>OZ007578.1:25213142-26475642 GCA_963931925.1 Onchidella celtica
TATCATTTTCCCGAGACCTCCGCACATTTCCAGTCCCTAAGTCAGGCCATTCAGGTGAACAAATTATTTTTTAAGCCAGACACTTTATTTACTAACTAACCACATGTATCGTGGCATTGCCTTCCCCCTCCTCTACTAGGTAATTATGCTTTCACGTACTATGATGTTAGTTTTAGCGAGAGATTTGATTTCCAGGTCGTAGAGCACGTACATATACTGAAAAGCGGTTTAATCAAAACAACACAATATCTAGTAATTACCACATCAAATAAAGACAACGACAAACAACAAAGTCAGTCATTTTCTCCCAGTTTTCCTTGATGAAATCCCTACCGACAGACGCCCTTTAAATGCAGCATGCCGTAGTATTACATTGGAATTCATCATTATAGACATAGAACGGCATCTCAAATACACACATGGCCCGTTTCTTCTCATTTCACATGTCACAACAACCAGCACCAAAGTAAAAGTTTCCCCAAGATTTTCCCCAGTTCGAACTTCAGACGGTCAGTACTATTACATGAGTATATGACGAATAGTTACGAATAGTTGCATTGTAATAAACGTAATCGGACGATACCATTTTGTTAGATATAGTAGGGGTGACAGGCTAGATAAACACGCGAAAATAGTGTGGAAAAAAAAAACGTGAAAAAATACAGTCGCGGCGACCGAATTAACAAAACACGAGGAGCAGCGCTGCCATATAATATATTGGCCTCCCGCTGGACCCGGTTTGCAGTACTTATGTAGGCCACAATATTGGCCTCGCGTGTTGCAGGGGGAGGCTAATATAGTGGCCTCCCGCAGGACGAGGGTTAGTAATGCTTTTACTCAGGTTCAGTGGGAACTAAGTAAACTGGCCTGCCGAGTTGGTAAGGGGGGGTTCGAATCTCCACAAGAGCTGACTTCTTTCTTCGTTACTTTTTTTCTGCCTTTTCCCCCACTGATCATGTTGCTTTGCCCGAGACTATAAAATAGTGACAAGGATTTTATTTTATTTTTGTTTAGATGAATTGTTATGTTAGCAAATTTTGTCGTGTGAAATCATAAAGAATGTCAGGCAGAGCAAATAAAAATGAACTTAAATTCCATGCAAACAAAATAGTAATAAAACAAACAATGGCAAATAGCTGCTCAAGGCAGAAGACCCCCAATGTATATTTTCAGTAAATACAGAATAGATCCAGGTTACCGTAGAGAGGGATGAGCTGTTCAGTTCACATTGAGTATTGACTAAAAGAAATCATTGTAAACATGTTTAAAAATTTGATTTACATTTTTGTTTCCAATTAGCAAGTGTCCTGTTCAGTGAAAAGGAATACATAAAATTAACAGGAATAAATAAAAGAAGTAATCTAGAGCACACTTGTAATAATAATAATAATAATGGATGGCATTTATAGAGGGCATATTATATATATCCATTAAAAATGCACTATGCGCTTTACAGAAAGTCTTGTTCTTTCGATTTGCATCTCTCTCGCTCAAGATTTCTTTCTTTCACCTTCTCTCTCTCTCTCACTCTCTCTATCTCTCTCTATCTCACAGCAAATTGTAACGCAGCCTGTTAGGTGCAGTTCACAATTCACTACAGTTCACAAGTTCTTAAAACTTGTATTCTGAAGTATTATAATAATATCTGATATATTAATATCTATGCTAATAAAAGTGAAACTTTACGACAATTGCAGCGCGCCTTTCGCTACTCCTCTGTTAATGCTGATTCGATGGCCCTCAGATTTTATATAGCGCTTAGAATAGACTGTCGCCGGCACAGAAAATAAAAAAATAATTAATAACTCGCAGAGTTTGTATTAGTTTCTAGGTTGCGACACATTGCGTTCAATCTATTTTTTCGACAAATGTAATTGAGATTGGTTCCGGTATCCTGTATCACACTCACAAAACAACTTCCGGTTAGGGCTGGTTTGAATGATGAGATTGAGTTAGACTATCAAGTATGAACTTTTATGTTCTCAATGTGCCTAGACTAGGAAAAAGAAAGGGTCTGGAATTGGGAGATTGACGCTGCAGGGCCAAAAGTACACAGGTTTGTGTTTTCAATATGCCTAGGAAAATATAATATTTCTTTTCCATTAACACATGAAGTTATGATACAGTTATCACTTCCTGTGATGTGTTCACTAACAAACAAACTAGCCCGTGCGCAAATCATAGCCATTTGGCGGATGCTGACGGGACGCGCAGGACGTCAGCATGCAAAGGGAGAGCAGTAAAACGTATCTAAAAACAAACAAACAAAAATAAAATAAAGTTGAAGGAACAGGCAAAATGAAGCAAGTCCATAATAATCACCCAGAACTGAAACTAATAAATCGATTTATCCCGGGCAGGGCCGGAAACTCAGCTAGTATTTATATAATAATGAAAGTATAAATTTTTGTTGGTGATATGAGGGGGTGGGGGGGTGTAATGATAAATTTCCCCACGACATCAATTTTGCAAAATCCTTAAGGAAAAAGACGATTCCTAATAATGAGCAGTACTAGCTGTTTTTTTTAAAAAAAGGCCCCGGCGTGGGATTGAACCCATAATCTCTGACTGATAAGCGCAGATGCTGGCCATTGCTGCGATTACACCACCGCTTACCACAATAGGCTTGAGGAACTTTTCGATAGTAGACATCACAAAACCAAGAAACCCCCATCCCCTGTGAATAAGATTGGGATCTTATTCGCTGTGAATAAGCACTTCATTTTGTCAGTAGGGTTCTGCAAGACTTCTTATGTTTCGCTAATTCAACTGCTCAACAATCTAGCTTTCTGTGTGCGGTATTAGCCTTCCCAATGAGAGTTAAATGAAACACGCATGTTAGCACTTCAGCACATTGTTTCTCCAAATTAGCCAGAGGAGAAAGAAATATGCTGTATGCAACAGACATTGGCGTGAAAGCAAATCATATACTGTGTTAAATTATATAGAGATTTGGAGAAGGAGGAGGGGAGAAGAGACCGTCCTCCAGATGCAGGTTATACATTTTATTATGGTTTTAATGCAGCTGTAACAGGAATTAAGCTCAGGTTATCCAGGCAGGGTATCCAAAACATCCATTGCCCCATCGCTGTGAACAACAGGCTAATAAAATAACCAGGCTGGAAATACGAGCTTCGGGCTGTGTCGTTTTTTACGGAATTTCTCGAGCTGTGACTGTATAACCAACATGGCCGCCACTCGGGAAATTCCGATTCTAGTTCTATCTGCAGTAGAAATTTCTTTTTGTTTGTCAAGATTGGTTGTACATGTATTAATTTCTATTATTATATAAAAAAGGTTCAGCAATACATACTATGTGGTGCTGTTGTCATAAATGTGACGCAACACAACGGTTCGGTACATTGCCCAAATGAACTTTTCTCAAAACTTTGTCTTAAAAAAAGTGATAGTCATCAACTTCAATTGGGGACCGTTCAGTAGGCTCATCAAAATGGTATCATCATTCAAAATTGTAGCTATGCTGAAGCATCGGTCGCTACCTTAAACCTAAAATGGCGGATGGTTCATGACCTTTCGCTGTTTTGTGACGTCACACAATGGGATCATCCAGTCTGGGTATTTTATTAGTCTGTGCTGTGAACCAATGTGTGTAGGTCAAGAACCAAGTCAGAGGCACCTATCAAATAGAACCAAGTCAGAGGCACCTATCATGCCATTCCATATTATATTTACATTTACATTTACATCCAACAATTCATTTAACTTTGTTCCAAGCCCCATTGCAACCCCACAAGTTTTCTTTGTTTTTTTATGTTAAATATTTTGTTAGCATTATATATTTTTGTTTTAGGTCAGGAAACCCAAGAGAGACAAAGTAGCTTGCTAATCTGCTACAAGACTACATCATTCTTCTTTGCACAATACATAAACTTAATGTTGAAAATAAATCTTAGATGCATATGAGTGTATATTTAATGGACATAATTTTAACCCTTTCAGGATGTACTGTATTCCTGTCCCTGATTTAAAGAATAAAGACTTCCAATACATAGAATTATCAAATATCTGTTCATGCTTGTAACAAAAAAAAAACAGTTGCTGCAGAGCTGTCTTAATGTATAATCACACTGGCAGTTGCCCAGAGGCCACAGGGATTAGGGGGCCCTATGCATTGCAAAATTACATTGGTTTTTGAAATAGGGAAGAAAATCCTAAATTGCTTCGCCCAGGGACCCATAATGATGTTAGGACAGGCCTGAGTTGCTGTATTTCTTCAAGTAATTTCCAATGTTTTTTATCTGTTGTTCCAGGAATAGTGAAGTCAATAAGTCAACGGAATCAGTGAACAGTAGTGGAAGCAAAGAGAGTGAGAAGAGCAAAGGTAGTGGAAACAAAGTTGGAGATTCCAGCATAACCATCGCAATGCCACCATCATCAAAGAGAAAGAGGATTCTCATTATGGGGTCAGGTGCGGCAGGGACTGCTGCAGCTTATGCCTTGGGAAAGATGCCAGAAAAGTTTGATGTGGAAGTATGGGAGAAGGAAGCACAGCCTGGTGGTGTGGCTACATCTGAGCACATTGAAGGTACGTGGAATATGATGACATGTGACCTTTACTAAGTTAGCACAAGTCCTACACATGAATTGTTTCCAGCATTAGTTTGTATAAAAAATACAGTGGTCCATCATGTTTAACAACATTGCTTATTACAAGTTGGCGAGGACATTTCAAATCCCTGTTTTTTCTGCTTTATGAGATATGTAATAAAATACTCAAATAATGGCATTCGATAACTAAAGCACCTGCTGTAGCGAGAGAATTAATTTTGATTGCGTGCAGCAAATGGTGGAGGCGGTGGCAGAACAACATGTTCGTAATCAGATAATAACATGTATTGTTCTTTGTTTGCCACTACACGCCCACCTTGCGATCACGTGCTATGACAGCACACTACACGCAGTCAGTTCAAAGGGGTGATTCATCACTCACGGAGGCAAACTGTGGGGCAGGCCATGAAGGCTCCAACTGTGTAGCTTCATAGGACACATGCACTGTCTAGTCACTACCTGTGATGTGCGGCAATTATTCCATGTAGCATGGTCATTGATTGTCACAAATCGCTGCGCGGCGTATTGGCGTATGCTCTTTGTCTAAATCGGGCTTTGAATGATACAGCACAAGAAACCACCGAAAACAAACCTACTCGTCTGTCTTAACCTTTGCATCTGACTTTTTCATAAGTTGATCAAAACATGGCTGCCATCGGCACCAAAAAAAAAAAGTACCGATATGAAGGCCGAGATCTGCCGTCAGTCTGATATTATACTTGTTGACATGCTAACAAGGGAGGCAACCATAAGAAATAGTGGGGTGTGTTAATCCCTTGCCATGCTTCGTGTACTCTTTCCCGGAATAACGAGACCTCTGGTATAATGAGACTTTTTTCCATGGAACATGACCACTCGTTATAACCAAGTTCCACTGTACAGATTTCATAAGTATCTCCCGAAAAATGTCTGTATGTTGATGCTTCGTAATCTTTTTGACAGTTTAAATTCTTGAAGCATGTAAGAGCTGGGCAGGTGAGAGAATTGGCCTATTTATTGGATAATAATAATTCTTTGGCAAACTGCTGACTGTTTCAGAAAGATTGTAAACTTCCTAGTCCTTGTCATGTACTTTTTCCAGGGTCATGAAGAGTTTCCATTTCTGTTTTAAAATTTTTAGATCCTTTTCAGGCTATGACCAAAGAATTGACTATTGTAGGCCCAGTTGTGCATATTTAATTTTCTTATTTTGTGTATTGTTCTCATCCCATTTCAGGACCTGGCGATTTGGTAATCAATGATGGTGTTCAAGGTGGTTGTCCTACGTATAGGAACACTCTGAATCTGATGTCTGAATTTGGTTTGTCAGGCTCCCCAGTGCATATGATGATTTCTTTTGGCAAGGGGCCAACTGCATGGACAAACTATACCAAAACACCACTTATTGATAAACTTAAAGATGAAATCAAACGATTTGAGAAAACCCTACGTATCATTAACAAGCTTGAATTTTTCTTTATTTTTATCCCAATTTCCAAGGTATTGAAATGGTTTGGCTACTCTGATGCATTTTGCTATGAAATGGTGTTTCCTTTGACTGCTCTGTTCTTTGGCACTGGTAATCAGACACCCAATGTATCAGCAGCAATTGTGGCTAGAGTGTTTCTTGATGATGATTTGAGACTATTTGACTATGATCCAGAGAGGTTGCTCAGTCAGTCTCCAGAGATGTTTGCCTTCCCAAAGCTACGAGACATGTATAAAACTATCATGAGTCAAACAGGTACAGCCTACCACCCAAACAGAGCTGTTTCAACTGTACTGAGACGGGATGGCAAAGTTTATGTTGTTGATGAAAGTAACAATGAGGAGGTCTTTGACGAGATCATTTTTGCATGCAATGCAGAAACCATATTGAAAGTTTTAAAAGAGCCAAGTTACATGGAACGTAAAGCTCTGGGCAATGTGAGATATTATAACGATGTAACAATCACTCATGAGGATGACGACTACATGGAAAAACATTACGAGCTACACAAGGACATTGACCAATACTTTATTCGTACAGATCCAACTGATCCTTCCAAGTTAGAGATGTCCTTTAATCTCTCCAACTATCAACCACATCTGAAAGCCACAGACAGAAACGTATACCAAAGTATTTTCCTCGATGACGCAACCAAAGACATCTGGACCATTGATGAGATTGACAAAAAGAAAATACGTTTCACAAGATGGTGGCGACAGTTTTCACACACCTGGCGTCACTTTGCATTTACTGTTCCACTCATGCGATACTTGCAGGGCAAAAAGCATACATGGTACTGTGGATCCTACACACTGATCAACACGCATGAAATAGCTGTCATTTCTGGATTTGCTGCAGCATGTCGTTTGGGTGCTGAATATCCTTTCCCAAAGGATGATCTTGCCCGCATGCAGTTTGAACAATACCTCCTTATGATTCATGGCAAACCCAGAAAATATGGATGCAATGGGGGAACCATTAAATCCATCTTCTTGGCACCTTTGATGGCAATTTTTGTTGGACTAGCACTTTTTATTCAATTTATTATGAGATGCTTGGGTAAGGATGTTTAGCTTTGTATATGAAAATGAAGCTTATTGTGGCCATTCAGTTTTACTTTTAGCTTCTGTATTGTATTTGCACTAGAGAAACCTATGCGTTAAAAAAGTAGTCAAACTTTATTTGTCAGTGTAACAGCATGCCAAATTACATGTACATATGTATTTCATATTATAAACATTTACCAAGTGATATGCCCGAGGTTTTGAAAAGGAAGGGAGCCATGACATGATGCAGAGATGAAATTGTAATAGACAGTATGTACATTTGTTATTCAATAATTTTCTCAGGGAATTTAAGTCCAGCATACTTTCATATTAAATGCATCATGTGTATCAGCATTCCAGTGATCAGTTTCATGTGCCTGTGAACAAAAAATCTAATGCTGAGAACATAATAAATTAATACATGTACTACATGTATAGCTTTACAAACTATGAACCATTGATATTATTATAATATATACACAGTAATGGCCTGTACATTTTTGGGGTCCTTTTTTTGCCAATATTAACAACTTTATTGTAATATATGCAGAAATTAAAACACATTTGTGCATAGCCAGACTTTATGACAACACTTAACTGCTATTATAGTATACTTGGTGCCTGTGTGACCCATATTATTATACACTGTAAGTCATGAAACTGTCTAGTTTTGTTTTTTGTGGCTTAGTCCATTCACACTTTATTATGTATGAAATTGATAATGATTTTTAGGTTACTTTCACCTTTTATGGAAGTTATAAAAATTTGCAGTTGAAAAACACATTCAAATGTTTCCGTCTGACAATGAAATAGATCCTTTTTTGGAGAGAGGGTATTCAATGCCAAAATTAAAATCTGTATTTTGTGCACTCTTTATCTAAATACATGTAATTAAAAGTTAGCTTTCTTGTCTTGTGGGAAGTTTCATAGTGCCTGATGAATATTATTTCAGGGAACAGAGAGTGTTGTGTGTTGATACATAAACTATAAAATTGGTCTTGTTTTAAAAAATAGAAGCAGTAGAAAATAATGTGTCATAATAAATGTATCAGAGCATGACTATGAAGATGTATCATATTATATTAAAAAGGTTCAGCAATACATGCTATGTGGTGCTGTTGTCATAAATGTGACGCAACACAACGGTTCAGTACATTGCCCAGATGAACTTTTCTCAAAACTTTATGTCTTAAAAAAAGTGATAGTCATCAACTTCAATTGGGGGGACTTTTCACATATTATGTCATCAAAAATTGACTGATTTTGACCCCCCCCCCCCCCCCCCTTTATCACATGTCATTAAATGGCTCCCCCCCCCGTTTGATGACATAATCAAAACTTTACAAATAACGACTAAAAATACCTGTACAGTGCTGTTTGTTATTTATTTTAATTCAAACTAACAGATTATTATAAATAAAATAAAATCAGTAAGAGCTTTTATATAGCACTTAATATCCACTAATGCTCTAAGCGCTTTACAAGGTGTCCCTGAGAGGCTGATTCAACCATTTAGTAATAATACCATCTCAACTCACAAAGAGCATACAGAGAAGCTGCCTGTTAGCAAACTGACAAGATCTTTCCACTACCTATATGTCAGGTACCGGTTTTACAGACGGGTGGACTGAGGAAGTAATAGGTAAATTGTTTTCCCATAGCAACTACAGCGGACAGGTTCAAACTCGCAACCACTGGATTACAAATCCGACGCGCTAACCACTGCGCTACGCTGCCCCCCAAATTATAAGATAACATTGATCTGACTGTGAAATTCTGCAAAAATAGAACCAAAATTATACTAAACTTAAAATTGCATAAAAATATGAATTTGATCTATATATTTGTTCTTCTTTTTCAATTTTACCAAACCACATTGATGACATCATCTCTGGACTAACACCCCCCTCCCCTCCCCCATGTCATCACATGTCATCATTCAAGAGACCCCCCCCCCCCTCCTTATGTGATGACATATGTGAATGGTCCCTTGCTTATAACGAGTCTAAAAATGTTCAGAATTCAATGAATCTAGCATCAAATCCAAGGGAAAAGAGTTCTCTTTCACTTGATATCAATAACTCAGTTTACCTAAAATGTCCCTTGTGGACTGAGCCGCCATGATGCATCTCAAATGGGTTGCAATCCAAAGGGCTGTCTTTAAAGATAGAGTGATATGAAATGTCTTTGGAAAGCTTAAGCAACACTGGCCTAAATCTATATTATGTAAATAGAGTGAGTTGCAAAACTTATGCCAAGAACTCCAAGACAGCTACAAAACAGAAATACATGTAAATGGTTTTCACCAAAATTTGTTTTTTTAAAAAAAATACACTTTGTGATGTGCAAATGAAATTGAGAGTAATGGATATTATGCTCAGTGATGACAAGTTTTTAAGTTGAGCCCTAATTTTTCCACGTTATTTTACAATCTAACAATCCCAGCTTTTCCTGTCCATATTTTGCAAAAACATTTCTTCTGGTGTCATCATTTGGTTGTTTGGCAAATTTTCCATTGCAGCATTATTTATGTTAACATGACAATAAAATATAATGCGAGTCAAGTTGCAGAGGAAAGTACAATTTTGTAAGCCCAGACCTAGCTGGGCTCTTTTTCATTTTTTATGACAAATTTCTTAATCAAAAGAGAACTTAGAATCAAGTTATTTTTTTTATTTCAGAATCAAAATGAGTTTGATGAGCACAATTTACAGTAGAGTAAAGCAAAACTGAGATAGGAGAGATTATTCACTTCTGTCTGTACTCAAGGCCAGAATAGATCCATAGACCAAAAATTTGAGATCATCCACTCCTAGCACTTCCAGTGATCACATTAGGAATTTTGAAAAACAGTCTCATGATTGGATATCCCTCTCTGTCTCAGCCAACTTTCAATGTCAAAATCTGCCTTAGTAAAACTAAGACTGATCACAGCAAACTGACTTGAAGGATTTTAAATTTAGCTCAAATTACATGTATTTGTTTCAGACTGTCCTATGTCACACATGATGGTCTGCTCACCTGATTACTTTCTGCATGTTTGCATTGTGAAACTGAAACTACCATGTGGCCTTTTGAAATTATTATTTAACGGTTTCAGCAAAATGAAACGGCCCATGGTCCAGTGCTTTAAAATTTATTTCGGTTTCTGTTGTGGCAAATATTTTTTTAAGTACATGACTGTATTAACTGGTTAATAGTAATAATACCAATCCTGATTTCATAAACAATAAGAGCTTTGATTGATTGATTGATGATAGGAATCAGAATCCTAGCACACGGGGCATCCCCATAACTGCTCCTCTTCCCACTCAAATACCCATTTGAGGGTTTTCCTACTAATTTTCCTAGTGGCCAGCTGGTTCCAAATTTGGCGGGTTCATCTGGCCTTGTCACACATTCTTCCTTCACTCCATTTGTATCCCATTTGCCTCAATCATTCTGGTTATGGGGGGCACCTCAGTGATGACAGTAGTGGCACAAAACTGACAACTGTTTTCATTATTTAATGTCTTTGTGTTTTATATGAAAATCAGTGAAGCGCCTTGATGATCCATGCGGTGTGTGAATGCTACATGTATATTATAATACATTTATTGTTATATTAACGATAAAACTCCTGAGATTGCAAGGCCTCTGATCTGTCCTTATACAGGGCTATAAGATTACATCACTCCTGGTTTTCTTTTATAATTATTATTATTATTTTATATAGCGCATATCCATTTTTAAAATGTACAGCTTTGCTATCTTGTTAACAATTTATTGTCATTACCATAGAGTTTATTGTATCAATGTACTGTGCAGTATTTTTGGAACAAGCATGGTAGCCAGATAAAGGTGTTTTTTTTACCCTTTCATGGTTCACTACATAGATTTTTATGTGACCGTCTGCCAGCAAATGTGTTTTTTCACAGTTGTGCATTTCTACAGTTATTTCTTGAATACATGTACATCTAGTATGTAATTATTCCAATATGAGACTAATAAATTAATAAAAGTATTTGACAATTCAGCATCTTTTGTTTTGTTTTTTGATGACTTCTATGTTGCATTAGCCATTAATCATTTCACTTATAGTTTGACCTGTTTATATGTTTCTCATACTTCCTCTCTGTTGCTGCAGTTACTAAAATTATCTCATAAATCACTTTCTCCTGCCACCCTTTCTCTCTCTGGTCTTCAGCTTATCTTCTCCCTCTCTCTCATCTGCTGTTTCTGGTACCGTTTAGTGTCACCTTACAGCCTGAAATATGGGGGGGGGGGAAAAAACTGCAGCCAATTAAAAAAATTCACAGAATACTCACACGTGGGTCATTTTGAGGACTGCACAGTAAGCTATTGTACCTCAACTTTTTTTCAAAAATTGAGATATTTTGGCATGCTTGTAGCCCTTCTAGCCGGCACGTTGTGTTATAAGTTGAGGGTTAAATTCTAAAAACTAAGGGTTAAATAACGTGTTAAAATATACTGTGAAGACTGATAAGAAAGTTCAAAGTGGATGGGTGGACCCCGGGGTGTACCTAGCGAAATATAGGCGTTTTAGGATAGGTGGACCCCGGAGCAATGAAAAGCTATTTTTCATCGCCAAGTTTGGCTAGGGTAAGAAAACAAACATGGATGTCGATAGATCTAGATCTACATGTTTTGTTGGACCTGGGGGGCGTGAGGGTCTAGTCAGTTTGTATCAATGAGCGGTGGTCAGATTGACTAATCAGGCGAAAAGGGGCCATTGGCGATCGATGTACACACAAGTAGGCCTACATTGGCTGAGATCATACCTCCGTGGTGCAGCAGTTGAGTGAGTGGACTTGAATGCCAAGTTTCTGGTACCACCAGATAAGTACTCATGACTGGAATTTGTTGCTGAATTACAACAGAATGTTTCTTTTTGCAACATCACTCTACGGAACACACCACTTTTAAGAACTACTATCCTAAAACATTTCACTACAATGAACCCAGCCCGGGGTCCACTTATCTTATACAGATAGGTAGACGCCGGGGTCCACCTATCCTCTACCAAGAAAGTTATTCAGTCTTTGGCTTCTCCTGAAATATTTGTGAAAACCAAGTTACGACAATTCATCATGCAACTTTCGATTTTCCCCAATCATTGCAGGCCTTGAAACATGACAATCTCCCATTTTAACATAAAATCACATTATTAACTCTTTCTGTACGGTACAATGCACACTGTGTCGCATGCTTCCCTAGCAGCAGTCGGTACAACGCAGCGTTGTGACATTGTAAAGGTATTCCTTGACCACTGTATTGGAAATTAACATACCCTGACGTTGAACCTTAAAACTAGAATTCTTGGTAAAGCTTCCTTTGTCCTAGAGTGTCCAGCGATACCACGTTTGTGATAAGTGTATAGTTTGAACAATTGTTGTGTAGTAAGGCGATCTTTGTTTTAAATGCACAGTATAGTATGGCATATAACCCCAGGAGGTGCTGAGTCTAAATATTTGGGAGTTACATTGGACAGAAAACTTACATGGAACCAACACATTAATAACACATGTAACAAAGCAAACGGTATACTAGCATTTCTAAAAAGGAACATCTCTAACTGCGATAGGAAAGTAAAAGAAAAATGCTATAACACCTTTGTGAGGCCCTCCCTAGAGTATGGCTGCAGTGTCTGGGACCCCCACTATCGAATAAACATAGACCAACTGGAAAGGGTCCAGAGGAGAGCTGCCCGCTTTGTGACAAATGACTATACTAGAAGTAGTAGTGTAAATAAAATGATGAGAGACCTCGAGTGGACACCATTAGAAGAGAGGAGAGCAAAAAACAAAGTAAAAATATTTTATAAAGGCAGGGAAGGAAATATCCATATCCCACTAAACCACCTCACCATTAATACCAGAGGCAACAGAAGGAATAATATAAAATATAACATCCCAAGCTCACGGGTTAACAGCCATCTTTATTCTTTTTACCCTAATGTCATCAGGATGTGGAACAACCTCCCGGCAGAAGTCCAAACACTATCGTCTGCAACGACTTTCGACAATGAATTTAAGAACATTATTATCCATTGCAGCTACCATTGTAACTAAAGTGCGGGTTGTATTTCTGTGCACAATCTGGAAACCAAGAGATATTTATACCAGAGTTATATATACAAAAGACTTTATACAACTAATATATTTTTAAATGGTCTTAACATCTATGTAAGATTTTACCCTGTTCTTAGCCTCAGAGGAGCGACGTTGAGTCGCATATACTATAGTGCAGTTGGGGAATCGTCTTATAGACGAACCAACTATAAAAGAAGAAGAAGAAGAAGAAGAGTCAAGAGGTGGAATGCTGGCCCTTAGGGAAAGAATTAATGCACTTACTCCTCTTTTCCTCTCCGATCTGTTTGCTTATATCCATCTGTTATCCAACTATCAGCACCACTGAGTCATTCAATATCTCAATGATTCTTGTTTTGTCATTCTCATGCATGAAGTACTGCATTCATTTGCCATTTCCTTAAAATTCAGACTTTTCACAAAGACACAATAAATTAACAGTATGTTTATCACATACCAGTGACCAGTAAAATAATAATGGTAAATATACTGTTAATTTACAACATGCGGTTCATCCGGCCTTGTCACACATTCTTCCCTCAACCCGTTTGTATCCCACCTCAATCATTCTGGCAATGGGGGGGGGGGGCAATCCCAATGTCTTCATCCACCCGCAATTATGACCTCATTTCTGTCATGCTGCAGGTCTCCACAGTAATCTTATAAATTTTCATATTAGGGGCTTGCATTGACATGAAATCCAACATAGTGGGAATCGTACACATTTCTAAAAGCCAGTTTCAATGGCCTAAGTGCATTAACGAATTTAATCAGCTATAACTTTACTGATCTCTTTGCATTTCAATGATAAACATAACACACTCAGGTTTAGATCAATTTCACTCTAAACATTTATTTCCTCTTTTTCACAAATCATTTTCTTCATGAGGTTTGTACAAATATTTTTAAATCAAAACACTCATTCTTCTTTCACATCACCATAGGTATACATGTGACATGCAAATATACCATCTTATCATTATCGCAAGCTACTGTTAGCACCTCTTAAACAAAACAAAGTTCTATGAAATTAAAATTTCTCTACATGGCAAAGCCTAGAGAATGAGGTACAGTACTCAGTACAACTTATTACTTAAGAGGTCAGGCACTTTAAATTCCAGTTCAGACCACTGAACCTTTTCCTCTGAATCTATTGTGTGTAGTTGGTATTGCACACATTAAAACACAATATGCAAGGCTGGGTTGGTTGAATCCCAGCACTAACATTGAAATATTTCTCTAGAGCTGTTCTCGACATAAGAGTATAATAGTTCATCATGGAGAGATCTTCTCTCACTTAGTGATCCTGTATATTGGTTTGATCTACAGCAAAAAATATATACTGAGAACACATTCTGCAGGAATTGACTGTGTTCACTCACTGCCCATCTTTGAAACTGTGGAATCTCAAAGTACAATTGCAGTTACATCAATAGTTAACAAAAATTTCAAGTACAGTGGAACCCACTCAGTAAGTATCCATTGGAGCCAGGCAAATTTATAACATGTACATTGTATTTATTAATGAGAGGATACTTACTATAAATAATACAGTTACTAACAGCAATTTGACACCTAAATTGGTGCTAATCAATATCGGACTATACCATGGCGAGTAGTGATGGGAACGGTAGAGTAGACATGCAAAATAGCAAGGCAAGTATCACTCAGAAGGAACTGCTGCCCATTTAAAGTACATTTGTGACATTCTGAGTTCTGTACATATAATAAAAGACAAGACATTTCTGATAAAGTGAAGTCAGTGACCTCCCTAAAACAAGATTTTGAGAAAACGGCATTTAATCCTATAAGTGGCAATAGCTAATTGACCAAGTAATATTGGAGTGATTGAATTTAGGAGACCGTAGTCTAATAGCTAAGCAGTTATAGAGATCATAGTGAGTAGTGTTCACTGTTCATCTACAGTTTACCCTGTAACATGCCACGGTCCCCTAGCAACAGCCAAGTCGGAAGTTTTTGGATTTTGTTAGGAGACCGCAGTCTAATTACAAAGCCGTTATAGAGATCATAGTGAGTAGTGTTCCCTGCTCGTCTACAGTTTACCCTGTAACATGCCACGGTCCCCTAAACAACAGCCAAACTGGAAGTTTGTGTCGGACCCATATTTTCACTTCAAAGCCGTTTTTCTCAAAATCAGCTCTGCCGACTTATGCCGGGTTTTCCCATGCACACTCACATTTGTAACAATAGCCTGTTGAAAATGTGTTTTTTCTCTCTGTTCATCACAAGTGGAGTGGATGTAAGTGTTTAAAATACACTGTGTAAGTGTAAGTCATTGGGACCTACCATGGAGTACATGCAATATGCATTAATCACAATTTTTTCTTTACAAAGTATCCCAGACTCAGCAGATTCATCTTCCTACTAACGCAAATTAAATAAGACATACTGAATGGGTTCAAAAGTACGTTTCACTGATTACATCATGTCCTCAGTCCTTCCTTGCTTTGAACACAGTAAAGGCTAGAAACTTTTTGACTAATTACTTAACAGTTTTTACACAGATAATTCCAGAAATTTGCATCAACACTTTAACACAACTCTAACAAATTACAGACACTCTAATAGATCACCAATCAATTCACTTATATAAAACTCCTATCACAAATTCTCACATACAAAGCTCAAACAATCCAGTGAAATGTAATCATGATGTGGAGCCTTTTCTTCCTTCTGTCCTTCTTGAATCCTCCAAGGCCTGAAGTGCCAACTCCAGCTGAGCCTTTTCCTTTGCATCTGTATCCATATATGCCTGTGAAATGTTAATACAAAAAATATAAAAAAATGCTCAAGTTGTCCATTGATCCCAGTGGCATTATTAGGTAAAATAATATGTCTTCACAGCTTTTCATCTTTCCTACTATTTTATCTTTTCATACATGAATGGATCTGGTGAAATCGGGCTTAAGGTGGATTTTTTTATACCTCTTTAAAAAATCCAAAAAAATGTTAAATATTTCTAAGATGATTTCAAGCAAATATTTTAATTGAATGCAGAAAAATGGATCAACTTTCATTTTATAAGCAAGTCTAAATTTCTATAGAAAATTTTCCTTCCTCTGGGGGCACTGTCTCATGAATTTGGTCTTTCACCTTGATCCTGACTGCTGGATCCACTCACATATATTTCTTTTCACTAGTTTTACTTGCACAACTGAGCCCTGAAAAGTATCTTCGATGAACAAAACCTTCTTTGTTTTTTGTTACTTTCCTTTGTAAGTATTTATGGATTTAGTGTATCGTTTCTTTATTGTTTATTTCTGATGCAGGGCTTTGCAACATGCAAGCTTTTCTCTCTTTATTTCCAACTGCAGCATTTCCATTTTGACACTTATATGATCTCGTTTGATACTATTATATGGAGGGCTGGCAACCAGAATGTTTCATGATCAAAACAGTCTGTAGACAATTTGAGAAAATAAGTTTGAATTTGTGTGTCTAATGAAAATTCAAATATTTGCCATAACTTCAACACCATCACATGAATAGTTTTATTGGGTTATGAAATTAAGTCACACACCGTGCGTCTTGGATATCTACAGGAATTTAGGAGCAAGGTATAAAATTGGACATAACACATTCTGGTTGATAACCCTCCATATTTTCTTCAATTTAAAAAAAAAATTATTATATATATACATGAAACTATTACATCATCACGATGACATTTTATCAAACCTTTATGACTTGGTTGGCATCAGTCTGGTCCACTTGTTTGAGAGCAAGACTTGTCTGACTCTCTGGGTGAATAATGCAGTACAGAGATATCAAGTCCTTTGCGTCACATGCCCTGTTGATTGAAAGAAAATCATTAATAGTACAGCCATCATAAACGAACAAAAATTTGTCATGAACCATATAATGTACAATATGATGACTATAATGATAATTTTTCATATCATCTGGTAGCTATGGAGGTAAGTTGTAAAGGCAGTTCAAGTCACCTTGGAGTAGAGTTAACTGCTAGATATCTACTGTAAGACATTGGGAATCCCATGCACATACAAAGTATTCCTAAATTGTTAGATACTGATCAAAGGAGGAAACTGAAAGGTTTAAGCATTGCTGAATTTGATGTTCTTGAAAGACATAGTCACAGACCTCCCAAGTCTCCCCGTTTTGCGGGGAGTCTCCCCAATTTTATGATAAAACCCCGCCCTCCCCATGTTCCTTTGAAATCTCCCCGTTTCCAGGGAAAAAAGGAAAGAAAAAAAATAAGTCAAAGTTTTGCCAATCACACGGAAATTACTGATTATGCTTTTTCATACAATCATAGTGCCGCTAAGCGAATAATTATAGTGTATGTATTTTTCTTTGAGGAGCCTGTGACGATGCCCACTTGGTTGGGGGTAGGGAGGGTTGGATAGGAACTAACGTAGAGGGGACCAGCGCGGCCACAATGCACATTCAGTCATTTTCCCGGAGAACAGTTTCGAGACTAGATGGTGCTGGCATGTCTAGGATGACTCACTTTGATGTCCACTGGAGATGTTACGTGAAGTGTGGTATGACCCAGTGCGAGTTGGGGAGTGAAGGTGGGATGGGGACCGCCTGCTTACCTGGGTCAGATCACACGTCTATTGCCATATTGGAGACGCCAGCGCATTTTTGGAAAAAAAAAAAAATCGAGTTTTTTTGAAAATGTGGAAAGAAAGATTATAGAGGGCACTTGTGGAGGCAAATGATGGCCAGATAGGACCATTGTTGCATCCTCATGAGCATTATTATGTATGCAGTAGTAGTATCATGAGGGGGGAAAAAAAACTGAGCTGAGGAAAATCGGCCTGAGACTTCCCATCTGGGGCTTATTTTACATAGATTCATAGACCTATGGAGGCTTTGAAAAATCAAATTGGCACTATACATTAGCCCCTTCGTGACCCATATGACGAGCCGTGCTCGTCATTTTTCCTTATACAGCGCCACAGGTAAAACTCATTTATTTTGAAAAACAACGTCGGTGAGTCTAAAACCGGATATAAACCAGCACGGAGCCTTCCACAGCGTCCTCCTAAAATAAAGACCTCAATACACATCGTCGGGATCTTCACAAAAGACGGGTGGGAAGATGTGCTAAGCATGTTGTTGGATGATGCAAGTGATGATGAGGCCTACTATAAGTCTCCGGGAGTGAATATGAGCTCCCAAGAGCCAACAATAGCAGTGACAGATCTCGATCTAGATCTAGACAGTGACAGTGCTAGTGTCAGCAGTGATGAGACTAGATCTAGATCTAGCCCTGAAAGATCTAAACCTAGCTGCTTAGAAATATATACATATGCATAGTTTTGATCATATCCAAACACAAAACAGCTAAAAAAAAACTGAGACACCTCATTTTTTTCCTAAATCCCATGCGTCCCTGGGAATCGAAAAATGGGGTAAAATGGTGCGCGGTGCATCACAATATTACCTTGCGTCATGAAGGGGTTAGGGTACCCTCATTTTCAGCGCTTACCAAAGCCATAAAATGAATCAGCACCAGAAAAATGCGATAAAAGGCAGCACGCGAAACAATTTTTCTTTGTGTATGTGTCGAGTTTCTAAGAGGTTGCGATAACCTGCCCGGTTTTTGTGAAATCTCCCCACTTTTTTAACCAGATCCCCACATTCTGCTTGTACTAGTTGGGAGGTCTGTAGTCACTATCTGATTTTAAATGTAAAAGCAAGACAAATTTCATTTTGATATGCAGCAGACTATTAACACTCAATTCAGGAGTAACAAAGTGTTATATTTTGTTACACCTAGCCTTGCTTACAAATCTCTGTTGATCATGTCTAGTAGGAGAAAATCAATCTTTCTATTCCATGCCAAGTAAAACGATAAGGAGCCAAAATGCCTTGTACTTCTCAAGCAGTCATAATCTCGACTGGTGTCTACTGCACTGTATACTCGATGGGTAATCTGCATTAGATGAGAAATAAAGAAAGTTTACATTCTGTAGAATGGCAGCCTAAGTGAGCAGATAAAAACTGAAAGAACAGCAACTTAAAATTAGTGGAAGGACAAGCATACATATTTAAAATTGTTTGCTTACTTTAGTGTGCCCATTATCAAAATCATCTATTTCTTGAAGCCCTTTTCCCACACCTATGCCCAGTAAAATCAGGAAGATATCTTCTCACCCATTTCTCTGCCTTTCACCTAAACCAAAGTGGTCAATATTAATACCCTGGAGTGGATAAGAAAATCCTCAGGTCAATCAGGGTGTCACCTAAGCATTTGGGGATAGAAAGTTATAAAAGGAAACGAAAATTCATGTCATTATGTTTTTCTAACATTTTAAACTAAAAAACTCATGTATTATCTGTAGTTCTTGAGAGTCCATGGAGGCATGGAGGATTGAAAATTTCAAAAAGGTTTGGGAACCATGGAAGTAGACACATCAATAAACATCTGCCTTTGATCAGATACACGAAATGCACGTTGCACACGTTAAAGATACCTTGGCAGTTGGAAATCGAAAAGAGCAGGCCGAACAGGCTGCTGCCCGGGCAAAAAATCAAATAAAGTTCATCCACTCCGGTGCTGCACTGTGGCGACGACGTGCCTGCTCCAGTTGTAACTGGTGGTAATGACACAAAGGCAAATTTCCCAAATGGGATTAAAGTAGTATACAAATACAAATAACTCACTGTAACAAAATCTGGATCATCTGGTTCAAACTGGCAACAAGCTCGATCAAGAATGTAGATATACCTTTTCTCTGAAATCATGCGCTGTGAAGAAAATGTTTGAAAGAACTTTGTTAGTCACATGAAAGCCATGAAGGGTATCTAAGCTTTCTGTATTTACTATTACAGGTCTACCAAAGCAACTTTTGTTATCCTGCGCTCTCCAAGAATAACATAATAACAGTATCATTAAGTCGATGATCTTCAGTAGTAAAATGTTGGACAACCCTAGTTTAGGAAGACATAAAACAGGGTTTTGTTTATTATTCCAACTGTATTTCAATTGAACTATTTCTGACTTGTTGTTTTTACAGCTAACTTACCTCTAGATTTTGTTCTTTAAACATTTTTGGTATGATATATTCTCTGCCCTCTTGTGGACTGTAGATCTGATTCATTCTCATTTTCACATCCCAGGGTGCCACTCTTAATGCCCCATCAGTCTCTCGAATCACAATACTTCTTTCCTGTAAAACATAATTAAATATTATTTGTAGTGCAGACAATAAACAAAAACATAACCAGGGTAATGAATTTATTTTTGCAAACAAAATTAAATCTGCCCATGAAAAAGAAAATAGCAGTCACCCCTGTCATAAGTTATAATCACATAACAAGATGCTTTTAAACAGAGTTGTTTCCTATAATGAAAGACTGCATCTAATGTTTTCTTTCATATAACTGAAATGAGTAAACACAATTCATTTCACTTTTAATTCATGTAGAGGACAGAACATCTAAAAAAGGACACAAAGTCACTATATTAAATAATTTGTATTCAAAATTTCTCAACTTCTGTGTTCACACTTCATGAACTGAAGACCACAGAGATCTTATCAAGTATTTCTCCTGCATTTATCTGGTGTTACTTACACAGAAACTTCATAGTTCCTGCAGATTTCTGGATTGGAAGAGGTATAATTAGATATAAATCAGACTGTACTCACCCTATCTTTCACACCAAAGGAGATATCTGTAAATACATAGCTTGCTGTGTCAAAATCTGCCAAATCTGGATCAACTGCCAGCGGGGTTGAGCTGGGCTTAGCAGGATTCATATATGGTGGTATTTGTAATCTGTCTTTTAGACACTCCTTTGCATCTTCAAGTTCCTGGTAGAAACATTAACAAAGTGTTGAATTGTGATACAGGCGTGCATTGCAGTGAAGTGAAGAGTGATAAGTAAAAATTCTGGCCACAAAACAAAGCTGTTATTAACTCTTTCAATATGGTACAGCGCACACTGCGTTGCATTTTTCCCTAACAGCTGCCGATACAACTCAGCCTGCATCATGATATTGCAAAGGTACTCCTGGACCACCGTATGGAAAATTTTTACCATCCTGTGACGTTGAACATTAAAAATTGAATTCTTGGTAAAGCATCCTTTGTCCTAGCTTGTCCAGCGATACCACGTGTGCGATAAGTGTATAGTTTGGACAGCTGTTGTGATGTAAGGCGATCTTTGTTTACAAACGCACAGGACAGTATGATGTATAACTCCACGGAGTGCTCTGTCCAGATGCAGAATGCAGGCCCGTAGGGAAAGGGTTAATCTGTGACTGTGAAAAACGTTTCTTAACTTGATTTTTAAATTTAAAGAAAAAAGAAGTAAAGAAGTTCAGGTATCCGCAACAGATCATGACCTTGAATGACAAAGTTCTAACTCCTTTCCATATACTTTTGAGAAATTGCTGCCTGAAGTTTCATGTGCTCATAGATTTTAGAGGTATGAATTTTTTCATTTTAGTATGACTTATAAATTACGCACTGATCCGCTTGATACTTTGACACACAATGAAGAAGGCCTATAGAAGTAGTTTGAAGTGTGTAACTCAGTTCAGCCAAAAAATGGAGCTGTGTATAGTCCAGTCTTGTCATTTTAAGGGGATGAGTTGCCCCACTTTGTGCTGCATTTAATAATTACTTAAAATTTAATCAGAAAGTTTGTGTACATGTAGTGGTTTTAAATTATGATTTAATTTCTAGGTTTGTTAAATCATTTCACCTTCAATCCACTATTACCATTCTGTCTCTAAACACTGCTAATCTTTCTGCAGTATTGATGTATGCAACATTGTTACTGAACTAGCCATGCAATCACATATGCAGGGTCCAACTTATCCTTAACCGGTCTTCCTTCTTTCTTTCTGATAAACAGATCAATATTAAGTACATAATCCTTTAACACAAAAGATGTGGCTGTGTAAAAGTTCAATGAGCTGCACAACTACCATATATTACGTACTCTGTGTTTGTTACATAAGAAATTAAATTTTCCACAGTTCACTCGCTTGTCACCTGTCAGTTCTTGTTTCAATGTTGATTTGAGGCAATTATCAGCCTGCACGTACTTACTGACCATCATAACATTTCACAGGTGAGACACCGAATGAATAGGGGGGAAAGGCACATAAAGAGATATGTTTTATATCTGTCCTACTGAGTACTACTTTCAAGCACCTCATCAGGTGGAAACTGTCAGATTTTCTGAACATCCATTCAATCAGTAAGACAAGTGGCATCCATCACTTAACGATGTGAATGAAAGTTTGGCTTGTCTGTTGATGTCCAACATGGTAACAAAATAAGCTCTGCCCCAACACCATCAAACAAATCCCCTAATGTAATTACTTTTGGTGAACCAGATGTACTACTAGCATTTGTCAAGTCACTGCAAAAAAATGCACTGGATCTGCATTATTTTTAGACACATCAACAAAATCTGGCTACTGACTATGCAACTTATTTTTAAATTCATCCAAATACCTTTCCCAGTTCTTCATCTGTGAGCAGTTTGTAGACTGGTGCTTGCAAAGGCTTTAATTGCGGTCCAGCAATCTTTAATAGATCATATCCAGTGATTCTTATTAATAATTCTTGGACTGTCTTATCTGCAAAAATGGGAAACGGATCTCGCTCTGCTGTAGTGCTTGTGTCCTGAGATGATGTATTTTTATTTCTACCTGTGAAGAAGAAATACATGAAGATTGTGTCTGAGATTTTTTTTATAATGACAGGCTTACAATTCATGGACATTATTCTAAATTAACCCATACCCAGCGCGCTACCCGTAAAGCCCGCTGCCCGGTCAGTGACCTTACTCACGGAGAATCTTATCTGGGGTCACTGACCCGTGCCGCTAGACGATGACCACCATACACTGTCCACGTGGTTCGGTTTTTATTGATCAGTATGAAACATTCGCTGCTATGCCTTATCACGCTTGATAAAGAATTAACCAGCAAAACCTTAGTCTGTCAGTCTCTAACCAATGATCTGACTTATGATTCCAAGCTGACAGCTGTAGTTTTCGTGAGAACGAAGCGTGATAACAAGCCACGCCCTCCCAAGCCCTACACAAATGGTTTCATCCTGATTGACACATACCAATAAACCAATGTGGGCATTTGGGGCAAAGATTATTTCAGAGCTTGGTTCTGATTGGTTCTTAGATACAGACAACTCCAGATGGTGGTCAGCTTGTGAGAAAATGAGATAATATTGCAAATTTGTTGAGCAACAGTTCGCATGTCGATGTTACATCTTTTGAAAGTGTGGGGAGAGCATGGGTGCCAGCTTTTAAACAATGTGTTTCCTGCAAACCCATTTCCCAATTTTTTGTATTCCTGCAAGGTCTTCGGTGTACACGGAAACACCGCGGTCGACCCCCAAAGAGGAGCTAACACAATATGAAAAGCCACTAAAATCCTGTTTGTGCTTTTAAAAAAGAATAAAAAGAATGCCAAAAAATAAAAAATTATCCGACACGAAAAAAAAACGGTATATTCAGAAAACGATCGTTCCCGGCGAGATTCCGGCAGAGCGTGTTTGGGACAAACGAAATTCCGGATTGCCGGAAAAATCCGGCGATCTGGCACCCATGGGGGAGAGCCTTTGACAGCTTAGTCTTTGTGATTCCGACCAGTATATGGCCTTTAGCGTCTTTACAGACGGTCTTAGCAGCTAGAATATTCACTTTCACTTTGACTGACAGCTTCTCTCGTGGCTTATTCTACCAATGTTTGACCCGAGAGTGCGATGGCAGTGATTGCAGGTCAGTCTTTTGGGTTCACTTTGGCGAGTGTTTTCATTCCGCCTCTGTCGTTTTGTCAGGTATGTTTCTTTTGCCTTGAAGTCTATTGCGAGCGTGCCACTGCGCAATTTTTGTCTCCATCTGCTTCGATCATTTGCAAGGTTCTCCCATTCATTGGGGTCGATGTTGAATGCTTTCATCGTGACCTTGCAAGTGTCTTTGAATCGCAGATGTGGCCTACCTCTGGGTCGGTTGCCAGTAGCAAGTTCCCCGTAGAGAATTTGTCTGGGGATGCGATCATTTTCCATACGGTGGAGATGTCCAAGCCACCGCAGTCTTTTTTTGCCTAGGAGAGCCTGAGTTGATGGAATGTTGGCTCGGCTCAGAACTTCGATATTTGAGATCCTGTCTTGCCACTTGATCTTGAGAATTTTGCGTAGGCAGCGAAGGTGGAAGGAGTTGAGGGATCTTTCATGTTTGGAGTAGGTGGTCCATGTCTCTGAGCCATACAGCAGGGTGCTTAGGACGCAAGTTTGGTACACGAGTACCTTTGTTTTGATGGTCAGCTTGCTATTGTTCCACACCCTTTTTGAGAGTTTGCCAAAACCTGTGGCCGCCTTTCCTATTCTGGCATTTATTTCAGTTGTTACGTCTGTGCTACCATTGATGGTTGAGCCTAGGTAGCAGAATTTTCCCACTTGCTCCAGAGGAGAGCCATTCAGCATGATTGGGTTGGGGTTTCTCAAGCCTTGTGTCAAAACTAGTTTTTGAGACACTGATCTTTAGCATGAATTTGTCACTGGCTTTGGCAAGGCTATTGATGAGAGCCTGGAGCGTGGTTTCATCGTGGGCCACGATTGCAGCATCATCTGCGAAGAGGAGCTCTTGTAACATAATATGCTCTGTACGAGATTTTGCTTTTAGTCTGGCAACATTAAAAATGGAGCCGTCCACTCTGGTGTTAATAAGTACTCCACCTGAACATTGACCAAAGGCATTCTTGAGTAGGGCTGCAAAATATATACCAAATAAGGTAGGAGCAAGAACACATCCCTGCTTCACACCGCTGTTTACAGCAAATGAATTGGATGTGCAGCCCTCAAAGTTGACACATGCCCTCATGTCAGTGTGGAAGGATGCAATAAGTTTTAGCAATGTTGGTGGACAGCCTATGGATTTAAGGACTGCATACAGGCCAGATCGGCTTACGGTGTCGAAAGCCTTTGTTAGGTCCACAAAGCATGTTATAAGCGGCCTGTTTTGTTCTTTACATTTTTCTTGGATTTGCCGAAGTGCAAATATCATGTCAATAGTTGATCGTTTGCTTCGAAAGCCACATTGTGTTTCTGGTAAGACTTTTTCCGCCAGTTGTTGAAGGCGGCAGAGGATGACGCGAGCAAAAGCCTTTCCAGTAATGCTGAGGAGGGATATGCCTCGATAGTTGTTGCAGTCGCCTTTGTCTCCTTTGTTCTTGTAAAGTGTGACAATTTTGGCGTCTCTCATATCATGTGGTATCACGCCTTCTTTCCAACACTGCAGTAACAGATTATACAGGTGTGGTAATAGTGGGCCTTTTAGGTCTTTTAATACCTCTGCAGGAATGTTGTCACTTCATGTGGCTTTTCCAGCAGACAGGTGGTCGATTGCATTGGAAAGCTCGACTAAGGAAGGTTCAGCGTCAAGTTCAGCCATTATTGGCAGTTTTTGGAGGTGTTCCTCAAAATCTGGTGGAATATTTTTCTCAGTTGAATACAACAGAGAGTAATGCTCTACCCACCTATTCAGTTGTTCATTTTTATCTGTGATGGGTTCACCATTTACAGACTTAAGTGGGGCGCTTTTGGTGATGATTGGCCCAAGAGCTACTTTCATCTGACTAAAGGCGGTTTTCATATCTCCCTTTTCATTTGCCTCTTGTATGCTGTTACACAAGTCTGTCCAGTATTTGTTGGCGCAACGTCTTACCTCCAGCTGAAGTTTAGCTTTTGCATTTTTCAAACAAGTTTTTGTACTCTGATTGCAATTTTTGTTATACTCATTGAAAGCAGATTTCTTTTGCTCAATGAGAGGTAGGAGAATTTCGCTGTTCTGGGCTACCCAGTCGTTGTTTGAAACTTTATGCTGTCCAAAAGACTTGATGGCACAGTCATGAATTTTTTAACTGAGAGTGTTCCATGTTTCATCTACCGAGTCACATTGGGTGACATTATCCATGCTTTCAGCAAATAACTTTTCAAATGACTTTCTATTTGATTCATCTTTGATTGCTGTTACATTGATCTTAGGGATTGAAGGGGCTTTTGATCTGTATATTTTCTTGGCCGAAATTTTGATTTTGCTGACTACCAGTGCATGGTCGGTGTCACAGTCAGCACTGTGGAGGGAACGAGTTATTTTTATACAGCCCAAACTCTTCCTCCTTGAGAGAATAAGATCTAATTGATGCCAATGGCCAGATCTGGGATGGCGCCATGATGTTCTTTGGCATCTCTTAAGGTCAAAGTACGTGTTTGTAACACATAATGAGTTTACGGAGCATAGCTCCAGAAGGCGCTGCCCATTTTCGTTGATGTTGCCAATGCCGAAGTGCCCAATGCACTTTGGCCATGCGGAGTGATCTGCTCCCACTCGAGCGTTAAAGTCACCCAGAATTAGCAGGCCTTCGGTGAGAGGGATGTTGTGGAGAGTCCTCTGCAATGTCTCGTAGAAAATGTCTTTGGTCTCGTCAGAGGAGGTAAGTGTTGGGGCATAGACACAGATAATGTTGGTAAAACCAGACCGGGTGTTCAGTCTGAGTGTCATGATGCGTTCTGACACTCCAGTTGGAGTTGCGATCGAATTGATAAGGGAGTTTTTTACGGCGAAGCCCACGCCGTGGATTCTCGGCTGTTCGCTGCTAAGGCCCTGCCAGAAGAAGGTGTAGTTTTCTTCTTTGACTGACCCAGAGTCGGGAAGTCGAGTTTCTTGAAGGGCAGCGATGTCGATGTTTAGTAGCTGAAGTTCTCGATCAATAATTTGGGATTTCCTGATGGAGTCAATATCAGTGAGATCTTGCTGTTGCAAGCCTGGGCGCATTGTTCTGACGTTCCAGGTACCAAGTTTTAGTATTTTTCTGTTTTTGCCAGGTGCACACTTTACGTCAGCTTTTTGACTTTTGGTCTAGCTCCAACCACCTTATGAAGCAGGCCGACGTGGCGGAACAACACCCAACTGCCTGGGGGCTGCCCAGGTTACGGCGGGCGGTAGTTGATCAATGCAGCTGAAAAGCCGCTCCCACCGACAGAGGGGACCCCTGGCGCTCATCCGTACGTCAAATGGATTGAGCTTATCATCGGTAACTGCCACCTCCCGTGTTGTGCCCATCCGTGACGGATGGCTGGAGTGTCCTCTCCAAATCGGAAATGGGTGGGCTTATAGAGGAGAGACAGACGCTTGCCAAGCCCGAGCAAACGCCTCCTCGTTTTGCTGCCTTGCCTGGGCTATTTTTAAGAGATGGTACTTTGCCCAGAGGCACCACCCCTCTCTCTGCCATTCTAGTTAAACCCAAAGGAGAGACCAGGTCAATACATTTGGAACTAGTCCGGCTGCAGGAGATGCTGGAAGCCAGTTTGATGCAGTTCTCCCTGACAGCCACCTTCGGGTCTCCACTCCTGATTTTCTGTCTGGGTTTACTCCCATAGCCTTTGCTATCATAGCGACACACAAGGCAGTGTGGTATTTGTATTCAGGGTTACCTTCCCCTAGTCTTCCTCTCTCCCGAGATGACCCACAAGACAGTGGGGGTGACAGTGGCAGGCCGTATTGTGTACTGTCATACAATAGCAGAAAACTCTGGCCTGACAATAAGTGGTTCTGACCAGTGGTTCACTGGTTAACATGTCCATGTCACAATGCGTTTGATTTAGAAGAGATACAGTGAACAATAACACGGTGGTTACGTCTCAAAAAGGTCAGTGACCCGACGCGTGAAAATACGGCTTGCGCATGGCGCGGTCAGCTTGACCTGGGCGACTTTTGCCGCCCGTGCGGCGTGAGCGCTTGCAAGTCAATACCGACTATTGCCGCCCCGCGCAGGGAGAGGGTTAAGAAGACCATGTATTTGCAAGACAGAAAAAACTGAAATTTGGCAGCTGAGACAGGGAATCTATTTTTCATGCAGGTTGAACATATAATGGATGAAACAATGAGATACAAAATTGCATGGCCTAAATTATGTCAATTTACTGTCACCTATGAAACCAACTTTCTACACACTGCAGACCTGTAAGTGGCTGGTGACAAAATAGTCTGAAATTTTTTCGGTACCGTAGCAGCGCAGCAAGAATACATGGGCATGTGAGTACTTATATTTCAGCATAAACGAGTTTACAGATATAGCTATTTTTTCTTAATTAATTTACAAAACAAGTTAAAGTAATAATTGTAATTAATGTAATCCATGCTCAAAGTTTAAAGTGAAAGAAGGCCTAGAATCTTTGTTTCGTCCAGAAAGCCAGAAGCTCAATAGCAACCCAGTGCGCATGCGTGCTCCGAAACATGGCCATTGAGGTCAATAGCATTCGTACATTTTCGCCGCCTTACCTTTACAACGTTCGCCAGTTCATTATTAAGTACCGCATCGGAAAAACGACATTGTCAAAGATAAAGATCGGGTCGGAATAAATTTTTTTTTTTTTTTTGGTCGGAATTTTTTGCTTTTAAAACCAAAATTGTCAGAAATCCGAGGTGACTTTTTTTTGGTCATGATAAAATAGTCGGAAATCCGACTATAGTCGGAAATTTTACAGGTCTGACTCTGGATACTTGGCTCATCATGTCAAATAATTCTTTCTAATTATAGTCACTGTCTTTTTGTTCACTTTTTGGAATGTTATTGTTATAACGTATTTTGCATTTTGTATACTTTTTTAATCCCATTTGGGAAATTTGCCTGTCCATTGCAGCCAAAGATACTAGAATTAAATAATAAGCTTTGACAGCATGGAGGTTTTGCGTTTACAGGTTTCACAGCGCCACCCAGTGGCAAATGCATGACAGATGTAAACAAGGCATGTTTTACACAGCCAAAGAGAGAAAATGCTGAGGTTTGGGGAGGTCTAAAGAGGGGACTTTTGAGGGGGCTTATCAAAAGGTTGGGTTTAGTATTTGTATGGGACAAAGAAAGACGATAGAAAGAACGAAAGCGCGTATTAGGGGAGGTCTTCATCATATTATCGATGGCCTCGGGCACAAACCGTCTAAGTCCGGACAACTCTTTAAATGCTTTATACCTTAAAATAGATAGATAAAAAACAAATTCATAATAAACTAAACCAGTCTAGCCTACAGTCCTAGAGGTGATACTCATCAAATAGGCAAAACTTCTAAATAGTTATAAGAGAACAGTTATGGTTAAATCAGTTTTTTCCTTCCTCTGAAAAATTTTTGTTTATGGACTTAGATGGTTTGTGCCCGAGGCCATTGTTATGTTTGTTAACTTTTTGGTAAGTGGCGCGGACGGGGGGAAGACCTTCCGAGGTTTGTTCACTGATCAGCCATCATCCTAGACCTTGCTGGAAGTCGTTTGCTTTATTATTATAACTTAATTCGCAGCAAAATTTGGCATCATCTTACTTTAGCACCGACAGTATTGAATACTCAATCAACCTGCAATATCAATACCGGGAAGACTTCCGAATGCATTCTATAGCTTTTATAACGTAATTGAATTTTACTCTCCGTTATACATTGTTTGAGACTTTATGACCAATAATCACTTCATATTCATTATTCACAATAAACAATTATGTTTGTAACACACTTGCCAAGAAAAACAGTACAATCCCAGAAAAAACTCTGAAGTGAGACAAAATCCGCTAACAGGTGCCATTTTGAAACTTGCTGGGGAGAGGTCACGGTAACTGAATTTACCAAAAGCGCAACTGGTGAAGGTTTGCTGAAATAAAACTTGATATGGTGTTTAGGAATTTAAACTCACAACACATGGAATGGTCAGATGGAGCTGGGGACATGAGGGTCTAGTCAGTTTGTATCAATGGGCGGTAGTCAGATTGACTAATCAGGCAAAAAGGGGCTGGAGTAGCCATTGGCGATCCACGTACACTCATGTAGGCCTTGTATTAGCTCAGATCATGCAATCTCCCAGCAGCTGAAATCGGAATGTTTTGCTACTAAGCCGATTCATAATTTTTAAAAACTATGCAAATTAACAAGGTCGGTAACTTTCCCTAATTTAGGTCAAGGGTGCAGTGTGTGAGTATTAGTAAATGACTACCGTCAAGCTGTTAACTCACCTGCGTGGCGAAAGGGTTTAGACGTGTGATTTAGGAGCGCAAGGGTGTGGGTGTGGATCCGAGTATTGACATGATTTATAATAATTATGTATGTGTGTTCACTCTCAGATGATTCTAACACACAGAAATCGAGATGAGATGGAAGTAAGATAGAGAGGGGAGAGAGATAGAGAAAGCGAAGCATGCCATGAATTATTTCTTTGTCTTTCTATAGAAAACTCCCCAAAAATACTACCTAGCCCCTTTTTTTTTTCAAACCCCTCAAAATAAACCCTCTTTAGCATGTAACGCATTTGGTACTCCTCCCTTTTTCACTCCGGCTATGGAATGCATTCCAAAGTCCTTCCTCAATACCTCGAGGCCTATATAATATAACTTATATAATAATGTTTACTCACATGATAATGAAATTACAATATGATTATTGATTAGGCCATGACTACAAGGACATGACTTTAGGAGTGGTCGTGCGCGAGAGATTGCATAAGGGCACAGCCCCCCTGGTGAGTCGGTCTTCTAGTTAACGAATGGCTCGGCCAATGCCTCTTGGCTCTCGAGTGCTGAGAATTGCCAGTATTGATTACTGTTAGTGTTATAAAGAAAGATAGGCCTAGCCATATTCAACATGAGTCATTTTCGGTGCTAAAGTATGATTATCCCCAATCTGATCCAATGACATATATTTTATATAGGCCTACATTGCTATTATATCTAGATCTAGAATGGAATAACAGTAAAGCAGATTTAATAGCCTAATAAAAGTGAAACTTTATGACAATTGCAGTGCACCTTTCTTTTTTGCTACTCCTCTGTTAATGCTGATTCGGTGGCCCTCAGATTTTATACAGCGCTTAGTATAGACTGTCGTCATGTCGCCGGCACAGTAAATACAAAAATGATTAATAACTCGCAGAACGTTTGTATTAGTTTCTAGGTTGCGACACATTGGCTTTCCATCTATTTTTTCAGCAAATTAATCACTTAATGTAATTGAGATTGATTCCGGTATCTGTATAGAATGATGAGACTGAGTTAGACTATCAAGTATGAAACTTTGTGTGTTCTTAATGTGCCTAGACTAGGAAAAAGAAAGGGTCTGGAATTGGGAGATTGACGCTGTAGGGCCAAAAGTACACAGGTTTGTGTTTTCAATACTAGAATCTACAATATGCTATTGCTAGGAAAATATTATATTTCTTTTCCATTAACATATGACGTCATCACTTCCTGCGATGTGTTCACTAACAAACAAACTAACCTGTGCGCAAATCATAGCCATTTGACGGATGCTGGCGGGACGCGCAGGACGTCAACGCGCAAAGGGAGAGCAGTAAAACGTATCTAAAAACAAACAAACAAAAATAAAATAGGCCTAAAGCTAAAGGAACAGGCAAAATGAAGCAGGTCCATAATAATCACCCAGAACTGAAACTAATAAATCGATTTATCCCGGGCAGGGCCGGGAACTCAGCTAGTTAGATCTAGTAATAATTGTAATCAATGTACATTTGTAATGTAAGATCTGGTCGTCGTAGGCTGGGGCTACATCTACGATTGCAAACTATCATGATATCAGTTCTTCTTCTTCTTCTTTCATAGTTGGCACGTCTAGAATACGATTTATGGCACATAGGGGCCTACAAAAAAAGAAGGCATCTTACGTGTCATGCTCATGTTGCCGAAAACCTTCCATTTGCTGAAGATAACATGTTTGTTCTTGACAGAATTGTGACCGCTGAATAGGATGGATAACATGGTCTTCCATTTCAAGGAGGCCGCCATCTTGTTTTAAAAAAATAATTAAAAATTGAAATCACGAAACCAAGAAACGAACCACAAATATGAGCGGAAGTAGACTAAATGGAACTTTTTCTAGCTTAATAAAGGGAGAATAATGCATAGCAACGTTTATAGCAACCGTCACTTTACTTTCTTTGTGCCTGCGCAGTGCCGAAAGGATTCTCATTAAAGTAAAATTTACTGTGACCTTTGTGTCAAAAGTATATTTGGTTACTTTCACATTTATTAGAACGCTTTCTTAAGAAATATTGAGAAATTTTATTTTCATAAATAAAGCATGACATTGATATGAATATCAGTATCATTCCGCCTCTATACCTTTGTACTTCCGCTGAGTAGCTGATGCGAAGGAGAAACAGCTTTGTTAGAAAATAATTGTATTGGTTTTTTATTCTTTAACACTACATTGTCAACAATGCAAGGTCACATTACTGATCGTGTTGATTTCTCCAAATTTGGAGTTCCCAGCTGGAGAATTGAGCAGAAATATGCCCCAGGCGTTTTAATTGGAAATTGGTCGGAGGAAAGACTTACGGTTGGTATTCTTTTTAGGCCTAGGCCTAAATGATCTAGATTTCTAGATCTAGATCTATTGCAAGATTGTGCAGGAAGCATCGGCATTTGCTAGGTTTATCCTAGATGTTAAAAAAACTACAAAATTATATGTTTGCAATCACATCATTGAAGAAAGACTTCTTCTTCTTCTTCTTCTTCTTTCATAGTTGGCACGTCTAGAAGACGATTCCCCCAACTGCACTACTATATGCGACTCAACGTCGCTCCTCTGAGGCTAAAAGCAGGGTAAAACCTTCATAGATTTTAAGACCATTTAAAAATACCTTAGTTGTATAAAATCTTTTGTATATAATAACTCTGGTATAAATATCTCTTGGTTTCCAGATTGTGCCCAGAAATAGGGCCTACAACCCGCACTTTAGTTACAATGGTAGCTTATCATGTTCATAAGATGTTTATTGAGCTCTGAGCATCAACACATGATGTAAAAGACAAGATGAACATCTGACGATGAAAAGAAATATAAAACACTGTTGCATAGGAATAAACTAATTAAACGCATAAACATATAGACAACTACGTACGTAAACATATAACCCTACAACCCCCCCATGTTTATGTGTCTAATGCCCGCCGTCGAGGCCTTCCACCGTGCTCTGGCGCTAAAATAGTTTCTGACTTCCCCGTCGAGTTGAATGGGAAAAGACGCTTCAGCATCGCAGGGACTTTATGGTGCGCAGGAGGCTGCTCTTCTTGCGCTTCGGCGGTGTGGGGTGGAATAGTCTCTGGTGCAGATGCACCTGACGGGTAATCATCCACTTCGTCCAAAGTACCAGTAGGGATTTCTGGTTGCTCATGTATGACAGATGAAGTGAGTTTGAACGAGTCTTCCTAACTCCGGTTAACATCGGGAAGGGCATCGTTCATAACATCCTCATGAAGTTTAGGAGGAGGGGGGCTATTCATAGACATTGATGCTGGTTTGAACGCCCTAAGGAAACGTCGGTTTCTCTTCGTTACACGTCCAGACCCATCGACCTTAACGATATACTGGTCATGCTCACGTGCCTCTACCACGGAACCAGTGCGATGCCACTTGGTGGGGTTCTTCCCAGTCTGATTCTGGATGAAACATTTGTCCCCCACATTGAGAGGTGGTAGTGATTTGGCGCGCTCGTTTAGGGCCTCAGATGACTTAGTGAAACGTGTGCGAAGTGCTTCTTCTTTGTTGGCCCATGCTTCACGCCACATCGGACGTACATGAGGGTTTTAAAATTTTTCCAAACGATTTATGAACGAAAGGGAACTCCGAATGGGTCGGCCAAAGATGATCTGGGCTGGTGAAAGGTCACAGTCTGGGTCAGGGGTGTTGCGCAACTGTAGTAGGGCTCTGAGAAATTTATCGTTATCAAGAGAGCCACTGGGGCCAATGTTTGATCGTAATAACCTTTTCGCAGATTTCACAGCAACTTCTGCCCGCCCGTTCGATTGGGGGTTGTATGCCGATGACACACGTGGTTTGACGCCCCATTTTTTCAGGAAATCTTTTGTGAGGCTTGCAGTAAACTCCGGTCCACCGTCACTTGACAGCTCCTCAGGGACGCCAAACGTGGCGAAGAGGGAACGTAAGCAGGCGATCAGGCCACGTGCCCCCGACCATGCGCTCCCAGTGGGGGTTGAAAAGATTTCTGACCAGCCTGATAGCCGGTCCCCAGCCACGAGATAATGGTGACCTCCAAACTCAAAAAAGTCAGCGAATATTTGCTCGCAGGGGGTGGAAGGTGGAGTGGCTGGTTCAGATGGTACAGGTGCCTGAGAAGGTGCGTTGCGGTTGCATTCCCGACACCTTCACCGTGTCTCCTGAATACCCACAGTCATGCCAGGCCAAAAGACAATCGATTGTGCTAATAGCTGCATAGACGAAACGCCCTGATGGGCTGAATGCAGGTTCTCAAGAACCGTGTGGCGTAGTGATGAAGGGACAACCACTCGGTCTCTGTATAGCACCACTCCATCGGTGACATAAAGCGAGTCGTGATACCACATGTAGTCTGATAAGGAAGGATATTCTTGTGAGAAGCCTTCAGCAATGGCTGTCATGAGCACAGATAGGATACGATCCTTCTTCGTCTCTCCTGCTAAGAGCGACCAGGAGATTGTGGTAATCTCTTCTGCTTCTTTGCTTATTGAGGCTGCGATAAGGAACTCTGATTGGTCAGCGACTGTCGGTCTCGACACTTCTGTGTTCGATGCGGGGTACCGGGATGCAGCATCAGCGGCAAGATTGGTCTTTCCCGGTAGGTGTTCTATGCGAAAGTGCCACGGAAGGGTACTTTGTTTTACGCGGAAGAGTCTGGTGTTGTGTATTTCATCGAGGGTGTGATCGCTATCTCTAAAAACAAAGCTGAGGATATTCAACTCGAACGTGAAGTCAGTCCTGTTGTATGGATGTGAGACTTGGAATGCGTCCCAGGCCTGCATAAAGAGAATCCAAGTTTTCATCAACAGATGTTTGAGGAAGCTACTTAAGATCAGATGGACAGACAAGGTCAGCAATGAAATTGTATGGAAAAGAACAAGACAGAGCCCAGTCAGAGAGGAAATTGGTAGGAGGCGATGGAGATGGATCGGCCACACTCTCAGGAGGCCAGGAAACAGCATCACGAAGAAGGTATTGGATTGGAATCCCCAGGGCAAGAGATCAAGAGGAAGGCCGCGCGGAACGTGGAGAAGAGCCAGAGAAAATGATGTGCAACGAAGCGGAAAGACTTGGAATAATGTAAAGAGGCTGGCCCATGATAGAGAGGGATGGAAAGTGTTTGTTGGTGGCCTATACCCTGATCCAGGGTGAGAAAGGCAATGATGATGATGATGATGTGATCGCCGAAAATTTTAGTCAGAGGCTTATGGTCTGTGACGACCACAAGGTCCTGACAGCCCTGTGTGAAATACCTAGTTTGTTCTAGCCCCCAGGCTATTGCCAATGCTTCACCCTCAATCGCGGCATACCGTTTTTCGGCGCCTGACAGGAAACGAGATCCCGCCAGGGTAACTCTCCACCCGTTAGGGCAGCAATCGGGTAGACCCTTATTGCAGGAGCAGTGCTTTTGGAGGAGGAAGTATCCTATACCACATAAAGACCAATCAGGTCGAAGGCATGTGGGTTTTGACATGTCAAAAATCTCGACCCCCTCACGAATGGATTGGATTATGAACTCTTTGGATTCCTCGAATGCCTTGTCCAGGACCTGGCTCCAAAAGAATTTGTACTTTGGACTATGGAAGGGACGGAAGATTGTCATGAAATCCCTAAGCTGAGCGTAATTGGACACTTGGTTGACAAGCCCGAACCAGCTCCGAATGTCCTTTGTGCACTTTGGGGTAGGGAATGTCCTGATGGCATCTATGTACTTGGGCAATGGTTCGATGCTGCTCTCGGTAATGCGAAATCCAGCAAAATCTACCTCGCGCTCCGCAAACTGGAATTTGTCTGGATTCATGACAGCGCCGGCAGTGCCCATTGTGTACAATAAGTCTATGGTTCTCCACCAATGGGTTTCCAGATCCTTATCGTAATGGATGGTGTCATCCACACATCTTTCCTTCCTTGGGAAATCAGACAAGATGGCGTCGAATCGTCGATTGAAGCCATCGCCAGATGAGAGAAACCCTTGGGGGGCGCGTGTATACCGCCATCGACCGAATGGTGTGATGAATGTCGTGAAGTGTCTGTCACGAGTGGAGTGAGTGCAATTAAGGGGATTGCTACAGAGCGGGTGTAGAGTAAGAAGGACTCACAGTAGACAGCAAGTTAAGCGTGCTGTTGTGAGTAGTGGGGGGGGGGGGGGTCTGAATGAGGCGAAAGCGCTGTATAACTATCACTGCAAGTTAGAAGGTCCGACGGAGCGGACCTGTGAATAAGAGCCCAGCGGGCGGACATAAGTGAAAGCAGTCGGGAGACGGATGAGTGTTGTTCCAGTAATGACTGGTATGTAGAACGTTGATTGATTATTATGATTGATGTATTATATTATATTCGTCTATTACCATGATGTAAATAAGTATATGTGAGGAATGTGGAAGTCCTTGATATTGGATATAGCAATGTGCGCCATGAGCGATAGATGAAAGTGAGTTCATGGATTTGTAGCGCGAGTGAGTAGTGTGTACTCCGATGGAGGTGTGTTACCGTAAGATGTGTGGTGAGTGAAAGGTGAACTAGTGTGTGTACGCTTCATGGATTGTAAGGAGAGGTGGAGTGAATAGAAATGGTAGGGTATTATACCAGTGTAATGTTATTCTTGTAGATGTCGGGGACGGGCCGAAGAGCCACCTCGATGAGCACAAGGGATAGGCCAGCCTAGGGCCGGAGGCCACACATAGGCCAGAAGTGAGGCTGGCAGTACAGGACAGTAGAGGCACATAAAGTCGTGGCAGTCAGGCCACGGACAGGGACGTAGATATGAGAGTGAATGAGATACTATATTGTTGCCATGTTGATAGGCTAGTGAACTGATACTATGTTGTTGCCATGTTGATGGCTATGGAAATAATAATGTGTTATTGCCCTGCTGAGGTGCTAGGGGAGTGCTAAGGTGTATGACAATAGGGAGGGGATATTGAGAGACTGCGGTGCCAGTAAATTATTAATGTGCTATTAAGACCCTGAGGGGAGAGGCTGAGGCCGAAGTGCCTTTAGGAGTGACTACCGGATTGTGGATCCGCGGGAGAGTGTGTGTGAGAATAAGGCCGTTGTACGGCAGTCATTTCAATAATATAATGTATGTAATTGCGCTATTATAGGTATACTTATGTTTAATAAATGTGTGAGTCTGATGGGTTGTTTTGTTAAGTGTTAAACTCGTTTGTTCGTGATTGTCGTCCTGTCATAAACTATTACATCTCCCAGTCTGGGATTTGTGACAGTGTCTATCGGACTTCCTAAGGGGCACACTATGGTACCCGTTCCACGCATCGGTCACCGACTTCCATGTCTTCCCAGGTACCCGACGGGCAAGATGGAAGGGCGTTTCCGCTGGGAATGTCTCTCGTTTACAGAATTTGTTTAGGGGTGACAGGTCGACTGTCCGCCTTGGGGTCCCATCGTGTTTGCGAGTCACCACCATGCGGTGGCACCAGGTCGCCGGGACTCCGTGGGGCACTCTTTCAATTACGCCTAACGCTTCATCTCTAACGAGGTCCTCGTATACGCGCTGCTGCCAGTGCAATGGCACGGGGGCAGGTTTGTTGCATACTCTGGGAGTGGCAGATTCATCGACGTGGATCTCCATTGGTGGCCCAGACATGCAAGGTAGGGCGCGGTGGGGACATGTATTGAAAGTTGAGCTCGCATACCGATCAAGCAACCATTGTCGCATTTTGGCATTGTTTTCAGGGATAGGATTAAAAGGGAGGGATTGGGGTCTCCCGGGGACCGATGTTCTCTGCGGACAGTCGCATGTAATGAGGTCATCATGAGGGTGCCCACAACCTGAGGATAAAGCCCTCACACAAGTATCTTTAGGTATGTCAACATTTGAACCATTGGCACAACTACCAATAATAGGAAATTGTTTATCAATAATAAGAAGGTCCATCATGGTGTCACACGACAGGTAGAAGCCTCCAACAGAATCAGAAATAAACACCATGGCCTGGCAAGTTATCTCATCGCCGCTGGGGGAGTGACCCCTAAACAGTCCCCTAAATTGTCCAATTATACTCATGGGATTCGCGTTTGCTGCGCGAATCTTCAGAGACGATGGGTGCAGGTCCTTCACAGAAAATCCTGCCTCCTCAAAATCATGCGATCCCCATACGTTCGATTGGGCGCCAGTGTCAGCGATGGCCTCCACCGATGCCAGGCGGGGTTGGTCGTGATCCGCAAATCCTATTTCGAAAGACGCCTTCGGGTGTCCATGAGTTTTAGTCTCTAGTGCCGAAATTTGCGATATTTGGTCTGGGTCTGCCTCAATCGCCTTGATGTCTGAGTAATGGGTATTATTGTCTTTCTGGGGGCGTTTTTGTTTGTCGGCACGCCAGCATTCTAAGCATTGTTTGTAAGGCTGTTTATTAATGCCACCACGTGGCCTTTCTCTGTAGCGCAGGTAGGGCTTCCTGCAATCAGGACACGGAACCGTCTTGGAGTAGTCTGGCTTAGACTGCTTGTCACGCTTGTATGTGGACATTGCCGATACTGATGACATAGGTGTGGCGTTCCGGGCCATTTCTCGGCCTTCGATGATCGCGATGACATTATTTGTATTTTTGTCCTGAATGCCTGGCATGCTCAAGGCTTTCCTTCGAATGTCTAAGTCGCAGATTCCGGCAAGTAGTACGTCGCGAATGACTTCTTCAGTGTAGTCAGCTGACGCTTGTTGCCCACAATGACACTTTGTAGAGGTGGTGAAACCACAGGTCTCTGCCTTTCCCCTTACTCTTGCAGCGAAGGTTCTTATGGGTTCATCATTAGATTGGCACATCTGGGTAAGTTCCGCTCTGCTGACACCCCGCGCAACGGGTATCACCGCTAATGAGCGCATGACTGTGAGTACGTCCGTTGTTGATTTTGCCGTTACTGTTGGGTCTGATTTGAGGAGTAGGTCCCCTAGGGCCTCTCTGGCGCATTGGAACAGCTGCATTGGTGCTGCAGTGTCGCTGATGTCTGAACCAATTCTGAATGTCTCCCATCGCCTGACGAAGGCGTTCCATGTTTCTTCGTCGACGCCGATGTCAATGATAGGTCTCCTGAGTTTGGGGCCCTTTGATGCAGTGATTGTTCAGGAGGGGTACGACAACTTCCGCTGATAAGTCTTCGGTCTTGTAGGTGCAGTCAGGCGCTGGGCACGATACGATGACCATGGTTGCTCTCACTGGTTGTCCTCAAGTTGTCTTTTACATGAAGAAAGACTTATCATGTTCATAAGATGTTTATTGAGCTCTGAGCATCAACACATGATGTAAAAGACAAGATGAACATCTGACGATGAAAAGAAATATAAAACACTGTTGCATAGGAATAAACTAATTAAACTCATAAACATATAGACAACTACGTACGTAAACATATAACCCTACAATCATAACCTGGTGATAATGGCACTGCAGATTCTTCCCATTATTTAGATGTCAGGAAGATCAGGGAAAATGTCGTTTCATATAAGACTAGCCAGCCAGCACCTCTAGATCTACGTGATTTTGACATATATTTATTCCACTTACATTTCTGTAGGATTGGTAGGATTACCACAGGGAGGGGTTCCCTACATCAGACCAATGTCAGCGTGATGTTGTAAGCAGTAGATCTAGGTCCCTACCTAGTCATAGAAATATGTGCAAACTTGACGTCAATCCTATGCGTCAGATTTCCATAGTGTCGTTGACAGGGTACAACCTATATATGCCACTGTGGTTCTGTCAAGTCATAGGGCCAGCATGAAGCCTTAAAAAAAAATTGTGCCAGGGCCCTTGCAAATCAAAGACATATATTATTCTGCGTTCTGTCCAGTCCTGGAATTTTGAACTTTAATATTGTAGAAAGTGAATTAACATTAATTTTTTATTGTTCAATTGTTTTATATTATGCCAAATTTTCCATCTGTATGTTTTTTGTGGTCGTTGTTGTTGTTTTTGTTTTTGTTTTTTTTCCTGACAAAGGTTTTAAACTGAAATATTGATTTGTCTTCCCTTTTTCTTTGCGTTTTATTGTGTCGTTTCGGTATTAGTTCTTACGTGAGGCTTTGGCGACATACAACTTTTTCTTTTTGCTATATTTTGACTTTGCTTGAAGCCTTATAATTGCTGCAACCCCACAGCTTTTCTGTGGTTTCTGTAATATTTTGCCAATTTTTCAATACAGTATAGTCTCCGCCTAAGAACCTGGTCAACGGGAGACAGAAAAAGCGGGTTCTTAGGCGGACCGGGCACTTAGGCGGATACCAAAGAATGCCACCCATATTTAACTACCCGTTTCCATGGCTTGTCCCCCTTGATTGCTCAGACCTGGGTTGTGACCTCATAATGAAAATTAAGCGTTGGACATTAATTTTAAAATATTTTTATTTTTTTTGCAAATGGTCAAAGTTACGACTTATGGCTAGCAGAATACTCTTTTCTTACAGTGATGGTTGTGTAACGAATGGAATGATTCAGACTGAACAATCAAGTTGTGAATCACGGATGCCGATTTTAGACTACAAGAGGCCCAGTGATACCCTGTGTAATAACCACAATCAGCCCTAAGTACATGTGTGCCGTGCAAACCAAGCACGTGGTCAATTACGTATAAAATTCTGCCCCTCGAGTCAGACAACAATAAATGTTAGGTGATGACTATGCTAATTTAGTCTAGCAGTGGCCGGCTTGCACACGAAAGACGTAACTGGGCTCCACTCTTTGTACAATTCGCCTCCCCCTACCTTCCCTCCACCCGCTCTTTTTCACTGTACTCGTGTGGCTTTGTTCTATCCCATCTACTTGAAAGAGAATTATATGCGTTTAATAATGTGGACATTTTACGTAAAAGTGTGCTCGTCTCTCGGTTAAATGCCGGGTTCTTAGGCGGATTTTTCGTTTCAGAGCGGGTTCTTACGCATGTAAATTAAAATTACAGTGAAAAAATTCGGTTTCGCGGCAACAGCGGGTTCTAAGGTGGATCGGGTTCTAAGGCGGTGAGTTTTTAGACGGAGACTACTGTACTGTCAACCCTGCAGAAATCCTGTAAACATCTGCGTCAGATTGACGTAAATGGTTGTCATTGATTGACATGAAGGAATGCTGGCTGAGTCATTTGTTAAATTGTTTACCTTTCTTTTTTGTTTGTAAAATTGAGCAACTCTGATGGACCATCATCAGAGAGACTGCAGAATGCATCACTTTTCAGACACAGTTAAGTTTTCTAGTAGTCCTTATTGCAAAAAGGATTCTGAAAATATTAAAAATATTTTATGCATTCTGAACATGCCTGGTTTGTTTTTCATTGTGCATCAATATTCAGTTCCCAGGTACCAAATACAAGCACAATACCACACATCGCCTTGATTTCAAGGACTATGGAAAAGTGCAGCCAGATGTGAATCTTCGTCGCAAGGCTAAACTTGGTAGTGAAGGCATCCCTGCTGATATGCTTTTCCGTCACCATGGGGCTTGTTATGACAACATGATGATCACACTCTATGATGAGAATTACAATGGTCGTTGGAGGGAACAGGATTTGCCTGCCTTGCGGAAGTGGGACAGTCAGAGTCTTAGATGGTTGCCTGAAAGAACCGATCATCCTCTTAAAGGTATTGAAGTAATTGTTTATAATAAAACATTATATGAGTGCTACTAAAATTTTGTCACTATCAGTGTAGCAATAATGTGTGTGGGTGCTCTGCAAACTATGAGAATGACATACATCCATTAGACTATAATTTTTTATTTCTTTTACTTTCTTCCAATTTAACCTTTTATTGTAAGTTACAGATGGAACTGACTCCTCTGCATTCTTAAGCAGTATCCTGAAATTTCAGTTTAAATATACAGTTTAAGTATATAAAATATATATACATTTCAGAAAATATATATACTGCACAGTGGAAAAGAGTGCAATCACATATGTTTTGAACAGCAAATTTATATTTCATTCATCATTTTTCTGTATTCTGTATCAAAATCTTTGTTTCAAGGATAATTAGGTACAGGTAATGTATACTAGCTCTTTGTCAGATTTCAATTGATGATCTGTAAGCAAAACTTTAGAAAAGAACTCTTTATTTTCCATCAGTTTTCCATCGGCATTTGAACTACATGAAATCTGAAAATCTGTCGAATAACTGATTTTGTCAAATTCAGGCAAAGAAGAGCTGAATATGCTGCTTTAGACAGCATTTTCAAAATATTTGAAGATGTGCCATGAGGCTGGAATCTTTTATGTATGAATCAAATGTTTCAAGTTACAAAACACAGATATCTTCATGTAAAACCAAACTCTATGTTTATCGTAAAGTCTATATCTGCAATTTGCCAGCATGTACATAGGCATGGGAAGATATTATAGACATGTATTTCTGTAAATAAGTTGATGTTTTATTAATCCTCAGGAGTACCTACTAACTGGGGTCTCAAAGGAGAGAAAGATGCTCGGGACCTGAAAAGACAAGAAGAGTTGAACCGGCCAGACTTTGAATCAACCTACATGTACTCTTTCCAAGACAAACCAGTTGATGCACTGAGATTTGCCAGATATGCCACCCCCAAACATTTGTCCACCACTTTACTTCCTACTAACAAAGTGAATAACGATCTTCATCTGCGTGGCAAGCAAACTCTAAGAATGCCTGAAGTAATGCCTCAAGAATTAACTCAAATATCCATTTAAGCATTTCTCTCTACCCAAAGTTGGTTTTGCATTTTGCTCATAATAACTTTTTCATTATTGTGAGACACACTGGGATATCTTAGCCAAAGTCTTCAACTCAAGCACAATGATGTGATTATTATGATGGTATAATGTGCATGGACACAATTTTTTGGGGTGTGTTTTTAAATCAACTCATTCCAACCCAAGGCAAGTCTCAAATTGCATGTGTAGGATAAGAGTCCAAATGATGGCTAACTTCAAGAATCATTTGAGTCCGTCAGATTGCGATCGGGAAAGACGCCTTTGGTTGCAGTGGGTTGGAATGAGTTAAATCATGATGAAGCAATCTGTGATACACATTTACCTGTTATATATACATGACTGTTGATAATCTAAAAATCTTGACTGGCGAAAACTGATTTGTCTTTGAGGACAAGCTCTATAGAATACTAATAAAAACATCATAATTTTAAGATATTTGATGTGGAATGTCAAAATGTTGATGATCTTTGGTCATTAAATGGATGAAAACTATGGGTGGAATGCAGATGCAAGTTGTCTGACATTTCAGATGGTTTATTTATTTTTACATTTTCTCTTCTGTTCTGGTGATAGCCGTCACAGTATTTTTCACATCTGTTCATTCCTATCCAAGGGAAGGTTTGCATAAATATGTGAGTGTGCATGAGAAAACCCACAATAAGTCGGTAACATGAGATTTTGAGTTCTGTACATATAATAAAAGACAAGATATTTCTGATAAATTGGAGTCGGTGACCCCCCAAAACAAGCTTTTGAGAAAACTGCATTTAATCCTATAAATGGCAATAGCTATTTCACCAAGTAATATTGGAGTGATTGATGTCGGGAGACCGTAGTCTAATAACTAAGCCGTTATAGAGATCATAGTGAGTAGTGTTCACTGCTCATCTACAGTTTACTCTGTAACATATGCCACGGTCGCCTAGAAACAGCCAAGACGGAAGTTTTTGGATCTTGTTAGGAGACCGTAGTCTAACTACACAGCCGTTAAAGAGATCATAGTGAGTAGTGTTCACTGCTCGTCTACAGTTCACCCTGTAACATGCCACGGTCCCCTAAACAACAGCCAAGTTGGAAGTCTGTGTCGGACCCATTATTTTCACTTCAAAGCCGTTTTTCTCAAAATCAGCTCTGCCGACTTATTGTGGGTTTTCTCATGCACGCTCACGTATGTTAATCACTTTCAGGTCAAGTTTTAAAAAATCAGTACCAATGCAATGTATTTTATTTAAATGTCACCGGGTTTGATTGAAAGCAGAGGAACACATATACTAATAATAAGTTTTATTCTTAAGGAAAGTTTGAGAATAGAGACTTTTGAACTGTGTGACAAAGACGCTGTACTCCACATTTTCAGTGTATAATGCTAGCTTCTATCCATTCAAGCAAAGACTTCTAAACTTCCCTCATGAGCTAAACTGTCTCTGTTAATACTTTATTTCAGCTTTTTATTGATCTTGGTCAGCTCAAATACTGTATAAATATATGGCAACAATTTCTAACATGTGGAAATATATGTTTTAAAAGCATATAAGTTTACAGAGCCAATTAGTTTTAACTAACAGTATGTTTGTTCATAAAAACTGCACTAGGGTGAAAGACTTAATTTTATACGAGAGATAATACAAACTGCTTTACTTTAAATATACCCCTTATCTTAATACATTCTTGGCAGTGAATGTCACAAATCCCAGACTGGGAGATGTAATAAGTTATGACAGGACAACAATCACGAACAAACAAGTTTAACACTTAACAGAACAATCCATCAGACTCACACATTTATTAAACATAACTATACAGATAATAGCGCAATTACATACATTATATTATTGAAATTAACTGCCGTACAACGGCCTTATTCTCACATACACTCTCCCTCGGATCCACAACCCGGTAGTTACTCCTAAAGGCACTTCGGCCTCAGCCTCTCCCCTCAGGGTCTTAATAGCACATTAATAATTCACTGGCACCGCAATCTCTCACTATCACCTTCCTATTGTCATACACCTTAGCACTCCCCTAGCACCTCAGCAGGGCAATAACACATTATCATTTCAGTAGCCCCTCAACATGGCAATAGTACATTATTAGTTCCTAGCCCATCAACATGGCAATAGTACATTATCACATTCACGCTCATATCTACGTCCCTGTCCGTGGCCTGACTGCCACGACTTTATGTGCCTCTACTGTCCTGCACTGACAGCCTCACTTCTGGCCTATGTGTGGCCTCCGGCCCTATGCTGGCCTATCCCCTGTGCTCATCGAGGTGGCTCTGCGGCCCGTCCTCGACACCTACAAGAATAACATTACATTGGTATAAGACCCTACCATTTCTATTCACTCCACCTCTCCTTACAACCCATGAAGCGTACACACACTAGTTCACCTTTCACTCACCACACATCTTACGGTAACACACCTCCATCGGAGTACACACTACTCACTCGCGCTACAAATCCATGAACTCAACTTTCATCTATCGCTCATGGCGCACATTGCTATATCCAATATCAAGGACTTCCACATTCCTCACATATACTTATTTACATCATGGTAATAGACGAATATAATATAATACATCAATCATAATAATCAATCAACGTTCTACGTACCAGTCATCACTGGAAAAACTCTCTCACTGGTCTCTCGACTGCTCCCCTTATGTCCGCCCGATGGGCTCTTACTAGCGTCCGTTCCGTAGGACCTTCTAACTTGCAGTGATAGTAATACAGCGCTTTCGCCTCATTCAGACCCCCCCCCCACTACTCATAACATGCACGCTTAACTTACTTGTCTACGTGCGTTAATTTTACTCTCCTCCTTTCACGTCTTTCCCTACCTGTCTGCCGTGAGCCCTTCTTACTCTACACCCGCTCTGTAGCAATCCCCTTAATTGCACTCACTCCACTCGTGACAGTGAATATTTGAAGTTCTGCCATCTCTCTTAATTAGGTAGCAAAATACAATTCCCCCAATGAGATCATGAAATATTTGGCATTAAGTACTTAGTCATCAGCAGTTGTGTGAATACACTAGTGCAGTTTCATGATGGGGCCCGTGAGTAATCTTTTTTTTTTCTGTCTGCAACGCTTTAAAAACAACTCGTATGTTTGAAGTTGATTTGTTTATCGGGTAAAAATTAACACAAAACTTCATCTTTATTCTTTTTACAGCCGGGATTCTAACTGTTTTTATACTGTATAAGGAGGGGTACTTTTGTCCTGGCTGACATGTCCTGTACAAATGATATTCTATATTTTGAAGTGATATAATGTATGAACATCTTTTGTTATTATGTTTTATGTTTGACCAATCATACATAAGAGAATAAAGTATTAAAAATAGAACTATTGTGTCAGCAAAGAGTAAAACATTGTTCCATTTTGAAATTTCGTGTGATATACACTCAGCAAGCAATCCTCTGGAAATCTGACATATATGGGTGAATGACATCGTTTCTATGTAGATCCATTGACATCGGTTTGATGTAGAGAATCCACCCTATAGTTATTCCACCAATCCTACACAAATTTACATCAGTCTGACATAGAGATGCTGGCTGAGCACCTTGTTTGAAAGTTTAGTTAAGTACCGCAGAACCTTGCTCTGCACAACAAATACACATTGTATATCGTCAGGTCAGTGCAAGAAGAGATTGAAGAGTGTTTTTCCAAAACTGGGTAAATCAAATTTTGCATCAGTTATGGCCCCTTTCAGACAGTCCTTCACAATTAGTGTAAGTCGCGATGTAAGTGTTCAGTTACCACTAGCTATGTTCTGTCTCTGTCCTGGGATAAAGATGGGGATGTAGCAAGTGTTAGTTGAACACTTACACCGCGCTTACTCTAACTTTGAAGGACTATCTGAAATAGGCTATAACTGATGCAAAATTTGACTTCCTCAGTTTTGGAAAAATGTTCTTCAATTACAGTGTTATCTCCATTTCCACAAAGAAGGAGATTTCACCCCTTGTTCTGAACCGATAATATTTAATCATTTAAACCACTGGTTTATATGTGTGTCACCAACAAAACTCCACTTTTGCCAGCACTTTTAAATGATGTTGTTATCTGTCAAGAAACATGCTATTTCACTTATGAAATGTTCATCAACAGATACTTGCTTTAGTGATGTTTATTTTGGAAAAATTTCTTTACAGTTAAACAGGGTCTGCAGTGATGTCGTGGTGAGCATCTTCACCTGTCAGTTGGGAGACCGTAGTTCAATTCTCAGCTGGGTAGTTTGTTGTTTTTTTCTTACAAGTCTTTTTATTAGGAAACAATCTGTTTAATTTTTTTTTTTATTCCAACAACAATAATAAGGAATAAATCCAGTGGGGTTTTTTTTTTGGTTGTTTTTTTTGTAATTAGTCAGCACCAATCCTGGTGGATAAACCTGGGCCAATATTGTTGGCGGATAAACCTGGGGATAATGTTGGCCTTTCACTTAATAAAGGAACTGGTAGGGGTTTTTTTGTGATTTTTTTGAAACAACACACTAACATCAGTCTGACTAATTCTGTTTTCAATAAAAAAAAGATTTGAGCAATTAATTCATTGTACATGTATAATTAGGTTGTAAAATCTAAACATTAATCCTCTCAAAACCATAAATTTCATTACTTTTAGTCTCTACAGACCATGAGAGCTCCCTGACTGAATGGAATTTTGATATGAAATGTCACGCCATATCTTTTTCTGTTTTTGGGGGTTTTTTTGACTAGTCGTTGGGTTGATACTTTCTCATATTATTGACAAATGTGAGTTTTTCTCATGATTGTACATACATGCATAATCAGACATATCAAATTCAATGATCTTGCACAAAGTATAGACATATCTGCTATAACATTGTATAACACACTGACAGTGGCAGAGTGACACATCATTTCTTATCATTAACAAATTATCGAGGCACTTTTCTTTTTTTTTCTTTTTTTTTGAGAATACAAGTACAAAATTATCAGAGATGTCCAATAATTTTATATTCATTTCATTTTTAGTAATCTCTCTATCAGCATCATACCCCTGACATCATTATGATAACAAACAGTAACACACAATAAAACAGTCGTCCACAACAATGAAGAAAAAGTAGTACACATGCTGCAAGATTTTTAATAATTTTTTTTTAAAGAATGTCGGACTAGAAATTCCTTGGCAACAATGCATTATTAGCAGGCATGCTCGGGGTTCAACTGATTCCAGTGCGATCAACCACCTAGAACAAAGAAAATCATTGTCAGTCGTGACAGCTCTTCAACCCTTGTAAAAGAATCCTGTGAAGAAAACAAATAACAGAAAAATTGCTTCAGCCTATCTAAGACATTTGACATATATCAGTTAGGGGTGAAACAGACCAATGCTGGTGTGGGCGCCAGACCGGTGGCTCGCCGCCCATAAATTCTGCTTCGCACTACCCAATAGACACTGCCCACACCGCGACCCAGTGGGATGCAGCAGGCAGGCTAATGTCAGGCAGAATTATATGGGAGGCGAACCACTGGTCTGGCCCCCATAGAACCTCAGCCTGTTTCACACCTAAATCACAATTCTTCATCATCAACATGTCCTTTTCTCTTCACATAATTGTTTTGTCTTTCATTCATTAATGTTGTCATAAATTATACACGTATATAAACATTCACCTGTTTTCTTTTCTCCTTTTTCATCTGTCATTCACTCCAAGTTCAGTACTAAGCATATGTTACTTTAGTCTTCATCACTGATTTCCTTCAAACCTTTTTTTTTTTCGGTATCTTGTACTGAATCATTGTAGATATTTGAAGACCACAGGCGGAAAATAATCATAGTCACAAAGTGCAAAACTGAGAAAATGAGATTTAAAAGTTTGGAAGTCCACAACTTCCCCTTTGCAACTGAAATGACTAATACCGGATGTTTCAAAAGTCCCTCACCAATTTAAATTTCTACATGTATTTTCTTTGCAAGTAATCGACCATCGACGTTCATCTTGTGGTAAACTCTTACTCAGTTGTTGAGATTTTTTGTTAAAAATTTTTTAGCCTCCATTTGAAGTTTCGTGTTGTTTTCTACTCCTACTATGCTGACTCTAGTGCAGAGGTGTAAAATCGCTGCATGACAGGAGGTTTTTCAAACCGTGGTCGAAGTGTAGTGGCGATTCCGGGGAACTTACGTACAGCATTAGGCACCTGATAGGAACACCGTTGTCGACACCCATTGGAAGTTTATGGAGACTGAATCCGTAAAGGACAAACCCTGAACAGGAAGACCTCGTAGTGGGCGGGGTGATTTGAATGTTGAAACTATCCCTGGGGCGTTTGCTCAGAACCAAGGAAAGTCCATTCGGCCAGCAGCAGCGGAAGTGAACATCAGCTCGATATCTATCCGATTTTGCGGTGTGATGTCAAGCTGTGTCCGTACAAGATCCAGGTGGTTCAGCAGAAGGAACCTCAAGACTGCGATTGCCGGGTGAAGAACTGTGGGACACTGCTGCATATTATCTACGAAAGAGACCCATCGATCCTGGAGCACATGTGGTTCAGGGACGAAACTCCCTTGCCGGATCTTACACTATGCCACTTCTTTTTGTGGGGCTACATTAAGAGCAAAGTGTGAGCCATCAAGGCGCGAGGCCTCCCCACAGCGGAAGAAGGGATCGGAAATGCATGTGCTTCTGTTATTGCTGAAATGTTGTCCAGTGCCGGCCAAGAATGCGTAAAACGTTGGCTCACTTGTTTGGAAAAATGCAATGCCCACGTTGAGTGTACCAGTCGACTTATGAAGCCAAGTTTACTGCCACCAAATTTCTCATGAATCGTAGACTCAGCAACCACATTGTCATTTGGTTCCTTTTGCAATTATTACTTTGATCATTTTTAAAACATAACGGGGGGACTTTTGAAACATCCAGTATTTCATAATTGCAGCTCTTGTTTAGAACCTTGGTTTCACAGAGATAATAATATTAGTTAAGCCTGGTGAATCAAGTTTATATAATAGGCCTATATAGGGGGATAAATGTGAAAATCATATTTTGTGACAAAACTTGTAGGCTATTTGCCTTGTGGTCTTCGTTTGTTTCACAACTGCCACATTAATTTCCACTATTCAGACAATGATTATCATCACTGCTGTATTCAGTAGTGTCCGGTACCCCGTAATTCCATCTACGTCCTTCAGTTTCTTTATGTTGCTTATCACCAAGGTCTTCTCAGCAGTCGAGTCTGCAATCGTGTTTTTTTAAAAATATTTGTCATCATAATAGTTGGTTTGTTTCAGTTTACCGTCATAAGATTCGTGCCCACCTCCCCCCTCCCCCCCCCCCCCACCCCGCCACCTTTTTGTTTTCACTTGAAAACATAAAAAGCGTGGGAATGTGGCATTAGTGGCCTTACTTGACCACTTTTACTCAAATGGCATGGAGCATTACATGGCGGCCTTAATGTTGTTTGGGTGATGCAACAAACAGACCAATTCATGTCTCTCTTTTCTTGCTGTATCTCGTCCCTTGTCAATTTTATTCGTTTTTAAGTAACTTACTGTACACAATAATCTCTACACGTTGCATCGGTATTGTGCTCGTCGTCATTAGCGGCCATTGTGAAGAGGGCGTCACATTTTTGGGTACATTCGTCTGCGGTCAAGGTCGTTGGTGAAGTTTCAACAATGGTTTTAACTTCATTGCATATTACGTGGCCTGCACATCGAAACAAAAACATTGATTACTGTTTCAGGTATTTAAAATGGGGCTCCCCCCCCCCCCCTTTTTACTCCCATACACATACACACAACACCCCAGCCACCAATCTTACGTCAGTCTGACTACTTAAGAGTGACCTCAAGTTTCCTCATATGAACGACATCATTTCGACGTAGATCCGCTGATTGCGACATCACGCCATCGTTGGTTTCATGATCCGCCCCCTACGCAACCGTATCAAACCCAAGGAAATCCAATATCGTAGGAATGCTGGGACACCCTAATCCGGACAGGATTCGAACCCTTTCATTCATACATACCCTAACATACCCATGCGCTCGAGCATTTACGCACACAGCCTACGGACTGAGTTTAGTGGCGCTGATGCCTTAACTCTTTTCCAGACGTCAGTGTTAGTGGCTTCGGTCAAGTCTGGACGTAATTAATTTTTTCCCACTTTGGCAGGGGGCTTTATGGTACGAGCGTTCTCTATGTGTCAAAAGGGTTTGAGGGGAATACTTCACGAAACTAGATAGCGCGTGTCTTGAGGCGCTAGCTTTCTCGTGCTTAGAGCCTTCTCTATTGTTCTCTCCTTAAGGCAGATATTGCTCCCTCTGACCTGTGGACTAGCTGTTAGCAATCTGTGAGACCCTTCCACCAGTCCAGTCTTGAACCTCTTATCCTCCCCCCCCCCCCCCCCGCGCTTAAACAGATGTACTGTATTTTAAGAAAAAGGTAAATTTTTTTAAAACGTATTTAATCCTAGGTTATTCAAACTGATTTAGAATCGCCTGGTTTTAATTTGTGCAAGCTTATTGAAATCTACATTGAAATCTCTCTCAATTGACAGCTAGTATTGTTAGGTTACTCAGTCTCTCTTGGCTCGCTGTAGTTTCTGATATGTTTTGATTTATTTAAGTTTCGAAAAACTTCCTTTGCAGTTGGAACTGATAAATTCAAAATGTCGCAACACGGTTAGTCAAACTCTTTTGTAGCTTCAATTATACACCCACCGAAGCAAATGTAAAGGAATATCATACCAGTCGATAGTTGCAAAAATGTAAATCAATAAGGATTAGGAAATACTTTTCGAAAATACTTTGGTTGCGTAAATCATTAAATGCTTTGAGACAATGTTTAGAAAATGGTTTAATATGCCACTTGTGGCAGGAGCTCAGTTTTGACCCAGTGTCACTTTGCTGCCGTTTTTATCTCGAAGCTTGACCCTCGAAGGTCGATAACTGCCATACTTTCATATATATAATAAACGTACGACTACCGCGTTAGCAAGACAATTATCCCAGCAAAAAAAACGACATAAACTAACCTGTTGATGCTCTAGAAGAAAAATCTTCACCAAACGATCGAACTCCTAACGACACTCGCACGCACGCATTTACAATCAAGACAATTCCAACAAGTCCGCCCAAATAATTAAATATATGTTTGTATCACACTCACACACACACAAATACAAATACAGGCACACCTGATGCCATAGACACATAAATACAGGCACACCTGATCACACACACACACATACAGGAACATCCGATGCCACACACACGCAAATACAGGCACACCTAATGATACACACACACACACCAAGAGGTGATGTGAGAGAGTAAGGAGGAGATGCGGGAACTGGATAAGGAAACAGAAAAGACAGAAAGAAAGAGCGGGGAGTGGGAGAGAGAGAAGGATAAAAAGACACACACACAATACAGACACTAGGAGAGAGCTAGAGAGGCAGTGATTAGAGAGAGACGGAGCGAGCGTAGGAAGAGACAGGGACAGAGAGAAAGAGAAATGAGAGGCAGAGAGGGAGAGAGAGAGTGTAAGACAGAAAGACGGAGAAAAAGAGGGTAAAGGATAGGTGGACCCCGGACAGTTTTCATTGGTCCGGGGTCCACCTATCCTAAAACGCCTACATTTCGCTAGGTGGACCCCGGGTGGACCCCGCACAAGTCCAACGAGTTTGCCAAAAAATCTGACAAGACTGACATACAAGTCCGAGAAATTGCCCAAAAAATCTGATACGTCTGATGCACAAGTCCAACAAGTTGGCCGAAAAATCTGACAAGTCTGACTTAGAAGACTTACAGGTTCATCAAAAAATTTTGAGAAGTCTGACGCACAAGTCCGACAAGTTAGCCGGAAAAATTTAAACAATTTTGATGCACAAGTCTGACAAGTTGCCCGAATCCGATAAGTCTGACGTACAAGTCCAAAAAGTTGGCCGAAAAGTTCTGACAAGTAAGACGTTCAAGTCCAACAAGTTGGACAAAAAGTTACAAGTCTGACACACAAATCCGACGAGTTGGATAAAAAATCTGACAAGACTAACGCACAAGTTTGACAGGTTGGTCGAAAAATCCGATAAGTCTGAAACACAAGCGAGAAAAATTGGCTGAAAAATTGCAACAAATCTGTTGCACAAACAAAACAAGTTGGCCGAAAAATCTAACAACTCCGACTTATAAGTCCAAGTTTCCCGAAAAAATATGATAAATCTGTCGCACAAAAAAAAAAAAACAGTTTGCCAAAAAATCCAACAAGTCCAATTTGGAAGTCCAACAAGCGACAAGTCTGATGGACAAGTCCAACAAGTTGGCCACAAAATTTTAGTAAGTCTGACAAATTGGGCGAAAAATTCTGAAAATATGATGGACAAATAAACAAGTTTGCAGAAAAATTGGACTAGTCGGACTTCCAAGTAAAACAAGTTTGTGAAAAAAATCGGACATGGCCGACACAGAAATCTAACAAGTTTCACAAAAAATTTTGACAAATCTGAAGCACAAGTCTTACAACTTTTCGGAAAATTTCCAAAATGTCTGACGTATAAATCCAACAAGTTGGCCGTCTGACGCGAAAGTCCGATGGGTTGGACAAAATAATCTTACAATTCTGACGTACAAGTCAACAAATTGGCCAAAAAAATCTGACAAATCCGACGCGCCAGTCCAACAAGTTGGACCATTAGAATTGCAAGTTCTTACTAGTGTCACGATCACGTGCGTGAAGATTGTCACGACCACGTGTGTGATGTGCACTTAACTTATTTACCTTTCAAACCCAGCTAACAAGCCAAGCAAGCAGACCAGCGATCAACGGACACATGGAGTGAGATTTAAATTAAACGATATTTAATTCTAAATGCATGACAAAACTTATGTCAAAACATTCAATTCATGATAATCAAACACACAATCATAAAAACAGATATTTGAAATTCACTCTTGGGGATCATGTCTACTCTCTACTCCCCAACTCACATCTAGATCTAACCCCTCTGTCCATAAACTTAATTACGTATACTTAATAGTCTCTGTCAACAGCTGCCCTCCTCGTTGATGCAGTTTCAGGTCTCCAGAGTTCACAAGATCCTTCCTAGATCTCTAACTTCGACGATAAAAGGGGAAACAGACGCCCCTGGCTTCTCACAAATAAGAACACACAGTTCACACCCGCCATCGTAGATTACTAGCTCCTTGAGGGGTTCTCATCCCGTCCTCAGGACTCTTCAACTTCTGCAAACACATAGCACACCGACGGTTCACACCCGCCATCGTTAATCACGAGCTCCTGAACGGTTCCCATCCTATCATCAGGACTCCTTAACTTCTGGTCCCCATGGCACGACCTTCCACTTGTCGCCCGGACCGATAAATTCTTCTTATTGGGAAATAAATGTGAACATCATGGATCCCTCACACACCTAACACTTCTGGTCCCCACTGGCATGACCTTCCACTTGTCGCCCGGACCGATAAATTCTGCGTCTTCCTCTGGAACTGAATAATTTTGGGAACCACGTGTGTCGAGCTTCTCCTCTATTTATACTCCCTAGGTTTTTGCACACGCGACTAGTTTAAAGCGAGACGTGTGTATCTTTTCACGCTCGTCAACAATATTAAAAACCGTGTTTTCCCCTGCTAAGCTCACCCCCTCTAGACTCGTGGCGCACAAGGCCACCGACCTTCCTCGTGATAGTAATCTTTCATGCTAGTCAACAATTTAAAAACTCCCCCTTCTCCCCTACTAAGTTTACCCCCTCTATACTCGTGGCGTACAAGGCCATCAACCTTAATCGTGACACTAGGCTTAGTGCTAGGATAAATATTAATTACATGCATCTGGTAAAAGATCCCTAAAAGCAATCTTCAATTCATCGACCTTTTCACTGGATGAAGTAGATCTAAACTCTGGACATAAACACACTCATACACACAAGCACGCACATAGAAACACATACATTTAATGCCTGAAGCCAGCTATTTTACACGCCGACCCTTTATCACTCTTTAGAAGTGCAAGTTCTTGTTTTATTGTTAGCATAGGTCTGACAGATCTGCCACACAAGTCTGACAAGTTTACCAAAAAATCCGACAAGTTGGCCAAAAGGTCTGGCAGGTCTGACGCACAAGTCCAATAAGTTGCCCGAAAAAAGGTTGACAAGTCTGATGCACCAGAGTTCGCCAAAAAACTTTGACAAGTCACACGCACAAGTTTAACAAATTGGAAGAAAAAAGTCTTACAAATCTGAGGCACAAGTCCAGTAAGTTAGCAAAAAAATTATAAGAAGTCTGATGCACCAGTCCAACAGGTTGTTAGAAAAATTCTGACAAGTAAGAAGTACATACATGTCCAACAAGATTCCCGAAAAGTTATGACAAATTTGTCGTACAAAAAAAAACAAAAAAACTAGTTGGCCAAAAAATCCAACAAGTCCAATTTGGAAGTTCAACAAGTTGGAAGAAAAATTACGACAAGTCTGTTGCACAAGTTCAACAAGTTGGCCACAAAACTGTAGTAAGTCTGACAAATTGGGTGAAAATTTCTGAAAGTAAGATGCACAAATCCAACAAGTTAGGACAGGTCTGACTCACAAATTCGACGAGTTGGAGGAAAAATCTGATAATTCAGAAACACCCATGTCTGACAAGTTTGCCAAAAAATCTGACAAGTCTGACACACAAGTTCAACAAGTTGGAAGAAAAATCCGAAAAGTCTTACACACAAACTCAACAAGTTGGAATAAAAGTTACGACAAGTCTGAAGCGCAAGTACGACAAGTTGGCCAAAATAATCTGACAATTCTGATGTACAAGTAAGTCAACAAGTTGTCTGAAAAAGTCTGACAAATCCGGCGCACCAGACCAACAAGTTGGCCGAAAAGTTATGACAGGTCTGACGCACAAATTCGACGAGTTGGCCAAAAAATGTGACAAAGACTGACACACAAGCCCTACAAGTTGGCCAAAAAATCTGATAAGTCTGACATGAAAATCCGACAGGTTGGCCAAAAAATTGTGACAACTCTGTTACACACATAAAACAAGTTGGCCGGAAAATTCGACAAATCCAAAGCACAAATCCAACAAGTTTGCGAAAAAATTTTGACAAATCTGATGCACAAGTCTTACAAGTCTTCAGAAAAATTCCCAAAAGTCTGACGTATAAATCCAACAAGTTGGCCGTCTGACGCGAAAGTCCGATGGGTTGGACAAAATAATCTTACAATTCTGACGTACAAGTCAACAAATTGGCCAAAAAAGTCCAACAAAATCCAACAAGTTGGCCGAAAAATCCAATAAGTCTTAGCCACAAGTCCAACAAGTCGGGAGAAAAATTCTGACATGTCTGACATGCAAGTCAAACAAGTTGGCCTAAAAGTTATGATAATTTTGACATGCGAGGACGATTAGTTGGCAAGAAAAATCAGACAATTCTGACTTATAAGTCAATAGGTTGGCCAAAAAATTGAAACAAATCTGTTGTACAAAAAAACCATGAAAAAAACACAATTTGACCGAAAAATCTGACAATTCCGACGTGCAAATTCAACAACATGGCCAAAAAACTTTGACAAATCTGACGGACAAGTCTTTGTTTTGCAAAAAAATTCCAAAAAGTCTGGCCAAAAGTACGCAAAAATATTTCACGAGTCTGATGCGTAAGTCTGAGAAGTTGGCCAAAAAATCTGATAAGTTTGACGCACAAGTCCAACACGTTGGTAGAAAATCATATAAGTCTGATGCACAAGCGTAACAGGTTGGCAAACAACTTGCGACAAACCTGTTGTACAAATCGGAGGCAAAAGTCTTATTAGTTTTCTGAAGAATTCCAAAAAGTCTAGCCAAAAATTAGATAAAAAATCTGACGCGCAGGTCCCAAAAAATTGTGAAAAATCTAATGCATAAGTAAGAGAAGTTGTCCCCAAAATTTTGGCAAGTTCCACGCACAAGCCCGAGAATTTGGCCCAAATATACTGACAAGTGTGACGCACAAGTCCAGAATGGTGGCCGAAAATCCAATAACTCGTATTCACAAACCCAACAAGTTGGCCGAAAAAAAAACGACAATTCTGACGCAAAAGTTCGACTAATTGGCCAAAAATTCTGACAGACTGACACACAAGTCCAACTAATTGGCAGAAAAATCTAATAAGTGTCACGAAAATTTGACAAGTTGACTGAAAAATCTAACAATTCCAACTGACTGTCACGAGTGGAGTAGGCGATAGTTAATAATTACGGGGGGAAAGGAGGAGAGTAAAATTAACGCACGTAGACAAGTAAGTTAAAGCGTGCTGTTATGAGTGGTGGGGGGGTCTGAATGAGGCGAAAGCGCTGTATCACTATCACTGCAAGTTAGAAGGTCCTACTGAACGGACGCAAGAGAAAGCCCAGTGGGCGAACATAAGGGGAGCAGTCAGAAGACTAGTGAGAGAGTCTTTCCAGTGATGACTGGTGTCGGGGACGGGCCAAAGAGCCACCTCGGTGAGCACAGGGGATAGGCCAGCATAGGGCCGGAGGCCGCATATAGGCCAAGGGTGAGGCTGTCGGTGCAGGACAGTAGAGGCACATAAAGTCGTGGCAGTCTGGCCACGGACAGGGACGTAGATATGAGCGTGAATGTGATAATGTACTATTGCCATGTTGATGGGCTATTGAAATGATAATGTACTACTGCCATGTTGATGGGCTATTGAAATGATAATGTGCTATTGCCCTGCTGAGGTGCTAGTGGAATGCTAAGGTGTATGACAATAGGAAGGTGATATTGAGAGACTGCGGTGCCAGTGAATTATTAATGTGCTATTAAGACCCTGAGGGGAGAGGCTGAGGCCGAAGTGCCTTTAAGAAGTAACTACCGGGTTGTGGATCCGAGGAAGAGTGCATGTGAGAATAAGGCCGTTGTACGGCAGTTAATTTCAATAATATAATGTATGTGATTGCGCTATTATCTGTATAATTATGTTTAATAAATGTCTGAGTCTGGTGGGTTGTTCTGTTAAGTGTTAAACTTGTTCGTTCGTGATTGTTGTCCTGTCATAACTTATTACATCTCCCAGTCTGGGATTTGTGACATTGGGGGCTCGTCCGTTGTGACTCGTCCATTTTCGTAATATTTAGTTGTAGTTAGTTAGTAGGTATTTCTCAGTGGGCATTTGTTACTTTAGTTTTTGTCCACGTAATACTTATCTTGTGGTAGGAATTTGTGCTGTCTTTGTTCGTGGGATGAATGGAAATTTCATGATGGTATGATTTATGTATATTTATGAATATGTATTGATATATGTATTTTTATGAATAGGTATTAATGTATACTTAAATTTCTGCAGAGAGTGTGTGTGCCAGCCTGAGGAGACAAGCAGCCAGAGCTCCGGCATACGTCAAGTTAAATAAAACGCTGAGTGAAAGTTAAGTAAAAGTCAAAATTTTTGTGCCCTGGATTGTGGGCTGTTCCTTTAATCTGTCTTTTTCTCTGTTTTTGCTGTTTTCGTTTGCTGTGTTGAACCTAGTTTATCCTTTAAAAAAAAAGGTGTGATAAACTTGGAACTTCGTTCATCACGGTGAACATTCTGTAGGGCTTTGTTAGTGTTTAGTTGTAGCGTCGATATCTTCTCTCTTTTGCAGGAAGACGTATTCTCTTGTCCCTCTTTCTACCTATCTGTAGATACGTTCTTTTTTTTCAGACTCTGTTCTTGTTCGTACCTTGTAGTGTAATCGGTGTAGTTAGGTTGCATTTTTTTTTCCCATTATATTTTCTTTTTTAGGTCTTTGTCCTAGTCTGGTTCGTTGTCCTTGATGTCCGTGTGGTCCTTCTTCTGAATTTCTTCATTCTTGTCTTTTCTATCCTCTTTTTGTTATTTAATAGTGCAATACATTTGATGAACGTAGAATTAGCTAGAGATAGTATGTTATAAAATGTTTTGTAGGTAATCTTCTGAATTGCATTTGAAAATAGCGGTTGTTATTATAGTGACATAATTTCAGGTCTCTGGTCGTGTCGTTAGTGATCATACCGACAGGTTAGCCTTTTTCATAGTATATACCGTAACCATAGATCGGTGAAATGGCGGAACTCCAACAATTAATGAAGTTGGGTAAGGAACTTGGCCTTGAGGGAGAGGAGCTGCGCGGCTGGATTAAAGAGCAGCAGGCAGAATTGCGCGACGAGCGTGCTAAAGATAGAGAGAGAGAAAAAGAGGCTCAAGAGCGAGAAAAAGAGGCTCAAGAGCGGCAACAGGAGAGAGAGGCTAAGGATAAGGAGCAGGAAAGAGAGTTAAAGTTAAAGGAGTTAGAAGATAAGCAGCAGGAGAGAGATGCGCGAATAAGAATCGCGGAGTTGGAAATCAAAAAGAATACGCCAACGGAAACAGTTGAGCGGCAGGTACACAATAAAGGTGGTGTTCGGATCAAGCTCCCTACGTTCGGCGACCGCAAGGACGACATAGACGCCTTCCTTTACAGGTTCGAACTGAACGCACAATTGCAATGGGGGGGAAATAAGGAATTATGGTCCACGTACCTGGCGTCTCTATTGCAGGGGCGAGCGTTAACCTACTTTAAAGAGCTACAGCGCGAAGACGTGCAAGATTACGATAAGCTGAAGGCTTTGCTGCTTCGCCGATTTGCGCGTACCGAGGAATATTTCCGGGAGCAGTTTAGGCGAGCACGTGCGGATACCAGGGAGGACTTTGCTGCCTTCGTCGCGAGATTGACGGAATATTTCGCGAACTGGGTAGACTTGGCGCATGTTGGCGCGGATTTTACTAAATTAAAAGACTTAATGATCCGTGACCAGCTGTACGCGTCGTGCCATAAAGATCTGGTGGCTTTCCTGAAAGAAAACGAACCCGCGACGGTGCAGGAGGCGTCGAAGTTGGCGGAAGCATACCGTACGGCACATCCGTCCAAACCAGTGGCGAGGGCGTACGTCCAAGATGCTGGGTACGTCGCCGTTGTCGAGGGGTCGCCGACAGGACATAAAGACAGGTCGCGTCAGCGTGGTGCCTATAGTGGGCAAGCCCAGGGGCAGCGTAGGGGCTATCACCAATCACCTGCATATGGATCCGGTAAGTTTGACCGAGCAGGAGGGCTAGGTCGCGGTAATGGCCGGGGGCGATTTGTGACCTTTGCCGATGACCGACGGCATAGGGACTTCAGTTCCGGTCGCGATGGGTCACGGGGACCCAGGCCTAGTGCAGCACAGGGAGCGGAGTGTTGGACTTGCGGACGCGTGGGTCACTTTTCACGCGAGTGTAGGGCCGCGAAGTGTTGGAACTGCGGAAGAGCAGATCACATCAGCGTGAATTGCCCTGCAGGTAGGATAGCGGCGAACGTGGACAGTAGCTCCAGTCCATGTTCCCCTAATAAATTTCAGCATGCGGCTGCGTGTGTTACATCGGACAACGGAGGCGGACAGTATTCTAAGTGTCCCAGTTGTGAGAAGTTATTATCTTCCGGTGTTTTACCTTGTGGGAGAAAGATCCCCGTTATAAATTCATGTCATACAGGAGGTGGTCTTAGGGTTTATCCGGGGTTTGTTGGGGACGAACCGGTCTCGGTTTTACGAGATACAGGATCTACCGTTGTGGGAGTGCATAGGGACTGCATTCGGGATTCACAGCTTACAGGTGAGACTGTCCCGTGCATCCAATTTTCAGGGGCCATTGAGAAATTACCCATGGCAAGAATAGTGATAGATACACCTTTCCTTAGCGGGGAAGTCGAAGCAGTCGTTGGTTGTTTTCCAGGCGCCCAGCTCATCATTGGTAATGTATCTCGGGTAGGCTCCCCTTCCGAGGAGAATGTGCAGGCATGGTCGCAATCAAAAGGTATTGACTTTTGTGCCGCAGTCGAGACACGTCGACAGGTAGGTGATAAGGGTAAAATTAGACCTTTGGCAACGCCAGCGGTCAGCCTGGATATCACACCAGAGCGCTTGGCGACATTACAAAAGGAGGACCCATCATTGAGTCCATGTTTTGAGGAGGCGCGAACGGAGAAAACGAGGAAATATAAAAACGGGTCGTCTTCCTTTGTTATTCAGGCGGGCATTCTGTTCTGGAAATATGTGACGGTGGCTTCGGTTCAGAAGCAGGTAGTGGTGCCAGTATCCTTGATTGCAACGGTATTGCGTCTGGCCCATGATGTTCCATTAGCGGATCATATGGGAAGTGCTAGAACCAAGCAAAGAGTTCTGAAAAATTTTTATTGGCCGTCAGTATACAGAGATGTACGGTTATATTGTAAGACGTGCAGTGCGTTCCAAAAGACGACGCATAAGGGTCGTATGTTACGAATCTGGACTGGGTGATAGTGCCCTCCAGTGTTAGGGTTCTGGTACTAAAGTCCCCTCTAGCTGTTATGAAGAGGGTCTTCTCAATGATGGTATTATGACTGCATTTTAAATCGAGAGGTATTTAATATTTAATCTTACGTACCATGCCACACACTAAGAACAATCTGAATAAGTTTCATAAACAGACCTGCAGGGCCACAAATTTAATTACATTAATTACCCTAACAATTTTTGGTCTAGATCTATTACATAGTAAAGACAACATCAGCAGCATCAAATCTAAATTCAATAATATGTCACTAGAAGTCTTCTCTAGATTCCTATAATATTATGATAATTCTGACTCACTAACAATTTAAGTACTAATTATATATCTCTCAGATATAGTCTGCCTACTATCTATCAATCAATATACTAATATGGTCTCTGGCGACGATGTCATCTCAGCTATTTGTGCCTACCGCTTATAATGGATCAAGCTCGTCAATATAAACTGACGTGGTTAAGTCTATTGGATCTCCTCTAGGATGGGCTGGCAATCCCCAGCCTCATCCAGACAAATCAATCCCAATTCACAGATGTGTATGCCAAACATTCATACTAGTTGCAAGTCAATATAAATCTTTGTCTTGCATTCTTGGGTAGCATTCCTAGTATATGCGGCAATTCTGTCCTAGTGGATAACTTATGTTCAGCTCCTCGTTCATTGTTGAGTCATCAATGGACAAACACTTACGCTTGGTCCCTGGTGTTAGAAAACCAGGGAACAGTGGACAATAGCAGTGGGCATATCTCATTCAAGCATATGGCTTCCTCTCAAATGTCTATATTGGACTAGACATGAAATCGAACGGAATTATGATTCTTCAGGCAGAATCGTGCCGACGCCTGCACAGATTGGAGTTTTCTGTATGGAGTAATGGACATAGGTATGGCTACGCTTTTATACTGTGCAGCCACCTGCAAATTACCGTCCAAATCCCTAGATTTGATTGGTGCATCCATGCGAGCTCATCTCGCAGTATTAATATATTCTACGTGGGAGTTGGTCACGGCCTTGTACTAAAAACAGACAAGGTCAAATTAAAATGTCAAAACAATTACTGAAGTCTTTAAACCCTCGTGCTTTCTACATTTTATGTACGAATTTCTGAACGCGACCAAGCGTCTTAAACTATCTATCCTTATTCACCCCTTCTCTTCCCTTCTAAGTGTTCATCAAAATCACGGGGTCGAGAATTGCACTGTCACTCCTAACTTATCCATTTATTCTATCTCGCCCCACTTTCTTTCCATCTCTAAGAAAAAGTGTTTCAAAAACAAACTGTTCACGAGAACAGTTCAAGGACAAAATTACGCTGGTTATAATCAACGAGACCGTGAAAAATCAACTCCTTACAAGTCGTGACCCAGCACGGCATTTATATTACTTAAACCCTGACACCCCAGGCTCCTCTTCAAAAGATCCCCACGGTTTCGGAACCGGTTAAAAAGGTTTCGATAGACCTTGTTGATTTAAGAGAAAGATTATCTTCAGAGCGGACTATAGCAGAAGAAGCTTCTAGTATCGCTTCAAAAAGAGCAAAAGCCTATAAAGATAGAGGATCCAAACTGAGAATTTTTAAGCCAGGAGACAAGGTCCTATTGTTATTACCTACGGACCATAATAAGTTATTGATGACATGAAAAGGTCCTTATGTTATTGAGCGAATTGTTTCGAAGGTAGATTACGCTGTCCACATTGATGGATCAGTAAAGGTTTTCCACGTTGATATGCTGCAGAGGTTTCATGAGAGACCAGAGTATCGGTATTCTCATACTGGTGTTGAAGGACATACCTAATGTCGTGTCATTCTTTGACGATATAGCATGTCATACGTCGACATGGTCTGATCATATTCAGACACTAACAGTAATTTTTAAACGATTACGTCATTTTGGGTTAACTGCTAAACCCGCAAAGATGGATTTGGCATGTCCAGAGATAGTATTCTTAGGACATATCGTGGGTAGAGGTGTTCAGAGACCTGAAGTAACAAAAATTGACAAATTGGTATGCAAATCCCAAAAACAAAGAAACAAGTCAGAAGCTTAGTGGGAATTTTAAATTATTACAGAAAGTTCATTCCAAATTTTTCCTCCTTGTCATCTTCTCTTACTGACCTTACTAAGAAGGGACAACCCGATAAGGTCCAGTGGACGTCTGAGTGTCAGACAGCATTTGATAATTTGGTGACAGCATTATCATCGTCACCCATTCTGATATTACCCGATTTTCGATCTAATTTTATCCTCAGAACGGATGCGTCGGACTCTGGTGTCGGCGCTTGTCTTCTACAGGAGAAGAACGAATGTCTCCATCCTGTATGTTATGTCAGTAGGAAGTTATTGCAGAGAGAAAGAAAGTATTCTGTGATAGAGCGGGAGTGTCTTGCCATTGTGTGGTCCGTCCAGAAATTAGGACGTTATCTCATGGGACGAGAATTTTGTATCCAGACAGACCACAAGCCACTGACATTTTTGTCGAAGAATTGTTCGTCCAGCCCACGCTTGTCTAGGTGGGCATTGGCTTTGCAGCCGTATACCTTCGTTATTCAACCAATTCCAGGAACCAGCAATCATATCGCCGACTACCTTAGTCGAGCCTAGGGGAAGACTTCAGGAGCTTATACATCGGAGGACAGGAACATTGACAGGATCTGTGTGAATGAGTCGACTTTAAAATATTGACATTATAAATATGATAGGAAGAATGGTTGATAGGTTGATTGGTTTTTGATTCTGTATTAGGTAGTGTGTTTAGTTAGCTATTCATGATGTGATACATATATGCATAATGCAGGGCATATTGATCCCCATATTTTCCCCTGATTCCGGTATTTTATGTGCTAGGGGCATTGGTAGGTCATTTTTATGTAGGTATTGCTCACGCTCACTCGTTGACAGTCATCTTGATGCGATTTGAAATTAATTGCATTAATTTTTTTGGGGTGGGGGATGATGTCACGAGTGGAGTGAGCGATAGTTAATAATTACGGGGGGAAAGGAGGAGAGTAAAATTAACGCACGTAGACAAGTAAGTTAAAGCGTGCTGTTATGAGTGGTGGGGGGGTCTGAATGAGGCGAAAGCGCTGTATCACTATCACTGCAAGTTAGAAGGTCCTACTGAACGGACGCAAGAGAAAGCCCAGTGGGCGAACATAAGGGGAGCAGTCAGAAGACTAGTGAGAGAGTCTTTCCAGTGATGACTGGTGTCGGGGACGGGCCAAAGAGCCACCTCGGTGAGCACAGGGGATAGGCCAGCATAGGGCCGGAGGCCGCACATAGGCCAAGAGTGAGGCTGTCGGTGCAGGACAGTAGAGGCACATAAAGTCGTGGCAGTCTGGCCACGGACAGGGACGTAGATATGAGCGTGAATGTGATAATGTACTATTGCCATGTTGATGGGCTATTGAAATGATAATGTACTACTGCCATGTTGATGGGCTATTGAAATGATAATGTGCTATTGCCCTGCTGAGGTGCTAGTGGAATGCTAAGGTGTATGACAATAGGAAGGTGATATTGAGAGACTGCGGTGCCAGTGAATTATTAATGTGCTATTAAGACCCTGAGGGGAGAGGCTGAGGCCGAAGTGCCTTTAGGAAGTAACTACCGGGTTGTGGATCCGAGGAAGAGTGCATGTGAGAATAAGGCCGTTGTACGGCAGTTAATTTCAATAATATAATGTATGTGATTGCGCTATTATCTGTATAATTATGTTTAATAAATGTGTGAGTCTGATGGGTTGTTCTGTTAAGTGTTAAACTTGTTCGTTCGTGATTGTTGTCCTGTCATAACTTATTACATCTCCCAGTCTGGGATTTGTGACACTGACAAGTTAGAAAAAAATCTGACAAGTCTGACGCACAAGTCCTACAAGTTGGCAGAAAAATATACCCATTAGTCTTACGCACAAACCCAACAAGTTGGCCGAAAAGACTGACGCACAAGTCTAACAAATTGGAAGAAAAATCCAATATGTCTGATGGGCAAATCTGACAAGTTGGCCAAAAAAATCTAACAATTCTGACTTACAAGTTGGCAAAAAAAACTAAAAAATCTGACAAGTATGATGCACAAATCCTACAAGTTGGCCGAAAAATCCGATAAGTCTTACGCACAAACCCAACAAATTGGCCGAAAAGTTACGACAAGTCTGATGCGCAAGTCCGACAAGTTGGCCATAAAACTCTCACAATCCTGACAAACTAGTCAACAAGTTGGCCAAAAATGTCTGACAAATCCGACGCGCCAGTCCAACGAGTTGGCCGAAAGGTTGCGACAGGTCTGACGCACAAATTCAACGAGTTAGCCAAAAAATCTGTCAAGAGTTACACATCTATCCAACAAGGTGGCCAAAATATTTTGAAAATGCATTGAAGTAAAAGAAGTTGGCCCCAAAATTTTGACAAGTCCCATGCACAAGCCCGAGAATTTGGCCCAAATATACTGACAAGTGTGACGCACAAGTCCAGAATGGTGGCCGAAAATCCAATAACTCGTATGCACAAACCCAACAAGTTGGCTGAAAAAATACGACAATTCTGATGCAAAAGTTCGACTAATTGGCAAAAAAATCTGACAGACTGACGCACAAGTCCAACAAATTGGCAGAAAAATCTAATAAATGACGTGAAAATCTGACAAGTTGACAAGTTGACAAGTTAGAAAAAAATCTGACCAGTCTGACGCACAAGTCCTACAAGTTGGCAGAAAAATCCCATTAGTCTTACGCACAAACCCAACAAGTTGGCCAAAAAGACTCACGCACAAGTCTAACAAATTGGAAGAAAAATCCGATATGTCTGATGTGCAAATCTGACAAGTTGGTCAAAAAAATCTAACAATTCTAACTTACAAGTTGGCAAAAAAAACTAAAAAATCTGACAAGTCTGATGCACAAGTCCTACAAGTTGGCCAAAAAACTCTCACAATTCTGACAAACTAGTCAACAAGTTGGCCAAAAATGTCTGACAAATCCGACGCGCCAGTCCAACAAGTTGGTCGAAAGGTTACGACAGGTCTGACGCACAAATTCAACGAGTTAGCCAAAAAATCTGACAAGAGTTACGCACCTATCCAACAAGGTGGCCAAAATATTTTGAAAATGCATTGAAGTAAAAGAAGTTGGCCCCAAAATTTTGACAAGTCCCACGGACAAGCCCGAGAATTTGGCCCAAATATACTGACAAGTGTGACGCAAAAGTTCAGAATGGTGGCTGGAAATCCAATAACTCGTATGCACAAACCCAACAAGTTGGCCGAAAAAAATACGACAATTCTGACGCAAAAGTTCGACAAATTGGCAAAAAAATCTGACAGACTGACGCACAAGTCCAACAAATTGGCAGAAAAATCTAATAAGTGACGTGAAAATCTGACAAGCTGACTGCAAAATCTAACAATTCCAACTTACAAGTTAGAAAAAAATCTGACAAGTCTGACGCACAAGTCCTACAGGTTGGCAGAAAAATTCCATTAGTCTTACGCACAAACCCAACAAGTTGGCCGAAAAGACTGATGCACAAGTCTAACAAATTGGCAGAAAAATCTAATAAGGGACGTGAAAATCTGACAAGTTGACTGCAAAATCTAACAATTCCAACTTACAAGTTAGAAAAAAATCTGACCAGTCTGACGCACAAGTCCTACAAGTTGGCAGAAAAATCCCATTAGACTTACGCACAAACCCATCAAGTTGGCCGAAAAGACTGACGCACAAGTCTAACAAATTGGAAGAAAAATCCAATGTACATTGGGCCCCTGTCTAATATTTTTAAAGATCATGGTTTTTATTACCATCAGTATGCTGATGATGTCCAACTATATCACCCTGGTACGACTTTAGGTCATGTTGACAATGTTATAAAAGATAGTGAAAAGTGTATTATGGACACAAAAGAATGGATGAACCAAAACAAACTAAAGCTAAATGAAGACAAAACAGAACTTATGATTATTGGAAAGAAAAGACAAATTACTGCAATTAAAAATGTAAAATTAAATCTTGGTGAAAGCACTGTAGCAAACATGAATAAAGTTAAAAACTTAGGCACAATTTTAGAATCAGATCTCAGCATGGAAAATCAAATAAGTTCATTATGTCGATCATTAATGTTTCAATTAAAAAACATCAGCTCTATTCGTCCATTCATATCCCAAGAGGCAACTCGAATACTTATCACTTCACTTATGTTTTCAAAGCTTGATTATTGTAACTCTCTGCTCTTTGGAATTCCGAGCAACAAAATGAAACGCCTTCAGATAATTCAGAATAATGCAGCTAGACTGATTTTTAGAAAATCAAAAAGAGAATCTGCCTCAAGCCTTATGGACCAACTTCACTGGCTTACTGTTGAAAACAGAATAAAATTTAAAGCTGCAGTTTTGGTTTACAAATGTCTTGAAGGTTCAGCTCCCTCCTATCTTTCGGAACTTTTGAAAAAACATGAGTCTGATAGATTTTTAAGATCTACTACAGAAAACAAACTGGTTGTTCCCAGGTGTAAAACATCAAATTATGGAGATAGAGCTTTTAGTTGTTTTGGTCCCTGTGTGTGGAATTCTTTACCACAAGAGGTTCGAAATTCTGCCTCTCTAAACATATTTAAAAACAGGTTAAAAACATTTCTTTTTAAAAACTGAATTTTATAGCTTGCTATGGATGTATAAAACTAGTTTGTCTGTGTGTGTGTAAGTTTATTTGAATGTGCTTTTATGATTTTTTACTGTGTACAGCGCCTAGAGCTTTTAATGTTTTAGTCCTGGCGCTATATAAATGTATATATTATTATTATTATGTCTGATGTGCAAATCTGACAAGTTGGCCAAAAAATCTAACAATTCTGACCTAAAAGTTGGCAAAAAAACTAAAAAATCTGACAAGTCTGATGCACTAGTCTTACAAGTTGGCCGAAAAATCCGATAAGTCTTACGCACAAACCCAATAAGTAGGCCGAAAAGTTACGACAAGTCTGATGCGCAAGTCCGTCAAGTTGGCCAAAAAACTGACAATTCTGACAAACTAGTCAACAAGATGGCCAAAAATGTCTGACAAATCCGACGCGCTAGTCAAACAAGTTGGCCAAAAGGTTACGCCAGGTCTGACGCACAAATTCGATGAGTTGGCCAAAAAATCTGACAAGAGTTACGCAACTATCCAACAAGGTGGCCAAAAAATTTTGAAAAGTCTAACGCATAAGTAAGAGAAGTTGGCCCCAAAATTCTGACAAGTCTGACACATAAATCCAAAAAAATCCCACAAATCCAATTTCCGGAAATCCAATAAGTTGGAAGAAAAATTACAACAAGTCTCATGAACAAGTCAAACGAGTTGGCCAAAAAATCTGACAAGACTGATGCACATGTCCAATAAGTTGCTCGAAAAATTCTGAAGAGTAAGATGTGCAAGTCCAACAAGTTGGCCGAAAAGTTACAACAAGTCTTACGCACTAGTATGACGAGTTGGCCAAAAAATCTGACAAGACTGATGCGCAAGTTCGACAACTTGGCCGAAAAATCCGATAAGTCTGAAGCACAAGCCCAACAAGTTGGCTGGAAAATTGTGACAAGTCCGACGCACAAGTCCAAAGGGTTGGCTGAAAAATTACGACAAATCTGTTGCACAAATATAGCAACTTGGCCGAAAAATCCGACAAATCCGACCTCCAAGTCCAACAAGTTGGCCAAAAAATTATGACAAGTCTGATGCACAAGTGCGACAAGTTGGCCAAAAAAGTCTGACCATTCTGATGTGCAAGTCCAGCATGCTGGTTGAAAAAGTCTGACAAGTCTGACGTATAAGTCCAACAAGTTCGACATACAAATTTGACAAAGCCGCACAGGTTCGACAAATCCGACAAGTCATCCGCACAAATCCAACAAATTTACCGCCCAAATTCGACAAGCCTGACAAGTCCACTGCACAAATCTGACAAGTTCGATAAGACTGCCTCATAAGTTCGTCAAGTCCGACAAATACGACAAATCCAACAAGTCATCTGCACAAGTCTGGCAAGTCCACTGCACAAAACCCACAGCTTTGACATGCCTGTCATACCGGCTGCACAATTATGATAAGTCTGACAAATCCATCGCACAATTCCAACAAAGTTTGCCAAACATGTCCGACCAATCCGACATATCTGAGAAGTCCACCAAGACATCCGATAAGTTCATCAAATCTGCAGCACAAATCCAACAGGTCTGCAGCATAAATATGACCAGCTAGGAGAACAAGTCTGATGAGGCTGACTAGCCTGCTGCACAAGTCTGACAAGTCCCCAGAACAAGTTACACAAGTTCGCCGCAGAACTCCGACAAGTCCAAGAAGTCTGCCGCACAGGTTGGAAAAGTATGACAAGTTTACCAGACAAACCAGACAAGTCTGCCGCACAAACCCAACAACCCCAGAACACAAATCTGACAAGTCCAAAACAAAGACAAAAAAAAAATCTGATATTTTTAGCAATCCCGACATGTTCAACAAGTCTGCTGTACAGGTTCAACAAATCCGACAAGTCCACCACTCAGTTTGGACAAATCCGACAAGTCCGCCACTAAGATTCGACAGGTCTGACAAATCTGACAAGCCCAACAAATCAGCCGCACAAATCCAACAAATCTGAGGTAGAAGTCCAACAAACTCGACAAGTTTGTAACACAAGTCCTGCAAATCTGACAAGTCTTTCATAAAATTTTGTTCCCATGAGATAAGTGGTTTAACCATGACATCCACGTTATATAATAAATGATAATTTAGACGTTATAGGATTTTTAGCGTTAAAGGTGGTGAGTCCGACAAGTTTTTCCTTTCTACTGTAAAATTTTGTTTCCATGAGATAGGCGGTTTGCCCTTGACACCGATCATGAATATCAAAATTTAGAAGTTATGGGAATTTTAGTGGTAAGGGTGGTGAGGTCATCTCTTTGGTAGTGGATGTGTCTATTTGGTATCGAATTTCCAATCCTAAATATAATGTCAGACATGAAACTATTATCAAATCATTTTAATGTTTTGTTAGACCTATTTATTTTTATTCAGACTTGTAAACCAGAGGACGAAAAACCCTAGTGCAAATGCAAGTGAAAAGTTTCACGTTCGAGAAAGTAAGAGAAAGTATTCAATCTGCTGTGACATTCACTTGAATGAGAATATATATGGTATCGATTCCCACTTCTGCTTCTGGTTTGTAGATAAAAGTCAAGAAGATGTCAAGGGCAAAAGGGAGATAATCATGTGTGCAGTTTACACTTTTTGCAAAAAGAATATTTATTGCCCTATTTCCAGTAGAAGGCTCATATCTTTGGCTTATGGTGTTAATCGAACGTGTTTGAATGAAAACCATGTCTTTTAAGTAAGGTTTGTAAAGAAATGGATTTAAAATGTGAGTTTATGCATAATGAGGTCAAACCCATAATGGCAGACAATGTATGGATTGTGTGTCATATAAGAAAAACTCAAATTTATTTATAGTACAGAACAGCCACTTTGGGGAAACCTGGGTGGTCACTGGCTCCTGCTTCCATGTAGCGTTGAGGTCGGCGGTCGGCCAAGGTACTCTGTAAAGCTTAGGGTCTGGCGAGTTTCCTCCCTTGAGGCGCTTCTGAGGGACTGAGGGTTGGGGTGGAGTTTGGTCGGGGGTAGGCCGGACAAAACATACGGATTAGAACCTACTTCCTTAGATCTTAAGTGGCAACTGGTACTTTAGTGTATTAGACTTAGGGTGGTCCATGTCATGGGAAAAGTGCTCTCGCAACCACATAGTCACACGGCACATCTGTGCTAGGTAGGGTAGTGTGTGCTGGAGTCCCCGTGCCACTTTTTTAGGGGCTGTTTTTTGTGTGCGTGTTTTTTTTTTGTTTTCGATTCAAACAGAATTCAATGCACAACAACAATAGCAACAAATACAAAGTTCACGAGAGAGTGGAATGTATGTTTCGATACGGTCTCTGTTGGGGGATTTCTTATTGCTGTAGCAAATGAAAATTTCATATTTCAATTGTGAAACGTCGGGTTTTGTTTACTGGCTTGTCAGAACACATATTGTTGACCGCAGGATTGGTTGTATAAAAAGATGGCACAAAGTGTAGATTTTGAGTTATTACTCATTGTAGCGGAATTGGATCGGCCCTGTGCTCTTGATTTATACAAGAGTAGAATCACAACTGTCTTTAGGGAGAAATCATCGAGAACGCTTCAAGCGCGAGAAAGCTAGCACCTCAAGACAAGCGCTTAAATACAGCCTCGTGAAGTATTCCAAGTCAAACCCTTTTTACTCACATAGAAAAACGCGAACTGCTGTGTAGTGTAGTGCATCGTTACTTCTACTTTTTCAAATTTCTGGCGCAACCAAATGGATGTCGACTCACGTCTTAAAACACGAGAGGGTGTTATGACTGGTGAAGCCCTTGTTTTTCCGGGCTTCATCCATGTGCACCCTCAGCAGCAACAGGTGCTTCGTTAAAAGGCACTTGTCTAGAGGCACTAATTTTCCTGTGCGTACCAATCTTGCCAGAAGGTCGAAAAATGCTTAATAACTGCACACTAGAGAGCAAGTCACTTCGACGCCTGAAAAAGGATTCACTTTCAATAATTCAAAACACGCTTAATATTACAAGCGGCGCCCTACGCAGCTGGCTTTATGGTACGAGCGTTCTCTTTGTGTGTCCAAAGGGTTTGAGGGGTATACTTCACAAAACTATATAGGCTTTATCTCTAGGCGCACGCTTGTGAATGAGACTGTTGCTGAAGGTTGGTTTTGCCATAAAATGTGGCAAAAAAGAAAAGAAATTTTATATATCGCAAAGCCCCCTTTAGGAACAATAAACAAATGCTACAGTAAACCCACCAAATTAGAAAAAAAAAAAAACAGCTTTCCTTCGCGATACACCTTCTTCGGGCACGAAAAAAAACAACAAACAAACCAACAGTTTGAAACAATTTGAAAATTCTAATATTAAACAACAACAAAAGAAATTAATGATTACTGGACTGTTACGTATTCCTCGACAAGTGAAGAGTGAAACAGACCAAGGCTGGCGTAGGAACCAGACCGGTGGCTCCCTGCCCAATTATTTTGCATCACACTAACACAAAAAGCACTGCCACACCGTGACTCACCGGTATGTAGCGGGCAGTGCCTATTGTGCTTGTGTGAAGCAAAATTTATTTGCGGCGAGCCCGGTCTAGCGCCTACACCAGGCATGGTCTGTTTCACCCCTAAGACGGCCTGTCAGGCTCGCGACGTTTACTCTGATGGGAAAATCATTTCTATTGTTGTTGTTGTGTTTTAACGCGAGGTTTTCACCGCCTGTTTTGTTGAAATTGTTTTTATAGTTGCCATGTATGGTTAACCCTCTGGGCCTTGCCCCCATTTCTGCTATTGGACGAATTCTGATTTCGCGTGGATTTGTTCTGAGGGACATAATTAGAGGATTTTTCATGGTCATTTAATTGATTTATTGTGTATGTAGTAGAAAACACTAGAAATAACTTACTTCTCTCGCTCTGAGTTCTTGCGGGAACCGCAACCAAGTGATAAATATCTGTGTATCACTGGTGATACGTTATGATGTGTAGAGGGTTAAGGTTTTGATCACCTTGTGTTTCGGTGATTGATGTTGTTGTACTTGTTGCTTTTGTTGTTTTTACTGCTGAAGCTACGGTCATATACTTACCAATTGAAAGTGCTTCTGTCCCTGTTAGAACCACTAATAAAAGAACGACAAAGCGAAACATTTTGTAATCCTGCTTTGTTCATCTGAATTCCAGTTTCCACAAAACTGCTATGTATAGATCATATACACATAATTTCTTGAGTCAAGCGCGTGACTGGACGACTGGAGATTATGCAATCTCTGCGCCACACCCTCTTTCGGACTGCCATGATGTAAGTGCCGGATTTGCCATTAGTCCAGCAAGGCTGAAGCCTAGGGCCTCAAAATCTAAGGGGAGGGGGAGGGGGTCGCCGCCTCTAGCCAATTTACATAATATTTTGTGCGTAGCCTTTTCTTGTATATTTATATTACATAATACAGCGCACTAACTTTCGAATTTGAAACACCTATCGTTATCATCATTGGCTGAACTCAAATATTTACAACACTTCCATCTTCCTCTAGGCGTGAAGGTGGGGGATTGGGAGGGACCTCAAAGCTAGAAAAGCCTAGGGCCTCTCTCCTTGTAAATCCGGCCCTGCATGATGATACTGATAGTGGCATCCGCTCAGTCGCTGGCCTGTTTCTTTCACTTCGTGGAAATTGTCCAGGTGCAAGGAGAGACGTGACTTCAAAGTGACTTCATTTGTTGAATGTTGAAAATGGTTTTAACAAACTAGATATAATATTTCAAAAACCATCATCCTTAGCAGTTAATCAGTGACGTCAGGGCCAGATCAAAACCTTCAGAGGCCCTAAGCATTTCAAAGATGTTGGTGCTCCCCATCTACTGCTTACGCAATTCAAAATATACACAAAAAATAAACCATCAAATAAAATTGTTTTCCGGAATGAAACAAAGCTTACAGTAAGATGGAAAATCATGCTTAGTTTTGCATATTTCAACTTTATTTTGATTTGAAAAGTTTTATGGAGCCTGGTTCAGCTGCACCATTTTGCAGTTTTGCACCATATTGTGGTCCATTGTAAATCCGTCAATGAAAAATTCCTGTGCCCCCCCCCCCCCTTTTTTCACTTGACGCCCTAAACACGTGCTTACTTTGCTTAAAGTTAAAGGTTAATCCAATCCTGAGTGAGGTGCAGAGGTTTCGTGATGCCTGGGGCCAACCCCTCGACTGTATGCCCCAGGTCTCGAGTGCAGGGCCTAGTACTGAGAAATCTTCTGATAAAAAACTACTAGAATCTAAATTTGCTAAAACAAAAAAAATTGGAGAGAGAGCGTTTTCTGTGTGCGCACCAGCTGTATGGAACTCCTTACCACCAAATATTCGAAATATAGAAAGCAAGGCACTTTTTAGATCTGAAGTGAAAACCTATCTCTTCAGAAAACACTTTGATGTGTAGTCTGATATGTATTGGTGTTTTGTGCGTGTGTGTGAAGGAGAGAGAGAGAGAGACAGGAGGGAGAGATAGTGTTTGTGCGTGTGTGTGTGTCTTTGTGTGTGTTGTCAGTTGCTAGGAATGAGATTTGTCTGTTTCTGCATGTTTTGTAAAGCGCATAGAGCATCTTTGGATATGCGCTATATAAATGAACTTTATTATTATTATTATTATTATTAAATAATTATAGTTCTTAATACAGAATTTAATCGAACTCTACAGCGCTCATAAATTTACCACTACTTTATATTATCTTAATCAGCATTACCCACAGAATTTACTTGTAACAGGTTCTCTACTCTGGTCTCGCTTATTGAAACACGGTCCACACTCACTCTAGCTTGTGGGACTGTAGGGCAGCTTGTTCAACCAAGTCAACGGCAACAATTTCAAATTTAAAATTTCAAAAAACAATTTTAGTTTCACTCTTTGATTGAATTCCCCCTGAAATGGGAAACCCGGGGCAGTTGACCTCTCGCCCCCCCCCCCTTTCTGCATGCCCCTGATGTCCATTTATGATGGGTAATATTTTTTCACCATTTTTTATTTGTGTGTTGTTTTTTTCTGTGGAAAAAAAAAAAAAAAAGCATCGGTGATCATCCGCATTTTAAAACCTTACATTGTTTACAATGTTTTGCAATTCATACTGCGTGCCCCTTTTTGTTTTGTGTTTCTCGAGAAAACCAATTAGTCATGGCAATGGGGATTGGGGGGGGGGGGGGAGGGGGCAATGCACTTTACTTTAAGTCTCCCAAATCTGTTGCTCTGGCGTTACCTTAAACGTGGAGGTGAGAGCCGGAGAGGGCGTTCGACGACTCTCTCTATACCAAAAATTTCAATCGTACTGCCCACTATTTTCTTCACAGGCGTGCAGATGGATGGACAAAACGACGCCTTATCGGGTCAAGACCTCAGAGCCAAGAAACTTACGGTGACGACTTGGCCTGGCCGACTGAAGGACGTACAGTTTGAACTGGGCGGAGTAGGTCATCCAGTGTCAACAATCATGATGTCATCATACTCGACACGAATTTGATTGGTACGGGTTTGAGTTGGGGTTTTACAGCGCGTCTAAATTTCATAAACAAAATTAAATAGTTTCATATAAATGTTATCACATTAATAAATTTTGGCTGCCTGTAATACACCGCAAATTATATTAATTTGTATTTATTATAGCCATATGTAGGCAATGGTGCTGTATAGATGTGCTATTGTTGCTTTTAGTGTTATTGATATTTTATACCATACAAATGCCAATTTGTTGTTTCGTTTTGTTTTGTTTCCGGGGATTTGTTGTTAATTTACCTATTTTCCACTCTGCCAAGTATATTATGTGAACGTCTGTATCCTGCAGGAAAATGCTGGAAAACCCAGGTCTAATTATTTCAGTCTCAGTTGTAATACGATCTAGTTCAGGATCGATTTCTAAGTGTATGTGCTTGTCCTTCCTTGTATGACGAATTGTGAATTGTCTGCGTCTATCTAATTTAATTCATCACAATAGTGCGCCAGTTTCATGATGGCATGCAAGCTGCAGTCAAAAGTAACGGCAGTGTTTCAGAGCCCTTTGCTGTCACAAATGGGGTAAAACAGGGTTGTGTCTTAGCCCCAACTCTGTTCAGCATCATGTTCTCTGCAATGCTACAAGAAGCCTTTAGCTCTCCTCCTCAAGGGGTAAGCATCAAGTACCGAACTGATGGCAGTCTATTCAACCTCAGGAGACTTCAGGCAAAAACCAAAACCAAAAGTACTCAAGTCTGTGACCTACTATTTGCTGATGATTGTGCACTTATGGCACACGATGAGGATAGCATGCAAAACTGTGTTGATAAGTTCTCTAGTGCCTGTGACAACTTTGGCCTCACAATAAGCACAAAGAAGACGGAAGTGCTCCATCAGCCTACTCCAGACGACAAGTATCCTGTGACCCCAAATATCAAAGTCCATGACAGTCTTCTGAAGGTGTCGGAGAACTTCACCTATCTTGGCAGTACACTGTCTTCCACGGCTCGTGTTGATACTGAAATTCCCTCAAGAATCAGCAAAGCCAGCTCTGCATTTGGCAGGCTTCGAAGGAGAGTGTGGGATGTTGCCGGCATTCGCACAGACACTAAGCTGAAAGTGTACAATGCTGTGGTCCTTCCCACCCTACTCTATGGGGCTGAAACCTGGACAGTGTACCAATCGCATGCCAGAAAACTAAATCACTTTCATCTGGCCTGCCTTAGAAAGATCCGAAGGATCAAATGGCAGGATAAAATTCCAGACACTGAGGTCCTCAATCGTGCCAAGGAATTGAGCATCTTCTGCCACCTGAAAAAAATTCAGCTACGTTGGGCAGGACATGTTGTCAGAATGCCCGACTCCAGACTCCCTAAGCAAATCTTCTTCTCTGAGCTCTCCAATGGAACGAGGAATGTTGGGGCCCCAAAGAGACGTTACAAAGACACTCTCAAGCAATCACTGAAGGCCTTTGCCATTGATGTGAGTGAGTGGGAAAAGCTCTCGCTTGATCGAGCAAATTGGAGGGCAGCCCTTACCAGAGACAGCAAAGCATGGGAAGCTGACAGAGTCCAGCAGGCTATCAAAAAAAGAGAACGGCGCAAGAAAAGGCCCAGTGGTACTGAACCAACGGAGCACTCTTGTCACTTATGCGGAAGGGTCTTCAGGGCAAAAATAGGACTTATCAGTCACATGAGAAGCCATAAGTCATGAAAGAACAGTCTTTCCATTCTGTCCTCTGTGTCCTTTACTTCTCTTTATTGTCCATGTGTTGAAATTCTCAACAATTTCTGTTCTTTATTCCTCTGGTGTTGTTAAGGTCATCATCATACCTGATGGACGAACTATTATTATTATTATTATTATTATTTAATGATGAGTGATGAATCGATTTCATGCTAATCCTGTTTTTAATTTTAGTTCAGCACCTAAGAGCACATCATGTTTTTTTCGTTTTGAGCACTGTGCAAGTTAATTATAACATTCCATTTAATGCCGACAGAGAGAAAGGCAGACCTACGAACTGTGAGTACCGATAGTTTTCGCCTTCGAGGGAAACAAGCTTGAGAAAAATGAACATGATAATTGATATTTCAAGCAATTACACAGTCACACTTAATGTTGCACACAGACTTTTACACATTTCTAATCAAAATTCTTTATTTCTTTTGTACATATAGCCTACATCGCAATAGTCAAAAAAGAAAAATGCCATTTGTTCAAGTCATCAACAACTTATAAATCTGCATGCACAGGCTGCGTAAATGGAAAAAAAAGAGGGGTAAGGGGTCACTAAAGGAACATAAAATTTATGAAATACAGTACAAAAGAGTTTTTAAAAAACACATCAAACAATCAATATAAACTGACGCTCATTTCGTTTTAAATATTGCCAACGGGATGGTGGAAGTGGATTTGGTGGTGGTGATTGGGGGGGGGGGGGGCATATATAAGTCCAATATTATGTACTTGATGAGCTTTGAATAAGTTTCTACTGCGGCAGCACTTTCGTCACTTGAAGTCAAGTGATCTCAATGAAAAGTGCATGGAAATGCTTGGTATATTAATATCTTTTCTTGGAGTTTCATGACTAGTAACAAGAATTATTATGAATGTGCTTCATTTGAAAATTTTACGCCAACTTTCTGACAATCATTCCTTGGGGATTTTATAACAAGTCAGGACACGAAAGTGCTTGTTTTAAAAATATACGCCAGTTTTCTGATATTCATCTCTGGGGGTTTCATGACGTAAGTCGCATCATGATATCGTGATCCCACATTCCTACGGGCATCGCAGTAGCGCATGAATTATACGCAGGGCCAGACTAAGTCCTTCAGGGGCCCTAAGCACTTAAAAGGTTTTGGTGTCCCCATAAAAATACTATGTTTTCAAAATATAAACAAAGAAACTATTTTTAAAAATTTGGTTTTTCGAAATGAAACAAAACTTACAGTAAGAAAGAAAATCTCGTCTATTTTTTGTAAGCCTATAGCCTACTTCCACTTCATTTTTATTTGAAAAGACTTCTCCTACTTTTTTTAAATTGCAGAGTCTTTGATCAGATCCTCAAAACTAATCTTACGTTTTGCACCATAATGGTCCAAGGTAATTCCGGCAATGAAAAATTTCTGTGATGCCCACACCCCCTTCCCTAATTGATGCCCTTAGCACGTGTCTATTTTGCTTAATGGTTAATCCAGCCCTGTTTATACTCATCTCTCACTGTTTCTGTTTGTCGTTCAGTCGAAATAGGGCCAAACATCCTGTGCGCTGCTGTCTTCTTCGAAATCTGTGAACAGATTGGTATAATAATTATTGTGAATCATCATCAACAAATCGTCCCCACATAAAATGACAAGGATCTGTCTCCAAATTTGGGCTGAACTGAGTTAAACACTACACACTAATTCTACTGTCCTAGTCTTCTTCGTTGCATGTCAAAGTATCGAGCGAATTCGGTGTGTAATTTGTAAGTATCACTAAACAGAAAAAAAAAAAAACACAAAAAAACAGTCGTATCTCTGAAAGCTATACGAGCGTGAAACTTCAATCATCAATTTCTCAAAAGGCGGTGGAGGGAGTTAGAACCGTGTCATTCCATGGAGACGAAATGGAAATTGGATTGAATCCATATCAATGACAGATACTACTTCATCCTCCCCCCCCCCCCTCCCCTTGCCATCTCTACCACCTGTCCGTTCTCTTTTGCCTCCCGCTTATGTTCTCTCAAACAAAAGGCTGAATTTAAAAGGAAAAAACCCATTCGCAATTTCCGAGATTGTTTGCCTCTGCAACAACAATAAAATCCCATTAAGGGCCATAAGGGAGGTATCATAATTAACCCCGAACGCCACAGCCGGTTGCTGCCAGCAAAACGTTACACCCAAGAAATAATGGCAGAGGCTATAACTGTCTTACCGTACTTGGTATGATAAAGTCTTCCCAGATTTACTCAGAAAATATAGGAAATATTAATGGTATGCACTTCTTGAATGCCAGCAGCTGACCGCGCCGTTCCGGGCTTAGTATGATTCCCCCCCCCCCCCCCCACAAACACAGTAGTAATGGTCGGACGCCGGATTGGTTAAGACAGCTATGCCTATAAATGCTTTTTGTGCATTGTAAATTTCGTGGTATATCGTCTCAGCCAGAAACCCTACTACAATCCCATAGCACAGGGCTGTCATCAAGTTTGCTCAAAGGAAGGACATTGTCCCGACGCAGGCCCGCTTCTTTCGACATCGCGCCGCCGTCGGTTTGACGTAAGAAGTCTGCCTCCACGGTAACCCTACCAACTTTACGGAAATCCTATACATTATCTACGTTAGACTGACGTAGGTATGTTAGATGGAATAGAACATAAGTATAAATCAGCCGCGACCTAATATGCCGCCGATAATACTAGGAGAAATATATTATGTCCTTACACGCAGTGTCAGCGTTGTAAAGATTGTAGTAGAAACAGACGTTATTAACCATAATAAAAACACAGGTGACAAATACTATCATCGGTAAAAAGTATTACATACAGTTAATCATCCCCTTTCAATGACAAGCTTCTATCTCCACTTTTTGGCTGAACTAATTAAGTTACTCATTACACACTACCTCTAAGGGCCTTCTCCACTGTGTGTCAAAGTATAAAGCAAATTCGGTGTGTAATTTGTAAGTATTACTAAAAAGAAACAAATTCTTTGCTGTAAAAGCTATGAAAAGCTTTGAGAACTTGAAACTTCAATCCTCGATTTCTCAAAAGTTGAGGGAAGGGAGTTCGAACCTGGTCATTCTAAGGGGATGCAATGTCTAAATACTGTTATCTCGCCCTACCGCCATTGACATCATCCCAGTCATAATATTGGGAATCTTGCCCCTCAAAGTTAAAGTTTTCATCTTCATCAGGGCAACCCTGCCGCTCGTCGGCCTCACCGACTACTTCATTCTCAGGGAGACCCTGTCTCTCAACGTCTTCATCGTCTTCATCATCCCACATGTTGCAAGTCACAAACAGCTCTGGATCATAAAGGTTCTCACGTGCAAAATCATCTCGTGGTCGAAGTAGGGGTGTTTCTGGGGGATAAGATAAGATAAGAATTACTTTACTAAACTCTCTTTCACAGAGCGTTTAAGAGCATGTACGGCACACACATCTTATGCATCATTACATAATCATACATCACAATTCAAGAACAGGCATACATGAAGTGACATGGTAAGGAACTTCAATAGTCGCTTTGTTTGTACTAGTTGGCGCATTGACTCGGGGAATACACAGATGTGATTTTTAAAGTTGAGTTTCGATCACCAATGTGTAAATCAAGGTGCAAAACGAAATGTCCTGTTATAATTTTTAATTCTACCCGAAGAAAATGCGTTGTTGTTTCTTTCTGCTCAAAATTTCGGAGCACTTTCTTCTTGTCAACCAAAGATACTAGACAATCTTGCGTCATTGGTTCAACTCAGTTGTGGTTCAAAATCAACGAAAGTATTAAAAATATAACGAACTTAAAGCCATTTTAAAATATTTCGACGTACACCTTTGCTTCTTTCTAAGCGTAATACATGAGTGATATTTTGTAGAATTTAAGGCTCAGTGGTTAAAAAGCTTTTCATGATTATGTTGGAGGCCTTACTTCCTTTATAATAATTATGATTTTAACAGCCAGCGGAATCCTTTGTGCAAAAGGATCATGCCAGGGCGTCCTGATTGTGACTTCATACAATCAACAAAGTTTCGCCAACGGGTCTAGCTCGATCTACAGATACAGGATTTATAGACTTTTTTTTTTTTTTTTACGTGGCTAATGATTTCAGTAGAACACAGCACATTGCCCTCTGTATATGTGTCAACGTTTATTTAAATATTTATTTAGAAAAGCACACTTAAAACTATCAATTCTTGATAGAACACTGCCTTAGTCCGTCAAGCTAGATTTATGCCAGGAAGGACATTCTAGTGCCATCTGTGTTTGTTTGTTTGCAGAAATTATCATAGTAAATTTGATGTTCATGGTGTACGTGATTGGTTGTGCCAGTACAGTTGAACATTGACCTTATGTCTCTTTGAGTAACTGACTCGTGTGACACTCACGCATGCAGTGCTTAACTCATCTTCTCTCTCTCTCTCTCTCTCTCTCTCTCTCTCTCTCTCTCTCTCTCTCTCTCTCTCTCTCTCTTTCGGTTACTTGTTCCCTCTTTCGCTCACATTCATTTACGCCTTTACTCATTCACTCATTTACTCACTCACTTATTCATTTAGTTTCTCAGCAACTCACAAATTCACTCACTCACTGATTCACTCGTCCATTCATTAACTCGCTAACTAGTTGATTCCCTCTCTTATTCATTGATTCACCCACTAACTTACTCACATTCGGTTATCTACTCACCTACTCGATCAATCGCTCCTGCACTCACTCACTCACTCACTCACTCACTCACTCACTCACTCACTCACTCACTCACTCATTCACTCACAGACCCATACGCTCAGCTTTATTCACAATAGTTACGGAGGGTTCAAACTCAGCACTTACCATCATAAAGCCTTCTCTGTGGAGCCCCAATTAGCCCCAGCACGGGATGATTACACACCAACTGGCTAAACTCGTCCAGATACCAGCTGGCAGCGCAGATCGAGGCTGTACGAGAATGATATTATTACTGTCATGCTTACCAACCGTTTCACTATAGTTTTTGGACATTCAGTTGGCCATTTGTTTGTTTAATTCTTTTTATTATATATCATATTAGTGTTGTTTTTGTTTACCTCCTTTCATTTCTGAATTTTTGTGGCGTTTTCCTCTAAAATACAAACTAACGGAGTATCTAAACAAAGTACTCTAAAAAAAGAATCATCCTAATCGTTTAAATATAGTTTTAAACATTTAGTTGGTGTTCTGTTTCTCGTTCTTTTTTTTTTTTGTTGTTGTTGTTTTTTGTTTTTTTTTGTTTTTTTTTTTTTTAGTTCCTTGGTTTTCTGTTTTTTTACATTACTGTTGTTTTTGGTTTGTTTAGTTTAATTTTTCACTTTTACGGCGTCTTTTTTGTTCAGAACACAAACTAATAGATCTCTAAATAAAATAATCTATTAAAAAAAAAACTCATTGTGCGACTGTTAACTTGTCAGTTTTAACTTTATGTTTTATGTCCATACCCCCCCCCTCTCTTTCTCTCTCTCTATCTCTCTTTTCTCTCTGTCTAGCTCTCTCTCTCTCTCTTTTGCCACCATTTCTTCCCCATGCCTATTTAATACTGTACTATGTAATTTATTCATATCTCTCAAGCATGCCTGGTAAAGTACTGCCTATTTTTTCGTTATGCCTAAATGTACCGCGTTTTCCTCGTCTTTACGCCTATGTAAGAAAGTGTTGCATGATGTACTTACCGCTTGAGTGTTCTGTGGTTTCACTGAGGGAAGAACTATACAGAGACGAGAACGTGCTTGAACTTTCTCGTCGACTGTCCAGTCTACCTGGACCTCTTCTGGTTTTGCCACGCCTGGCACGGAAGCGTTTTGCTCTTCCTTCTGTAGGACTGCCGTCGTCACTTTCAGAAGATATTTCGTCGTGGCCCATGCTTCCACTTGAGCCAGAGCTGGACCCTGGAGCAGGTGAACCTCGACGACGCCTCGCTTTACGTCTTGAAAATCTGGCCGAACCTCTTCTGTGTTTGCGACCTGCTTTATCTTCCTCCTGATCCTCAGAATACAAACTCTCGGTCCTGCTCAACTCCTGCTCAGCACCCTGCCACGTCAGTTCTGTACATGACAAACTTTGCTGAGTGGCAAGCCAGTCAGTTTTGGGCAGTGTGGATCCCCAGCTTGAGGTAAACGTATCCATAAAACCTTCAAGGGTGGCATGCCTGTCAGTTTGGGGCAGTGCAGATCCTCTGCTTGAACTGAAAGTACCTGAAAAATCTTCTTCGGCGGCATGCCTGTCGGATCTGTGCCTTGCATGCCTCTTTCTTGAGCTAACAGTACCTGAAAAATCTTCTTCTTCTGCGGCATGCCTGTCAGATCTGTGCCTTGCATGCCTCTTTCTTGAGCTAACAGTACCTGAAACATCTTCTTCTTCGGCTGCATGCCTGTCAGACCTGTGCCTTCTGTGCCTCCTTATTGTGGTAACAGCACCTGAAAAATCTTCTTCTTCTTCAGGGGCATACCTGTCAGTTCTGTGCCTTACATGCCTCCTTCTTGTGGTAAGAGGATCTGAAAAATATTCTTCTTCGGTGGCATGCCTAGCAGATCGGTGCCTTCCATGCCTTCTTGGGGTAACAGTACCTGAAAAATCTTCTTCTTCGGTGGCATGCCTGTCAGTTCTGTGCCTTGCTTGTCTCCTTCTTGGAGTAACGGTACCTGAAAAATCTTCTTCTTCAGTGGCGTACTTATCAGTTTTGTGTCTTGCGTGCCTCTTTCTTGGGCTAACAGTGTCTGAAAAATAGTCTTCGTCGATGACACGCCTGTCTGTTTTTGGCCGTGCAGACCTCCAGCTTGAGCTAAAAGTACCTGAAAAATCTGCTCTCGTCGTGCTCCGGCTGTCATCATACCTAGCACGTCCTTTACCACCATGACTATCAGTCTCGTAGCGTCTTTGACGTTTAGTGGCGCTTCCAGCTACATATGATTGTGGAACGGTTCCAGGTGCTTTGCCAAGAGTGGAAGTGCGGCTCGAGACACTGACGGGACTGCTTCTGCTTGACCCACTGGAGTCATGGCGTATTCGTCTTGTTAAGCTAGAGCTCTTGTCATCACTGCCAAGAGGACTATCGGGTCTAAGTTTGCGGTGTTTCCCAACCCGAGTCTTCCCTAGATAAACAAAGAACAGAATAGTTAACAAGCAAAAAGGAGAACTAGTTTTGAGTTTCATTTTGAGTTTTACGGCGCGTCGGCACGGTAACGACCACTTTGCGCCTTTCACGACGAGAACCAGGGGCACACAGATGACAGAGCCATCAAAAAAAAATTAAAAAAAATAAATGATAACACCAATAATGGGCAGACAAATGCTAAATAATGTTTTCGTGCCCAACAAAGGGTTTTTCTATCCGCAGGCCCAACTTCCCATGCCTTCAAAAACCGAATCCTTTCTTGAAAATACTTCTCCCCGTCTCGAAAAAAAAAAATCGTGAAATTCTTGTTTGCACGTACCATAGGCAGGCAAATCCCATTATACCTGCACAAAATCTGCAAGGGTTAATATAATGGTGTCTGCCTAATTTTCGTAAGTGCAAAGAAGAATTTGCCGCCCCCCCCCCCCCCCAGGGGAATGAGACGACTTGGTTTGGCAGATGCAACATGTTTCTACGCCTAGCCTAAAATCCCGGAAGGTTTCAGTAAATCGCGCTAGTTATGCACTGGTTATGCTGTGGTAAATAATTTTTTAACAGTTCAAATCTTGTTCCCGCAGGTTTCGCCCACGGATGCTTTGATGAACGGCTTTTTGCTAGTGGACATCTGCCCTAACTCATTTGGCCATAATGATCTACAACCATCTTACCACAGCAGCTAAGTTGTTCTACAAATTACTGTTAGCAAGTATTTTTGTTCATTTTCAAAGACCACCTGGATGAAATGCTGGATATCGCAGAACGTCTAGCGACTATGTAGGAAACCTGTTAAAGAATTTGAAAGTGAACAGATACCGTACTAGTGCGCCATTCGTTGGACTGGAATCAGTATCAACGTCATAAAAGTTGTAAGTACCATACATCGTATTCTATTGAGCCTCTTGTGACTCACGTATGTGAAGCTAACTTTTCAATTCAGTAACTTCCCAGTCCCTGTCCTCCCCCCACCCCCCACCCCCCTTCCGTTTTTCTTGTATTTTATATTACTGATATCAAGATTACATGCCTGGAGGCCAAAAAAGCCTCGAGTTGACTATTTCTATGTCACATCGTCCTGTGTAGTGACCAAAGGTTGTACAGTTTTGGGAGTACTGGAACAGTGACTTTGTTGATAAGCATACCGGTACTTTAAACAGAAGTTAAGGGGCCTATGAATTTCTTCCGCGAAATCCTGTTATTTCAATCATGGGACCCTATTGTATTTTAATTGTGGCCAGGTGGGACGAGGGAGTGGGGATGTGATCATTTTGATGTGCCGACGCCAGGAAAGTGTTCCGTACGACTGTCCAATAAAGATGTCCTACACTTATCCCTAACCCCATCCTTATTCTTAATCCTAAATCTAATTTTAACCCTATCCCTATGCCTTACCCATTTAATCCTCTAGTGCCCACTGTAACATATTTGAAACAGGTCATCTGGTGCCAAAATGTTCTATCTTTGATACGTGTACTCTTACTTCCAATTTTATTATCAAATAATTTTTCCAATTCTATAGTTATACTTTTACAACCACCTGACTATTTAAAATCAGTTCAGCATATTATTTCAGAAGTTCTAGGATTGGCAATTTTCGTCTTGGCACTACAGGGTTAACCAGGAAATAAAGGGTTGGGGTTGAGGATTAGGGATAGGTTTAGGGTGTCTCGACTAGGTGGTCAGGACGCACAGTTTGAGTGTCAGTTTGGAGAAAGTACGTTGGCACGATAACGGTCACGTTGTGATTGGGCTAAACAAGACGTCAGAGACAGAACATAATAGACTGGTAGGACAAACGGAGACCCTACTAAAAGTGCACATCAACCAGCCATACAGAACTCTTTGAACGACACTACACTTTAACAGACAAAAACACATACCAACATGGGTAGGCAAGCGGGCCAAACTCATAAACGTATTCAGTAAATATTTTGTACTTTTGTATTTTGTATACTTCTTTAATCCAATTTGGGAATTTTGCCTCAGTGTTCTTGCGGCCCAGTAGCAACTGGAGCAGACACGTCGTCGCCACACTGCAGCGCCAGGCGGTGTTTTTTGTTTTGTTTGTTTGTTTGTCATGTCTGGTGTTTTTTTTGGAGGGTGGGGGTTAATTTAATTTTGCCAGCGGCCTGTCCGGCCTGCTCCTCTCGATTTCCAACTGCTAAGGTATCTTTAACTGCGAAATGTGCACATGGGCCCTCCGAGTTTTTCGTCCTGATCCGAGAAGACTAGGTGTTTGATCCTACCTACCATAGAATCAGGGACGGGAAGACATGAGAAAAATCCCAAAATTCTAACATGCATGCATCGACCGGGATTCGAACCTGGTACCTTCGGCACGAGAGGCGAGCACCTTGCCTCTAGACCAATGTGTCTATTGTGGGTTGTCCATAGTTACGAAACATTCACCATAGTCACACACAAAACCAGGGGCCATCCATAAAGTACGTACGCTCGATTTTGACGAGTTTTATCCCCTTTTCCCTTGTACACATTCAATACGCTTGGCTTCACCCCCCCCCCTCCCCCGCCTTGTAGGAGCGTACAGCCATTAAAATGGCAAATGGCCTTGACATTCTGATACGTTAAATAGCATTTTGCACCAAGCGTGTCATTTCATTACATACATGTAAAGCCAATATGATACTATGATAAAATAGTCTTAAAATTTGATTCACATTATAGCCTGCAACTGCATTTTTTGTTCAAAAATATGAATAAAACTGACCTTTTTAATTCATAACTGTAAGTGAAATGCATACGTATGCATTATACACACCCCTCCTCAATCCTTCCCCTTTGTGGCCTACATTTATTTTTTCATAACTTCATCCCCCCCCCCCCCCCTCTTTCCAGCGTACGGGACACACTTTAAGGATAAACCTACAAACTTCGTCTGATTTATTCCTTAGGGGGAGAAAAAGGTTATTACTACTTGGTACTCTAAAAGACAATGACAAAAAGTATTTCTCGTGCGAGAGAAAGCAGCATTCACTGGAAAAGAACAAGACAATCAATAAAGAACGTACAAGGCTCTACTTACGTTTCGTTTTACCCTTGTGGTGTTTCTCATGTACCTCACTGAAAAACAGAAGTCGTAAAGATCTAACGCTTTGAACGGCGCAGGTAAGAAGCATTTCACCTGAATCCTTATGTGAAATGTTTATTTAAATGAAGAGTGTACTTTTTGTTGTTGTTGTTGTAGTTGTTGTTGTAGTTGTTGTTGTAGTTTTGTTGTTGTTGTTGTTGCTGTTGTAACTGAATGTCGCAGAAGAGAAGCAGGAGTTGTAAGATATATAACCCGGTCACAGCCAACGATGCACTTTCTTGATGAATAGTAATCTGTTCTACGATAGTATATAACTTCAAGACATTCCTATTTCGTGTCCAAGTTTAAAAAAAAAAAGGCACTAATGCGGAGGGGAGACTGTTTTAATATACGTTGTCTGTTGCGAATTTAAGAGAGTCTGAGAGGGAGAGTGAGTGTGTGAGTATAAGAAAGAAAGAGAGAGGGGGAGAGGGGGGGGGGGAGCGCGCATGCGACTTTCCTGCGTTGCTGTCGCTCCGCAGTCATGTCACATTTTTGTTTAAATCCGGGCGAATGAATAGGAATGTGGACACATGCGAGACACAGACAATTTGCAGAGTCGATGGGATCGTGACACTGAGACAACTGCAACACGATGGCAAGTCGCACGTGCGCGCGCCTAGCCGCCGCACGTTATCTGGGTCTCACCGCTCGGCGCTGCCTTTCGATGTTCGTGAACGTTGGGATTGTAGCCGCCATTTGTTTGATTTGAGAAATTCCTGTCCTCTAGCGGTTCTTTCAATGTGGCAAATTGCCATGCGCCCCTGTGGAATTCCAGTATAATAAAGAACGTATAAATAACTCAATTGTGGATTATCTACCATTTATAAATTGTCTGTAAGTTTGATTTTTCGCAAGCCAAGATAAATGTTCATGGATATTATGCTGCCGTGCAAAGGCAGAGGGACGCAACTAATGAACAATAAAATGAGCACATGCGTCGCTCTGCCTTAGTACGGCAGAATGCTTCATGCTGTAATAGAGCTATAGGGCGGACATGTAAGCACCTAAAACGTTGGGACCACGTCGCCAAAAATTATCAAACTTTGTTTACTGCCTCGATTTTTGACGACCAATTTTGGACAAAAATCAACCGTTCATATTATTTATTTACAATTGTTTATTTATTTATTTATTTTTGAGCCACAAAAGAGAAACATTATTTTTCACTGAGTAAAATCGAAAAGTGTGAACGAAGTGACGTCCATACTGCGAACTGCACTTTGACTAGTATTAAATAGAGGAATTCCGAGGCGCCCATGCTCGTAAGTCACAGCGAAACGAAATTTTCAGGAGTTTCAGTTCATCTCAAGAAGGTTTTCGAAAAAAAAAGTTCTTGCTTTGATTTTTTTTTTTTATTTAATTATGTCGGCGAGTGCGTGATTGCTCACAAATGTCCAGGCCCCTAGAAAATCTACAACGGAAGATGGACAGGCCATAGGCCTGTAGGCCTGTGATGTATTGCTGTTCACAACAGGTACCGCACTCTTAACCACTATAGTCAATCAGAAGTAGTGCGAGATTATAAAATAAATTGTATTTCATAAATTGGAATGTGTTCCAAATAATAATGGAATTGCTTTCTATGAGTTTTCTTGTTCCTTATGTATTATAATATATGCATGCTGTTGTTGCTGATCGATGTGGAGAGATAGAGAGGTGCTTGAACATGCATTCTTACGTGCATACATACAATGACTGCTCATTTCGGCCAGTGTGATCATGAACCCCCCCCCCCTCTCTCTCTCTCTCTCTCTCTCTCTCTCCTTTCTCTTTTCTCTGGGTAAGTGTGTATGGGGGTGGGGGAACGTGTTGGACAATAAGTAAATACATTTTCTTTAATATACACATAAATTATTATCTTTATCTTGCTTGCCTGTCCACATGTACGTACGCTAGTCCTAACATCCCTCCTTCCCCCCCCCCCAAATGCCTTGTCCCTTCTCTCCCTGTGTGTATGAAAAGGAGGGGATATGTTGGATGACAGTATATTCTCTCTCTCTCTCTCTCTCTCTCTCTCTCTCTCTCTCTCTCTCTCTCTCTCTCTCTCTCCGTCGTCTTTTCTCTCCCAGCTTACCTAAATGTATTTAAATAAATTATTATCTCTGTCTATACTATTCTCTACGTGTCTTCTTGCCTGTAAGTCTGTCTGTCCACCTGTAAATCTCTGGCCCTATTATGAAACAGCTTACGTGCGAGGACTCTAATTTTACAATTCAGGAATGAAAAACAAAATTGAAATTTTGTCCTTTTTTTCAAAATATACGTATTTTATAACTCAAACAAAACAAAACTTTGCGGAGACATTAGAATATTGAACAACGAAAGAGTTATCATAAATTATATCACATGCACTTTAGCACTTTTGCTACCAATTACCATGCTCGCAGTGACGGACCTACAATGAAACTAATCAACTTTAAGCTTCAGGGCCCTTAATCCCGGGAGGGCCATGAAGGAACTTTTTTGGTAATGAGTGAATGAGGTCCTTTGGACCTTGTTGGGTGTTGTCCTATAGTTGCTAGTTGCGAAGGGGCCCATATTAGTTCAAGCTTTAAGGTCCCAAAGATGTAGGTCCGCCACTGCACATTCGTGCGGTTTCATGATAGGAGGACCAGCGATACGCTTGTCAGTATCAATTATCATGTTAGTACGGCTTACTCTATAGAGATCCACCAGATCTGTTGTAACGTCCAGCTTCCGACCTTTGATCAAGTCGATCTGCATTCGCATGTCCGCGGTCTTAAGTTCGTGGTATTTTTTTCTGTCTGCCAGCTCCGCCGTTGTCAAGAAGATGTCTCGGTACAGGCGCATTTGACGTGCCAGATAGGCTTCTTTGTCTAAGTAGTGGTGCAGCCATACTCCGATGAACTCTATGGGGTCACGTGGGCTGTGTGGGATAATTATTATATAGTACAGATTAGGGATGAAACAGACCAAGGTTTGTGAAGGCGCCAGGCCCGGATGTGGAAATTGAAAGGGGGGGGGGGGTGAGGCCAAGGGTATGAGATGCGTACATGATGAGAAGGAAGAAAAAAAAAAAAAAGCCAAAATCGAGCCCATATAATGCTTAATGGGTAAACTCTTACCGAGCTACTAATAATTCTGCCAAACATTCCATCAATGGCTGAGCAACTGTTTTCTTCAGGTACAATGTGTCTCCTTCGTTTGATGTGGTAAAGTATAAACATTCCATCTTGAAAAAAATGACAGCTTTGTGTCACTTTGTTCACAAGGGCATAGATGCGCGCTGGCTGCAATAATGTAGGGACAACCTAGCTCTTACAACTGAAGAATATATAATACTGAACTATGTATGAAAATCACACGGCCTCGACGGTTGTCAACATAAGACTGGTCAATATAGTTGCAATAATTACATCTTCCTTCCGGTTCAATCCAAATGTGACGTCCTGATTTTCATCAAAAAACTTTAACGAACTAATATAAGTTAAGTTCTTTGTTGTTGTTTTTCCAAACTTTTTCATTTTGTTCTTTTCTACCTTTTTCCAATATCCAAATTGGACAAAAAGAAAAAGTTGAGTGTAGCAAAGCCTCACGTAAGAAATAATATAAACGATATAACGAAACGCTTCTTTTTGCCAAATTTTGACTTTGCCTACAGCCTCGCTGCGACCCCATAGTTTTTGTGTGGTTTTTATATTTTGACTCGAGACAGTTTTGCCACACCCGCGGATCGTCGGTGGGTGCCTCTGGTAGTGTCTCCTTTTATCCCGTCCTTCTGTTGTATTCTGTCCATCGTCTGGCTTTTTTCCTAGCACAAAATGACCGTTATCGCGTCGATGTGCTTTCCCCAAATTCAGACTCAAAGCCACGCCCCAAATAGTAAGAAAGTCGTTGTTTCAGTCTTGCCAGAGCTCGGGGTCCCGTTCAATTCCATGGTCCACATACCCGGTACCACAATAAATCCGAGACAAAACAGACTTGGCTCAGTGCACTACCAGCCTCTATGTGCCATCAAAACCAAATTTGGCCACATGATGAAGATGGTCACCCCGATTTAAGATGTCGCTTGTGCAGTTACATTATGGCAGACACTGATTATTGATATCAATGTAGGCCTACATGTACAACGTGTATTACCTACTTGCGCGGTGATGAATTGCTTTCCAAAATAATAATGTCAGTTACATTACAAAATATTAACACGAAGTCATGGGAACTTTGTCTACAGGTAAATCTTGCCCTTCTCCCATTCTGGTGCTGTAAAATTACAAAAAGAAATAGATGTACCGGAAGGCAGTGCATATAGTCCAGCGCAGTGTTTTTCAGGGTAGGCAGTGGCAATATTTTGTTGGCGCGTGGGACTTCAGTATAGGGCATCAAAAGTCGAGGCGGTGCAAAACGTTTCATAATTTTTTTTTTGTCACGTGGTTACTGGTTTTTTATGCTTACACGTTCACCCTCTATCTCCACTACAGTGTGACGCACATCCGGTCACCACTGTCTTGCATTTTATTGGACTGGACAATTTTACTGGTTTTATCTTCAAAATCGGGCAGGATTTTCCTTTTCGTAAAATAAAAAAAATAAATACACGTGTAAATAAAATTTATAAAATAAATATCTCACATCCTTCCCAACACTCTAAAGCCAAAGGTTTGAGGTTTTTGTTTTAGGGGGGATCACCGCCCTTATTTACACATCGCTTTCCTTGTTGTTATTTGTCTATTCTTTTGTTTCTTCTGTTTTAACTAGTTTTTTGCCATTTTCCCACTTCTTCTTGATCTTTTTCTACTTCTTACTAGTCTTATCCCCCAAACAGCCTGAGCTTTGTTGGCCCCCTATTCTTGATTTTCGTTTTCTTCTTGTTCTTCTCCTCGTTGTCTTTGTCTCGTCTTCTGGGGTGGTAGGCGCCCAAAGAGGTGCAGATGGAGGAAAGAGCGGAAGGTGCCGTCGTAGCGTGAAGAGAGAAGGGAGAGTACAGTCTCTTTCAGGGTTAACTTCCTTTATAGGCCAAATGTACAAGCCACTTGACTTGTTCACTGTAGTCCTCTGGGGCCTGTACAGTACTGTATTAATTAAAAGTAAGGCTGCTCGTGCTAAGGCAGTTCTCTCATCCTGTGATTATTTCCTATTTTTGACTGCCTGTCTCTATTTCACGGTCAGGGGGCTGGCAGATCTCCAGTGTCTCTGAATTTTGTCTCTGGCTAAATATATGTACCTAAATAGAGGTCAGTTCTGTACAAAAAAGGACAAAAATTAATATGGCAGCGACGAGACTTGATACAGTGCACTAGGGGTCAAACAGTAACAATTCAATAATAACACGCAAATAGATCACAAGAACTCGCTCTTCAGACTTTTTGATACTTTATTAACATGTGTACATTATAATATCTCAGTTCGTAATTAAATCTACATTAGGCACGCACGTATGCATAACGAGAGAAAGTCAGGCCTTCACTCCACACACAATTCTTGACACGCCATGTGGTACACGTTGTGTCACCTGGTATTCCTCTCACATGCTGACTGGTTTGGCTCACCCTAGTTATGCACAAACATAAGAAACATTTATTTTGGCACACATTCATGGCTTACAAACAGATCCATGCATGGAAACAAGGAAAGATAAAACAAAAAATAAAATAAAAATAAAATAAAGTGGGGGTGGTGAGATCCATACATTATTTCTGACCACAATCATGATTTGCCAACTCTCATTGACTCAACTTTTGCCTATCGACACTTGAATACATGGATTACAGTACAACACCGGTAATACCACCAGATATAACTCATCTCTGGACCCTGCATAAAAAGGAAACAATTACCACTCTGTAAACTGGGTCGAGGGCCAACAGCATTACTGCTGAGGCCCTTAAGAAGCAAAGATCTCCACCTCATTAGATTGCGCTCTTCCTGATATCACAAGACCTTACATAAAATGTTGACAGGGTTAGAGAGCTTTTTTTTTTCTAACATTAAACCTGGTTAAACCTATTTGTGTTTAAAATGTCTCACTACTGTATTAATGTAAAACTTATGTTTAGCAGTTTCATCAGTCAAGTATTTAAAAGAAAAATATTTTTGTCATGAACATTTGCGAATTTTCCCTATAGCATTCACATGTATAAACATTTGTATATACTTGTTTTCCATGCATTCATGTCACATTATGGGTTGACACAAAATGTACATGTATCTTTCTTTTTGGTTTCCATATTTCATGAACTTATCAGTTCATACTTCATACTTATCAGCTGCAATATTAAATGAAGAATGTGAAAAGTCAGTACATTACACTGGAGAATCAGCACATTTAAAAATAGTGTTCTCTTTTATCCACAGTAGACAGTACACCATTTCACTTCTCCATTTCAGACAGTCCAATTCAACAATGTTGAGTCACTACCAGTGACAATTTGGACCATATAATATGTGAGTGGATCTGGCCAAATTGGGCTTAGGGTGAAATTTATAAACGTATACACCTTTTTAAAAAATCAAAATAAAACTTCTACGACAACTTCAAGCAAAATGATTTAACAGAATGCAGAAAAAAAGGTAGTCTTTCATTATTAAAAGCAAATCTCAATGTCCATAAAAAATTTTTCCTCCTTTGCAGGGCTTTTCTCAGGAATCTAGTCTTTCACCTTAGGCCCAATTTCACCAGATCCACTCACACTTCAAAACCACAACACTGTCAAGGTTTCACAATTTCCAAAGACAAAACTCTCTTGCCGATGATTTGCACTCAGGATTTCATTTGAACAAATTGATATGACATGTGAATTTCACGCTTCAGTATTCAAAACTGACTTATCCTGACACAATAATTATGTGTCATGTCACTCATAAAACATAGTGTATTTGAAACAGTTGTTTATAGGCACAAGGAACTCAGCTGAGATAATATTCTTGCCAAAGTCAAGGACAGCGACGTCATCATTTGTGAGGCAAATGGTCCACATGTCATGCTAGGCACTTTCAAGATAGAGCCAAAAATAGGTGGATGGGGACTTTCGGGTCCTATATCAGTTTTCGGCACTAATAGATTCCTCAATCATCTCTTTATGCCTGGGCAAAAGGATCTTAAAATTTGCCTATAAATATGTTTTTTTCTTCATTTTTTCTGATCCAATCTAATGGTCTTCCTAAATTTATGTAGACTTCCAACACGTTTTTCATTTTTTCTCAAAAGTGTCTTTTTCTACCTTGTCACCTTGAAATAGCCATGACTTGGTCAATTATCAACATTTTTTCATAAAACAAAGTGCATTCCTCTCAAGAGTTTGTACTTTCACTACTTTCACAGCATACTCTTGACTCAATTTTGAAAAAATTGGCAATGTGGACCATTTCCCTAGAGCGCCTCACATTTACTCAAACACTTGCTGACCTGTAAGATGGATGATGCTGAAGAAGAGAAACAGCTTGTACTGACCAGTACTAACCACTGCCCATTACAACTGATAGTCAAATTAGCAGGGTACCTTGGTGAGTACTCACAAGTCTGTGTGGCAAGTAACCCTCCCTCCCCTTTTCCCCCGTCCCATGTTACACCCACCCATCCACTCTTAAGTTTCACTGATTCATTATACATCCATTGGAGAACAAGCAAATGCTGAGATGGTCATTCAACTTCTTGGTTCCACACTCTCTTAAATAGCAGATAGCCTATATCCATTTTGGATATTTGGTCAAGAAGATCTGCAAAATGTGGCCAAAAAAAAAGTTGTATGTAGCCAAGCCTCACATAAGAAATAATATAGACACGATACAATAAAACGTAAAGGAAAAGGGAAGACTGCCACATTTTGTCTTTGCTTCAAGCCTTGCTGTGACTCCACAAATTTTCCGTGGTTTTTACAAGATCTATAAAACCCTACACCCAATGCATTTAAAATTACCGCAGCAGCAAATGCCAGAGTTTTCAAACATGAATGAGATGAGACTAAGTATGAATGGGAGGCACTCATGAGGCAAGACAATCAATTACTTTATAGATTGACAATTTAACAAAAAAAAAAGGAAAGGAAAAAAAAAAGGGCTACAGTAAGATCACTATCAGCCTTGATGTTTAAATATGATAAATTTAAAAACATTCTACTCAATCACTTTCAAAACAGCAACAACATAGCCACCACCCCCTCCCCCCCCCCCTCCCCGGCATGCAGAAGTACAAGCTCAGTTTCACTTTCATTCACTCCCACATAAATAATTGTACTGTACTCCTCCTCAGTTAATAGTATGTACATGGCTCTCTACCAGAGCCAGCCATTAAAACAAAAACTCTGATCAACCATCCAGACAAGGCCAGAGTGCTCTTCGTTTTTCGGCCCAAAATTTTAACACATCAGACAGGCTGGTTTAGCACATCAGTAACACCTCCATGATTAGGAAAAATTAAAGCATGCATGCAGCACACCAATCATAAATTTCAGCAGAGGCTTAACTGCTGTGCTGATGAAAACAACACCCCAAGGGAGAAAAATGGGATACTTTGGTAAACTTCCTATTGAACGAAACTAGAGGCAACATTTATAAATATCCCTACTTTCAAATTATCTCTAAAAAAAAAAAATACATAAAACTGTGCTCTAAAAACTGAAGAGCATCTGAAAAACATGACACCAGATCAAGTCCCCTAATTAAGACATTCCTACAGACACACTCACAACATTGTGAAACAATCTGCAGAATTCTTGATAAAATTTTTTTTGTTTTTGGTACGTGTATTTTTTTTTTATAGATATATATTTATGAAATATCTACTAATTGTGCTTATGGGTTTCAAAAATCTGTTTTTACCCCCTTTTTCAGAAAGGCGCCCATCAACCACATCAAAAAGATAAGAAAATTAAACACAAAATCAAGCAACAAAAATGACTAGCAACCAACGACCCTTTTCCCATCCTTTACAAGACTTCATCACCATTGTGTGAAGTTGCAGGATTATGTCACTGCCTAAAAAATACGAATTTTTCAATGGTTATATGACAATGTCAATAATTTGGGCACAAAATTACAAATTACAATGAGCAAACTTAGATACTTTCTCATGGGGTTGGAGGTTTAAAAACCAATTTTTTTCCTCTAGTAGTTTTGATATTATTCAGTTCCAAGTTCGCAGTTTAACTTTCAAACAAAGGCATTCACCATTTAGCAGTAATATTTCTATTTAGTGCACCAAAAAAAAAAAGGACATTCTTACTGACATTCTAGAACTGAACATCTGGGAAGCATTTTGTTAATACGGTACCCAAGAAGCATCAGGGGTCAGGAACGTAGGTAAATATGAGCTGCTGGTACTGTTAGCTGAAAAACTGCAATTTGTGCTTTGTATATGCTGTACTCTCAATAGGTAGTCCAAACTGCCCCGCTAAAGGGGTGAAATCCCCTTTTGGCATAATTTTAGGCCAACATTACAAGGCTATTACTACTGTGTATTTATGTGAAACGTCATGTATAAGTTCAGTCCTTCCTCGGACAAAATATATTTCCTTTTGTATTGTTTGATGTATTTAGCTGTGTTTTTTTATAGCTTGAATAGGATATAATCTTGCCGTTTTCGCGTACCGAATTGATCCCCTCATAACAAAGGGTCGCAGAGCGCCGCGCCGATGTAGCGCACGTGTTTAAAAATAAGTCACACAGAAAGCCAGATAAATGAGGTTTAATTCAATGTATTTTTCATTGTGTTTCAAGTTGAAATTCCTTTGAAAATCATTTTTTGAAAAGTTTGTAGCCCAAGAAACTAGCAGAAACTTTTATAGATCAGGATCAAAATTATACGCAAATAAACCTCAGCCTTTGTATCATAAGGGGATGCCAAGATCAGACATGGGGCATGTTTCAGCGCTAAGCGCCGACTGTTTTTACTGACCCACCCAATGCTTTGATTTCGTCACCTTTGTCCGACATTCAGTGCTAAGTCAATGGTGACACGATTGACCTCCTTTTCAATAAAAAAAACCCATTATTTTTGTCTCCCTTGTAAGAGTTCACATAAAAAATGACACCGGATGAAGTTTGGTAACTAAAAAAAGGTAAAATGAGATGCTTGTCTTATGTTTGTACCCCTCAAAAAAAAAAATTGAGCGCACTGTAAATCCCTATGACTTGGATACTGAGAATGTTTAATGCCATGACTTAATAAACCATCATTTTATGGGCAGTCAAAGTTGGGCTATCGGGCAATTTGCAAAAGATGGCAAATTCGAGGTGTTTTTTTCACTTTTGAAAATGCCATAACTTTCATAACGTTTAAGCCAGAATAATAAATTTGGTATCAAAATTTTTGGAAATGCAAGCTCCATCTGATTAGACAATAACTGGTCAGATATGACAAAAAGTAAAAATTTGGACTACCTACTCTCAATGGCCCAGAGTACACTGCTCTCTGTCCTTATCAAGTCTGACACACCTGAAAGGACTTTGGGTATTGACTGACAAGAAATCCCAAAACATATTAACCTTTCTTTAAATGCTCTAAACACAATCCTTCTTGCACAATGGTAGGTAGGATCGAGCACCTAGTCTTCTTGGATAAGGAGGAAAACCTCAGTTTGGCCCGTGTGCATGTTAAAGATACCTTGGCAGACAAAAGTCAAGAAGAGGAGGCCAAAGAAGGCCGCTGCCCAAGCAAAATTCTAAAAAAAAACGAATCCCTATCAGTGAGATTAAATGCCAATGGCTGCAAACCTCCTAAAATAAAGACCTAAACACTTCCTTCTTGCACTTTCCCACCAAAAAACTAGACACAGCAGCCTACATAAAATAAATGTCAGCTCTCAGGAAGATCAAACGCAGCAGAATCACTGAACGATTCCGCCAGTTAAAAAATAAATTTAAAAAAAAAAAAACCCAGGACACATTATAAACTTGTCATTTACAGGCAAGGCAAAGCCTGGAGATATGCCAAGTTTTGGTGCACATATATTGTGAGGAAATTATTATATCTGATCAAAATTTACAACACTGTCATGGTGATTATTATTTTGCTCAGTCAACCCCTGATCCCACAACATCTACACAAAACAAAAAACTATCCTGTTCTGTATCTGAATCAATTGCTCATGCTTTGAAAGATGAGCACACCTAGATTACCACAAAATAGTGAATCTACACAGTTCATACACTAGAACTGTAAGTGGCCCCTGACAAATTTGTCTCAACTTTTTTCACCAGTCGCGAAGCAGCCCACCCCCCGTTTTATTATTTTGCTCAGTCAACCCCTGATCCCACAACATCTACACAAAACAAAAAACTATCCTATTCTGTATCTGAATCAATTGCTCATGCTTTGAAAGATGAGCACACCTAGATTACCACAAAATAGTGAATCTACACAGTTCATACACTAGAACTGTAAGTGGCCCCTGACAAATTTGTCTCAACTTTTTTCACCAGTCGCGAAGCAGCCCACCCCCCGTTTTATATGGTGTCAGAACCTGTCGGAGTTGCTGGCATTTGGAATTTTGGGTGGGAAAATTCATTCGCCAGCAGATTGTAGGAAAATTGACAGGTCTAATACATGCAGCAGTGATTTTAACAGGAGTATCAGTGATCAGATAAATATGATATCTTATGGATTGGCTCACTTGACATTAGTCAGGCAGCCACATATCGTTCATTCGATGTTAATCAATTGTGTAGCCGCCTGACAAAATGAGGCGCACCTCAGCACCACCCAATTCAAGAAAATCGTTAAAAGGCATAACAGGGCCTATTTGGTCGATTTTGAGTTTTCAGTATTTCTGAAAAGTTTAACCTCTTTACTATTCTTTTTCCAAACGACAATGCTCGTTGAGAAGGGTTAATGCCTCAAAATTGAATTATAATCGAGTCACCATCAACAATTTGTATTTCTAAGCTAAAACTTTAAAAGCGTTTTTCTCAAAACTAGGGTTGTGTCACTTCCTGTCTTTGAGAGGCCATATCTTCTCAGCTAATTAAGTTACAGCAATAATTTTTTTACCGTATGAAAGGGCTTTGAATAATCTATTTGGTGATACCAATATCTCCATACCACCAAAATGTGAGAAGTGCCTCATTTTGTCAGGCGGCTACACAAGTGGTTTTACAATTCTGTCACTTTCACAGGCCTAAAGTGCTTTGTATTTTATTCTGTTAAACAAACTTAAGTATCGCCACTGTTCCCTGGGACTGTAGTAACTCAAAATCCGAAAAATCGATTTTTATGTTCAACCAAATTCAAAGCTACATCGAATGATCTTAGTTCTAGACTCTTAAGCCAAAAAATAATTGAATAAGAAACTTTCAAAAAAGCCATCATTACTAGACCAGTAGTGCTAAAATAAAACAGTTTTTTGCTTCTCTTGAAAAGCAGTCAAAACCAGTTACTACATATTTAGGGAATAGTGATGATATGGATTACAGGAAATAATCATGGGCCAGTCAAAATTGACCTCATCATGGACTTCAAACCTGAGCACTTGCTTCAGGTATGTTTTACTCAAGAATAATAAAATAAAATACATGTAAAGAGGAATCTGTATTAGTATCTTTCTGATTTACTCATGGCCTCTGTTCCTGTTCCTGATCCACACTTATCACATATGAACAACTGCATTCAAATTATTGGCAAGAAGAGCCATGTTTCGCACCACACGAACATCTCAATGGACAAAATCTTTTCTTCCAAAGCTGTATCCACCTTCCTTGCAATTCTGATATCGTATCTGGACCAATCCCTACAACAAGCACTAATCCCGTAAAAGTACAGTTCAAACTGCTGTCTAAAATCACTCATACAGCAGTCATGTCATCATGCTTAATGGTTCTTCCTTCTTCCCTTAAAGCATGGGTTGGCTGTAGCTCACAAAAAGCATGTGGTTCTCTTAGCTTTCATCTGTGGCTCTTTCCTTTTCTCAAAATTGCCAGTAAAAAAAAATTTCAAGTAAGAAAAAATACTACTGATGTATGGAGGGTTTGCCATTTTGTTGTATGCAACATTTTGTCAATTTTGAGGTTTTGTCATGGAAGTGATTCTCTCACTCATTGCGTATACCTGTCATTCCAATTGGTTAAAAACTTTTCGAGATATGTGTTTGTGACATTTTTATGCATTTTAACCCTCTGCCAACCAAATTTCAATCCCCATTTTCTCAAAGAGGCAAAAATGCACATACAACAATATGGCTAATACCCGACAATGTAGACTTTCATGCATATTGCGGTTTACTCTTTATGTTGAATCTTAAGGAAAATCTCAAATCGGCTTTTCTCTGACAGATGGCCAACCCCTGCCATAGAGCAATGTTTCACATGCTATAAGAATGATGAATGCAAGAGATCCCAACTGGCTTGATGGAAAAAATGAATAGTACAATACATGTAAAATGAATAATAAAATGGGATCTAAAACCAAAAGATGTGCTATATAATGACCTGGAATAATCACTCTGACAGAATAATCACTCAGACTTGAGACAGATTTATGGTGCCTAAATTACCAAGCCAGTTCGGAAGTTTGGATAGTTATCTCCGCGAATGGATTGATCATAGCAAAAGTAATTACCTGTACACACTTCTACAATACTGCTGATGCTACCCTCCATAATATGCTCATGTTTTGTATAGCACCGTCTCTTTACATTTCATTCACTGGCAATGGTTTGGACACCCATTCAGTTCACTAAGCTTGTCATATAATATGTGAAACAATGAACCCTGATCTATGTTTTGAAAAGGAACAAAAAAATATATACCTATATTACATAACATGCACACACACAACACACCACTCTTATAAAACAAAAACAAAAAATGTAAATGTTCATTTTTCAGCAGTTTTACATGGGCTATTTACCCCTCTCACACTGGAGCTAAGCTACCTCACTTTCTTTAATCAACTTAATTCTAGAAAAAAAAATGCACCACTCTTAAATGAATCAAAGTACATGTACAGAGAACAAACAGGCGGGTTTTTTTTTTAATTTCATGAAAGACCAGGAACCAATCAAAACAGCTGGCACAAGGTTTCTTGACAAAAACAAATCAAAATGCCTGTGACACTATTTTCATGCACTGTTCTGTTTTCTCTGTGGTCAGTACAAGCAAACATCCTCTTCCATTCAACTGAAACAAGCACAACAATTTATAGGTTCAGCGGTTTTAGGCATACAGCCCAAACAGTTAAAGAGTTATCTTTCGGTAATAGCGACGGAATTGAAACCAGAACCACTGCATGTTAAATCATCACCTACCACCAACACACCCTAGAATATTTTACAGATATAGCCCCTGTGGGTAATTCAAAAGAGGTTCCCTTTTTAACTGAATCAAATTCTTTTAATTGAGCTCATTAATAAATGTACACTGCTGCCCATTGCACTCAAAGATAAGACGTGCAGTATCAAAAAAAAAAAAAAAACCCAACCAGTCATAGCACCCCTTCCCTTGTCTTTTGGGGTGGGGGGGGGGGGGGGGTGGGGGATTAACTTCTCATGACCAAAAAAAAAATGTTTTTCCAATCTGTCATCATAAACATTCCATGTCACTCATTTAGAGAAGAAAAAAAAAAGAGAGAAAGTGCCAGGACTATCTGCCAGAGCTTAATATTTAGAGTGTGGTGCGCAGAGGTGTTGAACGGGGTCAACCCAAGAAGGACTTCGGGTAATAAACAGAAATAAACGACTCTCGAGATTTACACTGAGCTGGACGGTTTTGAGTTGGTTGTGTATCTGCCTGTTATGTCTGTCAAGTGCTATAAGAGCAAGATTAGGAAATGGCATGGATAAAACTATCAGTCTATTTATCACAAAGTTAAAAAAAAAGAACAAAAAATGCATTTATATGTCTCCCAACATCAAAGCTATTTATGAGCTGAATTTCAGAAAATAAAATCTCTCAGTTACATGGGCTTTGGTGTGAGGTGTTAAATAATTTTGGTTCACAGCATAGGAGAATAAAGAATGATATTGATAAATAATCTTAGCAGTATTGACAGTCTATAAAAATCAAGGAAGTAACAAAAATTCAGATTAAGGCCATTTTACAATGAGATGAAGGTGGTGTCCGTGTGGTGTTTTTCCACAAACAAAATCAAACATCAAGAAAGAGTACAGACTGACCTAAACTCATTTTGACAGGTTAGGGAGAGTTTTTGATAATGGAAGAATGATAAATTTGCACCGTCTCAAGTGGATCAGCTGACTGGTTAAAGCTTTTGCAAGAAAGGTCCTTCCCTTGGCAACACGATACGTCCATGCTGAGCTGCCTAATACCTATTTAAAACCTCTATTCAAAAATGTGATTAGTTAAAACAGGCTGAACCTTTCACCTTTACAGAAATCTAACCATTATATTACCACTCTTAGCGTCCCGCCTTTCTTTTTTTCATTTTATTTAAGAACACTGGTATAGCGGTAACTAAAATGAAAATAAAATAATAAAAATATACACCGAGCTTTCTGTCGATTGCCTCTTTATCCCTTCTTCGCACCACTAATCGTGCATGCCTTTCTGATCTTTACACAACACTTGTAATGCCCACCCATTCTGTGATTTAAAAAAATAAATAAATAATGACATGGCATGACACGCAGGATGCCTGGCAACTAGAGAACCCCAATCACATTGTCTACTGAGCTAATGCTTCTTCTGATTGTATGTCTTTGCATTTGTGACGCATCGTTTTCCAAGTGACTCCTGAATATCTTTTAATTCTCAAGAATTTGATCTAACTGGTATCATCAGATCTCAATCGTTCCTACTTGTTTCTTCTACTTTAAAGCCCATGAGATGTTCAAATTCATTATGTAACATTATGACATGATTGTTGTGAGTAATTCATTTCTGTTAACTCTGTTAATTCCATGGTGTTCCTGGTTAATATACAATATCACCAAACATTGAACCTGGATGCTATGACATTGACAGAGTGGAATTTCTGTGCTGGGGTGAAGCAAAACATTTCTCTTTCATTTCTTATACATTAATGGTGCTGCAGACCATTCTACCGGCAACATGTCATCTGACAGCTATAGTCCACTCAAATATTGTGCTTTCATGTATTCACAATGATCTATCTATCATCATCAGCCAAGAAATTTTACTACTGAAAATGCAATGATTATTTTTGTTTCTCTCAACTTCTTCAGCAACAAATAAAATATTTCTCATTTTGATAACTTATGGCCCTTATGGTGATGCTTATGGCCTGGAAGGCTGCAGCAAGTGGAGCCTCATCAGCTCATTTAATATTTCTCTGCACACTGAAAAAATGAAAACCTCCATTTTTTATTCCAGATGCTATTCAGCCAAACTGTTTTGCTGTTTACTGTCAGCATGAACTGTACTGAATATTGGAAAAACCAATATGGTAAGACCTCTTTTCATGTTACTTAAGGTTTATGAGATTTAACATAGATGGCCGTGAAGGAAAGGGTTGCCGAGTTGTGAATGTTCACATATTCTTTCCTAAATTCACCTATTCGGATAGTTGTAAAAACTGAACCAGGAAACCCATGGAGTAATGGTGATTAAATTTCTCAATTGTTTAAAAAAACAATTTCTCTTTAAAAAAGATTCCCATAGGAATAATGAAACCATCTCTTATTAAAACATTTACTTATCATACATGAATTATCCCTACTTCCAATCTTCAAGGTAATCCAAATGTACTTAAAAGTATTCAAAGAAAGCATCTTCATTCAAAGGAAACATGCTGAAACAACAAATTCTATTTTGATTTTTTTTCTATGACAGGACAAGTCTAAATCCAGAGGTCAAATAATTTAATGTAGTGTCACTCAGAATCACCAGATCCATCCTCAATTAATTTCCAACTTGCAATCCTTGCCACATTTGTCTGTTCCCCACTCTCTAACACTGCCAATAGGAAAAGGAGCGCAGTTCCCGAGCCAGGAAACTCATTTTATACAGGTCATAAGGAAGAACTGGCAAGCTGAGCCATTAACCCTCCATATGTTTCCTACCAAGAAAGGAAGACTTTGCATATCTAATCTCTGAGATCAAATGACAAAAAGATCCCACTCCGCTGAGGTGCACATATCATCCATCTCACACACTGGTGTATTGATGATTCTGGTCGTTTGAAGTCATAACTACCTTATCACTGCTCATGGTGAGATCTATATCTCGCAGTGTGACACATGAATATCTTTATTAGTTTTGAAATTATAAACCGAAACGTTTTTGCCACATGTTTGTCTGCACACAAGAAATCACACTCTCACCAAAACTTTGAAATGCTCTGCTATAAAAATAATGGTAAAATTATTGCCACACCAGGATGTGAGATGGATGACAGTATGTTCAGTCAATAACACCTTCTGAGATATTATGCACTGAGTATTTCAATCACACAAGAGGAAAATATTTGCTATCACAAGGTTGGAACCGATCGCAAGGCCATTTTTCACTGAATGCTCTCTACTTCTCCTGCAGCATTTTTTCTGTTGGGATCTGCATGGACTGTGAAGCCCAGTATACTTCCATCAAGTTTTTGCATTTTCTGCTTCTTCTTGCGATTTTTGCCCTTGCCGGAGCCCCCTTCACCTCCATCCCCAGTAGAATTATTGTTGCCCCCTCCCCTTGTCTGATTATGGGGGTTGATGGCTGGGGCTGGGCCCCAGATGCTATCCTGAAAGCAAAAGAAAAGAGAAATAAGCAAGCAAAATAAGCAATGATACCATTAAACTTCTTACATGATGCAAAAATTTAATGTTACAAGTGTATCACTAATATACAAATATCACATCAGCAGCATCTGGGGTCAGTTTAATTTCTACAACACAAGGCATTGCTGTGATACAAAAATCATGAATTGGTTAATTGTGATGTATGAAGAAACTATTGGAGCACTAGTCCAGATTCATAATCCACTTGAGTTTTCTCAGACTGGAAATACTCAGTCAAAAACATAGGCACAGCACAGGGCATGAGATCTGAATATTTTTTTATTTTTATTATTATTATCAAAATTAGCCAATCTGGCAGAAAGTCACAAGGGTAACAACAGATCAGTTCCGCCTACCACTCGACACCGTAAAATGAGGTGAGGAACCACCTTTCCGATCAAACTTTTCAATTCTACTTCACGAAATTGCATCGTGATCTGGTCCAAATTTTATGTTTAGCCTGGAAAAAAATTGTCGAACACTTTCTTCTGTTCAACTCAGTTATGGCTCAAAATCACCGAAAGTTTTAAAAATCAGTGAACTTCAAGACCTTTTAACTCACTTGAGACGGATCATGCAACAGTTGCGTGACGGTCCGTTTCCGCTGTGGATGGAACACGCACCTCTTGCGTGATCAACTTTTTCAATTGATATCGCCTTTTCTATGCACGCAAGTCCTGCGTGACAGGTCTCTAATGCATGTAGAGCCATTCGTTTCGTTTCGCACCGAGTTTGGCGGAAGTAAGAGTTATAGTTTTGGATCTATGATTAACCAAGGTAAGTAACTCCAATAACTAAAAATATTGAGTTGGGTATTGTAAACAAAATATCGTCCCCTAAACGCAAAAGAAAAGAAACCAATATTTTTGAAGTTTTTGATAATAATTGGTCAGATTATGATCTGAGTGATGATCTAGACCCTGAGTACATGCCTCAGGCGCACTCAATTTCCTAAATTTCCCAGAAAACAAAAAATTGACATGATTTTCAAAAATTTATAAAATCAAAACCATAATTGATAAAACATTGAAATTTTTATAGTATGTTGTGCTTTAGTTGAACTTATTTGTGTTCAAATTTCATTACAATATCTTAATTAGGTGAGTTTTTATGAATTTTTAAAATACCCCCAAAAAAACCAGTCTCCAGCGCATGTTGGCCAAAAAAACCCCAGTCTCAAGTGAGTTAAAATATGCCCACATACACCTTTACATCTTTCTATGCATAATAAGATATTTTGCAGAATTTCAGGTTCAGCAGTTAAAAAGCTGCTTTCGTGTTTACATTGGAGGAGTTACTTTCTTTAAAATGTGATTATTAACCAAATATTTAACTTCACTTATATTCCATCAACATAGATATTTTTTTTATTTATTTTTTTCCATCAGATATAAGTTAAACCCAGTGTTTGTGTGTAAAGTAAAAAGTAATTTAAAAAGACCCACTGAAGGTTTATAGATCTAAAAGCATGTAACCAGTGCCCTCATCCTTACTGGAATGTTTACTAAAAGTCTCATGAGATGAGCTGGATCACAACTGCCATCAATGCTAACTTTTAAAGTTCATTTCTGTCAGTAAGTCACCAACTGATGTCTATCACACATATGTATCGAGAAACACTTTACTCTCAAGTAGTATAGGAAAATAGCAGATAATCAGGTCTTTCAAACTGTATCTCAGAGCAAGAAAATATCCTGGTTCAAAGAATAACCCTTTTATTTCATTACAACCACAAACTTACCTCTTCTTGTTGTTTTTCCAGCCTTGCTTGATTCCTAAAATGGTTGCGTTTATCAACAAACTGTCTGGCAAACTCTTTGGACTCTTTGGTATCACCCAGGTAGGTCTTCATATACTCTCTCACCTGTCAGGAAAATGGTAATTGGACAGACTTTTAATGTATGGTGCAGCTCAGGAAGGATAAAGTCAAACTGAACCTTTTCACATCACCTCGTACAATGCCAGAGTGACCCACTTCACAACCCATCGAGACGCTGCACGCTACGGTTGAGTGACTCTTCGCCCAATTTTTCACATCATGCCACTCAACCTCTCGAGTTTGTGAAATTTAACATCACACTATACAATGCCTCTTTGCTTACAAAACCTACTCCTATCTTCCACTCTTCATACTTACACAATGATACCACTGCCATATTGTGAGTTTATAGATTAGGCATGAGCCTAATGCTTATGATGTGAAAAAATTAAACAGCAAGGTTTTATCGTTCTTTCCATATTGTCATGGGTCTTCTTTCAACTGACGACTAATTAATTGAAAAAACCTCAATGAGTCTTGATTTATACCTCTTACTAATGACTTGGAAGCCAACGGTCACATTTGGAAAAATTCAAACATCTTGGTTTCTTTCACAAATTGTGCTCAATCAATGTCTGTTTTCTACAACCAAGCAACCAATGAAAAATGTCAACAAAACACCCTTATTGAGCTGCATTTCATTAAATGAGCACCACAAAGCAGTTATTATCAACAAGACCTGCTAAGTGAATGACCACTTCAATAAGGGATACGAGCATACATCAAGGGACACATATATCCATGCCCTATAAAGGCCAGCTGAAGGTGCCAGTTACTTATGATTTCCATACAAAGGAGAATGCAAAAACTGTAACAAACGAACTCTATATATATATATAAGTATAATGTGCATGCTGTTCCCTCCCACTGTCTTGCGCAATACCGGACTGGATTTTGTCCTCAACCCTGGTAGGAATTTATTTGTAAAAAAAAAATTATTGCTCACGTCCCTTCCACACCCTAAATACAGCATAGTCCTGAAAAATTCAGGCCAGCTGGCAGGTGTGTCTTAGATAACCCCTAATGTGCTCCCAAGCTAACCTCAACCGCATATCATCCAGGTTCAATTAACCAAAAGACATGGAGCGATACAAATTTCAAGCCATGAAACTGTACTTACATCATCAGGGCTATCCACTTCTACAATGAAAGACACAAATGTGGGAACTGAAAAACAAAAAGACATTATGACTGATTGAAAAATGATGAAAATTTATGCACTGCCTCAATTTTTGACAACAAATTAAGTGAACACATCCGTTTTACTTGTTTATAATTTTTATTGGACAATGTAATTCTGTTTGTGATTTACTGTAACGTTTCTTTACTGTTTCGAACTCTGGGCTTCACAGCATACACCTTTTTTTTTTTTTTTGGTGCCACTTTTTTCCAAGGCCTGTTTCGACCCACAGATTTTCTGTGGTTTTCTATAAAAAATTTCACCAACTTCCAAACAGGAATGCAAGTCTGAAGAAAATTAATACAATCATACCATCAATAGGTGCAGAGAACTGGCAAACATGCTCTGTCACCCACTGGCTAAAATCATCTTGCTGCCTTGATTGAAAGAGCTTCTGGACACTTTCCTGTAAATGAAAACCACAGAAAATTAAGTTCCGACAAATGTTTTAGCATTAACCCTTTGTGTACCCCTACCTGACCATATTGGCAGTTCAAAATACCCCTCCCCCTGAGCAAACGTTCCAAAGATTAGGTGTGTTCACAAGAAAAAATTACATAAAATAGGTTTCTTGAAATAAACCATACAAAGTATATATTTTCATGGAGGAAAATGAACACAGAAACTGTTAATGTAACAAAACTGGAGACATGTATCATTCTGAAATTTATCTGATTTTTATTCTTGAAATAGTCAGGCTGCAACGGATTATTGCTTTTAGAAGCAGGCACATTGAAGCGACCAGTTGTAGAGTTCGGGTGGCACAAACTCATCAATGTTCCCATCTCCATCATCACCAACAATTGCGAATTAACGCTTGAAGCATCACAACGATCACCGCCGGAGTCCGACATTGTTGCTATGTTAGTAAGCATCCTGTTCATTGCTCTAAACGACAAAATAAATTCAGAATAAATACTCCCCGATCTAGGAGAGCTCCATATCCGGGCTTTTCACAAAGGAAAATCACTCTATTATCGTTAGAAACGGAAGAAAACAGGATAAGTTTCTGTCGCTTGCGCTACGATAAATAAAAACACTGGGAGTCACTGCAGGCCGCTGTGAATCCTGACAGCTAAATTTGTAGGCCGCTATAGCGGTCGGTGGTACACAAAGGGTTAACATATCAAAACTGATGTCCTGTGCAGAAAATAACTATGTCCTTTCGAAGCATTAAATCATCCTTTCAGTGCAAGATGTGATTATCCTTTTCACTGTGGGGTCATCTCATTTGTACGACAATTTCCTAATGGTCGAATGGCAAAAATACTGAGACCAAAAACTTTCTCAAAAAAAGAAAAAAACACCTACTTGACAGGTGGGGCAATCATATGCATTTGGCTAACTTTCAAACCAACACTTGTACACACGGACCTACAGGTTAAAACATCTACAGATAGGAAAAAAAAAAAACTAAAAGGATTTCTCTCAGAAGATGATATGACTGTTTCACTGACCTCCTCTTTTTTCTGCTTCGTCCCTGCTCCTTTCGCTTTGCTGGCCTTAGCAGTGTTCTTCTTGGATTGTTGAGCAGGGTTTTTCAGGGCAGGGAATTCACCACTGAAAGAAAACCTACATGTTAGAGAAATGAAACTACTGCTATAGGTAAACTTCAGACATTCACTTACATGGCAAGTCAAATGCTGACGACAAAACTGCAGACTGAATTCAAAGCTGCCCTCCTACGACTTCTCTATTATAGACGGAATTGGTACATTTGCACCACCCCAAAACGTGATGCTCCATTTTCGTCTCATACAATGTATATTAGATGTTGAAATGGGGTTTATGTAAGTTTTCTTGGTTCCAGGGGCAAGTTACAAGTGAATTCAAATATGTTCATGATAATCGTTCTGACTGCAAAGACAGCGGGCGGCTTTTTCATGATTGACCCTAGTCGGTACTATTTCGCACCCCTTGGGGAAAATTCACCACATTGTTCTGAATGCAAAGTCAGCGGGCAGCTTTTTCATGATTGACCCTAGTTGGTACTATTTCACCACCCCTTGGGGCAAAATTCACCACAGTCCCTTTTTCATGACCATGGCGAGCTGATCTTCTCCACTCCGGAGACAAATCATGATGAGACCCCATTATATGATTTTATTCAGGACTAAGAAAGAAGGAAAAGAAAGCCGAGATGAGGTCAAGAACAAGGCAACCGATGAGAGAGCCCTCAAAAAGAAAGAGAACAACAAAGGCAACAACATCGAAAAAGAAGAAGAAGAAGAATAAAGACAAGGAAAAGAGAAGTGCAAATGCCACAGGCAGAGATCCCTCCAAAAACAACCACCTCAACATCGCAGAAAATTTTTATGTTTGTTGGATTGAATCTGGTATTCCCTACCTTTCTTTCCCAGCAGACTTTTTGGTTGTTGGAGCAACTACTTGGTCCCAGAACCCAGCAGTATTTGAGGTGCCACTGGTCCATACTGATGGGCTGCCCCATGTCCCTCCAGCTGCTGTCCCTGTCCATGTGGAAGCACTCGCCAAAGAAAGCTAGAAAACAAAAGACAGGTTTTTGGAGAGTTTCTAGTGCATGTTCTATGACTTTCAGCTATACAAATTAGTAAAGCTGAGAAGAAATCAGCAATTAAAAAAAAAACCTGAAAATTTTAACCAATTTCTCAGGTATAATCCATTAGTAATTCTGTTAGAATTTATCTATTTACTTTTGTACTTTTTTATATTCCTAAGACAGGGTTTTGTGAAATCCACCTGTTTTTTTTTTTTTAGGCACACTTTAACTTCTGAGGTAAAGCTTTTGATACGAGTTATATGATACAGTTTCAATCTAATTTTTTCAATAACGGTCATACAAGTAAAACCTGAAATCAGGTTTAACCTGTGCCAGTTACAGATGTGCCAAAGACAATTTCCTGTTCATTTTCTCTGTCCCACAACAAAAGATCACTATTTTCATAACTGTGTCTCTATTTAGACTTTCTCGCTCAAAAACATTCTATTTTCCAGATATCAATGTAACTTTTATTCACTGCCAACTTCGTAAAATGTTATTACAATATATGAATATGTCTTTAGACAGGATAGGATGCAGTTTCATTTTACCTTTGCTTGGTAGGTCTGGTTATTTGGTTTTTCCTTTTGAGCCTTTCTTGCATTTTCCTGTTCCTGTTGCTGAATATCCAAAAGTGACAAACCCCTTGTTGGAACTCCCTGAGACCTGGACGTGAACATAGCAGGGTGATTCCGTGATAACAATCAAATAATTTGTCAGAATTGTTACATATAGGGTTGCCAACCTTTACCAGTGGTGTCAACTGAGGGCCGAAACGCATTCGCAGCAGGCCGCAAAGGCATCACCCCCCCCCCCCCTTACATGTTTAACTCCCTGCAGTTCACGCATTGAGAAATCGTTACAATTGTAACGATGGCCAAGTGGTTGTAGGATTCGATCGAACATGGCTATATTTTTATGTTCCGAGCCTACAAAACCACATATTTACACTAAAAAGATGTTAATCTGTCGATAATTGTAAAAAAAAGTCATAGATCAAGTTTGATTTAGAAAATAACAACTTGTTTTTGCGTCATACTATTTCGTGCGCCCGTCCGCCATCTTGGTTTTGTTGCGTGCGGTCAGAATCGACGATGCAGGTCGAAAATCTTCAAATTTTCCTACATAATGTCATCAGACAACCATGAAAGCAATCTGCAGCAACATCTAAGTGATGATACTAATTCCTGGTCACCAGTGGAGAAGAAATCACGAAAATCTGATGAAATATAGCCCTAGATCTACCAATCATGCCATCTCTAAGAGGTTTGTTTACATTCTTCTCCACTAACACTGAAACTAAATTGAAAACAAAATAAACCTCTATGGTCATGGGCTCAGTTTCAGCCCACAACGTTTTGTGTTCCTTATTTGTTTGAATTTGATGATTTGTGTGGAAGAAAATGCATTTAATTTTATATTTTCATGGTAGTTGAGTGCCACTCTGCCGTTGCTAGGAGCCATCATTTGTTTGTTTACATCCAACAGTGACAGAGAAATTACCCATAAAATGTCTGTTGACAGACTCTGATTGGTACTAATAAGGGAATTTAATTCTGGATGTTTGCAATTACTTTTGATATTATTTGTAGGATATTTTATGTATTTCAAACATATTGTGCTTTATTTCTTTCAGAGCACCAGATTGTGAGAAATTGGCCTACAATAATCCACACAAGGAGCTACATTTTCTTGGATTCTGCCAGCCTGCAGACCTGGTTTTACACCATTCAAAGGTTCTCCATATCAGGTACATAATATTATTTAGTGTCAAAAGTGGTTGAGGGGAACTATCAGCTTTTTCACTTATTTATGGATAAGATAAGAATGTTTTGAAATGTTGTGAGGGAACTAATGACAGTCATAATTATATCATGAATCTGAAAACAAGGAAGTACCTCATTCTTTTCTTTTACTGTTTTAGCTGGTCCACAGTGATGAATTGTGACTACAAGCTCTCTCTGAACTACCAGGTATTGTCTTTTCATTGAGTTAATTATTATCTCTTTGCATACAATGACAAAGTGTATAATACTCTCAGAGGTCACTCATAAATATCTTGATTATGTTTGTCTCATTCACAGCTAGGCTCTTCAACTCAAGCTGTCTTGCTGCAGTGGGATCATAAAACAGATAAATGTGCATATAATATACATTATGTGTATTTTCTGATGAGTATACTGAGGAAGAAGGTCCAGTCAACCTTCCCTGTTCCATTGATGTGAGGATCTGGAGTTTGGAGAAATCTACAAGTTACTTATGTAATGCCTACTGAATAATAAGATCCATTGTATTATTTATCACATGCCAGGTTCATCAGAAAAGTTTTTACAAAAGTCTTTATAAACAATATTTAGAAAATTCAAATTCACTGTGTTCCAAAAATTTCAATTTCTGAAACAAAGCGGGTTTTCTTCAATTTCTTTTCATCGCACCGCTTGCGTAATGTTATATAATATGAAAATTCAGTGAGATTTTCTAATTTTCTCTAATGTTTCATTATTCTAGACATTGTGCCACAAAATATAAGTGCTATTTGTTAGGTGTAAACATTTACTTTGCTTATTTTGAATACAAAAGGGAATTTTGTGAATTCTGCTCAGATTTTCAAAGTTTTACATATCTTTTATAATCAAGTGCTGTGTGTTAACTACTGGACCAAACTGAATGGCTTTTTGCTCCTGACATGAGCAAATGAATGTAATTTGATATAGTAATAAAGTTTTGGGCCTTGGACTTCATACTTATTTTTTTCCCTCTTTGAGACTGTTGGAATAGGTGATTTTTTGCTTCAAATTCTATTTATAGTAACACAGAAAATAGGTCACCTATCACACAACCTCTTTTCAATTCATAAACAAATTGCATCATGTTAAACTTCATCCAATGCACTTTCCAATCATACATAACATGTCTATATTCTATGTAAATAAATTGACACTAGCATGCAATCTTTGAGACAACCCTCACTGGATTTCAGAAAAGGTAAAAAATGCGTGAACTGCAGAGAGTTAACATGGTCAATACAAGTAAACTGCATTAAAAAAAAAAAAAGAAATTTCTGTAAAATGAAAACTGCATGATGATAACAAAGCTATCTTGGTGTAGAAATGAGTCAGGAAACGACAAACGTAGTTAAATGAAATCAGCTGTCCCGGCGACGTAATGAAGCAAGCGTCGTTATGAGGAAGCATCTACTATTTGTGACTTTCAGCCGCTGAAGAGGTATATACAGCAACTGCAGTTAAAAGTTTACAACCTTTGACCTGTGCACTCGGTAATGCATCGCGGTTAGGCCTAGCGCTAATTCAAGAAAGCGGCGATCAACAAAGTGACTAGATTCTAGCTCGTCGAAAGACCGAAGCGGCAGCCCATCTTTCTAGTCAAGGTAGCAAAAATGTTGGGAACTCCGGGCTCTTCTGATCCCTCCAGGCGCCGGGTCCAACTCCGGGCTCAAAATTGCAATTCAGGGACAACTCTGGGCATGCTGGCAACCCTGTAAATATGGCTTTCATATTGCTCAGCTGATATTGAATATGTCAACACCATTCATAGTTCAACATTTCAAAGCCAAATTTGCCTGCTATATGCCCCTTTGAAAAGTTGGGTTTCCTGTGATTTACAGAACTTCTAATGTTATAACAGTGAAAATTACTTACGCATGAACAGCCCATGATTTCTGCTGGTGCTGTTGGGTCATAAGGAAAGTCTGTTCCTGCATTCTCTGCAACTGAAGTTGTTGCTGCAACAAGATATGGAAAAAGAAAAAAAGACCACCTCAAACTTGCATTCAGGATACTGGTTTCATGAAAGAAATGATTTTTGCTTAGATCTCTAGAGCAAGGATGGCCAAGCCTCAGCTCACGAGCCACATGCAGCTCTTTGACCTTCACTATGCAGCTCTTGGAATTATGTTGCCTGACAAATATTGAGATTTATCTTTTTTTTTTTACCCTTTTAGTTTCATTTCTGGCAGTCTAATTTTGTTACCAAAATGCGAATTCGCATGTATTTCTTAGATGTTTCCGTGGTTCGTTGTCATATTTAACATGTTCAGTATAGTTTATAACATTTATCATTGTGAAAAAATTAGGTATATATGTGGACCTTGTGATACTGAAACTAATACAAATTGACAATTAAAAAAACTACAAACATGAGTAAATATTGTTGCATTCCTTATTTCTTAATGTTTATTATAAATTTTTGAACAATAAAAATGTGTATGTGAATTTTATTCCTATCTGACAGCTCTCGAACGCTTGAATTTATCGTATGTGGCTCTTACAGCAAGTAAGTTTGGCCACCCCTACTATAGAGACAGGAAGAACAGCTAAAGACTATGCGTGGATGGGAACTACTGACAGGAAAATTTCCTGAACTATTGACGTAACATGCCGCCGCCGACTACAATAAACAAAGTAATGTTTTAAACTTTACTAATAATATAATTGATAAAACAAAACTCCACCTTTTAAGTAACAATTAGAACAAGAAGAAAAGAGCAAGAAACAGAGAGGAAGACTTCACTTCTGAAGTGTGAGCAAATGTATAGCCAGTATTGTCTGACATGTTTTGAACAGCTTCCTTGCCTTTTATATTGTTTCGACTCAACATGACCGAATAGAGCTGTCTTTCCACATCTCCCATAGATTTACTTTTTTCCGGTGCCTTTGTTACATGTTAGGCATAAATGCAACCCCAGAAGTTCTAAGTTTCCAAATTACACTACTCACAAAATCACCATCATTGTCTTAGCCTTCTATCCAAGACCAATTCCACTTACTTAATAACACCACTACCTACTTTCTTGACATTCCCACTTGTATCCATAAATCCTGAAGGGTCGTATGGCAACATTTTGGTGAAAGATTAGACCGTTTGATCTAAAATAATGTGCTAACTACTAGAGACAATGTCTTCTGTACAACAATGTGAGCTGCAAGTCGAACGCTGCGGTAGAAAATGTAAACATCCAGATTAAATAAAATATTCAAGATGGCAGCCTAAAGTTAAGCTCAATAACCAGTCAGAAAATAGCTTATATTTTACCCATGGTATAAAAACCAGTGTTCTGGAAATTTGCCCTGATTTTTTTTCTTCTGTTTGCCAATGTCCACTGCCGCAAAATTTTAAACAATCCGAAATTCCAGAAATTTCCGGAGAATTCCCATCCCTGTCTATGGTGAGCATGGCAACACTACATAAATAGAGCAGCCTAATCTATCCTCTTTCTTCATATTCTCATCTGAATTCATATGATGTGCACAATTCATTTGATGAACCCCCCCCCCCCCCCCCCCCCACAACTTGGTGGAGAATGACTTGGCAGTGAGCATTCACTTTCAACCATTTATGTCTGCAGCTTTACACAATGTGGGATTCCTCCAAAATATTATTAGTAGCTGAAAGGATATTTCCTTTTGTCTCAGCTCACTTACATCAAACCCTAAATCTCTAGTTTCAGATAAAGTACCACTGTATCTCACGAAAAAGATTCTGGTTGGACAAGCTTCTCTTTTCACAAGCCAACTTTTCAAAATGCACAAATAGATAAGAGCTCACATCTCTTTGTCTGTCTTGTTCTTTTCTTGCTTCTTCCTCTTGTATTTCTGTGAGAGACCTGGATTGTGACGGAGAGCCTTGTGTGTTTTGTTGCTGTGCCGCCCAATTACTACTTGCAGGTAGCTACGGATATAAAAGGACAACCACAAATAGAAAAATGGGGTGTGCTGAAATGTTAACAAGATCATTATGTTTTGAAGTTATATCCCACTTCTGTTTTTGAATACACCCATACCACTGAGTTTTAGGCATTTGGATTAAAATTTTGATTTTGTTTTTACACAATAGCACTATTCAACCATGTAAACAAGATTCCACACAACATATAATTTAAATGTCATACAGAATCTTGTTATTCACTGATCACAAAATACAGTAGTCTCCGTCTAAGAACCCGGTCAACGGGAGACAGAAAAAGCGGGTTCTTAGGCGGACTGGGCACTTAGGCGGATACCAAATGATGCCACCCATATTTGACTTCCCGTGTCCATGGCTTATCCCCCTTGATTGCTCGGACCTGGGTCGTGACCTCATGATGAAAATTAAGCGTTGAACATTTAAAAACATTTTTTTTTTTTTTTTGCAAATGGTCAAAGTTACGACTTATGGCTAGCAGAATGCTCTTTTCTTACAGTGATGATTGTGTAACGAACGCAATGTTTCAGACTGAACAATCAAGTTGTGAATCACAGATGCTGATTTTAGACAACAGGAGGCCCAGTGATACCCTGTGTAATAACCACAATCAGCCCTAAGTACATGTGCCGTGCAAACCAAGCACGTGGCAATTACGTATAAAATTCTGCCCCTTGAGTGAGACAACAATAGATGTTAGGTAATGACTATGCTAATTTAGACTAGGAGTGGCCTGCTTGCACACGAAAGACGTAACTGGGCTCCACCCTTTGTACGGTTCCCCGCCCTTTTTCACTGTACTGTGTGGCTTTGTTCTATCCCGTCTGCTTGAAAGAGAATTTTGCGTGATATGGACCTTTTACATAAAAGTGTGCTCGTCTCTCGGTCAAATGCCGGGTTCTTAGGCAGATTTTTCGTTTCAGAGCGGGTTCTTACGCATGTAAATTACAGTGAAAAAATTCGGTTTCGCAGCAACAGCGGGTTCTAAGGCGCATCGGGTTCTAAGGCTGTGAGTTCTTAGACGGAGATTACTGTACGTGTATCATAAACGATGTTAATTAACTCATAAATAATATTCCCTTAAAATCTTAGGTACAGCATCAATCTACCTCTTATTCAGTTTGTGGCACTTTGTTGTTTTTTTCAAGGATACATTTGGTGCAAATATCAGAGGTAGAAAATGCATGATCAGTTATGGATCACTCAACATCTCCTAATTAAAACGGCCATTCTACTTCCAGATTTGTGACACACAGTGCAAAAAACCAAAGTAAGATCAGTAAATAAAGCATGTATAATATATTATGTTTTGTACAGTTTGCCTTCTGTCACATCACTTACATTTTTTAATAAAAATGTGGCTATGATTTGAAATGCAAAGAAAAAACAAAAGCACATTGCTGACTGACTCTATACTGAAAAAAAAAGTTTGAAAGCATCACCCATAGCGTTCTTGATATATTTTTCATTGAAATTCAATGTTTCAAATCTAACCTTTTTGTTGTCACAGCCCAGGGATATAATAACAAATTATATTACCCAGAAAAAAAACACTAATGAAAAACTTATGGAAAAGAAATTATCACGCACTCATCCATATTCGCATAATATTTTATCATAGATCCAACCTACTACTAGCGGTCTTGGTGCACATCTGTGAGTGTGCATGGGAAAACCCGGCATAAGTCGACAGAGTTGATTTTGAGAAAAACGGCTTTGAAGTGAAAATATGGGTCCACCACGAACTTCCAACTTGGATGTTGTTTAGGGGACCGTGGCATGTTACAGGGTAAACTGTAGATGGGCAGTGAACACTACTCACAGTGATCTCTATAACGGCTTTGTAATTAGACTGCGGTCTCCTAACAAGAGCCAAAAACTTCCGACTTGGCTGTTTCTAGAGGACCGTGGCATGTTACAGGGTAAACTGTAGATGAGCAGTGAACACTACTCACTATGATCTCTATAACGGCTTTGTAATTAGACTACGGTCTCCTAATAACAATCACTCCAATATTACTTGGTCAGTTAGCTATTGCCACTTTTAGGGTTAAATGCCGTTTTCTCAAAATTTTGTTTTAGGGGGGTTACTGACTTCAATTTATCAGAAATGTCTTGTCTTTTATTATATATTATATGTACAGAACTCAAAATGTCATGTTCCAGACTTTTGCTGGGTTTTCCCATGCACACTCACATATTTAGGAAAATGCTGGTGACCGCTATGGAGGTCTGTGACACTGTAAGGGTTAAGCCTATGAAAGAACACTCAACAGTCAGAAACAACCATCAGCTTCATACTCGATTTCGGGAGAACCTCCATGACATTGAGAAACAAAACGGAAAGTCTCTTTCTGTCCACTTCAATCAACCAGGCTCATGAGGCATCCAACAACATTCAGATTCTAGGACTCAAGTCTTGTCACGCAGGCGCTGAAGTGTGCTTTGAGACCGAGCAACGTTTAATTTTCCAGCTCGGTACTATCACTCCCCATGGCATCAATGTCCAACACTGCCTTAGATGATTCCACAGGTGTGAATATTTTTTTTTAAAAATATATTTTTTCTTTTTCCTACAATCTCTTTTCCTTTTTCTTTTCTGCGACTCCTGATGTTGCGCACCATCCTTGTCTTGTGTTCCGGGGCACTATGTGGCGCCTTCATCTTGGTAACTAACCTAATGCGTCACTTCGAGCATCCATACATTGGCAGATGTGCTTCTGTGCTGCTGACCAAGCAAGAACTCGCAGACAAGTAAATATATTTTGTTTAGATTCTATAGATTTCCTATTGAAATCTTTTATTGTTCGATTGTTTTATCTGTTCATTTTTCTTTTTTTCTGTTGTTTTTTCTCGTTTTCCTTGATGAATGCGCTAGCCGAAATATCAAATATTTTCTGTTTTCTCTTTTAGTTTGCACTGTATCGTTTGGGTACGATTGCTTACGCGAGGCTTTACTACATACAACTTTTTCTTTTTGTCCAATTGTGACGATACCTGCATATTAGCCAGCTGCTCTCTTTGTGCCTGTTGCAAACGTCTCAGAGATTCTTGCTGTCTTTGCAACTCCAACTGCTGTGGAAAACAAAACATTCTGATCTTTATCCCATTAAACATGTAAAGTGTTCTTTGATTTTCATAACATCATAATGTCTCTGACAGATAGGCTGTTCTTTCTCGTTTCAACATTCAAAGATGTGTTGCAATTAAGTTATTCCTTAGCTTGATCTTTGGGTGGAAAGACAACGTTCTGATCTTCATCCGTTCATACTGTTCTTTCATAACACCATAATATGTTCAAATAACCATGTTGTTCTTTCTCTTTTCAATATTCAAAGATATGTATAGCTACCTCATAAACTGCTCTCACAACATGATCCCAAATGACAGCTGATGTACCGAGAAAAAAATCCATGACAAGCTTAGCAGTGACTATCTTAAGAAAGTCAACCACATAATGTTAATGATTTGCTTTATACCTGTCTCTTCTGCACTTCTGCCCTCTCTCTTTCAGCTGCCTCCCTTTGCATTCTCTCTTCCTCCTCTTGCTGCTGACGCTGTAATTCTAACTGCTGTTGCAACTCTTGCTGCCTCTGCATTTCCAGTTCACTCTGTCGTTGCAGTTCCTGTTGATGCAGTATCTCTTCCTCTTGCTTCTTTCGCCTACACATTAAAACCAGGGTCAGGAGGATGTTATCACAAAAGAAAATAATTATCTCATGGGCAGGGCCGCCTAAATCTAAATGGACCAAATACTCCCTATTGGGCCTCGCTGGGGTGATCTAGTCTCTTAAAGTAACAACAATAGCCTACATTATATCACCGACCCAACACCCCATTGCTGGTTGCACAGAGAACAGCAGCCATTGCAATTATTGCACATCTAAGAAAGCCCCACTCTAGGGTAATCTAGTCTCGTCAAAGTCACACCAGTTCACTCAACAATTCATTTTAACACACACCCTATTGCAGTTTTTACATAATTTTGACAAAATACATTTGAAATTGAGAAGGCACTGCATGGTAAAAATCAGCTCTGCTACAAAACAAAAGGATCACATATGATTACAAAGACTAGGGGGACAGATTCAGGAATATCTGTCTCGATGAATCTTGCATTTCCAATCATACTTGTTGTAGCAAGAAGTTACCTCAACTCCTCTAGTTGTTTCTTCTGCTCCTCCAGTCTCCGTTTATCTTCTTCTCTCTTTTTCTTCTCTTCCAGTTTTTTCATCTCCCTTTCCCGCTTTCTTTCTTCTTCCTGTCTGTTCCTTTCTTCCTCTTGCCTTCTCTGCTCCTCTTCAATTTGCTCTCTTTGCTGTCTCTCAAATTCCTGCCTGATTCGTTCCTCTTCCAGTCTTCTAGCTTCTTCTATTTTCTACAACAAGAAATTCACACAATGAATTCGTGTCAGTTTAATTCATCCCCGATGAAATAATCCATTTGCACATACAAAATTGGTATCATAAGCACCTCAACAGCTGATCAAAACAAAAAAGCATTCAAGTACTACATAGCTAATAATTTGATGAAACATTCAAATGTTGCAAAAATCACATAGATTCAACAATCAGAATCCAATCACTTTTGCTGACAGATGCGATACTTCCTATAAATGCGCAAAAAAATGGATTCATCTGTGGCACTACATGAAAGATGACAAACCAAAAATTACTGACAGTATATTAAAATTTTGCTAAACAGTTTGGAATCAATGCTGAAAATACACTATATAACAAAACAGTTAAAGAGGAAAAAAATATTGAAACCTTTTGTATTCATTACCAAGCCAATATTCTCCCACCAGGAGTACACATTGCTCTTGTATCAATACCTATCGCCGCTGTGCTGCAAGACTCCCGTAACTAACAGTTTTGGCCAAAATCACATTTTTTGTTCTGTGGGTCAGCAAATCAATTGCGCACCTTGTGTCAAAAGCTCATGGCTCAATTCCTATAAATAACGATATTGCATTAATCAAGTCCACTGCCTTTACAATTTGCTGGCGGCAATAAGCCAAAGAAAATGAGTTTTGTGGCTCTCCTGTAAAATTTTCGAAATGTTAGTTGCGGGAGTCTTGCAGCATAGCGACGCTTTGTCCAATACCATACCATTTATGATACCAAGAAATGTCACAACTGAACAAGTGATCAATATCATAATACAGTAACGACGGTTTACCAAAATCAGCGGGATCACAGGTTTGTTTTTTGTTTTAAAAAATACCAATTTCAAGGGAGGTAGCCCATATCACAATCGTAGAAGACAAATTATGTATATATATATGCACAGACAAAAGAGGCTAAACATGTCCTTGCTTGTTGCAAAATATAAATAGAGGCAAAAAATCAGGGATTCCCATTTTCCTTCAGTTTACCGCTACTATTGTTACAGTAATTTTCAATTTAACCCCTGCACGCAGTAATTTGACCGCCACACAGGAACAAAAATCTTCCATGAAGTGCTGATTATTTCGCCAAACATTCTTGTTGACATTTTCATTCATTCAATGGATTCAATCCAAATACAAATATCAAAAAAGGAGTAAGATGATGCATAATTACCTGCAGTTCAATTCGCTTCTGTCGCTCCAGCTCTTCTTTTTCTCTTCTCATTTGCTCTCTCTGAAGTTCTAATTCTTCTTGTTGCCTCCTGATTTCTTCTTGCTTTTTTTCTAACTCTTCCTGAAGTAATCTCTCCTCCTCTTTCATCCTCTCTTCTTCCCTCTCCTGTGTAAAAAGTTACAAATTGAAATTAAGGCAACTGAACACACTGCAAATAATGGCATTTCTTGCCTGTGACAATTTAATGATTTCTATGAACAGCAGTATTCAAGGGCTTCTTTTTTTAAGTCATGGATCTCTCTTAAAATTCGAAGGGCAAGCAGGTATCATATTGAAATGAATGTTCAATCTGAGTGCTTAATGACCATAAATAGCAACAGCACTTGCACCCTAATATCCCAAACAAGTGTATTTACAAGGATGATTCTTTTCTGTGTATTAGTTCAACTCCAGCGGTTAATTACACAGTCTGTGAATTTATCGTTTTCTTTTCATACAGTCAGCAAATGTACCAAGCAAATTTAAAGTGCTTGGTGGAGACCAGCCAACTAAATTACAACTTCAATGAGGGACTCTTCAAGAGGCAAGCATGTTCATGCGGTATCAAGCCAACTTGTAACAGTCAGTTAGTTAAGATTTCCCCCCAAAAAAAGGAGAACAAAAACTGAGGGGGATTACAATATAAGAAGGGAGCTAAGTGCCATTTGACTGCTTTTGAGAAAAAAAATTTTAAAAAACAGCATTTCAGGATAAACCAATCGAATTTAACTCTCTGTCCCAGGCCATCTAGCACCAGATGATGCCCAAGGGACACAACACAGAGCCTGACTTTACTAAGATGTACATTTTCAAATAGTAACCGCAAGCATAAAGCATACACAAAGTTCATGTTGTTATATATCATACAGATGGGAAAAAGCAGAAGTTTTATGTTAAGTACAATTCAGTGGGATTTGGTGTGTCTACTGCTATGCTTAGCCTCAGGAAAGAGATGGTGGGGGGAAAAAAAAGCGAAACATTCATGACAACTGATGCATGGTGCATTGATTGGGCATCTAGGCGATCCGCGATCAATGCACCATGCGTTGATTGGGACAGAAAGAGTTAGTCAACGTTCACAATACTAACATCAACTCTTTGAGTAAAATAATTAAAATATTAAATGCTATTGGTTTATGCTGAAATGATGTTTTTTGCTTCATCACTTTACTGGACTGGCAGGACTTTCTTTTCTATAAAAAAAAAAAAGCACCCTACATACAGGGCAGTCCCATAAAATGGGGGACAGTTGGCAAGTCTAATGACAATAATAAAATCCAATAAAGAAATGACAAATTTCTCTGCATGAATTTGTGAACAAAAGGGACATCATTTCATCCACCATCTTGTGGTGTAGTCTTGCATAACAATCCTGCACAATGACATGGTTTAAATCTACATTGTTAGAAATGGTGAACAAAAATGTGTAGATGGGCAACAATAGTGGCCGACTCTCTCCCAACTCGTCCTTCAGTGACTGATCCAAGCTAGTTCACCATGAACAATGGTACATATCGATGGCTCTGTGCTGAAACCGGCTATCTGACATTTTTTTCGAAATACGTTTATTTGGATTATTTTGTAGTCCTTACTGAGTTACATCTTCAGTTAAAACGGCACACTTAAAAGCGGCCCAGAAAGTGTTCAAAAAAGCAAATGAAAAATCTGGCCATATTGACTACACCCAAAATCTCCGTGCTGAATCCGGCCAATCCTTCCGTCGCCAGGTGACATGACGCGTGTTCGGTTTTATCAATTGCCTAAGGTGGCGAATCCGGCCGTAGGCAAAGATAATTGCTGTCCACTGCACTTGTGTCGGGTATTGCGTATTAATTTGATGGCTGAGGTATTGATGCCCTTTGATGTACCGCCTTTTTCTTTGATGTTTAAACTAAATTAAACACGCACGCCTAACCCACCTGGACGACATCCCTCATTTTGGCGACATCTTCAGCGTCCATCTTACTACTTCTGGTACCATTCTGCCTGACAGGATCCTCAAATCTGGAGTTGAAGATGTCCACCTACCTAACAATCCGCCACAGTTAGATCGAAATGTGGAAGATGGGACTATACCAGAAGCTCTTGTGAAAACTGTGTCTGAAAATCCGCCAGGTTGCGAAGCTGAAGAGGTGCCCGACATGATAAATGAAACTGACATCATCTCCACATGTGGCACCGATGATGAACTGAACCCCTCGACAGGGAAGAAAAGAAGAAACGAGGCCAGCTGAGAGCGGAACGTAAATAAACGTCTACAAGAGACATGGCAGGGATATTCAGATCGACCAGCAAAAGCCGTGAAGCCATCCTGTGCATGCAAGGGAAAGACGACAGGGTACGATACCTTCACGGAGGAAGACAGACAAGAAATCTTTAACTACATTTGGAGTCTGTCTTGGGGAGAGAAAAGATCCTTTGTGAATAGCCTTCTGGAAACCAAGGAACCAAAACGACGCAGGTCGGAAGACTCTACAAAATCAAGAACAATATTTGAAAATATATATTTGAACAATATTCATTGAAAAGAAACGGTGAGAAGGTTTCGGTTTGCAAAATAATGTTCCTCAACACAACAGGCTTGACAAAATGGTTCATCGCCGCTCCATTAGAACCTCAAATCCAAGGACAAACTTTGGCTCAAAGAAGACCAGACAATTCAGTCTACAGTAGGAGCTCTGAAGATAATATCATTTTTACAGACTGAGTTCTTGGACCAGCTGGCGAAAATGGCGTCGCAATACTGCCACAAAGACACTAACAAACTGCATCTTAAGCCAAGGATTCGCAGTTATGAGGAATTGTATCGCCTCTATCGTGCAGCTTGCTCTGATCAGGTGTAGAAGCCTTTGTCAAACAGAGGCTGTCCTCATTAAGGAATTTCATACACGGAAGCTATCATTGTACAAGCCTAGAAAGGACCAGTGTGATACTTGCGTTGGATTTGAGACAGATACAGTTGCAATGGACAAATGGACAATTCATATGGACCGAAAAGACAAGACCCAAGCAGAAAAAGAAGGCAAAAGAAAATCCACAGACTCAACTGACATTTGTGTCGTTACCATAGACTTACAGTGCGTTCTCCTTGCACCAAGTCTGCACGCTTCAGTTCTCTATTACAAGACAAAACTTGCAACGCACAATTTTACAGTTTTTGATTTGGCAACAAAAGATGTTCTATGCTACCTCTGGCATGAATCTGAAGTGGGACTTACTGGAAACGAGTTCAGCAGCTGCACTGTGGATTTCCTGCAAAGTAAGCTGAGCTACAAAACCGTCATTCTCTACAGCGACGGTTGCAGCAACCAAAATCGGAGTGCAGTGTTGGCTGGCGCCCTGCGTGACTTTGCTGCACAATATGGCAGCACAATTGTGCAAAAGTTTTTACAAAAGGGACACACCCACATGGGAGGTGGACTCCGTTCATGCTGTCATAGAACGAGCCCTTGCAAACGTCCCCATACAGGTGCCTGCTTACTATCTGAGAGTCATTGAGGGTGCTCGCTTCAAACCTCGCCCTTATCAAGTCAAGTACATCGACCACCAATTTTTCCATGACTTTGCCAAAGTCAGCACACTGAAGACCATCCGTCCTGGAAAGAAAGTCGGAGATCCCACAGTTACAGACATACGTTGCTTGAAGTACACGCCCGACAGGAAAGTGGAATTTAAGCTGAATTATGGGGAATAATGGCAGGAGTTACCAATGACGAGAGGATACAAAGCCATTCAAAGCCAAGGGCAAACACCTCCACGACTGTATCACGCCAGCCTCAAGATTACAACTTCCAAAATTTAAAACAATCATCTTGAAGATGTGAAGTCGGTCATCCCTAAGGACCATTATTCATTCTTTGATAACTGGCCTCACTAGATATCATAACCATCCATTCGTTCATTTCCTCATTCCCATCGTCATCCAACTTTCTGATCAGTATTGCCCTCATTGTCATCTACATCATCATTATTACTTTCATAATTATATTATGGGATTTGCAATCCAAATTGTTCAATGCAGCATCAGTTTCAGGAACATTACTTTGCTCTGCCTTGTCACCATCCACTCTTCTGCTTTCACCAGTTATCTGCATCATCAACATCACGCCATTATAATCATTCCATTTATTTATGAAGTTGTCTAGTCTCCAGTGCTTATGCAGATTTCTAGAACACATTATAGTTGTGACCTGGAAATGTGTAACTGTGCCTAAAAGCATCATCGCCATCATCATCATCATTGTCCTTAGCGGTCATCATCACAGTCATCCTCATCACCATCGCGAGCTATCATCATCGTACCTGTGACACTATTTGCATTGCCATTTACCATTATTTTTTGTAAGTTAATTAACAATGTCAGCCTCAACTCCTTATTAATTTGTTTCCATACAAGCTCATTCAATTCATATTTAAACATCATCATAATACTTATAATTAATGATTTTCATCGTGTTATTCATGACAATGAAGTTATCAAATAAAATTGTAATAAAAAAAATGTTTTCCCCAGTGTATATTATCTGCACCTGTGTGTGTGTGTGTGTGTGGGGGGGGGGGGGGGGGGGGGGGGGGGGGGGGGGAGAAAGAAAGGGGAGGGGATGGGCAGGTGAGTGGACGATTGAACTAATATAGAACACCAGTATGATGATATTGAACAAAACTAGAAGTGTTTAATTGTATCAGCCACCAAGCACTAACCATCAGAATACACTTGGCCGACTTCAGCACTGAAAACCTCAGCTGTGAAACCGGCCATTCACGTTTCAGGTTGGATGTCCGGTTTCGCAGCTGACCATTTCCAGTGACCAAACCGGACATGTGCTTTCTCATTTAAAAGACTAAATTAAATGCAATAATCATTAGTAAGGCTGATAAAGGATTGAATGTAAAGGAACATTAGTGATATCTGAGTGGCAGTTTCCGTTTCGCTTAACGCGAAAACAGTTTTTTGCCTCTCCTGTAAAATATGATGTCAAGCAGATAGCCGGTTTCAGCATGGAGCCATCGATATGAGTGATAGAAGCTGCCCTTTATGATGAGTAAAGTTGAGTTTGCTAATCCAGCCATATCTTTTAGTTTTACATCTGTCTGCAGAATGGATTTTTGCATGGCTGCATGTAATTTGGTCAAGCTAATTATACAGTCACAAACATACTGGTTTTGCCGTTACCAATGACGTTCTCCGTTTATTGAGCTTTGCTGTGTTTATGAACAAAATACAAGACCAGCTAATAAACTCAAAATCAAAATTTAGCAAAAATGAAAAAGTATGTAGCAAAGCCTCGTATAAGAAAAAACATCAAAACGGTACCATAAAACGCAAAGAAAAAGGGAAGACAAATTCTGACTTTGCTTCAAGATTTGCTGCGACCCCCCAGTTTTTTTGTGGTTTTTATAATAAACTCAGAATATGCTCACACAGAAAGTTACACATAAAAAAGAACATGCGCAGGGAGTACAGTAACATTAGAAAGCCCTGGCAGAAATGTTCATTATAAAGATGACTTCTTCCTCACCCTCTTCATTTTTTCTAACTGAGCTTGGTAAGCTGGTGACAGAGTTTCATTGCTTGCATCAACATCCCATAATGATGAGGGTTGAGAGGAAGGCTGAGACGTTGCTTGTGACCACAATCCTAGGAGACAGTACAGGACATAATTTAAAGAATTGCTTCTCAGTTGAAAAACAATTGAAAAAGTATTTACATTCAAACATAGTGTCACAGAATGATAAGGATTCACCAGTAGTAATCTGCAGTCCTGCTTCAGAACTCATGCGTGCCAGGACACTGAGCACCAAGCATTACTTTTTATGACCTGCACGGTACTATAACAGAATGGAGGCAAGATCGAGGATGAAAATGACAGCACGAGGAAACAATGCATTTTCTATAAATTCAGGAACCAAACTAATCAAAATAATAAAAACTTCTGTGCACCCTCCGCAGTATTTGAAATGGACATGTAAAATTGGGTTAGTATAGGTGGTCTAATAAAAAAGCCTTTTGTGTTCAAAGGTGGAGATTTTGTGAAATATATAATTATGTAAAACGAAACAAACATGCAAAAATACAGATGTTACATAGCAATAAACATTTTTTAACAATAAGTTATTAATGTGCGCAGTTATGGATGACAACATTTTATTTTTAGTCAAAGATGGTTACTGGGAACATATTAAAACCATACCTAGATTTTCCCTAGGGGGTGCGTAACGAAATTTACTTTAGAGACTAAATACGATTTTGGTCCCATGGCCTAATAATATTGCTTCCTATGTACACAAAGCACTGTGGAAACATTTTGACACTGGTTTTTCAGAGAAACAAATATATTCTATTTATGTAACATTTTTTAAATCTGATTTAGATAATCATTTTTAATTGCTTGACTGCATTCTCTAGTCTGTAATCAGTCTCAAATTTTGCAGCGCCCTAGTCAATGGACTGCTAACCTAACGTTTGCCTCTTATGCATCATAAATCTAAAATGACCACTGCACAACTCAACTGAATGAAGCTTGCACTGCTTACACAGTGATAATCTGAAATCAAAGTGCCAGTCACTCACAAAATAAACAATTCATACCCTTCTGTTAACAAAATGCCAATCATGTAGAACTATTATGATTTGAAATCACTTTCATGCCAATTACTTGGTATGATAAAAAAGAGTCTGGCTAAAATATTAAGTACAGGGTTAATTAACTGCAAGCAAATGGGGAAAAAATTTATTGTTTATTTATTCATTTTGTTCACATTTCCCCCAATTTTTAAAATGTTTTTAAACCCCAAGAGAATTCCAGGGCTAAGCCACTATTTCCACAGCTTCCCTCAAATCTTTAAATTCCAGGGCTCTTCCTGGGATCCTGGAATCCTATACAAAGAATATAAATTTCTGAGAACTCCACCAATAAACTGTTGAGGTACACATGACACGAGTCACAACTTACTTTGACTAAGAGGCTGCTGTATTGATCCCCAGACAGAATTCTCGGCACTAGTACTGTCTGGGTCACCATTGTTGTTGGTGGTTGTTGACGTTAATGTGGTTGTGCTGTTGATGGACGGTTGTGATTGGGGAAAGGAAGTTGTAATTCCTTCTGGGACATTTCTGAGGAAGGCACAGGAGATCAACTTGATAATGGTGGGATTTTATTAGCCCCTTCACCGCTACATTTTCCCCACTGTATACTGACCAATGCATCTCATCGTCCATTTCAAGAAGTGCGATGCACTTCCACAAGGGGTTCATCTGGAAATTCTACACTCAATAAAAAGCCAAAGATCATCTCTCTTTAGCCCTGCATTAAAGAAACCTTAGATGAAAGAGGTGCACAAATTTTAAATTTAAAAAAGTTGAAACAGCTTTACATTTATCAAGCAGTAAACCACTATGACCTCATCAAATCTCACAGGTGGGAACTGGAAAATCTTCTTAGTGCAGAATATGGACAGGAACCCACTCCACAGACCTGATCTGAGCAGTAAACTCACACATTTCATATTTTTATAAATACATAATGAAACAAGAATGTACACCGGCTGAAGACTGACAAAAATCTCACTAGGGCTGAGGTAACCCCTGAGGAAGATAATTCCCACCTACAGATCTATCTGATTTTGGCAGAATCAAGATTTCCTAAACCATAAATCAAATAAACAAAACAAAAAAGCTGTTGCTGTATAGGAGACACAATTCCGCAATCACTCAATTTCTGATTCTTGAGAGCATCAAACAAAGATGAAGAATTACTAATTTGAGCTGAATTTCCTCAGCTCTGATGTATTACTATTAAATAAAGAATGTTGTTGGGGTACTTAGTTTAATTACAAAGCCAAAAATACTGTTCAGCAATGGCTTATATGATGTAAAATACATGCGTCCCAATTAAATCAAATGTTTTTCGCCCTGGATTATGAGTCAATGATGTCTTTACCCTTACAGGGAATAACTAAAACTCACGCTGGTGAAGCTCTCTGTTGCTCCTGCTGCTGCTGTTGCTGCTGCAAGAGCAGTTGTTGCTGCTGAAGCTGCTGCATGAAAACAGGGTGAGCCTGCATCATCATTTGCATAGACAGATGTTGCTGTTGCTCTGATGGCAGAGCTTTGAAATTCTCTTGTTCCTGCATCTGCTGCAGGGTCTGCAAATGCATTTGTCTGTAAGAAAAGAAAATCCATGTATGTATATCAAACACCCAAATTCTGTTAGCCATTAGACTATCACTCTACTGACATACTGACAGAGATGGCAGTTACTCCTGTAAGTGATCCCTGACAAAATTGTCTGAACTTTTTTTAACTGATTGTGGTATTGGTGTTTTTGACTCCTCCTCCTTCCATCTCCACACCCATATGTGTGGATCGACGGCAATTTTAGAGAAACTGTTCAGTGTCTTTGCTTCTTTAAAAAAGGGACTGAACAGCCAGTATTCGCTTAAAATATCAATTTTACCAAAATTATGCAAACATGCAATGAATCTAGATCAAGATCCAGACATTTTTGCAAAAACATGCTCTTGGGAGTTAGATCCACATTCCACATTAGATGTCTAAAGCTTTTGACCTATAAAATCTCCATGCTGTCCTTGTCCTCAAGTCAATTCCATCTGAAGACACCATCCTTGACTTTCTTTGAGGTTTGAATTTCTATTTACATACTTTGGCATCATGGCTAAAAACCTAACCTAATTCTGGCACTGCAATGTCTGAACCGTTATGTCCAATCCAGGAGCACCACAGGAGGAAGGTATTCCCATGCCCTTTAAGAGCAAACTGAAAGTTAGCTTCGATTTCCATAGTATGGAAAATGCAAATGAGGGATTGTCATAACGTTGCCATACTGGATAGGCACTGTATAAAACAAAAATAAATCCTATCAGATATGCTTTTAGCAATGATATCACCTGCCACTCTAAAACTAGATACCTTGGGGACACACTCTGATATAAAAAATAATGAAATTGCATTGGCAGTCTCAAAAACCAAGTGATTTTCGAAAAAAAAATGTGCCTATTTCGGGTCTTTAAAAGGTACACCTCAGTGCGGGTGTGGAAGGTTAGACGCTGGTTTATTCTTGCGTGTACAATACTATTAGTTTTTGTGCTCATTGTGCCAATTAAAAAGTTGTCTTCACGTCAGTTACGCTTTTAGTCATATTTAAGGTCTAGTTTGGAAGCATTTTGCTTTTGATTTTGGACGTATCCATACGCGTCCTGCTTGTCATTACAAGAATGAAGTGCCTTGAGCTGTTGTAAGCTTTGAAATCATGCCTGTAGCACTCACGCTTACGAGAACGGGTAGGAAAGTGCCTGCGAGAGGCTTTCATTTTTAAATTCTACGGCGGATTATTCACCAGCGAACTAAAATCACGGCTGACACGCTTTGGTGTCCGTCCGATACGTTCGACCGATCGCGAATATTTCTATTTATTTTGAACCGGTTCCAAAATTTTGCCCACATTTTAATCATTTCCGGTCCAGTTTTTATGCTGAACCCAAACTTCCGACAGTCTTACATCGCTGAGGCAGAAAGGTTGCACTTGAAGCGTGGTGTCCCACTGAATGAGGAGCGATACGTCTGAGAACGGTAAGTGTTTATGATACGTCCAACATGGTTCAACGCTTAATGAATATGCAGTGCGATTATTTAACGTGTTAGTATTCTTTGCATAATGGAATTTGTACTCAGCACATTTTATTGATAGCCCAGTCTTGGTGCCAACGTTGCTTGTTTTCAGATATCACATGGAAACCCTCAGTGGGACGCTAAGGATCACTTTGTGTCCTAAAACCTAGCTGTACTTGTGCAGTGAAAAGGGCGTGCGTCTGCTGTAAGTCCTCTGGTTTGGCACACCTCTCTTACCTCAAGATCGTTGTGCGTGAGCGAAGAGCCACATCCTTCACGAGGTAACCCGGTTAACCTAGACCTCGCGGTCCAGGGACAGAACACAACGGATCTAGAGGAGACAACCTCGATAAAAAAACCCAAGCTCAAGGTCAACGTGCCGAGGTGCTGAATGGCGGAGGGATAGAAGTCACTAGCGTCACCTTGTAACGGTATCTGGTATGCAGGCTCTGCCAGATGAACGGCTTTACTTCCTTGCGAAAATCAACCGTCAATGATATTTTCAACTTTTTAAAACTTATTAGAACCCTCGCCGGAGCTACGGAGCACGTGCCCTGAGCTTGAGGTCCCGTTTAATGTTGGGACAGGGAACAGTAGTAGGAGGAGGAACAAGAGAGGAAAGAGAGCCGGCCGGCGAAGAAGATGCCACCGAGCAGGAATGCGGCAACACGAAACGAAAGCCCAGCGGTTAGCCAAAAACAATCTGCGACTCTGCTTCTGGAACTGCCGGAGCGCGCGCCAAAGGGGAGAAATTTTGGAACGCCTTGCGTATGACACAGACATCCTAGTCCTGCAGGAAACAAGATGCAGGCAAGAGAGTGGTCAGATCCGGGTCTGTGGATTTCAAGCCATCCACGAAGACGAAAAACATGGACAGGCTATTGTGATCAGGGATGGTCTCACAGCAACTAACCTAGATCTGAAGAGGCACACAACTGACAAACTTCAAGTGCATGGTGTCAAAATACAATATGCAAACTTCGCCATAAACATAGTTAATATATACGCTTGTAACAGCACGTTTACCCATACGGATGAGTGGAACGTCCTACAGGATATATATTCCACTTTAAAAGGAGAGGTGATTTTGTGTGGTGACTTCAATGCTAGAATGCCACTATTGGGTAATTCACCAACAAACCCACAAGGAGAGGAGCTCGAAAATTGGTTGTTGGGCTCAGACTTGGTCTGCATCAATGATGGCACAGCCACGAGGATTGCACAGAAGCCTGAAGAGATAGATAGCTGCATAGATCTCGCGCTAGTTACACCTCGACTTGCAGGACTGTGCAAATTCACAACACTTAGGAGTCATGGTGGTGATCATGTTTGTCACGAGTGGAGTGAGCGATAGTTAATAATTACGGGAGGAAAGGAGGAGAGTAAAATTAACGCACGTAGACAAGTAAGTTAAAGCGTGCTGTTATGAGTGGTGGGGGGTCTGAATGAGGCGAAAGCGCTGTATTACTATCACTGCAAGTTAGAAGGTCCTACTGAACGGACGCTAGTAAGAGCCCAGCGGGCGAACATAAGGGGAGCAGTCGGGAGACTAGTGAGAGAGTTTTTTCCAGTGATGACTGGTAGGTAGAACGTTGATTGATTATTATGATTGATGTATTATATTATATTCGTCTATTACCATGATGTAAATAAGTATATGTGAGGAATGTGGAAGTCCTTGATATTGGATATAGCAATGTGCGCCATGAGCGATAGATGAAAGTTGAGTTCATGGATTTGTAGCACGAGTGAGTATTGTGTACTACGATGGAGGTGTGTTACCGTAAGATGTTTGGTGAGTGAAATGTGAACTATTGTGTGTACGCTTCATGGGTTGTAAGGAGAGGTGGAGTGAATAGAAATGGTATGGCATTATACCAATGTAATGTTATTCTTGTAGGTGCCGAGGTCGGGCCAAAGAGTGCCGCCTACGGTGATAGGCCAGCATAGGGCCGGGGGCCACACATAGGCCAAGAGTGAGGCTGTCGGTGCAGGACAGTAGAGGCACATAAAGTCGTGGCAGTCAGGCCACGGACAGGGACGTAGATATGAGCGTGAATGTGATAATGTACTATTGCCATGTTGATGGGCTAGTGAACTGATAATGTACTATTGCCATGTTGATGGGCTATTGAAATGATAATGTGTTATTGCCCTGCGGAGGTGCTAGTGGAATGCTAAGGTGTATGACAATAGGAAGGTGATATTGAGAGACTGCGGTGCCAGTGAATTATTAATGTGCTATTAAGACCCTGAGGGGAGAGGCTGAGGCCGAAGTGCCTTGAGGAAGTAACTACCGGGTTGTGGATCCGAGGAAGAGTGCATGTGAGAATAAGGCCGTTGTACGGCAGTTAATTTCAATAATATAATGTATGTAATTGCGCTATTATCTGTATAATTATGTTTAATAAATGTGTGAGTCTGATGGATTGTTCTGTTAAGTGTTAAACTTGTTTGTTCGTGATTGTTGTCCTGTCATAAACTATTACATCTCCCAGTCTGGGATTTGTGACAATGTTCCCTGCATGGTCCTTATAAGGCAACAGAGAACACCAAAGGCCAGGCATAGGAGGAAGGCATTTAGATATCTACGGCCATCAACTGAAGGAAAACTGTTGGACAGATTGCGCCAACAAAGGCACAAGAGAAATAGGCAGAGAAGGAGGACAAGATACAAGGAACCATCATGGTGGAATGATAAAGTAGATGAGGTATGGGCATACAAGAGACAAGCGACAAAAATATGGCAAATGATGCGACAAAGTGTAACACACACAGTGGAAGAAGTTGAAACTGCTAAGGAAGAAATGAAAAGGGCAGTGCAAGATTTCAAGATAACAGCCAGGCAGGCCAAGAACGAACGATGGGAGGACTTCTGCAGCAATGTACGGAATGACAGGGCGCTGGGAGAATTCTGGCGGCTACATAAACGTATGAGTAAGCGGGACACATCCACAGTAAGCAGGCAGATTAAGGCGGACAACGGTGTCATTCTGGATACAGCTGAAAATAAAGGACCAGCCTTTTTGGAGCGGTACATACAACAGACTGATCAGGGAAATTATGACGAAAGAGTCAGAATGAAAACGGAATTACAAGAACTCACTAATAGCACAGCATCCGTAATTACCTTTACAGTTGAAGGCATTAAGTCTATGTTGTCAGCCTCAAAAAACACTGCACCAGGACCCGATCAAATAGACTATAATCAGCCAAGGAGCTTATCTGACGATGAACTGCAGGAACTAGCCGACTTGTATAATGAGAGTCTGATGCTGGGGGACGTTCCCGAAGACTGGTTGCACAGCTACTTGGCAGTGATACCTAAGCCAGGCAGAGAGCACACCAAACTAAATGGTTACCGAGTGATAACAATGCAAAACACAGTTGGCAAATTAATGGAGAAAATGGTTGCACAGATCCTTGCAGCTGACCTTGAGTATGGGGAGGCACTACCAGCGACCCTTGGAAGCTATAGAAAAGGAAAGCACACATGGGCAAATGCAGCAATATTTGCTTATGACACATATGAGGCATTTCAGCGAAAGGAAGAGACACTGGCTGTGGCGGTGGACCTGGAAGATGCATATAACAGAGTATCATATGAGCGACTCCTGAGCCTGCTGGTTGAATGTGAGTTAGATCCATACCTGGTCAATTGGGTCGCCAGCGCCCTGATGAAACGCACAGTAGCATTACATTTGGAGCAGTGGGTGTCAGAGCCAGTCACTATCACGCCAGGACTTCCACAGGGATCACCGCTATCTCCAGTTCTCTACAATATCTACACTAGTCAGCTAGCCAACATAACCATTCCCAGGGGCAGAGTTCTTACATTTGCGGATGATGCACTGTTATATACATCAGGCACAGAACGAAACGCCATGGTTGACGTTATGGGAGAAGCGTTGAATGAGGTTGACTCATGGTGTGAAGAGCACAATGCTGTGGTAAACCCTGCTAAAGCAGCAGCACTTTGGTGCTCACTAGACAATCACATAGTGCAGAAAAGCCTTGAACCAGTGAGAATGGGAGGCGAGGATGTCGAGCGTGTAACGGAACTTAAATACCTTGGAATAAAGTTTGACAGAACCCTCTGTTTTAAAGAGCACGTGAACCACATAGTGAAGCGCTGTGCAAGTGGACTGGCTGCAGTAAAGACAATGGCCGCCCTCGGATTAGAACAGCGCCAATTGCTTATTCTTTTCAAAGCCACAGTGCTATCAGTCATCGACTATGGTCTGGGCATCGTCACAATTTCCAAGACACAATTGATGAAATTGGAAAAGATTCAAAACACTGGAATGAGAATCATCCTTGGATGCACCCGTGACACCCCGATAGCAGCAATGAGATACATCCTCGGGCTCCCCAGTATTGAACAAAGGCACACACTAGCCCAGGTTAAGGCAATGTTTAGAGTGGCGAAAGACCAAAAACATCTGCTGCGTGACCAGCTGAATGTCAGGAAAGGTAGTAGAATAAAGCGAGGCAGATCATGGTTAGCTGAAGCTGAGGCCACTGTACAAAAAGTGTGTGAACTTGACAATGTGCGAAGGGGTGAGGAGTATGTGAAAGTGGACGATAAGATGGCCGGCAAGTACACTAGAGTGGTGATCACCATGGGCCGAGAATGCCGTGAGAGGGCTGCATGTGCCGTTAATGCGGACGTGCTGGAACTGGTGCACAAGAACAGCAGGACAGGAGATGCGGTGGTGTATACAGATGGATCAGTCACTAGAGGAGAAAGATCTGGATGGGGTTACACGGTCAGCGTTGATGGCAGGACAGTGGCAGAAGATGGAGCTGCATATCAAGTCACAACATCTAGTATGAAAATGGAGGAGGTTGCCGCTGAATACGCACTTGCATGGTTACAGAGGAGCACCCACACATGTGCCGTCATTGTGACAGATTCCCAGAGCATGCTCAGGAAAATAGAAACAGGATACCTCAAACCTGAATGGGTGCAGTATCTGCACGACAGTAAACTGAAAAGGCTGACTTGGATTTTCTCCCCTGGACACGCTGGAGTATCTGGAAATGAGAGAGCGGATAAGCTTGCTGGTGAGGCCCCAATGCAAGGCTCTCTTAGTCTCGGGGAAAATGAAATTCTCGCAGCTTTGAGAGAAACAGCACCACAGGAAGACGGGGACACCATTGAACGTATAAAACTGTTTGGGCATCAGAGAGGCTGTGGAGTCAAGAGCCGGTTGTGTGGTACTGCAAGACGACTGTTCAATCAACATCTTACTGGAGTTGTTAGTGAGAAGACCTTGTCCGACATGATGGCGCAGAGAGCTGAGCACGCATGGGTGTGTCCCGAGTGCGAGGAGGCTGGTTCTACACCAAAGTAAAGTAAAGTAAGTCTCATGAATTTTTGACCGCCTAATACTACTACTATTAAATGTCTTGAGTTTGAGCCTGTAAAAATGACTGGCTTTCTCTCACAACAGCACCGCTGGGAGGCGAGGAGTTGGACTAAATGAAAAGCATCAATTTTAAAGAAGGTATTATACACTATTAATGAATTGTGCTGGGTCACAGTGGGTGCTGTCCTTAGAGACTGCCTTTAGAAAGACTATTCTTTGACTAGATCGAGATCTAGTATTACTTTTAGCCTAGGTCAGAACTACAAGGCTACACCTCTGTGACTGTGAGTCTAGTAGAGTAGTAGATATCTAGCTGCATGTAATTCATATGTGAAATTTACTCTCCACTAAATCTAAACAAACTGTAGCCTTCTCATTTAATTTTTTAACAAAAAAGTGATAAATTTATTAAACTTCCGAGTGGCAGGCTCAGGTCAGGGGCCTAGGAAGCATTGCAGTGGTGTTGCGGTAATTCAAAAAGTCCTTCGGGGGAGTAAGAGGGAATATATTATCGTATCGTATTCTTTCATCAGCTTAGCAAGGACATGACCATTGGAGCCCCCCTGATGAGTTTAAATGTAACTAGAGCGATCCAACAGGTTTTTTGACGCTCACCTCCAATAAGCTCCTACTACTAGTAGTAATGAAGTTGACCTGAGTCCCAATAGCAGTGATTATATTATTACCTGAGTCACATTAGCAACACAGCCTTTAAACTTTGATTGAATTCAATTCCCCTATTGATATCAAACTCCCATATTTATATCGTTTCTTGCCATCATTTACACAAGCTATGAATAAAACTTTGGTGCTATGTTCAATTCTTTTGATTTTTCACGCCAAAATGTGTATTGGCATGCTGCATATGAATATGTTGATCTACATAATTATATTGAGACCTTTCTTGTTTGCAAAGCTGAGTTGTTTACAATTATTCTTACAGGTGCAATAAATGGATGAACAGAAGCAAGAAAATGTTGACCTTCCTGCTGAACCTCCTGGTATGTTTCAGTTTTGCGATATTATTTTCCCTGTTAGCCTCAGCAAAACACCATTTATTTGTGCAAAATAATAATATCAGAATATCTGAAAAAGATTAAAAAAATAAGCACACAAATTGTTTGCTTTTTAAACCTTCTCTCCTTCCTGCTCCTGAATCTTAATTCTTATTGCTTTTAACTTTCAGCATTTCTTGGTAAGTTTTTTTGTCTGTTTACATTCATTGTAGACAATACTTTTCTTCAGGCTTGCGTCTTCGTCCAAGATGCAGGGAAAATGTGCAGTCCGGTATGCATTGGAGCTTGCTCTCAACAAGGATATGTATCTTGAAGGCAGTCATTTTCAGTGTGGAGGTGATGATCTCAGCTGCTCACAAATCATTGAAACTGTGAGCAAACTGTCAGATTCTATTGTTGCTGGTGAAAATGCCATTAATATCAAAGCCACCTTTGAGGCTGAAGTTCTCAACACATTACAGCCTTCCACATATATGGGAATGTGGCAGCTCTTTGCTGCAGCCAATGTCTTGGGGTGCACCATCCTATCCATATTTCCATCGAAAGGCTGGCAGTTACTACAGAAGCTTCACAATTGCATTATAAAACCAGTGCATAAATCTAGTTCATCCTTTGTTGCAGTCATGTGGAGTTCCAGCAGAACTGACATGCAGGATAATCACTGGACTGCTAACCATATTGTCCCGTTAGTCCCAGTATCTCCCTCTTTTGATGTAGAACTAGTTGAAAAGCCCCAATTGGAGATGAATTCATTTGAATTTCTGATTCCACAGTCATAATCTTTGCTCTGTAAATCATTTCTCTGCCCACACCAGTGTCAGTGCAAAATAAGAATTAACTGCTATTGAACTCTTTAAGTATTCAGTCATGTTTACTGTTTGGTATTTTAATACATTTTGACATAAAGAGTGTGAGTGAATGAATGGGCATGCTCTTCCTCTTCTCCCCCCACCCAGTCTCGTTATTTCACTGCGTTTGTTTTATTCCAAGCTTCCTTTTAATATTCATGAATAATAAATTTGTCTTCATGTGCTATGGAATAGTTGTGGTTGGAGGAATTAATCTACTAACAATAGTTTTGTGTCCCGAGATGCATCTGCAACATTTTCTTTCTTTTGCTTATGTAATAATTATGAAATGTTACTTTACAGACTTACTTGCTGTATAGTTTTAATTTTTCCCTAGTTTAAGATAATTATTTTTTGCACAACATATTTTATTACTCATGTGTTAAACAATATGGTTGGGGGTATTTGGGACACTGACTGTGTGTCCCTCGTTACACCAGACACTTTTTTTTTCTATCTCTACTTAATACATAAATATAAACTGTTCATTACCAACTAAACAGAAGGTATCTTTATATTTCTGCTTATCCTGAAGGATTATCCTTATGTATGACTCATGTTTTTGATCTTGTATGTACTGGTGGTGTTGGATGCATTTAGGACACTTCAATTTTGTGTCCCATGGGACATCCGACACATGTTCTTCTTTCTGTCTTATGTGGTAATCACAAAATATAAATTACCAGTTGAGCTGTAACATGTCTATATGCCCACTTATTTTAGAGTATTATCTGCTCTACAAAAGTCACTTTTTCATTGCTGCTTGAAGCATAACGCTTGGATGTATCTGGGACACTATAATTTTTGTGTCCCGTAATGCATCCAACACAGTTGTCACAGTTTTTCTGCTTGTACTATTTGTTTATGAAATATTCAGGTACTACAGATTGCTGTAGAGTTCCCTGCAAGTGTCTTTAATGCCACATTTTATTAATCCATCTATGAAAGCTACAATGGAAACTATAAGATCTCCATTTTTATGTCCTGTTACACCTCACTATGAATTCATTAATAAATTGCATTTTCTACCATTTGAAACCCATTAATTGTTGTTTTCTGGCTAAGTTAGCCTGTTTTGGTGTTATTTCTTCATCTTTCTTCTCACTACTATGCTGTCTTTACTGTTTAATGTCAACTTTATGGTGTCCAACTGATACCTCCAACACAGTGGTGATGGCTGCATTCAAACTTGTTTTGTGGATAAAGTAGGCAGTAGCTTATCTCCAAACTTCAACTGTATAAACAACAATCATTTTAGATCAGATATCACCAAATTTTGGTATTCAAAGAGTATTTTTAAAATTGACCTTGTCAGATCAAATTTCTTGTTGACCTTATGGCAATCCCTCAAATACAAATCACATGTTATTATTATGTATCTTAGCATAAGGTGCATACTGTCACCATATTCTTACACTTTACTGGACTGGCTTACACCAATCCTGGTGGGAATTTCTCTCTTGTAAAAGAAAATATATTTCTCACGTCCCTCCTAACACCCTCCAATACAGGACAGTTATGTAAAATAAGGGACAGCTGGCAAGACTGATCATTCTAGTGGACCCACAGCCAGATCAGCATTTTGCTCCTGACCAATTCACCTCATTATAAATGTCTGTTTCAAATACTCCTGTTGAAGTAACATCTGTGGGAGCAGCCTCAGATCAACTGGTGGCATTCCCGGACCAACAAGATGTGGGGCTGACATGGGAGATACAAGAGACGGTGCAGTGGGAGGAGGGGTTGAGGTTACATTGGACTCCACACTGCTTGTCTGAAAATGAGATTATCCAAATTCTACGTGAGAAAACTTGCACATTACAACATAATTTTCCTAAGACAGAGATGCCAACGCACGAAAATTAAAAAGAGTACTCTCAGACACCAAAAAGAGCATTTTCACACCAAAAAGAGTATTCTAGCAGACCTCCCAACTAGTACAAGCAGGATGTGGGGAGATTTGGTTAAAAAAGTGGGGAGATTTCAAAAAAACCGGGGAAATTACCGCAACCTCTTACTTACAAACTCGACACATAAACAAAGAAAAATTAAATACACCCACCACATAAAAAATAAAAAATAAAAAAAAAAAGCATATATATCCTTTGTCCGGCCAGCGTCTTAAAAAAAAGCCACATTCTTGTGGCCGTACCGTATAAAAGCATAATGTACTACCACAGCCAGTATTTACATTATGGAACGGGGTGTCGTTTGGCCGGCCGATTTGTCTGTTTTGCACTTTTTCTGAACGCTGTAACAGAACGATTGTTCCTTCAATCAGCCCGGAATTCACACGAGGCACTCATTAATACATGTTCTAAGTGCATGCTTAATTTTATGAATGTAAGTTTCATAGAAACTGATGTGCGAAGACTCAAAGTATCCGTGTTGAAGCTTTTCCTGCGTTCCACTGCATGTGCAAATGGTAGGATTTGAAAACTATTTCTTGTTGCGTTCCTTTTCAATGAATTTGTTTATAATTCCGTGTATGCATTAAAAAGTGGTTGGTGACACCTGGTTTTAAATTTAAAGACAGTGTCTTTACCCTGAATGTGGTTATTAACTTTTAAAGAGGGATAAAAAAAAATCCGCTTTGTTACGCTCTGGCCGTTTTTATCTCCGCCATTTTATACATGTCTCATTTGGCCAGACCGTACTAAAGCGTATCGCCACCATAGCCCCCCCGCCCGTGAAGGCTGTTCGAGTGCCCGGGCAGCCTGTAGGCTTAATGGTGACACATCGGGGTGTAACATTTCTTAAATATTACCATACAGATTCTGTTTGGAGGAGAGATTTGTAAAGACACGAAGACTACAGGATTATACTTATAGATTCCACTCCAGACTAGTAGACGGAGCACTAAAAATACGTGTTTTATTGTTTAAAAGCGCCATACAAAGTACTATAGACTGTTAGCCGATTGGGAGTGATAAAAATGTTTTAGACATGTTCCAGTAAGGCAGTGTTAAGATCGCCAGCCTTTTCACACATAGAGTCTAGATATAGATGTACATAAAAACATATAAGACAAACATTCTTAAACAAATAATATTAAAGGCTGCTTTTATTTAAAATGAATGTGTCCAGGTAACTCTTCGTCAAAAATTGATGCAGTACACCAAGTTTCATTTTTTATGTCGTAGTCGTGAAGTTTAGCTGCTTACATGTTCAACCTCTAGTTCAATTATAGTATAAGATAACAGACAGCTAGATGCAATCAATCATTGCCACCCTGGGCACCCTTTCTCAACGTACTGCTGTTGGTAGGAATGAGTTTCCATAGTTTTTTTCTAAGCACTTGTGGGCTTAATCACAGACAAGTAAGATTACCTGTCAAGTCTACAAGAAAAAAAAAACTGCAGAGAATTACAAGTATTCAACTCTTATTACTCTTAAGATGATTTCTAAGAGACAACAGGGTCATTTTTTATTTTAGCCCTAAAAATGAGAAAATACCCTTAAAATGCATGTGTACGACTTTTAAGGAAATCATAATCAGGTAGAAAGTTTGTCAAAGAAAAAACACTGTATAGGTGAATAACCAGTCGTAGTCAAACATCAATGGAAAGAACTGAGTGAAGAAAACAAAATCAACTTGATTTGACTGATTGTCTTCCAATATTAAAAAGCACAATCACTGTTCTATAGCCAGTGCTAGTACTGGGCATCGCGAGTGATTTTTAGCTTTCGAGGTGATCTGCATAAACGGGCCGATGTTGTCACAACAGGCTGGCGTGAAAATGGCGTGGAGGAACGTGCTGACTCTGCAATGGCATCGTCCGTTTGGGTGAAGCTAAGGCGTCACGTTTGGCAACAAGATTTGAAGAGGATGAGATCTTGCACGCTTTTTCGTGGTACATGTACTGCCAGAAACAGTCCTTGTGCAGATGAATCTGGCACCGTAGACACCCATCCCTCGTTTCCTTTGCTTTGCCGCTTCTTGTCCTTATCTTGTGCTTCATGCAGAGGCGACATGCCCTTGGTCTGCCCGAAAAGACAGTTTTTTGGTGTCCACATCATCATCAGTTTCCCAGGTGCAGGAATCAATCTGTGTGCATGTATCTAAATTTTTTTTTCAGGGGGATATCATCATCTGTTTCCCAGGTGGAGGAAGTAATCTGCGCCCAGGTATCCTGTTTTTAAATCAGTTTTCAGTCTCTTTAAAGGCACGAGGCAATCACCCCATTCATTGTCAACGACTGGCAAATGCACTGGTTCCAGCACTGTAAATGTCTTCTCAAATATTTCGTCTGAATCCAAAGGCACGTCCCTTATTAATGGCACAAAGTGATTTGGTTCGAAGACACCTGCAAAATCTGTGCATAATCTGGACCACAAATCATAATAATTACATCATCCAGATTTGAATTTTCTGAGAAGAGAGAGTTCTGTTATACAGTAACTGCAGCGTTAAGCATAATCCTTTTGTGTTTGGGTAAACGGACGCAAGTCGACGCCCAATGACATTTGCAAGCGCAATGAAGTGTAGCAATCCGCTCCAGTAACCACTGCAAGCTGTTTTCAAAGCAAGTTGTTGTTGTGCTTTGATATCACCATGCTCATGCCAGCATTTTTCAATGTCATCATCGCTGATGATCATAGCCACAGTCAGTCATGGACAGATTGTCACTGATGACAGGATCTTTGAAGTAGTTGTAGTCTCTTCTTAGTTCTTCCTAATTCTATTGATGTGAGGATTTGAAGCGACTGAGCGAGATAGTCTGAGCCAATCAGTGCAATGGAAACAGCATTGAAGAGACAATTTCCATCTCCTACCGTTGCCAGGGGTCGACGTTCGGAAAAGGATACTGGAATGATCTTCTGTTCTTCACTGTCAGTAGGCAATAGTTCGTATTGTGGTACATGTACTGCGCTTGTAAGTGTTGACTGGAGGAAGTGACTATAGTTTCTTCTGAGCTGCTCCGTCACATTTTCTTGTTTTGTTGACAGCGCTTCCCTCAGGGTGTCAAGATCGGTTGGTGTTATCTGGAGAAACAGTGCATACATTGTTATTACTCGTGATGGTAGCAGAAATGAATTACGTAGGTCCTCTCTCTCCCACTTACTCATTCACTCACTCAATCATGCAGTCACTTGCACATTAAACAAAACCATTAGCTAAAACACAAAGAAAAGTTGCTATGAGGCTCACAACTGAATGAAAGCAAACCTAACGTGTTTGGGAATTTTGTTTGGTTACACAGTTGATAATTCATCAACACTGGTTTTTTTTTTTTTTTTAATTACTGAATAAAAAACAAGAAAAAAAAAGCAAGTCTTACCTGATGATAACTTGGATCTATGATTCTTGCACAGGATACGCCTGTCTTAAAAAAGAAGTCAAGTGATGGTAGACTTGGAACGAAAGCCCAGTCAGGCCGCACCGTATTTAAGCGGAAATCAACGACCACCCGCAAAACGGCCATACCGTAATAAATTGCAACACAGCCTTGCGGAGGAGCAGCCAGACCGTATCATAGCGTGCATTTATATAGGAAATTACGCTTTCTTACGGTACGGCTATAAACAACCGGCAGAAAAGGATTACGTTTTATTCCGGTTTGGCTAAAGTATGATACTTGTGTTACCAAACACCGACCAATTAACGACCTATACGCTTTTTTCCGGTGCGGCTGGTCATAGGATATATGTCGTATGCTGCCTTTTATCCCATTTTTTTGGTGCTGATTCATTTTATGGCTTTGGCAAGTGCTGAAAATGAGGGTAAAGATGTTACCCTAATGTAGGCCTATAATACCAACATTTGATTTTTCAAAACCTCCATAGATCTATTAATCTATGTAAAATAAGCCCCGGCTGGGGAGTCTGGCTGCTTTTCTTCAGCTCACCCCCCCCCCCCCAATGATGATATTACTTTTACTGTGTATGAGGACGCAACAATGGTCCTATCTGGCCATCACTTGCCTCCACAAGTGCCTTCTAGGCCTATAATCTTTCTTTCCATATTCCGAAAAACATGATTTTTTTTTTTTTCAAAAATGCGCTGGCGTCTCCAATACCGCAACAGACGTCTGACCCAGGTAAGCAGACTGTCCCCATCCCACCTTCACTGGGTTGCTAAACTTCACGTAATATCTCCCGTGGACATCAAAGTGAGTACGGTAGTCCTACTCCTAGACAAGCGGGCGCCGACTAGTCCAGAAACAGTACTGTTCTCAGGGAAAACGAGTGAATGTGCGTTGTGGCCGCGAAGGTCCCTACTAGGCTAATTCCTACTCACCCCTCCCTACCCCCCAACCGAGTGGGCACCGTCCCACGCTCCTCAAACGTACCAGGGCTACATCGCATTTATATCCACGCGCTTCCGGCCGGGGCAGACCAAGACCGGAACTTCCTTCGTCAAATTCGTACTTCACATCAAGATCTCATCGTGGATTTCGTGGTTCGCTGGCCCGACAATGAAAAAACGTATTTCCTCGTCAAAAGACATAATATTCGCGTATTTTCGGTGAAAAATCGTACTCAAGTACGCGAAATCGTACTAGTTGGCATCTCTGCTAAGACTTTAAAAACATTTTCTGTCATAAATACATGACAAGTCTTTCAAAAAACCTCATCAGGAGCACAGCATCCTTCATAAAGGCTACCGGCCTCCTGATATAAACAGTCTGACACGAAGAACGCAGAAGAAGAAAAAACACCTCATAGGTACACTGGAATTCATTTTTAATAGGGTATATGGCCGAGTAAGTTTCAGCAACCCAGAAGAAATTCTTCTCTGTGCACTTTAGTTTACTGTGTTTCTTCACAATGGAATTCCTTGCAGGTTCAAAGAAAATGTTCAAAAATATTTTCGTCACAAAATGTGGCAAGTCTAAGCTCCATGTAATGAAAACAGCTGTACCTGAGAGTGGCAAAAAAAATATCAGCCCCAAGCTGCAAATATCAATCTGCTCAATAAAATCTAGATTTAACCTGCTTCACATGGAATAGCTTGGCATATAGTTGAATAAATGATGCAAGTAGCTGTTATTCATCGTCTTTTTTTACAAACTTACAATTAAAGGCGGCAAGGGTGGACCTGGAAGGAATGGTACTCGTCCATAGCGTTTTATAAGTTCCCCTGAAAGACAAACGTAGCAGTTTGAATGGTTCTTGTTTTAATTAACAATAATATTTTAATATCAACGCTGAAATGGTTAAAAAGTAAAAACTCATCAATGAGGACACATGAATTTCTATAAAGTGATAGATATAATTGAAGCATTTGCATGATTGGCTTATTAAAAAAAGGGGAGGGGGGGTGGGAGAGGCACAAGCTGCTAAAAATCCGGAAGTTCCATGATCTACACTGGTGTAATCGCGGAGCTGAGCTGAGCTGGGATTACAGCTCGTGTTGGGATCGCTACAATTGGTGAGTGGGAGAAATGAAATAAAATGGGCAATCTTGTTTTTGAAATCAACAACAATGTGTCATACGAAACTAACTTTTCGAATATGCTTTTGCAACAGCATAAAATGTTTCTTTTCACTGAAATCTCACAATAAATCTCTCTCAGACCTTCACAACTAAAATGCCATAACTGAGCCATAAAATTCACCTAATTGTTTAAAAGAATCATCGCAACCTCGCTTGACAACAAGACTCATTGTGAAATAACCAGCACTGAACCACTGAGCCATTTCATCATTGGTAAAAGGACCTGATGGGATGACAGAATCACGAGGAAAAAATGTAACATAAAAACATTATAACACCGATGTTTTCAGAATATCACTTGCACTGTTTATCTACTAACTTATCTTTATGCAAATCATGTATAAGGTTACTGTTTGACTTTAGCTATCTACAAACATATCATATCCTGCCAACAAAATATTTTCTGAGAAAACAGAAGAGGAAAACAATACAATTGCACATCAAAAAATACTATAATGGAATATCTAAGCAATATGAATTAGAACAGAAATCTTTATGATTTTTGATTTTGTTGAGTTTCAGGTCTCTATACAGCAAAATATGACCACATCAGAGATGAGGGTTGGGCCCTCGTCTGAATGCACTGGCCCTTGTCTGAGTGCAACTGAGCAAGTGCTTTAAAAACAATATAAGAAACCAGTAAGGCTGGGTCTCCCTCCAAGTGGAATTTGAACCTTGTACATCTCACACCTAACTGACTCACTTTAACCACAGGGCTAATGTGCTGCAACTCATGTAAAGGGCACATTACATGTGAGACAACACAGAGCAGAACCTATGTTTAACTTATCTGCACTCTCTGCATCCAATCCACAAATAACAAGAGATTATAAATGCACTATCATTACACCTCTAAGCTATTTTGTCACCATCACTTTGTAGCGGTAAAAGAAATGCTACTTTACCTTGTACTTCTCCCTGGGGATCTTTGTAGAACCATTTATTTGAATTTTCATGGGTAAGTGGAAGCGCACACTGTGACACATCTAATTTTTTTCCATCTTTGCTTTCCTAAAAATGACCGAAAACAAAGAGACAATGCTATAAATCAAGAATCATGTGAAAATATTTCGCAATATTTCTCCCCTAAATGAAATTATTCATAGACAGAATATCACTTCTTTATCAGACAGGGAAAACATTACAGCTTAAAATAATTAAAGATTGGAAGTACTAGCAATGAGACATCAAAACCGCATAAGGCAGCACAGGCTCAAATTCCACCTTAATCAGGTTACAGAAGTAGTGTCTTACAGCGCAGCATACTTACTGTATCTGCTGCCATTTCTGCAACCAAGTTTTGCAATGATTTCTCCATGTGCAGAAAATCTGGATCTGCATGTCTTGTTCTTGACTCTTGATCAGCTTCCGGTAACTGAGGGAGTGTGGATGAAGATAATGGGGCTGTGTACTGGCCAGGGGGTGCACTGGTTCCATTTGTGTCTTCTTTGTTTGGGAAAGCAAAGCCAGAATCACCACCACCTTGGAAAAGATCAAAATGACAGGAAAAAATGTACAACATGAATCTCCAACCACAGGATAGCAGCATTGATGGACAGCTGATCTGGATTAGAATTCAAATTGAACCATATTGAGAAAATGGAATGTTTTCTCCAATTCCAACCTCTCTACATCCAATCAAAACCCAATCTTAACTTTTCATAAGTAATCATGCAAACAGTGTCATTGAGTCATTCATCTTCTTCTTCTACACATCATTTGCTAAATTTTCATAACTTCACGTAAGATTGTAAAACTGTTACGCAGGCATTGATGGAGTAATGAAATGTTGAATAAAACTATAAATACAAGGGCTGTACATTAACAACTGTATGTGAGGCACACCTTTATTTGAGGGACTTGTGTTGTTTAATACAGGAGGGACATCAATTGAATCAGGTCTCTTTTGGTTTGATGCTTGTGATTTCTGATCTTTGGATCCACTGGAATCATTAGCGTCTCCTGTGCCATTACGAGCATTGGGTGGAACATACACTGATTTAACTGGCTGAGTTGTAGAAGCCCTGTCATTATTATTTGTACCCGACGAGTGTGCTACGCCTGGGCCTTCATGGTAGGATGTGTCCTCGCTCTTCTTCTGGTGAGAATAGGACAGGGAAACCATTACTTCAACCATTCAAAGTACCTACATCAAACTTTTTAGAATTGCAAACTCATGGTACAGGCAATATTCACCTTTCCAACATATTACTGTCACATTCAAGTGGGCCCTAATTTAGAGCTGTGCCTTAAAATCTGCGAAGATATACACTTACCTCATTTGTACGGAAACCATTTAACACTGTACCTATTTCTCACAGGAATTTGTGAATGATTCCGGAGCATGACTCCACATGACTTCTATTCATACACACAATTAGTGGAAACTGAAATTCCGCTATCATCTTCTATAAGGTTTTTTTTATGAAGGCTTTACACTGTATCAAGTTGAAGCTTTTAACCATTATTCAACATGGTGATTTTTTTACCTTTTCGTTCGTTTCACTGTTGTATGGCTCATTTCGAGAATCTGATGGGCGTCTTCCCTGTAGACAATGAGAATGAAGTAAAACAGATGAGGTTGATGGCAGGCAGAATCAATATTTTTCATTTAATCTATCAACATGTGGTACCGCTCATAATTTTACCTTTTATTTCGAGTAAATAATTATTCATAAATTCATAGCTGCCAACTTTCAAAAACCCCAAAACAGACTCGTGATATCGGACCAGACCCTCCCACCCCTCCCCCAACATTGAAAACTCATCATTTCCTTACTTCGACACATTATGGAATAATATTCTCTTTACATAGGCCTAATATGGGTCTAATGTAATACAGCATAAGATTCTAAGAAGAAGAAAACAAATATTTTGCTTCAAATGCTAATACATGTACTGATGTAGTGTTATCACCACTGTTTCTGTTTCTAAAGAAAGAACTGACTATGATACGAGCTGTCCTCAGAATTGTACAACTCTTTCATACTAACTTGTTCTGGCAGTATTGAACACTGTCAGACTTGCCTCCATGTGACTGTGAAACTGGTGAATTGGAAGTCACGACTTATGACTCCCAATGCATTTATTGGACAAGTTTGATAATAATGCAAAAGGAAATTCCTCGGAATATTTTGCACTAAATGTCTGCTCACGGCTTAATGACTCATGAGTTGGATAGAAAAGACTTCTGATTCAAAAGAAAAATCCATCCATTATCGCAAATCATGTTAGGCATAAAAAATGACAGGTGTGGAAGATCTAGAACTGAAGCCAGTTCACAAGCCATCATGTCCATATTGTTCTTACAGATCTAGTTCTAGAACTTTTTCTATTGTTTTACCAGCCCACGGGCTCTAGATTTCAATTTCTAACGTTGCTGAAACATGTGTGCGCCTTAGCCTAGACCTAGTTTATCCGTGATCGCCAACTACATTCAAGACTCTTAACAGACGGCCAACCTAGATCAACTGGGAGTTATCACCGCCAAAGATGATTGTAAGCTATGTAAAACTGAAGCAAACAAACAAACAAAACAAGAACATAACAAATTAACAGCCAAATAAAATGAAACCCCTTCACAGAATGTGTCCACTGTTCTTACTCACTGACCGCCATCGTTTACATACAATAGGGCCTACATGGACCTGCACGTGCTTACATACTCGAGCTCATGTGAGCGGCCGAAGCGTGCGGGCACAGGCAAAGGTGCATGCCGTGACAACTTATTATGCATTACCAATGCTTGGTTGAGTGGGGCCATGGCGGGGGAACAAAAGTTATGAGTTCGGGTATACGCAGTACGGCAGAACACGGTAGGGTAGAGCTGCGTTTATCGTTGGGCCCGTTGAATCTCTAGGTCCAGCGCTATTAGCGGTAGGCCTAGATACAAGAGTTACAGTTTTTGTTTTCTCCTCTATGTGTTTTTCTTGTGTAAATGGAGAAATTCTTCATAAACATACTTTTCACCACAAAAACGTATTTACCTGCCGGAACCCCAAAAGCGTACTAAATACATATTATACGTACTGGTTGGCCGCTATGTAATTTAGTGTTACAAGGTGACTGCAAATACCACGGCATCTGAAATGTGTTAAATTTGAGTGGCATCCATTTTCGGGTATTCTGCTAAGAAGACAAATACTAAGTGGGCAATTGCAACCACCTAAGAATTGCACTTTAACCATTTTAAACTACAATGGCTCAGGATGAACAACTTTCTCATACTGATTCTGGTATCGATCCTACTATTTTTCAGACCATCATACAAAGTCGAGGGGGACACTGACAAAATACTATAAAGTATCAGTTCCATTCTGAAAAGCAATATTTATGCCTCTGCTTCAAAGTGATTGGGTTACTTACTTCTTTGGTAGACACAAAAGCCCCACTGGAATCAAATGTTCCGGGATCATCTCCCACATCATCCTCAACCCACTCTGGAACCTCACCTAAAACAAGATAAATCAACAGCGAACATCATTTTCCGAAATTAATCTTGTGCATAAGGAATATCGGATGCTTAATTTATGAGGAAGTCTTTTTCACTAAAATACAAGACAAAAATTTTCACTTCCACATCCTTAACATACCTCCACTTCCACACTCATGAATTTCAAAGATTTTATATGCTGTAGCCCTAGAGTTAATTGTGTGTGGTAAAAATGAGAATAATTATGAGACTTGCATCTCAACACATTAGGAAATATTACTAATGTACATTTCATTGCAAATACATATAAAATCTATGAATCACATTTTGTAATCTGCCCACCTTCATGCTCATAAGTTTCACTTGTACGCCGAGGCCCTCTCGGATCCTGATCAAAGCCTCGGCGCTGTAGTGGAGGTCTCCGATCACCATCAAAGCCTCCTGCATCTCTCTGCGGCTCACGCCAATTTGACCGAGATGATGGCCCTGCAATTTAAAGTGTCACATAAAGGTTATCAAGGACAATGACCTTCAATCTTCAGCTCCAGAATAACACCATGTTCATTCCTAAATGTCTGCAAAACCCAACTTCACTCAAATGATAGATATTGGAGTCTCAAGTCACACATAAAACTATCAAATGGTGAAATAGGTATACCTGATCATATCATAAGACAATGGCTCTCCCACCACCATCCATGAACTAATTGAAACCCGTTCATAAAAAGCTAGGACTTTCAATAAGTTAACTGGTCAAACGGCTCCATTTCCTTACACTCAAGATGGTAGTTGAAGTACATAAGATATCATTTATGACAATCATTTGAAATGTTTTGCTTGGATGTTCACCTGCAGTAAAAAACAAATGAGCATTAACAGCACTCACCCCATCTTGAATTATTTTCCCTATTAATTCTCCAGCTGACATCGTCATCCTCCTCATCATCGTGTCTTTTGTCACGCCAGTTGTCACTCGAGGACCTGGAATACTCGCGTTTAGTAGTACCAGTTTCTTCATAACCTCTTGAGTAACTGCGCTCAAATTTTCGTCCACTGTAAAGAGGAAAGCAAGCAGAACCACTCTGTCAATAAAAATCCCTTCCATTAGTTGACATGAATGTTTACAATCACTGAAATACACATTTCAATTCCCCCAACTATTTGAAGAAATTTGCCATTAAATATGTTCAATTGCACAAGTCAAGTCCTGGTTCAGTCAAATCAAATGACATATCTTACTGAAACAGTTCAGTAATTTTGAGTATTTCACAGCTAACATCAGTTTTCATTTAAGAAAAGTTTTGTTGAAGTAATGATATTCAGAATATTATTATGAATAATAAGGTTACAACAGAAAGTTAAATGTACAGTCACAGGATGTGAAGCACTTCTGAAATTCATCTTAGTTAGATTTTAAAAACTTCGATTGCTTCAATTCATTCATCATAAAAACAGGTCTTAATTTAAGATCAACAGATTTTGTGGAAAAAAAGTCCTCCTTTTTATTCAAACATTTTAGCTTTGAACATGCTTAACACAAAAACTGCTATACATTTTAATGCATATCAGAGCAACCCTCATAAATATGCACATTTCCCTTGTTCAGAAAGCAGTCAAGTTTAAAAAAAAAATAATAAATCACATCAGAAGCAACTCAGTAGCTTCATTTATAAAAAACTTATTGTCTCCTCAATGTAGCGAATCTCAAAATAAGAAAATATTGTGCACTCCTGTCTCAGCCTGAGGCTGATCTTTAATTGTGCACCAGCTCAATAATAGTCATGTTGTGCCTCCTTACACATGCTCCCAGCCATCTTGTGTTGAACGACTGAAACCCACATCTCCATTTTCTGCTCTAGGTATGTAGCCCTCCCCCCGACCACGTCCTGAAATACAAATGAATATATATTATTAATTTTTCACATAAATTTAATAAAATATGCTTCTTGCAAAATCACATCCATCTGTAGACAAGAGTTCCACAATTTAATGTTTGTTATAAATCTTAGCAGGGTCTGACAATTCCTACTTACATATCTGTGATTTTGCATATTATAATTTTCATCATTTATGTAACTTGCTTCTATATTTCCCTAAGGAAATTATTTCTGTATTTTATGCACGTCTGATGAGAGGGAGATAAGTGACATAGATAGAATAATAAACAACAATAGATCAAAAGGGATGCCTATGAATCCATGATGCATTCCATCAGGAAAACATTTACAACAAAATAATCCACTTGAATGGTTGCTTAGAATAGCATTTACATTTAATAAGTATTGACTTGCAAAGGCAATAGATTAATATTAGATGAAGCATTTAGGTTGGGTCTTTTTGCAATTACCATGGATGTGTGACAGGCTCAATAACAACAACTGCAACAGTTCTGAAAATCAACTCCAGGTCAAGAACATCTCTTCTCCTGCACAATTTTTTAAAAACGTTTCATGGAGGTTCAAGGTCAGTGAACAGAGAAATTTGAAACAAGTGGTAAAAGTGGACAGCTGGGACAAAATTTATTAAGTCAAGCCTATCAGGATTTGGGCGACATTTATTTAATGCTTTGTACACTGCAAAGTCAAGTTACTGCAAGTGAAAATTTACCTTTCACAGTATAATTCATGTTCAGGCTATCATGAATAAGGTACAATTTACAATTATAGAGAACATAAACTTTTACCTCTCCCCCTGCCTCGGTCAGCAATTCCCCCACCTCTGCTGGTACGAAGTGGGGGACCTGTACCCCGACCAGCAGCTCTTAGTACCACAGTGCTATTAAAACCTTGCGAGACCAGGCGCTGCAAAGATATTAAAATCATATTTACTTAGAGAACTTAAAATGTTACAAGCTCAGAACTGATCTACTTCCCAACATTTTCCAATTTTTATAACAAGATTTAGAAAATTCCATTTTAAATTTCTGCAAGTATAAGACTTTTAATATCAATGATAAATAAAGATAAAGATTCATACATTTTACGTGATATTTGCCATCAGCAAAATGTTTTATCCCATCCCATACACAAAATAAAAAAAGTTAAAAACCACAAATCTATGAATATTACATTTTTCCATTCTTACTACTGTAATTTTACATAGGTTATTGTACAATCAGGTCAGAAAAATCTGCTACTGGTAACATGTAATCCAGTACAACCTGTTTCATGAACTGGTACGCTAGCATGGTATCAGTGGGCGTGCACCTGTCGGTGCAAACGGCCAGGGCGGAGGAGGTTTCATCTAACCCAACGGCCACATGCTAGGGCACAATGTGACCCTCAGTACTTGAGTCCTTCATATTGGCCCCCGGTAGCGGTGTGGTCATAGGCTTGTTTGCCTAAATCACAGACGAAGAATTGAGCAAACTTCCCGGACGCAGCTTCGAAGCTGGCGGCAGCAGGCCAGTGGTTGATTGATAGGGCAGATGGCAACATACCGTCACTCTGGCCTGGATATCGTGACACAGAGCATCCACCAGTATTGGTGTTCTTTGGTTTGGGTCTTTCACCCTAGTCAGTTGGGACTGCGAGGCTGTGGGGTAGCCTACAGGCAGCCGGTCAGGCAATATGACTGTCCCTCTGGCATCCTCCTGCACCTGGATACATTTCCAGTCGTCTTGACCCTGTCTTGCCACTTGGATAAGTTGTGTCCAGGCGAGAGAGTGAGTCTGATGTTTGCGCAGCTCTTTCTCACTAAAAACAAATTCTTTGCGCCAGTCTTAACACTCACCTCGTCTTCTTTCATCTTTGTCTCGTCTTCTTTCCTCTCAAAATTCCAACGGCGATGGGCGAGTGCGGTGGCAGCAGGTTTGGATAGACTGGAAGCTGTTAGCACAGACCTACACGTTGGTGGCTGTGGGCTATGGTCGCTTCATCGTCGATTGAAGTGGAGGCGTGGGGAGGCAGCACCCACAGTAGCTGAGCAGCCTTATTTAAGGATAGCACTGCTCACCTCAACTGAGGAAGGGGCTAGAAAAGGTGCCCTAAAGAAAGCCCACTTCACATCACCCTGACTGGTATACCGCGACCAGTGGGGATCCCTTTTTGCGGTCGAAACAAAAAGAAATTCAGCTTACTCAGGCTAGGAGCCTGGAATATACGCACACTACAGGACAACTCAAACAACCCGGAAAGACGCACTGCACTTATTGCCATTGAGCTCAGCAGGTACAACCTGGACATAGTGGCACTCAGTGAGACCAGACTCCCTGATAGTGGCCAACTCAAAGAGCTCAGTGGTGGATACACCTTCTTCTGGAAAGGCAAAGGTGCAGTCGAACCGAGACAGCATGGTGTTGGGTTTGCAATTAAAAATGACCTTGTCAGAAACTTGCAGTCCATGCCAATTGAAATAAATGACAGGCTAATGACACTCAGGATCCCAGTTGGGAAAAGCCAGTCAGCCACCCTCATTAGCGCATATGCGCCCACCATGACAAACCCAGATGAAGCCAAAGACAAGTTCTATTCTGATCTAGAATCTGTCATATGCTCTGTCCCGGCAGCTGATAAGCTGATTCTCTTGGGGGACTTCAATGCTAGGGTTGGCTCCGAAATCTCAGCGTGGCCAAATGTTTTGGGCCCTCATGGAGTTGGTTCATGCAATAACAATGGGTTGCGCTTACTTACTTTGTGCGCTGAATTTGGCCTGTTCATTACCAACACAAATTTTAGTCTCCCCGTGAGAAACAGAACGTCATGGATGCATCCCCGCTCAAAGCATTGGCATCTCATAGACTATGTCATTGTGAGGAAGACTGACAGAAGAAGCTGAGGAAAATGAAAAATGACTGGCTTGAAGAGCGAGTAAGAGAAACTCAGAAATATGCCGACACAAACAACACTAGAAAGTTCTTTGAGAGCCTCCAAGCTGTGTTTGGACCATCCCGCTCTGGCACTACGCCACTTCTTGCGTCAGATGGTTCAACACGCATTGTTGAATTGAATGCCATAATTCAGCGTTGGTCAGAACATTTCGGAGGTGTGCTAAATCGGCCATCAAATATAAATACTGAGTCCATTGACCGCCTCCCTCAGACTCCTATTAATGCAGCTCTTGCCAAGCCATTCACAGCAAATGAGACCCGAACTGCCACAAATCAGATGTCCTTTAACAAATCACCAGGCGTGGATTCAATTCCTGCTGAGGTGTATGCCTTCGGTGGAGAAAAGCTTATTGAAAGGTTGACCGAGTTGTTCAATCATATGTTGAAAGCAGGGAAGCTGCCACAGGACTTCAAAGATGCTTCAATCATCCATCTGTACAAAAACAAAGGGGACAGCCAAGTCTGTGACAACCATCGGGGAATCTCTCTACTTTCAATTGCTGGCAAAATATTGGCAAGAATGCTTCTGAATCGCCTTCTTGATCACCTCTCGTCAAATGACTTGCTTCCCGAGAGCCAATGTGGCTTTCGTAAAGAGAGGGGAACGGCGGATATGATTTTTGCTGCCAGACAGATTCAGGAAAAATGCATGGAACAAAATAAAGCGCTGTATATCACATTTGTTGACCTCACAAAAGCATTTGACACAGTGTGTCGTGAAGGCCTCTGGAAAATCTTGGCGAAGTTTGGGTGTCCACCCGAATTCATCACAATAGTGCGCCAGTTTCATGATGGCATGCAAGCTGCAGTCAAAAGCAACGGCAGTGTTTCAGAGCCCTTTGCTGTCACAAATGGGGTAAAACAGGGTTGTGTCTTAGCCCCAACTCTGTTCAGCATCATGTTCTCTGCAATGCTACAAGAAGCCTTTAGCTCTCCTCCTCAAGGGGTAAGCATCAAGTATCGAACTGATGGCAGTCTATTCAACCTCAGGAGACTCCAGGCAAAAACCAAAACCAAAAGTACTCAAGTCTGTGACCTACTATTTGCTGATGATTGTGCACTTCTGGCACACGATGAGGATAGCATGCAAAACTGTGTTGATAAGTTCTCTAGTGCCTGTGACAACTTTGGCCTCACAATAAGCACAAAGAAGACGGAAGTGCTCCATCAGCCTACTCCAGACGACAAGTATCCTGTGACCCCAAATATCAAAGTCCATGACAGTCTTCTGAAGGTGTCGGAGAACTTCACCTATCTTGGCAGTACACTGTCTTCCGCGGCTCGTGTTGATACTGAAATTCTCTCAAGAATCAGCAAAGCCAGCTCTGCATTTGGCAGGCTTCGAAAGAGAGTATGGGATGTCGCCGGCATTCGCACAGACACTAAGCTGAAAGTGTACAATGCTGTGGTCCTTCCCACCCTACTCTATGGGGCTGAAACCTGGACAGTGTACCAATCGCATGCCACAAAGCTAAATCACTTTCATCTGGCCTGCTTTAGAAAGATCATAAGGATCAAATGGCAGGATAAAATTCCAGACACTGAGGTCCTCAATCGTGCCAAGGAATTGAGCATCTTCTGCCACCTGAAAAAAATTCAGCTACGTTGGGCAGGACATGTTGTCAGAATGCCCGAATCCAGACTCCCTAAGCAAATCTTCTTCTCTGAGCTCTCCAATGGAACGAGGAATGTTGGGGCCCCAAAGAGACGTTACAAAGACACTCTCAAGCAATCACTGAAGGCCTTTGCCATTGATGTGAGTGAGTGGGAAAAGCTCTCGCTTGATCGTGCAAATTGGAGGGCGGCCCTTACCAGAGGCAGCAAAGCATGGGAAGCTGACAGAGTCCAGCAGGCTATCAAAAAAAGAGAACGGCGCAAGAAAAGGCCCAGTGGTACTGAACCAACGGAGCACTCTTGTCATTTATGCGGAAGGGTCTGCAGGGCAAAAATAGGACTTATCAGTCACATGAGAAGCCATAAGTCATGAAAGAACAGTCTTTCCATTCTGTCCTCTGTGTCCTTTAGTTCTCTTTATTGTCCATGTGTTGAAATTCTCAACAATTTCTGTTCTTTATTCCTCTGGTGTTGTTAAGGTCATCATCATATTACCTGATGGACGAACTATTATTGTACAATACCCTGGTTCCTAGTCCTAGGGCACATTAAGAAAAAAAAGAAGAAGGAATATCTTACCTGTTCATCTTCTGTTAGTGGTGACATACAAATGGGTTTCTGAATTTCTTTGGAGAAAATTGACAGGTGTTTCCGGACCTGGTCGGGGGGAGGGCTATTGTCATTGAACAGTGCCAACATCTCTTCTCTACCATATCTGTACTCTGCCAGCTTGAATTTCACATTCATAGTTGGGGTGCTGGGTTGCGATGCTCCTGTCCCAGCATCGGACAGGTCACGCAACCTAATATAACAAGTTTCAAATTGCAGGTAAAATCATCCTTTGAAATTATTCTCTGCCCTCTCAATTCTCACCAACACATCGTGAGATTTTCAGGGGCAAAAATAAAGTTTCAAAGTTTCCCTTACTGGTGTTGTTAGAAAATAGTAAATGTTATTTGGAAAAATGAAAGCGATATTGACATCCAATGTTCCAGTCGCCTTGAGAATTATTTCTTGAAACCATTATAATTATCTTTTCAAATCAAAGGGCTTTATTCTTTGAAGTGACGTTGAGTCAACGGAGTCCAAAACATAATATTTAACATATGATTTGACAAAGGTTGAATTTGACGTAAGTGATACAAATGTCAAGAGGTGGTGAAATGAACATGTCAAATGTATGTTTTGATGCTCACTCTACTCATAATAATGTACATGTAGAAGACACACAACTTTGACCTTATCATTTCGAAATTACTTCCCTCATTCAAAAACAAACTGACAAGCCTGGTTCGAATTAGTCTATAGGTTTCAAACCTAGGTCATATTTTTCTACAAACAGATACATTAGCAACTTTTCAAAAGTAGTTCCCACAAACTTAACAATAAAGTTACAATAGTGCCAGTATGCATACATATATTAACCCGCATCCTGCGGGAGGCCAATGTATTGGCCTACATTTGCTACCGGGTCCTGCGTGGGGGCATTTTAGTTTACAGCAATGCGTCACCTGTTTGTTTACTAGGTTGCTCCCACTGGTTTTTTTGTTTGTTTTGCTGTTGTTGTTTACGGTAATTTCTCTTGTTTCGCTCGTTCATCTATCCTGCCACCCCGACTACATCTAACAAAATGGTATTGTCCAATTACGCTGATTACGATGAAATGTAGTAACTATTCATCATACTCATGTAGTAGTGCTGACTGTCGAGGTCTGAACTGGGGAAAATCTAGGGGAAACTTTTGACTTTTGATGTTGGTTGTCATCTACATGCGATATGATATAAAGGGGGCCATCTGCTTGTTTGAGAAGCGGTTCTATGTGTAATCATGAATTCTGATGTAATACTGGGGGAATGCTGCATTAAAGGTGTCTATCAGTAGGTTTTTTCATCAGGGAAAACTGGTACAAAATGACAGACTCTGTTGTTGGTCATCATTTTCATTTGATGTGGTAATTAAAAAGATTTTCTGTTGCTTGGTTAAACGACTTAAAAGTATGTATGCACCGCACGAGGTGGGAAATAAAATCTCTTGCCAAAGAGAAATAATTAAGAAGGTTATGATTAAGAAAACAAAAATAATGGAGGTCGGGCCTTAAAATAGTGGTGGAGGAAGAAGGCCAGTGTTATGATAAATATAGTAAGTACTTTAAGCCTGGCTTAAAAATTAATTTGTTCACCTGTACAGTGTATGGCCTAAATTGGAGACAAAAAAAGGATTGACATCTGTTTTAAACGGAATGTAAATGCAGAACATTCTTTATTATGAGCCTTCCATTTAATAATAAAAGTTATTGTATCTCATCAAAAGTACTTTATCCAAATATCACAGGGGTCACTTAGGATTTATCCAGCATGTTTTTGTTATTGCGTGCTAAAGAAAATACGAAACAAGTGTTCAAAATAACCCAACTGCCAACGTTATGGATAACACGCAAACGATCAGCTGACCAGCCACTGGCTATCCTGCACGAGGCATTATATGGACAATTTCACACAGCGCGGGATGAGGGTTAAAACATATTGATCTACAGAAATAAATAGCAATTCCTTACCACTGTGGACCAAACTTTAGTGCCATTTCTTGTATTCTCTTTTTAATGAGATAGAGTGCACAGTATATACTTAGGCAACTGAGACTGAGGACTGAAAACACTGTGGAGGACAAAAAAAAACAGCCACAAATTATTGGTACAAGATATGATGTTTCTCATGTTTTCTGAAAACATAACAATGATCAGTAAACAAATATATATATGTGTTTTCTAATGAAAACATTTTCAGAATTTTCTGGACAATGACATTGATAATTTATTTACCCATCAAATACACCATCGCCTGAAAAGAGCACACATCAGGTTTTGCAATCAAACCTTTCTACCTTTGTGGCGCATGATACTGACACTGCCCAGAAGTGTGCCTGGCGAAGAGAATCCAGTGGCTGTTGCTTGGTCAGTCCCAACATTCAGTACAAATTAAGAATATCAAGATATTTCTGATTCCTAACAGTAACAAACAAAAAAAAATGCATCACAGTGATTTCACTTATTTTGTACTATTAAAATCATCATAAATTTTGTGATTCATTGCCTATTTATTATTTGTATATTACAAATATTTACTTATAATACAATGTGCCTCTTAATTTTCTCTTCTGAATCAGCCTGAAGAAGGTCCCAGATAGAGTTTGCATGATCTTAACATTTGTCATAGTTTGCAATTAATGTTCAGCTTCAGTGCTTTACGGATACTTTCCTTTTATCCCCATTTAACTCTCTACTTATTCAGTAACTAACTGTATCTAGTCCAGAGGCAACCATCAACTATCTCACTATCTGCGTACACTGCACATATATATGTCTAAGATGTGTAGCATAAACAATAAAAATACCAGGCTAAAGTTGAAATCAATTGAGAGATAAGACAAGAAGTTCTTTTATTAATTTAATAAAGCAAAGGAATAAAAAAAAAATGGAAAATACTCCTTTACTCATATTTAGCCATTATTCTTGATGTCAAACCTGCACAAACAATGAAATTCATGGACCAACAGATTGTTCTCGTTTTGGGAACGGGTGTGAGCACAGAAACGTCATAGGAGACCAACCAATGCAAAATGCTAGACACATGGCCTAAAAGCAAATTATAAGAGACATAGGCCTACAGTACACATGATTCATGAACTGCTGAGGATAGATCCATAATTGACACAAAAATAAGACAGAAGGCATACAGGTGGTTCAATCATAGTTTCAACATTTATCATCTTTCAGATAGTTTACGTGCACCATTCAAAAATGGGCTCTAGAAGTGAAATGCGGTCCCTGCGTCTGGGCGGATTAGAATACTGTATTCCGAATCGATAAGCAGCGGTGAATACACTGATACACGGAATCGATTCCGCCCACACGCAGCTCAAATGCCAAACAGGGGGCCGGGACCGCATTTATCTGCTAGTACCCAAAAATGCATATTACCAAATCACCAAAATTCAGTGTGAGCAGGTAAGCAGTAGCCTACTAAAGCTAGCTCAACTGAATAAAATCCATTTTTTGATGCTGTACAATCATAAATGAAAAAAATGAGCTCTCCCATTCCATGACCAATGAACTTTGTATGTTTGAGAGCTAACGTTGAACAATAAACGAATTTATAAATGTGATCCGTCCCATATCTTGACATGGGTTCACTTTTTCATTCCTAACGGCCAATGATGAAGCATGAATGACCAGTTTGCTACCGGCCTAATAATAATACAATGGTTGACCACAATTTTGTCATGATCAAATTCTTTGCCATGTTCTACGAAAATCAGGACAAGCCAACATTCCTGCATCGGCACTCCTAAGTTGCAGTGTACCAAACTACTATGCTAAGCAAGGGTTCTCACAATGCTAACAATTATTTTTTCATAGTTTAGGGGGCCGGTAAACCGATAATCTTGATGATCCAATAGTAGCCTTTTACTATTAGTAATACAGGGAGACAATTCGATGATAAAATTAAGACTCGTTTTGACCTTAAATAAATCTGACAGTCAAAATTGGTCATGGGGAGGACTTCCGCATGCGTTCCATAGCTTTTATAACGTTATTGAACTTTACTCACAGTTATGCATTGTTTGAGACTTTATTACCAATTATCACTTCATGTTCACAATAACATTTGTAACACACTTGCCAAGAAAAACAGTATAATCCCAGAAAAAGTCTGAAGTGAGACAAAATCCGCAAACAGGTGCCATTTTGAAACTTGCTGGGGAGAGGTCACGGTAACAGAATTTACCAAATGCGCGACTAGCGAAGGTTTGCTGAAACAAAACTTGATATGGTGTTCAGGAATTTAAACTCACAACACATGGAATGGTCAGATGGACCTGGGGGCGTGAGGGTCTAGTCAGTATGTATCAATGGGCTGTAGTCAGATTGACTAATTAGGCAAACAGGGGCTGGGGTAGCCATTGGCGATCGACGTACACTCATGTAGGCCCTGTATTAGCTCAGATTATGCAATCTCCTAGCAGCTGAAATCAGATTGTTTTGCTACTATTAGTACTAAGCCGATTCATAATTTTTAAAAACTATGCATATTAACAAGGTCGGTAACTTTCCCTAATTTAGGTCAAGGGTGCGGTATGTGAGAATTAGTAAATGACTACCGTCAAGCTGTTAAACTCACCTGCGTGGCGAAATGGTTACTTAGACGTGTGATTTTGGAGCGAAAGGGTGTGGGTGCGGATCCGAGTATTGTCATGATATGATTGATAATAATCATGTAGGCTATGTGTCCACTTTCAGATGATTCTTACGCAGAGAAATTGAGATGACATAGAAGTAAGATAGAGAGGGGAGAGAGATAGAGAAAGCAAACCATGCCATGAAGTATTTCTTTGTATTTCTTTAGAAAACCCCCCCAAAATACCTAGCCCCTTTTTTTTAATTTAAACCCCTCAAAATAAACCCTCTTTAGCATGTATGGAACGCATTCGGAAGTCCTTCCTGGTCATGTTTACCACTACCTCTTGATTAACTGGCTTAATCCAGATTGTCCTGTCCAGCCCTCAATCCCCAGTGCTAAATGTGGAATCTAGGCTACAGATTTATTTCACATATTTTTGACAAGCAGCTGTAGCCCATGCAGCAAGTGAGTTGTAGGAAACGATACAATCAAGCTACGCTTTTCTCTACATATAACTTCTTCTTGTTCTTCTCTTTTGCTAAATTTTGACTTTGCTTCATGCTTGCTGCGACCCCACATATTTTCTGTCATTTTTTATATTTTGTCAATGATTTATTTGACACAATTTCGCTGCCATTAGCTGATCCGTGTTGAATCGCTAGATCTACATTGCTCATGGCGCTGTTGTTTCACAAGCAGCCACGAGTAAACTGTACCCTAGAAAAATCACATGGGCAATGGTAAACAAAATCCATATTACAGATAATAGAAAACAAGCAAGTCGCACATTACCCTGGGCAACTTTACCAACACGACAGCTCACATCAAAGATGGCCGATAGACCTTACCGTCGTAACGTTCTTATTATTAGTTATCACGAAAAGTTTCGATAGGTAATAATGTTGAATAAATCACCCCAAATACAAGTTCTTTATAATAAATATCTAATCAGCTTGGAAGATTATTGCATTATATTCCTTGATGTGTTAGTTCAGACTAACGATTATTGATTAAGGATATGTAATTTTTAGATCCTTACTGTAGATTGCCAAAATTAAAAATGGTGGATTGGAATTTGCAATGGTTATTGTTTTTATCTATCTTATTTTTTTTAAAGTGTATTTGTCGCCCTTGTATCGTCGCAAAATGACAAGTGTCATCTATAACAATTAATTATTAAGTTTTGTCCCCGAGCAACCAGCACTGTGGAGTTTATTGCTGGATTCAAGTGGTAAGAGATTTGTAGAAAATGAACGAAACAGGTGAATTCAGTCCAGATGAAATACAGAAAAGGTCAACCAAATTGACAGAGAAATGGGAATACAAGTTTTATCTTGAATTTTGTCAAAACCCAAACAGAATTTCCGCAGTATATTGAATTGTTTGTTCCCTCTTTCTTGTAAATACTGTATTACTTCGTTGCCCCACAAGACTTGAGGCAAAGCAAAGACAGTAAAGATTTACATAATGTAGAGATCATCCCATAACATGTGTAGGCTATATTTTTGTTTCCACAATGAGTCTTTGCAAAACACCCCCCCCCCCACCCCCACCCCACCCTCGCTTTTGTTTTTCCTTTTTGCCATATTTGGCCTTAACCATACTAGTGTGGAAACTCAGCCTGCTGCCCTACGTTAATCCGTCGTAGATTTCGGTGAGATTGGTATAAGGATTACCATAGGAGCGGGTTCCCACATTAAACTGACATCAGCGAGATGTCGAAGCTAACGTATCTGTCATGATTCAGATGTTGTTAAAACTCACGCAGAGAGTGAGTTGTTGTTGTTTTACCAGGGCCATGAGAAATTGGCTGGTGGCCTTGAACGGCCCTCGCGAATTATAGTTGGTGAGTAAATAAATGTAAAGTTAAACTAGAGTCACGCTTGTCGGTTTTAATGTTCGTGATTAATAAGTAATGGAGTAGGGGTGAAACAAGGTGGGGATAGTTGACATTGTTAAGTATGACTAGACAAGTTTTTGCACGTTAACTGGCTGGTAGAATAGTGCAGACGTATTACTACAATTAAAATGGTGGGAGGTTTCGACCTATGAGATAGCTGAACTAATTGGGCCAGCGGACTAGCACGCTGGGTAGTTAGATAGTATAAAACATCGTGTAACGTTCAGATTTGGTGAATACAGACGAGCAGAAGCATCGTGTCGTGAAGTATCTCCGGTTGGCCAGTACCTGAACTGTGTGGTTTGAAGACTAGAACTCCTTGCTAACGGACTGACTGAGCTCTAGAAAGAAAGGTCTGAGTGGGCTGACCTTTGAAAGCCCACGCTGCGCTATTTTGATGTTCGCGCCTACCAGTAGGCGTGACCAATGGTAATATATCTTATTAGTTCAAGCATAATAGAAGATCAGAGATAGAGAGAGAACCACAGCCTCATAGGAAGTCTAGGGAAACCCCAGCTGGCACTCGACGACGATTGGCCTGTGTTATAGAATTATTTCCATAGTATGATTGAAGTAATATGGCACATTGTTGATGAATTGAATAATGATTGTGCATATATATAAATAGTTTTTTTGCAACTGCGTAATTACCTACAAGCCGAAGTGTGCTTCTGTAGGCTTGGAACGTACTGGGCTCTCCTAACATTCAAGCCCATATGATTTAGGGAGAGTTTGCCTGGCGACTGGCCAGTGGCGACTCAACTGTCACTTTAAATTGATATCTAGTTTCGTATAATATACCTATTTGCTATTGATTGCAGTACATCCAATAAGGAACCATAATTACATGAATATCATAGATTAAGTTAGTAATTAGAATTTATTGCTTTGAATATACCTCTATTGTCTTTTGTTTTGTTTATTAATATTTATGTAAAACATGGCCTGACCGGCCTGACATATATAGATCCTCTAGTTGTTTAATACTTTTCTTGTGTGGTTGTGTCCGAGTGTGAGTTAGCTGCCTCTCGTGCAGTCGAATGCTCCCCAAGACCATAACTCTGCTCGTGACAGTATCTATGTCGGATTTCTGCATCGTCGCAGGCTGGGTGAAACCAGAAAGAACCTACAATATTGTAGACTCGCTGGTGAAACTAAAAGTGATCACTGATTTTATTTTCAGCTGGTAGAAATAATGCCGCACTCGTCGGCCTCTCATGGAAGATGTGAAAACTCCCCACGCAAAGAGAACTGGCTACAGATCTCCCCGTGGCAGGGGGCTAGACTTATACCCACTGTACAGTATAATAACAGTTTAGTTTACGCTATCGCGTTCGCCTGCACTCTTTGTTTTTTACTTCACGTCACACGCGCAAAACATGCAGTGCCCCCCACCCCCCCTCAATCAAACCGCCTATCTACATTTCCTGGAATCATTCATGGTATTTTTTCATAATTAAGTGCTTGCACAGTTGCAAATTACACTGACAGTGTGAAATCACTGAAATGCGTGAATGTATCATCAGATTCTGAGTCTAATTCGAGGAGGAAGCGGAGAGGGGCGGGAGCTCAGTGAATAGACAGGTTGTTTCGTTTGAGATCCTTTGGTTTCTCGGGGGCTCTCAGCCTAGATGTGTTGGCCCCGGCATAGACAGGATGTTTCGTTTGGTTTGTTAGTTTTTAAGTCAGTATTATGAGTAACTGATGCAGGTACATAAACATTATATTGTCGGACTCATACGCACACACGAGAAAATATCTGTTTCACTGGAATAGTAATGATAGCCAACTTGCATTGCAGAAAAAAAAAACACAAACCACGGCAATGCCTTTGTCCATCTCACTTTTGAGTTAGGCAATTTCCCAGCCAGCATCCCAATGTCAGTCCGCTGTAGATTTCAATAGGACTGGTATGGTTACCGTGGAGTCGTGTTCCCTACATCAAACAGACGTCATGGCTATGTTGTAACCAACGGATCTACGAAGGAAAGATGTCATTCCTATGTGCAATGGAGGAACAATGGTATAGGTTATCACAGAATCCCCTTGAATTTCAAATTCATGCAGTTGGTAACAATGGGAAGTCCATTGGATTAGAAAATTAACATTAAAAAAATATTGGAGATAAATCTGAATGAACAATAGTTAATTAAAGGGATGATGAGAACAAATTTACGTGTATGATTTTCAATATTGTGTTCAACATTGCATGATTTTGTATTACTTATACTGTTACAGATATGAAATGAAAATGGCCTGTCCTCTGAACTTAGGAAGCTGCATGGACATCACAAAAAGGATTGAAAAATCACAATGTAAGTAGTGCAAAGTTCATATTTTGAAGAAAAAAAAAAAATTTTTTTTTGCTGTGGTTAAATGAAGTAAGTTTTTAGCTGTGTTTCTTTGAACAATTGGGTGCATTCATTTTTCATCATATTGAAGTAGAAGGTAATATTTGATACTACCGCCCGAAGAGCTACAAATCTCTAATTAAGGCAGACCTCTTCCTGATAGGCCTACATTTTGATTTTCAACTCCACGAATAGAATAGAATACTTAAGACATACGATCGCAACAGACGGGAGATAAAACAATCTGAAAAGAAAATGTAGCTATTATGCTGCCATTGAGGGATTCTGTTTATTTTATGATGTAAACAAATTTTGGTTCATTTTTGTCCGTTTCCAGTCACCTCCCTGGTTATCAATAGTTTTATCATTTCTGACCAATAATTTAAACACCGGGAATATTGAGAACTAGCTGGGATCTCCTTGACATCAGAGAACGAGGGAGTCAGATCTGTGATGGAAGATTCGAATAAGTGCGTCTCTAGAATGTCCTGTGTTCCATCAGAAAATCTGCCTGCATAATTGCAATCTATGACTCAGTCAACCAAATCAGTAAAAGTTCTGCACATTTAGCAGAGCAATTCATGGATAAGGTTCGTGGCAATGTAATAACAAAAAATTAAAAAGATCATACTAAACGAACAAATATCTAGGATTAACTTTCCTTAGGATGTCTATTTTCTTTCCTTTATCTGAGAATGCAAGTTTTGTCATCATGGAAATGGCAACCTGTTTTATGCTAGCAAAATAATCCGAGTGCGTTCTTTCTGACGTGCGATTTGGGACTTAAAAGGAGACTTAATTCTGCGTAGACAACCTTAGCATGTAATATCCGTATTATTTTATCTAGCTATGAGGACCTGGATTGCCCAAGCTTACTGGAAGTGGAAAGACTTGTAGCCAATTATCCAGCTACCACATTTTCACTGGTTGAGCTTGATATGCCTACCATACGCACCACTCCGACCCTATGCCCGCGTGAATGTCCAATGTCCTTGTGTATACAAGTTTTACCCCTTTTTAATTCAATTCAGTATATTATTGATACTTGTCCCATTTGTGTGTGCGTGTGTGTGTTGGTAATTGACAGATATATTTATTATTATTATTACTTATTATTACTCTTATCATCGATTGCAATAGATCTGGAGATGGATTTCTCCATTGTCAACTTCCGGAGCCTCAGAAGAGTTGTGGTATATAATGTTTTATTCATGTATTTTACACAGAGTTTTGTGTTCCTATGTCGGTTTTGTGGCCAATTTCTTGTCCGAAATAATTTTTCAATTTTTTAATTCTGTCTGCATCTCTCCTCTGTGTCTCCCCCCACCCTATCTGTCAGTCCATCCATCCATTCATCCATCCATCCATCCATCATTCCACCCACCCATCCATCCATCCATCCATCCATCCATCCATCCACCCACTCACCCATCCATCCACCCGGCTGTCTGTCTGTCTGTGTCTGTCTATCTGTCTGTCTATGTCTGCTTGCCTGTCTATGTCTCCTTCTTTCTCTCGAGAAAACCACAAGGGGAGTAGAGTGAACTTAACAAACTCCGTTGTCAGTGTCAGCAGGAATAAACATAAGTTTAATAATAATTGTTTATTGTTTTAAGCACAAGACAGACCAATTAAAAAGAAAACAAACAACAAAAAAGTTAATGCAAAGGTACAAATTTTGAGTCTCAAAGGACCGAAACGGCAAAAGGGACGACGGACCGGGGGTGGGGGGGGGGGCGAAGACGTAAGGAGACACATTCATAATTATTTTCCTGACCAGGGATTTCAGTTTTGCACAATATCTTGACCATAATTTCAATATAATACTATATTATCTATAGCCATTGTTAGAAGAAAAAAAAACAACACAAAAACTTAAGTATTAATTATGCTGTTCGGTTTTCTTGATCATTCAGAAAATTACTAGTCGATCTAACTTTTAGCAGGTGATGGATTACCTTAGAGCAGGGGTCTCAAACGCAATTTACCTGGGGGCCGCTGGAGGCAGAGTCTGGGTGAGGCTAGGCCACATCAGGGATTCCACAAAAAATCCTCAAACATCATTAACAGTTTTAATGATTTAATCTGAACATGAACTGAACTGAATATGAATGAAACATTGAATAAAGACCATGAACGGTTTTGCAGAACATTAAGTATCCTGAACATAAATGGAACATTGAATAAAGATCATGACGGTTTTTCTGAACATAATGGAACATTGAATGAATATCGGAGATAGGATTTGTAGACTATACTTTCTTTCAAGTTTAGTCATTTGAAGGACAAAAAGGAGTGCTTTCGCTCTAGTAATTACTCCCTGCAGATGTAGGCCTATATACGATATTAGGACAAGTTTGAAAATCCACAAAAAGTCTTCTAATTAACCTACAATATGGCAATAATATGAGTGTGGGAGAGGAAGACAAAAATATAATGTTTGTTCACAAGCAGTCGCTGTGCAGTGTTTAATGCAAAACTTGACAAACTCAGTTTTTGAGCGCGACATTGTGTGGGCCGGCTGAAGAATCGCTCATCTGCAGCGAGCAGCCCTTAAGTGGGGCACTCAGACTTTGCTCGCGGTGATATGAAAAGGTAAAACATCAGCTACATGTACTAATGAAGTAGATAATATAGTTTTTGGTGTCCCAGTGTACACATCAAATTAATGGCAGGGAAGGTTTGTTTGTACCTGAGACTCTGTAAGTGCAGTTATGCATATGCTAAAACTTTCTTTGTAAAAAAAACCCCCAAAAGACGTAATTCAGGGTTACAGGTTTGGACATTGGGTTTTTAATGTACCTGAATGTCAAATTTCACAGAGAAGTCGCACGTGTGTGTGTGTGTGTGTGTGCGCGCGCGCGCGCGCGTGTGTGTGTGTGTGTGTGTGTGTGATATAAATCTATTTGAGATTTTGGTCGGACTTGCTTGTTGGACTTGTTTTGCAAGTGTGTGGGTACCGGTATGTCGTAAGGAGTTCGATCGTTTGTTGAATTTTTTTGTTCTGGGGCGTCAACAGGTTAGTTTTGTGTGTGTGCGTGTGATAATTGTCTTGCTAACGCGGTAGTCATATGTATATGATGTGAAAATAGGGCAGTTATCGACATTCGAGGGTCAAGCTTCAAGATAAAGGGACAAACGCGGTAACAAAATGACATTGGGTCAAAACTGAGTTCTTGCCACAAGTGGCATCTTAAATCATTTCTAAACATTGCCTCAAAAGCACTAATTAATGATTTAGGCATCCAAAGTATTTTTGAAAAGTATTTTCTAATCCCTATTGAGTTACATTTTTGCCACTATCGACTGCTATGATATTCTTTTACATTCCTTCTGTGGGTGTACAGGTGGAAGCTACAAGAGAGTTTGATTAACTTTGTTCTGACATTCTGAAACTATCACTGTTTCAACTGCCAATTGTGAAAGAAATTTCTCAAAACTTGAATGCATCAAAACGTGTCAGAGAACTACAATGAACCAAGAAAGACTGAGTAACCTAACAGTAATGACAACTGAGAGAGATTTCAATGTGGATTTCAATAAGTTTGCACAAATTAAAACCAGGCGATTTAAAATATTTTTGAGCATTCTAGTTTCAAATCCGTTTTATTTTAATTACATTTTTCTTAGAATAAAGTACAAGTGCTTGGGGAAGGGGGGGGGGAGGGGGTCAATACTGGGCTGGTGAAAGGGACTCAGGGAGTGAAAACAGTCCACAATTCAGAGGGCGCAATATCTGCCTTACCCCGGGCGCTGGCAACCCACGCTACTCCACTGTATGTGAAGGAGCTAACACAGAGAACGATTCAAGCGCAAGAAAGTTGGCGCCTTGAGGCAAGCTCATTTTAAGAAAGCGCATGTTGCTGCCGAGGATGTACATAGATGAAGCCCGGAAAGGCAAGCGCTTCACCAGTCATAACACCCTCTTGTGTTTTAAGATAGGAGTCGACTTCCAATTTGTTGCACCAGAGGATCGAAAAGCGCAAGTAACTACGCACTACATAACACAGCAAGTCGCTTCAAAGCCTGTGAAAAAGAATTCACTTTCAATATTTCAAAAAACTCTTGATTTTACCAGCGGCGCTCTGCGCAGCTAGCTTTATAATACATTGTATGTGCATTTTCCATGTGTGTCAAAAGGGTTTGAGTGGAATAGTTCATGAAGCTGTAAACTGTAAAGCGTTTGTCTTGAAGTGCTAGCTTTCTCGCCCTTGAAGGGTTCTCTATGTTCTCTCCCTGATGATAGTTATAATTCTACTCTTGTATAAATCAAGAGCACAGGGCGATCTGATTCTGCTACAGCTCAAAATCTACGCTTTCTGCCATCTTATACACAACCAATCCTGCGGTCTACAATATGTGTTTTGACGCGTTGTGTTTCGACAAGTCAATAAACAAAACCCGGTGTTTCACAACTGAAACATTAAATTTTTATTTGCTACAGCAATAAGAAATCCTCTAAAAGAGACAATATCAAAATATAATTCTGTTTAGAGAAATTTAAATAAGTGAATCAAAAACAAACAAAAAATAGTGGCACGGGAACTCCAGCACACACTACCCTACCTAGCACAGATGTGCCGTGTGACCACACACTATCCTACCTAGCACAGATGTGCCGTGTGACTATGTGGTTGCGAGAGCACTTTGCCCATGACATGGACGATCCTAAGTCTAATACTATAGTACCAGTTGCCCCCTAAGATCTAAGGAAGTAGGTTCTAATCCGTATGTTTTGTCCGGCCTACCCCCGACCAAACTCCACCCCAACTCTCAGTCCCTCAGAAGCGCCTTAAGGGAGGAAACTCGCCAGACCCTAAGCTTTACAGACTAGTTGGGTATGACTAGCCGTGCGAGTACCTTGGTCGACCACCGACCTCGACGCTACATGGAAGCAGGAGCCAGTTACCACCCAGGTTTCCCCAAAGTGGCTGTTCTGTACTATAAATAAATCTGGGTTTTTCTTATATGACACACAATCCATACATTGTCTGCCATGATGGGTTTGACTTTATTATGCATAAACTCAGATATTAAATCCATTTCTCTACACACCTTACTTAAGATACATGGTTTTCACTCAAACACGTTCGATTAAGACCATACGTCAGAGATACAAGCCTTCTATTGGAAACAGGGCAAAAAATGTTCTTTTTGCAAAAATTGTAAACTACATACATGATTACCTTCCTTTGCCCTTGCCATCTTGTTGACTTTTATGTACAAACCGGAAGCTGAAGTAGGAATCGATACCATTATTTATTTTCCTTAATGTGAATGTCACAACGGATTGAATACTTTGTCTTACTTTCTTGAATTTGTGAAACTTTTCAATTGTATTCACATGAGAGTTTTTCTTCCTCTGGTTTACAAGTTTGAATAAAAATAAAATAGGTCTAACAACATTAAAATGATTTTATAATAGTTTTATTTCTGACATTATCAGAAGGTCCCTGTTTAGGTTCCAAGATCGATACTAAATAGACACATCCATTACCAAAGCGATGACCTCACCACCCTTACCACTAAAAATCCCATAACTTTTAAATTATCATATACGCCGTCGGTGCTGTGGCCAAACCGCCTATATCATGGAAACAAAATTTTACAGCAGAAGGGAAAAAACTTGTCATACTTGCGAGACCTCACCACCCTTGAGACTAAAAATCCTGTAACCTCTAAATGTCCTGGTCGATGTCATGGTCAAACCACCTATGTAGTGGAAACAAAGTTTTATGAAAGACTTATCAGACTTGTTGGATTTGTGCAACAGATTTCTCCAACTTGTTGAGCCTTTGCAGCAGACTTGATGAACCTGTCGAACGTGTGCCGCACTTTTTGAACTTGTGGGACTTGCTGAAAATATCGGAACTTTCAGACTTGTTCGGAGCGCAGATTTGTTCGACTTGTCAGACTTGTGCCATGGGGTGGTTGGACTTGTTGGACTTGTGCAGCAGACTTGTCTGACTTGTGCAGTGGACTTGTTGTAATTGTTAATCCTGTGGTATGGACTTTTGGACTTGTCGGACTTTTGCGCTGAACTTGTCTGACTGGTTCTGCGGACTTGTCAGACCTGTCGGTGGACTTGCCAGATGTATGCGGCAGACCTGTTGGACTAGTGCTGTGAATTTGTCGAACATCTGCGGTGGACTTATCAGATATGTTGGACTTGGCGGACTTGTTCGGTGAACTTTGTTGGACGTGTGGCAGGCTGGTCATCTTTGTCATAATTGTGCAGTCGGCAAGTCAGAGATGTCAAAGTTGTGGGGTTTGTGCAGTAGACTTGTTGGACTTGTCGAATCTGTGCAATGGACTTGTCGGACGTGTGGATGACTTGTTGGATTTGTCATACTTGTCAGATTTGTCAAACCTGTTCGACAAACTTGTCAGTCTTGTGCGATGGACTTGTCAGACTTGTCTGATTTTCGCCGATGACTTATCGGATTTGTTGCATTAGTGCATCTTTGTCGAATTTGTGTGATGGACTTGTTGGACTTGTGGGACGAACTTGTTGGACTTGTCACACTTGTGCCCCGGACTTGTCAGAATTTTTTGGCCAACTTCTTGAACTTGTGCATCAGACTTTTCAAAATTATTCAGCAAAACTTGTTGGGACTCGTGCGTCAGTCTTGTCAGATTTTTTGGCCCGTCTTTTTTCAGACAACTTGTCAGACGTGTGTCTTTTCAGACTTTTACCGGCCAAGTTTTTTGATTTCTGCAATGGAATTGTCAGATTTTTTCGGCCAACTTGTTGGACTTGTGCCTCAGACTGGTCGGATTTTTTCAGGAAACTTCTTTGACTTGTTCGTCAGACTTCTCACATTTTTTTGGGCTGCTTCTCGAACTTGTGCGCCAGACTTGTTGGATTTTTTCGGCCAGCTTGTTGGACTTGTGATTCAGACTTGTTGGATTTTTCGGCCATCTTCTTGGATTTGTGCATCAGTCGTGCTGGATTTTTTTAGCCAACTTCTTGGACTTGTGCATCACACCCGTCAGATTTTTTCGGCCAAGTCGTTTGATGTGTGCGTCAGACTTGTCGACTTTTTTTGGCTAACTTCTTGGACTTTTCGAATTTTTTCGGCCAACTTGTTCAATTCGTGTGTCAGACTTCGGATTTTGTTGGCCAACTTCTTGGGCTTGTGCGTCACACTTGTTGGATTTTTTCGGCCAACTCGTTGGATTTGTGCATTGGACTTGTCAGACTTTTTTGGCTAATTTCTTGGACTTCCGCATTGGATTTTTCGAATTTGTTCGGCCAACTTGTTCGACTCGTGCGTCAGGCTTGTTGGATTTGTTCAGCTAACTTGTTGGACTTGTGCAACGAGACTTGTCGGATTTTTTCCTCCAGCTTTGCTTTGGACTTGTCAGATTTTTTCCTCCAGCTTTGCTTTGGACTTGTCAGATTCTTTTGGCCAAATTCTTGGACTTGTGTGTCACACTCATCAGATTTTTTCAGCCAACTTATTCGATCGCGATGTGTACGTCATACTTGATGAATTTTTTTGGCTAACTTCTTGGACTTTTCAAATTTTTCGGCCAATTTGTTCGACTCATGTGTCAGACTTGTCGGATTTCTTCGGCCAACTTGTCAGACTTGTGCGTCAGTCTTTTCGGATTTTTTCGGACAACTTGTTTGACTCGTGCGTCAGACTTGTCTAACTTTTTTGGCCAACTTCTTTTACTAATGTGTCACACTTGTTGGATTTTTTTACCAACTTCTTGGACACGTGCGTCATTCTTGTTACATTTTTTTGCCGAACTTCTTGGACTTGTTTAATTTTTTCAGCCAACTTGTTGAACTCATGCGTTAGACTTGTTGGACTTGTGTGTCGGATTTGTCTGACTTTTTTCTGCCAACTTGTCAGACTTGTGTGTCAGACTTGTCGGATTTTTTCGGCTGGCTGACTTGTCAGACATTTTTTGGCCAATTTATCAGACTTGCGTGTTTGAATTGTCAGACTTCTTTCGACCAACATGTTGGATTTGTGCTTGAACGTGTCGCATTTTTTTGGCCAACATATTGAACTTTTGCATCGGACTTGTCGGATTTTTGGTCAACTTACTGTCTTGTGCATTCACCTTGTCGGAATTTTTTCGACCAACTTCTTGGATTTGCCCGTCTGACTAATCAGATTTTTTTCGGCCACCTTCTTGGATTTGTGTGTCACACTTCTCAGATTTTTTCGGCGAACTTGTTGGACTTGTGTGTCAGACTTGATTGATTTTTTATGCTCAACTTCTTGGACTTGTGCGACACTTGTTGGACTTTTTCGGCCAACACGTTGGATCTGTGAGTCGGACTTGTCACACTATTTTGGCTAGTTTCTTGGACTTCCGAATTGGACTTTTTGACCAACTTGTTTGACTCATGTGTCAGCGTTTGTTGGATTTCTTCAGCCAACTTGTCAGACTTGTGCGTCAGACTTTTTGACTCGTGCATCGTACTTGTCAGATATTTTTGGCCAACTTCTTTTACTAGTGCGTCAGACTTGTTGGATATTTTCTATCAACTTCTTGGACTTGCGCGCCATTCTTGTCGGATTTATTTTTGCAAACATCTTGGACTTGTCCATCGGATTTGTCTAATTTTTTTGGCCAACTTGTTGGACTCGAGCGTTAGACTTGTCAGATTTTTTCCTCCAACTTGTCGGACTTGTGTGTCGGATTGGTCGGACATTTTTCTGCCAACTTGTCATACTTGTGAGACTTTTTTGAGCCAACTTATCGGACTTGTATGTTTGAATTGTCAGACTTCTTTCGGCCAACAAGTTTGATTTGCGCGTCGAACTTGTTGGATTTTTTTGGCCAACTTGTTGGACTATTGCTTCGGACTTGTCGCATTTTTTTCACCAACTTCTTGGACTTGCACGTCTGACTTGTCAGATTTTATCGGCCAACTTGTTGGGCTTGTGTGTCACACTTGTCAGATTTTTTCGGTGAACTTGTTGGACTTGTGTGTCAGACTTGATTGATTATTTTTGGCCAAATTCTTGGACTTGTGCATCAGGCATGTGAAAATGTTTTGTCTAACTTGTCGGACTTGTGTGTCAGACATGTCAGAATTTTCGGTCAAATTACTGGACTTGTGCGTCGGACTTGTAAAACTTTTTTTGGCCAGCTTGTTGGGTTTGTGCATCGGACTTGTTTGAATGTTTTGGTCAACTTGTTAGACTTGTGTGACAGTCTTGTCAAAATGTTTTGGGCAACTTGTTGGACTTGTGCGTCAGGCTGGTCAAAATTTTTGGCCAACCTGCCAGACTTGTGCATCGGACTTGTCGGAATTTTTTGGCCAGCTGGTCGGACTTGTGGGTCAGGCTTGTGAAAATTTTTTGGCCAACTTGTCGATCTTGAACGTCAGACTAGTCGGAATTTTTTGCCAACTTGTTGGACTTATGCACTGGACTTGTCAGACTCTTTCGGCCAGATTGTTGAAATTGTGCATAGGACTTGTCTGATTTTTTCGTCTAACTGTTTGGATGTGTATATCAGACTTGTCGGAATTTTTTGGCCAACTTGTTGGGATTGTGCATCTTACTTTACTTATCAGTCTTGTGTGGTAGATTTGTTGGGCTTACGCTAACATTAAAACAAAAACTTGCCATTCTACAGGGTGACAAAGGGACGTCTAAAATAGCTGGCTTTATGTGTTGTGTGTGTGTGTGTGTGTGTTTGTGTCCTGATTTTAGATCTAGTTCATCCAGTGAAAGGGTCATGAATTGAGGATTTGAGGATTTCTCTCTTACACTGTGTGTGTGTGTGTGTGAAAGTAAAATTTGGGAAACATGAAAAAAAGAAAGGCAAGAAAAAAAATACGAAAGTGTTGTAATGGTAGGCCTATACCACTGGAAACTGAACGCGCACTTGTCAGGTCAACACTTTATCTATCTACTGCATCAATTGCATACCGGCCCAATCGTGCAATTCAGTGTGTTATGCTCAGCCCTTGTGCACCTTCCTAGGTTTCGTTCTTTTCCCCAGGAATACACAGAAGGTAGATCTAAATGCTATGTTGCTAATTCCACGAATGATAATAATAATTTTTTTAAAAGTTGATCACTTGAAAATAATATAGCTAAGATAAGTAACATTTAAAATGCAGGGGGAAATAATACTTCCACCTGTTAGATTATTACGTTATCTCTATCTTTACGGCCTGTCCTGCTAACACTGCTAACCCGCAAAACTCATGTTAATGATACGTAGCCCAACTGATTTCTAAGTGTAATTTTTGTAATGAATGTCGACCACAATGTTATACGTTGGTTTTTTTGTTTTTTTTTATTCAGAATTATTAATTGTCGACATTAATGTGGAGCTCTTCCCGATGTCTGGCTTGTTTTTTTCTCTGATATAATATGCAAGAGCACTAAATTAATTTTTCTTCAGACACCGGTAAGCTGAGCAAATGGCACAGTTCGCAATCGTTTGAGGGATACAAAATTAACTTTATTGTTTTATGAGGTCGGTCGGTGCGCCATCTTTTTACCAAAGCAAAATGAAGAGTTCCCCTTATATCCGCTTTCGCAAACATAGCGGTGAGTAAGGTGAAGGACAAGTACGCAAGGTCGTTTCTGTAAACTTGGTACCGGCTGATGTGCTGAACTGCTGTAAAACTCGTCTGCAGACAAAACATCTGCCGTCTCCTTGTTAACGGTAAGTTAATGTTTGATGGAATGAGAATCCCTTTCAGTCTTGCGACATTATTCAAAAGCTGTTTGCGCTACTGGTAGAGTTAATCTCAATTATGGGAGCGTGCAGGACAACCGTTGTAGGCTACTATTGAATGCGAGTTTACTTGTATTACCTTGAGTTGCTCGCTATGTTAGTAAATGCGACCCCTAGCCCTAGTACTAATAGATCTATCTAAATCTAGATCTAACAGTAGATTTAGACTAGATCTAGAATCTAGATCTAGAACTAGATCTAGACTAGAATCTAGTAAGTCAAGGCTGATGAATATTTATTTCCAAGATTTTATTCATACTGAAAAAGAGCCGATTATGGATCTATTCTAGAGATCTTGATAATCACATTAAAACTAGAATCTAGATCTAGATCTAGACTCTAGATCTAGATCTGTATCTAAAAAGGCAGATAATGTGAGTCCTTCATGAAATATTCCCGAGTTTTTTCAATTATCGTGTCCTATGTAGATATCTAGATTCTAGAGTAGATCTAGATATAATTTTAAGGCTGCCCTTATCCGTCAACATTATCGGCTGATACTGCCCAGGTTTATCCGTCAACATTATTGACGGATACTGCCCAGGTTTATTCGTCAACATTATTGGCGGATACTTGGGTTTATCCGACAACACTATCGGCACTATTGACTAATATATATATTTAAAAAAATGACCAAACAGATTGATTACTGATAAAAAGACTTTTATAAGAAAAGAAAAAAAAACCCTACCCTGCTGAGAATCGAACCACTTACCCCCGATTGACAGGTAGATATCTAGATCTAGATCTAGATACAAAAAAAAAAAACAACTGGATTTCTTCCGTTATTGTTCTTGGATTAAAAAAAAAAATTGATGCCTAATAAAAAGACGTGAAAAAAAACAAAAAACCTGCCGTGCTGAGAATCGAACCATGAGCCCCTGACTGTCAGGCAGAGATGCTAACAACTACGCTACTGTACTGAGAACCGTGAGTAATTGTGAGGAAAGTCTTACTAAATAACCATGACCAAACCAAGAAACCCAAATCAACGGATTAGACTTGAACCTTCGTGTATCCATTAAATCAATAAAATTCCAAGTCTCTCCTATTTCAATATAGTTTTCAACACTCGCCCAATAACAATATGAATGTTGATCACGTTGGGTTGTACAGAACAAGGGAGAAAGACGGAGAAAGGGTTCAAATCAGGGGAGAGGACTCGCAAATACAGAATTTATGTTGACGGATAAAAAAAATCCTAGGGGAAATTTTATCCGTCAGTATTGACGGAGAAACACTTCGTAATTTTAATGATCACCGATTAGCAGCCTTGACTGTTTTGGTCTTGAACTGTTAAATGAAAGTAAATCTAGATGAGGAAACTAGACCAGTGAATAGAATGATACATCTACTGATCTAGATATCTAGATCTAGATCTAGAACTCACTTCATAAATTTTGAAATCATAGCCAAAAATTAAACGGAGTGACTATACAGTACAATGGCTATACTCCGGTCCGGGACTGAAGAATAGCCAAATGCCTAGGCTATACTCCGAAGAAGTGGCTAAAGATCAGTCCCTGTCCGAATTATAAGTGACAATCATTGGTGAATATTTACATCCTGTTAGTAATTGTAAACAAAGTGGATAGGTGGACCCCGGGGTGTATAGCGAAATATAGGTGTTTTAGCATAAGTGGACCACGGACCAATGAAAAGCTGTCTTTCATCACCAAGTAACTACGGTAAGAAAACAAACATTTGAATGGTGGCATGGATGTTGATAGATCTAGATCTACATTTACATGTTTTGTTGGACCTGGGGGGCATGAGGGTCTAGTCAGTTTGTTAAAAAATAGACAGACGATTATGTCTCCCCGCGACGCCCATCGATACAAGCGGAAGGAAAAAGTTAAGTAAGTACAGTGGTCTAGAGGCAAGGTGCTCGCCTCTCATGCCAATGGTCCCGGGTTCTAAACCCGGGCAGTGCAGGCATGTTGGAAATGGGATTTTTCTCATATTTTCAAGTCCCTGATCCTATTGGGGGGTAGGATCGAGTACCTAGTCTTCTCGGATAAGGACGAAAAAATTCGGAGGGCCCGTGTGCACGTTGCGCACGTTAAAGATACCTTGGCAGTTGGAAATCGTAAAGAGCAGGCCGAAAGGCCGCTGCCCGGGCAAAATTGAAAATTGAAATTAATAGATTAAAATGTATCCATATCATTCCCCCCCCCCCCCCCCCCCCCCCGTCAGAATTTATTATTCATTATTAAATATATATTGTTATTAATAAATATTCAAATATTATTTGAGTTGTGTGTTGTGTGAACTGATGTGAGTTGTGAACTGCTGTGAATTGTGAACTGTTGTGAGTTGTGAACTGCGCCTAACAGGCTGCGTTACAATTTGCTCTGAGATAGAGAGAGAGAGTGAGCGAGACAAGGAGAGAGAAAGAAGCAGTGTAGTGTGTTGAGCGCTTCGCGCGTTTGTAAAGCGCTTTGAGGTCTAGGCATAAAGCGCTATATAAGTGTACTTAGTATTATTATTATTATTATTATCAATGGGCGGTACACAGATTGTCTAACCAGGCGAAAAGGGGCTGGGGTAGCCATTGGCGATCGATGTAATGTACACACAAGTCCGGGACTTGAGTATAGGCATTTGGCTATTCCCGTCAGTCCGGGACCGGAGTATAGCCACAGCCAAAATTAAATGCACAGCTCGAAAAGCGATAGACTTAGAGTAGCTGGTTGGGTGTGCAGCCACTTTTGTTAACTTCCGGTTGCTGGATTTACAGTTGAAGTAGCAAAATCTTTTATTGGTCAGTGTGAATGTAGGTCATCCAGTGATAATTATATTGCAGAGCCACGCCCCTACAATGAGTTGTAGAACAACAACACATGAAACAACACCTGAGCTAAAAGACATTTGCGTGGCCACTGGTCATTAGTGCGGCCAGTGATTGGTCATAAGCGCGGCCACTACATCAAAACACGATTACACTGATGTTTTTCAGTCTCATTTGTATTTAGTGTCCCTTTCTGATTCTCTTTCTTGAGCAAACGAGCACCCTTTTCAATACATGACAACATGTCAACAGGCAGAATAGTCAGTTTAGTAGGGGGATAAGGGAAGGGTGAGAAACAGGAAAGAAGACAAAAGGAACCATCAATATAAAACTCAGTATATGGTGTGTATGGCTGTGACTCATCCTTACCGAACGACACTGTAAACCACTAACACGGAGATGATCTTTATTTTCTTCGGGGTCTCCTCTACGGCTGTTGACCCCCTGACCACCAACGTGTTGGCTTGTCTGATTCAAATACAACAACCCGATCACACCCTATCCTCAACAGAAGAGTTTCCTGAAAAAAAAAAAAAAGAAGTGAATAGTGGCACCCCTAGTTGTAAAGCATGCATTGCCCATCATGTGGCCCGATATCAGACATCTGCGCCCGTGTCATGCTTGTTACATTTCACCGTTAAACTCAATAGGAGAGCAAATTAGGCCTTGGAGATAGTATCCCCACAGGGTCGAGCTCGATATACTAGCATAATTGAATCGGGTTAGTCAGGAAAATCGAGTTATATGATTTTTTGCTGTCGTTAGCCTTCGAAATGATATCGGCAAAAAAATTTAAGTTCAATGATACGTCAATATCGCCATAAATGTCAATTTTCGCAGAAATGGGACATCGGGAAAGGAATCAAGTAAAACCGTCGACTTAAACAAAGATCACATTATGCGACTTTAAGCTTTGAAGGGTCTGACTGTATTTTCAAAATCTAATCCATTTCCCAACGACCTCGCATTAAACGGACCCTGCTGCAGTTGACGTTGCATAACTTGATGTTAACGTCGATTAATCCATCAAATCAACATAAGCATTTATTAAAGGTACCCCTGTATAAACTGTTTCACTTTGCACTTGCGGGTGACATTTTTGGAAGGAGAGGGGGTATTTTTGTTTCTATGAGGTTTGCCTGGGATTGTTGTTAAAAAATATAATGTCTTGCTCTTCATTGTCTCTGTGTGGATGTATCAATTAGTCCTGAGAAATAGTGCCAGTAGCTTTCTTTATACTTCACAATCATACAATGGTGGAAATTGTCAGCAACAATTTTCTGTTATCTCCCTTGTTTTTTCAGTAGCTTCATTTGGTATAATTTTTCATGTTAATGTCATGGCTGTCTATTTCTCCCACAATCTTCACACGGTGGATGCACAAGTACGAATTGTGGCGGAAATGGGTGGAAAGTTATCTGTATAAAAAAACAGCAAGGAAAAAAAATTCACTGCTGCGAGGAAGAAATGCCCAGACCTGAAAAAATTACACATGAAAGATAGTTCTTTTTGCTACTATGTCTATTCCTTTGACATGAAAGCGAAGTATCGTAAGTTTGTAATAAATGAAAATAGGCCTAAAAATATCGAATAATGCTTTTTCCACAACAATGATGGCCTCCCTCCTGCCTTTGTTTTGTTTCGACTTTAAACCCGGTTGCGTTTCAAAGTTTGAAGGCATGAGTTTCCGTGCAGGCTGCCTTATGCACGGGCCATGCGGGTGTTACTGTGCCAGTTGTGAGTTGTTTTCTACCTAGATGTACATAATCTGTGTGCCGATTGTGCGTGTTGCTTTCTACCTTGATCTAGATAATCTGTGTGCCGACTGAGTAAATTTCAGCAAGATGATATTGCAACTAGTAGCATAGAAAACAAAGAGTAAGGACACCGCAGACAACCAACACGTTACGTTGTCTTATTTCAACTACTTGGCTAAACATTCCCCCCCCCCCCCCACACACACACAAAATTAAAGAAACGGGGACATCCCTTTGATCTCGCCATGGACATTCAGCACCCGCCAGTCTGTCTCACGGGAAAATGGTTGAATTCACGGAGCGTCTTCAGCAAACGCTGGCGCTCTCCCTGAGATGCCCAGTGTGTAACCCGGTAACACGTATCCAAGCCTAGTGCGAATGGTGTGCTTGTCACATTTCAATGTTTTACCTCATGTGATGGCAATGGCATAGACGCATTCGGGATCAAATTTCTACAAGGCTGGGCTCGATAATTATGCTAACGTCATTTGATCAGGTCGGTCAAGAAAATCAAGATATACCTTTCTTTATCTGTTGGTCTTCAAAATCACATCGTCAAATGAGTCAAGTCTGATATGTCGATGTCGACCTAAAAGTTAGTTTTGCACAGAAATGAGACAATATGGAAGGGATCAAGTAACAGCTTAGACCTAAAGGAAGATCACGTTAACGGGCTTCAAGCTATGCTAAATTGACTGTACATGACTCATTCATTTCTACAAAGTGGACAGTATGTTTCACTAGTTGCTTCCATTCGTCATGTTTTGGTTTGACGGCCCTCTTTTATAAATGTTTTGTATTGTGCCAAGAGTTTTAAACCAATCCCTTTCTCTGATTCCTACTTTCTGGTGATAATCCATGCTGGTCACACTCGCAACCATCAGAATGTCATCAAAGCCCCAACATGGCCACCAATGGCCGCAATCCAGACAAGGATAAAAATTGTTGGTCCTGAGTGCGGCCACCCATATAATTTCTTTAGAAGACTGTTTTGTCTTCTTTTTCAAACTTCAAACAACTGATTGACCTCTTTATGCCTCCCTAGCCACCAAAATAGGCGTTGCCAATTCACAAGAGGGCGATAGGATCATTTCCGGTAGACTTGCCTTGAGATCGTAAGTAAATTGTTTCCTCTGTGAAAATCTTCAGTCATGCATAGTGGCCAGAAAATAATATAGGGATCGGCCACTGTTATAATAAAAAACGCCTTCTTAATGAAAGAATGCAACAAAATGGGCTGTCAAGAAGCGGAAGGTTACATTAATTAGGAAGTTATAGATAATTTCAATTTTTGGCCGCGCTCATGACCTGCCCACAATGGGACCTACCACCATAGAATCTAGATCTGTATAAAAAAAAAATGAATTACACATTTTATGTTCTGAGTGTTATTTAATGTTAATCACCGAGTCGTGCGTTTACTGAAAAAATATCCATCAAGAGGACTAACTTGCCAGTCCCCCAGCAACTCCCTGCTCATTAATACTCTTAAAGTTACGTCCTTGTAGTATCCCCACTGTGTGACTTAAGTGGAACTACTCCTCATAGCTCTTCTTGCACATGTCCAGAATGGAAATGTGAAGATACATGTAGGATTAAGAGATCTGTGCGGATTTTATTTGACAGGTTAATGAGCCAGTAACTGCCTTTGAGTAGTTTGAGTCCCAGCAAATCAAATTGAATTATTCTGAAACATATCTGTTTCATAAAAGAAACCCATGGCTATTCATGAGCACTAGGCTACTGAAGTGTGGTCCCCCGTGTCAAATGTAACAGATAGGTGGAGCAGGAGTAGGTTGGAGTAGAGCTAGATGCAGGGTTATTTGATATAGTGATACAGAATAAGGGAGGACTATCGAATCCAGTTATCTTGAGCTGAAGGTTAGGTGTACAAGACTAAGGTAATAATAATAATAGGTCTGGGATATGGGATAGGGTTGGTTATTCATTCTTTCAAGTTTAATCATTTTTAATATCTTTTCTCACCCCTGTCTCATTAAACGGCTTTATATGTTGTTTCCTGAAGGTAAATGGTCACAGCAGTCTTTCCCAAAATAAAGAAAAAACAATATGCAAATGAAACTTAAAAGCAATCTGTCATGTGAAGAGCATGTATAGAAGTGGGGAAAAAAAAAAAGGCTAATTACTGGGAAAAAAAATAAAGAGAGAAATATAATTTGATAAGAAAAGATATAAATATTTTGATGCCAAAAATAAAGAATTGTTATAAAAGCAAAATAGATTTGAAATACTTCCTTTAACAAGGAAAAGATGAATTAACATATATATAATTGGCCACAGGTATGAATGAATAATGGTGTAAAAATTGACTGATTCGGAGAAGATAAATCTAAATGGTATTGAAAAGGCAAAGCAGCAAGATTAGGGGCAGGACTGTATTTCACAATTTTTTTACAGATGTGGTAAAGTCACCATGGTGAAGTAAGTTGGATTGATCCAGACAGAAGCTTTTGATCTCTTTGCCCACCTTTTTTTTTTCTTTTTCTTAATTAACAGTCCCTTCCTCTTCAGATATCTTCCCTTAAAACACACTGAAAGAAAACTATAAATCACAGTTAGACCTGGGAGTGGAAACATGACATGGATGTGTCAAGTTTCCACTCCCAGATTTAACTGTGACACAACAATCCTTGATTTGAGATGCAAATATTCTAGATGGCTGCTCTTACAGGTGGAGCACATTAAGCACAAGCAGCACCGATTATGTTTTGGAATTTTGACAGTGCCATCACAATAGTTGTGACCAGTACTGAACACACAACTTACTGTACTAATAATACTTTTTATTATATTTTATACATGCTTATCATATTATTATCCTACAAATTTGAAAATGATGTTGGTCCAGTGGGACATATTTCTTCACTCTGAAAGAGAGACTTTGCCCATATCATGAAAGGTGATGGAATAAGACCTGAGTACATGGTGCACCAGAAATAAGGAAAGTTCCGTATGTGGGGGGCATGGAATTATTTCCCTCTTATTTGCACGATAGGACAGCATGTGTGCGAAATTGGGTCAACCTGATGCTCAATAGGAACCAATATTATAAAAACCACAGAAAAACTGTGGGGTCGCGGCAAGGGTATAAGCAAAGTCAAAATTTGGCAAAAAGAAGAAGTTGTATGTAGCAAAGCCTCGCATAAGAAATACTACCCAAACGGTACAATGAAATACAAACTAAACTAGAAGACAGAAAATGGCCGATATTTTGGCAACAGGCTTTTTCAGGGAAAAAAACGACAAAAAAGCAACAACAGAAAAAAATTGGAAAATTGAACAGATAAAACAATCGAACAGTGAGGCTTTCCATAGTAGAGACACAAACAGACCATAACTTTCCCTAGTGATAAACAATCCTGTAAAAGAGAAAAAAAAAAGGGGGGGGGGGCAGGGATTGAGTCATGGTAAAACCTTTGTCGTTAATCCACAACGAAACGAATGCCATTAAATATTAAAAGTCGAGTTCAACATTCACTATTTAAAATGACCTCTTTGCATTTTTCTTTTTTTGTTCAACAGTATTAGCAACAAGCCTGTCATCATGCCTATCAAATCCATCAAAGCACGGCAAATCTTTGATAGCCGCGGAAATCCAACGGTTGAAGTTGATCTGACAACAGACAATGGTAAGTTTACCTGGTATTGTTTTCATGGCTGACTGCACATTTGTGTTGAACCTGACATTCTAGTTAACTGGTCCGACCCCCCGCCCTCTCCTTTTAAAAAAAAATGTTAGCAACAGAGAATGCAGTATGTTTGCCTTATTTTGGTAAATCAGTTACTTTATTTAAATGCATTTGAGGAGTAGGCCCTTAAAAAGTAAGCATGACAATCAACAGAGGAATGTCCCTTGAGTTATAAAAATAATTAAAAGGGAGAGCTGTGCCATTGCTTCAGGCCTTAAAATCCTGAGATATACCGGCAATTGGGTCACCTGAGCTGACAGTTGTGAAAGCCAGGGACATCCAAAATTTGTTCATCACATGAATTTACTATAGATTACAACTATGTGTATACTTTTGTCCAAAGTTCTGCCCATGCTAACATTTTCTATGAGAAATGGTATCAGAAGAAGTTGTTTAAAACTTTCCTTATATTACATTCTTTAATATTTATAATTTTGTATGTGTAGTGACCTCTACTCTTCTGACTAATGAAGTTTGAAAATTTGGCATTATTGAAATAAGAGTCATTTATTAATGGAAATTCTGATATCCACTTTCATTTAAGAGGATGGCTAAAAAATAACATTTAAAAAAATTATTATATAAAGAAAGAAGTTTACGATGTTAGTCTTACTGTTCTTATTGTTGGATGCACTAAAATTTTAATTCATTATTTGAATATTATAAATGAAGGCATGTTCCGTGCTGCTGTTCCCAGTGGAGCATCAACTGGTATTTATGAAGCTGTTGAGCTAAGAGACAAAGGTTCCGAGTACATGGGAAAAGGTACGGTTGTCAGTTTTCTTTACTTAGTAATTTATTTGATGTTGTCTGGTTGCTGTCAAATTTTCAAGGAAAATCTTTAAGTAAATGCAGGTTGCAAAGTTGCTGCGCATTGTGAACCAGTAATACATGTTTGTCCCAGATCCCGGGAAGGCAAGATAGTTGGATTTAAGCCCTCACGAGGAAGTTGAAGACCTTTCAGTTGTACAACTGGTCCCCTACTCACAAATTTCATCATCTGTATGACAACCAAAAATTCCTAGTTTCGAGATAATGATGTACCCCTCTTAGTCTTATGTTATTTTGTCATTAATTTGATATGCTAGGAGGTTTGCCATTTCAGACAAGCTGTTGCTAGTTAGTCGTATGTTATGTCAGTTTGTCTTTCAGCCAGGAGGGGAAAAGATGAAAAGACGTTGGTTTGACAAATGCATTTTTTGCAAAAAATACTTCTAATTTTGCTAAATCCTTTTCAGAACAATAAGTTAGAAACATATAGATGCCAGTTGATGGCATATAGAGATCTCAAATATGTAAAAAAAAAAAAAAAAAAGAAAAGCAGATAATGTTATTCTTAGCAAGAAACCAGTTGATCATTTAGACAGTGATTTTCTTACACTAATCACCTGGGTGTTCAGATCAGCTGTATTGTTTTTGTTATGTTACCAGTATTCAATGGTTACAGTTTTTGGAAATGGATAGCAAATATTGTTTTAATTAAACCCATGATTACATTGCCATGATGTAAGTCTTTAATCAGATCGTATGAAACAACACTTACCTACAAGACAGTATTATTACTCATGTCTTCCTCATTCAATTTTCATTTCTCAAGAGCTTTAGTCAAGCTGGTGTGGAATAATTGGGGAAGATGCATGTATAATTATCTGCTTTTAATTGGCCACAGATCATTTCAGTCAAATCAAAGACAGTGACATATTTTAGCTAAATTTATGGCCCAGAATATCTCACCTTGTATTTACATTCATTAATGGGCTTTGTCTTCTAGTTTTACAATTATCACATCATATTCTTTTTTGTTTATGCTTCCTTCCTGTTGTTTGTTCAGTATTTCCCTGCACGTCTGTTAAATCCTTCTGCTGTTTTGACAATCAGGAATGTATACATATTTTCAAAGATACCATTTAATGAAAAGCCTGAGGAATGACATCACAACTAAACATTCACTAAAAGCAAAAAAAGAAAGCCCCATCTGATAAACCTTCTGGTCAGTCTAGATTTATGTGGCATAATTAAATGTTTTTGCTCTGGCAACTAAAGGAGGGTGATCACTTCAGAGCTCCTTTGATATTTGGTCAATTGACAAAAAGATAAGGAGTGAATTGGCAATTTTAAAAAAAATCTGGTTGTTGTCTTGTAATTGTTTTATTGTTTCTGTAAATAACAGAAAATGAATAATTTTACAGATAATTTAAAAAAAATAAATTTTTGTTATAGGTGTTTTGACAGCAGTGAAGAATGTCAACACTGAAATTGCTGATGCCCTTATTAAAGCTGTGAGTATAGTTAAGAACGGGAAAGTAAAATAAGGGAGTCGATTACCATTTTTGAAGATTTTTCACACCAATTTTTGTCTCTGTTATTTTCATCAAAATGATATCCACAGCGAAAGGCAGAGAAAACTGAAATTGAGTAATTTTTAATCATCAGGGTGAATTTGAATAATGACTTTGCGCAGTATGCAGTTAAATTTCCTAAACTTAATTTCATTAAGTTACATTCTTGAGCAAATTTTTGTATCATTGTCACTGTGATACTCCTGACTGTTAAATTTAATATAAAATATTGTGCAGTGAAGTATAACTCACTCGTTCTGAATTAATTTTTTGGATCTGATACTGCGGCAATGCCTCAATGCTGCAAACCTTATCATGAAGCACAAAAAGTTGAAGAATTGCTGTATATTTCTTTTTCAGCAACCTGACCTGAAAGATCAGCGAGCTGTTGACAACATCATGATTGCCTTGGATGGGACAGAGAACAAAGGTATTTTGAGGCCCCAGCATGGAGATAATTTACTGCAAATTAGAGTCAAAATGAAGAGAATTGTTTATCATTTTGATAATAAGCATTTACTCCAGATTTGAATAAAACTATTTCTGTGCAGTGAATGTTTAGAGTTTTCAGTATTTTGTGATGATTTTATTTGGCACCATATTTTGAAATGTATTTTGAGCTTAAATTTTGCATTGATGGTGAAAAATGTGAGGCAGTCATATAATCATTATTTTCTTCTGTGAATGCAGCATAATGTATAGCGGGTTGAAATCACTTTACAAATTCCTAAATGCCAACTTTAATATCAGTTTGGCAACAAAATCTGTATAAATATTGATTTCTAGTTTTATTATGAAAAGTGAAAGGCAAAACTGTAGAAAGCAGGAAGTAGGCAGTGATGATGAACTGAACAATGTACATTTCTAATGTAATGTCATGCACACAAACAGTTTACACAGTCTGCTTATCATATATATATATGCTCAGATTTTTTCTGTGTTTTTGTTTTGCCATGAAGAAATTCAGTTTTATTGTTTTAGAACACTGGCCAGATATACTAGTTACTAGTGAAAGTTTTAGCCTCTTTGCCAGGTCTAGGTCGTGCCTTTTTGTAAAGTCTTTTGTGTCTCACAAGCTTGGTTCATTAACAGGAAGGCTTGGTGCTAATGCTATACTAGGAGTATCCATGGCAGTCTGCAGAGCGGCAGCAGCAGAAAAAGTGAGGCTAAACATTATTTTGATGATATTCTTTTAAGTCCTGGACTTTTCATCATGGGGACCATGACTAAGTTTCCAAAGACCAGAGTCCCAGTGAGGACTGATTTGTGAATGTGTAGATAGTTGGATCATTTGCAGCTGTTGAAATTGTAGTCAGCTGTGTTTTGCATCAGCCATAAAGAACATTTTGTGGAAATGCAAGTCTATGTACATGCATTTCTATATTGGCAATAATTATCTATATAAATAAGAGGGAGCTTTTGAAATTTATGCAGAGAACTCTGAGACAGTCACAAAACCTGTAGACATGCATTTTTTGCTTAAATTCCTTAAAGGTAATGTAGTTTGCAATGGACAAGTGAAATTGTGAGTATATTTGCATCACACTCAGCCAAGACAATTTTCACAGGCGGCCCCTGCCTTTTCTGTACTGCATTTTCTAGCCTCAACATTTGTAGTTTTCCTGTGTGTTTTTTTTTTTTTTATGGTAATTTCTTTTGGTAGTTTGGTTGTACTTTCTGGTGCCTTATCAAATTATCATGGTGTAAGCAAATAATTTGCAATTGAGGTGCTAGAGAAAAAACACTTTTGCAAGCCCAGACATAAGGTTGGCTATTAAGGGACTGCGCCATCAGTCCTACTAAAAGGTTATATCATTAATCAGTTCGTTTCACATCTCACAATTTACTTTTTGTTTCTGCTGGTCTTTGATATTAATACCTTCATGGATATGACCACACTGAAGTGAATAATACAGCTTTGACTAGCCTGCCAGTATGATGCTTATGTCAGACTATTAAACATTGTATTACATTCTGTATTACATTTTACATTTACATTACAAACTATTACATTTCTATGGAGAGAAAATCCAGAAATTGTATTGGCGTATATTTGAAATTCGAAAAAAGAAAAATTTGAAAAAATGAAAGGTTAAATGTTCTGTCACCATAAAAGTGTCATTTATTTTGTTATCTTCATTCATATCCTTGTGTCAAATTATAAGATTTTCTGTTTTTTTCTCAGGGTGTGCCTCTGTATCGCCACATTGCTGATATTTCCGGCACAAAACAGATGTTCCTTCCTGTTCCAGCTTTTAATGTTATCAACGGAGGCAGCCATGCTGGTAACAAACTTGCTATGCAAGAGTTTATGCTTCTCCCAACAGGTGAGACTGACTTCACTCCCAGCTACATTTCCCCCCAAAACTTTGACGCTTATGAAGTGTATCCTGTGGGAGGAATTAAATTACACTAGCTGAAAGACATACATCTTTTTCATACTAATCTATATATTATAATGCTACTGTTGTTGTTGTTTTTCTCAGGAAGGATTTTGCCATTGACAGAAAAACATGAATTTTTTTATTGTTTTAGGTGCCAGCACTTTCACTGAAGCCATGAAGATTGGCTCGGAGGTGTACCACAATCTCAAATCTGTGATTAAGAAGAAGTATGGTCAGGATGGTAAGTGGATTTTCTGCCAAGAGAATGTTGTGCAGTTTTGTATTGTTTTTCACATGGAACTCGGAGTTATTTTGGGGACTCCAGTTTGTGTTAGGTAAGCCCAACTGCTTGTCATTTGGTTTACAAACACACCGAGAACAAATCATGGCACAAATATTAAGTGATAGTGCTCCTGGGAATGGTAGTCTGCCTTTGGCTTTTCATTAGGCTGTCTTTAATTTATGTTACACATAGATAGTTCACTTTTTTAATTAACTGTGGTGCTATGATTATTTGTGGCTGATTTCATAAGGGACAACATTTTATGTGCTTTAATTTGAAATTAATATTTTCTTTTACCTTCTCCTGCTATTTTATATTCACAGCTTGTAATGTTGGAGATGAAGGAGGCTTTGCACCAAACATCCAGGACAATTCTGAAGGTCAGTACTTTACTCTGATCAGAATTTGAATATTTTAAAGTTAGCATTGTGCTTTTAACTCATTGACTACTTTCAGCACTTGATGCTTTACCAACATCAACAGATCCATGATTATGACATTTGAGACTTCATAATTCCACCCCAGTAGCAGATATGCGATTAGAGTATTTTGCAGTTGCTACTTCTGCCATTTGGCTTTCAAACGGTACCAGAAAGAACTCTTTAGCATGAAGATCGATTTTATATGAATTTTTTTAACTGCAGACGTGGTAGACACCTCAGCACATTTTCTTATAAAAAACAAATGGTATACTGCAAACTGGAGTGGAACGTCTAGCTTAATTTTTTTATTTTTATTGTTTTGACATTCTGAATTTACTTCACTGTGCATGTTATCCAAACAGTTCAAAATTAAGTGAGGTAGAGGAGTTGTCACCTTTCGTCACTCCCCAAAATGATTTTTTTCCCCCTTTTGTCAGCTTCTTTGACGTCTTGATAGATACACAACAATAAGAGATATATATTTTTAAACTTCACGCTGCCAGAGGCGTCGAAATATGGCATTGACTTTCCAGGCGTTCACTCTGCACAGGCATATCAATATGTCAAGGTCAAGCTGACCGCGCCATGCACAAGCTGTATTTTCACACATCAGATCACTGTCCTCTTTGAGGCGTAACTGCCGTCTTATTGCTCATTGTATCTCTTCAAAATCAAAGGCATTGTGACGAGGACATGTGAACCAGTGAATCACTGGTCGGACTCACAAAGACTAAGCTTTCAAAGGCCCCCCCCCCCACTAAGGAAATGTGTAACATCAACATGTGAACTGCTGCTCAACAAATTTGCAATATTGTCTATTTTCTCACAAGCTGACCATCATCTAAAGTGTCTGTATATATCTAAGAACCAATCAGAAACAAGCTCTGAAGTGACCTTTGCCCCAAATGCCCACATTGGTTTATTAGTGTGTCAATCTGGATGAAACCATTTGTTTAGGGCTTGTGGGGCGTGGCTAGTTATCATGCTTCATTCTCATGAAAATTATAGCTGTCATTTTGGTATCATAAGTCAGATCATTGGTTAGAGACTTACAGACAAAGCTTTTGCTGGTTATTTCATTATCAAACATGATAAGGCGTAGCAGCAAATGTTTTCATACCGATCAACTACAAACCAAACCACATGGACAGCGGTAGTGTGGTCATCATGCATTAGCAAGGGTCAGTGCGACCCAGATAAAATTCCCCGTGAGTAAGGTCACTGACTGGACAGCAGGCTTTACGGGTAGCGTGCAGGATGTGGGTTAATGCAAAACATTAAACCTACATTCAATTTTGAATATATCCCCCATGGATGAAACAATTTTATACATAAGTACAAAAGACATGCATTTTTCAAAATATCCTAGCTTTTCCTGGTATGCAGGGAACAGTTTGTGCCACCAAGGTTGATAGTCTGTGATAGTTAATGAATAAATGGTGAGCTTCTTGAAAATAGGGGCAATTGCTGGCAAATGGCATAGATCCACAGAAACTAATTGGAATTTGTTTTGCGTGTGCAAAAAATTGGTATTTATTTTTATATCATAGCATCAAGTGTGATTGATAATTATATTGCAGGCTTTGAGCATTCAAAAAGTATTTTGCCTTTGTTTTTAAATGATGAATGAAATTTCAACCAATGGCTGTTGTTGTATTTTGATCAGGTTTGGAGTTGCTGAAAGAAGCCATTGAAAAAGCAGGCTACACCGGGAAAGTAGAGATTGGCATGGATGTGGCAGCATCTGAATTCTACAAGGACGGCAAATATGACCTGGACTTTAAAAACAAGGACTCAGATCCCTCAAAATGGGTAAGGAAGGATTCCAAGCGGATCACTTTTTGGAGTGGGTTTTGTGTGACAGGTTACAAGAATCGAAGAAACTAATAACAAACTAAAATAAAAGTCACAGGTTTGTGAACATAGAACCATCCAGTAGGATCCTCTTCCTATTATGTTGTGCTTGCCCAATTGACTTTGTTTCTGATTAATGTTATAAGCAAGTCTGGAACAAGACTACTTGCTTATTTTACTGTGTTATTTATGATGATGAATAGGAAAATGGACGAGTCCAGTGATCCTATGGCCCTTTCTGTTCATCAACACTTTTACTGCGCATATATAGTTGTATAGATAAACCATCAGGCAAGATTATTCAGATTAACCATGACGCTAGTGAACATATTGGATCTGCCCCTACTGACATACTTTTTTGTTTTTTTGTATGTTCTTGCCTTCAGCTGACATCCGATGAACTAGCTAACATGTACAAAGGTTTTGTGAAGAATTATCCAGTGGTCAGCATTGAAGATCCCTTTGACCAAGATGACTGGGCTGCATACACAAAGATCACGGCTTCAATTGGCATTCAGATTGTTGGGTGAGCATATGATGCTAATGAGAATAGGTCCCCATAGTGTGGTCTTTTAACATAGAAGAATCCAATTGAAAGTACTTTCTTTTTATTGTTTTGTCAGGAATTAGAAGCATTGTTTAAAAAAAAAAAATGCCCCTGCCGCAAGATGTAGTTTTCTCTAGGAGCAAGACATTAGATGGCATTAACATGCTGCTTTTACAATAGCTTTTCAGGATAAAATAAGACTTTGCAAAAAGCTACCTTTTCAAAGCAGATGTCCAACATAATTGCGTAGACAAAGTTGGAGACTAATAAAAGCAAAAAATATGGATGATAAATGAATTGCTCTTGTAATTTTAGGATAATTGTTTTGCACATTTTATCTGTCTTCCAGAGATGACTTGTTGGTAACAAACCCCAAGAGAGTTCAGAAGGGCATTGATGTCAAAGGCTGCAATGCCTTACTGTTGAAAGTGAATCAGATTGGATCAGTCACTGAAGCCATTGATGCGTAAGTATTATTGGAATGATAATTTGACTTTCATGGAGGACTGAGTCAGATTTGTGGGATGTAGTGCTAACATTATTATGGGACTGGCTGCAAGACAAGAGATTTTGGAGCAGCTTGAAAAGAGAAAAATCTGAGGTCCATCAAGGCCTTGAAGAAAATAACAAAGCTAAAAAAGTAAGTGCATTTTGTTAAAATAAATTATTAGGAATGTTAGAGAAGACATTAACCATCGGAGATTTAAACAGTGGGATTTCTCAGTGTGTTTTGAACATTAAAAATACTTTTTACTGCGATATCAGTACAATTTTTTCTCTCAGTGATTGATTTTATGTATTTCAGTTGTAAGATGTCACAGACAGCAGGCTGGGGAGTGATGGTTTCTCATCGCAGTGGTGAGACTGAGGATACATTCATCGCAGATTTAGTTGTGGGTTTGGCCACAGGACAGGTAACATTTTATTTGAAAACTTTACTTCTCTTTATGTATTACAAAAATATTAAGTCCAGTTGATGAGTGGGTAATTTGTCTTTCAGTTGTGAACATTGCCCACAAAATACACCTATGAGTTGAGGCACATGAGCTATCAGTATTACGGGGTGTCTGCCAGGCCTCGGGAAATACCTGGGAATTTGAAAAATTGCTTTTACCTGGGAAAGCCATGGGATTTGTGCGCGAGATGTTTCTTGACCCAAGAAAAATGCAAGAAGAAATAATTTTGCCGATCAGACAAAAATTACTTGTAATGCCACTGATCTTGACAATAAAATGTGATTGTGACAGGCAGAGGCGTAGAGGTTTCGCATTCGGGGGGGGGGTAGTTGATAGCGACATGTGCAGGGGATGCATGCAATGGCGGTACCTTTTCAGTTGTTTTAGGGCAAACAGTGTAGAAACTGGTCGGTGCCAACCTGTCTACGGGAGTGTCAAACTACTCACTTTGATGTCCACCAGAGAATGGATGATATGTGAAGTTTGGTGCCACCTAATACTAATAAGAGTGGGGGCGTAAAGGAGAGATGGAGATCGTCTGCCTACCTGGGTCAGACGTCTGTTGGAAGGGCCACACGTGGTTAACTTGACTAACGGATTGCAGATTTGCTGAACGGCACTTATCAACATAATTGATAGCCCCCAGGCAGGAATAACATAGTTTCTTCATCGTGTGTGTATTATTAATTTGAAATAAATTGACCTGACAAGAGGTAAGCAATAAGCTTACACTTCTCTGTGTGAAGCTTTCTCTAGGGAGAACGCGTGTGGCCATGTAATTTTGATTTTTTTAAACTACGCAATGTGAATTCAATCGTTTTCATGGGACATGGGGTAAAAACAGTCGGCACCGGCAAGTCTACGATTGTGTCAGACTACCCACCCGGTCACCATTGATAGACAATATTACGTACGGCTTGGCACCACCTGATGCAAGTTTAGGAGAGTGAAAAAGGGATGGAGATTTGTCTACATACTTGGGCCAGGTATCCTTTAGAGGTCCAGCGCGGTTTGAAAAACGTTAGATTTATGTAATATGAGCAAAACTTTTTGCGCCACAACAAGTGGGTTTATGTGTACAGTGGGGAACGGTTAAACTGAAACTAGCGCTAAACCGTAAGAAAATAAGAATCCCCAATTTTTTTCTTCTTTATCTTTGTTAACAAACTAGCGCTAAACTGAAATAACCCTATGGTTAAACCGAAAAGAAAATTGCTGGATTCAGTGGCCAGTCCACTATGATTTGCCATCGATTGAGTCAAGTCACTGTATCACCCCACTACACCCCCCCCCCTCCAAAAAATGAGAGCAGAGCATGCTTCGTTCTGCCCGGTACTTAGGCCTACATGGAAGTGGCAGCACTACAGGGATAAGGGAGAGGGAGGGAGGTCCATAAACTCACGGGTCCAAAATCAGACGGCAGCAGACGCTCCGTTTGGCGCATCGCAACTGACCTTTCGTGTAAAATGTGTGACATCAGAGAGACAACACTAGTTATCGCGGACAGCGCATTTCATGGCATCGTATACGGTAACGGTAACAAGCTCGGCGGGACGGTGATTCTGTACTGTCCGTCCACACGCATGCCTCCCTGTTCTGAGAGTTAGTCCACATTCACCCGCATATTCATGCTTTGAGTGTGCCTAGGCCTGAGCAATCGTCCACCCTCATTCTCAGTCAAAAACACAGTGCAAGCGAGGATGTGTTGAGTCTGTTTAGCCTGTGCGTTTACATTATTTGTCCTCTATGATAGTGATTTTGGCTGCCTCTCTTAAAACTGGCATTTAATTTTTCAAACCTCCTATCGCTAAACTGAAACTCTGTCTAAACCGAAAACAAACTCGTGGGGCCCGCCGATTTCGGTTTAGCCGTTGTCTACTGTATTAGGATTAAAGGTTACTAACTTCCTGGTGATGGCACTGAAATGCTAGGTTGGGCTGACTGACTGCTTAAGAATTAGATCTAGTGTGAAAATAATTATTATTGTCTCTAGATTTTCTTCAGCTCTATGGAAAATGTTTCATACACACCGACCGAGGTCTTGAAAAGTTGGGGGTGGTATTATATCAGAAAGTAGCATTTTTACTCTCATTTTCAGCACTTGAGGTGGAGGTGGTGGTGGTTGCTGTATTATAGATGTACAAGCTTTTTTCCCCATACAGTTGTGCTATTTGTGTGTGTGTGTGTGTGTGTATGCATCTATCGAGTGTCTAAAACCGTAGGTAATGTCCAGTTTTTTTCGTGAAATATGCTTTCTGTTGTTTTTTAAATAAAATCTTCCCATATTATATTCCTGTTTATAATAGTTGGAAGGTTTGTAAGAGATGCTGTTAAGATGTTAAGAAGTCTTATCTGATAAAAAAAAAAAAAAAAAAGTCACAGTGACATCAGTACCACCTGGAAGATTCTCGATTTATCTGATTTTAATCATTCTGGCATTGAAGCATCAGACAGACTGGCTTCCTTTTCTTGTTTTCAGTAACTCCAATGCCTGCCTAAAGAAACATGAGTGTCAGTTAGAAATTCTGAAGTTCAGATTGGCATCCCTGACAAAAATATGTTGATGGCACTTTGAAACTTTGAGAAAATGGCTCATAATTAATGTATAAATTAGGTGCCTATGGTTAACTTGTACATTGTTTTAAGCTGATGGTTTTTTCGGATGTGTTCACCGTTGCAAAATGGGGAAATTTGAGTTTGGCGGTCACCCTGATATTAGCGTCCAGGTTCATATTTGAACTGATACCAGAATTCTGTGGATGTTGTTCTCTGCATCTGAATTCATATATGGTTTTTGCTTGTTTTCTGCATTAAAAAAGAGCAACAGAATATAAATTGATTTCTTGAACATAACTGGCAGGACATGCAAAGATGAATGAGAGAAGGTACTGGGGAAAGTCTCTGTAAATGAAAATGCCAAGTTTTTAGTGCAATCTGCATTTTAAAAAAATGTTCTCCCCTTTTCCATTGCTTTTCTGTTAAATCATGAATTTAAAATAGTTGAAAATGGACTTTTGGTGCATTTTAATTTTTGTGAGACTGCAAGCTTGCATTCAAAATCCTTTTTTGAGCTAAATCACTGCTGTGTATTGGGATTTGCTAGTACTGGGCATCAGTTACTGACTTAAACGCAAAAAGTACCGTATAACCTTCAAATTTTTATACAGCTTACAGTTGGTACTTAGATCATAATGCGACCGTTGATGACTACTGATTCTGAAGCATCTGCTTTTCACAAGAGATTTTTTTGTCAATTCATTTTGTCCTCGCATGATGTCCACTTTTGGCTTTTATGGCTATTATTTTACAGCCTTTCGAGAGGGGTTCAGTTTGGTGTACTTTTCCCGAACTGGAACAGCATGCACAGGGCACTAATGTGCATGAGAGACTATTTGAGAGGGAAAGAGTAGGGGGATAGGGAGAGAAAGGGATACACTGAGAGGGTCAGAAGCAGGTTTAGTTATCCCTGGCAATGCTAGGAGCCTCAGCTAGTATGATTGCATGTATGCAAATGATGGGTGCGACATCAGTGAGAGATTTGGTATGCCGTTTTGGATGAAGAATACAGCTTTTTTCGAAGCAAATGTTTTTTTCAGTGTGATATGACCAAATTTTTCTACCATTTACAGATCAAGACTGGTGCCCCCTGTCGATCAGAACGACTCGCAAAATACAACCAGCTGTTGAGAATTGAAGAGGAACTGGGAGCCAATGCTAAGTTTGCTGGCAAGAACTTTAAGAACCCCAAGTAAATTCCTGCATTACCATAGATTATTTTGTTTCAGGATGTTGATTCTTCTTCTTTGAGAGTCATCATAATTGTATTCTGTTGGTGTTTTTCTTTTCTTCATTTGTAAATTGGTTACTGATTTAAGTTGAAGCAAAATTTTAGACTGAATGAACTGAAAAAGTTCGTTAGGCAGAAATGAGTTATCATGAATAAATTTTATATTGTGTCAATGAAATACATGTCATGTTTCTGTAATAATTTGTATGGATATCTCTATTGTTCAATAGGTAAGAGGAAATAGTGATATAAACTTTAGACTGTACATTTCTAGTATCTGTTGTTCAAGTTCAGTTTCAGCAAACTATAATTCTATTATACTAGTAACTGTAGCGTCTGGTCTTGAGATTGTTACAAAGCGGTCAAGTTTGATTTTTCTCTAGATCCCGTGAAAACACCATTCTGCTCAAACGAGATTATCCAAACAATGTAGCACCATTTAATGATTCAGATATATTTTGCATCATTTTGTTATTTTCTCTCATTTATCTGTCATTTGTCCTCATCTTGATGTTAGTTGAGATATTTGAATGTGGTTTTGAAAGTTGAGTTCTTGTTTCAACATTGTCCTTTTGTGATGTGCATCCTTATTTCAAATTCACATTTGCCAGCGCGAAGTCCTAATATTGCCCACAGAGTAACTGTGGGTGAAGAAGTGGCAAGGTAGATTACCAAAGCTTGTACACTTGTTTGACAGTTGCTAGTGTAATGGCAGTTCACTGACAGTTGCTAGTGTAATGGCAGTTCACTTAAAGAATGCTTTTATACATGTATTTTTCCGTGATTCTCTTGCTATATAGCCGGCTGACAGCCTGTGGTCTATCAGCTGAACCTTCCAGATTAACTGAAATTCAGTAGTGAAATTTTCATTTGTGTTGGAAACCCCCTTATTCTCTTAGCATGTTCTATTGTTTCTTGAGGCTGTGTTATGCTTTATTAGTCTGCTCATACATATTTACTAGGTTTATCTTTCGGTTCCAAATAAAAAGGACCTTTTGTAAATGGCACACCAAATTTGAAGTGTTTTACTTGCTTGTGACAGAGTGCAAACGTCAAAATTTTTCACCACCATCATCGAAGATTAAATCATGACAAACAATCACATATATACATATATGCTTGATGGAAAGATTTTATTTAAAGTTTAAGAATTGCAAAGTGAAGAATTTCGAAATTGAAAATGGACCACATTGTGCTTCTGTTGTCTAATTCTCTGGTGTATTATGTCATCATAGGGTATGCTGCAATGCTTTGTTAAGTGGAGGGGGTAGTGTTCTTTCACATGAAACAATTGGGTGGCTTTTTTGTTATCTTATATATGATTCACAAAGCAGTGAGAAGACTACTCATCCATTGGGGAGTATGATGTTTTGTACTTCTGGATGACGTTGATCTAAATGGAGCAGCTATTGATACCATCTTTAGTGGAGAGAATCAGTTTTGTTTATGGTAGTTTTGTAGATAAAAGATAAAGCAGAGTATCAATTTACTTGGCTTAAACTGATTTTAGGGTGTGGTTACAATTGCAAGACTAGAATTTGTCATCAGTTAGTTATTGTATTACTCACATACAGGTACTTACATAGTCAAAAACTGTGTTAAATTCTCTCTTTCATGAGTAGATCTGTAAAAGGTCACATTAAAAAAAGGTATTTTATGAAAAATCTCCAAATAAAAATAAAAATTCCAGGGCAATAATTAAACAGTCACAGTTTCTTTCAGTTTTCAAAGTAAGGCACATTGTTGAAGTCTGGCATGAAAGAATGTTCAAATTTTTCCTCATTATCACAAACTGGTAATTAAAGACATCAATCAGTTGGACAAATTATGTAATGCCAGTAAACAAATGCTGACACTTTTGCTACTGAACTTTTGCCACAGTGTACTGGAGCTATTCACTGCAAACACTGACACAGTCCTTTTTTTCTTTCTTAAATAAATCATGAAGGCTGGGGCAAAAAAAAACAACAAAATTTAATGAATAGCAGCTCAAATATTAAATGGAAAACGATGCATTTTCATATGAAAATATGCAGAAATGAAAGACAAAAGATGGAGAAAACAAAATACAATGGAACCTGCTTAAGCCAAAATGCAAGGAACCAACAAATTTCGTCTTTACAGTCGGTTGGATAAAGAGTGGTGGTTTTAAAATCACCATATTTAATTTAGTCTCTTAAAGGGAAATGACGTAAGACACCTTGATAATTTTATTATTTTATCCCCTTTGATATATTGTATCTAAAAACCAAACTCCATTTTGTGCGTGTGCACGCGCATGTGGGTATATGAATGTGTATGTATTTCCAGAAGGCTAAAAGAACACTCATAACTGTGGATAGTGATCAACCAGTTGTATTGAATACAGTGGAACTCGGTTGCAACAGCATTCATCATTTCATGGGACCACTGCAAAACTCCTGTTTTATGTGAAGTCCCATTATAGGCAAGCTCAAAGGGAACCCGCTCATGTAAACCTGGAGCTTGTCCCAGAAGAAATTTCATATTTGAGCCTTGTTTTTACACCCCTGTCCAAGTTTTCAATAGATTTTGCCTTGATTTCAAGAGAAAAGCAAGTATGCTAACCTCACGGGCCGTATTTACTTACATGTAAAAATTAATTGTAATTGTTTAAGTACATTCACACAAAAAGACTGACCAGGTGCCACTAGCCTTGCTTCATCGCCAACCACCGCAGTGCATGGCCATCCCACCACCCTACCCCCCACAGTTACACAACCTCGCACAAGTACACACACAAAGGACTGGCAACTGGTCATAACACTATCAATCATCATCACCTAACACACACACATACACACCCCCCCACCAAATGGCAGAGCATACCCTGTCTGCCCATCTCCTTATAGTGATAGATCTGAGCCACGCAGTGACATTGGAACGAAAAACGCCGCTGTATCTGAGGTCTGCTTTATTTTTCACCGCTGTAAACAAGTTTTTCTTACTTATGAGAAGAGTGTATGAAATGGGGATTTTAAGATATGCCATTGTACCCAAGGTCCCGTTCAATCTGAGGCCATTATACTTGAAGTCTACTTTATATAATGTGTTTGAACTGTTGGGCAAGTACTGTTAGTGAATGCATTGTAGTTGATGTGACACCCATGATACAGTCGTTATGGCCCATGGAGTTGGGAGGAGGGGAGAAGATGAGTGGTTAAAACCAAAAAAAAAAGAGAAAAAGCAACAATCCTCATCAGTATCCTCATTCGCCAATTCAATGACGACACCCCTCCCCCCCCCCCCCCCCCCCCCCCCCCCCACAATCCCATCTTATCTGCTATTGGCTTCAGCAGGTTTCACTGTTCATACTTGATGGTCATTACATGTACTAGGCTGACATTAAGGATCAGTGACACAGATGGGATCATGCACACTTACTTTCTCTCATCTGTATCAGTGTTATCAATTCATTATCCTTCTCATAAAGTTGTCTTTCTAAGCAATTATGCTGCATTTTATTGTGGCTGAGTGCCAACAGTTTAGCACATCTTTTATGGTGTAATTCTTCCTTCCCATTAAGTGATTGCGTAGTTGAGACATCAGCATATCGATGGCTCCGTGCTGAAACCGGCTATCTGACATTTTTTTCGAAATACGTTTTTTTGGATTATTTTGTAGTCCTTACAGAGTTACATCTTCAGTTAAAACGGCACACTAAAAAGCAGCCCAGAAAGTGTTCAAAAAAGCAAATGAAAAATCCGGCCATATTGACCACACCCAAAATCTCCATGCTGAATCCGGCCAATCCTTCCCTCGCCAGGTGATACGACGCGTGTCCGGTTTTATCAATTGCCTGAGGGATAATCCTCAGTGGCGAATCCGGCCGTTCGCGAAGATAATTGCTATCCACCACACTTGTGTCGGGTTTTGTGTATTAATTTGATGGCTGAGGCATTAATGCCCTTTGATGTACCGCCTTTTTCTTTGATTTTTAAACTAAACACTCACGCCTCACCCATCTGACGACATCCCCCGTCTTGGCTACATCTTCAGCGTCCATCTTACTACTTCTGGTACCATTCTGCCTGACAGGATCCTCAAATCTGGCCTTGAGGATGTCGACCTACCTAACAATTACGCCACAGTTAGATCGAAGTGTGGAAGATGGGACTACACCAGAATCTCTTGTGAAAATTGTAGCTGATAATCCGCCAGATTGCGAAGCTAAAGAGGTGTCCGACATGATAAATGAACCTGACATTGTCTCCGCATGTGGCACCGATGATGAACTGAACCCCTTGACAGGGAAGAGAAGAAGAAACGAGGCCAGCTGGGAGCGGAACGTAAATAAACGTCTGCGAGTGAGATGGCTGGCCTATTCAGATCGACCAGCAAAAGCAATGAAGCCATCCTGTGCATGCAAGGGAAAGTCAACAGGGTGCGATAGCTTCACGGAGGAAGACAGACAAGAAATGTTTAACTACATTTGGAGCTGTCTTGGGGAGAGACAAGATTCTTCGTGAATGGCCTTCTGGAAACCAAGGAACCACAGCGACGCAGGTCGGAGGACTCTACAAAATCAAGACAATAGCATACTCATTGGAAAGAAACGGTGAGAAGGTTTCTGTTTGCAAAACAATATTTCTCAACACTACAGGCTTGACAAAATGGTTCATCGCCGCTTCATTAGAACCTCAAAGCCAAGGACAAACTTTGGCTCAAAGAAGACCAGACAATCCTGTCTACAGTAGGAGCTCTGAAGATATCATTTTTACAGACTGAGTTCCTGGACCAGCTGAAGAAAATGGCGTCGCATTACTGCCACAAAGACACTAACAAACTGTATCTTGAGCCAAGGATTCGCAGTTATGAGGAATTGTATCGCCTCTATTTTACAGCCTGCTCTGATCAGGGGTAGAAGCCTTTGTCAAAGACTGTCCTCAGTGAGGAATTTCATACACGAAACCTGTCATTGTACAAGCCTAGAAAGGACCAATGTGATACCTGAGTTGGATATGAGACAGATACAGTTGCAAAGGACAAATGGACAAGTCATATGGACCGAAAAGACAAGACCCAAGCAGAAAAAGAAGAAGACAAGAAAATCCACAGACTCAACGGACATTTATGTCGTTACCATGGACTTACAATGCGTTCTCCTTGCACCAAGTCTGCACGTATCAGGTCTCTATTACAAGACAAAACTTGCAACACACAATTTTACAGTTTTTGATTTGGCAACCAAAGATGTTCTATGCTACCTCTGGCATGAATTTGAAGTGGGACTTAGTGAAAACGAGTTCAGCAGCTGCACTGTGGATTTCCTGCAAAGTAAGCTGAGCTACAAAGCCGTCATTCTTTACATCGATGGTTGCAGCTACCAAAATCGGAATGCAGTGTTGGCTGGCGCCCTGTGTGACTTTGCTGCACAATATGGCAGCACAATTGTGCAAACGTTTTTACGAAAGGGACACACCCACATGGAGGTGGACTCCGTTCATGCTGCCATAGAACGAGCCCTTGGCCTTGCAAACATCCCATATACGTGCCTGCTGACTATCTGAGAGTCATTGAGGGTGCTCGCTTCAAACCTCGCCCATATCAGGTCAAGTATATCGACCACCAATTTTTCCATGACTTTGCCAAAATCAGCACATTGAAGACCATCCGTCCTGGAAAGCAGGTCTGAGATCACACAGTTACAGACATACGTTGCTTGAAGTATACGCCCGACAGGAAAGTGGAATTTAAGCTGAATTATGGACACTGATGGCAGGAGTTACCAATGCCGAGAGGAGACAAAGCCGTTCAAAGCCAAGGGCAAACACCTCCAAGTCTGTATCACGCCAGCCTCAAGATGGCAACCTCCAAAATTTAAAAAATCATCTTGAAGAACTGAAGTCGGTCATCCCTAAGGGCCATCATTCATTCTTTGATAACCTGCCTCGCTAGATATCATAATCATTCATTCGTTCATTTCCTCATTCCTATCGTCATCCAACTTTCTGATCAGTATTGCCCTCATTGTCATCTGCATCATCATTATTACTTTCATTACTATATTATGGGATTTGTAATCCAAAATTGTTCAATGCACCATCAGTTTCAGCAACACTACTTTGCTCTGCCTTGTCACCATCCACTCTTCTGCTTTCGCCAGTTATCTGCATCATCAACGTCACGCCATTATATTCATTCCATTTATTTTATAAGTTGTCTAGTCTCCAGTGCTTATGCAGATTTCTAGAACACATTATATTTGTGACATGGAAATAGTGTACCTGTGCCTAAGAGCATCCTCGCCATCATCATCATCTTTGTAAGTAGCGGTCACATCATCACAGTAATCGTCATCACCATCTATCATTATCGAACCTGTGACACTATTTGCAATGTCATCTACCATTATTATTTTGTTAGTTAAAGAACAATGTCAGCCTTAACTCCTCATTCATTTCTTTCCATGCAAGCTTATTAAATTCATACTTAAACATCATCATAATACTAATAACTAATGGTTTTCATCGAGTTATTCATGACTATGAAGTTATCAAATAATCTTTGAATTAAAAAAATGTTTTCCTCAGTGTATGTTATCCACATCTGTATAATGTGTGTGTTAGGGCGGGGCGGGGCGGGGCGGGGAGAGAAAGAAAGGGTATGGGATGGATAGGTGAGTGGACGATTAAACTAGTATGATGATATTGAACAAAACTGCAAGTGTTTAATTGTATCAGCCATCAAGCACTAACCATCAGAATACACTTAGCCGACTTCAGCACTGAAAACTTCAGCTGTGAACCGGCCATTCACGTTTCAGGTTGGATGTCCGGTTTCGCAGCTGACCATTTCCAGTGACCAAACCGGATATGTGCGTTCTCATTTAAAAGACTAAAATAAATGCAATAATCATTAGTAAGGCTGATAAAGGATTGAATTCAAAGGAACATTAGTGATGTCTGAGCAGCAGATTTCGTTTCGCTTAACGCGGAAACAGTTTTTTGCCTCTCCTGTAAAATTTGATCTCATGCAGATAGCCGGTTTCAGCACGGAGCCATCGATATGTATCTATGGATTTGCTGACGAAGTATGCAATTGACAGGTTAAATAGACAAAACTTTAATCGTCTGCATTCTTCAGAATGTAATATCTATATTACTGCAGCATGAAAATCATGGAATAAGTACCATTGCCTAATCCATAGGACAGCAATTTTTAAAATCTTGTTTAAAGAAAACAAAGGACAAAGATTCAATGCCCAGAGTTTTAGACACTGTGCATCTCTAAACATCCAGAATGTTACAAAAAGAGCCCTCTCAAAGTCTAGTTTCTTGATCTCCAAATTACAGCAAATCATGTGAGGTAATTCCAACGACAATTGTAAAAATACAGAATACAGTGGAACACAGGCAGTACACAGGCACTGGACCAACCTTGGAAGGCACTGAGCAGCCCTTGGCATGCCAATCTGCTGTTAAACTCAAAATACCATTCCCTAGAAATGACATTACAGTATAAAATGAACTTGATGGGGGGGGGGGGGGGTGTATACAGTACATTGAGTTTGCTTTTGCTTATTATATGTACATGTGTTCCACTGTCGCTCCACACACTGTTCTCAAAATAACTTCATAACAAATAAAAAAAATGGTCAGACTGAGGATTCTTTTTCCATATCTGGCGTGTTTTAACCCTTAGAAGACGATAGGGCCAATGACCGGCCCAATTATTTACAGTGAAATAGACGATGGGGCTAATCATTTGTCCATTTAGAAAGCAGTTTTGATTGGTTGTGTCATGGTCTTGTAGCCAATCAGAATGCTTGTTTCATAAACTCTACGGATCTGTTCATATCAATGGTATGTCTCTTCTGCTGTTGTAAACGTATCAATTTTTGTCTTATGAACCCTCATCTTTCTTGGTGGATAACATCCAAAATACCCCTGTCCCCAAAGGGTTAAAGTGTTACAAGATCCTCAACTCTCAACAAAAAGTGTACATTTATTACTTCCCTGCAGTGTTTCAAAAATTTCGTCACCATGTATGTAAATCTATTCTGATTCTAAATTACAATTACATCATACCTGTAATATTTGGCATGGCTACTATTCATTCATGTAATTGAGTGTTAATGTTAAAAATTATCCTGGAGATAAGACATAAATAATAATTTTTTTGTAATTTGTGAAAGAACAATACCATAAACATTGTTATGACATCCAATAAATGGAAAGCTGGTTCCTTAACATAGTTAATGGCAACGCATTTGCAGTAAAAGAAAATTAATAGAAAAATACATTAAAAATTAAAATTCGATTTTCAGCATCAATATTTCATCATCAACACATGGCACTGGTGGAATATTGAGCAATTTGCCAATCAGTGGCTATTGAGTTTAATTAACCCCTTGATTGCACTGTGGACACACATCACACACCAAAAAATCAAAGGTGCAAGTGTGCTGTAGACATAGTGCACATAATAAAATTGACAGTGTAAGTGTACTATTAGGGTACACCGTTCATCCTACTAAAACCATGTAAACCTGTAAATTGAAGCACTTTAAAATGTTTTTCCAACATACAGCTGGAAAAAGCATAGCAGTGAAGGGGTTAAATTACTAACATTAGTAGTATGTTCAATTCTTCCCCGTTTTGTTGACTTGACATAACAAATTTTTGTTAGATTTGTTATGATATTTCTTCATGACAATTTGTTTTTCTTGGAAATTGTATTCATAATAGTCACTATTATTGGCAGTATATCACAGTTCAGAGTTTTTATAAAAATACATACAACACATTATATCAACAGACGCTTCTCAAGAAATTTAACCTACAAACATTATGGTAAGACAGACAGTTTATGCAGCCAGTGAAGTGATTAAATCTATGTACATGTATAAAATAGTTTATGCAAATGATGAAAAGCTACTCATATCATTCACTAAAAGCAAAGGACTGATGGTGATCAATGGTGATATAGGGAAAATGAGAAAACTTGTTAAGTGTTGTTTTTTTTTCTGTCCCAATTGCTGCTTTCTGAGGATACAAATCTCATCCTTCATTTTCCCCAAAACTGACAAAACGTAATAAATAAAGACAAAGACACAATATCAACATATTAAAATACTGGTAATCTAGAACAATAATTTGTAAAAATTTAATGAAAATAACAGTGTTGGGGCAACAATTTGCAGCATAATACTTATGAAACATAAAATTCAGTGAGTAAGATTTTTCTTAATGTCCAGAATATGTATCTACTTTTTCAAACATGTTTTGCATCCATATATGTACATGTATAAGAAAGATAAGTCAAATCTTTCTCAAGCATGATGGACAAATCACAGGCTCAATTATTATAAATAATTAGGCTTTTTGACCAGTAAAAAATGACTCACGATTTGATGCAGTACAATTACAGTAACTGAAACGTCACAATAATTTGATGTTTCAGGTTTTCAATAATTATGTCTGAGTTTTCGTCCAATCCATGAATGTGCCATCTTTTCCACTGCGCACTTTCTTACTATTGAGCTCATGACATCATCACTTTTTGTCAGCTGTTTTTAATTCAGAGAGGCCAGGCGATAAACTCCTTTCTGCATACATTTCGCGGCTGATATGTGTTTCAATACAAAATAAATGATGTACCTTAATTATGAACATTTTGATATCATGCCTTTCTGCATGCATTTCGGGGCTGTGTGGTTGAAAACTAAAACAAAAATAATAGGTGTTAGCTATGAACATTTGGATGACATGCCTCGGTTTGAGAAAACCACTGTCGTGACAAATACAGACAATTATTGAAAAAAATTGTAAACAGAGCAGTATCAAACTGGTCAATTCCTTAGCATTATAAAATGTGTTTTCGGTAGCATAGTGGTAAGTATTTTTGTCTGTCATGCAGGAGATCCGGGTTAGATTCCCTGCCATGGAGGATTGTTTTGTTTTGTTCTTCTTCTGGAGTGGACAGTTACCAGAATTTAAAAAAAACTTTTCCAGAAGGCACAATAAGAATTATAGCAGTATATTCTATCTTTCATGTAAAAAATGTTGCATATCATTTCCTTGGCATCTTCACAGGGAAATGGAAAGGATGACATAATACATGTACATGGTTCACCGAGTCCATATATTGTTCATCGAATCAACAGTAGAGAATCATAACATAACAAAGCTCAACTTTTTCTGAGCTAAAAGGTATTGGAGTGGATGATTCACCTTACAATTTTACATTAATCTGTTGATATTTTTGGGTCACACGAGTCATAGTTTGATGTTCACCATTCTAGTTCTTGATCAAAAGATTAAATCTCTAAATCTGAACATATTGGACTGCCTGTCAAAACTATTTGAACCTGTAAATGCCTCCAAGAGATGAGGAGGGCAGGCCAGCGTAGGTTAAGGGTACAGCACAATTCCTTCCAGAATGTTTTAAAACTGGGCTGCCGGATACAATGTTTATTTCAATTTCACGTATTCAGTATTTGATCCCGTAACATTTTTCTTTTTCAAAACTGTTATAGTGGAATAAAACAGAAAGCATGCATTTTCCCATATCCCCCTCACTCCCACCCCACTCACCACCACCACCAGCAGTATTCCATTAAAGTATTCCATGGGAGAAAAGATAGCAGATCAGTTCCTTGCTGCAGCCGGGGGGTTCAAGTACCATTTAAGGGGGAGAATGGTCTCACATGTTGGCATTGTCAGTTTTTCTGTGATCTTTTCTTTACTCGAATGCCTGATCTTTTCTTCACTGAAATGGCGCATTACCAGCGGATTAATATAACAAATATTTATCACACTTGATAATGTCCATCCAGTCATGCCAGTGTCATTTGGGAAAAAAGTTAAGGAGATGAAAATCAAACCTACTAAATAATGATCTGACCTAATTAGCAATCATCAGTGACCCTGCAGAAAGTTAGTAGTAAATACAAACTTCCACTTCAAAATGATGAAAATTACAGGCAGACGGTAAAACAAATAATATGGATGAAAAATACATTAACCATACTTACTTCACTAAAGTGGGAACTTTACACATAAGTGCATTTCGATTTTCAATCCTCAGACAGATCACCAACTTTATTTGTAAATCACAACACATTGGATGAAAAAACAACAAATAAATTACACTTTATCCGAGATCAACTTGCCGCTCAACAAAATCGAAGAGATGACATTGTCTTTAGTAGACTCCGTCTAGGCCATACCCACCTCTCAGTTTTTTACTCAGGGGGGAAGATCCCCCCACATGTGTGGCATGCAATTCCCAACTACCAAAAAAAAAAAACATTTGATTGAATGTGTAGACTTCATCATATCTGAAAAAGGCACTAAGCCTACATATCCATGAAAGAAATATTTTCTAACATGGACCCACAGTGCGTCCTGTAATTTCTCAGAAAGGGTAAGCTCTACGACTTGATTTAAAAACTTTATAATAATACTCATTTACAAAACTTTCAAACCCATATGAAACAACTTTTGAGAATTTCACTGATGTGATAAAATTATATATGAAAGAATTTAATTCTGTGGTGAAATTTAGATTACAGAAGCTCTGAATACGAAACATAAATAAAAGAATATGTACCGAAATAGAGTGTGATGGGTGCAAAGTGGCTGTTATCATGCTGACGCACCGTAAAACCCAAACTCACAAACCCTGAATGACAATGTTAAGACTTAGTCATATATTGCCATAGCTGAATAATCGATACCCTGATGTCTTCTTTAACTAAACTGATTCAGTGTTGTGGATGGAATAATTGTATCTGATCTGCCTCATCCTTTACAATACACAATAGTGAATCATCAAGTTCTTCTTTTCTTTTGTGCATATTTTTTTCAAAGACACTTAGAACAATACTGCTACTGTTACTCGATTTATAGTTGTATGAAGCTATCCTGATGCAGGAAACTTGGGACTGGGGATCAATTTGAGGAAACAGAATTTAATCCTCTAGAATCTGGACGTTAAAAGAGGACACAACACTCTATAATCACGACAACCAACTGCAGAATTTGTCAGGCATGTCTCCATGAAGGCAATTCACAGAATTATTCGGATAAGTAAATGTTGATCTATGAGTGAGGTCAGGTATTCTTTATATGGTTCATCACTGAATAAGTTCAATATTTTTCTTTTCTTGAAAATATTTAAAGTGTGCCCTCTTTCCATCATACTGGCAGGTTGCTCTCTCTCTCAAAGAATGTCCAAAAACTTATGCTGTACAATTTAACATAAACAGTAGAACTTTTGAGTAATGCTAACCAGTTGTTACTGAATATTATAAACCTCAAGTTTATTAACATATTAATGTAATATGTTTCAGAAGAAAGTCCAGTATCAAGCTTTTCTGCTGCTAACAAATCGAAACAAATGCCTGAAATCTGAGACCACTGTCATTCATCTCTGAAATGATGTACGGCCTTTATATATATATGGAAAGTTTTATGTTGAATTAAATAGATAAATAAATATATTTTACCCAGCACACCAAATCACTCTTTCTTTACTGATATTCAAAGTGACTAATGCAAGTTTCTTCCATTTATATCTGCAGTCCATTTGCTTTTAATGTTGTTAACATTTGAGATACCCCCTTTCCAGAGATTTCTTAATGATTAAATAATGAAGTTCTGCCTGAATTCAATATTTCATGCCATAAAGCGAGTTGACATGGACATACTGTTGTAATTCTGCAAGTCAGAGGAATCGTGCCATAAAAGAGAGTTGACATGGACATACTGTTGTAATTCTGCAAGTCAGAGGAATCATGTATCGGGGGGAGGTATTGTCTTGAAATCGACATCTTGGTCAAAATAATACATTTTCGGTTTTTGCGCTATCGGACAACAGTGGGGGTCACAAAAAGGTTGAAAAATCAACTGAAATACATAGTTTTTGCCGGCCAATTACAAACTCTAAATCTGATTATACATACGAAACACTGGTAATGATACATGCTTCTGCCCTCCTCCATACTTCATAGGAAATACCAGTTTGTTTGATTCTTCCAAGACTGTTATAACACTCGAAACAGTCCAACCCCCAAGCTTGAACAGCTGACCACGCAGCCTACATAGGCGGGGATAGAAGTAACGTTGGCTGAGCGTGCGATCAGCTCTTGCACACACTTGGCTTGTTTGCAATTGCCATTGGCTGGTGGACATTATGTGCCTGCGACTCTTGCTGCTTCCTATTTTTGGCTATGCTTTGTAGAAAAGTTTGTCAACAGCCAGCTGTGTTTTGCTTACTTTGTATGTTAAATAACACACTACTTGCCTGTGAATTTTGACCAACTCAACCATGTCGAAGAAGAAGAGATAATTTGCTCATCTCCAGAAAGCTAGACAGGCAAAATGAGAACAAACTGAGATCACAGAGATAAGTGAAACACATAAATAAGTGAATAACTAATTACATGTATACATATTGTATTAGTACTATTACCCACCTTGGATGGAATATCATATGAGTTACTCAACTTTAGTCTGGCATTTGTGTGTGCATTTACTATAAAAACATCATCTAAAGGGGCTCCTTTATGGGGGAGATCAGTCGAAAAGTACAACTTTCGATATCAACAATGGTTACTGACGGCGAATCGAAAGCCTTCAATAAGGCTGTAGAAATGCAACCATATGATTCAGATGTAGAAATAAATAAGGAAGACTGCAGCAATCACATCTACAAAAGGCTAAGAGCAGTCCTAAGAAACCTGGTGGCCGATTGCAGCAAGATAGGCATTATGTTAGGAGGGCCATCTAACAGCTGAAGCCCTTAGAAAGCTACTGCTTTATTACCCAGGAGTCTTATGAGGGAACACCACACAAGAGGAGACGAGGACGGCAATGCTAGCAAGTATATTTCATGACTATTCGACAGATGACTTTCCCTGGCACCAGTATTGTCTTCTCTTGATGCAACTATAAGAGGAGCATCAGGGAGCACTTGTAAGCCACTGGTCACAGGAAACGAGTTCATACCCCGGCATGAGTTCTTTTGTTTCTCGGGGGCCTCAGCATAGTGCTGTTGGCCCCCTGTTCTTGATTTTCTCTCTCTTTGGTCTTTCTTGTTGTTCATACCCCTTTTAATTACAACCCTTTTATATTAAATATTTCCATCACAAACTGATCTACGCCAGGCTGACATCAGATGACCTTCTGATGAGGTGTCGTCTGAAGACCATACAGAATCCAAGTGAAGGTTTTCACCATTCTGTGTGGTCAAGGTGTAGTAAATTTAGAATTTCCACGCACTCTGGAATTTGCTGTGCTAACAGCAGCAACCGATTAGAACAGTGGGCCTCTTGCTGTTACAGCATCAAAACATTCAGCCTCCAAGAGGCCTCCATTTGGATGGAACCATGGAGTGACTAGACAGGGGAAAGACCTCTTGAAAAGCACCTAGAAGGCATAGAAGAAGGACAAGAAGAGAGAAACACAATGCCATCAATCCCAAGAGAAAAAGCAACTGCAGAAAGAAACTGGGAAAGTGTCTCACTTACAAGACTGGAATGTTTTGAGGTGTTCCCTAATGTTCACTCAATTTTCAGCTATTAGTACTATTACAGCTTTCAGACACATTTTTCTCAAAACTTAAGTTTTCTCAATTTCTATCTCTTTTCTTACTTATGGACCAATCAAAAAACGCTTTGGCACACGTCATATCTGTAGGCATACAATAAAACTAATAGAGATATTTGAAAAATGTTTCTTAGTTTTCTTGAAATGAGCTGTTCAGGGGCCAATATTGGGAGAAAAACAAACTGTCCGTATACCGGTATGTATATCAATTTTCAGAAAATAATCCAGAGTAGAAATTTTAAAAAAAGCTCTCTATTTCAGGAGAGGGCAGTTGTGTCGGAATGTTTAAGAGAAAATTCTAAACAAATCGGATAATTTTTGAGGGTGGAGATTGTAACAGGGTGACAGATTGGCAAGGTATAAATAGCGTGGGAAGATAGTTGACGGCGGGGAGACAGAGTTATTGTAGGCCAGAGGGGGAAAGTAAGGGATACAACGGAAAGCGCTTTGACACCCGAAAAGGGTAGTGTTTACTTGACCGCCGTACTTGACGATCAGATCACCTGGGAATTGCTTGGGGGGTAGAGATGCTTCAATAGTATTTGACGTGGAGTCGACGGGGGTGGCTATTAGGATAACTGATGTACACTCGGTGAGCGTCTTGGGACGCTACCTGACTGGGTATAAATCCCCGAACGCTCCTTCCAACTTCAGACCGCTGAGAGCACTCACCAGCTTCGTGCCGAAGAGGAGACCACAACTGCAACTGTAACTTTGTACTAGTCTTGTGAGTGGGGAAGGTCAGGGAACCCGCATCAGGGAACCCGCAAACATCCTTTGTCAGAGCGTGGTATCGTTGGTATCTTGTCGGCATTTGAGCTGTTGCTGAGTGGTAAGTTAATTGTACGATGTATGTGTATTTTACTTAATGTTCATAATTGTAGAACCTAAATCTAGGGGGTTTACTTTGGTATAACTACTGCCTCTGAGAGAGTCACGGAAACGCCGTTATATATATGTTACGAAACCTTATAGGATGGGGTCTGTTAGAGAGAGCGTTATTCTTCGTGGGGAACGTGTAAATATTAAAACTGTATTGATCGTTTATTCTATTGCCTATATGGGAGCCTATGGAGTATGGGAGCTGCAGCCTGACTTATAACAGTGTCAGCGGTTAAAAGTATTAATGATGAATATCCGTCATGGAGTAAGTATGGAAATCATGCCTTCCAGCAGTAGATTAGGAAGTTGCGATTGTTTTTCTACAGAGGAGGAAGAACAACACCTTCTTGGCTTCTCAACTTCTTGTCCTTTGATTAACGACATCGTGGCTTCTTGGTTTCCCGACCTATTGGTACCTGCCGATACCTGTTGATCTAACTGCGCAGTCAAGCCAGAGTAGAGAGGAAGAACCAGCCCCCAGATAGCGCCATACACCCCTAAAGGAGAGGTTTCCTTATGCTGAATGTACCCATGTGTTTTATAAAATGTGCTAGAAATTGAAGATTACGAAGCCTTTTAATTATCATGTGCTGATTTGCATTGATTTCATTCCATCGAAATTCACGTGAAATTGTATCACCTATGTTCCTATTATTATTGAATGAATTAATAATTATTGTATATATAAGCAATACGGATATCGTTTGTTATAACTTATAGAAGAGAGATAGTGTGTTTGTGCCGTGCCTATCACGGCTGGTGTCAGAAGAAAGTTAGTGAGAGGAAGAGTGAGAGAAAGTGGAAACATCACAGAGATAAGTTTTGAAATGGGCAAAATTTGAGCTGGGAAATTCAATGAGGCCACCGTTTCCATGACAACCATATTAAAAAAAGGGAAAAATGTTTGGACTGTTTTCCCCTAATTTGAACATGCTGAATCAAACAGTAATGATTAAAAGTGTGTACATTGAATTGTTTTGAAAATGGTTTGCTTTCAAAACTGAAAAAAATGATATTTTCAATGTCCAATAAAAAATAACTAGTTTATGTAATTTCATACCTGCCTTCAGAGAGCAAGGCATCTTGCCACTGAAAACCCCATAGCAGAAAACCAAGGATAATAATAAAAAAACAAGGACACCATCATTCCATTGGTAACTTGACTAAGAAAGAGTGTTCATGTTATCCTATGACAGAGTCAAATAATTGGAAAAGGGGTATCTTTTTGGTATTAATTAGAAGCTGTAGCATGGACATTATCAGAGACAATGTCATGACAGTGATAATTTTTGCTTATTCTATTGTTATGTGAATGGAAAGGGGGTACCTTTTTGTTCTATTCACTTCTTCCCTGTTATGTTAACATAAAAAGTTTTTGTTATAAATTTGTTATGATATTTCTTTATGACAATTTGTTTTTCCTGGAAATGTATTCATAATAGTTGAATACAAATATTACTGGTGTTTGCTCTTCAGCTGACGCTGTGCTCTCTGGTCAGCTCAACAGTGCAGTGGAAAAGAAAATGGTTAAGCTAACTGGATGTTGAGCAAGCATTGTGGAGTTCACAGGAAGTAACATTACAATGTTTGGCCACTGATTAAATCCCTGGAATAAACACATCCCCCTCTGCTCTGTTCAGTTCATAAGGCCTTCAGCCCCATCTTTTGGTTTTTTTTTTATATATTTGTTGTCATTTACAAGCAAAAAGTCAAAGAAAAAGAAATATTAAATGCTGATAAGGATTAATGAAGCAAATGTGAGAGATCAAAGACATGGAATAAGAAATTCTGACTGAAGCGCTGCCCTATATTTATTGGTATACCAGCTGTCTATCGCAACTATGCAGACACATGCCTCAACTGGCCTTTCTTTAGGCAAGGTGCCAGTGGATGCACTGTATCATTTCCCCATCAAGTAGTATTTACAGCCAGTGACATGACATTACATTAAATCGAGGTTTGGTTACACCATTGGGTTGCTTCAACCATGTGACCAGGTTCTGACTAGGCTGTACTGACTATACCCACCCCAATCTGCATACTCTCACCTATCCCATGTTTTGTATATAATGAAAACTGTGTAGTAGGCTACTGCTTTCATGGCCTGTGCTTCTAATTTTTGTGTAGCACAGCACCAAATGAGGTAGAATGTTATCTTTGGTAGACGTGTACAATTATTAAGTAAACCAAGGTGTCAACCAGATGGACGGTTGGCTTAACTGGCATTTTCTTACAAAGAAGAAGAAAAACGGCCAGGTCCAAATAATTTGGTTGAGCTATCTGATGTGTCATGATATCAAAGTACAACCTATGTGGAGACCACTGTGCTTTCTTATGCTTTTTCTGGTCAAAGTTGAAATGGAAAACTGCTTCTGAATCTGATGTAAGTTAAAGATGTCAATTCGCACCTATGGTATGTTTTTTGTTACTCATCCATCAAGTCATGCACTGACAGCTCAATTTCAAATCCGCATCAATGAAGATCGAGTTATGATGAAATTGAAAGTAGTGAAAGGATTCTCTTGACAAACAATAGATCCTATGAATAAATTGGAGTGGAGGACTAGCATTGGTTCAATTGGCTACAACAAATACAAGAAAAAAGAAAAAGACTCAGGGATTTGGGGGGGGGGGGGTCTTTACTTTGGCTTTAATGCAAACAAAATGGTTATAAAACATCATGTGCCCATTCCAGTGCACCAATTAAATTCTGCAGCCATCCAATGAAGCTTAAATTCCGTTCTACACTTGCCAGTTGCCAATCGACAGAAAGAAAGTGAGAAGAGGTGATGCCCCCGATTTTGCTTTTCAAAGTGAGTCTGATGCAAAATGCAACATTCATCCCTTGAGCCACATAGCTACAAACTCACCCTCTGAATCAAGCTTAAAACATCTTCCTCATGTGCGTATTGCTGTACAACTGCTTTTACTTTAGTAAGAAATGGGCTTCCTGTTGTTGCTCCCCTGTAAGTCGTGAAACCTGTAATAATGTGGTTTTGTATACATTTTTAACAAAAACAATTGTTCTTGGATCACCTCCCCAAAACTGCCAGCAGCAGGAAACTTCATTCATCATTTAAACTTAGATGCAGTATGGAAAATGACATTTAAAAAAAATATGCTTGAGAAGTTGAAGTTTTGCAAAACCTGCCCTTAAAGTAGGTAGTCCAAAATGATTTTTGCTTTCGATCACATCTCACCAGTTATTGTCAAATCTGATGGAGGTTGCTTTTCCAAGAATTCTGATACCAAATTTATCATTCTGGCTTAAAGGCTTTGAAAGTTATGGCATTTTCAAAAGTGAAGAAAACACCTCGAATTTGCTATGTTTTGCAAACTCCACGATAATTCTTTGACTGCCCATAAAATGATGGTTTATTGAGTCACTGCATCAAACACTCTTAGTTTCCAAGACAAGGGGGCGTACATTAAACTCAATTTTTTCCGAAAGGTACAAATATAGTACAAGCATCTCATGTTACTTTTTTTGGTCACCAAACTTCATCCGACGTCAGTTTTTTATTAACTCTTACAAGGGAGACAAAAATAATGTTTTGTTTTTTTTTCAAAATTAAAAAGGTCAACCGTGTCACCATTGACTTACCACTAAGTGTTGGACAAAGATGACGAAATCAAGCATTGGGTGGGTCTATAAACGCAGTTGGTGTTTCACGCCAAAAAATGCTCCATGTCTGATTTTGGCATACCCTTAATTACAAAGGCTGAGGTTTATTTGTGTATAATTTTGATCCTGATCTACTAAAGTTTCCGCCAGTTTCTCGGTCTACACACTTTTCAACTAATGATTTTTAAAGGAATTTCAACTTCAAACGCGATGAAAAATACATTGAATTAAACATCATTTATCTGGCTTTCTGTGTGAGTTATTTTCAAACGTGCGCTACATTGGTGCGATGCTCTGCGACCCTTTGTTGCGAGGGGGTCAATTCGGTATACGCAGCCCAGAGCGAAAACAGCAAGAATATACCCTGTTCAAGCTATAAAAACACACAGCTAAATGCATTAAACAATACAAGAGAAAGTTTATTGTGTCAGAGGAAGGATTGAACTTTATTTTGATGTAGGATACGTGCCGTTTCACATAAATACACAGCAGTAATGGCCTTTGCAGTGTTGGCCTAAAATTATGTGAAAATGGGATTTTGTCCCTTTAGCTGGGCAGTTTGGACTACCTACTTAAAGACTGCCTAGAGTCATAAGAATGAGATTACCCCCAGTATATGTCAAAATAGGCTTTCAGAGGGTAGTTTTTCATGATGAGATTCAATTTTTGAAGGAGTAAGCTGCTGTAACAGGTGTAATGAAAAAAATAAAAGATGTTTACAACTGTGCTTGACTCATATGTTATTGTTAGTGAAATTTCATACAGTGAAATCTGCTTTAAGCCAAAATTCAGGGAACCAACGAATGTATTTTGTAATGTTAGCTTAAAATAAAAATGTTCACTAATTTCATACTCATCATAAGTCATAAAGAGGAGTAATGTAATGGTAATGGTAATTTTCCTTCATTGCCTCCCTTGCTATATGCTGTACTGCATCCAATAACCAAACTCTACTTTTTTTGCTTTTATGTATGCACGTGTGTGTGTCAATGAGATGCCCACGTAGGTAGCCGGAAAGAACCCCTAAAACAGTTGATGGTGACTGGACAGTTGCATTGGGTATTATTATCTGAGCTGCTTGACAAGTACTCCTAGTGAATGTATGAGGGGCCTTCAAAAAGTCTTTACCCTGAGTATGAAAAAACCCATGTATAGAAAGCTGAGACACACCATGTACAACTTTATTTCCCTATATACTCACCATGCAGGGTGAGACACTTCTGCCATCTTTCAGTGACCTTCAAAAGTCCTTGAGCGTAATACTACTATGACCATGGTTGAAATTGTGTCCTTGTCACCATGGAAATGGTGACCTTCAATGAATTTTTTGTAGAGTAGGGACAGGAAAAATTCATGGTGCAAGATCAGGTGAATATGCCAGATGCAGAAGAATTTTATAGTGGTGCTGCCTTGTTGTCTGAGTTACCATCTAAAACCTGTGTGCAAGAGCATTATCATGCAACAGGAGGAGAACTCTGTGTAGCTCTCCTCACTTTTTCTCTGCTAATGCTGAGCGCAATTTTGTTAGCAAACCTATATAATACTCTCTGACCACTTTTTAAGTAATCAGCCATGATGATTGCCTCACAATCCCCAAAAAACAGGACAACATGATCTTTCTGCTTGAAAGTTGCACTCTTTCCTCCTTGGGTGTCAGAAGCCGATTAGTATTATAAATGCCGTGCTAGGCCACGGGTTGAATTCAGAGTTTTTTTTAAAAAACTACCTAGTAAGGTGTCCTTGAGCTGTTCTCGTTTTTTGTTGACATAAAAACTGTAGATTTTTAAAAAGGAATATGTGTAGGTAAACCAAGGATGGCAGAACAGCTCCAGTTGGTGATTTAATAGCATTGTTAGAGACTGTTGACATTCAGTAGTTCGTGAAAGCACGAGTTAATTTTTTGTGCAGAGTCATTTAATATTTTGGATTTAATTTTGATTAACCTATTTAGAAGACGACCTTGTCTGTCTTAGTGCAAGGCGAGATGAGCTCGCATGACCGCACCAATCAAATCTAGGGATTTGGACGGTAGTTGCAGGTGGCTAGACATTATAAAAGTCAGCCCATACCTATGTCCATTTTCACATGCAGAAAAGTATCCACTGCGGAGTGGTCGGCTAATTTTCGAGCCAGATCAAAACAGAGACGCAATAGAGCAGTCCATCTATATGAGGAGCCTAGAAATGACGAGCTCCAGCTAATAGCTACCCGGACTTTGTCCACCATGCAACGCTATTGTTGATATTCCCTGGTTTTTTTTATGGCCAGGGAAAAATGGTATGCATTGTAATTGTATGTCAGAATTCAGATGTTACCAGCAGTATGAGAGTCTACTCCTAGAGTCACAGCCAGGCAGTGCCAGTATTATAACATATGACTTGAGCCATTGCAATTGAGTTGGCGTGTGCTGAGACAGCGAAGACTATAATTAGTATTAAATATCCTATGAGTCATTAGTTATATTTGATCCAGTACTAGGACCTTTTTGTCCATTCTAAAATTGTATTCTTATTTTGCAGTTACCCTGATAGTCATTTCATTTATATATGTTATCTTTATTTAGCTAACTCAATACATTATTGTGGCCCTACCGGCCTGACAAAACTATTTCATTTGAGTTGTTTAATTTAATTCCAGAAGGAAAGTTTAGTGTGTTCGTCGAGTGTGTGTTTGCCTCTTGAATTGCAGTCGTTTGCTATAAACCACATTCGCGACACTGGAGGGGACACCAAAATTTCTTTATTTTTTATTTTTTTTTCAAATTCGTTAGATTTTAAGTACCTTTTTTGTTGTTTGCACTATTCCATACAGTCGTTCTCGTGGTCTGGCGCGGTGAACGAGTGCATATGTCGGGAGTGAGGTCTATTACCCCTCCTAGTTACTTAAGCATTTAAGTTATTAGTCTTATTTAACTTTGTATACTGCTGTCAATTTTGTTTCTATTTTCATATTTGCTGCTCTCCCATTGACCCGCCGAACGGGGCGAGGAACATCTACCAGATACTACTTGGTACAAGGAAAGACAAGACATACTGATTGTGTTGGGCGCTATGGAGTGAAGGAATCTCCACCAAGTCCTTAAAAGCTAAGTGATTCCATCCGAAATTTTGTCTGCGTCTGAGGGGTTGATTGTTCCTCCTCGTGTTTTACAGGCTTTTTCTACTTTTTCTCTTGTTAGAACTGCGGGAGGTCGGCGAGGGTTCTTACGTGTCCGTGTCCTCTGTGCCAAAGTGGTGGCTTGGTCGCCGACTTTGCCGTTTCGACGACAACTTCTGCGGTTTCGCAACAACCAGTGGTGATTAAAACAGTGAGGATTCGCATTCGTGAGAATAGTCTTTCTAGGGCTCTTTATTCGTATAGTTGTGGCGTTCCATCTTCCTCGTGTTTTAGGAAGACGTCTCTCTTGTGCTTTTCTTACCTATCTGTAGATACGTTTCAGGCGCGTAGGGTCTGTTATTGTTCGTCTTTTCTTGTTTGTCTAGCGTCGTGTTTAGTGTAATTTCTTTTTATTACACCTTTATCATTATTGTGCTGGTACATTCCTTTGTTTAATATAATGCCTGTGTGAGTCATGTGTCTACATTGACGCATTGATTGAGTTTATCTGGTTATTGTGACGTATAAGGCTGATACGCCAGAGCATTATATATATATTGGGAATATTGATTCCCCGTTCAAGTGCAGTTGTGCACCTACCTTGAATATCCAGTATATAATTACTGAAGTTATTGTTCTTTAAAGAGAACTTCAGGTAATGAAATTACCTTAGCAAAATAGCTAAAAATAATCAACGATCAAATATTCGTTGATTCACATATAATTATATATTACATCGGCAGTGATAATAGTAAGGACACTGCGATTTCATTGAAGAAGGAACATTGTTTGTATTTTGTTGTCTACTAGTGACGTCGACCCGACGAGTGAAAATTGCCTCAGGGATTAATAATCGCGGAGTTAATACGTTAAATATTTTTTATCGCGTATCGGATTAACATAAATACTACAGTGATAACATAGTACACTGTCAGACGGGTTATTGCGTGAATTTATCCGGATACCTGTCCATTAACATTAATAGATCTCCTGTAGAGACCTATTGTGACTGTAATTAATCATAATGGCCGATTACACTTCCTATATAAATTCAGCGAAGCTGTTAGGCATACCCGAGGACCAGCTGGCTTCTTGGTGCGAGAGTAGACTAAAAGAAGACCTAGCTAGAGAAGAGCGTGCCGCAGAAAGAGCCGAGAAGGCCGCGGAACGCGAACGAGAAAAAGAAAAAGAAGAAAGAGAACGAGAAAAAGAAAAAGAAGACAGAGAAAGAGCCGAGAAAGCGGAAGCGGCTCAGCGAGAGCATGAAATTGCCCTAAAGAAATTAGAACTGCAAGGAAACCAACCGACCGCGGCTCCAAGTGTTCCAACGAATAATGTTAAAGCAAAACCAAAGCTTCCAACCTATAATGATAAGGTCGACCAGATCGATTCTTATATTCATCGTTTTGAGCTCCACGCGGTAGCCGCCGGATGGGAAAGAACTGAATGGACTTTGTGCCTTGCAAATTTATTAACGGGTCGTGCACTTGAGGTCTTCTATGGCCTCAACATCGAGGATTCAAAAAATTACGACGTCCTTAAAAAGGCTCTTCTTAAGCGTTTTCAACACACCGAGGACGGTTTTCACCAAAGATTCCGGAGTTGTAAACCGGACCCGTCCGAAAACTTTTCAACGTACGTCGATCGCCTAAAGCACTACTTGGACCGCTGGATTCAGCTGGCCGGTGTCGCTGACGGTAATTTTAAAGGGCTTTATGAGCTCATTTTGAAGGACCAAATATATAACGCGTGCCATTCAGAACTAGTCTCCCACATTAAGGAGTGGGCACCTAAGACGTTAGCGGAAATCACGTCCTTAGTAGAACAGTATGCGTCCGCACACCCTAATCGTTCGCCGGCTAAAGCCAAAACTAGCGAACCGTTTTATGCCGGAGTCGGTGGAACTGCGCCAATGGGTACAAGAAATTCTCGACCAGTTCATCGCCAGACGCCGCCTCCGCGTGCATATTCCGAACCGCCGCCCAATAAAGCTCGCGGTTTTCCACGCCGTGCTTGACCTCCCACTCGGGGACATTTTCTTAACTATTCAGCAGGTCCGCCCCGTCGTGACGTTAACGAGGGCTACCATTATCAGAGCCCACCATGTCCACCTCCTTGGGCATATTATAATAATCCATATAATGCACCTCCAATGCAACCCAGACGTAATATATATGACAGCACTAGGTGTTATCGGTGCAATAAACCGGGTCATACGTCAAAATATTGTAGGGTTAAGTTTGAAGCTGCAAATGCTTGCACCGTCATTGTTCCGGCTGCACAGAATATCCGTAGCGTTGAACTCACGTCGCCCATGACGGGCACCGTTCCGGTTATGTCGGCCCTCCATCAACACGGGTCATTGACCTTATATGAGGGTCATGTTAACGCCATACCCGCGTCTGTGTTACGCGATTCAGGTTGCACCACTATCGGTGTTAGGGAATCACTGGTCCGACCGACCCAGCTGATTGAACAACAGGCAACTTGCATTACTTTCGGGGGCTCCGCCGAGCGATTCCGTCTCGCGGAGATATACATCGACACGCCATTCATTACAGGTGTCGTAACGGCATGCGTATTACCGAATCCGGTAGCCGATCTAATTATTGGTAATTTACCACAGGTCAACGATACACCTGACGGCCAGTTAAAAATTTGAAACGAAAACGTTGCGTGTGTCACCACACGACAACAATCAAAGCGTCCACCGGAGAGTAACTTACAAACCCCTGCATATGATTTTAATGTCACGCCTACAGTTTTCCATAGGGAACAACAAAGCGATCCATCACTAAAACCGCTGTTCGCGAAAGTTCAACCTCAGAACGGAAATGCCTCTCAGTTTATCATTAAAAATGAATTACTATATAGAAATTTCCGAAGTAAACGTGACACCATTGAACAGCTCGTGGTGCCTAAGTCGTTCCGTCGCGACATTCTGCGTCTCGCGCATGATACATCATTTTCAGGCCATCAAGGTTCAGCCAGAACCAAATCACGGATATTGGCTCATTTTTTCTGGCCTGGCGTATACGCGGACGTGAACCGTTTTGTGGCGCGCTGCGATGTATGTCAAAAACGTACACCTAAAGGTAAAGCATCACGCGCACCCCTTCAGGAGATGCCTCCAGTCTCAGCACCTTTCGAGCGTGTCGCAGTTGATATAGTAGGTCCTCTTAATAAGTCAGACAGAGGCCATCGATTTATCCTTTCGGTAATCGACTACGCGACGCGCTGGCCTGAGGCTATTCCTTTGAGAGACATTACGGCTGACCATGTCGCTGAGGCGCTTGTTACTATTTTCTCGCGAGTCGGATTTCCGACCGAGTTTCTTTCAGACAGAGGACCACTCTGTTGTTAGTGGACCCATTTTACATAGAAAGCTCTAGCTGAAGAGTGAACACAACTCTGTTTTTTGTCTATTTGGCTTTGTAATTAGACTAAGATCCCAAACAACAGCCTCAAACTTCAGTTTTAACTCACTCAGTGCCAGGGATTTGGCTGGTGGTCGTCACCCACATCCAGCGTTTTGAGACAGGTGTTTTTGAAAAATCACTGTGACAAAACTATTATCGATAATGCTTTGAAATTTTCTGTTATTGCTTGACATAATAACGAATTTAATACAACAAACAGCTTCTTGTTTCCTCTAATTTGTTTTTTTGTTGTGAATTTTCTCATTTGACCCAAATTTTGATGACTGAAAAATGGTAAGTGGCTGAATATTACCCACCCAGAATCACCAGTTGGGCCTGGGAGCCTTGCTTGTTGTCTTCCCCTTGCCCTTACTTGCTTTTTTGGGAGGCTCAAAGTCTGAGTAGGAATAATTTGGGCTGTCTGAGTTGTGATCATCAAAAATAGTAAAAACATTGTCTTGTTTGTGAACACGACTAGATCCGCTGGAAGACACCATTTTGCTGACTGAAGAGTGATCACGGAAAAAAATTCACCTAAAATTGACTTTCAGCGCTGGAGAGTTCAAATTACGATCCGTTCAAAGACAAAACCAAGAGAAACGAATTCCATAGGCGTTGAAACCACTGTGGCATCCTTTGTGCAGTAAAAAAAATTCCAAGGTTTGGAAAGCCAGGGGTGCGACATCGGTGGTCAGTGAGTCAAGGAGGTTCCAACAGCCAATTGACGATCTACACAGACGACTCCACGTAAAATGAAGCCGCTTAATGTGATCTTCTTTTTGTGTGATGTTTTTCTTTTGTCCCTTCCCCAATGCCTCATTTCCATGGGAAAAGAACGCTTAGTATGACATTTTTCTATCCGCTTTTACACCTTGCGTGATCTCATTTTGAAGTCCCAAAGAGGAAAAAAAATCCTTACTATGATTTTCCTAAACCGTGTGGTAGTCAAAATACACGCCGTCATCTTTCATAATCGTCATTTTGCTACAGCTCATACCTGCCATTGTTCTATGTCTGCCTCGCCATGCTTACACCTGTTATATCACCTAACCAGCGTGCGCCTGAGGCACCATGCGTACGACTGGATGTGGTCGTTTTGTCCATGAGTGTAGGATTTTACAAATTTTATTCTGCTGGCATCACCGATCCCTCACTCTCATACGAGCTCAAATATGATGCCATGTATTATTCATCAGGTGGATCGATAATGCAGTATAATAGTAAATGATGCATCAGAATTGATGTCGTAAGATTCACAGGGCCACTGATTTTACTCAGGTCGGGCATTAAGAGCGGAGGTTACGACAGGGAGAAAGAGCAAAGGGTTACCCACATGGAGGTACCGTAACATGCATGGCCACAATTTTTTACTTTTTTTTTTAAAACTATGCAACAGAGATTCAATTGTTTTCACACAACACAGAGCAAAGACAGTCAGGGCCAGCAAGTCCACGAAGGTGTCAAATACCATGTTCACTCGGTCACTGCAGATGGGCGATGTTTATTGTTAGTTTGGGTTCAATGCTACATGATGCGAGTGTGACCAGCGGGAGGGTCTTGTATGATATTCACATTTAAATAAATAATATAGGAAAATGCAAGCTATGTTTGTTTGGTTGGCGTATCTTGCATGCTGACAGTCATATATAAGGTTAAGTTAACTGACAGGTAATATTGTGTGCTAATTTTTGCCCTTTGGTTATAATGGAAACAGAACATTTTGCATAGAAATGTTCAGACACCATCGCTTCCGGTGAATTTTTTTTTTTTAAACAATATCCCTTCACACACCCTATAGGCCTACACACAACAAATACCCCCGCCTTAGAAAAAAAAAACAACCAAAGGTCACCTACAAACTGCTTCCATCCTTTATAATACATAGTTTATCTAAGGTAGATAACTCAATAAATGCTTAACATGATTTAACGCAACACGGGAGGCCATTATTTTGTCCGACACGCTTAACCGCGGGTCCTGCGGGAGGCCACATTTTTGTATAGCAACGGTGCGCCTCGCGCTTTGTGTATTCGGTTGCCAAGGCTGTTGTTGTTTTTTTTCCACACTATTTTCGCGTGTTTATCTATCCTGTCACCCCTACTATATCTAACAAAATGGTATCGTCCGATTACGTTTATTACGATGCAACTATTCGTCATACTCGTGTAATAGTACTGACGGTCTGAAGTTTGAACTGGGGAAAATCTTGGGGAAACTTTTACTTTGATGCTGGTTGTCGTCTACATGTGAAATGAGAAGAAAGGGGCCATGTGCGTATTTGAGACGCCGTTCTACGTCTGTAATTATGAATTCCGATGTAATATTAGGGCATGCTGCATAAGGGCGTCTGTCAGTAGGTTTTTCATCAGGGAAAACTGGGAGAAAATGACCAACTTTGTTGTTGGTCGTTGTCTTTATTTGATGTGGTAATTAGAGAGATATTGTGTTCCTTTGGTTAAACCGCTTTTCAGTACATGTATGACTGTGCTCTACAACCTGGAACTGGAAATCAAATCTCTCGCTGAAACTAACATTATAGTACGTGGAAGCTTTACATAGTAGAGGAGGGAGAAGGCAATGTCACGATACATGTAGTTAGTAAATGAAGCGAATGGCTTAAAAAATAATTTGTTCACCTGACTGGCCTGACTTAGGGACGGAAAAAGCGCAGAGGTCTTGGGAAAATGATAAAACGTGTGTTAATCGGCATGTAAATGCAGAAAATTCTTGATTTGGGCCTTCCATTTCACAATAAAACCTACTGCATATCATCACAAGTACTTTATCCAGATATCATAGGGGTCCCTTACGATTTATCCACCACTATTGTTGTTATTGCCTCCTGAAGTATACGCGATACACGTGTTCACAAGTGTCGCGATGTGGGTTAGATGGGGAGAATTCGACTGACACTCTTTCGAGGTCCGCTCCCACAATCGACGAACACAAAAAAATACTTGCACTCTAAAAACTAAATAAATCAATTGCTTTGATTTTTAGCAGAACTGTAGGGCAGTTTAATTACAGGAATTAATGTAACAAATATAATTATAAATATAAATATCAATTCAAAGGCAACTGAATCTGGTAATGAAACTACAGCTTTCTATAAAGACTAACTTATTCACTCTAACTACTTGCAGGTCATATGAGTTATATGCCAAATAGAATCCGCGCACGTGGCGACGGATATAACAGTTTAAATTCTATTAATTCAATGAGACATGTTATGATATGGACATTTCCTCTAGACACGCCATGGAGAATGCTTGTACAACCATGCGTTGTCTGGCGGTAGCTCTGAAACTGTCTTCAAAAGTAAGTAGAACGGTTCACTTTCATCATTACAAATTAGTATGGACTCTCACCATGCGGCCCTCACTGGGAGTGAGAGCGCTGGATGTAAACGCTGTGGGTTTATATCAAACCAAGTAGCTTAGGCTCTGGAGCTTTAACTCATGGCGCTCCTCACAATATGGACTGCTCAACTGCGTCTCTATGTCTCTCATCTGGCTGAGGACTATCGCCGTCCACCTCGTAAATGGATTGTCTACATGTGGCATCTATCTAAGCTCTGCACGGGTTTAAATACTAAAGCTATGTCTCGACCTTCCGTCCAGATTCATACATTTGATTGGTGCAACCACCTCTAGCTCAGCTGCCGAACCGAGTTATTTTAAGTAACAGCCCTACGCAACGACCTTGGGTCGACATCAAAGATCGAATCACTCAAGACAATAAAATGTAATTTTATAGCAATAAATTCTTAACATGTTCAAAACCCCGAGCTTTTACTCTGGATCACGGATTTTCTGTACGTCAACAGACGTCTCAATAACATTTAATTCCTACTCACCCCTTCCCTCTCTACTAAACCTAGTTCAAAACACGAGATATAAAAAGTGCTCAGTCATGCACACCTACGCTGTCCGTCTATCCTTCCCCACACCTTCTGTCTATCTATTAGGAAAAAAACTGTTCAAAACAAATTGTTTACGAGACCCAAGTTATGCTGGCTCGCACAATAATTACGTTTGTAAAAATTACTCACTGCTCTCTCACAAAAATTTACTCAGTGGAAACATTTATGAATCAAATCTGTTCTTGACACATCCCCCACCCCAGTGAAAACTTAGGGTTTGAACGACATAACTGTCTACTAACATTGCTATGTAATAGTACTTTGGAAAGGGCTATATAGTAAAAAATATATCGTTACTGAAAGTAAAAAAAAAAAAAATTCTAAGAACGTGCATTATCGATGGACAATAGCATATGTATGTTTATATGCGACGTTCTGTGATAATATATAATTATTGTAGCACTTAAGAATTAAAGTGATAAACTTCTCTCACACAGACATACTGTAAAGACTGAAATATTGAGCAACTAGCTCATCGCTTCACTGAGCGTAATTAATACATTCATAGAACATGAACGAACAATAGTTAATTAAAGTACTGGTATCCTGGCAGCAGTAGGTCTGGTCGCTCGGTTTGCCATTTTCTCATCTCATTGACCCGCAGACAAAGGCGTCAATGTTGTCTGAAACTCAGGTCATGGTCAGGATGGACGCTAGTGGAAAAAGGAATCACATGGAAATTTTGAGAAAGAATGTCCATAATTGGTAGGACAATATAATGTGAAACCATCCACGGTCTCCGAAAAAGGTGAAAAATGCTCAACCTCAATGCTTAACAGTCTCTATATAAAATAGCAACATATTCTGGTCTATCAATTATAAATTTCGCCATAGTGAAGCTGAAATAACAAACGTCGACAAGATAATTAGCCTGACGTACTCTTTCAAAATCCGCGTAGCGCTCGTCTTGATTTAAGAATTACATAGCGCTTCTCGCATTCAACAATAATCTAGATCTCAAGTAAATAACATTATACTTTAACCTATTTCTAATTATATCCAATCCGGGATAGATGAGATGACACCAGGCGATAGCAGTTAATTTAATGCGACGTTTCCGTACGCAAGCCATGCACACGTCAAGTGTCACAGTCATCTCGGTATATAGTCATAATCGGTTCAATTCAATATCTATATTGGGTATGTTCTTAGATAACTCATCCACTGACCGCATGGAGAGTCACAATCATAACCAGTATTCTTACTTGTCATATCTAGTATTACGTTAGATGGTCCACGAAACGCGGAAAACCATAGACATAATCGGTTGTATAAAAAAAACAACACCACTCTACTTCACAACTTCTTAAAACGCGACCACGCAGTGTCCTCTGTTACCACTGCAAAATATCTCAAAATGCGAATACTCCCTTCCTTACATAACTAGTCGGTCTTACACTGCCCGTCGGTCTTACACTGCCTGCGGCCTTACACTGCATCTCGGCGTCTTACACTGCCTGTGGCCTTACACTGCCCTGAGGCCTTACACTGCCCTGTGGGGCTTACAATGCCTGTAAGAAGGTTCAACAATAACACGCGAATACGCGATTACGCAGTGTACTACGTTAGCACTGCCAACATCTCTCAAATAATCGAAAAATACCAATATCATCCATCCCATGAGGCAATCTCATTATTGCTCTCCTCGGGTCGACGTCATACGCAGACGACTAAAAAAAAGTATACTCAATATATATAATTCACATAGCTCTTATATCGACATCACCTCGATACTGATACAGACTCTTCCCATGAGACAAATTCATTGCTCTTCGGGCGACGGCACCAGCCGACAATAAAATCAATACTCACTACTCATCACTACACAAAAAAAATCACCTCCCTAAACAGTCTAATACTGCCCTCTCGGGAGCTCGTCAATATAAAGACGAGATCGGTTATACATGACGCTTAATAAGCTCCATAGAACTGGCAGTGTGCTAACTGCACGGTTTCCAACAATTCAATAAAATCGTTACTCTCAATAACCAGATCAAATTACTCAATCAATGTGTCAATGTAGACACATGAGTTACTTAGGTAAAATAAAAAACAAAGGAATGTACCAACACGATAATGATAAAGGTCTAATGAAAAAAAATACACCAAACACGACGCTAGACAAACAAGAAAAGACGAACGATAACAGACCCTACAAGTTCTGAATATAATTACAGATAGGTGAGAAGAGAACAAGAGAGACGTCTTCCCAAAGAGACGAGGAAGATGTGAACGCCACAATCTAAACAAATATACAGGTCCCTAACAAAGACTATTCTCACGAATGCGAATCCTCACTGTTTTAATCACCACTGGTTGTTGCGAGACCGCAGACGTTGTCGTCGAAACGGCAAAATCGGCGACCAAGCCACCACTTTGGCACAGAGGACACGCACACGTAAGAACCCTCGCCGACCTCCCGCAGTTCTAACAAAGAAGAAAAGTATAAAAAGCCTGTAAAACACGAGGAGGAACACTCAACTCCCCAGACGCAGACAAAATTTTAGGATGGAATCACTTAACTTTCAAGGAACTGGGTGGTAATTCCTTTAGCCCTTGCGTACACCACAGTCAGTCTTTTTTGTCTTTCACCGTTCCAAGTTCTGTTCTGTAGTCTCCCTGGCCTCGGTCATCGGGTCAATGGGAGAGCAGCGACATATGTGGAAGTAAAAATAACAAAGCAGTATACAAAACTAAATAATAAATAATTTTAAACTAGCTCACAAATTGTTTACGAGACCAAGTTATGCTGGCTCGCACAATAATTACGTTTGTAAAAATTACTCACTGCTCTCTCACAAAAATTTACTCAGTGGAAACATTTATGAATCAAATCTGTTCTTGACAACAAGGACCCGATTGACCCGACCGCCGAGGTTATCGGCAACACGCGAACGATCGGCTGACTGGCCGCTGGCTATCCTCGCACAGGGCGTTACGTGGACGAGTTCACACAATGCAGGACGAGGGTTAAGCAATGTCGACTGTAAACCTGAAGTTCCACTTGTTCAACTGCACAGACTGATGAATGAAATTGATAAATGATGTCAAATTTTTTTCTCATTTTAACATGACCTTACAATAGCAGTTAGCACAACTTTGCAAGAGCACCCGCTCTGTGATGATAGAATTAACTTAACTGGAAACTTACCTCCTCGGCAAGCCTGAATGATGAATATTTTGGGTTTTCCTTGCATGAAAGGGCATGCTCTTGTCCCAAATATTTTTTGGATTTGAGCTTTGCTGATTTTCTCCCCATCTGTACCATAAATGGTATCACCTTCATATCCATGTGTTAAAATGGCCACAGCAAGAGCATCGACATTTCCCAGGCCTTTACTTTCTGACCACGTTATTAACTGAGACTTCATTTCCTGTATGAGAAAAACAGCTATCAATAAATTAAATGCATCACTTTTCAAATCATCTTCACTTTAACATGCATGAAAGAGAGCTTGAGTGCAGTAGAGAACATAGGACTTCAAGAGCAAGGACATCAAAGGATCAGTTATGTATGTTTAATTGTACTTTGTTCCATTCAAGACAGTTAATTTTATCGGTGTGGTAATGACAGCCACACACTGGAACTAGATTTACATCATGTCAAGGCAAGAGCAAAATTCATAATTATTTAATGAGCTTCAGTGATAATGGCATTATTTGCAAGTTCTTAATCTGGTTTACCTAGTCTTGAATCTGTATCTTTTATTTGCATTGAACAGAACCTTTTCACATCACCTCATGCCATGACTAAGCGACCCACTTTACAACCAATTGGTGTGCTGTGCATTACAGTTCCGTGACTCTTTGCCAAGCCTTTCACACCACCACTCTCAAACCCTGAGTTTGCTAAGTTTTGCAATAAACACTGTACAATGCATGTCTCTGTACAAAACATTATACTATATTACTGTCTTCTGTTCTACTCCTAATAACCTATACACTGATACTAATCTAATTGTCATAATGTAGGTTTCTTGCCATATTGAGAGTGTACAGAATCATAAAGAACATGTACTAGGTATTCCAAACTAGCCACGCGAGCCGTGCACTAGGTGTATAAACGTGATTTTTTCTCATTTTTAAACTCTCCGAAGTAACAATACTTATGAATTGCATATGAAATTAAAGAGTATTTCAAGCTTTTTAATATGTTTAGGTTTATTTTAATGTGGGTGTGTGGAAGATAACTATTATGGGTAGAAGGAGGTGACATTTCCACGATTTGGCAAAGGAAATTTGCCTGTGTTTACCTCTCTTTTCTATGGCTTGGAGAATCTGCGCGAATAATCCAATGACCTTTGAACTAGCATAGTTCGACAAAGAAAAGATTCCTCTTTGTAATGGTATAAAGTTTGTATCATTCCGCCGCAAAAAAGCCTTTGAAATTCAAAAATATGTTGTTTCTTTAAAAATACTGCCATTTCCCGAATGAAATATGGATTTTTGTTCATTTCATTCGAAAGAGCATCCATTTCTACTTAACCTTTTACCCCCTAGGAACCCCACTGCCATTCTATTCCATTTCCCTACAACATGGGGGGTAACTTCGTATATTTTATACACCTCCTTATTTTGAAAAATCATTGTGGCAAAACTATTCATCAGAATTTCATGAAATTTGAACAGGACATGCACAAATGGATAAAGTTTGACCTAAAAATACAAAACAAGTTGGTAAAGTTCACAAAAATTTATGCGACATCAATTTATGTGGCCGAATTTTGATCAGGATCAAAGGGAAGTCGTGCTCCCATCTTTCTTCCTTTTTTCCTCTCTCCCGGTCTCTCTCTCTCTAGCTCTTTCTCTCTCTCTTTCTCTATCTTCCTCACTCGCCCTCTCTCTCCTCGTTTCTTCTCCTCTCCCAATGCCTCATCTCTACTCTTGCGTCCAACTTCTCTTTCTCTCTGTCTCTCTCACACACACACTCTCTCTCTCTTCTTATCTCGGCATCTCTCCTCGCCGTTTCTTCTCCTCTTTCCCTTCCCCATCTCTCCTCGCCCTCCTCCTCCTCCTTCTTGTCCATCACTGTCGCAATTTGTGGACTGCAAACCGTACAAATCTCCATCATATTATATTCCAGTCACTTCTCGGAACAGCCTGAGTACATCATCCATCTCAAATCGTGATAAAAAAAATCACCTAACTTCAAACAAGCACAAAAAATCTAAAAATCAACGTAAAATCATCCGGTTTCCACTGAAACACGTGTATTTAGGGGGTAGAGGGTTAAGATAACATTATATTTGAGACCTATTTGACGTTTTGCACAGATTCGCTGTGGGCACAAAAAAGGTTACCCACACATGTTCATTCACAATCTCACATGGCCTGGCTGGGAATGAAACCACCAGTGATGTCATCAGGGCGACGGAATATTGCGAGAGATGGAGGGTCATGATCACCAATGCCTGCCAACAGGGCACTTAATCATGATGCTGAAATAGTTAAATGTTATAAAAAGGAAAACAGTGATTAGGTACTAGTTATTACTATATTAGTATAATATGTGTATGTATTTCAATCTAGTCAGTGATAAAGTAAGTAAACTCTTTTAAGGCCATGAGGACTGCCCACAAGCACTGATGCTTTCTTGATGTTTTTTTTTTTTTTTAAATTCTTTGAATGTGTGCATTTATTCTACATAATTATAATAAGGCATGAAAAGTGAAAATAAAGTCAGTTGATTTTTTAGTTTTTTTTAGTAAAAACAGGGCTCCCACTTCACTGAGAAAAAAACATCTGAAAAGTGAAATCTATGCGTGGCGCCTATGCGGAGCTTAAATTTTAAATGATTGACCATATTCTGCAAATAAACTTGATATAATGGACCATACATTACACTTACACACAGAAATACACAACAAAATACTTAAATAATAGTAATAAATGGACATCAGAAAAATTACTGCTGATCTCTTCCACCGCGGATTTCCGCGTTTCCACGGAAGAGTGGGAGCCCAGAAAAATGTGCATTTTTCAATTCATTTTGCTGGCCTGTATGCAGAGCCTTAGAAGTGTATTGCACTTCACTGTGTTGCCCTTTAAAAGATCTTTAATTTGATATATTGTTTGCTTCTGTGGAGTTATAAATAAGTTTTTTATGGCCTTTTGAAATTGTATGAAATTTGCCATTTTTACCTCCTTAAACTTAAGAAAATTGCTTCTTCAAAGCCCAGTTTTGGGCTGTTATTTTTCATTTTCTATTTATCTAATCATAATTAAAACAACTGAGCCTAATCTACATGTTGTATTCTTTTGATTTATGAATATTTGTGACTGTATGTTGGATATGATTTGTGTGAGTGAGCTATGAAAATGAGAATTTGGCATCGTGTTAGACAAAAATTGGCGCAAGAATTTGGTACCGGTACTTCAAAAATTCATAACTCGCTTGAAAATTGAGCTACAGCAATAAATTTGGTACCGTATCAAAATGCTCAGAAAAAGAAGTTCTAACTAGCTGAATCATTTCTAATGACATATCTCTACGACAGAATTTTGGTTTGGAATACCTACATGTACCCAAAGACTGTGAAGGGCGCAAAGTGGCCATTATTGTGCCCATGCACCATAAAAACTCAGCCTCAAGAGAGAAAGTGAAGCACCTGACAGTGAGATGTGAAAAGGTTAAACTGCCCTGTATTTCGAAGCATGGTTTGTCCATATTGATCTATAAAAGTAGACCTTTATGATTCTCCAAATTTTGCAATTTTTGTCATTTTTAACATACTCTTCAAATAGTTGGGTTTTTTACCACTTTCGTTTCAATAAGGGAATGACTTTTCTTTTGACAGAATGAAAAAAAACTTGGATTTGTTCTCTGAGGTACAGGATGTGTGATGGTTATGTTTATTTTATCAGTTTAATGAGCTCAAAAATTAGCCTCATGGACATCTCTCAAAAGAGAATCAGTTCAATAAAATGACAATATTTTCTTCAAAATGATCGCACAGTCAAAAATCTAGCATTAAACTGCCGAGAATAAAAGGATCTTCTCCAATAAGAAAGAGATAAAAGGTGTGTTCATTTCTGAAATTCATTTTGGAGAACCCACAATTCTCTGTCTCTGGAATCATTTGTGACAGTAGAATGAACATATTAGTATTACAGTTGAAGTAAGCTGTCGTGCTTTGCTTATCATATGTAGCGCTGTGGAACCTGCTTAAACCAAAAGGAGATAACAAGAAATTTCTCTTTATCTGAAAGATTTCTCTGGTCCCATCGTAATCCTTCTATATTTAAGTATATTCCTTATAAGTTTATGCCTCTTTACATGTATTGTAAAGAAAATCATGTAAAAACCTTTTAACCGAAAGCTTTTCTTTTACTTACTCAGACGAGTGAGGGTGCTGACCAAAAGTGAATGCCTGTGATGTGAAATAAAATGATTTCCCTTGATAATTTCATGCACACTACACAGGCCTACTTGATAGGGTTGCAGGGGAAGCGAGGAGATGATAATTGATATAGCATCCTTAAATTGGCCAATGAGGATACCAGAGTGAAAGCCACTGCTGCCGCAAACAGCATTTTTTTTTTTTCACCACTACCAGTCACCCTCTAGTCTTCTCACTATTTGAGTGTCACATCGACTGCAATGCATCCACCAACTGTAGTTGTCCAGTGGTTCAAATACATTGTAATACTAATTAAATTTAAGACAACCACCCACAGTTTGTCTGTGATTTTAGGCTACTGGACATTAAGGCACATCTCATCCATATAATATACACACACACACACACAAAATGGAGTTCGGTTGTTAGATACAGTAAATCAAGGGAGGTAAAAGTAAAATTCCCAGCTATCTTATCACTTCCCTTTAAAGGGACTAAAAATTGCGATTTTAAAAGTCACTTTTTATCCAAAATACTCTTAATATGAAATATAACTGTTGGTCCCCTGAATTTCAGCTTAAGCAGGTTCCACTGTAACATGAAGCATCATTATTTTTAATTTTATTTATACAAGTGAAGTTCAATAAATTTTTTACTTAAGCATGAAACTGAAAGAATGAAGCTGCAGTATTGGAACTTGGTGTGGGGTTAATTATTTCTCTTAGTCTTATATAGATATAATCACCAGCTGCAAGGACATACTTCTCCCATCTCTGAATGCCTTTCAGAAATCTGTCAAGAAAGCTTATTTTGGCCTTGAAACCAGTCTTCTACCTCGCATATTACATCACTGTCTATTCTAAATCTTTGTCCTTTAACCTTCACCGTACGTCACAAGAAACTACTCATGGTGTCTAATTGACATCACACTCCTAAAGAACAGTTTATTAGGATACCTCCTTAAAAAGTATGATGTCTGTGAGACCCCAGAATGTACAAGTAGGTATACATAACAATAAAATCCTCTTTAGGACTAGGAGTGTGATGTATCTGAGACCCCTGGGCGTACCACTAAGGATTTGGCAATAAAATCCTACGACAAAGTCCTCTTTAAAAGTATGGTGTCGGTGAGCCCCCAGGATGTACAGATAAGAATATTAAAAATGCATGTGCATTGGTGAGCACACATGTGCATGCAATGACATCACTGAGGAGTACCTGGAATTTCAAGACAAAAATCCCAGAAATAATATAGTCCAATCCACTTATCTCGACATGGCTTTTCTCGTCATTCTGGGTAACTCGACACAAATTTTAAGTCCCAACCTATTCCTTCTTCAATGCTACTACTAAATATTTCCCCGTAACTCGACGTGTTATTCCATTCTTTTCTCTTATATCGACACATTTCTCTCAGTTCGCGGCAAAACAACTGCACTAGAGCTACTACTGTGCTACCAAAAATGCCCATGCAACTCCCTGCTAAAACCTCTTTATTTGTTGATGCTGGCGGGGAGGGGTAGGAGAGGGGGTGTGTGGACACAGAGGATGACCCTTGGCTTCAGTAACGCGAGTGTGGAGTGCCTTGCATAAGCGTACGCCAGTGAAAGTACAGAGTACTACAGACTGAGTAATTTTTTTTTTCCCATGAAACATTCGTGCGCCGCTGATACTAGGCCTTGACCTAGATCTCTTGATTAACTGCCGTACTGTATGTGTATCGGCATCATCCAGGGTTCATACAAAGTCTTGAAAATGAATTTTAAGGACTTCCTAAGGACTCACAGTGAACAAATAAAGGACCTGTGTGCCTGTGGCCAAGAAATACTACAACTATACAAGTGGTGTGCAGCACTCATCAAAATGGAATGTTTCTGTATCCAGAGTTCAAACAGTACATTCACTCTGAAAAGTTCAGTTATTTCAAAGTACCAATTATCCAGTGTGCAATTGGAAGATTTGAATCTCAAATGTTTCAACTGAACCACAAATTTTAAGGACTTTTTAAGGACTTTGGCATCATTTTCAGAATTTAAGGACTTTTTGAGTACTTATTTTTTCTTTTATGAAAATTAAGGACTGTAAGGACTTTTAAGGACCTGTGTGAACCCTGATCATCACTTCTTCTGAAGAAACAGTCAGGTCGAGGTTTAAAAAAAAAAAGTAAAGCACTGCGCCTTTGATAGCTACAGCATTTCGCGACATCGGAAAATCTTTGCCACGCAACTGCTCCGCACAACAGTGATAATGGAGGAACGGGTGACAATAATTATGCCGATAATTAAAAGAAAAAGGGACATAACTGCCTTATTTATTGGACACTTCCCATTATGGTGATGTTTGATCCCCCAACCCCTCTTTTTTTTTCTCTTCCACCACTAAATCTGCTATTTCGACTTTCTCTTTACTCGACGCAAGTCAGACGGTCCCACTGATGTCGAGATATTAGGATTGCACTGTAATTACAAACGCTTTCAAATTCAATTGCTTCTGGATCCATTAGACCTGTGCCAAAGGTTAAGGTGTTTCCTCAGTTTTGAAAATAAAAGGAAGTCTGAGGGAATATGGTGGATGAGGTCATATTTTGTATCCACACTCTTTAGTGGTCACTGAAACCTTAAGTAATGTGTGCGCAGGCGTGTTGTCATGAAGCAGCATGATCCATTTGGTTAACTTTTTCAAGGGCATTTGCAGTCTCTTCAGCTGACCAGAAAAATGTTACCATGCCTGCTTTTTAGATAATAATTCAGAATTATGCCATCCTGATCCCAAAATACTGTTAACATAATCTATTAATCTTGCCAGATGAAGACAAAACTGTTGTCTTTTTGGAAGGAGAGAATGCTGTCTTCCATTGCATAGAGACACAGATTTGGTTTCCGGAACAAAATGATGAGCCCAAGTTTCATCCATCATCACCAAATGGTCAAGAAATTGTTTTGCTCTTGTTTCAATGAACCAAATAGTTGTTAAATCCAATTCACTCTCTGCTCCTCCTGGTGAGGGGTCAAAAGACATAGTACCCATCTTGCAGAAACTTTTGACATGTTTAAATGCTCATGAAAAATTTTCTCATAACCTTAGCCCAGTTTGTCTTGCCTCCCTACAAGCACGATCTTCTTTGCTGCAACAACAGCATCCTCAGACACAACTTAAACTGGACGACCTTCTCAAAGATCATCTCAACAGACATGAATCAAAATTTGAATCGCCTTCACCAATATTTGACACCATGGTTTGGGCAGGGATTTGCATACACTGCAGACATTTCATCATGGATTATACATGGATTTTTTTCCTTGGACTGGAGATGAAGGAATTTCATTATGGCTCTCATTTCAATTGTTTCCATTGTCAGATGAAAGTTACATTTTAATATGACCTTGCAGTGATTGTGTTACTCAGATTAGTTAAACTCCTAATGTCTAAAAAGTCCCAATTTTTGGGGTGCCCTAGCTACTATCTTCTAAGGCATGTGAGTTTCAAGGTTGAAGCTTCATGCATTCATACTTAAGTAAAAAAAAATCTATTGTACTTCCCTCACACATCAAGAAATTTTTCTTAAGTTATAAATACGGTACTAAAAAAACATAAAACTATTAACAACAATCATGATGTCATTGTGAAAGAAGTAAATCTAGAGCTGATGATCCATTTCTGTAAGTGAATACCTAATTCTCTTTATGCTTAAATATCTTCAATTTGTGCCTTTCAAGACAAAACATTTCCCAAAAATTCAGAACAAAAAAGTTCAAACTTACCTCTGCTTTAAGATTCTTTTTGACCAAGATTTTAAATGATAAATATTCAAACATATCCTTTAATTTCTCTACATCTTCTTCAGTTCCTTGACGGGCCTTAATATCTCCTTCAAAAATTTCATGGCTTATTATGAAAGCAAAACCACGTGGATTGGACTCCATTTTGTACACCTGTAAATAAATTTGAAATATTCTCAGCATAAATTTAATTAACAATTACAGGTTTTAAATACAATGCATTCTGCCTCTCCAACATCATACACTCAGCCTAATAGATCTCTCTCTCAGCAGTTATCATCTGTATGCCACATTGCATTTGTGCGCACTGACAAATTACTTTTCAAATAATTTGCAGTGCACTACACCCAGAAGGAGGGCAGGGGGGATAGACCAACAGATCCTGTCCACCAAGCACATGTAATGTCTTAAACAGTTCGAGGATGGTCCACAAATACAGTTCACACCACAGAAAAAAAGATCCAAATGAGATTTTGGCAACATATACATTGTATTGACGTTTAAACACGCTAACACAAAATTGCAAGTGAATTATGTGCATTGAATGCGTGACATGTTCAAGTTTCTCTCCTACAAGTGTATCTAACGGCAAGTTTAGATTTCCTGGTTACAGTGCTTGACTCAAGTGCAAAAAGTCTCAGGTTTGATTTTTTGAAGCCAGGCCCAACTCTACTCATTTTTATATTTTTTATGGTGTATTTATTGAGACACACAAGAAAGAAAAGAACACTTACATCATTGTGGTTTCTGTTTCTTGCCTGCTGGTAAATGCTGAGACCTGAGTGAAGAGGAGGGAAAAACAGACAAAAAAAAAAGACTGGTTGGGATGTAGCACAGATATGATACTTTTGATAGTGTTATCCATACATGCACACAAACACACTTGAAACAAAAGAAAATTTCTGAAACTGCTTATTGAGTTTGTCATTTGTTACATAGCGACTGTTTTTTTTTAATATTAGATTTAGAGTGCCCTGTTATGCTCTTTCTTAAATTACAGCTCGCCGCAAATGGCTACTGTCATATCGCGAAATGAGGTGAAATTATTGAAAACTAAATTGTATAACTTCTTTAATTTTGAAGACATAGAGTCTAGTATAGTATTAAAATTTGGTACAGTACCAAAATGTTCAGAATAACAAGTTCTATTCAATGAAATAACTTGTTTTTACAAATCGTATTGGTGTTGTGTCCTTGTGCCACTGCCATCTGATGAGAGAGAAGAGTCTTTCAATACTTCCATTGACAAGCAAGTCAAGGATTTATGTAAAAGGCAAGTGTATATGTCAGGCTTCTCAACTTACATGAGGATGGCACCGGGGTTGCATTTGAAAACTGCAACTCTTGAGGGGCACAGGCATGTCCTCTTGCCCCAGATGGACGATTGATTTGCATATCTTTAGGCCTAGGCACATGCACTGCACGGGCTGGAATGGTAGATGATTTCCCAGGTCTTCTTCTCTGTGACTAGTGTGAGACAAATAAATAGCCATAACTATCCAGTTACTTAACTGAACTTAACCTACAGCTGAGTCATACAATATTCCAAAAGGACATCCCTGCCACTCTTAAAATGAAAGAATTCTAACATATTTGGATGATACTGCAAACTTTTAGTGTTACTTCTCCGAACGGTGAGTGGCAAACAAAACAAAAGAGATTGAGAGACAGCAAAGACAGGTTAGACAAATGCTGAGTTTTTTAAACTATTCGCTTACCGGACAATCATGGTCGCAAAACTTCAGGGGAAAGGTCTTCCCCCCGTCCGCGCCACTTACCGAAAAGTTAACAAACATAATAACAATATGATGACCTCTCATAACCCGCCCTTTCGTTCTTTCTTTCTTCTTTCTTTGTCCCATACAAATACTAAACCCAACCATTTGATAAGCCCGCTCAAAAGTCCCCTCTTTAGTGTTTTCTTGACTGGCGCGGACGGGCGGAGGACCTCCCCGTCAGGGTATACACAACATTGTCTGTGTAACATTGTCAGCATCAAGCTGCACACATGTCTTGTTTACTTTCAAGCAGACCACGCTCAAAGGAAATGGCATATTCGATACTGTGTATTGGATTTGCTAGCGCCCAGTAAAGAGGTTGCGGAATCGCCATTTATAACAATCATAATTCATATAGACATACATCACGACATCCATGCAGCTCAACAGGATAAAAAACAGTAGGCCTAGGCCTAGATATACCAAAATTGTGAATGTCTCGCTTTATAGGCCATGAAATGCTTAGGCGTCATGCAGAAGTTTGCGCAAAATGACAGCCTTCTATACTGAGTATCGATTGCTACACCCATACACAACACTCTACAATCATAAAAACTACACCAGGAAATTAGTCCGGGTTTAAAGGCTAAGGCGTTTCACAATTTTCAAAAAAATATAAGGCGTGGTCAAACGCAAAAACTAAGCCAGCCATGCAACTCGGCAGTATCAAAAACGGTAGTAGGCAAACTTTCAAGTGTCTAGCTTGAATGGCCATGAAATGCATAAGCGTCACAGACAGTTAACCCCCTGCTCTCATTATTATAAGAAGATGCTTTATCACATTTGATTATGAATTAAACAATGAAACCTTTATCTCCACATCTCTTACCAATGATCTAACATATGATATCAAACTGACAGCTGTAATTTTCTTCAGAATGAAGCATGACAACTAGCCATGCTCCCCAACCTTTGAACAAATGGTTTTATCCAGATTACTAATGAGCCAACATGGGCATTCAGGGCAAAGGCCATTTCAAAGCTTGTTTCTCTTTGGTTCCTAGACATAGACAACTCTAGATGATGGTCAGTTTAAGTGAAAATGAGATAATATTGCAAATTTTTCGAGCAACAGTTTGCATGTCAATGCTGCGCCTGTTGATAGTGTGGGGTGAGCCTTTGAAAGTATAGTCTTTGTGATCCCAACCAGTGGTCATATACTCTTGTCACAATGACTTAGAGATATAGTGAGCAATAACTTAATAAGAATAGATGATACCTGTAATAATGTATCTAAGAGGACAGTGATCTAAAACATGAATTCACACCTTCCGCCCTGCATGGTCAGCTTGACCCACCCATGTTTGCATGGTGAGTGCAGCAGACATTTGGGAACTTGAAACCATGATGGCGCACCCTTTGCAGCATGGATTAATGATCAGATGGCTTTTGCTAAATATGCTTTTACTTGTACATCAGGCCATTTCATCTACATGACCTACAACAAATGTTATTTACATGAAAACAAAACAAATGATTACCTTGTTTCTGTGCAAAAATGAACATTTCAAAATCAGGAGCCATAGAGTAAACTATTTTTTCAAAAAATGAGATATTTGGCAAGGTTGTAGCCCTTGTCAGCTTGCAGGTTGCGTTATAAGTTGGGGGTTAAATTCTGAGAATCAAAGGTTGAATAAATGTTTTTAAAAACATTGTAACTATTTAGCTTGAAAATGAAAGTTATTCAATTTTTCCATTTACCTGAAAAATTTGTAAAATCTAAGTTACAATAGTTTACCACACAGCCGAATAATTAAGTGTTGCATGCATTTTTTTTAGTTGATAGATTTTGAGGGAAAAGGGAGATTATTTAGACAGTGAAGACTGGACAAGCTATACGTCTTGACTTTGTGAAATGCCACATAGGGGAATAAGTAATACAGTGGACCATCATGTTAAACGAAACTGCTAATAATGAGACCTTTGCCCATAGCAAGACATATTAAATCCCCGTTTTTTCTACTATATGTGCTATATTATTATAATAAAATACTCGAATAACAGCAATTGATAATCAAAGCACGTGCTATAGTGAGAGAATTAATTTTGAGCACATATGATACGGTAAATGGTGGGGGCGGTCGCAGAACAACGTATTGAGAGTCAATCCAGTCGGACAATAACAACCTGCATCATTCTTTGTTTGTTACTACATGCCCGCCTTGTGAGTTGTGGCCCCACCTGGTCATCTCTTGCTCAGGCCTAGTATGCTTTCTCTCCCTACTGACCATGTGCTGTCACAGCACACTACATGCAGCCAGCTCAAAGCGATGACTCATCATTCACAGAGGAAAACTATGGGGCAGGCCATGAAGGCTACAACCATGTAGCTTCATCAGGCACGTACACTCTCTGGCCACTACCTGTGATGAGTGATAATTATCACATGTAGCACAGTCTTTGATTGTTATTGATCGCCGCACGATGTATGCTCTTTGTCTACACCGGACTTCGTGACCACATGTCTACACTCCCTGTGTCACAAACATGTGGCCAGTCGGTTCCCATACTTTGAATGATACAGCACGGGAAACCACTAGAAACAAACTACTTGTCTGCCTCTGACTTTTGCATCTGACTCTCTCATAATTTGATTGAAACATGGCTACCATTAGCACAAAAAGTAAAAAAAAAAAAACAGTACTGATATCAAGGCTTAGATCGGCCATCAGTTTGATATTATATTATGTACTTTGATGTACAGGACATGCCAACAAGGGAGGTAACCATTAAATACTCCACTATTTTTTATGGTTACTTCCCTTGTTGGCATGTCCTGCACATGGGGTATTTTAATCCCTTGCCTTGCCTTTTGTACTTTTTCCTGGAATAGCCAGACCTTAGGTATAATGAGACATGTTTGGTGGAACATGACCTCTCATTAAAACCAAGTTCCGCTGTTGAACTACACTTGTACTACACACTAAAAGCAGCTGACACTGCTCATGGAATAGCCATTGACTGAGATTTCGCTATCTTTAGGTTAGGTAATCTAGTCTGCCTCACTAAAATGGAGATATACCGTTCAAGAAAATAAAGAGACATAACAAACCTGGCTTTGTGTTGGTTTCTGAAGTTGCTGTTTCCATATTTCCTCCATTTCGTCTGCCACAGATCCATTGTCTACTCTGACAGCATCTATGAACTTTTTAAAATCTTCTCTACTTAAACTTTTCACATCGCCACAAAGATTAAGCATTATTTCACCAGATGCTCTGTCTCTTCCCTGAGGATCAAAACCAAAAATATTAATTTATAAGAATCCCTCACACACAGTATAATCGCATGTCCTTCATCAGAGGAGAATGCAAGGCTAGATTTGATCTAATTTACTAATTAGGGTGGAGTTCTTGGAAAGACTTCCATATTGGTGCCGACCATCCAGTTAACGGGGGGATTTTTTATTGCTTCTCATGGTCAGATTTTCTTACAGTAATGAAACGGATCCAAACAGCAGGAGTGCATGAATCCCCAGAAGGACGCAACTGAGTAGCCATGTGACCTTCAGAGTGGCCACGTATTATAATGTGTGTGACCGCAGCAGTTTTTATTCTGCAAGATGAATATTATTTCCTCGTTATACAATGGTACCTGCTTAATCTTTAGGATCCTAAATTTCTTCCACACAGCACTCCCCTGTTTCCTAAATTGATTAAAAGGAGCATTTAAAAACATGTATGCATTATAAATTTCTCACAAATAAGTGACAAGAGAGAGAAAGGTGAAATTTTCAGGATGTGTAGATGTGTGAATGACAAACACACAGGTCTATTCCGGAAGTGAGTTGGGCTTAAGTGTGACCTCGTTGTTGAGTACATTTGACCTAATTTGGAGAGAATAAAAAAGCTCACCAAATACAGGAATGAGCTGATAAAAACAGTCAACTGGGCTTGGATCTAGATCTAAATTGTTAGTGTAACCATAATTGTGAGTAAAAGAGTAAAGGACAGATCATACTACCCCCTGCATTACTCAAGTTACTACAGTGACAGTTCAAACCAGAATGTTGGTGGGCTTTCAACTTATCAAGTGACCCAATCTTGCAAATCTGAATAAAACAAGCTCACCAAACTCAGAAATAAGTCCATAAATGATTCAATTGAACCTGAATCTAGATCTAGAGCTAAATTGTTAGTGGGACAATAATTGTGAGTAAAAGACTGGACACTATGTCCTGCATTACTGCCGTCACAGATCAAACCAATCCCATCAACTGTGTTGGTGAGCGCAGCACCATCACCAGTAGTACAGATCTAGATCTAGATCCACCAGATCTTTATTGCATCATTTGCCTATTGTCAAATGTTTTCACGGTTCTCTTAGACTACCATATAAATTCCTCTCACATGTGGTTGTTTCCGAAACGTGCCAGTATCTTTGAAATGAAGTGCTTATTCGCAGACATCTACGAATAAGATCCTGATGTTCTTGATTTTGTGATGGAAGACTTCCTTCAGCCTATTGGGGTCTGCAGTAGCATAATGACTATAGCATCTGCGGTTATCAGTTGGAGATGATGGGTTCGATTCTGCGCCGAACTTTTTTTTTTCATACCTAGTACTACTGATCATTATTAGGAATCAATGTTTTTTGTGGGTTTTTTTTTTTAAAAGGCTTTTGCACAATCGATGTCGTGGAGGAAACTGGTCATTACTAGTGTGCTCCAGATTAGTTCTTTTATTTATTCCTGTTCACTGAACGGGACAGTTGAATTGCTAATTAGAAATAAAATTAAAAATGTAAATCAAATTTTAACCATGTAAGCTTTCTTTCAGTCAGTGTGAACTAAAAATTTCATCTCTCTCTACGGTAGCTTAGATCTATCCTGTATTTAATCAAAATATATTTATGGGGTCCTCATCTGCTTCAGCTGTTTGTCGTGTTTTGTTTTATCACTTTTTTGTTTGCATGGAAGTCTAGTTCATTTATATTTGCTCTGTCTGACTTACTCTGTGATTTCACACCTGACAGAATTGGCTAATGTCATCAAAAGAAAAAAAAAAATCCTTTTCACAATTTTATCCTCTGCAGCAAAGCAACGATAATCAGTGGGGGAAAAAGCGACCAAAAAAAATGTCAGCTCTTGCTGAGATTTGAACCCCCCTTATCAACTTGGCAAGTGAGTTTACTTATTAGCATGCCACCGGGGAACCTGAGTGAAAGCGTTACTAGGCAGGGTCTCTCTACTCTACCAAGGACACGATAATCAATAAGTATTGCTGAAAAAAAGACAATCTGGTTGCTGCATCATTATCGTGAGAAACACCATGCGTTAGCTACTCCAAACTGAGCTATCTTACCGAAGAGTCAAATTACTCAACAAAACAAGCCAGAAGTTTTATCTACAGAAGCTCACAAGACAAAAATCCATGTGCAGATAAGATTCTGATCTTATTCTCAGACGTCTGCGAATAAGACCAGATCTTATCCACAGACGTCTGCGAATAAGCATAGCGTTTTTGAAACTACATTTTTAATTCAATGGTCATCTCTGGATCAAAAAAAAAAATATTTAAACGAAAGCTTTTATCACTGACATTTGAATTTAATTAAGATAAAGCTGCTGAAAGAAGTGGACAAGGAATCTAGTTCTAAAACTGACATTTGCAAAGAATTTAACATTCCTGACTCAGTGTTCAGCAGCATAATAGCCAATTGGATGAAGTAATAATAAGCAGTCTACATGGAGTGCAATTTTCAGCCTAAATGTCAGCATATGCGACAAAAGGTCCAAATATCAACTTGATAAGGCCTTTGACAAAGTATTATAAAATCCACACAATAACTGTGATATGGCTTTGCTCACCTTGTTTAATTAAATACAATCTATTGACACCATACCCCCATTTGGGGTCCAAAACACCTTGAAAAAGCACAGGAATTTGCATTAGCTGACTGTCAACTCAATCAACTCAATGTCTTGTGGATTGAGCAAATTTAAGAAATGAAACAGGATTGCTTTTAACAATTTAACCACAAAAAAATACACGAACAAACTCAAAAATAACCAGCATAAAAGTCAAAAGTTTCCCACAGATTTTCCCCACTTCAAACTTCTGACCCTAAACACTTTTACATGAGGATGATAATGATATATAATTAGTACATTTCACAGTAATCTGCATAAACGCTGTAACTCACGCAATCTAATAAACAAACAAGAGACCCTTTGTGCGACACTAAAGTGGATTTGCACACTTCCCAGGTTGCTGGCAGCAGGACCACTAAAGTCGCCTCGCACAGGACTAGTGTTAACTCTCTGCAGTTCACGCATTTTTTACCTTTTCAGAAACCCAGTGAGGGTTGTCTCAAAGACTGCATACTACTTTGCAAAGGAAGCGCATATCCGTACAACATGTTGTTGAAGTGCATATCCGTACAACGCACACAATTCAACGACGTAGAACACACACCGGAATACTATATTACTGACCTTGTTAATTTGCACAGTTTTTAAAAATATGAATCGGCTTAGTAGCAAAACAATCCGACTTCTGCTCGGAGATTGCGTGATCTGCACTAATAATATACCGGTACTTAAGTGTATGTCGATCACCAATGGCTACCCCAACCCCTTTTCGCCTGATTAGTCAATCTGATTACCGCCCATTGATACAAACTGACTATACCCTAACGCCTCCAGGTCCATCTGACTATTCCATATGTTGTCACTTTAAATTCGTGAACACCATACCAAGTTTTGTTTCAGTAAACCTTCACCAGTCGCGCTTTTGGTAAACATGTACGGATATGCACTGTCCATATCCATACAACATGTTGTACGGATATACACTTCCCTTTGCAAATGCTAGGATCAACTTATTTACATAGAATATATAATAGACATATTATGTGTGGTTGGAAAATGCATTGGATGAAGTTTAACATGATGCAATTTGTTTATGAACTGAAAAGAAGTTGTGTGAAGGTGACCTATTTTCTGTCACCATAAATAGAATTTGAAGCCAAAAATCATGTAGTCCAACAGTCTCAAAGTCAAAGAAGGGAAAAAATAAGTATGAAATCCAAGATCCAAAAGTTTATTACTATTACTAAATACTATATCAAATTACATTCATTAGCTCATGTCATGAGCAAAAAGCCATTCAGTTTTGTCCAGTAGTTAACATGTATGTACACTTGAATATATATAAGACATGTAAAACTGAAAATCTGTGCAGAATTCACAAAATTCCCTTTTGTATTCAAAATAAGTAAACTAAATGTTTACACCTAATAAATAATACTGTTATTTTGTACCACAATGTATAGAATAATTGAAACATTAGCGTAAATTAGAAAATCTCATTGAATTGTCATATTTTATAACATTGTGCAAGCAGTGCGATGAAAAGAAACTGAAGAAAAACTGCTTCGTTTCAGAATCCGAAATTTTTGGAAGACAGTGAATTTGAATTTTGAATCTTTTAAATATTGTTTATAAAGACTCTGCTCTACTACTTTTGAAAAACCTTTCCAATGAACCTGGCATATGATACATAATATGGAGATTATTATTCAGTAGGCATTACATAAGTAACCTGTAGATTTCTTCAGGCTCCAGACCTATACACATCAATGAAACAGGGATGGTTGATTGGGCCTTCTTCCTCAGTACACTCATCAGAAAATACACACACAATGTAGGCCCTATATTATGCACATTTATCTGTTTTATGATCCCACTGCAGCAATACAGCTTTGGTTGAAGAGCGTAGCTGTGAATGAGACCAAAATAATCAAGACATTTATAAATGAGTGACCTCTAAGTATTATACACTTTGTCATTGTATACATAGGGATAATAATTAACTCAATGAAAAGATAATTCCTGATAGTTCAGAGAGAGCTTGTAGTAGTAGTAGTTGTAGCCAAGACCCACTATACCAAGACGGTGCAATTCAAGCACTTCCGTCCGCCAAGCCAGAGTTTCTAAAAATAGTCCGGTGCGTACAATCGTAAACACAGGCACGCGGTTCGTCGTACGTGTTAATCGAGGAGACCAGTGCTCCTTTGTGAAGAATCAAAATTAACACTTTGCAAGGTTGTTTGCCGACTTGAAGTTTATGTCTATTATAGTAAATTGGACTTCAGACAATATACACCTTTGCACTCCTCATACAGTCCCAATACTTTTGTGTTTGGACTAGTGCATGTGTGCTATGGAGATCATCAGCTGTATGTTTGTGTTTGTGAAGAGGGAGGGGCGTAAAACTCTAATTGCTAATTCAACTTTCGGTATAACGGCATCGTCTTTTTGTTTGTTCGAGGAAGGCGTAAAATGCCATCGATCAAATACTGATAAACTTTCTCAAAGCTAAGGAATCCCATACGTACAATCAATAATTATGTGAAGGAACTTTTCCACTTGATTATCCCGAATTTCTTTTAAAGGAAGTGTTTTGTTGTTGTTGTTTCTTTCTTTCTTTCTTTCCTTTATCCTTATTAATCCTCAAGCAATAGAAATTCAATCAGAAATAGTGCCCCAAAACAGAAAATTTCAGGGAAGAAGGTTGGAAAATTGAAGAAACTGCAACATAAGTAACACTTTTTCAACGTTCATTATCATCAGAATACTGTGGCTGGATTTTGTTGAGTTTTTGTTGATTTTTTAAATCGCCCATGTGGTCATTATTCCTACTTCATTACCCTTTTTCTGCTACCCTGGTTATCTCTACACTTTTTCATAACGTTAGAAGATGTGAATTTCCTCTCTGGTCTGATGTATGTGAGAACTTCATTCAAAGTTTTTGTTTTATACCCATTTATTTGCTTTAATCATTTAAATAATGGCCCATCTGGTCTCTTTTCCTACTTCATTCCTCTTGTTCTGCTACCCTGGTTATCCCTACACTTTTTCATAAGATTAGAAGATGTACCGGTTGTCAGGGTTAGGACTAGAATTGCCGTGCTGGGTCACGGTTTGTTTATTTCAGGGTCGCGTTGATTTAGCCAGTGCAAATGTCCTTGAACTATTCTCGTGGACAGTTTGTTTTTGTAACGCTTTTTCTTAGAGATGGAAAGAAAGTGGGGCAGGATAGAATAAATGGATGAGTAACAGTGACGGTGCAATTCTCGGCCCCGTGATTTTGATAAACTTTAACAGGGGTGAGAAAAGGGAGTGAGTAAATTCGTACATAAAACGTAGAGGGTTTGGAGACTTTAGCAAGGGTTTTGATATGTTAGATTGACCTTGTCTGTTACTATTAATAGAATCTATTAATACTACGAGCTGAGCTCGAAATGGATGCACCAATCAAATTTGGGCAGTTGGCTGGGGATTTGCAGATGGCCGAGCAGTATTTAAGCGGAGCCATTCCCACGGTTCTTCACTCCATGCAGAATTATTATCCATCTGCGAGGGTAGTCGGCTGGATTCGGCCTGAGAGAATCAGAAGACTGTTAACGATATGTCTATGTCCTTGATAGACAGTGGAATGAGACCATATGCTATTACGAAAGTATCTACTGCTATTATCTCCAGCTCCCTGATCTTGTATCAGGGAACAATCGTAAGTTTCGACCTATTGATTCGACGATGAACGTGAATCTGACCTTAAGTTTCCAGTAGAAGTGCTACCGAAAGAATGCAAGACTACAATGTTTTTTACATGCAATTAGATCTAGCATGAGTGTCTGGTATACACATTTGTAAATTGAAATTGATGTGTCTGGATGAGGCTGGGGATTGCCAGCCCATCCTAGAGTAGATCTAGATCTAATGTAACTACGTCAGTTGTGTTGACGAGTTATATCCTTGTTAAGCGGTAGGCACAAATAACTGAGTTAACATTGTCGTCTGAGACATTAAGATATTATTTGTTAGATAGTAGGTAGGCTAAATCTGAAAGATAGATAAGTAATAATTAAATTGTGAATGAGTCAGAATGATATAATCTTTTAAGCATCTAGAGGAGACTTCTAGTGATATATTATTGTGTTTTCATTTGATGCTGCTGATGTTGTCCTTTTAGAATGTAAAAGCTAGACGAAATTTGTTAGGGAATTTAAAGTAATAAATTTGTGGCCCTGCAAGGTCCTTGATAAAACTTACTCGAATTGTTATTAGTATATGTGGCATGGTATGGAAGAGTAATTTCTAAAAACCTCTCGATAGATTAAAATGCAGTCGTAACAATAATTCCATAATAACCATCCCCGTAACACCCTTCCTTGAATCCGTAACACTCGAGGGCACACCCGTAACACCGGTACAGTTCCCCTTTGGTTTTATGTATGTTGGAACTCCATTCAAAGTTTGCAGTTCATACTCATTTATTTGCTTTAATCATTAAATTAATTCTTTGAATAGATGCTCTATTGTACAGTTCTTGGTAGTCTATTAATCTCATCTCATCCAATGGGACATAAAGAAAATATCACTGTTTACTTCATGCCACCATTAAATCTTTGCTAAGCGAGCCATGACTGGGCACATCATACGCGCTGGGTCAGTCTAGCAGACAACGCACGCGGCGGAACTCTTCGCCTTTGTATTTAACGATCGATTGCACCGTCTTGGTATAGTTGGTCTTGGGTTGTAGTCACAATTCATTACTCTGGACCAGCTGAAACACTAAAAAAGAATGAGGTACTTCCTTGTTTTCAGCTTTATGTGCATGATAATATGATACATACATATGATTGTCATTAGTTCCCTCACAACATTTCAACACATTCTCATCCCAACAATAAATAAATGAAAAGGCTGGGGGTTCCCCTCAACCAATTTTGACACTAAATAATATTATATACCTGACATGCAGAACCTTTGAATGGTGTAAACCAGGTCTGCAGTCTGGCCGAATCCAAGAAAATGTAGCAACAAGTCTTGATTCCTGCAGGCCAACTTCTCACAATCTGGTGCTCTGAAAGAAATACAGCACAACATGTTTGAAATACATAAAACACCCTATAAATAATAATAAAAGTACTTGCAAACATCCGGAATTAAATTCCATTATTAATACCAATCAATACAGATATTTTATGAGCGATTTCTCTGTCAGTGTCACTGTATGATGTAAAGAAACAAATTATGGCTCCTAGCAACGGTAGAGTGGCACTCAACTACCAAGAAAACAAAAGGAAAATGCATTTTCTTTCACATAAATCATCAAAATTCAAACAAACAAGGAATACAGAGTATGTAATAATAGGCTGAAACTGAGCCCATGACCATAGAGGTTTATTTTGTTTTCAATTTAGTTTCAGTGTTGGTGGAGAAGAATGTAAACAAACCTCTTCTTAGAGATGGCATGATTGGTAGATCTAGGGCTGTATTTCATCAGATTTTTGTGGTTTCTTCTCCACGAGTGACCAGGAATCTCTACCATCACTTAGATGTTGCTGCAAATTGCTTTCATGTTCGTCTGATGACATATATTAGGCCTATGTTGGAAAATTTGAAGATTTTCGACTAGCACTGTCGACGCTGACTGCACGCAACAAAATCAAGATGGCGGACAGCCGCACCAAATAGTATGACACAAAAACAAGTTGTTATTTCCTAAATCAAACTTTATCTATGAGTATGACTTTCTTTACAATTATCGACAGATCAACATCATTTTAAGGTTAAATATGCGGTTTTGTAGGCTCGGAACACAAAAATATAGCCATGTTCGATCAAATCTCAGAACCACTTGGCCATCGTTATGATTTCTCAGTGTGTGAACTGCAGAGAGTTAATTGGTAACAGAATTGTCAGACCTACCTATAGGCCTCATTCACATTAGATTTAGAAGTGCGATTCATTGGACCCAATGAAGTGAAATCCAGCTATGCTGGTGATAATGCTACTGGTGCTGGAGAACCATCTGGAACGCACCCTTTAGGCTTTCATAAACAAAAGTATCCGTCATCAGTTAAGATCTGGTAGTAGTACAAACAATTGGTTCGCCCTACAACTTGTACTGGTACGTACAGATCTAGGGGTCATGCCTGATGTTGCTCTAGATTCTCTAGATCTACTCTAGATCTAGTTATCCTTTGTGCAAAAGTATAGAGGCCTAGATCTATATCCACTTCATCTTCCCATACCTTCTAAACATAGGCCTACTTTGGAACTAGGCCCTACTGCTACTGACTTACTCATGTTATTTCACAAGTTTGAGTGGAAAACACTTTTTCATTGTCAAAATCCCATTCACAACCATGACCTTCTGCCAGACTCACATAGGGAATTTTTACTCTTCCCCAGGTCTCTGATTGTGATTGAATTTCATAGGAATCGACCAAGATGATACCAGACTAATTATCATTTCGTCCCCATATATACATGTAGATCGGAGGCTATATGGACCTGGCAGCTAGGATATAATTCTTCACAGATCTACAGAATACGATCTACATTTATTTTAGTTTTTGATCTAATCTAGATCTAGATCAATCTAGATATCTAGATCTAGAACCTTGATAGGGTATAGGGCCTATTATAAATAGATTTTTTACCTCCGCTCTTTGTAGAATTTGTGCGGGGAAAATGTCAACTATTCTTGGTTTGAGGTGCTTGTAATTAACCTCCCTGCAAATAAGAGCAGTACATTTCCCCATCACTGCTTGGATAGCGTGGTAATCTTCCATAATTTTGACTCTCCCATCCAAATCTTTGCAGTGTCACACGCATGTTACATAATTTGAGGTCTTTTTATTTTAGGAGGTTCGCTGCCCTTGGCATTTACACCTCACTTTACTTGTTTTATTATTTCTTGTTCTGGCGGGGGGGGGGGGGGGGGGAGAGATGATATGGATAAATTTTAATCTATTAATTTCAATTTTGCCCGGGCAGCGGCCTTTCGGCCTGCTCTTTACGATTTCCAACTGCCAAGGTATCTTTAACGTGCGCAACGTGCACACGGGCCCTCCGAATTTTTTCGTCCTTATCCGAGAAGACTAGGTACTCGATCCTACCCCCCAATAGGACCAGGGACTTGAAAATATGAGAAAAATCCAATTTCCAAGAACTACTCGATCCTACCCCCCAATAGGACCAGGGACTTGAAAATATGAGAAAAATCCATTTTCCAACATGCCTGCACTGCCCGGGTTTAGAACCCGGGACCCTTGGCATGAGAGGCAAGCACCTTGCCTCTAGACCACCTTGTCCCCACGCATGTTACATAACGTTGAGGTAATGTCTAATGTCTGCTTTCCAGGAAATCGAAATCTGCCATAAGTTAAGAGGTATTCGATACCAAATATTCCAAAATCCAATACTCTCCGTGTTGAAAGGTATGGTTTTGCCGGTGTATGGATACGCCTGAAGATGTGTAGTTGTTCTCTTTCAGTTATTTAGCCTTTATTTTTTTATCCAAAGTTCAGTATTACTATTAGTGTCTCAGGTCAGCTGACAAAATATTATAAAAGAAAACAGAACATCTGTGAAGTCGCAGCAAGGCTTGAAGCAAAGTCAAAATATGGCATTGGCAAAATCAATTGTTTCGTTTCTGAATTGTTTCTTAAAATATTTGGTTAATTTCTTATATGCGTAGTAGGGTCTACATCTTATTTTCTTTTTGCCATATCCTGACTTTGTCTCCGGCTAAGTAGGGCTAGATGTATGTGCCTCAAAAATTATTCTGGCTTCTCATTCATTAAGTGCCCTGCCGATAGGCGTTGGCGATCATGACCCTCCATCTCTCGCGATCTTCCGTAGCCCTGATGACGTCGTTGGTGGTGTGCATACCCAGCCAGGTCTTTAAGTCGTCCTGCATCTTTATGCGTTGTCGTCCCCGGCTTCTTCTTCCATTGAATTTCCCTGTTGTTACCAAATGTTCTAGTCCTCGCCTTGTCATTACATGTCCAAAAAATGTTCCCCGTCTTTTTCTAACCTTGTTTAGGAGTGTCCTCTTTGTCACGAGCAGGTGAGCTGGGATCAGTAGTTACGGGGGAAGGGGGTAGAGTAAAGTTAACCCACGGCCCACGGGTAATGAAAAGCGTGCATGTTGTGAATGGGGGGGGGGGGTCTGCATGAGGCGAGAGCGCTGTACTACTATCACTGCAAGTTAGAAGGTCCTAGGGGACGGACGTGAGTGAGAACAGTCGGGAGATTGTGACAGTGTTTTCCAGTGATGACTGGTAGGTGGAACGATGATTGATAATTATGATTGATGTATTATATTCGTCTACGACCATGATGTAAATAAGTATATGTGAGGAATGTGGAAGTCCTTGATACTGTATATAGCAATGTGCGCCATGAGCGATAGATGGAAGTTAGCTTCATGGATTTGTAGCGAGAGTGAGTAGGGTGTAATACGGTGGAGGTGTTACCGTAAGATGTTTGGTGAGTGAAATGTGAACTATTGTGTGTACGCTTCATGAGTTGTAATGAGGGGTGAAGTGATTAGAAATGGTATGGTATTATACCAATGTAATGTTATTTTTGTAGGTGCCGGGGTCGGGCCGAAGAGCCGCCTACGGTGAGCACAGGGGATAGGCCAGCATAGGGCCGAAGGCCACACATCGGCCAGAAGTGAAGCTATCGGTGCAGGACAGTAGAGGCACATGAGTCGTGGCAGTCTGGCCACAGACAGGGATGTATATATGATCGTGAATGTGCTATTAAGATGTATTACTGTGACATGGATGTAGTACTGTGCGAATGAGATATTCATGTGAATTGAAGTATTAACGTGCTATGGCCACGTGAAGTGTATAGGAGGCTAAGGTGTATTGCCATAGGGAGGCGCTATTGAGAGACTGTGGTGTGAAAGAATATTAGTGTGTCATTAAGACCCTGAGTGGAGAGGCTGAGGCCGAGGTGTCTTTAGAGTAATTACCGGGTTGTGGACCCGAGGAAGTGTGTTTACGGAAGAAGGCCGTGGACGGCAGTTAACTTGAAGAATATAATGTATGTATGTAATTGCACTGTTATCCTTATCTTTATATTTATGTTTAATAAATGTGTGAGTCTGATGGGTTGTTCTGTTAAGTGTTATACTTGTTCGTTCGTGATTGTTGTCTTGTTATAACCATCGCATCTCCCAGTCTGGGATTTGTGACACTCTTTTCCTCTGCTTGTCTCAACACTTCTTCATTTGTCTTTCTTTTTTTTCTTTGTTCCGTCCATGGACTTCTAAGCATTCTTCTTAGAAACCAAGTTTCTGTTGCTTCAAATTTTCTAACTGTTTCTGTACTTAGCGTCCAGGTTTCGCAGGCATACAATAAATTGGTTCAATATAACACTGCGATATTCTTTTTCTGAGACTGATTGGTAGCTTCTTGTTTGTGAAGACATGTTTCATGTTTTGGAATGCTGCTTTGGCCTGGCATATTCGAGTTTTGACTTCTGTTTCGCATCTTCCATCTGATGTTATCTGGGCTCCAAAGTATTTGATTTTATTTACTTGAGCAAGTCTTTTCCATCCACCTTGATTTTACACTGTACTCTCTCCGTCTTTCTCGATATAACCATTGTTACTGTTTTCTTTGCATTCAGGCTTAGTCCCATTTGTTCACTCTCTCTCGCCATCACATCTGTTAGTTCTTGCAGGTCTTCTTCCGATTCCGGCCATTCGCCCGAGTGGGTCCGTGGGAGTATCGGGCAATCCTGCGAGTGGGTCCGAGAATAAAATTTATACTCCCCCAGTGTTGCCGGTCCTTTGGGTTTTTCCTAAGAATTTGGGGTTTTTGGGGTTAGGGGCTGTTCAAATATGATATCACACTTTTTGGGGGGATTTTCAGACCCCCCCCCCCTTCTCACACTTCCTCACATTTTTGCCAGATCCCCCCCCCCCCCCCCCCTGTGATATCACACATTTGACAATATATAAGACAGTATACGTTAAATGTTAGACTACTTGGAAATAGTAAAATGCATTGATAAATTAAAGATACAAAGGCATATTTGGCATAGAAATCATACAGGTTGCCAGATTTGGAATATCTATACTAAGTAAAGATTAAAATTTTCAATGGACTATTGTGAGCTGAATTGACTATTGAAATTTAAATAATCCTTTGTTGATAAGAATTTCTCGTAAAAAAAAAATCGGGGGCTTTACCGCAGAGTGACTTCCCCTTAAGGTCTGACACTTTTTTGTAGGTAAAGGCTAGGTAGGCCCCAAAAAGTGTTGCCACTCTTTTTTTTCCACAACTAAATTTATTGTTTTCTTGAATGGATTTAGAGAAGATCTAGTTTTTTCAGCATATTCAGTGTTTTCTTTATTGCGTTGACTTATCTGACTTAAAACAGCATGATAAAATCATCTAAATACATTTATGAGTTTTTATTACAAAATTTAAATTACACAACTAAAACATCCCTAAAAACACTATATTTAGTTGTAAAAGAAACTAAAAGTGCCAACACTTTTTTGGGCCTACCTACTACCTAGACATTTTGCTAGATCTATATCTTTAAAAACAAATTCCTAAGAAATCACAACATACAACAGGATTTTGCCATAGTCTATAGGCCTATGTAACTATAAGTATATGAACTCTCTAATTGCCTAGAGATTTGTGATAATCTGGAAGGAAAGATCTAGATCTAATCTAGACTTGTAGGCAATGGGGAGCATGGAATGTATTAAAGAAGAAAAAGAAATAGCTGTACTGTAGGTATTCAAATGGAAATTGACATACAACAACTACACAAATAACCTAGATTCTAGATATACTTACACGAGAGCAAATGAAAGTTAGTTTGAAATGTTAAAAAAATCTTAGTTTTCAATCTATTTCTAATACACTGAAGTAGGCTAAAAGGTGTGATATCACTTTTCCATGAGACCCCCCCCCCTTCCTCACATTTTTGCCAGACCCCCCCCCCCCCACCCCTCCAGGCGTGATATCATATTTGAACGGCCCCTTACCTTGGAATCTTGGCATTTTTGCAAAAGATCTTGGAATTTCCAGGCTTTGCGTATTTGCTATTATTTCTTTGTAAAACACAGACGCACACACAAAATTGCCCTTCCACTCACAATACCGTTTGTGGCTCAAAAGGTGAAGAAAGCCAAAGGCGACGCTTATTCGCAGACGTCTTTGTTGATAGAAGCACGGTGGGGAAAGTGTGCCACAGAAAATGATACATTTTCTTTCCTCTATCTTCCCCTAATCAGATCTCAGCTCCTATAAATTAAGGGGATTCGAATTAAAAGGGGCCTAAGTGTTATTTGACTGCTTTTGGGAAAAATGCAAAGAACATCATTTCAGTATAAGCCAATCGAATTTAATAGTTTAATGATTTACTCGAAGAATTGATGCCAGTATTGCAAAAGTTAAATAACTTCGATTGGTTTATATTGAATTTTTTTTTTTTTTTTTGCATGCTTTTCTCCAAAAGACAGTCAAATTAAATGGCATTTACTGATTTAGATTTCCTCTAATTCTCATACGCTCTTGATCGACTTTATAGGCCTACGATCAGCAACCCTTTATCAAATCCCACGCGTAGAGTTGACGCCAAACTTGCTAATATATGACATCATTCCTACATAGATCTACTGGTTAAGACATCGCACCGATGTCGGTTTGGGAATCCGCCCCTACATTAATCTTACCAACCATACGAAAATCCTATGCAAATCTACATCGGATTATTGTAGCGGGGGTCAGCTGGGGAAATTCTCAACCTAAGTTATAGGCCTATATCTGAGTTTTACAACACGCACACCAAATTGAATAATAACTGTTTTGTTTGTTTTTACAATTTGTCAAGTAGGGCTAATTAGCCATGCTTTCGTCAGTCCTTCAAACATTTCTCACTCATCTACATGTATAACTTACTATAACCTTCATTCACTCACTTATTCTCAATGAACTCACAAATTCGCCAATACCAAAGATCTTAAAATAGTATTAACATTTTAAGATCTTTGGCCAATACTCACAAGCACGGATCGAGAACATTCAGCGACTCACTCTGCATCAAGCCCATTCCATGAAATCTCAACCACTGAGAGGAAATGCGGAATTTGAAATATCAAATAAAAAATCCTTGGTATAACGTCTAAAATGGTTTGTTGACAAGGAAATGTCTTACGAGGAAGAAAACAAACTATGGATTTCACAATTTTTATCGCATGTTTTCTAAGAATAACATTTCATACTGAGAAGCAAAAATATTCAATACAATCTGCAGATTTATGTTTAATAACAAGTAACTGATGTCATCAATTGTTTGTCCCTTCTTATATTGCATTGACATTTTGACAATGCAAAAATAATAAGAAAATTTTATTTCTGACTTACGTTTTGACTAGAAAGAATCCAATAGACATTATTGGTATTGCGTAACACACATTACACTTTCCATGACAAAACTTTTCTCTAGCAATAAATATTTCAGACAGATAACAACCAATTACAAACGAACATAATTTATCGCTGTAAATTGTTAAACACCCAAGCTTAAATCCAAAACTTAATCTTATTCCTGAAAATATGGCACTTGAAAGATGAAGATGTAACATAATTATGTCATTAAAAAAATGTAATACGGACTACGTCACGGCTTTTTTTCTTTTTTGGCCTAGATCATCACAAAATGTAAGAATTATGAGATACAGCATTTCATAGCAGTCATTTACAGGTACTACATACAAATTTAGGTGAAATTCTTGGACTACATTCGCAGAAATTCCAGAAAATGTTACAGTTGAACTATAGAACCACTTTTCATGATTGTAACACATGTCACACCATGTTAAGCACCATGTTGACTTAGATCTTAATTTTAAGTTTTTTCATGAAAGATAAAAATTTGTAGAGTTGCCTTATTTTTTTTATTGTCGATAGGGTTTAAATGATAAATATCTCTTAATGATTTATTCTGGAACATAGCAAGGTGAAAACCCGATATTCAGGTGTAACACACATGGAATGGGCCATGAGATGCCCTGTTTTGCGTTCCCCCAAATGGGTCAAGGTTTTTTTCTCACGAAATGACAACAAACACGTGCGCTTCACCCCCATTCCAGTTCTTCAAAACCACGGAAAATAACGGTTTTATGCGTGCTGTTTCTCCATTTCTAAACAAGTTAAACTTGTTTCCGCTCTAATATAAATTATACAGATGAAGGTAGTGTCTTTTTCAAAGATTTCTAGCTGCTATGGCTCATGGATGTACATTTAATGCATTTTAAAGCCCTTTCCAGGTGTTTGGAAGTTGGAGAACTGACAGTTTTAGCTACGATCAACGGTGAGTATGTTTTCCAGCATGATAATAGTGAGTCCTTAATGACAGATTACCTTTACGGGTTGTTTATCTGTAGGAAGAGACAGAATAATGATAACTCGAGCTTATTTTTTAAAATGAAATATTGGCCTACCTTTTTTATTTGAAAAAGGGCGGGGGGGGGGGGATGAGAAGGAAGCACTCTGAATACGTCAACGTGTATCACTTTTGACAATGTGCCAATTAACTTGTAATGTGGACGTCGTCATCCATCCCCATCCCACCCTCCCCGAAATCTTATGATATTTAATAATGTCGACTTATTTGAGTGGATTAGTTGTGACTTTTGCAAACTTCATCTAAAGGGTCAAAGGAAATTATATTAATAACATAATTAAATTTACCTTTTTCTTTGTTGTTGTTTTATGCTACTGAATTTCCAGCCTAGTTCATGTCAGTCCTTCCCCAACCAGCGACCTTACGGAAATCCGAGACGCAGGACTAACGCCAATTTAGCAAATAGGAATGAAATCATTCCTACGTAAAACCGACGTCAGTTTGCTGTAGGAAATCTGCCCTTGCAGTAACCTGCGTTGGATTCACATAAGGTAACTGCTGGGTCAAAGGCGACCTTTACACACCCCCATTCATTGTGGAACAGTGACTGGTTAAACAATAACAAAATAATTGTTTCGTTATCCACTGATTTGATCATCCAGCATTGCTATTTAATTTGCATTTTACCATTTAAATAAAAAATTGGCTCCAATTAGCTTCTGAAACAAAAATGACGCTTGAGATGTCTCCAAAGCTTTTTTATCAGTTCATACACACGAATTATTATTACCTGTGTAAAATGTTATGTTATCTAGCAAGACAATTTTGATTTAATGGTAACTAGAATTTGCATATGGACTGGATTTTGAAACAAGGTAAGCACTGCAGACTCTGTGTCGTATTTTTTAAATCTTCACTAGTTCCAACGTGGCATGTCACTGTAGTCTTATGATGGCAGTGAGTCTACACTCTACAGTAAGCATGTGTATACCAACAAAAGCCGAAATTATTCTTCACGTAATTATCAAACAAATTTCATGTTAAAGACATTTAATAAGGAAGCGAGTCGCCGCTACAACTTCCTACTATGTAATGCTTTAATGTTGCGCAGATGTGTGTGGCAATTTAATCCAGCCAAATCTGAAATTGGTCCGTTTTGGCCACATCATCCATTTTAAAGATCTATTCCAATGTGTAATACGTGGTCGGTTTAATGACAAAAGGGCAAATACATATTAACAGCTGTACAACGAAAAGGTGAAAGCTTAACTTCTCTGTATGACGAAGGAGCGAACTGCCAAAATCAGTGTTGCGGGAAATTCAGTTTTGAACATTTTTGTGCTACTCTCACCTTCGATTTCTCACCTTTTTGTCATACTACATAACACAAAAATTGGGTGTGATTAACAAAATTGCTTGTGTTGGGTAAAGCCCCCTGCAGTTATATACTTTTGATAAACATGAAAGAGTAAATATCTCAAATTTTTTCGCCTCTTCATCATACAGGTAATCTAAGTGTTCACCTTTTCGTTGTACAGCTGTTGTTACCTATTCGCCCCTTTGTCATGAAATTGACGACATGTTGATCACTGAGTGCCAAAAAGTTACGGATTTGTTTGGGATATTTTAATTTTTGTTTCATAAAAGACACTGATTTGCAGCCCTTCATGCTATGCAGATGAGCATTTGGAAATTGAATAATCCAGCACGTACTTTCCATTACTGACAGAATTCAATTGAGGTCCATTAGTTACATCAATAACAATGTTAACCTTTACACATCTCGCGCCATGCTTATGCACCCTGGTGCTGTGACTTCATTGCTATGTCAATTTTTCTTTTTCTTCAGATGCCTATAAGATAAGTCTACTCTACACATTCATGACTGGCGCAGGAGCTATCACTATGTGAAACTGGAGTTCTCTGAAACAGTGATCATGGGCTGGACCATACATTTCAAGAACAGCAAATTATTCCAGAGCATTGGTAAATACAAACAAAGGAAAGACATTTTATTCATATTTTACACCGCAAAGATTTCCTATTTACTCCATATTTTCTTGACATTTTTGTATTTTCTGGTCATTAATTTTTTCTTCTTCCAATTGACACTGATTAAACACGGGTCATAGATAAAACACGTCTTATGTCAAAATACTAAGCAAAACAAAATGGAGATGAGCTATTCAAGGGTGCAAAAAAATGCAGAATTGAAACAAGGAAACACTGTGATTAAAACTCAAATATAGAATGAAACCCAACTAATCAAAGAGTTTATGAGCAGTTGGCAGGTAATGTCACACTGAATTGATTCACCTTATTTAATCTTCATAATATCCTATTCTGATCAACTGTCATTTGCAATATAACAGGTTACTTAGAGTATTTCAGATAAACAATATATACCGGTAATATGTACTTTCCACTGGTACAGCTTGTTCTGGACATATGCACAAATTCTCAAAAACTGGCAAGCATCATTTTAATGATGAAGCGGTACCACTTCAAACAGAAAGGAATCTGTGCAAAAGAACTGTATTGTTACAGGTGCCCCCCCCCCCCCCCCCCACCCCCACAATTATACACACAACGTCTTTTCCATACGAATCACCTGAGGGGAAAGTGGCCTATTGTGTAGACAATTGATGAAAGAAAGCAGGCCTAATGTTAGCGGTGCACATTGTACCCTGTGCGTGCACACCATGGCATGCAGCGTGTTGATGGGCATGGTTTGAATCACTGAGTCGATTTTTTGCGATTTGAATAAGATAATAATGCTTATTCGAAACACTACCGAACAAATCAGCCGATGAAACAAAAATTATTTGAATCATGATACAAATCACCTTTAATTTGCCTTTCACTTGAGGCTCATTGCGCAAAGGAGCCAGCGGAGCAGACTTTGACGAGGGACTGGTATAAGGTAATAATGCATGGATCAGACTCATCACCCCACTGTAAGAAACAAATCAGTGCTTATCAGTGCTGTTAGGACCCATTGGTGACACAGTTCCTGTTATTACTAGCTGCTGGATGTCTCGAATCATGATTCTCTCATGTCATCACTGGCTTAAGGACTGATTCAAATCAAATGAATCACTCAGATCACAGATTCAAATCAATGTGAGTCATCAAAAGAAGAATCATTGTCCACCATTTATGCAGTGTCAACCTAGCATGGATGGTCTAGCTTAGGCAGGAAGTGAAAGCATCATGGGCTTCTGTGTTTGTGAAAAATAAAGGATCCGGGTGATCCATTCATTACCTTCTTTTAAATCTAAATTAAAGACATTTTTATTTCAGGCACATTTTAACTGAACAAAATTATGTCCATATTTTATTTCTATGTAATATATTATGTACTGTGGTTTAATGCATGCTTTATTTCGAGGATGAGGGAGACGGAAAAGGGGAGGGGGGGGGGGGGGGGGAGATATGAATGTAATGTTTTGATGTCTATATTTTTATTCTCAATTTTATATGCATGTATCTACGTATACACTATTTAACGCCTTCTACGTAATGTTTTATAACATTTTATGTCTTTTGTAAAGCGCTTTGAGTTTATAAGGAAAGCGCTATATAAATAAACTTATTATTATTATTATTATTAAATCAGCAACACAAGCAAACACGAAAAAAATACTTTTGCACAATTTCAAAATAACCTTCTGCAGTTTGAAAGGCAGGCACCTTCAAAATTTCATTCAAATCAGTATCACATGGGTAGTAGTGAGTTTTTTATAATATAGATTTGATGGATGCCGAGAACATTTCGCAGACTTGTCTGTTTTATTTTATATATAGATCCAAGTGAAAATTTCCTCCTATTTTTATAATTCTCATTATTGATGTTTGTTATCAGGCCTGGTATCAGTTGAGTCTGGAGTCGTATATTTGTTCAGTAAGATTTTCTTTAGTTCATCCTAATTCACCAATGTACAGCTATTGTCAAGTCCGATTTGATAACTGTATCAATTCCCTTGATGTTCTGTTATGTTTCTTCGGTTCATTTGTATCTTGTTTGCAATTTGGAAGGTCAGTGAGTTGAAAGTGTGTGGGATAAGGATGCTCATCACCACCCCCCCCCCCCCACACCCCCGCCTTCCTATATTAATCGCTTTTAGTTCACTTGATAACAAATTTATTTTAACATTAGGGATCTGACATGAAGTCATTTTCAAGTCTTGCATAGATTTTTAAAAAGATTTAAAATACATGTATGGAAAAGAAAAAGGAGGGGGGGGGGGGGGGCTGCTGATTGCTATGAGGAAAATGTGATTGCAAGAACAAAAATAGAGACACAAGAGAATTTTCCAAAAATAGACATTGAGTTTGTTGTCATATTTATTTTCACTTCAAAGCCGTTTTTCTCAAAATCAGCCCTTTCGACATATTGTGGGTTTTCTCATGCACATTCACATATTCAACGATGTCAGTTGTAATCGAATAATAAATAGTATCGATTCCACTTCCCGTTTATAGGAAAACCTAAGAGTGTGTCAAGGGCAAAGGATGATAACCATGTGATGGGGGTATAGCCTTTTTGACAATGCAAAATTATGAAGCTATGCCATGTTGAGAGACATTTATCTTAAAAAACATTAATAAGCATAAACGTCTGAATTAAAACAGGATGATTTTAGCAGTTTTCATAAAGGGGTGGATTTAATATCTGAGTTTATGCTTAATGAGGTCAAACCCATAACGGCAGACAATGTATGGATTCTGTGTCATATAAGAAAAACCCAAATTTATTTATAGTACAGAACAGCCACTTTGGGGAAACCTGGGTGGTCACTGGCTCCTGCTTCCATGTAGCGTCGAGGTCGGCGGTCGACCAAGGTACTCGCACGGCTAGTCATGCCCAACTAGCCTGTAAAGCTTAGGGTCTGGCGAGTTTCCTCCCTTAAGGCGCTACTGAGGGACTGAGAGTTGGGGTGGAGTTTGGTTGGGGGTAGGCCGGACATAACATACGGATTAGAACCTACTTCCTTAGATCTTAAGGGGCAGCTGGTACTATAGTATTAGACTTAGGATCGTCCATGTCATGGGAAAAGTGCTCTCGCAACCACATAGTCACACGGCACATATGTGCTAGGTAGGGGGTAGTGTGTGCCACTTTTTTTTCCTTTCTTAAAATTTCCCCATTAGTAATCACTAAGTGTGCGTTTCTATAATTTTTAATGCTCAGGTGGAGGTGGAGCAGAAGCTTGGCTGTACTTTGTTTACCTTTTATTTTGAGGGGTGGGGTGGGGGATTTTATCTCTTGTGAAGGCCAGGGTAGTCACACGATATTATAATAATAGTCTTTTAATAATAATACATTTTCTGTTCAGTGTTAATGTAAGAGATATGCTCTTAAGTCCACAAGGTAACCCCGTCCATGATGATTATGACTATATAATTTTGCCGTGTTATGAAAAAAGAACATACACTCGAGCCAAAAAGTTAAGCAACCTTCACTAACAAGATTTGTATTTCTTTAAATCAAGAATAATTTCATTACTAAATGGCATGTGCCTATTGCTTGACCTCTTAACTGTACACCTGAATAAACAAAACGCTATTCACTTGCAAAGCGTGCTGTGAGTAGATCTCACAATGACACATGTTGTAATTCAAAAAAACTAAAGTTTTGAAAACGGGTCTCTCATTGATTGTAAAAGCAACAAAACATGGCTAGACGGCGCAAGAGTGATGCCGAGAGGTGGCAGATTGTAGGGGCTGTTGCTGCAGGTGAATCTTACACCTCCATCGCTGCCAGACTGGGCATCACCAAGGGGGAGATCAGCCGCCTTGTGGTCAAACACAGAGTGACGGGCGAACTGACTCCGCAACACCGCCAACATCGGCTGCGATATGCCAGAGATCATGTTAACTGGAATGTGAGGCGTCTCCGGCGACTAATGTGGACGGACGAGAAGCGATTTTGCCTCTACAAAAATGATGGCCGGGACCGGGTCCGACGCAGACGTGGAGAGGCATTTCAGGAGGATTGCCTCAGGCTGGTGCCAGCACAAGGTCGGTGGTCCATCATGGTGTGGGCAGGCTTCACCTACAACCACAAGATCGACCTGGTTGTCATCCAGGGCACCATGACAGCCGCTAAGTACAGAGATAACGTCCTGCGTGACGTCATTCTCCCCTTCCAGCGAGCACACCCAGAAGAGAATTTCATTCTTGTTGATGACAATGCACCCGTTCATCGTGCAAGAGTCGTAACAGCATACAAACTGGCCAATGACATCACCACTATTGACTGGCCAGCTCGATCGCCTGACTTGAACGTCATCGAGCACACCTGGGACATGCTGCAGAGGGCTGTCAGGGCTCGGGAGCCAGCACCAAACACCTTAGCAGAGCTGGCTGATGCTGTCCGCGAGGAATGGACAAGGCTGGACCAGAACAAGCTGCGGCGGCTGGTGCGCAGCGTCCCCAAGAGTACCCACTACTGAGGCCTGCTGTCGCAGTGGTATGCTTTCTCGTGAATTTGATCAAAAAGACAATTGATCAAACGTTCTGTCATCACACACATTTTGCCTTGGTTGTTTGTTTTGTTACAGTACAACTGTTTGATTTCAAACTTTATTTTGTGAACTCTTGCCATTCAATTATTGACTTTTTTGTTTTTGTATAAAAGAAAATTTTGTTTAAGTCATTAAGCCCCATTTTTGGGGTGGGTAAAATGAAATTGAATGTGATTTCAGACTTACATAACAATAAATTGATTCCAATGAACGTGTTTGAATTAATTGAAAAATAAAGTTGTCAGTTCTGAGCATAACCCAGGGTTGCTTAACTTTTTGGCTCGAGTGTATGTGCCGAAACAAAGTTTTACCAAGAAAATATCTCGCATTGCTCCCTACTCCATTCTTCATCTAATCTTTATTTTGCGATGACTAAAACAAACTTAAAACCGTACAAAATTAGAACCCAGATAATGAAATGGAGTGCATTTCATGCTAACTCCATAGATTGATGTCAAAAGTGAATTTGGTCTAAAAGGGCATTTATGGTTTTCTCACATAAAATGGCAATTATCTCGGGATAGGGCAAAGTTGTCCATGTGTTAGCAAATCAGTAAAAATGTTAATTTTTTTTTTTTTTAAATCCCACGAGTTTTGGTGCAGAAGGGATATTTTCGCTCACACTTGGATTCAGAACATACATTAAGGAACATACACATATACGTGTATATAAATAATAATAATAATAATAAATTACATTTATATAGCGCATTTCCAATAAATGCTCAATGTGCTTTACAAGTAATAAAAACTCATTCCTCTCTCTCCCACACTCCCTCTCCCCACCCCCCTCTCTCTCTCTTCCCATCACATTCTCACTCCTTCTATCACATGCTCTCTCCCCTCAGGTAAGTCAAGAAAAATAAGCCTGCTGGAACAAAAAATGCTTTAGCTGCCTTTTGAAACTTACTATATAGATATAGTTGAATGTATTGTTCTCAGATTAACTATTTCCCATATTATAATTATCGTTTTTATAGTTGATAGAAGCACAGTGAAGAAAGAAAGACATACATTTTCTGTCCCCAATCTTCCCCCTAGTCAGATCTCAGCAGTTATAAATTGAAGTGATTAGAATTAGAAAGGACCTAAGTGCCACTTGACTGCTTTTGGGAACAATGCAAAAACATCATTTCAGTACAAACCAATCGAATTTAATATTTTAATAATTTACTCGAAGAGTATTGCAAACGTTTATATAAGTTTGATTGGCTTATATTGGAATTGTTTTTTATTTCTTTTTTAACCTTTCTCTCAAAAACAGTCAAATGGCACTTAGATTTCCTCTAATTCTAATCCCCTCTTGATGGACTCGATCCAATCAGCAACCCTTTCATAAATCCGACGCTTTGAACTGACGTCAAACTTTCTAGTAGGAATGACATCATTCCCACGTAGATCTGCTATTTACGACATTGCACAGACATTGGTTTGATGAAGTTAATCAACCTCAACCAAGTTAATCTTACCAACCCTACGAAAATCCTATACAAATTTGCATCGGATTCTTGTAGGGAGGCCGGCTGGGTAAGATCTCAAACCTAAAAGTATAACTGCGTTTTGTAACACGGACTCCAAAACCAACTTGAATAAGAGGGTGTTTTTTTGTGTGTGTGTTTTTTTGTTGTTGCTGTTTTACAGTTTCTCATGCAAGCTATGATCTGCCCTGCCTTTGTCAGTCCCTTCAAACATTTCTCACTCATGTATACCTTCATTCACTGACTCACTCTCGATGAACCCACGAACTCACACATTCGCCGGCACTCACGAGCACGGAGACATTCAGTGACTCACTCTGTATCGGGCTCATTCCATGAAATGTCAACCAGTAAGAGGAAATGTAGAATTTGAAATATCAAATAAAGTATCCTTGGTGTGACCAAAACATGTCAACTGGGGATGAAAATAAACTTGGATTTCATATTTTTACCGCATGTTTTCTAAGAACAATATTTCATACTGAGAACTGAGAAGCAAAAATATTCAATATAATTTGCAGTTTTGTTTAATACCAAGTAACTGATGTTTGTCCCTTCTTGTATTGCAAATACATTTTGACAGTGCAAAAATAATAAGGAAATTCTATTACTGAATTATGTTTTGATAAGAAGAAATCCAACAGACATTATTGGTTTTGTATAACACACATTACACTTTGCATGATAAAGTTTTTCTCTAGCAACAAACATTTCAGACAGATAACAACCAATTACAAACTAACATAATTCATTACTGTAAATTGTTAAACCTCCAAGCTTAAATCCAAAAGTTAATCTTATTCCTGAAAAAAACAAAATGGCACTTGAAAGGTGAAGATGTAACATACGTCATTAAAAAATGTAATATACGTCACGGCATTTTTTTGTTTTGTTTTGGCCTAGATCATCTAAAAATGTGAGAATTATGAGACAGAATTTCACAGCAGTCATTTACAAGTACTACATATAAATTTAGGTGAGATTTTTGGACTACATACAGACATTCTAGAAAATGTTACTTAAAATAGAAAATCTCTTCTGATGAATGTAAGATACGCCACGCTATAAGCACCATGATCACTTAGATCTTACTTTAAAATTTTTTAATTAAATGTAAAAACGTTTAAAATGGCCCTTTTTTTTATTGTCGGAAAGGTTTAAATGATAAATATCTAATTTAATGATTTATTCGGGAAAATATCATGGTGAAAACTCGGTATTCATGTGGTCCCCGAAATGGGTCAAGGTTTTTCTTATGAAATGACAACAACGTGCGCTTCACCCCCCCCCCCCCGCCCCCCCCCCCCCCCCCAAATCCAATTCTTCAAAACCACTGAAAATAACGGTTTTATGCGTGCTGTTTTGTGAAGTTGTAAACGAGTTAACCTTGTTTCCGCTCCAATATAAATTATACACATGACGGCAGTATCTTTTTCAAAGATTTCTTGCCGCTATGGGCTCATGGATGTACACTGAAAGCATTAAAAAAAAAAAAAAAACATCTTTCCAGAGGTTTAGGAGTTGCAGATCTGACAGCTTTAGCTACGATCAAAGGTGAGTGTGTTTTCCAACATGATATAGTGAGTACTTAATGAATGATTACCTTTACGGGTTGTTTATTTGTAGGAAGAGACAGAATAATGATAACTAGAGCTTATTTTTTATAATTATGAAATATTGGCCTACATTTTTTATTTGAAAAGGGGTGGAGGGGCCACTCTAAAAACGTGTATCAGTTTTGACAATGTGCTAATTAACTTGTAATATTATTAACTAACTGAGGTCCCCGGCCCTGCCCGGGATAAATCGATTTGAATATTAGTTTCAGTTCTGGGTGATTATTATGGACCTGCTTCATCTTGCCTGTTCCTATTTATTTATTTTATTTTTGTTTGTTTGTTTTTAAATAAGTCTTACTGCTCTGCCTTTGTGAGTTGACACCCTGCGCATCCCGTACAATAGCATGATTTGCGCACGGGTTAGTGTGTTTGATAGTGAACACATCGCAGGAAGTGATAACGAAACCTTAAAATGGCGAACCATGACTCGAAATAGATCTAAATGATGGCGAAACAATGAAAAACGAAACGTAGAAGCCTGAACATTTCATAATTTCTAATATAGCCCATGTTAATTTCTCATTGATAATATTATGCTGTTGTGCAAAGTTTGAAGCCTGAGTGTGATGCGGTTCCTGAGCCTTAGGTGACCAAACTGTTAAACCAAAACACGGCCTCAGGGGAAAACCTATTTGGAAATGTTGAAAATGGTGTTTCAAAAAGATGATTGGAACTGGTAACAAAACAAATGACTTCATAAATTCAGTTTGTACATTTCCACACATTATATCTTCAAAATGAATGTGTAAAAACCTAGTAGATTTTTTAACTAATGAGCACAGAAAGTTTGAACTTTCTACGTTTAGCCGTTTTTCTATGCATAGGGAAGGACCGCTCCAAGTAGTCCAAATATATATATAGATATCGATGTCGTTATCCATCCCTATCCCACGTACCCTCCCCGAAATCTCGTGAAATAGGGCCTACGTATAATGTTATAATATTTAAAAAATAATGTCGACGTATTTGAGTGGATTAGTTGTGACTTGTGCACGCTTCATCCAAAGGGGTCAAAGGAAATAAATTAATAACATAATCAAATTTATCTTTTTTCTGTGTAGTTGTTTTTATGCTAGTGGATTTACAGCTTCGTTCATGAATCATGTCAATCCTCTCCCAACCAGCAGCCTTACGGAAATCCGAGACGTAGGACTGACATCAAGTTTGCTCATAGGAATGACATCGTTCCTACGTAGATCCGCTGACGTCGGTTTGATGTAGGAAAACCGAGCCTTCACACATTGGCGGACGTGCTTCTGTGTTGCTGTCCAAGCAAGAACTCGCAGTTAAGTAAAATTATTCTGTTCAGATTCTGTACATTTCCTGTGCAAATCTTTTGTTGTTGAATTGTTGTATCTGTTCAATTTTCCTTTTTTTTTTCTCTGTGGTTGTTTTTTTTCTTGAAAAAGGCTGTTGCCGAAATATCGACCATTTTCTGTCTTCTCTTTTAGTTTGCGGTTGATTGTATCGTTTCGGTATTATTTTCCAAATTTTGACTTTGTTTAATTTGCATTAATTTTACTATGGGACGCTTATTCACAGACGTCAGATTAGAGTCTTATTCGCAGATGGATTTTTGGTTTTGTGATTTTGTTTAGGACGAGCTCCTTTAATCACAATTCTGGCTTGTTTTGTTGAATAATTAGGATCTTCACTCGGTAAGATGGCTCGATTCGGAGCAACGCATGGTGTTTCGTACGGTAATGATGCACCAGGTTGTCTATTTTGTAGCGATACTTATCGGTTGTCGTGTCGTCGATAGCATTAGACAGACCCTGCTTAGTACCCCCTTTACTCAGGTTCCCCTGTGGCATGCTAAGCCAACTCGCCTACCGAGTTGGTAAGGGGGGTTCGAATCTCCCCCAGAGCTGCCTTTTTTTGGGGGGGGGGGGGATACTTTTTTTCTACTCCCACCCCCACTAATCATCATTGCTTTGCTCCAGAGTATAAAATTGTGACTAGGATTTTTTTGTCAGGTGTGAAGTCACAGAGAATGTCAGACAGAGCAGATAAAAAATGTACTAAACTTCCATGCAAACAAAAAAAGTAATACATGTAAAACAAAACATGACAAATAGCTGAAGCAGAAGACCCCTAAAATATATTTTCAGTAAATACAGGATAGATCTAAGTCATGACAGAGAGAGACGAAATTTTCAGTTCACACTGACCGAAAGAAATAACTTAACATGTTTTAAAATTTGATTTACATTTTTATTTCTAATTAGCAACTGTCGCGTTCAATGAAAATAAATAAATAACATGAACAGGAATAAATAAAAGAAGTAATCTGGAGCACATTAGTAATTATCAGTTTCCCCGCGACATCAGTTTTGCAAACTCCTTATTAGGAATAAAATGATGCCTAATAATGAGCAGTGTTAGGTTTAAAAAAAAAAAAAGCTTCGGCGTGGGATTGAACTCAAGACAGATTGATTCAGGGTCAAAGCTGAAAAATTGCCCCTCGATTTTTCAACCCTAGATTCTCTCCCCTATAACGAAACCTCTACATTCCAAGATCTGATGTCCAGCCCGTCTAACGCTTGTAACACAGTGCCCGGCCCCGACCAGATCTATAATGAAATTCTAAAACTGTTACCCCCGACATCGCTAAACTGTTTACTTACTTTATTCAACCCAATCTGGACTTTCGGAGCTTTCCCCAAATACTGGAGGGCGGCTAACATTATCCCCATCCCAAAACCCGACAAAGATCATCTTCCCGTGGCTCTCACCAGCTGCCACTACACGCTGATGGAGCGAATGGTAACCAAACGCCCTACAATTAGGAAGCAGTCAGTGCGGTTTTCATGCAGAGCGCTCCATAACAAACCATCTCGTCCGTCCGGAGACCTTCATTCGAGAAGCCTTCGGCATTAAATGGGAAACGGTATACAGAAAAGATCTTCATGGTCTTTCCTGTGGGCAGGGTGTCTGCCAAGCCCCGGGACCCCGGAAATTTGAAAAAAAAAAAAATGCTTTTCCCCGGGAAATCGCCAGGATTTGTGGGCGAGATGATTCTTGACCTTGGAATGACCTGGGGAAAATGCGAAACGAAGTAATTTTGCCGATATAACTAAAATTACACGTAGCGCATCTGGTCTTGACAATACAATGTGATTATGACAGGCAGAGGAGTAGAGGTTTCCGGTGTAACAGGCCAAAATATACCCCCCCGCCCAGAATATACCCGGGGTTAAACTGGCCTAGCCCAGAATATCCCCCGGGGTTACTTTGGGCTAGGCCAGACTATACCCCCCCAGTCCAGATTATACCCCCTGCTTTTTCTTTAAAAACAAGTCAAGACCACAGTTTATTTCAGCCTGTTCTTCATCACTGTCATCAGATATCATATTAAGACATACATGAACACATTCTTGACACCAACAAGTCATAATGCAATTTAGAGAAAATAATAATAACAGTTTATTTCAGCCTTAGTTTACTTTGGTGTACATACATAGGCCTACATTCTCGACTCCTGTAAATCATGATACATTTTAGAAGGAACAAACATGCCTTAAAATGCATTGATATACAAAAGAGTTGAGTATCCATTCAAACTGACATGATTAGACTTCAGCATTAATTTCACGCGTGAGTGTTGATGATATTATTATTATTATTATTATTTTGATAGTTAGTTGGCCATGAGTAAAACACGCATTGTATTTTTTGTTACAATGATGTAGGGAGAAAAGGCCAGAAAAGAACACACAGAAAAAAATAATAATGATAATCCAACTGACAGATAGTGCAATTCCATCATCCAGCAGATATAAAACTAAATAGGCACTTAATGTTTGCGACTGATGAACTCCATCTGTCCAGATCCACTTGAAACGTTACAGAATGCTAACCAGTAATAATGATAACAATAAGAACACGAAATCATGTTATTTACTCTTGAAAATATAGAGAAATATCAATATCAGAATCATCATCATCATCTTGGAAATTGCAAAGATATGAGAGGGAGTGTAAAAATGGCAGCGTATGCCTACAAATCATTCTAGAATTTATAAGCAGCAATGTATGTGTATCAACTATATATAAAAAACGTGTTAAATCTTTTCAAATATTCAAGTAGAACTGGACAGAAAGCTTTAGTGAAATACTAAATAGCCTTGACAGTTGTGTAGGCCGACAGAGTAAGTCCACTGAGACAAAAGTAGTGCATTATAAAAGGTAATTAGATCTATAGCATGTTGAGGCAAAATTCGATGGATCATGTTACATTAACAGTATTTCTTGTCAGTGAGTATCATTCTTTGATAGGTTATTTGTAGAAAGATATACATTTCATGTACATTACGGTTTAAGACACTGGATTAGTTTGCAAGGTATTTGAAAGACTGAACTTATGTGTTATAACTTATAGTGAGTAAGGGAATGTCACTCGCGAGTGAAATGAAATAAAAATAAAAAAAGAAAAGACCTTGTCCGTCTTTACCTTCCTAAGCTTAACACGTCCCTTGCCAAAGGATTTAACAATTGTGTATTTGTACACAAAAAACTATTTAAAATGACTTCATCAAGCACATTTCTTATTTTCAAAAATTATAATAAGATTCAGATAACTTTACACTTATGAGTCTTATAATTAGTTCATACCTTGCCACTACGTATATGTTAGTGGTGCCAAACAAAAAAAATACAATACATGTTTAACTCATGGTCAACTAATTATAAAAAAACCAGAACAATAATAATACCAACGGACACAAGTAAAATTAGTGTTAAAGTTTAATCATATCAGTTTCAATGGATTTTCAATCCTTTTGTAAATCTGTCACGAGTGGAGTGAGTGCAATTAAGGGGATTGCTACAGAGCGGGTGTAGAGTAAGAAGGGCTCACAGTAGACAGCAAGTTAAGCGTGCTGTTGTGAGTAATGGGGGGGGGGGGGTCTGAAGGAGGCGAAAGCGCTGTATAACTATCACTGCAAATTAGAAGGCCCGACGGAGCGGACCTGTGAATAAGAGCCCATCGGGCGGACATAAGGGAAGCAGTCGAGAAGACTAGTGAGAGAGTCTTTCCAGTAATGACTGGTATGTAGAACGTTGATTGATTATTATGATTGATGTATTATATTATATTCGTCTATTACCATGATGTGAATAAGTATATGTGAGGAATGTGGAAGTCCTTGATATTGGATATAGCAATGTGCGCCACGAGCGATAGATGAAAGTGAGTCATGGATTTGTAGCGCGAGTGAGTAGTGTGTACTCCGATGGAGGTGTGTTACCGTAAGATGTGTGGTGAGTGAAAGGTGAACTAGTGTGTGTACGCTTCATGGATTGTAAGGAGAGGTGGAGTGAATAGAAATGGTAGGGTATTATACCAATGTAATGTTATTCTTGTAGGTGTCGGGGACGGGCCGAAGAGCCACCTCGATGAGCACAAGTGATAGGCCAGCATAGGGCCGGAGGCCATACATAGGCCAGAAGTGAGACTGTCGGGGCCGGACAGTAGAGGCACATAAAGTCGTGGCAGTCGGGCCACGGACAGGGACGTAGATATGAGAGTGAATGAGATACTATATTATTGCCATGATGATGGGCGAGTGAACTGATAAGTTGTATGACAATAGGAAGGTGATGTTGAGAGACTGCGGTGCCAGTGAATCATTAATGTACTATTAAGACCCTGAGGGGAGAGGCTGAGGCCGAAGTGCCTTTAGGAGTAACTACCGGATTGTGGATCCGAGGGAGAGTGTGTGTGAGAATAAGGCCGTTGTACGGCAGTTCATTTCAATAATACAATGTATGTAATTGCGCTATTATATGTATAATTATGTTTAATAAATGTGTGAGTCTGATGGGTTGTTTTGTTAAGTGTTAAACTTGTTTGTTCGTGATTGTCGTCCTGTCATAAACTATTACATCTCCCAGTCTGGGATTTGTGACACTGGGGGCTCGTCCGTTGTGACACTGGGGGCTCGTCCTGTTTACCTGTGGTCATTTTGACATTGTGTATTCGTTATATCTAGTTGTTTTTCTGTTGTGCTAGGAATTCGTGCTGTTGTCTTTGTTCGTGGGATGAATGGAAATTTCATGATGATATGATTTATGTATGTTTATGAATAATAATATGTATTGATCCATGTATTGCTATGAATAGGTATTAATGTGTATTTAAAATTTCTGCAGAGAGTGTGTGCGCCAGCCTGTAGAGGTCAAGCAGCCAGAGCTCCGAGAAAACGGGAGAAATTTAGATCAAGGGTGAAAGTTAAGTGAAATTCTGAAATTTTGTACCCTGGATTGAGGGCTGTCTTTTCTTCTGTCTTTTTCCGCTGTTTTTCTGTTTTCGTTGTAATTGATTATATGGGCGGTGGCGCGGGTTTGCTGTGTTGAACTTAGTTTATCCTTTTAAAAAGGTGTGGTAAACTTTGGAACTTCGTTCATCACAGTGAACAGTTCTGTAGGGACCTGTAATATTGTTTAGATTGTAGCGTCGATATCTTCTCTGTTCCGCAGGAAGACGTATTCTCTTGTCCCTCTTTCTACCTATCTATAGATACGTTCTTTTTTTTCAGACTCTGTTCTTGTTCGTACCGTTTTGTGTAATCGGCGTAGCAGATTGCATTTTTTTTCCATTATAGTTTTTTTTTTGTAGAAGCTTTGTCCTAGTCCGGTTCGTTGTCCTTGACGTACTTGTGGTCCTTCTACTGTATTTCTTCATTCTTGTCGTTCTATTTTCTTTTATAATTAATAGTGCTATACATTTTATAGATATAGAATTAGTTGTGCTGTAAAGGTAAATTTCTGAATTGTATTTGGGACAACTGGGTATTGTTATATCTGGTGTGATCTCAGGTCTCTGGTCGTATCGTTAGTGATCATACCGACAGGTTGGTCGTCTTATAATAGATACCATAACCATAAATCTGTGAAATGGCGGAACTCCAACAACTAATGAAGTTGGGTAAGGAACTTGGCCTGGAGGGAGAGGAGCTACGCGGCTGGATTAAAGAACAGCAGGCAGAAATGCGCGATGAGCGTGCTAAGGATAGAGAGCGAGAAAAAGAGGCTCAAGAGCGACAGAGAGAAGAGGAAAGAGAGGCTAAGGCGCAGCAACAAGAAAGAGAGGCTAAAGATAAGGAACAGGAAAGGGAGTTTAAGTTAAAGGAGTTAGAAGCTCAGCAACAGGAGAGACAGGCTAAGGAAAGGGAGCAGGAGATAAGGTTAAAGGAGATAGAAGCTCAAGAGCGGGAGACAGACGCGCGAGTAAGAATCGCGGAATTAGAACTCAAAAAGAATGCGCCAACAGAAACAGTTGAGCGGCAGGTACATAATAAAGGTGGTGTTAGGATTAAGCTCCCTACGTTCGACGACCGGAAGGACGACATAGACGCCTTCCTTTACAGGTTCGAATTGAACGCACAATTGCAATGGGGGGAAAATAAGGAATTATGGGCCACGTACATGGCGTCTCTATTGCAAGGGCGAGCGTTAACCTACTTTAAAGAGCTACAGCGCGAAGACGTGCAAGATTACGATAAGCTGAAGGCTTTGCTGCTTCGCCGATTTGCGCGTACCGAGGAATATTTCCGGGAGCAGTTTAGGCGGGCACGTGCAGATACCAGGGAGGACTTTGCTGCCTTCGTCGCGAGACTAACGGAGTATTTCGCGAACTGGGTAGACTTGGCGCATGTGGGCACGGATTTTGCTAAACTGAAAGACTTAATGATCCGTGACCAGCTGTACGCGTCGTGCCACAAAGATCTGGTGGCTTTCCTGAAAGAGAACGAACCCGCGACGGTGCAGGAGGCGTCTAAGTTGGCGGAAGCATACCGTACGGCACATCCGTCCAAACCAGTCGCCAGGGCGTACGTCCAGGATGCTGGGTACGTCGCCGTTGTCGAGGGGTCGCCGGCAGGACTTAGGGACAGGTCGCGTCAGCGTGGTGCCTATAGTGGGCAAGCCCAGGGGCAGCATAGGGGCTATCACCAATCACCGGCATATGGATCCGGTAAGTTTGACCGAGCAGGAGGGCTAGGTCGCGGTAATGGCCGGGGGCGAGTTGTGACTTTTGCCGATGACCGACGGCATAGGGACTCTAGTTCCGGTCGCGAGGGGTCACGGGGACCCAGGCCTAGGGCAGCACAGGGAGCGGAGTGTTGGACTTGCGGACGCGTGGGTCACTTTTCGCGCGAGTGTAGGGCCGCGAAGTGTTGGAACTGCGGAAGAGCAGATCACATCAGCGTGAACTGCCCTGCAGGTAGGATAGCGGCGAACGTGGACAGTAGCTCCAGTCCATGTTCCCCAAATAAATTTCATCATGCGGCTGCGTGTGTTACATCGGACAACGGAGGCGGACAGTATTCTAAGTGTCCCAGTTGTGAGAAGTTATTATCTTCCGGTGTTTTACCTTGTGGGAGAAAGATCCCCGTTATAAATTCATGTCATACAGGAGGTGGTCTTAGGGTTTATCCGGGGTTTGTTGGGGATGAACCGGTTTCGGTTTTACGAGATACAGGATCTACCGTTGTGGGAGTGCATAGGGATTGCATTCGGGAGTCACAGCTTACAGGTGAGACTGTCCCGTGCATCCAATTTTCGGGGGCCATTGAGAAATTACCCATGGCAAGAATAATGATAGATACACCTTTCCTTAGCGGGGAAGTCGAAGCAGTCGTTGGTTGTTTTCCAGGCGCCCAGCTCATCATTGGGAATGTATCACGGGTCGTTTCCCCTTCAGATGAGAACGTGCAAGCATGGTCGCAATCAAAAGGTATTGACTTTTGCGCAGCGGTCGAAACACGACGACGGGTAGCTGATAAAGATAAGATTAGACCTTTGGCTACCCCAGCGGTCAACCTAGATATCACGCCAGAGCGCCTGGCGAAATTACAAAGGGAGGATCCATCATTAAACCCATGTTTTGGGGAAGCGCGAACCGAGAAAACGAGGATATATAAGAACGGGTCGTCCTCCTTTATTGTTCAGGCGGGCATTCTGTTCCGTAAGTATGTAACGGTGTCCTCCATTTTAAAGCAGGTCGTTGTGCCAGCGTTGCTGATCGCAACAGTATTGCATTTGGCACATGATGTCCCATTAGCGGGTCATATGGGGATAGCTAGAACCAAAGAAAGGGTTCTTAAAAATTTTTACTGGCCATCGATCCACAGAGATGTGCAGGTCTATTGTAAGACGTGCAGTGCGTGCCAAAAGACGACGCATAAGGGTCGTACACCCCAGGCTCCTCTTCAGAAGATCCCCACGGTCTCGGAACCGTTTAAAAAGGTCTCGATAGACCTTGTTGGCCCCATTCACCCAGCGACCGATAGGGGGAATCGATTTTTCTTAACGGTCATATGTAATGCTACGAGATGGCCAGAGGCGGTTCCTCTGCGGACCATAACGTCGGAGGCAGTCGCGGAAGCGTTGTTTGCAATTTTCGCTAGGGTAGGAATACCAGAGCAAATTCTGTCTGATAGGGGCGCGCAATTTACGTCGCAGATGATGAAGGAATTGTTCCGCTTATTCAGCATACAACCCATCACTACCACCCCTTATCATCCGCAGGCTAATGGCATGTGCGAGAGATTGAACTCGACGTTAAAGTCGATGCTGCGTAAGGTAGCTGCTGATCGCCCTAAAGATTGGGATAGATATATCCCTGCAGTGTTATTCGCGTACAGAGAGGTACGACAGGAGTCAACGGGATTCTCGCCGTTCGAAATGATGTACGGTCGTAGTCCTAGGGGCCCAACTGATGTTCTTCGGGACATGATGACGTCGCCATCATCGGGAGACGATGAGCAGATTTCGGTGTTTCAGTACCTTGTTGATTTAAGAGAAAGACTATCTGCAGCGCGCACTATAGCAGAAGAAGCGTCTAGTATCGCTTCGAAAAGAGCAAAAGACTATAAAGATAGAGGGTCCAAACTGAGAATTTTTAAGCCAGGAGACAAGGTTCTGTTGTTGTTACCTACGTACCATAATAAGTTATTGATGACATGGAAAGGCCCTTATGTTATTGAGCGAGTTGTTTCAAAGGTAGATTACGCTATCCACATTGATGGATCAGTAAAGGTTTTCCACGTTGATATGCTGCAGAGGTTTCATGAGAGACCAGAGTATCTGTATTCTCATACTAGTGTTGAAGGACATACCTAATGTCGTGTCATTCTTTGATGATATAGCATGCCATACGTCGACATGGTCTGAGCATATTCAGACACTAACAGTAATTTTTCAACGATTACGTCATTTTTGGTTAACGGCTAAACCCGCAAAGATGGATTTGGCATGTCCAGAGATAATATTCTTAGGACATATCGTGGGTAGAGGTGTTCAGAGACCTGAAGTAACAAAAATTGACAAGTTAGTAGGGTTGCAAATCCCTAAAACAAAGAAACAAGTCAGAAGCTTAGTGGGAATTTTAAATTATTACAGAAAGTTCATTCCAAATTTTTCCTCCTTGTCATCTTCTCTTACTGACCTTACTAAGAAGGGACAACCCGATAAGGTCCAGTGGACGTCTGAATGTCAGACAGCATTTGATAATTTGGTGACAGCATTATCATCGTCACCCATTCTGATATTACCCGATTTTCGATCTAATTTTATCCTCAGAACGGATGCGTCGGACTCTGGTGTCGGCGCTTGTCTTCTACAGGAGAAGAACGAATGTCTCCATCCTGTATGTTATGTCAGTAGGAAGTTATTGCAGAGAGAAAGAAAGTATTCTGTGATAGAGCGTGAGTGTCTTGCCATTGTGTGGTCCGTCCAGAAATTGGGACGTTATCTCATGGGACGAGAATTTTGTATCCAGACAGACCACAAGCCACTGACATTTTTGTCGAAGAATCGTTCGTCCAGCCCACGCTTGTCTAGATGGGCATTGGCTTTGCAGCCGTATACCTTCGTTATTCAACCAATTCCAGGAACCAGCAATCATATCGCCGACTACCTTAGTCGAGCCTAGGGCAAGAGTTCAGCAGCTTATACATCGGAGGACAGGAACACTGACAGGATCTGCGTGAATGAGTCGACTTTAAAATATTGACATTATAAATATGATATGAAGAATGGTTGATAGGTTGAATGGTTTTTGATTCGGTATTAAGTATGGTGGTTAGTTAGCTATTCATGATGTGACACATGTATGCATATTTCAGGCCATATTGATCCCCATATTTTCCCCTGATTTCGGTATTTTATATACTAGGGGAACTGCTAGGTCATTTTTTTTTAGTGTAGGTTTTGCTCACGCTCACTCGTTGACAGTCATCTTGATGCGATTTGAAATTAATTGCATTAATTTTTTTGGGGTGGGGGATGATGTCACGAGTGGAGTGAGTGCAATTAAGGGGATTGCTACAGAGCGGGTGTAGAGTAAGAAGGGCTCACAGTAGACAGCAAGTTAAGCGTGCTGTTGTGAGTAATGGGGGGGGGGGTCTGAAGGAGGCGAAAGCGCTGTATAACTATCACAAATTAGAAGGCCCGACGGAGCGGACCTGTGAATAAGAGCCCATCGGGCGGACATAAGGGAAGCAGTCGAGAAGACTAGTGAGAGAGTCTTTCCAGTAATGACTGGTATGTAGAACGTTGATTGATTATTATGATTGATGTATTATATTATATTCGTCTATTACCATGATGTGAATAAGTATATGTGAGGAATGTGGAAGTCCTTGATATTGGATATAGCAATGTGCGCCACGAGCGATAGATGAAAGTGAGTCATGGATTTGTAGCGCGAGTGAGTAGTGTGTACTCCGATGGAGGTGTGTTACCGTAAGATGTGTGGTGAGTGAAAGGTGAACTAGTGTGTGTACGCTTCATGGATTGTAAGGAGAGGTGGAGTGAATAGAAATGGTAGGGTATTATACCAATGTAATGTTATTCTTGTAGGTGTCGGGGACGGGCCGAAGAGCCACCTCGATGAGCACAAGTGATAGGCCAGCATAGGGCCGGAGGCCATACATAGGCCAGAAGTGAGACTGTCGGGGCCGGACAGTAGAGGCACATAAAGTCGTGGCAGTCGGGCCACGGACAGGGACGTAGATATGAGAGTGAATGAGATACTATATTATTGCCATGATGATGGGCGAGTGAACTGATAAGTTGTATGACAATAGGAAGGTGATGTTGAGAGACTGCGGTGCCAGTGAATCATTAATGTACTATTAAGACCCTGAGGGGAGAGGCTGAGGCCGAAGTGCCTTTAGGAGTAACTACCGGATTGTGGATCCGAGGGAGAGTGTGTGTGAGAATAAGGCCGTTGTACGGCAGTTCATTTCAATAATACAATGTATGTAATTGCGCTATTATATGTATAATTATGTTTAATAAATGTGTGAGTCTGATGGGTTGTTTTGTTAAGTGTTAAACTTGTTTGTTCGTGATTGTCGTCCTGTCATAAACTATTACATCTCCCAGTCTGGGATTTGTGACAAAATCAATGCTTTTTAAGCATGTTTATGTCCTTTTAAATGTATCATAATTTACAAGAGTCAAAAATGTAGGCTTCAATATGATATCTGATGACAGTGATAATGAACAATTCAAACTAAAGTTGAAATAAACTACGGTCTTGACTTGTTTTTAAAAAAAAGTAGGGGGTATAATCTGGACTGGGGGGGGGGGGTATAGTCTGGCCTAGCCCAAAGTAAACCCCGGGGTATAAACTGGCCTAGCCCAGAATATCCCCCGGGGGATATTCTGGGCTAGGCCAGTTTAACCCCGGGTATAGTCTGGCGGGGGTATAATCTGGCCTGCTACACCGGGTTTCCCATTCAGGTTGTGGGGGGCGATGGGGGGAAGGGTAGTTGGATAGCGACATGTAACCGTTTACCCATGTGTAGGGGACGCGTGCGGCAGCAGTACCTATTCAGCTGTTTTCCCGCAAAACAGTGTGGAAACTGGTCGGCGTCGGTGGTTTAAAAAAAAAAAAAAAAATCCGGTTTTCGGAGTAATTTTTACAAACAGATTGCAGATTTGCTGAACGGCACTTAGCAACATAATTGATAGCCCCCAGACAGGAATAATATATTTTCTTCATCGTGTGTGTATTATTAATTTGAAATAAACTGAGCTGACGAGAGCAATAAGCGTGCACTTATCAGTATGAAACTTTCTCCAGAGGGAACGCGCGTGGCCATACAATTTTGTTTTGTTTTGTTAACTGCGCAATGCGAATTCAATTGTTTTCACAGGACACGGGGTAAAGACAGTTGGCGTTGGCAAGTCTACGAAGATGTCAAACTACCCACCCGGTCACCGTTGATAGGCAATATTACGTGTAAGGCTTGGCGCCACCTGATGCAAGTGTATGAGGGTGAAAAAGGGACGAAGTCTTGTCTACATACCTGGATTCGGCGTTCTTTGGAGGTCCAGCGCGGTTTGAAAAACGTTGGATTTATGACTGTAACATGAGCAAAACTTTTGGCGCCACAACAGGCGGGTTTATGTGTATTAGGATTAAAGGTAACTAACTTCCTGGTTATGGCACTGAAATGCTAGTTGGGCTGACAGACTGTCTAAGAATCAGCGTGAAAATACTTATTAACATTATTGTCTCTAAATTTTCTTCAGCTCTATGGAAAACGTTTCACATACACCGACCGAGGTCTTGAAAAGTCGGGGGTGGTATTATAGCAGGGTGTAGCATTTTTACTCTCATTTTCAGCAGTGGTGGTGGTGATGGTGATGGCTGAATTATAGGTGCATAAGCGTTGTTTGTTTTCACACAGCTGTGTTTTTTATGCGTGTGTGGATGCATCCATTGAGTGTCTAAAACCCTAAGTAACGTCCAGTTTTTTTTTTGGTGAAATTTTTTTTTTTTTTTTTTGTTGTGTTTGGTTTTTTTTGTCGGATAAAATTTTCCCATATCCTGTTTATACTAGAATCTAGTTGGAAGGTTTGTAAGAGATGCTGTTTAGACGTTAAGAAGTCTTATCTGATAAAAAAAAAAAGAAAAAGTTTCGGCTATAAAAAAACAACAACAAAATTAACAGGTTTGTGACACCAGTACAAACTGGAAGATTCTCGATTTATCAGATTTTGACAAGTTTGGCCCTGAAGCATCAGACAGACTGGCTTCCTTTTCTTGTTTTTAGTAACTCCAATGTCTACCTAAAGAAACATATATGAGTGTCAGTTAGAAATTAGAAAGTTCAGATTGACATCCCCGACAAAAATATGTAGATGGCACTTTGAGAAAACGGCTCATACTTTATGTATAAATGTATATTACTAGACCTAGTTTACTTTTACATTGTTTGAAACAAATGAAGAGTTTTCGTTGTTGCGTAATCCCCATGTAAAATGGAATATTTCCCCTTGAAAATGAAAATGTAAGTCTGGCAGCCACCCTGTGAGGCATAACCAATTGGTCTTTGTCCGGAATTTCCATTGTGGCCGTTCTTTCCAGATGAAGGTGAACTCCGCCCTCCCTGATCTATTTGAACAAAGAGCAAGGAGTCCCCCAAGGAAAAGACATTCTGTCCCCCACAATGTTTGATATCAAAATTAAACTGTGCCTTGTAACAGGTAGACGATCATCCCATGTATATATGCCATGCACGGGGCCCCTGAATAGATGGAATGGGGCGGAAACTGCAACTACAGCTTAGCACTGACCAGAGGTGGGCAGATACGAACGGCTTAACCCCCCCCCCCCCCCGAAAAAGGGGAAAAAAAACAAACCCATCGCTGTCCACTTTAGTAATAAAATAAAATTTCACAGGAACCCGGGGCTCTTCCTTCACTGGAATCAGCGAGTTCCTGGGAAAGACGAAGCATATTTTTCCATATTCTTTTGTCACAGCTGGCTGACACTGACACTGTGACAGCCTTCCTCGTGGGTCTGATGGACCCAGAATCAATTACAACCTTTTGTAATTATCTTATTTCTGGGAGTTTTGCTGTGAAATCCCAGGTATTCCTCAATGACGTCATTGTCCATCTTCCCAGTTTTAAAAATTGTAAATATATATATGCACGTGCGTACTCATCAACGCATATGATATGCATTTTTACTATTCCTACCAGTATGCTTTGGAGTCTCACAGACATGTTTTTAAAGAGGATTTTATTATTAGACCCTTAGTTGAACTTCCTGGGTCTCAGATACACCACATTCCTGTCCTAAAGAGGATTTCATTATTACAGTGTGTCGCTACTTGTGCGTTCTGGACTCTGACGCATGACAGACACCATACATTTAAAGAGGCTGTCCTAATACATGTATGTATGTATTGTTCTGCCTTTTAGGAGTGTAGTGTCGACTAGGCGACATATGGCGAAGGGTAATTTTACTAATTGAAATTCAACAGTATGCTAGAAATGTTTGTGTTGGAAATCCCAGTATTCTCCTATAGGATGTCCAGTTGTATCTAGAGCCTTTGTTGAAACTGGTTTGTCTGCTAACGCATATTTCTACTAGATTTGCCTATGGCTTTCAAATAAAGGAAACCTGTTGCAAATGATAAACTGAATTTGAAGGGTTTTACTTCCTTGTGACAGAGTGCAAACATGTTATGTCAAAATTGTTCATTGCCATCATCAAGGATTAAATCATGACAAATAATTAACAGAAGCACAATAGGTCTATGATTATGCAGTGTAATGGAAATGTTTTATTCAAAGTTTAAAAAGTGCAAAGTGAAGAATTTAGAAATTAAAAATGGATTACTGTTGTCGAATAATTCACTTATAGAGGTGGAGGAGGTCGTGTTCTTTCATACTACATGTACTAGCCAAGCCGTGCAAGATAAATCTTGCAAATTTTCCTTGTACAAAGCCCAGTGACAGATCTGGGTCACATTAATAACGGCACTTGGATTCAATGCAACGACCAACAGATCTTTTTGTCACACCACAAATTCCTTGAAGAATGCAGGTGTGTGGTAAAATTGACTTTCAGCCAAAATATGTAAAGAGGCCTAGAACACAATTTCCGGTCACACTTTTCGCTTCGATTGGACGAAAATGCGTCTCTTATTTTACAGTTAAAAATGGTTAATAATAATCAGACTGAATTTTGTTCAAAAGGGAGTCCCTGAAACTTATCATCAATATTTGAGTTAGTACCCAAAGTTTCATAATTTTTTATCTCTTAGTCAGGACGATTTAAGTGCTTACATGTTCACTTTCTAGCTCCATTACAGTAAGATTATGATTCACACAGCAGTGAAAAGACTGACTCACCCTTTCGGGAGTATGATGTTTGGTACTACTGGATGATGTTAATCTTAATAAATGGCAGCAGCTATTGATCACCATCTTTAGAAGAGAATTCAATTTTATTTATCATCATACAGAACATTTTTGTAGATAAAATGTTGACTAAGCAGAGTATCAATTTAATTTACATAAACTGAATCGAGTGCCGAGAGTGTAAAGGTTGCAAGACCAGAACTGGTCATCAGTCAGTCAGTGTGTTACTCACATACAGGTACTTAGTCAAAAACTGTGTTAACTTCTCTCTTTCAAGTATAGATCTATAAGAGGCAAGTAACGTATATATATATAACAGCAGGCATTTTATTGAAAAATCTCAAATTAAAATTCGAAGGCAACAATTAACACAGTAACAGTTTCTTTCAGCTTTCAAATTAAGGCACCTGGTTGAGGTCTAGCATGAATGAATCTTCAGAACTTTCCACATCATCACAAATTGGCAATCAAAGACATTGATCAGTTGGACAAATTATAATGATAATGCTAGTAGACAAATGCTACCTTTTGCTACTGAACTTTCACCACAGTGTACTGGAGCTATGTTCACTGCAAATGCTGATGCATTGTCTTTTTTTTTTTTTTTTCAAAATAAATCATGAAAGCTATATTTTACAGTGTTTACATGTATAAAATCTATGAATACCAGCTCAAATATTATTTATGGAAGATGATGCAAATTGTACAAAAGAAACGCCAAAACTGTTAGTGAATGTATTGCAAAAGATGAGACACCCATGCCACAGTCGTAATGGCCCACAGAATGGTCGGGAGAGGACAGGATGAGTGGTTAAAACAAAAAAAAAGCAATGACTCGGCCTGTAGGCAGGATTGTGAAATGCCACATAACAGGCACTGAAATTCTCGAGACAACATCCTCCGTCAACCAAGTAAGTGAAAGAGAATCTTTCAGTTAAACAGGAATTATGTAATTTTCCTAAATGTGTGAGAGGCGTAAATTTACAAGGATTATAGGTTAAAAGGAATATGGCAGGACCATAGAATCTTTTGGATAATGGAAAATTTCTTCTCCGTTTTTAGTTCCACAGTATGTTCTTAGTGGTCATTACATGTACTAGGTCATTCATCTCAGTTACATGGCATGACATCAAGGATCAGTGACACAGACAGGATCATGTGCAGTTGTTTTCTCTCATCTGTATCAGCTTTATCATTTCATGACCCTTCAGATAAAGTTATCTTTCCAAATAATTATGCTGCATTTATAGTGGCTGAGTGCTACATTACATAACAATAACAGTTTAGCATATCACTTCTGGTGTAATTTTTTCTTCCCATTAAGAGATTGCATAGTTGGGACATCAGAATTTGCTGACAAAGTATGTAAATGACAGGTTTAATAGACAACTTTAATCGACTGCATTCTTCAGAATGTAATATCTATTACTGCAGCATGAAAATCATGGAATAAGTACCATTGCCTAATCCATAGCACAGCAATTTTTTAAATCTTATTTACAGAAAACAGGTCAAAGATTCAATGCCCAGAGTTTTAAACACTGTGCATCTCTGATCATCCAGAATGTTACAAAAGAGTCCTCTCAAATTCTAGTTTCTTGATCTTCAAATTACAGCAAATCATGTGAGGTAATTCCAATGACAATTGTAAATACGGGATTCAGTGGAACACAGGCATTGCATCCACCCACTGGACCAATCTTGCCAGGCGCTGATTGGCCCTTGGCATGCCAATCTGCTGTTAAACTCAAAACTCCACCCCTTGGATCAAGACAATGGAAGATTTCTATTTCACCTTGTCAATGACATCTCAGGATAAAATGAGCTTGACAGGGGTGTACACAGCACATATCCATGCACTGCTCTAAAGGTATCAACTTCAGTATATTACAAAAAAATGATCGGATTGAGAAGGTTCTTTTTCCCATACCTGGCACGCTTTAAAGTGTTACCAGATCCTCAACTCTCATCTAAATGCACACATTTATTACTTTCTTGTACTGTCTGAACAGTTAAGTCATGTATGTTAAATCTATTCAGATACCAAATTACATTTACAACATACTTGCAACATCTTGTATTAGGTAGTCCAAACTGCCCCGCTAAAGGGGTGAAATCCCATTCTGGCATAATTTTAGGCCACATTACAAGGCTATTACTGCTGTGTATTTATGTGAAACCGCATATCGCATGTATCCTATATCAAAATAAAGTTCAAGCCTTCCTCTGTCAAAATATACTTCCTTTTGTATTGTTTAATGTGTTTAGCTGTGTGTTTTTATAGCCTGAACAGGACATAGTCTTGCTGTTTTCGGTCTGAGCTGAGCGTACCAAATTGACCCCCTCATAACAAAGAGTCGGAGAGCGTCATGCCGATGTATCGCACATGTTTGAAAATAACACACAGAAAGCCAGATAAATGAGGTTTAATTCAATGTATTTTTCATCATTTTTTAAGTTGAAATTCTTTTGAAAATCATTTGTTGAAAAGTTTGTAGTCCAAGAAACTAGCGGAAACTTTAATAGATCAGGATCAAAATTAGACCAAATAAACCTCATCCTTTGTATTATAAGGGGATGCCAGGATCAGGCATTGGGCATGTTTCGGCACAAAGAGCCGACTCTTTTTCTGGACCCACCCAATGCTTGATTTCGTCACCTTTGTCGGACACTCAGTGGTAAGTCAATGGTGACATGGTTGACCTCCTTTTCAATTTAAAAAAAACAAAAACATTATTTTTGTCTCCCCTGCAAGAGTTACCCAAAAAATGTCGCACGACGTTTGCTGACTAAAAAAAGCAAAATGACATGCTTGTATTATGTTTGTACCCCTCGAAAAACATTTAGCGTACTGTACACCCTATTGACTTGGAACCTAAAAAGTTTTAATGCCGTGACTCAATAAACCGTCATTTTATGGGCGGTCAAATTTGGACTATCATGCAATTTGCAAAAGGTAGCGAATTCGAAGTGTTTTGTCACTTTTGAAAATGCCATAACTTTCATAGCCTTTACGCCAGAATAATAAATTTGGTATCAAAATTCTTGAAAAAATAAGCTCCATCAGATTTGACAATAACTGGTGAGATATGATAAGTAAAAATCAGTTTGGACTACCTACTTGTATGGTTGCTATTTATTCATGTAATTGAGTGTTGATGTTAAAAATTATCATGGAGATAAGACATATATTACAGGATATGTACTAGTTTTTAAAATCGTTAAATAACAATACTGTAAACATTGTTATGACATCCAATAAATGGAAAGCTAGTTCCCTAACACAGTTAATCCCTTGCCTGCCACACAGATTTACACTCACATGCCGGGTGAATTCCAACACTTTCAAAATACACCCAAATGACACAAAGGAGTAGGGACTAATTAGGAAATACAAAACAATAATAATTCGGGAATTGTCTCTGTATGATCCGTTAAGAAATACATACGAACTATGCCCGGAACAGTTCCGGGCACATGGCAATATAGTGAACCTGGATGGCCCCGAACGGTGCTGCACAAAGCAAGGAAGGGGTTAATGGCAATGTATTTGCAGTAAAAGAAAATTAACAAAAAAATAAAAATTGAAATTGGATTTTCAACATCAGTGTAGAAGAAAAACATTTCATCATCAACACATGGCACCGGTAGAATATTGAGCAGTTTGCCAACCAGTGATAATTGAGTTCCATTAACGCCTTGATTGCACTGTGGACTTACATCATGCACCAAAAAATCAATTGTGCAAGTGAACTGCAGATGTTACACACATAAAGTTGATTGCAAGTGTACTGTAGGGCTACACCATACAAGCTTCTTAAACCATGTTACCTGTAGTAAGTTCACGCACTTCGAAGTGTTTTTCCAGCATACAGCTGGGAAAAACATATACATGTAGCAGTGAAGAGATTAAATCACCAATTAGTAGCAATATATCACAGACAAGTTTTTATAAAAATACATATAACATGTTACATCAACAAGACCTTCTCAGGAAATTTAATCTAAACATTATGGTAAGACATTATGCTGATGGTGAAGTGATTAAAGCTTTCCATAAAATTATTTGCACACATGATAAAAAGTTACTCATACCATTCATTATAAAAGTAAAAGACATATTACGCTCATAGATGGTGATGTAGGGTAAATGAGAAAACACATAAAGAATTATTTTTTTTCTGTCTTAATTGGTAATTTCTGAGGATACAAATCTCATCCTTCAAATACCAAACTGACAGAGTATGATAAATAAAGTCAAAGACATGACATCAACATGTTACAATACTGGTGATCTGGAACATAATGATAAATTAATTCTATTAATAATAATATATAAATCATCAAATAAATCTAATTATTATAAAAATTTAATGACAATAACACAGGTGCGGAAACAGTTTAAGTATAATAATTATGAAACATGAACTTCAATGATTAAGACTTTTCTTAATCCTCAGAATACATCTACTTTTTTTGAAATACAGGTGTAGCAAATGTATAAAAAATGGCAGAGTTTATACAGGTGCAATGAACCTGACTAGTAAAGCAAAAAGGAAAGGTGCATTGAACCTAATTAGTCAAATAGATAGGAGAGGTTCATTCAACCTGAATAGTAAATTAAACAGGACAGGTGCAAAGATTTGACCTACTTTTTCATGTCAAAATAATGAAGCAAAGCAGACACCCTAGACATGCAGATCCTATTTTAAATACTATTAATTTACATTTAGGAGCATTGAACCTAATTAGTCAAATAGATAGGCGAGGTTCATTCAACCTAACCCTAACCCTAACCCGAACCTGACTAATTCATTTAAAATACATCCGCATGGTGAGGGAACAATTTGAAAGTGAAGTGACGATGACTTAGTTTAAGGCCTAGAGAGGAGCCCAAGGTTAGGCCTACCTATTGAATAATAATAACAAAAGTTATCGATAGAAATCGACGTGCAGGCCCTTTCAGTTTCAAAATTTGAATTGGAAAAAGCTGGCGCCTGTGGTGATCACAAAATTAGCCTAAACAAAGAAGTCAAGCCTGGGAGAGGATCGAGGCCTTTGCAATCAAATCAGCCTCGCTTTTCCCGAATAACGGAAGTTGATAGCCTTGGGCTAGTTCTTCTCTCTAGTCTCTACACACAAGAGTGAAAACTTTGCACCGGAATAGTCGTCTCGACTATATCCGTGCATTGAACCGGTCGAATATTCTGGCTTATTTAGCGGTGCATTGAACCTGTCTAAACACTTTCATAAAAAATATGTAAAATCTTTTGGTAAGGCGTGCTGGACAAAGCAGTCTGACTCTCAATAATCAGGCTTTTTGATCAGCAAAATGTCTCATGCCTAGGTTTCGTGCATTGTGATAATTACAGTGACTGAAGCATGTCATAATAATTTATATTTTAATAAAAATACAAAAATGTATTATATATATGTTTCAGGTTTTCAATATGTCTGAGCTTTCGTTCAATCCATGAATGTACCATGTTCTCTGTTGCATACTTCCTTATTAATGAGCTCATCAATTTTTGCCAGCTGTTTTCAATTCGGAGAGGCTATGTGATGGACTCCTTTCTGCGTGCATTTCAGGGCTGTGTAGTTCAATATAAAAAAAAAAATAATGGACATTAGCTATGAACATTTTGATGACATGCCTGGGTTTGAGGAAACCACTGTCATGACAAATACAGACAATTGAAGAAAATTGTAAACAGAGCAGTATTAAACTGATCAGTTCCTTAGCATTACAAACTGTGTCTTCGGTAGCATAGTGGTAAGTATCTTTGCCCATCACGCAGGAGACGGGTTAGATTCCCTGACAGGGAGGATTTTTTTTTCTTCTTTTTCTGACACATTAGGTCTTTTTCCCCCAAGCAGTGCTCAGTCAAAAATCAGTCTCTGTGATTTTTAGAATTTGGCACAATCAGTCACGTTCATGATGGGAAACCAATCATTGTTAATCTGCTCCAGATAGCTTCCCCTCTTTATTCCCGTTCACTGAACTGGACAGTTACAAGACATTAACAAGTAAAAAAAACTTTTCCAGGCTTACAAATTCAACTCATCCATAGTGAAAGGTTTTAATAATATAACAATTACTCGGGTAGATTATACGGCACAATGAGAATGATAGAGTGAATTCTGGTGTTTCATATTGCATATCATTTCCTTGGCATCTGCACACGGAAATGGAAAGGAAGACATAATACATTGTCACCATTCCCCAAGACCAAACCTTCGCTACTGTTGTTATGGCAGCATAGGCAAATTATGAAGCCAGATAGAGAAAATACTGAGTGGTGTTCACTGCTCAGCTATAGCTTTTTAAGTAAAATACCACACTCCCCTAGCAAATGCTTTTTTCAAATTTTTGAGCTACTACAGGAATGGTAACAACATGTACATACTTCACCGGGTCAATATATTGTTCACCAAATCAGTAGTAGAGAATGAGAATGTAACAAAGCTCAACATTTTCTGAGCTAAAAGTTACTGGAATTGATGTTTCACTTTACATTTAATCTGTGATGTTTTTGAGACATGCAAGTAATGAATCAGAGTGTGCACAGTTACAGTTCTCAATTAAAAGATCAAATCTCCAAATCTGAACATATTGGACTGCCTGACAAAACTATTTGAACCTCTAACTGCCTCCAAGAGATGAGGAAGGCAGGCTGGTGTAGGTTAAGGGTACAGCACAAATCCTTGTAGAATGTTTTCAAACAAGGCCTACGGACATCTATTCGGTATTTGATCCAATAATAGTTTCTTTTCTTAAACTGTTATAGTGGGAATAAAACTGAGAGAAAGCATGAACTTTAAAAAAAAAAAAGCAAATGTATTTATGGAATATAATTCTGATATCAAACTTATAAGTATTCCACGGGATAAAAGAAAGATGTGGTGCATGGTTACAAAAATAAATGGAATTATTTCACTTTTAACCCTCGTCCTGCAAGAGGCCACTATATTGGCCTTTTCGCGCAACACGCGAGACCAATATTGTGGCCTACATATTGCAAACCGGGTCCTGTGGGAGGCCAATATATTGTGTAGCAACACTGCTCCTCGTGTTTTGTTTCTTCGGTTGCCCCGAATATCATCTTTTTCACATTTTTTTCCCACACTATTTTCGCTTGTTTTCCTGTCACCCCTACCATGTCTAACAAAGTGGTATCGTCTGATTATGTTTATTACAATGCAACTGTTCGTAACTATTCGTCATACTCATGTAATAGTACTGATGGTCTGAAGTTTGAACCGGGGAAAATCTTGGGGAAACTTACTTTGATGCTGGTTGTCATCTACATGTGAAATGAGAAGAAAGGGGCCATCTGCGTATTTGAGAAACCATTCTATGTCTGTAATGATGAATTCCGATGTAAAACTAGGGCATGCTGAATAAGGGTGTCTGTCGGTTCGTTTTTCATCAAGGGAAACTGGGAGAAAATGACCGACTTTGTTGTTGGTCGTTGTCTTTACTTGATATGGTAATTAGAGAGATACTCTATTTTCTGATTAAACCACTCGGTTGCTCTGATTAAACCACTTTTCAGTACATGTATGTACTCTACGAGCTGGAAATCAAATCTCTTGCTAAAGGTATGCTAAGAAAACTAACGTCATAATACGAGGAACCTTTACATAGTTCGGGGGGAGAACGCAATTCCATGATACATATGGTTAGTAAATAAGTGCCTGGCTTAAAAAACAATTTGTTCACCTGAATGGCCTGACTTAGGGACAAAACAATCGCACAGCTCTTGGGAAAAGGGTAAAACGTGTGTTAAGCGGCATGCAAATGCCGAAAATTCTTGATTATGGGCCTTCTATTTAACAATAAATCTTATTGCATCTCATCAGGAGTACTTTATCCAATATTAATATCATAGGTGTCCCTTACGATTTATCCACCACTATTGTCGTTATTGCGTCCTAAAGTAAACACAATACACATGTTCAAAAGGACCCGACCGCCGAGGTTATCGGCAACACGCGAACAATCGGCTGACTGGCTGCTGGCTATCCCCGCACAGGGCGTTGCGTGGACAAGTTCACTCAAAGCAGGACGGGGGTTAAGTACACTCTGTCGAGATCAGTTCTTCATATCCACTATGAAGACAAATCAATCACATGGTTTTCATAAATGATGATGTGACAGCCTCTAAACAAGTAAAATGTACATCAAGCACCAAACATTTACAATGTATAATGTTCCTTATGGAGACATTAACAAAATGTTATCCTTAGGATTTGCTAAGACCAAGAGATGGTGGATATGGTCTGCTTTTTGGATGTAAATGTGACAAATAAACCATCCTGCCCTGAGTGTTGTAGGGCATGCTCAGGTCAGTTCCTAGCTGGGGGGTTCAAATACCATTGAAGGGGGAGAATGGTCTCACAGGTTGGCATTGTAAATTTTCTCCCAACACTTTCTTCACTGAAATGGCGAATTACCTGCAGATCAATAACATATATAATTATCACACTTGATAATGTCCATCCATGCCAGTGTCATTTGGGAAAAAAAGTTAAGGAGATGAAAATCAAACCTACTAAATAATGATTTGGCCTAATTAGCAATCAGTGACCCTGCAGAAAGTCAGTAGTAAATACATGTACGACCTTCCACTTCAAAATGATGAAAATCAACAGCATTTAGATGGTAAAATAATACAGATGAAATTCACACAAACCTTACTTACTTCAGATAACCACAGCAAAGAGCTTGAATTTTCACAAAAGTGCGAACTTCACATGTGCATTTCCATTTTCAATTTCTCAGATATGTCACCCAGCATCATTTGCAAATCAAAACTATCCCGCGAATTATATGTTAAAACTTAGTCAAATATTGCCACAGGTAAATAATCAATACCCTGATGTCTCTTTAACTGTCAATGTTGTGGATGGTGTATGGATCTGGTCTGCCTCATCCTTTACAATAGACAACAGTGAATCATCAAGTTATTGTTTTCTTTCATGCATTCTTCCATGCCTTTTTTTTTCAAAGATAAGATAACATTGCCGCTGTTACTTGATTTATGATACTAATAGTAGCATCAAGCTTTCACGATGCAGGAAACTTAAGACTGTGGATCAGTTTCAGGAAACGGAATTTAATCCTCTAGAATTTGGACCTTAAATGGGGACCAATGTCCCATAATCATGACAACGAAGGGTAGGTTTCATCAGGCATGTGACTAAGAAGGCAATTTATGAAATTATTCAGATTAGTAAATGTTGATCTATGACTAAGGTGAGATATTCTTCACATGGTTCATCACTGAATGAAATCAGCATTTTTCTTTTCTTGAAAAGACTCAAAGTACCGTATGCCCTTTTTCCATCACACTATGTCCAAAACCTTATATATATATGTCCAAAACCTTATGCTGTACAATTTAATATAAATAGTAATACTTTGGAGTAATGCTAACCACAATTGTTACTGAACATTATAAACCTCCAGTTTTTATTAACATATTAATGTAATATGTTTGAGAAGAAAGTCCAGTATCAAACTTTACTGGTGATAACAAATTGAAACAAATGCCAGAAATCTGAGACCACTGTCATTCATCTCTGAAATGATGTGCGGCCTTGTTATATGGAAAGGTTTATATTGAATTAAATAGATAACTAAATAAATATATTTCACCCAGAATACCAAATTACTCTTTCTTTACTGACACTCAAAGTGACCTTTATTTGAGGAGGTTCGCTGCCTTTGGCATTTACAACTCACTTTTTCTTGTTTTATTTATCTTATTGTGGTAGGGATCAGTTTTTTTTTTTTAGAATTTTGCCCTTGGAGCGCCTTGTACGGCGTGCTCTTCACAATTTCCAACTGCCAAGGTATCTTTAATGTGCGCAATGTACAGCGCCTAGCGGTGCCTCCAAATTTTTCGTCGTTATCCAAGAACACTGGGTACTCGATCCTACCTACCATAGGATCAGGGACAGAAAAATATGAGAAAAAGCCCAAAATTCCAACATGCCTACACCAACTGAGATTCGAACCCGGTACCTTTGGCATGAGAGGTGAGCACCTTGCCTCTAGACCGCCGTATCCACTTTGTCAAAGTGACTAATGCAAGTTTATTCCATATATATCTGCAGTCCATTTGATTTTAATTCTGTTAACATTTGAGATACCCACTTTCCAGAAATATGTCTCTATTCCAGTCTAAGATCCATGTTGACAAGGACACACAAAGAGGCAGTTTTTGTACGAACATTTTTGCTTTCTGATTAAAAAATGAAGTTTTGCTTCATTTTATTACTTCATGCCACAAAGGATGGAGTTGACATGGGCATACAATGTACTGTTGTAATTCTGTAAGTCTGAGAAATCTCGTATCTTGAGTTCAAGCATAGATCCATGACCTGGTTCACTGTCAAAACTGAAAAACTGATGTTTTCAATGTCCAATAAAAATTACTAATTTTTTTAAAAATTTATATTTCACACCAGCCTTCAAAGAGTAAAGGCATCTTGCCACTGAAAACCCCATAGTAGAAAACCAGGGCTAATAATAGAAAAACAAGGACACCATCCTTCCACTGTTAACTTGACTAAGATTGTTCATGTTACCCTATGACAGAGTCAAATAATTGGAAAGGGTGTGTCTTTATAGTAGGTTAATACAGAGGCATGGACACTATCAGAGACAATGTCCTGACAGAGGTTCATTTTTGCTTATTCTATTGTCATGTGGATGGAAAGGGGGTCCCTTTTTGCTCTGTTCACTTCTTCCCTGTTATGCTGACTTAATAAATTTTTGTTATAGATTTGTTACGATATTTCTTCATGACAATTTATTTTTCTTGGGAATTGTATTCATAAATAGTCATTTAGCTGAATGTAAATGCTACTGGTGTTTTGCTCCTCAACTAATGCAGTGCTCACTGGTCAGCTCAACAGTGCAATGGAAAAGAAAATGGCTAAGATTACCAGATGTTGAGCTACGTGGAGTCCACAAGAAGTAACAATGTTTGGCCATTGCTTAAATACCTTGAATAACACACACACAACACACACAAACACACACCCCCTCCCCAAGGCAGAACTGGGGGACCAGCAATCTGTGAAGTGGCTACAAGAACATACAAAATGAAAGTGGGCTGAATAGGGGTGGGGTGGGTTGCTTTGGCTTTCATGCAAACAAAATGGTTTGAAACATTATGTGCCCATTCTAACGCACCATATTAAATTTTGCAGCTGTTAAATTAAGCTGCAATTCTACACTTGCCAGCTGCCAATCAAAAGAAAGAAAAGACAGTGGAAAGAAAATATGCCCCAGATTTTCCTTTTCAGAATGAGAGCCTGAAGCAAAATGCAACTTTCATCCCTTGAGCCACATAGCTACAAACTTACCCTCCGAATCAAGATTGTAACCTCTTCCTCATGAGCATAGTGCTGTACAACTTCAGTTAATTTAGTAAGAAATGGGCTTCCTGTACGCGATCTCCTGTAACTCTTGAAACCTGTGATAATGCAAATTTTTTTTTGTATAAATTAAAAAGAAAAAAAAGATGTGCTATCACCTCCCAAAAACTGCCAGCAGTAGGAAACTACATAATTCAAACTCAGATAGATGCAGTACGGAAATTGACCCAAAAAAAAAGGATGCTGGAGAAGTTGAATATACCAAATCGGCCCTTAAAGACTGCCTGGGGTCATAAGAAAGAGATTATCCCCAGCATAATGTCAAAATGGGGCTATTGTCAAAAGCTGTAACATGACAGAATATGTTTTTTTTCTTCTCAACGAGATTCAATTTTTGAAACAGCAAGCTGATTACAAGAACTGCTTTAACAGGTGTGATGAAAAAAACTGAAAGATTTTTACAACTTTGCATGACTCATATGTTAGTGAAATATCATTCAGTGAAACCAGCTTAAAGCTGAAATTCAGGTAACAATCTTATTTCTTATTAACAGTCTTTTTGGATAGAGAGTAGTTGGCTTAAAACCACAATTTTCACTAAATCTAAAAGAGGAGCAATGCAAGACAACTGGGTAATTTTCTTCAATTACCTCCATTGCTACACTGCATCCAATAACTAAACTCCATTTTTTTTGCTTTTGTGTGCGCATATGTGTGTCAATGATGCCCATGTAGGTAGCCGGAAAGAAGCACCAAAACAATGGATAATGATTGACCAGCTGTATTGACACATTCGTAACAGCCAACAGAAGGATGTGAGAGTGAAGTCCAGAGGGTGACTGGTAGACAAAAAAATGCTATGCTGCTGTTCTGTCTATAGCATTATCATTACACCCCCCCCCCCCCACCCACCCCCCTCTATCTCCCAGTAAATAAAAAGAATCTTTCCATTAAAGTGAATTTACAAGCTTTTCTTCACGCGTAAACAGAGATAAATTTACAAGGAATAGATGAGGATTGCGGCATGACCAGGGAAATTTTTTGGGTAAAGAGAAATTTCTTATTATCTGCTTCCAGTTAAATCAAGTTCCACTGCATGAGACAAAATTTACCAGGTGCAACAAAATAAAACCACAGCTCCAATTACAAGCATTATTTTGGAATGGAATCCCTATAAAGAGAATAACTGAACACCTATCTTCACATCATGTCTTCTGTAAAAAGCTACAATTTATATTTCCTCAGAACTTGTAAGTCAACTACCTGCCAAGTTTCCAATTTAAAGAAAAAATACCACCGCATTATCATTTTAGTCATTTCACTAAAGCATCTGCACTAATTTTTTTTAATGGCTGATTTAACCCTCGTCCTGTGGGGGGCCACTATATTGGCCTCCCCGTGCAACATGCGAGGCACACGAGGCCAATACTGTGGCCTACATATTGCAAACCGGGTCCTGCGGGAGGCCAATATATTCTATAGCAATGCTGCTCCTGGAGTTTTTTTTATTCGGTTGCTGCAACATCATTTTTTACGCATTTTTTTCACACTATTTTCGCTTGTTTATCTATCTTGTCACCCCTATTATGTCTCACGAAACGGTATCGTCCAACTACATTTATTACAATGCAACTATTCGTAACTGTTCTATTCGTCATACTCATGTAATACACGGCTGTTAACAGGCGATATTCTAGTTGCCGAGCCTAGTCGAGCGGCCTCCTCGCTATCGGTGACCTGATCTGGTTGCGACCTTGTTAACAGGGTCAGCAACCTCAATTCGGGGGGGGGGAGGGGGGTCCCAGAGCCCATGTAGCACTTCTGACTCCTGTTTTTTATCGGTAATCAAAGCAGTCTCATACCCAAATCAGCCCATAGGTCATACTTTTGTGAACACATAATAACTAAGCAATATATTGCAAGTGTATACAGTGAACCATAGAAATGTATTCAACATCGTAATAGAGATATAGAGGTACAAAGTTATACAATATTTCCTCAAATGAGTATAATGTTAATAAATTTCAGACATGAAATAAAATATGACTGCCCCCACAGAATGAGGTGAAATCATCATACAACATGAGAAACAGGTTAAATTTCAGTTAAATCCAGTCTCGAGATATTCGAGTTCCACGATCATTTTCCATTGGCCTCACTGTCAGGTCATGCCTGCACTTAACCAGTCAATATTATCACAAATAATTAAAAACAATGAATAGGTCTATAAATTATAACGTAGCTGGCTCCATGTTAGATCTGTAGCTTCCTTCGTTGCCATCACAGACTGGCTGCTCAGTTGTGGTTTTAATTTAATGCCTGCCTTCTCACAAATATTCTTTCGTGTTGCTGTTTTGACCTGTCTCAGTTCTGATGCATGTTGTGTGGTAACACTGTCTTGTGATGCGCCCGCTATGCTAGCCCTAATGGTAGAAAGCAAATGTGTGCATTTTCTTTTAGTGGTTTCTTTAGCTAGAGATGTTTCTTTATTTGTTTTTGTTTGTTTGGCTAATAGGATAGGTTGTCCTCCTGTCTTGCATTTGAAAATAATTTCCTGAATTATTCAATTGTCTCCTAACAAAATATGTGTGAGGTTTATGTTCTTCTTGTGTAAGTGGCCGTGTTGGGGACAGTTCGAATGACTGGGAAAATAACCTGTCGTGTTTAAATGCTGGTGAGGTGTTGCTGTCTATCATAACCTTTGTAGGTTTGTGTGGCGTTGATGTAGCAATAGCGGGGCCACTCACCTCTGCCTCATTAAGGCCACTGCTAGATGACGGTGTGTATTCTGTTAGCATTGTGTCCTCGTATATTGTACTACAGGTCACTGTTAGGTTGGATGTGTCATCTAATGTAGCTTCCGTTATGTCATGATGGATTGCGTCTTGCATTGAACATGCAATCTTTTGTGTTGATGCTGTGTCCTCAAATGTTGAATTTTGTGTCATCAGTGAAGGGATTATGTTCTCTTGTGTCGTGGTTGAACATGTTGCTGCTGCTGTGGAAATTGTTGTTTGGTCTCTGTCTTGATGCGTTATGGAGTCTGTTGAAACACATCTACTCCTCAAACTAGTTTTTCAATACTGTGTACATAATACACAATCTGAGGCCCTCGTGTGTGGCTGAAATTCAGTCCATAAATGTGAACTTCCTTGGGCCAACTTCCTGGCATTAACAATACTACCTTTGAATGCATGGCCTTGGATGTTTCCTATCGTGGCCAAACATGAGTAACAGATAGCTGAGGAGTGAATATGATTCAAGTCACTGGTGGTGGACACACCAAAAGCAAGTAAAATGTCATTCTCAAAGTCTTTGCACCTCTTGGTTTCCGCCTTTGCCATTTTTGCTGTTTGGTAAGTGTCCTCCCACCACATGTCCAAACAGTTCATGGAGGCGCTCAATGTGGATATGTTCTTCATAGTGCTCCATTTCGCAATATTTTTCACACAAGCTGCTAATTACAGGCGGCAAACAAACAAAGAATGGCACAGAAGCACCTTGATTGAGTCGCACAACTTTTTTGAAAAATCGTAAACAAATCACACAGAACCTATGCATACACCAAACTTGCATAGATTAGAGGTTAGCCTTTATACTTTTGAAATTTTATATTGAAATCAATGGCGGCCCATGCAAAATATTGAAGATAAAAGAGAACTAATGTTGAAAATCAAATTCCAAACTCTAAAAAACACACACTGGAAATGTCAGCCGATAAAATCAACATTCTTGAAAAGTAAGCAGCAAAAGTTATACCGTCCTGTCAGTACAATCCTGACGTTTAAAATGACATGTAACACGGTGCCCTAGCATTATTAGATCGGAAAATATCGCGCTGCAAAGGTATGCAAAAATTGGTGGAATCTTATTACACGGGCCTGACCAGGGATCGGCATGCCGTCATGGATGTGCACTCGGCTGACAGGTGATTTATGACCATATCGTAGAAGGTCAGCAGGGGATTTCGGTCATCAACTAGAATACCGCTTTCCAAGCGATTTAAACAGCTGTGAATAGTACTGACGGTCTGAGATTCGAACTAGGGAAAACTTTTACTTTGATGCTGGTTGTCATCTACATGTGAAATGAGAAGGGGCCATCTGCATTTTTGAGAAACCATTCTGTGTCTGTAATGATGAATTCCGATGTAATACTAAGGCATGCTACATATGGGCGTCTGTTGGTAGGTTTTTCATCAGAGGAAACTGGGAGAAAATGACCGACTTTGTTCTTGGTCATTGTCTGTATTTGATGTGGTAATTAGAGAGATATTGTGTTGCTTTGATTAAACCGCTTTTCAGTACATGTATGTGTATGTACTCTACAAGCTGGAAATAAAATCTCTTGTTAAAGGTGTGCTAAAGAAAACTAACATCATAGTACGTGGAACCTTTACATAGTTTAAAGGGGGAGAAGGCAATGTCACGATACATGTGGTTAGTAAATTAAGTGCCTAGCCTAAAAAATAATTTGTTCACCTGAATGGCCTAACTTGGGGATAAAACAACACCACAGCTCGTGGGAAAAGGGTAAAAACGTGTGTTAAAGGGCATGTAAATGCAGAAACTTCTTGATTTTTGGCCTTCTGTTTAACAATAGATCTTATTGCATCTCACCACAAGTACTTTATCCAAATATCATAGGGGTCCCTTACGATTTATCCACCACTATTGTTGTTATTGCATCCTAAAGTAAACATGATACATGTGTTCAAAGGGGCCTGATTGACCTGACCACCGAGGTTATCGGTAACAACACGTGAATGATCGGCTGACTGGCCACTGGCTATCCCCGCACAGGCCGTTATGTGGACAAGTTCACTCGAAGTGGGATAAGGGTAAATAGTTAAGGGGCCACAATGTTTACCTAAAATAAACCAAAAAAGATGCTATAAAAACCACAGTACTTAATATTTGACTTCTCACAATCAACAATGACATACTGAAAAATGCCACTAGAGAAGTGTTTTTTTTTTCATTAAAAAAATATTTTTTTTAAATAAACATGCAGGCTGAGAAACTCATTCTGAATTAGGAATGAGGGAAGTTCACATATAATCTAATGCTGTCATCTGATAAAACCCATCAGTATAAGATATGATGATCTGATGACGATTACTATTAATAGGGAACCATTTTTTAACCTCTTACTGCAATAAATATTCTAAAATGAACATCCATTCTTTAGTTTTTAGACCAACAGCAGAAGAGAGTGAGAATGTATAAATCCTCACAAAGAAGGCACATACCAGGGGATGATGAATGTACGAAACATATATCTGCAGTGTCGGCCCTGGCCCTTCCATCTGTTTCCATATCATCGGCTTCTTCATCATCGTAACTCATACCTTCCACATGGATGTCAATTGCATCGGATGAATGAGGACCATCATGAGCTTCAGCATGTTCATCATGCTCGTCAACTATGTGAAATTTGCAAAAATCAATTATTTGCTGCAACTCAATATATTATCATGCTAAGTCTAAAATAGGTTACAGAAAAAATTATAGCTGTATCTCTCGCACTATTTTATTTTATCTATTTACACCTGTCCAATGGCTAGACGGAAAAAAAAAAAAGAATATTATTTTGGCATTGATTACAATACAAACTTTACTCATTTCAGCAGCCATATTCAATGTTTGTGTGTCTTATGTACACTGTTGAGAAAGTTATAATTTTAACAAAACTGCATGACAGTCATGACATTGATCAAAGTCAATTTCACTCTGGTACGTACAAACAAAATAAAAAAGAAAAGGGTTGGTTAAATCTTCACTTCGTGATACTTGACAGAGACAATGAGCTTATTAAGTTCTCCCCGTTCGTTATTCCAAGCAACATAAGATGTGGTGAAATCTTGGCCAGTGTAACCTTCCTTGGCACTGTACAAAGCAGGTAATTTCTTGTTAAAAACTGAAAGTACACATTGTGGCTATGTACAATTTCCTCTAGCTGTATAACACATAACACAATTTTTTCCCTTATAGGACCATGCTGTCAATACTAGGAATTCATTACAGATTTTGCTTCTTTCTGTTGGTGTTTGGTCTGCTTTATTTATAGGGTACCTGATTGTTCTTTTTTTTTTCTCCCCCAAAATATTTGAATACCTAACCTTGACAGGTGGAAGATTAAAAAACCTGGCAGTGATTTTTTTTTACAGTGAAAGTTAACACAACTGAATAAGGAGGTAATTGATGGCATGACTGGGTCAAATGAACTGTAAGAGAGAATCCTTTGGCCTGTGACACACAGTGTATAATAAAATGATCCAGCCTTTATTTCTGTTCTTGTCCATTTCAATAAACATAACAGAATCATGTTCAAACAATGGAGATTCCTACACTAATACACTCAGCATTACGGCTGATGTTCACGCTGCAATACCAATAATGTCAGTGTCAGGACTGAGTGAGACAACTTTTAGATAAGTGTGCCGGGAAAAGGGTAAAAACTTCAATTCCCATCTCTTTCCTTTCATCTCTCACTCTCGTTAAATTATGCCATAATGCTTATAAGCCTGTGATTTGTTCATTTCATCTCCTGAATGCTGTAAAATGTTAATGTTTACAATGCCAGAAATGTTTATCCTGTGGTAGTGGATAAAGTAATACATTCATTGTATCATACTATAAAGGAAGTAAGACCTCCAATGTAATCATGAAAGGCTTTTTAACCAATGAGCCTTAACTCTCTGCCATTCATGCATTTTTTTACCTTTTCTGAAACCCTATGGGGGGTGTCCCAAAGATTGCATGCTGGTGTCAACTTGTTTACATAGAATATCAACACGTTATGGTTGAAAAGTGCCTTGGATGAAGTTTAACATGATGCAATTTGTTTATGAATTGAAAAGAGGTTGTGTGATGTGACCTACTTTCTGTTAATATAAATAGAATTTGAAGCAAAAAATCACATTTCCCAACAGTCTCAAAGAAGGAAAAAATATAAGTATGAAGTCCAAGACCCAAAAGTTTATTACTATATCAAATTACATTCATTTGCTCATGTCATGAGCAAAAAAAAAACATTCACTTTGGTCCAGTGGTTAACATGTTGCACTGGAATATAAAAGATATGTAAAACTTTGAAAATCTGAGCAGAATTCACAAAATTCCCTTTTATAATCAAAATAAGTAAAGTAAATGTTTAAGAAATAATACTTTCATTTTGTGGTACAATATATAGAATAACTGAAACATTAGAGAAAATTAGAAAATTTCACAAAATGTTCATATTATGTAAAATTACGAAAGCAGTGCGATGAACAGAACTGAAGAAAAACTGCTTCGTTTCAGAATCTGAAATTTTTGGAAGACAGGGAATTTGAATCTTTCAAATATTGTTTATAAAGACTCGGCTCTATTACTTTTGTAAAACCTTTCTCATGAACCTGGCATGTGACACTTAATAAGGAGGTTATTATTTAGTCATATTACATAAGTAACTCGTAGAATTCTTCAAGCTCCAGATCCACATATCAATGGAACAAGGATGGTTGGATGGGTCTTCTTCCTCAGTACACTCATCAGCAAATACTCATATAATGTAGGCCTATATTACACATTTATCTGTTTTATGATCCCACTGCAGCAATATAGCTTGGTTTGAAGAACCTAGCTGTAAATGAGACAAAAACAATCAATGTATAAATTTATAAGTGACCACTGAGAGTATTGTACACATTGTCATTGTATGCAAAGAAACAATAATTAGCTCAATGAAAAAACAATTCCTGATAGTTCAGAGAGAGTTTGTAGTCACAATTCATTACTTTGGAGCAGCTGAAACACTAAAAAAAAAAGAATGAGGTACTTCCTTGTTTTCAGCTACATGTGCATAATATATGACTGTCATTAGTTCTCTTTCAATATTTCAAGACATTCTCATCCCATCAATATATAACTGAAAAAGCTGGTGGTTCCCCTCGACCACTTTAAACACTAAATAATATTATATACCTGACATGTAGAACCTTTGAATGGTATAAAGCAGGTCTGCAGGCTGGCAGAATCCAAGGAAATGTAGCAACATTTCCTTGGATTCCTGTAGGCCAATTTCTCACAATCTGGTGCTCTGAAAGAAATGCAGCATAATATGTTTGAAATACATAAAACATCCTACAAATAATATCAAAAGTAGTTGCAAACATTCAGAATTAAATTCCCTTATTAGTAGCAATCAGTGTCTGTTATCCTTATTTTATCGGTGATTTCTCTGTCACTGTATGATGTAAACAAGCAAATTATGGCTCCTGGCAATAGAAGAGTATCACTCAACTACCAAGAAGACACAAAGGAAAATTAAATGCATTTTCTTTCACACAAATCATCAAATTCAAACAAATAAGGAATATAAAACGTTGTGGACTGAAACTGAGCCCTTGACCATAGAGGTTTATTTTGTTTTCAATTTAGTTTCAGTGTTAGTGGAGAAGAATGTAAACAAACCTCTTAGAGATGGCATGATCGGTAGATCTAGGGCTGTATTTCATCAGATTTTCGTGATTTCTTCTCCACTGGTCACCAAGAGTCAGTAACATCATTCAGATGTTGCCGCAAATCGTTTTCATGTTTGTCTGATGACATTATGTAGGATAATTTGAAGATTTTGACTTGCGCTGTTGATGCTGACCACACGCAACAAAACCAAGATGGGGGACGGCCGCACGAAATAGTATGACGCAAAAACAAGTTGTTATTTTCTAAATCAAACTTTATCTGTGACTTTTTTTTGACAATAATTGAGAGATTAACATCTTTTTAGTGTAAATATGTGGTTTTGTAGGCTTGGAACATAAAAATATAGCCATACTTGATCAGATCTTATAACCACTTGGCCATCATTACAGTTGTAACAATTACTCAATGTGTGACTGTAGGGAGTAAAATTCTATTTATAATATCATTTATGCATTAAAGACCTAAAAATGTACGTAGACATATGAAGGTCTTGAAGTTCACTAAATTTTTTAACTTTCGCTGATTTTGAGCCACAACAGAGTTGAACAGAAGAAAATGTTGAGGCATTTTGAGCCAGTAAAAAAAAGGCGCATTTTCTTGGAGTAGAATTAAAAAGTATGAAATTGACAGGAAAGTTCATTCTGAGCCTCAATTTACACAATGGTGATAGAAACTGAACTTTAAAATCACATTTGTGTATTGCCAGAGTCAGCAGGCCAACTAGTTCTGTTAACTAGACATAAAACAACCTGCCACCCGGTCTGCAACAAGATTTCACTTTCACTCTATTCTGACATCAGCACAAAAAGAAAAGGCACTTGAACTTCAAGCTCACAGGATTTTCCATTTTAAAATTCAATGTTCAAATAAAAGTGGACATAATGTAAATAGACAAAAAGTTCCATATGCCAACTCAAGAGTTTTTAGCAAATGAAATTAATAAATGAGATCAATTTTGCATCATAATTCTCATAACTTTACAACATTAATTATAATGTGATGATAGAATTCACTTAACTGGAAACTTACCTCCTCGGCAAGCCTGAATGATAAATATTTTGGGTTTTCCTTTCATGAAACGGCATTCTCTTGTCCCAAATATGTTCTGGATTTCAGTTTTCCAGACAATATTCCAATCTGTGCCATATATGGTATCACGTTCACCTCCATGTGTTAAAATAGCCACAGCGAGGGCATCCTTATCTCTTAGATGTGCACTTTTTGACAAATCTTTTAACTGGGTTTTCATTTCCTGTATGAGAAAAATAACCTGAATAATGTAGTTTATCATCTTCATTTTAACATGCATTAAAGAGAGCTTGAGTGCAGTATCTATTGACAAGATAGGATTTGCAGAGCAAGGAGATCAAAGGATCAGATCAGGCATATATGTGTGGCCCTCCAGGAAAACCCGTCAGATGACGCACAAGCTGCTTTTGAGATACAGGCCTACAAGGTCATTTTTCTCAGTTTCTCCGGTTACTACACCTGACACTTTGAAAGGCCATATCTCAAAAACTATTTTGAGTATATCAAGTAAAAAGCAAAATACACAGAAAATGTCCCTCTTTCATAGTAGTTGTATATCTCAAAATGTGAAATTTCACCCATGTGAAGGGTTTTCCTAGAGCACCACACATATGTCTAACTAATTGCATTTGGTTTCATTCAAGACAGTTTATCTTACACTGGATCCAATTACTCATTTCTGTAAGCGAATACCCAATTCCCTTTATGCTTAAATCTTCAATTTGTGTCTTCAAAGACATAAAAAATTTTCCCCATCAGTCAGAAGAAAAAAGAAAATCAAACTTACCTCTGCTTTAAGATTCTTTTTTAAAATGACTTCAAATGATAAATATATAAACATATGCCTTAATTTTTCTACATCTGCTTCAGTTCCTCCACGTCTCTGATCACGCCTTTCAAAAATTTCATTGCTTATTATGATAGCAAGACCACGTGGATTGGACTCCATTTTGTACACCTGTAAATAAATTTTAAAATGTTCTCAGTATGATTTTAATCAATATCTACACGTTTTAAATGCAATGCATTCTGCCTCTCCTACACCATATCAGATTATCATTTTGAGTGTTACAGGTTAAAGTTTGGTGCTTATGCTGCTGTTGGAATTTTAGTTTTTTCCCACCTCAAAAACAAGGGTTTATTAGGGGGCAACTTTTGATCTTGGCTCATATACAAATACTTTAACAAAAGCAATCATCCCAATCGATCTCTCAGACATTATCACCTGTCTTTATGCCAAATTGTAAGTGCAATTTTTCGGCACTGACAGTTTACTTTCAAAAAGAATTTATAGTGCACTAGGCTGACAGGGGAGGGCATATTCCAACACATGCCTGTCCACCAAACACACATAATGTCTGAGAAGGTTCTAGAATGAACTACAAATCACTGAAGAAAAGATCCAAATGAGATCTTTGCAATCTTATTGTACCCACAAAACTAGATGTGAATTATGTGCGTTGTATGCGTGACATGTTCAAGTTTCCCCCCTCTAAATGCAATTCAGATTTCCTGGTTACAGTGCTTGACTCAAGTGCAAGAAGTCCCAGATTTGATTTTTTGAGGCAGGGTCCAACTTGACTCATTTTTATATGGTGTATTTATTGAGACATACAAAAAAAAGGAAAAAAAAACAACCTACTTACATCATTGTGGTTTCTGTTTCTTGCTTTCTGGTAAGCGCTGTGACCTGAGTGAAGAGGAGGAAAAATGAAAACAAAAATCGATTTCAGTTGAGATGTGACACAGAAATGATATGAGAAGTTTTGAAGAAAAATTTATAACTAACCAGAAAACTGTTACTCATACATGCACACAGGAAAAAAATTTTTTTTTTCTCTAAAACTAGTTACTTGTTTAGAACATCTAAAAACAATAAACACTATGACATGCCCATTAAGTCCATTTGCTCATCAGTGAAATACTGGTATGGTCTGTATTTTAGAAAATGATTAACCCCCATGCTGCGTGCAGTGTGTACTGTAAAGCCTGGTGACCCGCTCAGTGACCTAATTCAAAGGGAATCTTATCTGCATCAGTGATCCTTGCTGAGGTGCACAGTGCAGCTGTACACATAGTTTGTTTTGGTAGGCGCATATACGGGACTCCCAATCATAATGAAAACATTTCTGTTATAATATATATGTATTATTATGCTGGATTATAATGAAACCTTCATCTCCAACCAATGATCTGACTTATGATACGAAACTGACACTTATAATTTTCTTGAGGACAAACCCCCCCCCCCCCCCGAATGGGTATTTGGGGCAAACAGTCAAACATCATTTCAGAGCTTGTATCCAATTGGATCCTAGACACAGACAACTCTAGATGATGGTCAGTTTAGGAGAAAGTCGGATAACATTGCAAATTTGTTGAGCAAAAGTTCGCATGACAATGCTACATCTTTTGATTGTGTGGGGGGAGCGTACGAAAGCTTAGTCATTGTGACTCGAACCAGTGGTTCGCCCAATAACATGTCCTTGCCATATTGCCTTTGATTTAGAAGCTATAAAAGTGAGCAATAAGACGGTAGTTATGTCTCAAAGAGGACAGCGACCTGAACCCTGGAATCATGGCTTCTGCCAAGCATGAGTCGGCTTGACCACCTATATTTTCACTGTGAGCGCAGTGGACACCTGGGAAAGCGGCAGCACGATGGTGCACCTATTGCAGTGTGAGGGCAAAGACAAGATGATCAAATCAATTTTCAAATGTAGCAAATGCAGACATATATACAGTGGAACCTGCCTAAGCCCAAGGCATATGCTGAGAAATTTCCTTTTATCCGAAAGATATCCATGGTCCTGCTGTAATACTATATTCTTCATAAGTTTAAGTCTCTTTCCATGCAAAGAAAATCCCGTAATTCCCTTTTAACAGAAAGATTCTCTTTCACTTACTCGATCAAGTGAGGGTGCTGTCTAAGTCAATTTCAAGCCTGACTATACAGGTATATTTCATGGCATGGGGGGGGGGGGGGGGGGGGGGGGGGGAAATGTGACTGACAAGGATGCTAGATAGAAAGGCAGCCATGAGTAGTGTTCTTTACCAGTCACCGTCTCATCTTCTCACTTTTCCGTGGGGCCATTACGACATATGTGTCATATGTGTAACATGCACTACAATACATTCACAGCTGCTCAAACAAATTATACTTGATACAAACTGGTTGATCACAACCCATAGTTTCAACAGTGTTTTTCTTAAGGCTGATGTCCATAAATGCACATCTCATTCATGTACAAACGCACACAAACTTACACATTAACCCTTATCTTGCGATGGGCGTACCAATACAGCATGGTCAAGCTGACCGCGCCGCGTGCAAGCCGCATTTTCACACATCGGGTCACTGACCTCTTTGAGACATAACTACCGTCTTATTGCTCCCTGTATCTCTTCTAAATCAAAGGCATTGTGACAGGAAATGTTAACCAGTGAACCACTGGTCTGAATCACAAAGACTAAGCTTTCAAAGGCTCTCCCCACACTTTCAAAAGACGTAACATCGACATGCGAAACTGTTGCTCAACAAATTTGCAATATCATTATCTCATTTTCTCACAAACTGACCATCATCTAGAGTTGTCTGGATCTAAGAACCAATCAGAAACAAGTTCTGAAACAATCTTTATCCCAAATGCCCACACTGGTTCATTAGTATGTGTCAATCAGGATGAAACCATTTGTTTAGGGCTTGGGAGGGCGTGGCTAGTTATCATGCTTCGTTATCACGAAAACTACAGCTGTCAATTTGGTATCATAAGTCAGATCATTGGTTAGAGACTGACAGACAAAGGTTTTGCTGGTTAATTCATTATCAAGCATGATAAGGCATAGCAGCGAATGTTTTCATACCGATCAAATACAAACCGAACCAAGTGGGCAGCAGTAGTGTGGTCATCGCACATGGGAAAGGGTCAGTGACCCAAATAAGAACCTCCGTGAGTAAGGTCACTGACCGGACAACGGGCTTTAAGCCGCTGCATGCAGGGTGAGCATTAAGAGTTTGGTTGTTGGATACAGTGCATCAAAGGGGCAATAGAGTAAAATCATCAAGGTGTCCTATGCTGCTTTATGCTAACTAAAACTGGTGATTTTAAAACAATTGTTACCCTTTATCCAAAGTATAGTTAATGCTAACATGAAATGCAATTGTTGGTCCTACAGTCCTTTGTATCTTGGCTTAAGCAGGTTCCATTGTGGTAATTGGTGCAGAGATTTGCATGACAGGGTTCACTGATCCTAGTGCCAGTACTTGACAGATCACAATGAAACTTTATAGGAACTGGCATATCAGAAACACCGGTTGTATTTTGTATTTGTATAACTCTTTAATCCCATTTGGGAAATTTGCCTTTGTGCCATTGCAGCCCAGTTATAACTGGAGCAGGCACGTCGTCGCCACAGTGCAGCGCCGGTTGGCATTTGGGTGGCGGGGGGGGGGGGGAAAGTAGGGATCAATTTTAATTTAATTTTGCCCGGGTAGCAGCCTGTTCTTTACGATTTCCAACTGCCAAGGTATCTTTTACGTGCGCAACGTGCACACGGGCCCTCCGAATTTTTTCATCCTTATCCGAGAAGACTAGGTACTCAATCCTAACCCCCCCCCCAATAAGATCAGGGACACGAAAATATGAGAAAAATCCCAATTTCCAACATGCCTGCACAGCCCGGGTTTCGAACCCGGGGACACTTGGCACAAGAAGCGAGCACTGATTTCTTTGATCACTTAGGATCCGTGTCATCAGGTAGAAGAAAAGGGTTGCTGATCATGACAGAAAGGAATTATGAAAATTACATTAGATCATATCAGTTTTCTCAGGTCTTGTCTATGTATTTTAGTCCCTAGCTTTTACTAATCATGAGGATCGTGCTAGCCCTGCTGAATTCCATGCACTCACAGGCAATGTGCCTTTCTTGTCAGGCAGATGGGACCCAATAACAGGTCTCCCCCTCTTCAACCTTCATTTCCACAGATAAATTTGGTTACTCACACCATAATGTCTCTCACCTAAAACACCTGTGCCCCTTGCCGGACTCCGGTTCCTTAAATTGTGTCCATGTTGTGTCCTTGTGCCACTGCCATCTGATGGAAGGGAAGAGTCTTTCATTGGACAAGCAAGTGACAGAGTTAGGTAAAAGGCTAGGGTCTGTACAACATGTCTTGCATGGATGGTCTTAGTTTCCAATTATAAGAATTTCAGTCTTACACTTCTCAACTTACATGAGGATGACACCTGGCTTGCAGAATTTCCATAGTTTCCAGGATGAGGTGAAGGGGTAACCTCCATCAGTGTGTCTTGGCTCCTCAGATCATACTGACATTCCACAGCCTGCATTTCTTCAATCCCAGAGGTCGCACCTAAAGACTGCCACCTTTGAGAAGCACCATCATATCTTCTTGTCCCAGATGGAAGATTCCTTTGGGGACCTTTGCTCTTCGGCATATGCAGAGGACGGGCTGGAGTGGAAAATGAATTCCCATGTCTTCCTCTCTGTGAGACAAATGAATACATGGTTATCCAGTTACTTGACTGAATTCAACCTAAAGCTGAGTTACAATACAGCTGTAATATTCAAAAAGGGCATCCCCATCACTCTTACAATGAAAGAATGTTAACATTTTTGTATGATACTGCAAATATTTAAGTTAATGTGATACTATGTGGAGCCCTTTATGATTATCATGCAGTAAATAACACCATAACACATCACATCTTGCTGTGCATAAATCACAGTACATACACAACGTGGAGTTTCACATATTTTAGTGTTTCACTTTAAGTTTTGCTGAACAAAAGGCTTATTGATTAGACCTTTGGAACTGCATATTTTAATTCATTGAGGCCACCTCAAAATGTTTTAATATTCTTATGGTAAAGGAAACTCAGTTTTCATTCCATTTTTATAATCAATGCATAGTTTCCATGCGACGCACAGCAGCCAGATGGCATGACAAATTTCCCCTTTGCATCCGGCAAATGCTTTGTCTGACTGCAACTGTCACTGATACATTCCCCAAATGTGAATGATCCAAGCATTCCCTCGTGAAGTGCAACAGTGAAGGAAGAGGATCTGAGGCGGCATAAATAAAATCGCTCTGTGACCTCCACATTTTCGAACCTGTGGCACTTGAGACGTCAGATGTTGTTGGCCCAACCAAGAACAGGCTTGTTGCATAATGTAAATAGTTTATCTAGCCACAAGCTGGAGGCCAACAACCTGGCAACTCCTGGCCAGGACTGACAAGGGAAACAACTTGGAAGGAACAAGAAACGACTTCATGTGGAGTCAAGCTGACGTGAAAACATCACAAGAAGGCTCATCAACAAAATCTCAGCTCTCATTTCAGGAATTACTGGAGAAAAGAGGAAATGTGCGTGGCTGAGGCAGAGGCTAGGCCTAGCAATTGTCAAGGACAACGTTGCTGACAACGGTTACATGTCACGGACCTCAGCTTTTTAATTTTCGTTTTTTTTATCTTTGACATCACTTTCACGCAAAAATTATTCGCACCTTATTTTCACCCCAGCAACTGAATTTTAATTTTTAGGGATTGGAATGATCCTAATTTTGTATACTCCATTGTATTCATGGCAAGGGACACTACCCAAGATTTAAAAGTCGTAGGATTGAGCCATTTTTTCTTATTTCCCTTGGAAGTCTGATTTAACAGGGACCTGATACAACAGGAATTTTGCTCTGGTCCCACAATCCCTGTTATATCAGGTTTCCGTCTCACGACACGGTCTCAACAAAGCAAAATGATGGCAAACGTGCGATGTCAACACCAGGTGCGTAGTGTGTGGTTTTTAGAGCTTGACACACACACCCGACTGGCCTCTTTGTTTTCATTGGTTGTCTTGACGCCCGCTGCAAGGGCATTCTCTTGTCCCAAATATGTTCTGGATTTCAGTTTTCCAGACAATATTCCAATCTGTGCCATATATGGTATCACGTTCACCTCCATGTGTTAAAATAGCCACAGCGACATGATTTTATTTGTAAATTATGCCATTTTATCTGTACAAGTATAACCAATAATAAATGTTGTATAAAGAAATAACAAATCCCATGTTCCTGTTAAAAAATAGCTATTTCCATATCGAGGGCCGCGTGGTAAGCTATCCTTGCTCGACTTTTTACAAAAATTGAAAAATTGAGATCTTTGGCATGCTTGCAGCCCTTGGCTGCCCCCAGGTTGTGTTATAAGTTGGAGGTTATTAAATTCTGAGAACTAAGGGTTAAACAAGGTTCTTTTTTAAATATTGTAAATATTAACTCTGATAAAGTTATTTGGTTTTTTGCTTCTTCTCCAAATAAAGATGAGGTGTTAGTGATACACTGGGTGAAGAAGGAGATTATCTGGACAGTGACAGATCAGCGGTTAAAAAGCCTTTCGTGATTACTTCGACGGCCTTACTTCCTTTATAATATGATGTGCGCATGGTCAGAATGCAAGACTGTATTGCTATTACCCAACACGTTACATTTCATGTTGGCTGACTTACTGTCAGTGGTGTTGAGTGACCATCATGCAGCATGCTGACAGGTCCGACTTGTACCACCCTCATGTTTCTCACCTGTTACAGTCCTATGCGCTGCATTAAGTTACCCCTATCCCTTCCCTTCTCCATCCTCTGGATCGCTGCTGCTAGGAGTTGTTGAATGGGGCTTGTTTGTCAGTACTGGGTTTTCAACAGGAGGGAAATCCAAAGAGCATTTAAGTTAAATTAGGAGTGAGCGAGCTTGACTTCAAAATACCTGAAATTGGGCTGTTCGAATCTGAATTATCAAGATGTTTTAACCCAGCTGAAGAAGGAGAACAACCAGACCTTGAAATTAATTTGAATTATCAGACTGAATTACATGGACTCCACTGTATTTAAACTGCAATAATCAGTGTTATTTGACCATAATATGAATCATTCAAGTAAAAATACAAACAAACCTGGCTTTGTGCTGATTTGTGAAGTTGCTGCTTCCATATTTCCTGCATTTTGACTGCCACATGTTCATAATCTACACTAATAGCTTCCATGAACTTCTGAAAATCTTGTTTACTTAAAGTTTTCACATCGCCACAAAGATTCATCATTATATCACAATTTGCTCTGTCTCTTCCCTGAGGATTAAAACCAAAAATATAAGTTTATGAGAATTCACCACATACAATACAATCCCATGTCATTCATCAAAGGAGATTGCAAGGCTGGATCAGATCTAATTTATTAATCATGATGGAGGTCTCTGAAAGAGTTCCGTATGTGTATCTACCACCCAATTTAAAACTTATTCGCTATGGTAGGCAAAATATTCGGCTCACTGATTTTCACTTCGATTGGATCACCAATTTTCCAAAATTGATACCTAAGCTAATTTTTCAAAATAGTGAACCCCATCCTGGTTCACTGATTTTCCATCACTTTAATGTCTAATGTGTTATGTCTTGTGTTAATACTGAATGAAAGGAAATACATCTTTGAACTACGTCTAAATTTCAGACTGGATAATGTAGAGTTACCGTAGGGAATGAGTTAAAAGGACACCCTTGATTGCTTCTTATGGTTAGATTTTCTTCCTACAGTACGAAAGATATTCCAAACTCCTGGGATATGAATTCCCCAAAGGTAGTGCTAGGCAGGAGTCCAGATTTAGATTAGGATATAATCCAATTAAACAGATCAATCCACTTACATGGATACAAGCTGGTCACCAGCTTGGAACCCGTCTGACATGCTTTTAGAAATTTAGATCAGCGGCTCATTCCATAATAAAGAAGTTTGTCTCTCCACTCCGTCTATGCTTTAACAACAAACTTATGATAATAATAAAAATCTTCAGCTGACCCCCCCTCCCCCCCTGCAAAGTGCACGGATGCTCAAACTGGATTTACTTTAACACTTAACCCACACCCTGCATGCTTCGCCTTAAAGCCCGCTGTTCAGTCAGTATCCTTACTCACGGAAAATCTTATCTGGGTCACACTGACCCTTGCCGATGTGCAATGACCACCCTACCGTTGTCCACATGGTTAGGTTTGTATTTGATCGGAGTTAAAACATTCGCTGCTATGCCTTGTCACGTTTGATAATGAATTAACCAGCAAAACTTTTGTCTGTAAGTCTCTAACCCATGATGTGACTTATGATACCAAACTGACAGCTGCAATTTTCGTGAGAACGAAGCATGATAACTAACCATGCCCCCCAAGCCCGAAACAAATGGTTTCATCCTGATTGACACATACTAATGAACCAATGTGGGCAAAGGACATTTCAGAGCTTGTTTCTGATTGGTTCTTAGATACAGACAACTCTAGATGATGGTCAGCCAGTTAGTCCTCATTACACTACAGGATGTTTTTATTTCTTAACCCTCACGCTGTACAGGGCGTCGAATGTCGGTATCGACTTCCCAAGCATTTACTCCGCACGGGCGGGTTTAGTCGGCAAGGACAAGCTGACCGCGCCACAAGAAAGCTGTATTTTCACGCGTCAGGTCACTGACCTTTTTGAGACATAACCACCGTCTTATTGTTCTCTGTATCTCTTCTAAATCAAAGGCATTGTGACATGGACATGTTAATCAGTGAACCACTGGTCGGAATCACAAAGACTAAGATTTCAAAGGTTCTCTCCACACTATCAAAAGATGTAACATCCACATGCGAACTGTTGCTCAACAAGTTTCCAATATTATCTCATTTTCTCACAAGCTGACCACCATCTGGAGTTGTCTGCATCTAAGAACCAATCAGACAACAAGCTCTGAAATGATCTTTGCCCCAAATGCCCACTTTGGTTTATTAGTATGTGTCAATCAGGATGAAACCATTTGTGTAGGCTTGGGAGGGCATGGCTAGTTATCATGCTTCGTTCTCACGAAAACTATAGCTGTCAGTCTGGAATCATAAGTCAGATCATTAGTTAGAGACTGACAGACAAAGGTTTTGCTGGTTAATTCATTATCAAGCGTGATAAGGCATAGCAGCGAATGTTTTCATACTGATCAAACACAAATCGAACCACGTGGACAGCGGTAGTGTGGTCATCGTCCATCGGCAAGGGTCAGTGATCCCGGATAAGATTCTCCGTGAGTAAGGTCACATACCAGACAGCGGGCTTTAAGCCGTTGCGCGCAGGGTGAGCCTTAACACACAGCTCAGCGATTATTAACTGCTGAGTACATTAAATAGCACAATCTGACATGTGATGCATTCTGACGTTTTTCCTGGTAAATATTCTCCAAACCTATCCCTAAATCTGTTCCTACTCCTAGCCCTAAACTTACTCTTATCCCTAATCCTACCCCTAACCCTTTCACCTACAAAACAAAGATTTAGGGTGAGGGATAAGGACATGGTTAGGGACAGATTTAGAGTGACTGGATGCTCAGGACATGAGACTGTGGCAGAACGTTGTTGCTGTATAACTTTGTCCAGTTTATTGCTTTTTTTAAAGGGCACAAATTCAAAACTGAAATTTCCCTAAGATAATCTTCCAATAATCATTTCTAAACCTACTAGAAAGTATGTATTTATCAATTTATAGAAAAGAATCATTTCAGCTAAATCACCAAACTAGGTCACAGCAGCAACAAGAACTGGAAAACTGGAAGGGACCATATTCACGAAAAACTGTGTGTATCTGTTTAGCGTGGTTTGTTCACATATATAATACTGGGATTGATTGGGGCTATTTAGAGCAGTTTTAAGCTCTTACTCCCCTGGAATATACAAACATTTATTGTTTACCACCATGACCTACTTTCTGCTCCATGCTAAAAATGGTTTCGTACAGCTTCCTGTATCTCGCAGTGCAAATAGACCAATAGTGATTTCTTTCAGTTTCTGTATACAATACATACTCTCTGCATATATACTTGAACTACTGACTTCTTGGTATTATTTCACACAGACTGGAAACATGCCGTTAAAAAACAATATATTCACGACCACCATCTTCTGTCACAGTCTCACATATTTATAGGACTCTTTCTCAGTTCTCTGATTATAATTGTGCTTCATACTAACTCATCATTTCATAATTACATGTAGATCTATGGCTGTGGGTTTGCTGCTGCAATTCTTCAGATGTATTGAATTTGATCTAGGGTCAATGCCCTAGGTGCGATCACAGGCAGGAAATAGTAACTGCCTGGAAGTAAACTAAGTCTAACGAGCTTCTGACTGGTTCATTTTATTTAACCAGTGAACTTAGGCCTTGTCAATGAACACCTAAATATTGACTCCCAATTAACATGTGCTGATCAGAACACTTTTGATGAGTTAGCATCAACTGCATGTTGGTGCAGTCACAAATTGTTGGTCATGCAATCTACCTCAGCTCGTTCTAGTGTTTGTGCGGCGAAAATATCAACTATTCTTGGTTTGAGGTACTTGAAGTTGACATCGCTGCAAATACGAGCAGTACATTTCTCCATCACTGCTTGGATAGCGTAGTAATCTTGCATGATTCTGTATCCTCCCCGCCAAGTCTTCGTAGTGTCACACAAGTTACATGACGTTCAACTTCAGACCGCTTCCAGTTGCCATCGACTGCTTTCCAGGAAATCCGCAAGAAAATTGTTACAAGTACTTAAGTCTCCCAGCTTTTTTTTAGCTAGGGGTACGTATTGTAAAGCCTTTTGTGACTCCAGAGCTAGAGAGCTCCTCACGAATTACTCCTAGCAACAGCCTTAATTGATTAATTTTTCAGACTTCTTGTTTTGCTCCTGTTTTTTGTGGTTGGAAGGGTAGGGGGCAGGGTTTAGCGATTCGATCAAATTAAGAGTTGAGGATAAGGACAGGAGAAGGGATAGGTACGTACACGTACGTGCCCTTAGTGCAAAACGCTTGGGGTGCGTAAGTATTTATAACAACAGCCCAGATTTTTTTTCAATAGTCAATGAGCCAAAAGTAAAATAGCCCCGCCCCAACCAACCAATTTTTTCTAAGACTCAAGACCAAACTACCAACCGAAAATAATAATATTTTATTGAGGTAAATAAACAAGTAATGGTAATTAATGTTCACGGATTTTTGTCTTGCATCCCTGCAGTATGTTAGAAATGCATATAATAGGGGATGTATATGCAAAAATTCCGTGCTGTGAATTAAATATTGTGAATATAGTTAGCTATACTGCTCGTGCAAGTCAGGTAGCATATGAGGTTGAGTTTCATGATGCAGCATTAAAGAGCATTCGCACGATGAGAATAATACCAACCCGCCCCCAAACGCAGAGTCAACGCTAAGCTACTGTTCAGCAATTTTAATCTAGATAAGCTAGCGTGACGTGAAAATGCCTTCGTATTATTTCTTTCATTTCCCTGAGAAAAATAGGCGTACCGCATTTTATTCTTACCATTATAATAATAATAATAATAATAATAATAATACATTACATTTGTATGGCGCATTTCTATTAACAATGCTCAATGCGCCTTACATGACTCTCTTCCTCTCTCACTCCCCCCCCCTCTTCCTCTCTCTCTCTCTCTCTCTCTCACACACACACACACTCTCTCTCACTCTCTCCCCGACTCTGTCATTCATGACGAACTCTCTCTTTTTCTACCACCTATTGGAAACACTGTGAGATTATCTGTCAGATCTCCAAAGATGGTACACCGCTACACGTTTTTCTTTGCACATCTCCGAAATGCCCAATCGCCATAACATTAAAAAAAAAAGCTGGACATGCATGGATGCCAAATACTCCAATATTCTATATTGAGACACATCAGCTGATGTGTTCTGTGGTTTTGTCCAAGTATCGATACCTGAAGATTCGTAATTTCTTGGTCAGTTTTCTTTGTTTAAAGTCCAGCAAAAAAGCATTGTTTCAGGCCAATTGACAAAATATTTTCAACAAAAAAAAAAAAAAGGAAACCACAGGAAATCTATGGGTCGCATCAAGGCTTGAAGCAAAGTCAAAATATGGCAAAGTTATTATTTCGTCTCTGAATTGTTTCTCGTGCCAGTAAGAATAAAACAATTGGGCCACCATGCCTTGACAAAGGAGTTGTGTGTGTGTGCGGGTGTGTGTGTGTGTGTATGTGTGTGTGTTTTCTTTTTAATCCAAGGTTTTGTCTTGGAAATAAACAAAGTCATAAAATGAGTTCTCGTTGATGTATCGGGCTGTCTAGAAATAATAAGCCCACTTTCGATGATCCTACGCATGTCACGAGCAGAGTTAGGGTCTTGGGGAGCATTCGACTGCACGAGAGGCAGCTAACTCACACTCGGACACAACCACACAAGAAAAGTATTAAACAACTAGAGGATCTATATATGTCAGGCCGGTCAGGCCATGTTTTACATAAATATTAATAAACAAAACAAAAGACAATAGAGGTATATTCAAAGCAATAAATTCTAATTACTAACTTAATCTATGATATTCATGTAATTATGGTTCCTTATTGGATGTACTGCAATCAATAGCAAATAGTTATATTATACGAAACTAGATATCAATTTAAAGTGACAGTTGAGTCGCCACTGGCCAGTCGCAAGGCCAACTCTCCCTAAATCATATGGGCCTGAATGTTAGGAGAGCCCAGTACGTTCCAAGCCTACAGAAGCACACTTCGGCTTGTAGGTAATTACGCAGTTGCAAAAAAAAACTAATTATATATATGCACAATCATTATTCAATTCATCAACAATGTGCCATATTCCTTCAATCATACTATGGAAATAATTCTATAACACAGGCCACTCGTCGTCGAGTGCCAGCTGGGGTTTCCCTAGACTTCCTATGAGGCTGTGGTTCTCTCTCTATCTCTGATCTTCTATTATGCTTGAACAAATAAGATATATTACCATTGGTCACGCCTACTGGTAGGCGCGAACATCAAAATAGCGCAGCGTGGGCTTTCAAAGGTCAGCCCACTCAGACCTTCCTTTCTAGAGCTCAGTCAGTCCGTTAGCAAGGACTTCTAGTCTTCAAACCACACAGTTCAGGTACTGGCCAACCGGAGATACTTCACGACACGATGCTTCTGCTCGTCTGTATTCACCAAATCTGAACGTTACACGATGTTTTATACTATCTAACTACCCAGCGTGCTAGTCCGCTGGCCCAATTAGTTCAGCTATCTCATAGGTCGAAACCTCCCACCATTTTAATTGTAGTAATACGTCTGCACTATTCTACCAGCCAGTTGTTACGAGTCTGGTACTGGGTGATAGTGTTACAGAGTGGGTGTTATGGGTTATTGGTTTTATGACTGCATTTTAAAATCGAGAGGTATTTATGAATTACTCTTTCGTACCATGCCACACACTAAGAACAACCTGAATAAGTTTTTATCAACAGACCTGCAGGGCCACAAATTTAATTACCTTAAAATTCCTAACAGTTTTGTCTAGATCTCTTACATACTAAAAAGACAACATCAGCAGCATCAAATGAAAATTCAATAATATGACACTAGAAGTCTCCTCTAGATTCCTATAAGATTAAGATCATTCTGACTCACTAACAATTCAAGTATTAATTATCTATCTCTCAGATATAGTCTGCCTACTATCTATCAAGCAATATACTAATGTCTCTGGCGACAATGTCATCTCAGCTATTTGTGCCTACCGCTTATAATGGATCAAGCTCGTCAATACAAACTGACGTAGTAAAGTTAGATCTACTCTAGGATGGGCTGGCAATCCCCAGCCTCATCCAGACAAATCAATTCCAATTCACAGTTGTGTATGCCAAACATTCATACTAGATCTAGTTGCAAGTTAATATACATCTTTGTCTTGCATTCTTGGGTAGCACTTCTAGCATGGGCGGCAATCCTGTCCTACTGGAAAAATTCCGTTCAGCTCCTCGTTCATTGTTGAATCATCAACAGACAAACACTTACACTTGGTCCCTGGTAAGGAACCAGGGAACAGCAGACAACAGCAGTGGGTAAATCATAATCGAGCACATGGCTTCATCTCAATGCCTATAATGGACATAGACATAAAAACAACAGTCTTCTGATTCTTCTGGCAGAATCACGCCGACGCCTGCACAGATGGAATTTTCTGTATGGAGTCATGAACATAGGAATGGCTACGCTTATATACTGTGCGGCCAGCTGCAAATTACCGTCCAAATGCCTAGATTTGATTGGTGCATCCATTCGAGCTCAGCTCGTAGTATTAATAGATTCTGCATGGAAGTTGGTCACGGCCTTGTACTAGAAACAGACAAGGTCAAATTAAAATGTCAAAACCATTACTAAAATCTCTAAACCCTCGTGCTTTCTACGTTTTATGTACGAATTTCTGAACGCGACTGAGCGTCTTAAACTATCTATCCTTATTCACCCCTTCTCTTCCCTTGTAAGAGTTCATCAAAATCACGGGGTCGAGAATTGCACTGTCACTCCTAACTTATCCATTTATTCTATCTTGCCCCACTTTCTTTCCATCTCTAAGAAAAAGTGTTACAAAAACAAACTGTTCACGAGAACAGTTCAAGGACATTTATATGGCCTTTAGCGTCTTTACAGACGGTCTTAGCAGCTAGAATATTCACTTTCACTTTGACTGACAGCTTCTCTCGTGGCTTATTCTACCAATGTTTGACCCGAGAGTGCGATGGCAGTGATTGCAGGTCAGCCTTTTGGGTTCACTTTGGCGAGTGTTTTCATTCCGCCTCTGTCGTTTTGTCAGGTATGTTTCTTTTGCCTTGAAGTCTATTGCGAGCGTGCCACTGCGCAATTTTTGTCTCCATCTGCTTCGATCATTTGCAAGGTTCTCCCATTCATTGGGGTCGATGTTGAATGCTTTCATCGTGACATTGCAAGTGTCTTTGAATCGCAGATGTGGCCTACCTCTGGGTCGGTTGCCAGTAGCAAGTTCCCCGTAGAGAATTTGTCTGGGGATGCGATCATTTTCCATACGGTGGAGATGTCCAAGCCACCGCAGTCTTTTTTTGCCTAGGAGAGCCTGAGTTGATGGAATGTTGGCTCGGCTCAGAACTTCGATATTTGAGGTCCTGTCTTGCCACTTGATCTTGAGAATTTTGCGTAGGCAGCGCAGGTGGAAGGAGTTGAGGGATCTTTCATGTTTGGAGTAGGTGGTCCATGTCTCTGAGCCATACAGCAGGGTGCTTAGGACGCAAGTTTGGTACACGAGTACATTTGTTTTGATGGTCAGCTTGCTATTGTTCCACACCCTTTTTGAGAGTTTGCCAAAAGCTGTGGCCGCCTTTCCTATTCTGGCATTTATTTCAGTTGTTATGTCTGTGCTACCACTGATGGTTGAGCCTAGGTAGCAGAATTTTCCCACTTGCTCCAGAGGAGAGCCATTCAGCATGATTGGGTTGGGGTTTCTCAAGCCTTGTGTCAAAACTACAGTTTTTGAGACACTGATCCTTAGCATGAATTTGTCACAGGCTTTGGCAAGGCTATTGATGAGAGCCTGGAGCGTGGTTTCATCGTGGGCCACGATTGCAGCATCATCTGCGAAGAGGAGCTCTTGTAACATAATATGCTCTGTACGAGATTTTGCTTTTAGTCTGGCAACATTAAAAATGGAGCCGTCCACTCTGGTGTTAATAAGTACTCCACCTGAACATTGACCAAAGGCATTCTTGAGTAGGGCTGCAAAATATATACCAAATAAGGTAGGAGCAAGAACACATCCCTGCTTCACACCGCTGTTTACAGCAAATGATCAAGGACATTTACGCTGGTTATAATCAACGAGACCGTGAAAAAAACAAGTCTTTTCAAGTCGTGACCCAGCACGACAATTATAGCATTAACCCTTGACATCCCCCACCCCAGTGGAAATTTTAAGAAAAATTTACACGATAGGATCGAAGAAACCACAAAGTTATTGTGGTGGGGGCTTAAGTACCACCGTAAAAAAGTCAGCCTTAAGCTTGAGAACAAAAAAATTTAAATAAGAACGTGCATATTGGATGGACAAAGCATACAATTATTGATGCCACGTTGTATAGAATCTAGTCTATCGAAACATTCTTACTGCACACAATCAAACTTCTCACGAACATTTATAATAACAATGAGTATATCACTGTATACTGCTGAATTAAAGTATAAGTACTATCAAACAATCAGGCCTTACTGAAGGAATAGGCTCATAATTATCTCGTCAACACACATAATTGCTGCTTATATACACATACACAAACAATATATTGTTAATTAAAATACTGTGGTATCCAATGGCAGCAGTAGCTCTGGTAGCTTGGTTTGCCATGTCTCCATCTCATTGACCCGCTGACAAGGGCGTCAGGTTTGTCAGAAGTTCAGGTCACAGTCCGGAATGACGCTGGTGGAAAGAGGATATTCACAAAAAAGGATTGTAAAACTGGTTCATAAAGTAATGAACAAGATAAATGTGAATCCATCCACCGTCTAGAATTGAGGGGGAAAAGCACTATCCAACCCCAATATAAGACAGACTCTGTAATAGAGTAATGAAATTGTGGGTCTGTCCTACAACGGATTTCCGTATAATGAAGCCGAAATAAAACGGCGAAAAGTTAATTAGCTTAACGTTTACATTTCAAACTCGCGTGATGCTGCGTTAAATGCAACAATAGTATAGAACTTTCTCAATTTAATAACAATATGATTTAATTTATTTAATCTCCGTATCGAATCCGGTATAGATGAGATGGCACGAGGCGATAGCTAGTTAATTTAATGCGCTTTACGCAAGCCATGCACACGTCAAGTGTCACAGTCATCTCGGTATATAGTCATATCTGGCATTACGTTGGCTGGTCCACGGAACGCGGACAGCCTAAGACATAATCGGTATAAAAAAAAACCCCTCTTCTCCACAACTTAAAACGCGACCACGCAGTGTCCTCTGTTACCACTGCAAAAAACTCTCTCTCTCAACGCGACGAATCAGTGTTCTCTGTTAGCACTGGAAAAACTCTCAAAACGCGAAAATTCCTTTTCTTACCGGTCGGTCTTACACTGCCCGTCGGTCTTACACTGCCCGTCGGTCTTACACTGCCCGTCGGTCTTACACTGCCTGCGGCCTTACACTGCCCATAGGTCTTACACTGCGTCTCCGCGTCTTACACTGCCTGCGGCCTTACACTGCCCTGAGGCCTTACACTGCCCTGTGGGGCTTACAATGCCTGTAAGAAGGTTCAACTCTCTCTCTCTCAATATACCACGTGTCTTTTATAATGACATTACCTCAATACTGATACGAACAAGTCCCATGAGACAATAAACTCTTTGCTCCTCGGGCGGCCGCTCAGCCGAAAATAACACCAATATTCACCACATATCCCTACTCAAAAAAAAAAAGTCACCTCCCTAAGCAGCCTAGTACTGCCCTCTCGGGGGCTCGTCAATATAAAGACGAGATCGGTTATACATAATGCTTAATAAGCTCCATAGAACAGGCAGCATGCTAACTGCACGGGTTCCAACAATTCAATAAAAATGCTCACTCAAGCAGTGTTGCTACTGTACAACATAGGAGGATTAATTAAACCTCACTCCTTATTAACCCAGATTACTCATGAACTCACTCACCGTGTCACAACACGTGAACGAATTCAGGTATGCAAGAAAAAAGTATAAACAAGAAAGGTAAATACGATATAACGAATGTATAAAAAGAGGTACATTACAAACAAGACGCAAGACTTACAAGGAAGACGAACGATAACAGACCCTACAAGTCCTAACTTATGTTACAGAAAGTTTAAGAAAAAGACAGGAGAGACATCTTCCTAAAGAAATGTGAGGAAGCAATAGAAACGTCACAATCTATACGAATAATGGATCCCTAATAGAACTATTCACAGTGAAGCAAATCCCCCCGAGTTATCAATAGCCACCAAGGCACTCCAATATCCTTCGTAATGGCAAAGAAGATATGCTATACTATGATCCCAACCAACCTCCCGCTCTTAAACTAAACATATAGTAAAGGGAAAAAAGCCTGGAAACACAGAGCGGAAAGTACCTCGCCCTCCTCAAGACTGACAATGAGATGGTTCACTTAACTTTCTTTTGAGGAATTCAGATCGTGATGTCCTCAATCCATAGCTCGTTCCAAGCCCCAAAAAAATGTGTTTCTGTCTCAGGTAGATCTCTAAGGTGAATGGTGTCCCTCGCCGGTGTCGTCGGGTCAATGGGATGATCAGCTCACCATATGAAATTGAACCAAAATGTTATATTAATACAAATTGCCTATAACCTAAAATAAAAAGGACCTGCAATCACAATGTTATAAAAGTGGAATACTAAATAACGAATAAAATGCAATAGATCTAAGGGTAAGTCTGTCGATAGGTTTTAAGAATAATTTATGTAAATGGCATGGCGTTATTTATTCTTTAGGGGGTCCCTCTCCAGTGTTACGAGTCTGGTACTGGGTGATAGTGTTACAGAGTGGGTGTTATGGGTTATTGGTTTTATGACTGCATTTTAAAATCGAGAGGTATTTATGAATTACTCTTTCGTACCATGCCACACACTAAGAACAACCTGAATAAGTTTTTATCAACAGACCTGCAGGGCCACAAATTTAATTACCTTAAAATTCCTAACAGTTTTGTCTAGATCTCTTACATACTAAAAAGACAACATCAGCAGCATCAAATGAAAATTCAATAATATGACACTAGAAGTCTCCTCTAGATTCCTATAAGATTAAGATCATTCTGACTCACTAACAATTCAAGTATTAATTATCTATCTCTCAGATATAGTCTGCCTACTATCTATCAAGCAATATACTAATGTCTCTGGCGACAATGTCATCTCAGCTATTTGTGCCTACCGCTTATAATGGATCAAGCTCGTCAATACAAACTGACGTAGTAAAGTTAGATCTACTCTAGGATGGGCTGGCAATCCCCAGCCTCATCCAGACAAATCAATTCCAATTCACAGTTGTGTATGCCAAACATTCATACTAGATCTAGTTGCAAGTTAATATACATCTTTGTCTTGCATTCTTGGGTAGCACTTCTAGCATGTGCGGCAATCCTGTCCTACTGGAAAAATTCCGTTCAGCTCCTCGTTCATTGTTGAATCATCAACAGACAAACACTTACACTTGGTCCCTGGTAAGGAACCAGGGAACAGCAGACAACAGCAGTGGGTAAATCATAATCGAGCACATGGCTTCATCTCAATGCCTATAATGGACATAGACATAAAAACAACAGTCTTCTGATTCTTCTGGCAGAATCACGCCGACGCCTGCACAGATGGAATTTTCTGTATGGAGTCATGAACATAGGAATGGCTACGCTTATATACTGTGCGGCCAGCTGCAAATTACCGTCCAAATGCCTAGATTTGATTGGTGCATCCATTCGAGCTCAGCTCGTAGTATTAATAGATTCTGCATGGAAGTTGGTCACGGCCTTGTACTAGAAACAGACAAGGTCAAATTAAAATGTCAAAACCATTACTAAAATCTCTAAACCCTCGTGCTTTCTACGTTTTATGTACGAATTTCTGAACGCGACTAAGCGTCTTAAACTATCTATCCTTATTCACCCCTTCTCTTCCCTTGTAAGAGTTCATCAAAATCACGGGGTCGAGAATTGCACTGTCACTCCTAACTTATCCATTTATTCTATCTTGCCCCACTTTCTTTCCATCTCTAAGAAAAAGTGTTACAAAAACAAACTGTTCACGAGAACAGTTCAAGGACATTTACGCTGGTTATAATCAACGAGACCGTGAAAAAAACAAGTCTTTTCAAGTCGTGACCCAGCACGACAATTATAGCATTAACCCTTGACACTAGTTAACGTGCAAAAACTTGTCTAGTCATACTTAACAAAGTCAACTATCCCCACCTTGTTTCACCCCTACTCCATTACTTATTAATCACGAACATTAAAACCGGCAAGCGTGTCTCTAACAGTTTAACTTTACATTTATTTACTCACCAACTATAATTCGCGAGGGCCGTTCAAGGCCACCAGCCAATTTCTCATGGCCCTGGTAAAACAACAACAACTCACTCTCTGCGTGAGTTTTAACAACATCCGAATCATGACAACGCACATTATCAAAATTAAGCTGCAAATAAACTAAATGTTTTTATATTGGTTCTCAACGGTTTTATGTTATTAGGATGGTAATGTAAAAGAATATTGAAAGTCGTACTGGTGTTCTTATATACTTACTAAATGCCGAAAATTCAAATGAAATCTGGGTCTTGAAGAATACTTTTAGAAAATTCAATTCAATTCACAATAAGCAAACGACAAATTCACCACTGATCATCACGCACTCTGAAGACAAATGCATGTCTCTTGGCAATGTCAAACCACTTTGAGCTTCCATGCATTTGGCAGACGAACGTGCTTTGGTGCTGCTAACGAAAGAACTCGCAGTACTTTGAGCTTCCATGCATCTGCCAGACGGACGTGCTTTGGTGCTGCTAACGAAACAAGAACTCGCAGTTAAGTAACCTGCAGCTATACATTTCCTGTTGAAAGCTTATATTGTTCGATTTTTTTTTCACTTGAGAAAGGTGAAAGCCGAAAATTTGTGTATTTTCTGTCTTCTCTTTAGTTGCTTTGTATCGTTTGGGTTTTTATTTCTCACGCAGGGCATCGCTACATACAACTTTTTCTTTTTGCCCAATTTTGACAATGTATTGAATATGTACTGTCATGTTTAACTGGTATAGAAATTCAAGAGTGGATAGATGAAACAAGTGGTTAAATAGCTACCTTTATTGTGAAGTGCAAACATCAACAAATTAAGCCAATTTGACATGATTGTTGTGGTTAATGAGAAGATCGTGTAGTATATAATAATAATAATAATAATGTATAGCATTTATATAGCGCATATCCATTTAAAATGCTCTATGCGCTTTACAGAAACAACATGTCAACCACAGAGCAGAATGGAGCTGCCTGCGAAGCGCTCAACACACTGCACTGCTTCTTTCTCTCTCCCTGTCTCGCTCACTCTCTCTCTCTATCTCAGGGCAAATTGTAACGCGGCCTGTTAGGCGCAGTTCACAACTCACAACAGTTCACAACTCACAGCAGTTCACAACTCACATCAGTTCACAACACACAACTCAAATAATATTTGAATATTTATTAATAACAATATATATTTAATAATGAATAATAATAAATTTTGTTGTTGCTGGTGGGGGAGGGGGGATGATATGGATAAATTTTAATCTATTAATTTCAATTTTCAATTTTGCCCGGGCAGCAGCCTTTCGGCCTGCTCTTTACGATTTCCAACTGCCAAGGTATCTTTAACTTGTGCAACGTGTACACGGGCCCTCCGAATTTTTTCGTCCTTATCCAGAAGACTAGGTACTCGATCCTACCCCCCAATAGGACCAGGGACTTGAAAATATGAGAAAAATCCAATTTCCAACATGCCTGCACTGCCCGGGTTTAGAACCCGGGACCCTTGGCATGAGAGGCGAGCACCTTGCCTCTAGACCACCTTGTCCCCTTGTCTATATTTAATATCCAACAGCCACTTCAGAGAGAATCCACGGTATAGGTTTTTGTCTTCGCTGGCGTAAAGGCCTGTATCCACGCAACATTCTTCTTTATGTTTGACCCGTATTGTATCTCTCTGTCTTTCCCTCCCGTGTTCCTGTCTTTGCTACTGAGGGCTGTTGTTAATGAATTCTACATCTCTATTCCATTACTTTCAGGAGTGTGCACTCCTGTAGTCTTTGGTTAACCAGTCGTCAAGGAGCGCTTGACCCTCACTCGACCCCTGCTTGACCCCTGCAGTCTTCGGCTAAATGGAGAAGGGCCCCAGCCAAGGCGATATAGTCCCATATCACCACGAGCAAGAACGACTGTCCACTCCAGAAAATTGATAAGCAACCATGTCCATCCAGAAAAGTCATGCAAGTCCTTCAGTCAAAGAGCACTATGAGACCCCTGAAGACAGCTAGACCAAGCCAAAACATCGCCATAAACAAGTGTCCATAAATCCACCACGTCTGTGAAGATAAAATGTCTGATCTTACTAATTTTCTTGATTTCGTGTATATAAAAATATTTTGCTCCTTTCATGTGTTTAAAAAGAAACATTAACATTTAAAATGGCAGCTTGGACCATGTGAAATTAACGTCAGTTCTGATATCCTCTACAGATTGCGCGGTAGCGTATTTCTGAGGGGGGAAATGATCATTAAATTTTTTATGGACATAATATAAACAACCGTTGGTAGCCTTTATTTCTTTATTCGCCGTAAAATCTTTGGGAGAGATCTGTTATGTTTTTCGTTTAACGTGCACAGTCAATGCCTCTAGATAATTGTTTTCCATTCCTTTGGGCAGACGATCTTTTGGTTATGAACAGCAGAATTTATGATATAGCGCAGATAATATTGAGTGAATGATGCCACATTCTGATGCTTTCTTTAACAAGGGATGCAACTCCAAATGTAATGTGCTCGAGAACAAGGGACGCAACCCCATTATTTGCCGGGAACTTATGTCTTGTTCAGAGATGCTTTTATTCTCATGACATTAATGCCTTTTTTTTTCTTTTTATTGAACGCTTATTATTGCTCGCAGTCATACACGTCGACTGTCACATCCTTGGAGAACGTAATCAAGAGAATTGTCTTCTAGGGTAAGTTAATGAGAGATTTTGATTGGAACACCGTGCAATACAGTAATCAGTATTCTGTGCTAGATCTAGATCTAGACTGCTCTAGATCTAATCTAGATTCCAGATGTAGGATCAAGCAAACTTGACGCTTGATGTCTTAGGCAAGATTACAGAATTTCATGTGACATGACCTTTTGCAACGCACATGGGTGAAATTCCAAGACTTGTGCATCACTGAAATTTATTCATTGTTGATTTTTCCACACTTAGATCTAGATCTAGATCTAGAATGTGAAAAAAAAAAAAAGACATTCATCACTCCCATTGCATTTTCAAACTGTGAACAGTGATGACTTAAATTTGGACGATGCTTTATGTAAGTGTGGAATGTGTATCAAGTTTAATGTGCTGGGCTGGTGCATCATTTGTTACTTAACGAATGAAGTCACATTTTCCCCATAATTAGCGACTTTACAGTAAATCAATTGGTTACGAACATTTTATTGCCTTAGAAATTTAATCACGTATTTTTATTTTGCAGATGAATTGCTGAAGCCACTATCTCTACCATCACTCTCTAGAATTGTTTCACTATTGCCTTGGTGATGGCTTCAATACGAAATCACAGCATTGGCCATGGTTTCATAGAGCTTGAAGCAGTCAGTAATGGAGAATCAGGGAAAAAGGAGAATCATGGTTTCTACAGATCAGAGGTTGTTTCAATGAAGCATTCTTATCCTGTAAGTTGAAGTTGGAATATTGAAATCTTTGTTAAACAAGAAGAAAAGTAAGTAAATGAAGATGCAAAACAAATCATGTGGATCAAACAGATTAAATGAGCGAACATTGACGGTGGGTCATTTTATGGCTTTGAGTGACAGTATGCGAAAAAGGATCACATCCCTGGTTCATAGTTGAGGCCAGTGTCAGTATCACAACTGCTAAAATATGCTGAGTGCAATTATTTCATCCTTCTGTTGTTTCCTTTTAGCCTGAAGAGGATCCAAGAGACTAAAGCTCAATTAGGTATTCTTTTTGGATTGTTCTAGATTTCATATTACTATTAGTTTTCTTGGCATTTTCCCACTACCATTAGGCTTTTTAAAGTCAGGCCAAACCTTTTTTTTTTGTCACATTGTGACATTGTCAGTTTGGAGCAGAACAAGTGTCAGATTCTGACTGTACAGAATGTGTAAGCTATCTTTATTCTCTATCTTTGTATACTTTTCAAAACAGAAGACAGGATCAATTGAAAAGTTTGTTTAACGATCACCTTCAGAGAGCCAAACAATGGCTGAAAGAATGCTAAAAGTGCAATTAATTTGTAGACTTTTCTTTCTAAAAAAAAATATGCTCCGTAACTATGTAAGCAGTCCTGACTTTGCTTCATTTGTGAATTGAGGAACTGCTGATATTGGGCACTCTTTCTTCTGGTTTATTATTAAAGCAAAATGCCCAACTACTGAAGTTTATTTTGTCCAAACTGTAAAGTTCAGTGCTTACTGAATTTCATTTTGAATATATATTATATGAATTAAATAAACTTACCAGTTCAATTCAGTGAGCCTACTGACAGTAATGAGCCATAACATTCAAAGAATGTTTTTAGTGCTAATCATCTATTTGCCACAAGTCAAAATTCCCCTTGCTAGATATGAGATGTGTGAAGTAATTTCTCTTCATCAGCTGAGGTATTTGGTCCCAGAAAAGTCATCACCTGGCCCATGTCGTTGGATCTATCCTATGACATTCGGGGGTGGGCTGGTTGGTGGAGATCAGATCACATCAACAGTGAAAGTGGGAGAAGATTGTGTAGCAGTAGTCAGCAGTCAAGAATCAACCAAGGTAATATATTGTCACACTCAAATGATGAATTTTAATGCTTCAGTTTAAAAAAAAATTTTTTTTTACTTTTACCGTACTTTTGTTTACGGAGGCGAAAAATCAGTTTTATTTGGAACGTTGCTTTCAGTTTCTCTTTGTGCAATATTGTCTTTGTTATAGGTTTAAATTAACCCTCGTCCCATGTTGAGTGAACTCGTCCACGTAACGCCCTGTGCGTGGATAGCCAGTGGCCAGTCAGCCGATGGTTCGCATGTTGCCGATAACCTCACCGTCGGGTCAATTGGGTCCTTTTGAACATGTGTAAGGTGTTTACTTTAGGACGCAATACCAACAATAGTGGTGGATAAATCGTAAATGATCCCTGTGATATTTGGATAAAGTACTTGTGATGATATGCAGTAAGTTCTATTGTTAAATATAATAGTAATCAAGAATTTTATGCATTTACATGCCATCTAACACACGTTTTATCTTATTCCCAAGACCTCTGCGCTTTTTTTTGTCCCTAAGTCAGGCCATTCAGGTGAACAAATTATTTTTCAAGCCAGGAGCTTAAATTTACTAACCACATGTATCGTGGCATTGCCATCTCCCTCCTCCACTATGTAAAACTTTCACGTACTTCCAGTATGATGTTAGCTTTAGCTAGAGATTTGATTTCCTGCTCATTGAGTACATACATGTACTGAAAAGCGGTTTAATCGAAGCAACACAATATCTCTCTAATTACCACATCAAATAAAGACAATGACCAACAACAAAGTCTGTAATTTTCTCCCAGTTTTCCTCAATGAAAACCCTACCAACAGACGCCCTCATGCAGCATGCCCTAGTATTACATCGGAATTCATTGTTACAGCCATAGAATGGTTTCTCAAATATGCAGGTGACCCCTTTTTTCTCATTTCACATGTAGACGACAACCAGCATCAAAGTCAAAAGTTTCCCCAATATTTTCCCCAGTTCGAACTTCAGACCGTCGGTACTATTCACGGCTGTTAATAAGACACCGAAAGCGCTACTTTAGTTACCTGCTGTAACCTCCCGCTGACCCCCCGTGAAGGGGTAATAAATATCTGTCTGCCATGGTCACTACCGTGACGGCGAGGCGCTCACTGGCCCTGCCTGAGTAACGCGATTCTATTAATTTCTGCATATCTTTGCATGCCCATATCTCCCGATCAAACAATGCTAGACTCCCCATCCGAGATGCCATTTTAAAGCCTGGCCTTTTACCGACAAGCCGATATAACTTTCCCCCATCTGAGTTTATATGTGTTAATTATTTCGAAGGATTTATTCAGTGTATGTTTCTATTCATTAGAAAATCAGTTTTCACTATTATTTTAATTTGGATTTAAATATCTCGGCAGTTCAGCCCACGTTTTCTACAGTTATTTGTTATTCCAGTCGGAAAATGGATACTCAATTAACTCAATAAAATGTGCACGTTTGACGTTTGAGCAGTACACGTGTGATTTTATATGATTTTTTAAAACTTGAGCGGCATTGGCAAGTGTGTTGCTGAAGATGCCATCACGCTATTTTTTACATCATTGCAAAGGTAGATTTTCTTTATTTTATCTGAATAACAGTATTCAGAATGAAAGATCACACAGAAGACTTGCATATTAAATATCTTCATGAACTGTGCAGAACATGTGGTGGAAGAACTAACAAAAAAACAAAAACTTCGGAAAAGGAAAGCATGCAAATACAGACCTCACTTCATATGTTGTCAAGAGAACACAGGAACGCACAAACAAACAAAGCATATTAGAAACAGCCAGACCTCCCAAGTCTCCCCGTGCGGGAGTCGCCCCGTTTTTATGACAAAACCCCGCCCTCCCCGTTTTCCTTTGAAATCTCCCCGTTTCCAGGAAAAAAGAGAAAAAAAAATTAAGTTAAGTTTTTGCCGACCACACCAAAAATTACTGATTATTATGCTTTTTCATAGTGTGGCTTGGCCGATACAGTTGTATGTATTTTTCTTTGAGCAGTAGGGGACGTGCCCACTCGGTTAGGGGGTAGGGAGGGTTGGGTAGGAAGTAACGTGGGGGGGCGCCTGCATAGCGGTAATGCCCATTCAGAGGTTTTCCCGGAGAACAGTTTCGAGACTAGTAGGCGCCAGCATGTCTAGGGATGTGTCACACTACTCACTTTGATGCCCACCAGAGATGTTACATGACGATTGTGTGCCATAACCCAGTGCGAGTGGGGGAGTGAAGGTGGTATGGGAAGGCCTGCTTGCCTGGGTCAGACGTCTATTGCCGTGTATTGAATACACCAGAGCATGTTTGATTTTATTTTTTTAAATCGGGGTTTTCAGAACACGGCACTTCTAGAAGCAAGTGATGGCCAGCTGACTGTCCGCTTACCTGGGTCAGACGTCTATTGCGTATTGGAGACGCCAGCCCATTTATTGATTTAAAAAATTGGTTTTTTCGGAATATGGAAAGAAAGGGGAGGCCTGCGGGAGCTCATCCACGCATCTGTGGCCAAATTAGAGAGACGAGTGGCAGCCATTCGAAACTGTGAAACACAGTTGAAAACTGCCATTAAGTCACAGCATTTGCAAATCTCTCCAGAACTCTTGGCCTCTGGACCACCCATTAAACGGAGGAGAATGAAGTAGACCAATAAATTCTACATAAAGCGAGTGTACAGCTGTATTTTTTATGTGTAATATGTCAAGTGCAGGATCGCCGTAAATTTGAGCCTATGGAAAATTTAACATTACATTCTATCCTACATAACTCTGAATTGAAGAACTTCTCAATGATGCAGTCAAGTAAGTTAAGAAATGTTACATATTCTTATTATTGTGTGTTCATTTCTTCTCGCTAGTGGGAGGAGATCATGTTAAATTTTAAGTTTAAAAATTATGACTTCTGACGCATTTGTTAAATTACTATTCATCTTTGTAGCTGTTTATCTCTGTGACGGTATTTGGTACAGATGTATGATTTCGTTTACGCGTGTATGATATGTCAATTATTTAGCATGTATGTATTAAAGTGTAGTCGATGAAATAGTTTGAGCGCAGTGTTTGCGTTTGTTACTCGAAAAATACAACATAATAAAAGCTGCTCCGCGGGAAAAGGAATCCTCCGTGAACACAGGTGGCTGACCCCGTTGACTTGGGTCGTGACCAGGTCACGATACGGAGAGCGGACTGGGCCGCTCGGCAACTAGATTACTGCTTGTTAACAGCCGTGTATTACATGAGTAAGATGAATAATTACGAATAATTGTATTGTAATGAACGTAATTGGATGATACCATTTTGTTAGACATAGTAGGCGTGACAAGATAGTAAGCGAAAATAGTGTTGAAAAAAAACATTTAAAAAAAATGATAGTTGCAGCAAGCGAATAAACAAACAGGAGAAGCAGGGTTACTATACAATATATTGGCCTCCAGCAGGACCTGGTTTGCGGTATGTAGGCCACAATATTGGCCTCACGTGTTGCGCAAACACCTGCTCTTGTGATATTTCCTGAAAGTGCTTTAAAAAACTCATGAACTTTCTGGCACAATGACTGCCATTTGCATGGGAAACCAGTTGGTTTGACTGTCCTGAGGATAAGGCTTGGCAATACCTATGTCTAATCAACCTAACATAGATGGAAGATGAAAAATTATAATAATTAGATTACATAAATGGCACTGGCATCTTGGTTAAATTTGTGTAAATATATACAGGTATACATATTTATGTAGATAATTGCAGCCAAATGAGGTAACACATACACCAATTTTACTAAGCATGATTCTGGACTCTGTAATTAAAAAACAAAAATGTGGGTGTCTAAGGATAAGACACCAATTGTTGGTTGATAATTCATAGGACAAGATGATATTCTGGAAGCTGATGCTGAAAAGTCAAGCTTCATTGCTATTTTAAAACTATAGTGTAATACAGTAGACTTCGAGTATAACGGCCTCGGATTGAACGGGACCTTGGGTACAATGGCATGATTTAAAATCCCCATTTCATACAGTCTTCTCAAAAGTGAAAAAAATTTGTTTACAACAGCGGCAAATAAAGCATGCCTCTGATACAACGGCATTTTTCATTCCGATGTCACGGAATACATCGAGTGAAATATTGCACGGCTGAAAGATCAATCGGGAGGTGGGAGGAGAGGGAATGCGCAGATGATAGTGTTATGATCAGTTGTCAGTCCTTTGTGTGTACTCGTGCGAGATTGTGTAACTGTGGGAGGTAGAGTGATGGGATGGCCACGCACTGTGGAGATGGGCGATGATGCAAAACTAGCACACATGGTCAGTCCTTTGTGTGAACGCATAATTAATTCAAGTAAACAGGGCCTAGGAGGTTGGCATACATGACGATTGTGTGTAAACCTAAAAGTAAGGGAGTGGACATTCTGCACGCGCCTCTTGTGTAGATATAATTATGCCTGACCAAGACAGTGGTCACCTGCTGTGCTACTTTTCGAGTGAACGCATCGCTATTCACTTTTTGAGAAAGAGAAACTGCACTGCGATATAATGATGGCAGCGGAGAAGAGAAAATGCTTTTCTCTTGAAATCAACGGGTGGACAGGGGTGTAAAACGCAAGGCTAAAATCTGTAGGGACAATGAAATTTCTTCTGGGCCAAGCCCTATATATTTACATGAGTGGTTTCCCTTTGACCTTGCCTATAACGTGACCTCGTTTAGAGGAGGAGTTTTGCAGTGGTCCCGTGATTCTGATTCTTGTTAACTATGAAAGATTAATTAATGTGTGATCCTGTTGTTTCAGGTGTACCACTGTTACAAAAGCAGTCAAACAGTTCAACGTAACATCTATAATGTAGGCGAGTCGGGCCTCCTGTGTGTATTACAAGATCCTATTGTGTGTTACCAAGGAGCAGATTTTGACCAGAAACAGGTGAAATATTTGTTTTAACTTGCGACTGTTGAGATTTTAAAAAAACAACAAAAAATCTCTTTCTTGGCTTCTTAGATTGGATGATGGAAATTTTCAGACAAAGCAGAGATAACTCAGATATTGGGTATGAGCTTTAAAGACCTAATACTACCAATAGGCAGCTTGTTGATTATTTGCTGCTTAGAGGGATTAAGAAACTATTTTCTTTAACAGAATTTGCAAAAGGGTTACTCAAAATTGGGGAACTACCTAGTGCTGTTTTGAATGAAAAAAATAAAAACAGCTTTGTGACGGAGAGGCAGGAGGCTTATCAAAATCTGTTAGACTGTAAAAATGTTGCTCTCATATACATTTTTGGTTCTGTGATAACTGATTGATGTTTCGTTTAATTATCACTTTATTTAAAGGTAACTTGTAGTTTTATCATCTTCATTTTCATCATCTCTTTTGCAGTAATCTGTTACTTTCAGTCATCTTGCATGAATGCATCCATGGGGAGAAGAGTTGGACAACACTTTTCAGCTAAGAAATGGGAAATTTTTCCAGTTGTAAAGGCATAATATGGCCTGAGAGTTATCATCCTATTTTAAGAACAAGTCAACATATTCCATGAATGCATTTTGCAGATTCCTTTGAAAATTTGAAATGCACTGTTCAGCAACAGCTTTCTATGTAAAACATTATGTCCCGTTAACAACAGCCATGCAAAAATTGTTTCCTCACAAAAAAATGTTGGAATTGTCATTTTTTAGATAGTGGAAATGACACCCACATCAAACTTGGTTCTCTTGGACTGGATGCTGAGTGGACGTTTTGCTCTTGATGAATGCTGGTTGTTTAAAAGGTAACTGCGTCTGTTCTCTGTATTTAGATAAATTTATCTCTTTATTTCTCGTTTGGTCAAAACAGCTTTCTACTTCCTTTTTTTTTCACTAAAATCAGGCATATTTCTTTCTGGGCCAGGCTTGGGACTGAGATCAATACTTATATTCTTGGAATGAAAATATTCAGTTTCATACTCAATTTGCACATCTCTTTCCTGCGACATAAGTTTTTAATTTACTTATAAAAGAAAGTAACTCCTGCAAACATCAGTTTAAGATTTCAATTGAACTTTGAAGTTTCCTCTAGTTTAAATTCTGATTGACAAACAATTTGGTCTCTTATGCATTTTTTAAAATGTTTACCCTGATTTTATTATCTTTATATGGTTTTTCAACAGGTTTTTGAATCAGATAGAGGTTCAGGTGTCAGGTCAGACAGTTATCCGTGACAGTGTAGAGCTGGCTGACATTCCAATCAAATCTGTTGCAGAAGCCATGCAAGGTTTTCAGGTAATTTGACACATTTTACGTTGGAAACTGAGATGATATGTGTCCCTTAAATGAAATTTGCACAGATACCTGAAGTAAAAAGAATTTTCACAGAGGGGGGAAGCATGACTGATAAAAGAGGGTTTGAATTTTGCCTAATTAATCACAACACAAAGAATCTATGCAGCCAACTCCACATAAGTTGATGTCGCTTCGGTTGATTTTCATCAAAGTCAACTTTTTTTTATACAGTCCCATCCCCATCTTTTTTAATTCATAAAAAAAACTGCTTAAGTTGACATCGAGTTAAGTGACAGCCCTCATTAGTCGATGCTTTTTTTGCTGTCAATGCTTGATAATGTCAGTGAAAATATAAATGTGTAACTCAATGCTCCAATCATATCTACAGCACCCTGCCGCCTAACTGATTAAACACACTTAAACATGCTTCTTTTCCTGTGTACCCCTCGTGAGCCTAACACTCTGTAACCCCTGTGCTCTTCCTTCTAAGTTTCTTTGTTTGATTTGTTTTTAACTTAGTTAAAAAGGAGAGCGTGAGTGGGTGACAACATGTGGCGTGCCACTCTCCCTTTGTTTGACCTTTTTTTCATTTTCCTTTCACTCCCGCTTCGCTTTCCTGAGAACCAACTGGGCATGTACACCTCTGATCGCCTTACATTTTTTCTGAGTATTTTTTTGTTTGATTTTTTTTGTATTCCAGGTCTATGGAACTTGCATTGTTTTGGGAGAACAAGTAGGATTCCTGGCAGATACTTTGAGTGAAAAGTATAGCAGAAAACGAGACATTGGTAAGTGAGTGGACTCTGATGTACTGCACTAGTCCAGCATTTCAAAGGTCAAATATTATTTTAATGTCAGCAGTCTTTCCCAGGCTAGCAGCCAGAATGAGATCTTGCTGTCACCAGCCAGGGCACCCAGAAACTTGAGAAACAGTTGTTATCGAGAATCTGACTCTTACAGATTATCATGGTGTAATTCTGAATGAAACCTACCAACTGCCTTGATAAAACTTGGGCCATCCTGATTTTGCATTTTCCCTCAGGCAGCCTGTTTCAATCTTAGTCAGTGGCTATTCCCGATTGTAAATGAACATTTGGGGTAAGATGAGCAGAAAAAAAAATGTGCTTTTGGTACAGCGGTGAAATAATGCGACCATTTTGCCACTGATTGTCATTTGATTCACAAGCTGGAATTCAGAGCGATGGACAAATTTGTTACGTCAAGGCTGGAAGCTGTGTTCTCTCTGAAGAAGAGGATGCGTAGGTGTTCTATCACAAAGAGTATGTATTTGTTTATCGTTTTAAATTGGGGCATTTGCTGTTGCTCCCACTATTGTCTGTTTTACTTTCCTTCATCCCTCCTTCAGGCAGGGATGAAGTATTGGTTTTGTTTTTATTTTCCCATACATAGTGTGGGGATGGTTTGTTTTTGTTTTTGCCCAATGAAGTCTTATTGATGTTTTTGCTCCTGCTTATTGCCGGGACAAAATTTCACTTATTATTTCATCCTTGCTCAGTGTACGAAAGCTGAGCTGTCTGTGTAGGTGAAAATAATAAAACGGTCAAGTGGTTGGTTAGGACTTTTTGTTTGTTTTTGCTAACAAAAGTAACATGGCATTTTTTCCAGATTTTTGGAGAATGTTTGCAACTTTTTGATAGAGTGAGAGCTATGTATTAACATTTAAATGGAAAACTTATTGAGCACTTCGAAATGTAAGTCATTGACATTGTTTATGTTTCTTTTCACTGAGTTAAAAAATGTTAATGTTATTTTTGTCACATTCTGCATTAACCTTCTATGTCTCTGTTCATCCTTGCGGTTCGTATGTCGTGGTAAACTTTGTGACCACATTGTGATTGTCCTGTATAGAGAAAAATGCAGGTTATGCCTATTGGTACGTCCTGGGAACAATTGTTACCACATTGAGACAAGTGTAGAATAACATCACTTCCGGTTCCGGCTCTCTCGGGGAAAGCCACGGTGATCTAGTCTCTAGATATTTTTGATATTTTTCTTTATTGTTCTCTCTAAATTGGAAGTGGTTTGTGTTAATTCGTTAACAGGTAAGTCAGTCCTTGTTTCACATTGCATTTTACGACGTTTTTTGTTAGATTCTACCGGTGAGAGAAGGGTTTTGTGTGCTTTCATGTTAGACAGTGAAGGTGTGTAATCCCGTGATTATGTTGATGGAGTCGACTGCCGATGCTGTTGGCCCAGTATTCATTAAATACAGCCAGTTCTTGATATCTAAAGATCAGAAAATCTCTATAGTAGATATTTGCAAAGCGGCCGAAGAGTCTGCTGGTCTTAACTCGGTCTATGGGTGCCAAAAGATAGCCGGCGTTTACAGGCTTTATCCCGCGTCAGAGGCGGCACGTTCCAAATTGGTGGCCAACGGGTTCACGTTTTTAGGCCAGCGGGTTATGCCTAGCCCCATTAGCCCGGCTAAAGTATTTGTTGTGGATGGACAAGAGATCGAATCCTGTAAGCTGTTAATTTCCAACCTGCCATTGTCAGCAGCGCACGAAGACGCTATAACCGCTATTGAAACTGCTGGCTATAAAACTCTCACGAATATCCGCCTGGATTGTGCTCGTGACCAGTCTGGCTTCTTAACCAGATTTAAAAACGGTAATGGAACCATTTTCATACATAAACCCACAAGACAACTGCCTAAAACTGTGATAATTCAGGATAAATTTAAAGCATTTCTTTTCTACGCCGAAAGAGAAACTATTGAGAAAGGCGCCCCCAAGGGGGGTACGCCTTCAATCCCCGACACTGCTGTGTCTCAAACAATTAGCACACCTGTGCAAACTCAGCTGGGGGACACCCCAGAAAAAAACACCACTGAATTTTCCGTGTCGCTCACGAGCACACACAAACAGGTGAACTCTCCAGACGCGGGTACGGGGCGAACAGAGAAAACGAACGAGGAAAGTCATAACAAAATAGTGGAAAACGATAGTCCAGTGGAGAAATTAAGTCCGAGAAGATCAGCAGATCACGAGGCGGGGAGAAGGGGTGAGGAGGAGACAAATAATCAAGGGCGGGCAACAAGCAGGGGCAGACCGCGTACAAAAAGTATTTCCCCACGGCAACCCAGGGGCGCCTCTACGGGTAACATCGTATATTACTTGCACGTGGGCGAAAAGGGGCCAAGAGCATTCTCCCGCAAAAGGGGAGGTGAAGATCTCCCGTCCACGCCCTCACCCAACAAACGCTCCTCATTTAAGTCGTAGCAATAGGCAAGGGAAAGTAAAAGGACACCCTTTGGAGACGACCCAAGACCGACCTCGGATTTTGAGATTAGATTATCTCCCTTTAATTCATGCTTCATTCCCTTGCATTGGCAACGTGCAATGTAAGAGGATTAAGAAATATTAATAAAAGAAAAACAATTTATAAGTATATGAAAAGTAAAAAACTTGATATTATATGTCTACAAGAAACGTATGTAACACTAGATGAAGAGAGCGAATGGAGAAAACAATGGGCAAGTTCCCTTTTTATTTCACCAGGCACTAAACACAGTAAAGGTTTAATTACATTGCTAGGAAAAAACATAGAGGAGGGAGAAAAATTATTTGGGGACGAACGAATTTTGGTTGTTCTAGTCAGGAAAGAAAATAAAGCTTATCTTATTATAAATGTGTATGCACCTGTTGATAGCGAATTGTCCAAGATAAAATTTCTAAGACATCTAGATGATGTGATAGATCAATTTATTAAGCCGAATATTTATATTGTTTTGGCTGGCGATTTTAATATAGTGATTAACAACTCTGAAGATATTATCGCAGGGGATCCGCACAGTAAGCAAACAGTGGCAGCTTTTAACCAGTTTGTTTCATCTAATGACCTCATAGATACTTGGAGAATATTTAATCCCATGGCTAAAGAATGTACATGGAAACGGAACATGCCATTTGCAGCACGCAGACTAGATTATATTTTTGTTGATAACGAATTAATTTCGAAAGTGACAAACTCCAAGATATTATCGGTACCAATGACAGACCACAGAATGGTGGTCTCTTACTGGGAAATGCCAAAATTCAAGAGGGGTCCATCCTATTATAAGTTCAATAACAACATGTTAAGGGATGTGGATTTCATACAGCAAATGAAAACTTACATTGTAGAGACCTCAGAGAAGCTTCAGACAGTAAATCCTCATGACAAGTGGGAAACAATGAAAGTTAAAATAGAAGAAAAAGCTATACTAAGTAGTAAAAGGAAGGCCACAGAAAACAACGATCGCAAAAGACGTTTAGAACAAATACTTAATGATCTGGAGAAAAAGTTAGCCTTGGTAGGTAATCCAACAGGAATACTTCAAGAGATTGGGAAAGCGAAAGCAGAGTTAGAAATTTTTAGTTTGGCAGAACAAAAAGGCGCAGCAATTAGAGCGAACGTCAAATGGATTAAGCAAGGTGAGAGGGGAACGGCATATTTCCTAGGCCTAGAGAAAGCTCGAAAGAGGCAAAATGTAATAACAAACCTGCAAACCGATAATGGAATTGTCAGCACTCAACAGGGGATTCAAAGCGAAATTCACAAGTATTTCTCTGAACTCTATAAGAAAAGAGATGCAGCCTGTGCACAACAAGTAAATGCATTCCATGCCGATATGTTAATACCAAGATTAAACGAGAAAGAAAGTAGTATCTGGGAACAAGAAATCACCATAGACGAAATTGGCACATGCCTAAAGAAACTTAAAAATAATTCGGCTCCGGGAATTGATGGCTTAACAACAGAATTTTACAAAATCTTCTGGAATGAAATAAAATTTGACTTAATATCCTGCTACAAATATAGTCTAAAACAAGGAACTTTGGCCCCCTCACAAAAAATAAGTGTTATGACATTATTGCATAAAGGTAAAGATCTACCAAAAACTGCTTTAGAAAACTGGAGACCAATATCAGTCACAAACGTAGACTATAAAATTCTAGCTAAAGTATTAGCAGAGAGACTGAAGCAAGTGCTCCCGTCACTGATTTCAGAATCCCAATTTGGGTTTATGAAAGGTCGTAGCGCAGCATATTTACTCCGACAGTGTGATGACATTATAGAATATGCAGAACAAAATAAAGAGACAGGTTACTTGCTAGCGCTTGATTACAGCAAATGCTTCGATAGAATCTCACACGAGTATCTTTTTTATGCATTAAAGACCTTTGGTTTCAAAGAGACTTTCATATCATGGATTAAAGTGATAATGCACGATGCGAAATGCTGCGTCAATAATGGAGGCTGGCTGACTGACTTCTTTAGCTTAGAACAAGGTATCAGGCAAGGCTGCCCGGTGTCGCCTCTGACCTATCTCCTGGTAGCAGAGTTGTTGGCACTTAACATTAAACAGACAAAAAAAATAAAAGGACTCCCAATTCCTGGCAGTCATGGGGCAATAAAAATTTTACAGTACGCGGATGATACGACGCTTTTATTGAAAGATGAAATAGATTTTAGGGAAGTCTTAGCAAAAATCAAAACATTCTCATGCTTTTCAGGATTAGTTTTGAATCTGCACAAATCAAGCATTATGCCATTAAGTAGAACTAGTTGCTTAAAGTTCAATAGCCAAGGAATTCAGAAAACTAAACAAGTTAAAATATTGGGAATTAAATTCCAGACCGGCGCTTCAGCCGGAAACATAGAAGAAAATTGGAAAAGTATAATTGATAAGATTGATAGACAGATTCACTTATGGGCAAAAAGAGACTTATCCATCCAGGGCAAAATTCTCATAGCCAAAACCTTTCTCATATCCCAATGTGTTTATACTATGCAAGGAATCGGAATGCCCGACACTATCCTCTGCCAACTAAATCGCAAAATCTTTAGCTATATTTGGCGGAGGAAGTTTACAAATAAGAGGGCGTTCGAAAAGATAAAACGAAACACAATGTGCACATCGGAAGACAAAGGAGGTTTAAAAATGATAAACCTGAAAAACATGCAAGACAGTTTCTATATTGAATGGGCAATACGGCTGGGCCAAGACGGAGGTGCAGCCTGGAAAGATCTTCCAACCTTTTTCCTGAAAAAGCTCAATGGTATTAATATTTTTAAGGCAAATGTTAAATCCGAGAAGGACGTGGCAACACAGGACAACATACCATCTAATTTTTGGAAAAAAGTAATTACAACTTGGTTACGACATAAGAATACTAAAAATGTAGTCCGAGAGCAAGTAAGTACATATTTATGGCATAACCGAGACTTGATGTACAAATCTAAAGTTTTGTTTTTCAGTAGCTGGGCATCAGCAGGTATCAGTCATGTAGATGACCTGCTAGTCAATGGAACTTTCCCCACATGGGAACAAATACAAGAAAAACTTGGGAAGAGCGCGTCATTAATTTTTGAATACAATGCTATAAAGCAGGCATTTCTGCAATTTGCAGATAAATTACTGGAAAAAACACACTTACATAATACTATCGTCTTTAAAAATTTGGATATAAATAACACAAAAATAAGATCACAGCACATACGAAAACTTATTGTAGAAGAAGAATACACGCCACCACATATTCTGGCATTTTGGAAAAAGAAACTCAAAATAGAAATCAACGAACAGTACTGGACAATGGCGAAAAATATATGCTCAGAAAGCCGATTAAAAGTTCTACAATGGAAAATATTACACAATATTTATCCAACGTCCATACTCCTCCATAAAATGAATATTAGAGACAGTGAGCTGTGCTCACACTGCAACTGTAAGGAGAAGGATTACATTGAACACTTTTTTGTGGCCTGCCACGCGGTCAAACCCATCTGGAATGAAGTTGTATGTATAATTAATGCATGGATAGGAAGAAAGATAGAACTGAAAATAACAGACATTTTGCTAGGCATAATAAAGAAGGAGCAAGACATAGACCAAACAATGCTAGACAAGATGAATCATCTTAGTTTAATTTCAAAAATGTGTATAAGCAAATTTAAATACGAAAAAAGCCAAGATCTTATAGCTATGTTATACTTTCAATGTCATTTGAGGAAAATTATTTAAAAGGACATGAGAACATATCCTGCACGCATTTTAAACGACAGCAGATGCTCAACAAAGCATAAGGAGACGATAAAATAAACAACCAAACAATGGTGCATTTTAAGGCGTGAGTAAGAGAGAGTGAATGAAATTAGAACAATGTGAGTGAAAGAAAAATTAAAAAAAAAAAAGCAGCATAAAAAAAAAAGGGCAATGACGAAAGACGAAAAATCGGATGCGAAAAATTGGTATCCTAAGGTGCATGAATGAAAGTAATTTTATATCTTACCAACTTTACTCAAGGCTGATATTTTTACTATATTTAAATTACCGAACGTGTCATTTAAAATCATCTTTTTCTTTTTTTAATGATTATTCTCATCTTTATATTTGAATCGCATAAAGGTGAATATTCCAATACGTATAAATGTTATTCCTTTGTCATTTATACATTGTCTGTATTACAGTACAGAAAATGTCTACGTTTTATTAATTTATATCTCGATTTTTCCACGATACATTATATAGATCTTTATATGTTATAGGCTCACTGAGAACATGATTAATTAAGGAAATGGACCATCTGCCCACAACGAACTAATAAACCGTCAGCTGCTAAAGAATTGACCCAAGTTAGGGTTCACGAACAGCCGACAACACAGAGTTCAGTTGACAGTCTGAGATACAAAAGACTTCTTGTAAGTCCGATACTCAGGATTGTTGTGATAGAAAGCTGGTCAGGAGATAGAAGGGCTTAGCTATTTATCCTTTATTTATATGTTTAACTATTTAATGATGTATCCATTTACTTATGTTAATTAATTTAGTTATCTATTTACCTATCTATTTATTGATTAACTTTCATACTCATTTACCTATTTATTTATTCTTATCCACTTTATTTATTCATTCATCTATCTCTATATATTTGTATTCAATAGAAAATTCACGGAGTCATGCACACAATGGTTACAGACCAAATCGCATTTCAATCTGAGCCCAAAAAAAAAAAGAGAAAAAAAAAAAAAAAGAAGTGTAGAATAACATGCTTTCAGTCGGTCTGTCCATCGTGTTCACAAATACTATCTAATGCAGCTTCCATTGGGAATTCAGGGGACCACTTTTTGTCAAAAGAAAAGTCTTGTGGGATGTTTATTCTCTAAAATTTATAATACGTGCATCACATTGGACCGACCATCATGATTCTTAGTTAGGGCGCTAGAACAAGGTGCTCGCCTAATGTTTTCTTTCGGCTTCAACCTGAATGGAAACAAGGTGTGTTACACAGTTACACACTGTATTGTAATTTATGAAGATGATTATACTCCAGTGAAGTTTAAACGATGTTCTGTAATGTCCCCATCCCACCTCCACCTGCAACAGTCAGGTAAGTTTCATGACCTAAGGCAGCTTTCTGCCAGTACAAGAAAAGCCTTGGTGATGCTTATTTTTTCAATACTATCTTATTACATCCAACCCTCACCCAGTCCTAATTGTTTTTAAATGTTGTTGTTTTGTTACAAATTATTGCATATTTTATTAGTTCAAAATTATATTATGGGATGCGACCTATCGTTGTCGTTTGCTCATGAGCACAGCATCGTAAGATAGCCACATTATTTTTTTCACCTCTAGTTACATGCACTGCCCGTTGTGCTGCAACTATGAGTCAAGTTGGATGACACTATTACGGTGCTTGTCCAAGAAGTGAAGTCTGAGAAAACACAGTATAAGACCCCTAAAGACTGTCTTCAGCATTATGGTCATAGTATAACCGTGAACTTCAAAGGCGGTAAAGGGGCTGTTTGGTCCATGAGAAAGACAATCACAGACGGGACAGAGGAAGACGGAAAGAGTCAAATGATGAAACCAAAGTGCAATAATTCCCAGAAATCCAAACGTTTTTGATTTGGGTGCTGGTGATTACAAGGGATGTTTTCTGGAACAAATACAAAAAAATTATAAAAAGTGAAATAATAAGCAGTAAATAATATTCCTGTCGCTGTCCACACATTGAGGGTTCAACCATTGAGCTATGGTTGAGGAAATTGTTCCTCAAGCTTTTCAGAATTGAGTGGGAAAATAACAAAATGTAGGGCAGGAGGACAACTCGAATATCTTGCTCTTTCCAGTGACAAGCCTCAAAATGGGTGACAGTGAAAGAATTTCCTGATTTCTTCATGCAATTCTCAGCAACAGTCCCACATGGGTATTACAAGTTGTTCCTTTGGAGATTGAGTTGCACTAGCTGAAACACTATCAACATTCATGACCATCTTGTCAGCATTGCATATTTATGCCACTATGTGCCACTCACTGTCGTACATGTCAGTTAATACCTGTACATTTAGTAGGCTTCACAGTCAAGTCTGTTCTTCAACACCCATTTGGTCGTGCGGGCGAAGGCAAGAACTCACTATCCACCGCGCTCTATAAATAGCTGCAGCCGTAATTTTCTAACTGTTTCCTCAAAACCTTGGAAAATACTGGGTTTACATACAGTGTTTTATTAAACCGTACACTTTCCGTTGGAGCAGAAATGAAAACTTCAAGGGCTACATGGTCGTGTGTGAGAGCTTTGAATTGCTATTGTCAAATTCAGCAAACTGATATGTTTGCCAGTATAGAGGGGGAAATAATACATAAAATTAAGATATTTACATATTTTCTTACATAAAGAGGCCATAAAATTAAATAATATAAATGAGAAGTAATCATCTGTTCATATTACACACATTTCTGTAGGCACTGTCCGTGTAAAAATTAAGCCCCAAATCAAAAACTAAACACTGCAGCATTACCGGAATCTTCGCCAGACGATATTGAGGATGGTCTTGGAAATCGCCCATAAAGGTAACCCGGTGTAGCAGGCCAGATTATACCCCCGCCAGACTATACCCGGGGTTAAACTGGCCCAGCCCAGAATAACCCCCGGGGTATATTCTGGGCTAAGCCAGTTTATACCCCGGGGTTTACTTTGGGCTAGGCCAGACTATACCCCCCCAGTCCAGATTATACCCCCTACTTTTTTTTAAAAACAAGTCAAGACCGTAGTTTATTTCAACTTTAGTTTGAATTGTTCATTATCACTGTCATCAGATATCATATTGAAGCATACATTTTGGACTCTTGTAAATTATGATACATTTAAAAGGACATAAACATGCTTAAAAAGCATTGATATACAAAAGGATTGAAAATCCATTGAAACTGATATGATTAAACTTTAACACTAATTTTACTTGTGTCCGTTGGTATTATTATTGTTTTGGTTTTTTTATTATTAGTTGACCATGAGTTAAACATGTATTGTAATTTTTTTTGTTTGGCACCACTAACATATACTTAGTGGCAAGGTATGAACTAATTATAAGATTCATAAGTGTAAAGTTATCTGAATCTTATTATAATTTTTGAAAATCAGAAATGTGCTTGATATGTCGGAACAACTAGATCTATATATAAAGTTACACTGATGCAGAGAGAAAGGCCAGAAAAGAATACATAGAGAAAAAAACAACAACAACATTTTAACAACTGGACTGGCAGATGGTGCAATTCCATCATCCAGCAGACATTAAATACTTCACACAAAACTAAATAGGCCTACATACTAAAATTGTTTCACATAACGAATTTAACCTGTCCAGATCCACTTGAAACGTTACAGAAAGCTAACCAGTAATATACAATAATAACAATAAGAAAACCAAATCATCTTATTTACTCTTGAAAATAAAGAGAATATAATCAATATCAGAATCACCATCATCTTGGAATAATACAAAGATAAGAGGGAATATAAAAATGACCTACACATCATTCTAGAATCTATAAGCAGCAATAATATATGTGTACCAAGTACATGTAAAGAAAAATGTGTTAAATCTTTTCAACTATTCAAGTAGAACTGGACTGAAAGCTTTAGCGAAGTAGCTTTGATAGTCATGTAAAATGACAGATTAAATCCACTGAGACAACAGTGCTTTGCAGAAAGTAATTATAGTATGTTATGGCAAAAATTCGATGGATCATGTTGCATGAACATGTCTTGTTAGTAAATTCTTTGATAGCGTGTTTGTAGAAATGTATACATTTTATGTAGCTCATGGTTTAAGGCACTGGATTAGTGTCACTCACGTTCGTTGGCATGTTGTAGTTGTTTTTGTAGTTGGTTGCCATTGAGTAAAATTTGCACGGTACTGTTTGTTTGGCACTGACATACACTTAGTCCCAATGGATGAAATAATTAACGGACTCATAAAAATGAAGTCATTTTAAATATTTTTTTGTGTACAAATACACAGTTGTTAAATCCCTTGGCAAGGGACGTGTTAAGCTTAGGAAGGTAAAGACGGACAAGGTCTTTTCTTTTTTTATTTTTATTTCATTTCACTCGCGAGTGACATTCCCTTACTCACTATAAGTTATAACACATAAGTTCAATCTTTCAAATACCTTGCAAACTAATCCAGTGTCTTAAACCGTAATGTACATGAAATGTATATCTTTCTACAAATAACCTATCAAAGAATGATACTCACTAACAAGAAATACTGTTAATGTAACATGATCCATTGAATTTTGCCTCAACATGCTATAGATCTTATTACCTTTTATAATGCACTACTTTTGTCTCAGTGGACTTACTCTGTCGGCCTACACAACTGTCAAGGCTATTTAGTATTTCAGTAAAGCTTTCTGTCCAGTTCTACTTGAATATTTGAAAAGATTTAACACGTTTTTTATATATAGTTGATACACATACATTGCTGCTTATAAATTCTAGAATGATTTGTAAGCATACGCTGCCATTTTTACACTCCCTCTCATATCTTTGCAATTTCCAAGATGATGATGATGATTCTGATATTGACATTTCTCTATATTTTCAAGAGTAAATAACATGATTTCGTGTTCTTATTGTTATCATTACTACTGGTTAGCATTCTGTAACGTTTCAAGTGGATCTGGACAGGTGGAGTTCATCAGTCGCAAACATTAAGTGCCTAATTAGTTTTATATCTGCTGGATGATGGAATTGCACTATCTATCAGTTGGATTATCATTGTTATTTTTTTCTGTGTGTTCTTTTCTGGCCTTTTCTCTCTACATCATTATAACAAAAAATACAATGCATGTTTTACTCATGGCCAACTAACTATCAAAATAATAATAATAATAATAATATCATCAACACTCACGAGTGAAATTAATGCTGAAGTCTGATCATGTCAGTTTGAATGGATACTCAACTCTTTTGTATATCAATGCATTTTAAGGCATGTTTGTTCCTTCTAAAATGTATCATGATTTACAGGAGTCGAGAATGTAGGCCTATGTATGTACACCAAAGTTAACTAAGGCTGAAATAAACTGTTATTATTATTTTCTCTAAATTGCATTATGACTTGTTGGTGTCAAGAATGTGTTCTTGTATGTCTTAATATGATATCTGATGACAGTGATGAAGAACAGGCTGAAATAAACTGTGGTCTTGACTTGTTTTTAAAGAAAAAGCAGGGGGTATAATCTGGACTGGGGGGGTATAGTCTGGCCTAGCCCAAAGTAACCCCGGGGTATAAACTGGCCTAGCCCAGAATATACCCCGGGGGATATTCTGGGCTAGGCCAGTTTAACCCCGGGTATATTCTGGGCGGGGGGTATATTTTGGCCTGTTACACCGGTGTAGCAGGCCAGATTATACCCCCGCCAGACTATACCCGGGGTTAAACTGGCCTAGCCCAGAATATCCCCTGGGGTATATTCTGGGCTAGGCCAGTTTATACCCCGGGGTTTACTTTGGGCTAGGCCAGACTATACCCCCCCAGTCCAGATTATACCCCCTACTTTTTTTAAAAAACAAGTCAAGACCGCAGTTTATTTCAACTTTAGTTTGAATTGTCCATTATCACTGTCATCAGATATCATACTTACATTTTTGACTCTTGTAAATTATAATACATTTAAAAGGAAATAAACATGCTTAAAATGCATTGACATATAACAGGATTGAAAATCCATTGAAACTGATATGATTATATTATAATAATACTTTAACACTAATTTTACTTGTGTCCTTATTGTGTTGGTTTTTTTATAATTAGTTGTCCATGAGTTAAACATGCATTGTGATTTTTTTGTTTGGCCCCACTAACATATACTTAGTGGCAAGGAATGAACTAATTATAAGACGCATAAGTGTAAAGTTATCTGAATTTTATTTTAATTTTTGAAAATCAGAAATGTGCTTGATATGTCGGAACAATTAGATCTACATACAAAGTTACACTGATGCAGAGAGAAAGGCCAGGAAAGAATACATAGAGAAAAAAACAACAACAACATTTTAACAACTGAACTGGCAGATGGTGCAATTCCATCATCCAGCAGACATTAAATACTTCACACAAAACTAAATACATACTAAAATTGTTTCACATAATGAATTTAACCTGTCCAGATCCACTTGAAACGTTACAGAAAGCTAACCAGTAATATACAATAATAACAATAAGAACACCAAATCATCTCATTTACTCTTGAAAATAAAGAGGATATAATCAATATCAGAATCACCATCATCTTGGAATAATATAAAGATAAGAGGGAATATAAAAATGACCTACACATCATTCTAGAATCTATAAGCAGCAATAATGTGTGTATTATATACCAAGTACATGTAAAGAAAAATGTGTTAAATCTTTTCAACTATTCAAGTAGAACTGGACTGAAAGCTTTAGCGAAGTAGCTTTGATAGTCATGTAAAATGACAGATTAAATCCACTGAGACAACAGTGCATTGCAGAAAGTAATTACAGTATGTTATGGCAAAAATTCAATGGATCATGTTGCATGAACATGTCTTGTTAGTAAATTCTTTGATAGCATATTTGTAGAAATGTATACATTTTATGTAGCTCATGGTTTAAGGCACTGGATTACTTTCACTCACATTCGTTGGCATGTTGTAGTTGTTTTTGTAGTCGGTTGCCATTGAGTAAAATTTGCACGGTACTGTTTGTTTGGCACTGACATACACTTAGTCCCAATGGATGAAATAATTAACGGACTCATAAAAATGAAGTCATTTTAAATAATTTTTTGTGTACAAATACACAGATGTTAAATCCCTTGGCAAGGGACGTGTTAAGCTTAGGCAGGTAAAGACGGACAAGGTCTTTTTTTTTATATTATTATTATTTCACTCGCGAGTGACATCCCCTTATTTACTATAATACATAGGTTCAATCTTTCAAAAGCCTTGCAAACTAATCCAGTGTCTTAAACCGTAATGTACATGAAATATTTATCTTTCTACAAATACCTATCAAAGAATGATACTCACTAACAAGAAATACTGTTAATGTAACATGATCCATTGAATTTTGCCTCAACATGCTATAGATCTAATTACCTTTTACAATGCACTACTTTTGTCTCTGTGGACTTACTCTGTCGGCCTACACAACTGTCAAGGCTATTTCACTAAAGCTTTCTGTCCAGTTCTACTTGAATATTTGAAAAGATTTAACACATTTTTTATATATAGTTGATACACATACATTGCTGCTTATAAATTCTAGAATGATTTGCAAGCATACGCTGCCATTTTTACACTCCCTTTCATATCTTTGCAATTTCCAAGATGATGATGATAATTCTGAATTGATATTTCTCTATATTTTCAAGAGTAAATAACATAATTTCGTGTTCTTATTGTTATCATTATTACTGGTTAGCATTTTGTAACGTTTCAAGTGGATCTGGACAGGTGGAGTTTATCAGTCGCAAACATTTAGTGCCTATTTAGTTTTATGTCTGCTGGATGATGGAATTGCACTATCTGTCAGTTGGATTATCATTGTTTTTTTTTGTTTTTTTTCTGTGTGTTCTTTTCTGGCCTTTTCTCTCTACATGTATCATTGTAACAAAAAATACAATGCATGTTTTACTCATGGCCAACCAACTATCAAAATGATAATAATAATAATATCAACACACATGAGTGAAATTAATGCTGAAGTCTAATCATGTCAGTTTGAATGGATACTCAACTCTTTTGTATATCAATGCATTTTAATGCATGTTTGTTCCTTCTAAAATGTATCATGATTTACAGGAGTCGAGAATGTATGTATGTACACCAAAGTAAACTAAGGCTGAAATAAATTGTTATTATTATTTTCTCTAAATTGCATTATGACTTGTTGGTGTCAAGAATGTGTTCATGTATGTATTAATATGATATCTGATGACAGTGATGAAGAACAGGCTGAAATAAACTGTGGTCTTGACTTGTTTTTAAAGAAAAAGCAGGGGGTATAATCTGGACGGGGGGGGGGGGGGTATAGTCTGGCCTAGCCCAAAGTAACCCCGGGGTATAAACTGGCCTAGCCCAGAATATACCCCGGGGTATATTCTGGGCTAGGCCAGTTTAAACCCGGGTATATTCTGGGTGGGGGGTATATTTTGGCCTGTTACACCGGTGTAGCAGGCCAGACTATACCCCCGCCAGACTATACCCGGGGTTAAACTGGCCTAGCCCAGAATATACCCCGGGGCAAATTCTGGGCTAGGCCAGTTTATACCCCGGGGTATACTTTGGGCTAGGCCAGACTATACCCCCCCCCCCCCCCCAGTCCAGATTATACCCCCTACTTTTTTTTTTTTTAAAACAGGTTATTTCAACTTTAGTTTAAATTGTTCATTATCACTGTCATCAGGTATCATATTGAAGCATACATTCTTGACTCTTGTAAATTATGATACATTTAAGTTAAAAAAAGCATGGATATGCAAAAGGTTTGAAAATCCATTCAAATTGATATGATTAGACTTTAACTTAACATTAATTTTACTTGTGTCCTTTGGTATTATTATTGGTTGTTGTTTTTTTTAATAATTAGTTGTCCATGACTTAAACATATGTTGTATTTTTTTTTGTTTTGTTTGGCACCACTGACATATATACTTAGTGGCAAGGTATAAAATAATTATTAGACTCATAAGTGTAACGTTATGTGAATTTTATTTTAGCTTTTGAAAATCAGAAATGTGCTTGATATGTCAGAACAATTAGATCTACATATAAAGTTACAATAATGCAGAGAGAAAAGGCCAGGAAAGAACACACAGAGAAAACAACAACTACATTTTAATAGCCCAACTGACAGATGGTGCAATTCCATCATCCAACAAAAATTAAATACTTCACACAACACTAAATACATCTAAAATTATTTCACATGATGAACTTAACCTGCCCTGATCCACTTGAAACGTTACAGAATGCTAACCAGTAATATGTAATAAAAATAAGAACACGAAATCATCTTATTTACCCTTGAAAATGAATAGAATATAATCAATATCAGACTCATCATCATCATCTTGGAATATTATAAAGATAAGAGGGAATGTAAAAATGACCTACACATCATTCTAGAATCTATAAGCAGCAAAGTGTGTGTACCAACTACATGTATTTGTAAAAAATGTGTTAAATCTTTTCAAGTATTCAAGCAGAACTGGACAGAAAGCTTTAGTAGAGGAGCTTTGATAGTCGTGAAAACTGACGTATTAAATCCACTGAGACAACTGTGCATTATTATAATTGTAGAAAGTAATTTTACAGTATGTTACGGCAAAAATTCGATGGATCATGTAGCGTTAATATTTCGTGTTAGTAAATTCTTTGATAGCCTATTTTTAGAAAGGTATACATTTCATGTAGCTGATGGTTTAAGGCACTGGATTAGTTTGCAGGGCATTTGAAAGATTGCAATGTAATAAACTTAATGTTGTATCCTTGAATATTTTGCCTGAATATGGGAGTATGATCTGGACTGGTGGAATATAGTTTGGCCTACACTTCACAGTTTATTTCAATCATAGTTTAATTCATATTTTTATCACTGTCAACGGGCACCACAGTAATACATACATAGGCCTACATACATTCTTGACTTCCGTAAATCATAATACAATTGAGAGGAAAAAACGTGCATTATTATATGTATTGATATGCTATGGGGTCAATATCCATTCAAACTGATATAATTCAACTTTAACCCTCATTTCACTCACGTTCGTTGTCATGTTGTAGTTGTTTTTGTAGTTGGTTGCCCATGAGTAAAATTTGCACTGTATTGTTTGTTTGGCACTGACATACACTTAGTCGCAATGGATAAAATAATTAACACACTCATAAAAATAAAGTTATTTTTGGCGTATTTTTGTGTGCGAATACATAGTTGTTAAATCCTCTGGCAAGGGACGTGTCAAGCTTAGGAAGGTAAAGACGGACAAGGTCTTTTTTTTTTTTTAATTTTATTTCACTCGCGAGTGACAAACCTTTATTCACTGACACGTAAGTTCAATCTTTCAAATGCCTACTCCAGTGTTTAGATAGATTCTAGAATGATTTGAATGTTTTTACGCTCCCTCTTACATCTTTGTATCATTCCAAGATGATGATGATGATGCTGATATTGATATTTCTCTATTTTCAAGAGTAAATAAGATGATTTCGTGTTCTTATTGTTATTATTGTATATTACTGGTTAGCAGTCTGTAACGTTTCAGGTGGATCTGGACAGGTAGAGTTCATCAGGCGAAAAAATTTAGTGCCTATTTAGTTTTATGTGAAGTGGATGATGGAATTGCACCATCTGTCAGTTGGGTTAGTTGTATGTTTTTATTATTGTTTTCTATGTGTGTTGTTTTCAGGCCTTTTCTCTCTGCATCATTGTAACAAAAAATACAATGAATGTTTTACTCCTGGCCAACCAATTATCAAAATAATAATAATAATATAAACAGACACGAGTGAAATTAATGCTGAAGACTAATCATACCAGTTTGAATGGATAGTCAACCATTTTGTATATATCAATGCATTTTAATGCATGTTTGTTTCCTCTAAAATGTATCATGATTAACAGAAGTCAAGAATGTATGTATGTACACCAATTTAAACTAAGGCTGAAATAAACTGTTAATATTATTTCGTCTAAATTGTATTATGATTTACGAGTATCAAGCATGTGTTCACGTATGTATTAATATGATATCTGATGACGGTGATAAAGAACAGGCTGAAATAAACTGTGGTCTTGACTTGTTTTTAAAAAAAAGTAGGGGGTATAATCTGGACTGGGGGGGAGGGGGGGTATAGTCTGGCCTAGCCCAAAGTAACCCCGGGGTATAAACTGGCCTAGCCCAGAATATACCCCGGGGTATATTCTGGGCTAGGCCAGTTTAACCCCGGGTATAGTCTGGGCGGGGGGTATACTTTGGCCTGTTACACCGGTTACTGATTACCATACACAAAGAGACAGGTTTTACTGTAACTTACTTGACCACAGTAAATTTATACCTGGTGTTGAGGTTTTTCTCATTTTCATTGTTTTTTCTTTTCACAACAAAGAATGAGGGGCTTGGTCGTCAGATGCCCCTCTACTTTGTTGTCATCGCCCCATATCACACATACCACAGAAAATTTGATCTCTTCGAAAACTATTACTGCTTGCATTTCAGGAGGGGTTAGATGTGTTGGATGGTGAGAGGTCATGTCTTCAGCTTGTGTCCCCCATGTATATTTATATGTTGGGAAACTTGATGACAAAGTCGTGGTTGTTTCACCATTTACAGTATCTGGTGCATGGGAACATTTTTTACCACGATGTACAGATGTGTTGGATTTAGTCTCTTCTTTGCTAGTCTGGTAATTTTAGTTCCCATGATGTAAGGAAGGGAGTACCGAAAAGTAAGCGCAAATAAAACCTGCTAAAACTAACAAACATAATTTTATAGCATCAGATGAATTCTCTGATGAATCTTGAAGAAAACATGAAGTTTCAGCATAGTGCTATCAATGGTGTAGTTTATCGACTTCTAAAGAGGGCTGTGGGAACATTTTTTACCATGATGTACGGAAAAGGTTAAGTGACATTCCAGCTGTTTATCATTTTCTCCATGTTCCACCAGTAGTGCTTTCAGTCATCTTGTCTGTGCATAGTGACAGACACTTAACCTGTGAGGTGGTGAATGACATGGCGGTGAAATGTGTTTGTGATTTATTTTTTTTTGGCCAACTTTTGTTGGCATGTTGTATGAAGATTTTGTTCGCATTGGCTTGATTTTACATGGGCCTAATCAATATAGCAGTGAATGATTTTCAGTCTATATTACCTGATCACTATTGATGTGGGAGGGAGGGGGTGCATTCAGTGAGATTTTGTAGATGTTTTGGTTGAATGATGTTTAGCAGAATTATTGGAGATGGAAATTGCCATCGGGTCATGTAAGACCCAATCGCTGCCACATTCTTTCATTTAAACATTGTTATTGTTATTTATGTTAAGGTGAGCAACCAGACCCAGACTTGGTGGTGAGCATCAGTGATGTGTCATACGACGTGCAGGGCAAGACTATCTCAGGCTGCTATCTGCGTTTTCTGGCCATAGATATGACAGCAGTAAGTCCATGCTAACTGGGTACAAAGGAATCATCGTAACCCTTGTCCTGTGGAAGGCCACTATATTGACCTCCCTGCGCAACACGCAAGGCCAGTATTGTGGCCTACATATTGCAAACCGGGTCCTGTGGGAGGCCAATATATTGTGCAATATATTGCTCCTGGTGTTTTGTTTATTCGGTTGTAGCGACATCGTTTTTGTCGCGTTTTTTTTCCACACTATTTTCACTTGTTTATCTATTGTCACCTCTGCCATGTCTAACAAAATTTTATCGTCCGATTACGTTTATTACAATGCAACTATTTGTAACTATTCGTCATACTTATGTAATAGTACTGACGATCTGAAGTTCGAACTGGGGAAAATCTTGGGGAAACTTTTACTTTGATGCTGATTGTCGTCTACATGTGAAATGAGAAGGAAGGGGCCATCTGTGTATTTGAGAAACTATTCTGTCTGTAATAATGAATTCAGATGTAATTCTAAGGCATGCTGCATAAGGGCGTCTGTCAGTAGGTTTTTCATCAGGGGAAATTGGGAGAGAATGACTGACTTTATTGTTGGTCATTTTCTGTATAGATGTGGTAATTAGAGAGATATTGTGTTGCTTTGATTAAACCGCTCTTCAGTACTGTATGTATGTACTCTACAAGCTGGAAATCAAATCTCTTGCTATAGGTGTGCTAACAAACCTAACACCCTAGTATGTGGAACCTTTACATAGTTTAAAGGGGGAGAAGGCAATGTCGCAATACATGTGGTTAGTAAATTAAGTGCCTGGCCTAAAAAATAATTTGTTCACCTGAGTGGCCTGACTTAGGGACAAAACAAGTGCGCAGCTCTTGGGAAACGGATCAAACGTATGTTAAAAGGCATGTAAGTGCAGAAAGTTCTTGATTATGGGCCTTCTGCTTAACAAAAGAATGTACTGCATCTCATCACATATACTTTATCCAAATATGGGGTCACTTATGATTTATCCACCATTATTGTTGTTCCTGCATCCTAAAGTAAACACGATACATGTGTTCAAAAGGCCCCGATTGACCCGACCGCCGAGGTTATTGGCAACATGCGAACGATTGGCTGACTGGCTGCTGGCTATCCGCGCACAGGGCGTTACATGGACGAGTTCACTTAACGTGGGAGGAGGGTTAAGGGGTCCTTCTGTCATTGCGTCAGTAAATCAGGGACTGGTTTTACCAGGACAGTGGACAGAACAATTGAAAGACCATGGGACATTTCTCATTTTATTTTGTGAGGCCCTTTGCATCATCTGATTTACTGTTAGCACATCTAAAACATCATAAGACTTTGATATAATTTATTTGTGGAAGAATAACAGAAATTTGAACATCAATGTGCAATATCAGTAAAGTTATCTGTATATATCTTCAGTCATGGAAAGTGTCTGCATGAAATCTGTCATGGCTAGGAAGACATCAGTAAGATTGTGTAATTGCATTGGTTGTTTTAAGTTTCTGTATTATTTGTAAAGAAATCTTAGTTTCCATAAATCATACAGCAAGTGTATTACCTATAAATATTTAAGGAATGTGCAGTATGAATATGAGGACTTCCAAGGACTAATTTCAAATTTTCTCATGATTTCTGTAAATACAATATATATTGTGGACCTGGAAGAAACACTTTGCCAGGTGTCAGTTTACTGTTAGAAAATGCACTTTGCTTTATGTGAATCCATTGCCAATTTTTTCTCTTTATATTTTGTTTTAGGCATCTGCAGTGATTGGCACCATTACTTCACCGCTTCTGCCCATATTAGGAGCTGATCCATTTGAAAGAAAACTATAAACAAGCTGGTGAAGCAAAAAAAAAGACTCACTCCCTCCAAACAGAAGACTGCATCAGAACTCTTACAAGGCCAATTCAGCTTGCCTTAAGTACGCCTGCTTATGTCTTAGATTAGGTAGCCCAAACTGATTTTTACTTTGTATCATATCTCACCAGTTATTGTCTAATCGGAGGGAGCTTGCTTTTCCCAAAATTTTGAGACCAGATTTATTATTCTGGCTTAAAGTTTATGAAAGTTATTGCATTTTCAAAAGTGAAAAAAACACCTCGAATTTGCTACCTGTTGCAATTGCACAATAGTCCAACTTTGACCGCCCATTAAATGGCGGTTTATTGAGTCACGGCATTAAAAATTCTCAGTATCCAAGTTAAGGGGGCATACATTCCGCTTAATTTTTTTCAAGGGGTACAAACATAATACAAGCATCTCATTTTACTTTTTTTAGTCAGCTAACTTCGTCCGACGTCATTTTCCTGTGAACTCTTACAGGGGAGACAAAAATAATGGTTTTTTTCTTTAAAAAAAAATTGAAAAGGAGGTCAACTGTGTCGCCATTGGCTTAGCACTGAGTGTCAGACAAAGGTGGTGAAATCAAGCATTGGGTGGGTCTAGAAAAACAGTCGGCCTGAGGTTTATTTTTGCATATAATTTTGATCCTGATCTATAAAAGTTTCCGCTAGTTTCTCGGTCTACAAACTTTTAACAAATGATTTTCAAAGGAATTTCAACTTAAAACAGGATGAAAAATTCATTGAATTAAACCTCATTTATCTGGCTTCCTGTGTGAATTATTTTCAAACACGTGCGCTACATCGGCGCGACGCTCTGTAACCCTTTGTTATGAAGGGTCAATTCGATATGCGCAGCTCAGAGCGAAAATGGCAAGACTATGTTCAAGCTATGAAAACACACAGCTAAACACATTAAACAATACAAAAGGAATTAGGCCTGTATTTTGTCAGAAGAAGGATTGAACTTTATTTTGATGTAGAATACATGGTGTTTCACATAAATACACGGCAGTAATAGCATTGTAATTGTTGGTCTAAAATTATGCCAAAACGGGATTTCGCCCCCTTAGCAGGGCAGTTTGGACTACTTACTCAGATATATTAATACGGGCAAGATTTTTTACTGATATTGCACAACTGCAAAAGTTAAAATAATTGGTGAATTTGATAAACAGTACACAGATGGGCAGCACTAGAGATTCCTGCCCCCCCCCCCCCCTTATTTTTTTGCTGTGTAAAATACCATCTGTCAGTCATATTTTAATTTTTTTTTAATTTTCAGGAATGTAAGTGGTTGGAGTGAAACTGTTTTCTCAAACACTGGTACTGTACCATTGAAATTGAAGTTTGTAGACCACATTTATTACATTCACGTTACAGAGCTGCTTCAAGTTCAGCAGGCCCAGGCAATTTTGATTTCCACTCAAGCCAAGCACCAACCACATGCAAGAATATCCTGATATGTTGCATTCAAGTTTTTGAAGTAATTTGTGATGAGCATGTCAGTATTTTAATCCTAGTTTATTAATTTTATGACTGTTCTAAAACAACTGATAATCAGTGCATGATATAATTTACCCTCTCACATTTTTTTGCACTAATTTACATAGTATTTTATGGTTTTCTGGGACTACTTCATTTCTGTTTAGATTTCATTGTGAAACCAACATAAAGTTTGCACAAGTAGTTAGTAGCATGTGTAAAAAAAATCAATTTATATGACTTGATCACACACTTGGAAACCACAGTACTCTGGTTTTGTTGTTTTTCCACCCTGTGAATGGAAGCAGGAAAATACTATTGAGCAATAATGTTTAATTGGTCAATGCGTTAGTGTGGCTTTCAGACAAAATTCCTCCTGATATGAATGCAGAATTTCATGTGCCTGAAAATGTTCATCACATTCCTTTCTTTCTTGTTTGCTTGTAATCATGTATAAAATTTACATTACATACCCCCCACCCTTTTTTTCAGGATTTGACAAAGCTTTGACCCTTTTTTAGTGTTTGTGGTGTACATTGGTGTGTGAAGTAAATCTTAGGTCACTAGCACAATCACATTATTTCTGAAATGCCTTTGTTTTGTTGGCAAATAATTTAGATAGTACATGTATGTGCTGAGTGCAAACAAGTAGTAGCCACAATCATTTCATAGGTTTACAAATATTGGAGGAATCACAAATGGAATGGTGTTGATTTTAGTTTGCACATTGGCATGCATTTGAAAACGATTGGGCATTTAGCCAGCTCATTAAATCTTTCATTACTGAAAAGTCATTACAGCTAGTGTGGAAATGTCTTATGATTTGCAGTGTGTAGAGTGGTCCAGAAGTTACTTTAATGTAAGGTTTTATGGACAGTTTTATTTCAGCTTGCATTCAGCTTCAATTTTTTTTTAAAATCATTTATTTGCTGCACATTTTCTTTTTAGTTGAAATATAACCATGTTAAGAAAATCATATTCTGGTAAAGGGCCGTTGACCCTCATCTGAAAACCACCACTTCCTGCTCCCACTGCCAGAGGTCCTTCTGTGCGCAGACTGGACTCATCAGCCACCTACCTACACACCCATAGTCAACCACCACCCCGCCCCTTGATGTCTAGACGCCCTTAGTCAAGCTCGACGCGAGGGCTGAAAGCTAGCCCAAAGTAAGAAAACAAAAAAACTTGAAAGGTGCGAAGTGGCTGTTATCAGACAGGCTGTTAAACCCAAACTCAAACTCAATGGAGAAACAAGAAGAACTTTATGGTAAAGCAACTTTGGGTCCACCCTGTGTAGCAATCACATGTATTTCTGATAAGAATCTCATTTTTGAAGAGTGCAGATATTGATTCTAAAGTGATCTATTAGATTGCTAACATGTTGAGATAAATAGTTAACTTTTGTTGATAGGGACACTGCCATTTGATTTATTGTGTAGGCAGCCAGGGGCTTTTGGAAAATTGGGTGTTTTCCTGAGAATGAATAACAGATTTTTATCATAAATTACCTTCATATATAGACATACTTTAACAATGGGGGCCTTCTCCACGTATATTTTTAACTTCATTTTATTCGATCCTACTTTTAGCAATCCGAAAGCTGAAAGCTAGCCTAAAGTGAGATAACGAAAAAAACGTGAAAGGCGTAAAGTGGCTGTTATCTCCACTTTTAACGCAGAAGCCCTTTTTTTAATTAGGCCACCCACAGTAACCAAGCTTTGAAATACCGTGAAGGGTGTACCGAAGTTTTATTGGTTTTGTTTTTCAATTTTTTTGAGTTTGCTTTGTGTCGCTGATTGATTGCATCTGATCCTTTTCTTTTTCACAAGCACATGACCCGTGACATGTACGCTTCCTGTCGTATGTAGTCACTGCTGTTGACTAATTTAACCTGTTCAACTGGGCTTGTGGCTGAAATTAGAACACATGAATACCCTGCTGCTTGCTTTGGGAATTATTTCGGTTTGCCAAGACAGATGTAGAGAGAGTAGAAAGTGACGGGTGAAAGAGTGGTTTGGGGGTGCGCGTGGAGCACGGCTTTTAAGCTCATTATATAAAATACCACTGTGGAACTTTATACCTTTATATATTACGGGTGACCTTTGATATTATAATACATGTAATTATACATTCAAATTCATGCTCTTCCACAGATCTTAATCAATAAAAATTGTGTATCTGTATAAACATGTTTAAATATAATACAGTTTACTGTCAAAACCATTAAACAAACATGAGAAGAATCCTGTATCTTTCTGTCATTCATGTTGTTGATATTTGTGAAAGCTATCTGTGTGATAGTTTTTTTTAATGTGCACTAGATTTACATGGTTGGAAAACTCTTTAAAGTCAATCAAGAACTGAAATTTCTGGTATAGGAGATTCGTTTACCCCATTAACCATGCATTCATAAAATTTAATTCTCTCTCCCTACCATGGAGCACGGCTGTTTAGCGCTACTTTAGTTGCCTGCTGTAGCCTCCCGCTGACCCCCCGTGAAGGGGTAATAAATATCTGTCTGCCACGGTCATTACCGTGACGGCGAGGCGCTCACTGGCCCTGCCTGAGTAGCGCGATTCTATTAATTTCTGCATATCTTTGCATGCCGATATCTCCTGATCAAACAATGCTAGACCCCCCATCCGAGATGCCATTTTAAAGCCCGGCCTTTTACCGACAAGCCGATATAACTTTCCCCCATCTGAGTTTATATGTGTTAATTATTTCGAAGGATTTATTCAGTGTATGTTTCTATTCATCCGAAAATCAGTTTTCACTATTATTTTAATTTGGATTTAAATATCTCGGCAGTTCAGCCCACGTTTTCTACAGTTATTTGTAATTCCAGTCGGAAAATGGATACTCTATAAAATGTGCACGTTTGACGTTTGAGCAGTACACGTGTGATTTTATATGATTTTTTAAAGCTTGACCAGCATTGGCAAGTGTGTTGCTGAAGATGCCATCACGCTATTTTTTACATCATTGCAAAGGTAGATTTTCTTTATTTTATCTGAATAACAGTATTCAGAAAGAAAGATCACACAGAAGACTTGCATATTAAATATCTTCATGAACTGTGCAGAACATGTGGTGGAAGAACTACCAAAAAAACAAAAACTTCGGAAAAGGAAAGCATACAAATACGGACCTTACTTCATACGTTGTCAAGAGAACACAGGAACGCACAAACAAACAAAGCATATTAGAAACAGCCAGACCTCCCAAGTCTCCCCGTGCCGGAGTCTCCCCGTTTTTATGACAAAACCCCGCCCTCCCCGTTTTCCTTTGAAATCTCCCCGTTTCCAGGAAAAAAGAGAAAAAAATATTAAGTCAAGTTTTTGCCGACCACACCAAAAATTACTGATTATTATGCCTTTTCATAGTGTGGCTTGGCCGATACAGTTGTATGTATTTTTCTTTGAGCAGTAGGGGCCGGGGACGTGCCCACTCGGTTAGGGGGTAGGGAGGGTTGGGTAGGAAGTAACGTGGGGGGCACCTGCATAGCGGTAATGCCCATTCAGAGGTTTTCCCGGAGAACAGTTTCGAGACTAGTAGGCGCCGGCATGTCTAGGGAAGTGTCACACTACTCACTTTGATGCCCACCAGAGATGTTACATGACGATTGTGTGCCATAACCCAGTGCGAGTGGGGGAGTGAAGGTGGTATGGAAAGGCCTGCTTGCCTGGGTCAGTCGTCTATTGCCGTGTATTGAATACGCCAGAGCATGTTTGATTTTTTTTTTTTAAATCGGGGTTTTCAGAACACGGCACTTCTAGAAGCAAGTGATGGCCAGCTGACTGTCCGTTTACCTGGGTCAGACGTCTATTGCGTATTGGAGACGCCAGCCCATTTTTTGATAAAAAAAATAATTTTTTTCGGAATATGGAAAGAAAGGGGAGGTCTGCGGAAGCTCTTCCACGCATCTGTGGCCAAATTAGACAGACGAGTGGCAGCCTTTCGAAACTGTGAAACACAGTAGCTGAAAACTGTCATTAAGTCACAGCATTTGCAAATCTCTCCAGAACTCTTGGCCTCTGCACCACCCATTAAACGGAGGAAAATGAAGTAGACCAATAAATTCTACATAAAGCGAGTGTACAACTGTATTTTTTATGTGTAATATGTCAAGTGCAGGATCGCCGTAAATTTGAGCCTATGGAAAATTTAACATTACATTCTATCCTACATAACTCTGAATTGAAGAACTTCTCAATGATGCAGTCAAGTAAGTTAAGAAATGTTACATATTCTTATTATTGTGTGTTCATTTCTTCTCGCTAGTGGGAGGAGATCACGTTAAATTTTAAGTTTGAAAATTATGACCTCTGACGCATTTGTTAAATTACTATTCATCTTTGTAGCTGTTTATCTCCGTGACAGTATTTGGTACAGATGTATAATTTCGTTTACGCGTGTATGATATGTCAATTATTTAGCATGTATGTATTAAAATGTAGTCGATGAAATAGTTTGAGCGCAGTGTTTGCGTTTGTTACTCGAAAAATACAACATAATAAAAGCGCTCCGCGGGAAAGGGAATCCCCCGTGAACACAGGCGGCTGACCCCGTTGACCTGGGTCGTGACCAGGTCACGATACGGAGAGCGGACGGGGCCCAGTTGCACGACTGACTGTCAGACGCTAGTAGTCAACTAAATCTGGAAGACTTCCAAATTTAGCTGACTGCCAGTCTAGTTGGGTTGCACATGTCCCATTTTCGCTGGATGTCAACTAAAGTTGGCTTCCAATCCTGTAGGTGGGCTGACCGTACTCTAAATCTGGAAGTCAACAACATGGCGGGCATTGTACATGTTTTGCAACTGTGGCATGCACGACGTAAACTTTTTAGAAACAGAATAGATCCTCTCTATGAGTATGATGATGAAGAACTAATAGAGAGGTTTCGATTTCGAGAAGAGGAAATCAGATACATCGCTGACCTATTGAGAAATGATTTGCAATTTGCTTACAATCGCAAGGGTTCCCTTTCCCCTGAAATGCAGCTGCTTGTGGCTTTGCGTTTTTTTTTGCGACTGTATCCTTACAGATCGTTGTTGGCGACGCTGTGGGAGTACACAAAAGCACTGTCTCGCGAACAGTCCATCGAGTGGCTGCAGCTTTGTTTCGGCGGGCACGACACTATATTCATTTTCCAAACCAACAAGGAGCAGATGAACAGAAACGTTTGTTTCACGCAAAAGCAGGATTTCCGAATGTCATAGCCTGTATTGATGGGACTCACATTCGCATACAAGCGCCTATCTTCAACGAAAATGAGTTCGTGAACAGAAATGGTAAACATAGTATAAATGTTCAAGTTGTCTGTGACGCACAACTACGTGTGGTGAACTGTGTTGTTCGTTATCCGGGTTCAGCTCACGATGCACGGATTGTGAGAGAGAGTTCAGTCTGGCAACACTTTGATGGACAACCCAAGCTTCTGGATGGGTTCATACTCGGAGATAGCGCATACCCACTCAGGAACTGGCTTCTCACGCCGATGTTGAACCCACAGACAGCAGCAGATGTGAGGTACAATAATGCTTTCATTGGCACGAGAATAACCGTTGAGAGGTGCTTTGGTGTGTTGAAGCGTCGTTTCCACTGCCTACATAGTGAGCTGCGATACAGTCCTTCAAGAGCCTGCAAAATTATCACTGCTTGTCTGGTTCTCCACAACATGGCCATAGAGTTCGGTACTCCCCTCCCAGAAAACGGTGATCTTCCTCCAGATGACAACGACGATAGTGATGCTTCCCCCAGTGACCAAACTCCAACACCAGCTGGCCGAGCCGTCCGTCAACATCTTGTTCAGAGCTTTTTTGGACAGCCAAGGTAAAACGTTCAAATGCACACAGGCAGGCACGCATACACATATATACGAAGAGAGAGAGAGAAAGAGAGACAGACCGACAGACAGAGAGAGACAGAGAGAGACAGAGAGACAGAGGGAGACAGACAGAGAGCACAGAAACAGTATCTTGCTTGTTTTTGTTGTTGTTGTTGTTTCCAATGAATCATTTTAATGCACAAAACCTTTTTCTTTTAAGTTCCATAGATTTTTTATTTATTTGAAGTTATGAAATAAAACAAAGAAAAGATCAATGGTACACTCATTTCTTCCAAAACTAACTTCTTTAAAGCAGAAAGCTTAATGCAACTCTTGTCCTTAATCATGAAACAAAAACTAAGATAACGTTCAAGTGTCTTTTCTCTACTTATTTCACGTAATGAAAAAAGGAATAAAATAACATCCCGCCTCTTTGGCATCAATAACTAAAATAACGTTCACGTGGCTTCTTGCTACTAATATCAGGATTTAAATCTGTATCAGATAATGATCATTGTTGCTGTTAATCGTAATGGTGGATGTGTACACACAGAGATGAGGCTAGTTTTTGTCTTCGGTTTTCAAACGCTTGATCTCAAGTTCAAGTTTCTCGTTTTTTAAAGCAAGGTTTTTCATTTGCATTTCCTTCAATTCAATTCCTTTTTTGAGATATGCCTCATACAAGTCATGAGATGCCGTTGTTGGTGAAAATCGTCTCTTGCCACCTCTTTCAGGGACCACCGTGCTGCTGGATTGCCGTGTGGTGGTGGTGCTGCTGCTCGTGCTTGAAGGTTCAGGGCTGCCACGGAATTGGCCTTCCCTTGCTATCAGGAATCCATGGGAATCTGTCACCACGTGGAATGGCCTTCTCGAAGAGCTGGTCAAGGGTGTCGATGACCTGCTGTCATTGGCCTGCGACTGTGTGCAATGATCGCTTTGTTCGCGTGTGCCTGCAGACAAGATATAATAGACACCATGAATAGTTTAATTCCTCCATTTATCCTATATTCTTTTGGACCCTCAACATTCACTAAACTATGCTGTATTTTTTTCCATTCATTGATTTAATTAAATTTAACTTGTATACAAATAAGTGATATTAGACACAAAAAAGAAAGAAAATTACAAAAATAAAACAATGGGACTATTTAATAATGAACAAAAAAACTGAATAAGAAAATCAAAATTTTAAAATAGTACATCAGGTGAGGAACAATTAAGAATTAGAATAGTATAAGTCTTTAAGACATTACAATTAAGAATATGAATAATATTAATATCAGATTTGCAGGTACACGTAACATTTCTGTTGCATTTTATTTTAAAATAATGTACTTTCCATTTGCACGTAAGAGAAAGAAGTGTAGTTTGGAAGTGTTTGCGTTTGTGCGTTTGTTCTTGCATGAATGTGTAATTTGGATTTGGATTTTTGGTTAGTTTGAAATGAAAACAAAAAACTCGTTAATTTAATCTTACGACACAACTTCATACTTGGTATTTATTATTTTCTTCCTGAGGTGTGGATATGTGTACAGTTTAATTGCTTTTCCAAGTTTATAAAAAAGAAAATGAGCAAGAGCTGTTAGTTATCTTACCAACAGGCAAAAAGTGAAAGGTGTCACAATCAGGCATATCCTCATCACGAGAATCTGAAAAAAAAAGAATCAAGATCAAAACAACCGCTGACAATCATAAGCTATGAAATGGCATACGTTTGTTGGATTATAAATGAGACAATGACAGAGCCTGAATGTTACATTTTGTGTTCCAGCCACATCAAACAATTTCCGAATAATGTTCACTTGGCTTGGGGCAAAGTTTTAGTATGCAACCCAGTGTCAGTATACAGTGACTGGAAGAGATAACTGCGACTGATATTCTTGTGTGACAGCCTCAAGTTAATTTGCCTATGCAGCACTGTCAAAAGATGAACATAGTAATAACAAGATCGCAAGCCATATAAATGTACTCCCAGTTATGATTAGTTTTGTCTTGCGCACGTGCAGTGGCATCAATATTATTTATAGAACTTAAGGGACTCAGTTCCGATCATTTTCATTCCAAGTTTCCTTCAATTCGGTCAAATAAATCCAAAGATTTCGGCAATGATGTGCTTTGTGTAAACTGTGCACGCCGAAGGTGAAGTTCATTTGACAACGTAAACAAAATCAGACAGTATATATTTGTTAAATTTACCTTCAATCACATCCCCAGTGTCGATTCCGCCACCGATTCCAAACGTCAGCTCCGAATCGGCTCCAATAATGTCAGCAATGATGCTTGTATACGGTCCTTCTTTAGGCTGTGGGCCTCCCCCTGTTTTCGGCCGCTTCTTCTGTGCAAGATGTGTTCGTGCATCGCTGCACAGTTTCTGCCACTTCGTTTGTATCTCCTGTTTGCTTCGAACTGTAAACGACACAGCGTTTACAGCTTCCACGACTACCCCCCATGCATCATTCTTTTGTTTCAGCGATAGTGATGCTTTTAATTTTGATTGCAGAATGCCTTTATTCAGGGAAAAAGCATCCAACAATGCTAATATTTCCTTGTGTGAGAAGTTTTCCTTTCTCTCTCGTTTCTCGACCACACTTTCGGAATTAAGAGCTGCCATCTTGGATTACACGGGAACGGGGAAAATCGGGAAAATCATAGAGTCTATTTATAAATATGTGACGTAGCTCCGTTAGTTGGCTGCTAGTTGACTTAGTTGGCTGCTAATTAGCAGCCAACTAAAATTGACTCGTGCAACGCATCTAACAACTGACTTCTAACTAGAAGTCAACTAGGGGTTAGGAGCTTCTAAATTGGAAGTCAGTCATGCAACTGGCCCCGGGCCGCTCGGCAACTAGATTACTGCTTGTTAACAGCCGTGGGAGATTCACCATTCTGATGGCAGTACACACACTCCTAGCTGCAAGAGGGGAGTGGGGAATATAGTCATATTGCATATATGAAAAGCATACATTTGTTGTGGGATGGGCAAAATCGAGCGTATAAAAATACAACTACATTGTATACTATAACACTCCATGGATCACTCCTTTATCTTTTCAAGTAGCGTATATATTTTAATTAATTATGAAAAGTTTTGCCTTCAGATGTTTGAGCATCTTTGCCTGGAGAGCGAATGCGTAATCGACTGGACAAGCAAATATTAATATGAAGGGAAGGCAATAATTACAAAGGAAAGTTAAGCGAGACGGGCCCGGAAACATCAATAGCAACTCAAACTATAATTATAGCAGAGGTAGCCAAACTGCCGCTCGCAAGCAACATGCGACTCTTTGACCTTCAATATGCGGGCAACATGTGTCTCCTTTAGTTTTATGTTTGGTTGTCTAATTTTGTTACTGAAATGCAAATTTGCATGTTTGTCTTAGATGACCCCATAGTTCATCACTGTATTTAATACGTTCAGTGCAGTTAAAACAATCATCATTCAAGATTTGAAAACATTTGATAATATATATGTACTTTGGGATTACCGAAACCAATACCAATTAACAGTTTAAAATAGTAAATATTATTGCATAGGCCTACATGCATTTTTTAATATTTTTGTAACGATAAAAAAAAAGCAATAAAAATGAACGAAGTGCGCTGCCCCACTCCACTCCCTAATGATAACAAGATTAGCTTGGTCGTCACTTTCATGATCATTGGTTAATTGACTATCATGATGTCAATGCAGTTATTTTGGAACCTATAATAGGATATTCAGTTGGTTGTTGGAAGAAAAAAAAAGTCACGAGCTGAAAGTGTCACATACAAAAGGTGATGTTAAGCTTAATTTGAAACCCAGAAACATCCATCCAGAGGAAAATTATAACTCGCTTAAGCTCCACATTGTGGCCATTGGTGATAAGAGTTAATTACATGTGTATGTACATGTATTCAAAACTTTCTTCACTAACACCCTCTTGCTACATGGGTGAGTAAATGAAAAGCAATCTGGTTTTATTTGAATGGGTAACTTATAAGTACATCCATCCAGAGGAACATTATACATGTAATTGGCTGTGAGACCCAGAATAAGACTTAGACTGTCAATGATAATACATGTAATTACTTAAATGCTCAAAAGGTTCTTCACTAATACGTTCTAGCTTCTTTGGGTGAGCAAACGTTGAAGCAACCTGGTTCATTTGGATGGGTAACAATCACTGTTGACCAGCAGAAAGATAGCTGACATTGACAAGGAGAGATCGACAGGTATTGAGTTTGCTATGCTGGTCGTATGTCATTCCTTCAACTTTTTTTGTGTTGTTGTTTGTTTTTGTTCATGTTTTCAGGTCAGGACTATTTCAGATTATGGGAGATCAGGTCGTCCTTCCCTGTGGCCAACCATATAAACTACATACAGTGTATACTGATTGTCTTTGCCATGCAATAAAATAAATCCTTATATGCTCGAAAATAATAAACTGGTAATACTAAAATCGCTGGAACTTTACAATTATGGCCCACAGAATATGGATTGGGGTTAGCCTTATCTTGTTGTGAAACCTAGGCACAGATAGGAAGTTCAATCAGTGCTCTTCCAGCTCGTATGAGTACCATGAGCTATGACTCATATAATTATGGTTATGTGCTTCGGTGGTCCTTATTACATGTACAAGTATGGGCATCGACTTTCACTGTGACACACAACAACGTTTACCTTCTTAAATTTGCCAACGACTCTGCTATTTTAGGCCTTTTACCTAACTCTGGCCACGAATATTCTAACATTGTACAATCCTTTCATTGTTGGTGTAATAACAACTATCTTCTACTGAATGTTAAGAAAACAAAAGAGCTTGTTTTTGACTTTAGGAAAAATAACAACGATCCTGTTTGCCCTCTTACTATCAACAATGAAGAGGTTGAAATTGTCACAGAGGCCAAATATCTTGGCATTACTATTGATTCATTGCTTAACTGGCATGCGCATGTAACATATGTATACAAGAAAGCCAACCAGCGCATGTATTTCCTCAGAAAGCTCCGCTTTTTAAAAGTTAGCAAAAGCATTCTGAAAATATTTTACACCATGGCTATTCAGAGCGTTTTGATGTATGGAGTTGTCTGTTGGGGAGGAAACATCTTACAAAAAGATAAAAATAAGATCAATAATTTAATTAAAAAAGCATCCAAAATTTGTATCTGTGATCTGCCATATTTTGATGAGCTGTACACTGGTGCTTGTATTAAAAAAGCTAATATTATTATAAATGACCCCCAACATCCCCTGAACAAGGAATATATAAGATCCGTAAGAAGTTTAAGGCTGTTGTCAAAGAAAACTAAAACTGAGCGCTACTTTAAATCGTTTATTCCATCATCAACTAGGATGTTACAATAATGTCGTCATCTTGATCGTAATCTGTGCACAGTTGAATTATGTCCTGCGTGTCAGGTCAATGTGTTTTAGTTAGGGAAGCATATTGTGTGCACTGTTAATTTTGTTAATTTAGTTAATTTATCAGTGTGTGTGTATATATGTGTGTGTGCGCGCTATGTATCATACTTTCTGCTTCTGTAACTGTATTGTTATGTATTCAATGATGAAAACAAATTTCCTTGTACAAGGACGAATAAAATTTATCTTATCTTATCTTATCTTATCTTATCTTATGACAACAGCGGGATTGGAAAAGTACTCATTAGGCCTAATAAGTTTATCATTCCAATTTCTTTTACTAGTCTAATAGTATTGTAAATTATAATGTAGGCCTACACTGAGGTGACATATCAGTCATAGGACTATAGGTCACTGGGTGTATTTTTATGGATTTCGCGACTGTGGACTGAGAAGATAGCACCAAAAAAAAATCCTCTTGACGTAGTTTTCAAATTAAAAAATATCATTAAAAAATTTTACGACGAGAAATTGACCTAATCATCCTTCAAAGTGAACCACAAAAAGATTAACGAGCTGTAATGGTAGCATTTTAAAAAATTTATTATGTGTAATTGTTTGGACAGCGGGGTCACCAAGCTTATCTCATGCCGAAAATTACCTGGCCGGTAAACCTGTATTCATAATCGTTATTACTGAGCGATACCTGACATTTTAAAATCAATATTAAAATACCAATCCTTAATAGTTAGGTATCGATGCCCTTCTTTTTGTTGACTCGGATAGTAGTGGGCTATTTATAGGCTCTAAACAAATAAGGTAGGGTAAATTCACCTTTTTATTGATTAAAAGAAAACAACAACACAGCAATAACAACAAAACACTAGAGTTCCTTGTTCCTTGTTAAACAAGGTTCCTTGTTATCATTGTTGCTGCTACTACATTTATTTCAATCTTTGGTTATTTTGAGTGGAGTGGTCAAGAGATCGAAGTCCCAGTCAGCAAGCCTATGGCAATCCGATGCATATGATTGACATCAAGTTTGCACATAGAAATAATATCGTTCCTCCGTAGATCTACTAGTTAGGACACCAGGCTGATTTTGGATACCTCCTATCAACTCTACAAGAAATCGTATACAAATTTACATTGGATTGACCTAGGAATGCTGGCTAGTGTGACACTAGATAAAATTATGTGCCAGCTTGCATTTATGCCCTTTAATCCTCCCACTCCCCTCCCTGTTACTCTTTTTCTCTCTCAACAAAAGCAACAGAATATAATGATAACAGGCATCTTCATCAGGCGACGTCACAGCGATATAAAAACAAAATCAATGAAAACTTACACAGCCATCATAGCAAATTAAAGTTAACAGTAGTGATGACATGGGGAATATCCGAACAAAACAAGTAAACTGAAAAAGTAGAAGATATTAATGTTTCAGCAGATTAATGGCATGTTGTCAAGGCCAATCCTTAATTTTCTGACACTGCACTAACCAGCTACTCCTTGATGGAATGGAAAAAAACAACATATGTTTTTAAACGCTCAAAGGTCTATAATGCCCGAAACACCAATGCTTCTTACATTAGTTCCAATTATTTTCACAAACGAGAAACATTTAAACATTACTATTGGCTCGCGACACTGTAAAAAAAAAAAAAAAGGCTTTTCAAATAAAACTGATCCAGAAATTAAGCTGAACACTAATGGGCTAAAGAGGGATAGACTTAATAAGTAGTCTAGTACATGTCAAGTACATGGGAAAAAATATAACAGATTTGAAAATTCTTGTTAATTTATAAGAACCAATTATACTTTGCTGACATTTTCACCTTTGATTTTGAGGATGTGCTCTCTTGTGGGAAACGAATTCTCCAGCAGGAAACAAAGCAAGTGCGCGGAGGGCATGGACGTTGCAACTCCCATCAAGTGCTTTAAATTGGAGCCAATGCGGAAATGATACAGAGACCCGCTTTTCCCACCGCTCTGTTGGGTTTTCATGACGAGGTAACATAAGCAAAGCAGGCTCTCCGGGCATAACTATAATATTATATGGAATACCTTCAATACCTGTCAAAATACATGTAGCAAGAATTCGAACACTAGTATCGATACCTCCCTGCCCTGCTGACTGCCGGTGACTGCAGATCATTGAACGGTGTTTGGGAAGGAAATGGTCACGGCTTTTCGTCGAGCATCTCCTCAGGGATATTGGATCAAGGACGAGAAGGTTTAGAGACAAGGAGAATAAACATTTCTATTAATTTATACGGGTCAACTGAGCAGCAGATGTAAGCTCAGTTTTATCCTGGTGAAATGGATTTACTTTCCAGCTACGACGATGACGTCTCGAATTCAAATGCAGGCGACCAGCAGGTAGGCCTATGCCATATGGTTAGGATTTCCTTGGAACTTCTTTATCATTGGTATGGCATATGTATCAGCGTCGTTTGCAGTTAATTATAAATAACTAGAACAAACTTCAGTGTGATTTCAAGGGAATAATAGGGCCACGTTTGTTTGGACATATTAATGAGAACTCCCACAGTCCCCCTTCGTGATCACCGTGCGTGAATCCACTCGGCCATTTTGAATAGAGTCACCAATGACTGTAACTGTTGACAATAATAATTGAAGGTAGATCTAAATCTAGATTTAGTTAGATCTAGACTCTAGATCTCTAGTAGTTAGTGCAGAAGTCTAGATCTAGAATCTACATCACAATCCAAATATTGCCCTGCCCTATGAACGCATTTTTTGAAAAGGCCAATCTAGATCTAGTCTAGATCTAGTCTAGATCTAGATAGGCCTATCTAGATTAGAATCTATCTTGATCTTATTTCGGAAGGAATTCCGTACGAGATCCGCACTGTTGCCGATAAAGCGCCAAAGACCAGAAACTAACACAACTACCCCAGCCCCTTTTCGCCTGAGTAGTCAATCTGACTACCGCCCATTGATACAAACTGACTAGACCCTCACGCCCCCAACATTGCTTTTTTTCCAATGACAATTGGATAAACTAACAAAATTAATAAGTACCGAAAAAATATATAGGCCTAGGGTTTTTTATCAAAAAGTGCGGATCTCGTAAGGAATTCCTCCCCTTATTTCTTTGATCTAGCCCACTGTCAATGGACTAGATCTATACTTATAACGTCTACTAGCTGAGTTGCCCGGCCCTGCCCGGGATAAATCGATTTGTTAGTTTCAGTTCTGGGTGATTATTATGGACCTGCTTCATTTTGCCCGTTCCTTTAGCTTTATTTTTATTTTTGTTTGTTTGTTTTTTGATACGTTTTACTGCTCTCCCTTTGCGCGTTGACATCCTGCGCATCCCGTCAGCATCCGTCAAATGGCAATGATTTGCGCACGGGTTAGTTTGTTTGTTGGTGAACACATCGCAGGAAGTGATAACATCATGTGTAGGCGGAAGTGGGCTATTATTAGAAACATACATCACTATCTTATTGATCGTAAATTTCGGATCAAACGCTCTCGTGAATTTAGTCTTTAATTATAACCGCATTTACCGAGTAACTCAGAAATAACAAACGGTTTTGTTTGTGTATAGCGATACGAACAATGTTCGCTATCCCATGATTCTTTGTGCCAAATTTTAGGTCGGTGCGTTGTGTAGTTTCCGAGTCCATAGGACTATTAGGGGTTTTGTTGTAGCTTTATTATATAGATGTGCAGTCAGCTGATGCGGTCAGTATTTGTTTTTCCATACAGTTTCATTTACCAGTGTTTTTGTGACTAATCCACGTTTTGTGACGTTCTTATCAAGACATCACATCACATCACATATAAGACTGCTATTGAAGCTCGTATTTTGCCTTGAATAACTTTCCCAAATTTTGTGTCCGCACAACTATTTTGAGTTCAAAGGTATATATGGTGGTGTAAACTCACAGTAAGACCAGTAAGTGCTCTGGACACTATAGAGCAACACGCGAATGATCGAATGACTGGCCACTGGTTCAGTGATTGTCCCCGCACAGGGCGTTACATGAACGAGTTTACTCATCGTCCGTGGGACGAGGGTTAACATGTCCTTGTCACAATGCCCTTGATTTAGAAGGCAGTGAGCAATAAGACTGTAGTTACGTCTCAAAGAGCACAGTGACCCGCCATGTGAAAATGCGGCACAGTTTGCTTGACCTTGCCATATTGACACGCTTGTGCAGAGTGAATGCTTGGAAAGACGATGCGGTATTTTGATGCCTCTCACAGCGTGAGGGTTAAATGTTTTTTTGCTTCACAAAAGTGGTTCAACATGCTAAGTACTAATATTAATTATTATATTTACGTTATTGTAACTATGCCCAGCCAACTACGTGAACTAGCAATATAAACATAGTACAATAGTAGTTTCTAGTTAGTTTTAGTGTAAAATTTATTTACTGCAGGTAGAACTAGATTTAGCACCAGATAAATTTTTGTTTTGTTTGTTACAGTCTATGTAATCAGAATAACCTAATATTAATGAAAGTTGTCTCTGCAGGTTAATAAACCAGTGAACACGGGCCTGCTGCAGTCAGAGTGGGAAATTTTTGAGAAGTCAATTGGCTCTTCATCCCAAGAGATAAACACTACATTACAAACAGTTGAATCAAAAGAAGTTGAAGAACTCCCTGTTATGAATGCAAAGAGTGTCATGCCTGAAATGTCAACAGCATGCTCATTACCCTCTGGCAGCAAAGAGGCCGTGGAAGAGGAGGAGGAAGATGAATCCCATCTGCCCCCTGGCGTGAGGAAGAAGAATAGATGCCATAACAGTAGTAGCAGTAGCTCAGAGGATGGAGCCAAGGGCAAGTCAAAAAGTCATTCTGACACAGATCATTCTGATTCAGAAGACACAGACACATCTCAGGATAAAAGTAGAGGTGAGTAGCATCGTCAAAAAATGAAACATAATTTTTTGGAAAGACTTTAGAATGCGTCTCATGCCAGTGTTGCCAGATTGCAAGTTTCAGTGTACTCAGAAGTTAATTAGCCCCGCAGTTTGGAATATTTCACTATTGTAAGAAAATCTGGCCGTGAGAGACATTCAAAAGTCCTCCCCAGAGTTTTTTACGATTAAATTAGTTTCACAACTTTATTGGGGGGGGGGGTGGAGTTTCACAACAATCTGTAACGAACTTTTAGGCATATAATTGCACTTTTTCTACTTCTGCACTTTAACTTTACTATACCATTTATTTTAATGTTCTATGAGCACTAGCTAGATATGATTGAAGACCTTCAGGACAACCTCGCTGGTGAGTAAGTGATATTTCACTTTTCAGGCATTTATAGTCAACACTGTACAAGTGAAAACTTAACTGAAAAGAAACTTTGTCATATATGCCATTGGGGTATATGGAATACTAATCTAGTGTCCTGCTCTTTCTGAGCATCCCCCATCACTTCAAAATTGTTTGCCTGAAAATGTTGGACAACACACTTAACTCTCGGAAGACTGGTCTATTTTCCATCAACGACTCGGATTCAAATACTGATGTTGTATATTGGCCCATATGTGCCCCTGATCTTATTAGAAATGCCTTATGTCATATATGGATGTGTTCAGAATTGAATAAGCTTTAATTTGATGTATAATTTAGGGCTGTTTACAATAGTGTCTCCACACCAGGACATAAAATATGGCTGATCATTAAAAAAAACAACACATAAAAAAGCACCAGACAACATACACAAAGAAGAAAAAAAAAAGTTTGATGCAAAAGATCAAAATTTTATTACTTGTTTCAAAGAACCTTCAATTTCACATATATAAAAAAATGAGACATTTAGCATGGAATCTTAGGTAGTTATGAGCATTTTTGCAATATATATAAAACTGGACATTAGTCGTGAAAATAGCTACTCAGTTACAAAAAATGAAAAATATTTTTACCTGGTCAACAAAGCATACTAATGTTTTAAAAACCAAAATACAGTATAATTCAGTGAATAATAGTTACAATCTGCTTTCAGCAATTGACTTGATACCAGAATTTTATGTATGATATTTAACTGACAAAAAAGTAAACATGTAACTGCAGAAAATTGGTACCGACAGATTCTCTCCAACATTAGACATTCAAAAACATCACTCAGGGGATGTTCCCAAGAGCCTGCAATTTCTTGTCTGGTTTAGTCACAGATGTTTACCACACTTTCTACAAGCAAATTTACTTTTCCTCTCCTTTTTCTCTAAACAATAACAACGCACACAATTCAAAGGCTTATCTGTGGGTGCAGGGACAATATGGTGGTCTTCAATCAGTACTTGTTTTTTATCATAGAGTGGAACTTTCTTATTTTCATCAAATCCGGCCATTGCAAATAAAGAGTCTGAAGAAAGCTCCTGCAAGTAAAAGAATGGGAGAAAAAACAACAAAAAAACATGAGTATCGGTACTTGACTTGACACACAGCAAAAGATGAGATACGAATATGATGAACCAAAACAAGAAAAAGATTTCGTAAATGAATATAATTATGTAAACATCAACAAACCAAAAAGGTGAATAAATCATGTTAACAAATAAACAAATGCAGAACCTAAATTCTTAAAACATATGAGTTAGGTAAAGGAAAAAAAATCACAAACATCTTCTGTATACTTCTCAGCTGTGATGTCTTCTTGCATTGCAACAACCTTTACTACAAAAGAAAATAAGAAGGGTCTAGCATCCACTTAGACTGCTTACCTGTTGTTAAAAATTGCTTACAATCTGCCCATGTCACTACCTCTGGCAGATGCAGACTTGGAGGTCTCTCCGGACGAAAGTCTGGCAAGGGATATGATGTTGTGCCCTCATCTTTGTGACCGAATGAATTTTCACTTTCACCTTCAGGTTGCGAGCTGCCGAAACAAAAATAAATTAAAACTATTAGATGTAATATTATTGAAGTTGAAACACAGATCTATGTAGATCTATTTTGAGTTGATAAAATAGAGCTGAAGGAAAATTTTCATTAGATCCCATGCTTTATATCTACTGAAGTCCACAATGCTAACTATACTAAAACGGTATCCATGTGTAAACAATGACAGGTCCCACCCTAGCAACATCTGTTGAGTGATTTTGGTCAATCAGTGAGCTACATGATTGTAACAAAACAATCAAATTAAGCCTACAAAGACACTATGGTATAATGTATTATAGTATGCTAGGGCTGCTGGTGATGCTTTTAGTAGGTTTAGTGGAGTGGGATCATCATGGCATCAAAATAAACAATATGACTCACCTCAGGACACCTCAGGTCTAAAGTACTGGCCGCTAGTTGTGGAGGTCTATTTTCGTCATAGGACGAGTTACAACTCTCATCTGGTGACCATTCGTCAGAACTGCCACTTCCTGACTCGTTCAATGTAATGTCAGAGTTGTCTGAATCCATTTTCAGGTGTAAAAAGTGCTTTTATTGGTCTGCTGTGGGTCTACCGATCGATCGGCTTAGGCAAAATGGCGAACGAGGAAACCCCCGGAAAAGTGTCACTTCAAATACAAAAATAAACGTCTTCAGAAACCTGGACTGGACAAAATCCTGGATTTTATTTAATATTTATCATCCCCCTATCGGAAAATACGCTCAGATCGGGAAAATCGAGGCGGAACGCAACGCGATCGGTGCATTTCTGGGCCCTTATCGCTATCGAAACAATTTTTACGATTTCCCTATAGTCAGTCTTCTGAGAGTTAAACAACATTTGACTGCAACTGAAAGATCACAATTTTGTTTCCTTTCAGAGAAAGATAAAAGAACAGAAGGGACAAAAGAGAAAAAGGCAAGCCAATCAAGAGAAGAAAGCCAGAGATCTTACAGAAAGGTAGCCTATTTGATTTTTGTGCACTGATTTAAAATCAACTTTTGGTGACTCATTTTGCCTAGGCTTGTCAAGATAACCATTTAGCTCAAATTACTTATCTGTAGTGAAAATTCTGTAATCCTAGAACTTCCCAGGTGGAAATTCTTTGGGGATTTATAATATTATCAGTCTGAACTTGAAATTAAACTCTTAATATGTTTTCAGTATTGTGGAACTGACTTGCGTTGGACCTCAGATAGCTAGTGAGTCTTTTCTCGATTTGCATACAAGGGTCTTTCATTTGTGTGAAACATGAAAAGATCAGAGATACAAAATGAGTACCCAAGTTCTGTGAGTTTGTGTCATGGAATGGCATTTGCCCTCTTCAGTTAGTTCAATTGGTTTGTGATGTCCTAGATCTGACATGACATGACTTTCGGGGTAACAGGGTAAAGTTGTTGCTGCTGTTTATATTTCTGGCGTGCAGCAGTGGTGAAATGTGCTCATCCACAGTCAATCTTTTCTTACTTTGTGCTGGTCAACAGACAATTTCACCATCCTAATTATGGTATTGGTCACATAGTTTTTATATTATCTCTCAAGTGGTATGGAGTACAAACAAGTTATAGTAGACTCAACTCCTTTCTGCCATCACGATACAGTTCGTTGTATTTATGTAAAATTAATGGGGGGGTTATGGTTTTCGAATTTTAAAAAGAAAAGAGATTGGAAAAATTAAATTATTAGTGTTCTACAATGTTTTGGGCATTAAAATAACCACAGCTTAGCATGTTTTTTCCACTTGGATATTGGATGACCTTAGATGACATTCATTTCACCGGAACATGGTTTCCAGTTGGAGTTTGGCTTGTTAAAATTAGTTTATAGTCTTGTGTTGGAAAACATAGTGTTAAAATGGTCGATTAAAAAAAAAAAAAAACCATGATGGGTATTTTCATTTAGAGCCTTTAGATGATGGTTTGTTCATCAGTCAGTTTCTGATTTATACTGCTGTGCATTCAGATTGTCGAGGCCACTAACAGAATTTCAAAATATTAATAAATTTAATTTCTGTTCTTGTGAAATTTTCAGACTCTAAACTGTTGTCATAAAAAGAAAAAATAAATTTAATGATCACAGATTTTAAATAGTCACAGAAGAAGCAATCAGCTGCTGTAAATAGTGGTGCAGTAAGTAAAACTAGCTGATTTAGAAATCAGGTAGGCTCTAAAGATCTGACATCATTCCCAAAATTAAACCAGGAAATAAAAATATTTTCCCCGTATATAGGACTTCTTCTTTCACTAATGATCCTTGGATATATATCAAGGTGCATTTTTTCATACTTGAAATTGGTGATTAAATATTTTGAGGTACCTCTCAGGCTAATTGAATCAAATTCAGCAGTTTGACAGCACTCAGTATTGGTTATCTGAAAGTCCATCAACAGTCAGTTGGATATCAATAGGTAAAGATAGTTGCCACAAAACTGAAATTGCTGCTTCAAACTGAAGCTGTAAATCTGTTCAGAGAACCCAGGATTGACCTCTTACTTGCTATATACATAGGTTATTCACCAACTCAAAAGAGCTCTTCTTGTGAACGGGCCTGTAGTTGGTCCGTAGAGCTGATCTTTGCTGCCAGTGATGATGTCACTTCAAGAGTGTAAGTTTGGGCTTGTCAACGACGGCCCATCAGCGTAAGTAAGGAGGTGTCACCTTACACATTTTTGACATGATCACATGTTTTGTGTAAGAGTAAAAGCCATATTTAAAGACTTGTTCATTAGAGATTTGCCCACATTATGTACAGTATGTGAACCGCTAAAATTGCATCTGAAGATTTGTTGAAATTAGGCAGCTGATATCACCATGGTGGAGAAACTCTCATTTTCCCTCCTTGTTTATTTGACCAGAAAATATATACTGGTACACATAACGTTATTTCATTTGGTCTCTAGTTTTGTCACGAAATTGATGCAGGGAGGCAGCATCCAGTGGGAACGCCAATTTCATGTCAAATTCTCATATAATGCTTGCTTGTACAAAATTGTGACAAGCATAGAAAAAGATTTTAGAAACTAACAGTATGAGATCAGTATATTTTAATCTACAGACAATATAGCCTGCTGGTAAACAACCAGGGACCACTGAATATTACTCAAATTAATAATATTATATTAGTTTATTTTTTATATGACATTTTGAAAACAAATGGTAACTGTAATATTTGGCTTTCAGAAATGCTTATTGGGATTTTAGACTTGTCTCAGAAAAGTGAGAGGTTGTGTTAATAGGTGTACATTTGTACTGCCTAGAGTCTTGAAAATAAATTGTAACTTAATGCGGTCAGCATTTATATATTGGGCCTTAAGCAGATCATCATTTAAGTTAACCTGGAATAAAAAAATATAGGAGCATTTGAAATATGAACCACGAAACAGGCATCATTTTCAGCTTTAAGGAGATACATCCATTATTTGAATTAGTATCTCTAGACATGTTTGAGAAGGAATTTTGTAGGGCCAGGAGGAGAAACAAGATTATTTTGCAATCATGTATATTTTGTGGCGTGACTCGAAAGCCAGCTGAATCCCCATGCAAAATTTTTTACTCATGGGTTGAATGTTGGCCACATACCATATGAATATGATACCGATAATGTGCTCTATAGGTTAAAGGCACATCATGTTTTTTTTTTAGTTGTTAGCATTCAAGAAGTATTTGGAGTAAGAGATCTTATATGATATTTCATTTGCTAATGGGCATCATTCCGCAGGATTACCAGTGAAATGAAAATGTTAGGGGGTGAGAGTGTATTTAACCTGCTTATTTTTACTTTATTTGCTTCTTTTTAGAATAGAAATTGTATACTTGATTATATGCTGATCAATTGTAACAGATGTGTGTTAGAAAGTATTGTATGCCAAATGGAAAATCTCAGATGACATTAATTTGTCATTGTATTTGTCAGTTCTATTGTTAACAAAATTTTAAACTTTATTAAATACTGTTACTAACAGTCCATTGTTTTTGGTGGGCTACCTCGGATCTTGTCTTGTAAAGCAAATGAATGTAACACTGTTACAAATTTTTGTCATCAGACTAGATCTAGCAAATCCATGTCAAAATCAAGATCAAAGTCACGGTCTCCAAGGCGAAAACGAAAAAAGTCCTCAGATTACAGGAAACGCTCACGCTCGAGATCAACAGGTCGCCACCACAGAGAGGTAATTTCATTAGTAGGCTGTATGAGGTTTCATGGATTGCAGAAATTGGCTTAGTTATTTATAATGAAACATTTTCAAGAGACTGGGCACCTTATCCCATGTGGATGGTGTGCAGAAGGAATGTATTAATTCATATTGATCTTCAGTACATTTTGTGCTTTTCTTGAATTTTTTAGATCTGTAGATGAAGATTTCAAATTGTTGTTGCCAAATCAACAAAGTAAAATGTTTATAACATGCCAGTAGCTTAATTATTTGTGTATATTTTAAAGAGAGGAGCTTCTTTGTCCTTTCTATGAACAGAATAGTTCTTGGGCATATGAAATAGCCACCTGCAGACATTCTCATATTGTATAAATACATACCATAAGCTATTAAATATCAAATATTTAGACCAGTTGTCGTTATTTCAGAAGAAAAGGGGTTCTCTCCATGCAAGATCGAGGGATAGGAAGAGATCGAGAGACAGAGACCACCGTCATCATCATAGAGAGCAACGTCGCAGCCGAAGCCGTGATAGACGAAAACATAGAGAAAGAAAGGGCAGCAGTGACAGAAATCGCAGAAGTAGAAGCAGAGATAGAGACAGAAGGAAAAAAAGCCCCAGCCCGAGAGGTGCTAAAGTATGTGTGGAGAATTTTTCTGTTTTCATCATATTCTTTTCTTGTCAGTTTCACTTCTACAAAGTTTAAACACTAGTGTTATCATTTTTATGCTCTTGATGTGTCAAATAGCGTATTCAGGGATGCAAATCTTCCGCCTTTTTCTGTCCAAAAGCACGATTGCCGATCCCGCCTTTTCCGTCCGAGATGCGATCGCTGACTGTCTGCCAGTAGCACTAACACTGGCCGTTGTCCTCAAATCAGTCAAGAGTTCTTTTGAAATCTGGCTAACTGAGTAAGGTCTAATCATCCTCTTTTTGCAAAGAAGATTTCTTTTGTTGTTGGCTTTCACTTCTGATGGCCTAGTGGTGTAGCTTCACTGCCTGTAGCGATGTTGCACATGCGGTTTCCTTCATGGAAGTTGGTGGTGGTGATACTAAAAAGCCTTGCTGGTTCTCGATTGGGATTTAAATATTTTCCCAGAATGCATAAGTTCCTGATTTATCATCAAGTGCTATTGGCACAGATGATGTGACTCTGAAGAAGTTCAGGTGGCAATCGGCAAAGACTAGATCTAGAATCTAGATTTAGATCTCAAAATCTAGATCTAATCTAGATCTATAGGAAATCGACACAAACGGGGATTTGGCATCAGCTTCATGTTTTTTTAAGAAACTCAGCTAGGACAGTTATGCATTGTGCTTGTTTTGTTCTGGTTAACTACTTATCAGTTGCTCTATAAGACCATAGGTGTAATGGATCTATTTAAAGCACAGCCCTTCTGTAACTGTGTAAGTGTGTCAGATTCTTTCTTCTTATTGTCCTTCCCTTAATATAAAATGGGTCTACTGTATAATTTTGATTTAACTAGATGAAGTTCCCGGCATTATCTGGGATAAACCTGTGAACCCACCGTTCTGTCTTTTTGGTCTAGAAAGCTTCCCATATTCTACAGTCTTACTACAGATTTTGTATGCACCAGAGCACTATGCGCTCTTTCTTGGTAGGGAAACTGCCTGCAACGAATTGAATGCGGATTAATACATCGTTCCCGGTGCGGTGGGCTTACTACAGGGAGCCAAAACAAAGATCATTGTATTTTACATTTTTACAACATTTATTTCAAAATACCTGAAACTTGAATTAACATAATCGATCGATACAAAAACGATTGGGCTGGATTAGTTGACACCTAAGAGAATTAATTTTATAATTTTTGAAACTGTCATTTAGGCTGTAGCGCCGAGCAAAATTGCACCACAATGAATTACTCCCACCACTATTTTTTTTATAATAAGATTTCCAATATCAGGCTTTATTCTTTTAAAGCAATTTTGATGAATTGCACTATGGAAACATCTTAAGGGGGGGTGCGGGTCCTGGAGGCGATTTTTGTTATTATGAGAAATAGACAATTTTAACTATTATAATCGAATTCAGGATGTCTGAATTAGCAGAAAAAAAATGTAAAAAAAATTGTTTGTCATATTGTTGCCATGGTAGCGCCGCCATCTTGGATTTCGAGTCCCCAAAAAGTACCAAATTCAATATAGATAGGCTTCGCCAAATTTTACTGAATTTATTCAGTCCAATTAAAAACTTTATACAGAAAGGAATTTTGGTATCTTTGACAGATCTTTTGTTATAAATTTTTGTAAATGGCATGTAGCGGAATTCCATTTTTTCTTATTTTCTATTTAAAAAATTGAAAAGTTAAACAAAGTTCCTTCTGTATGAATTTTTTGATTTCTTCAAACATGTTGTTAGCCAAATTTTATACCAATTGGTCAATAAATAAAAAACAAGTTCACAAAACACTGATCAAAAGTGCAATTTCGAGAAAATCGCATTTGAATTTTTTTTCAATAAAAATGTTATTGAAACGTGTTACACATGGCTAAAGACATCATTACTGGCGTGCTGAGCCTCAACAATGACAGATGTGTACGGAGGAGCAGGGGTTTTGATAGTGACTCTAAGATATTTAGGGCTAATTTTGCAGCCCAATGGCATGATTCTTGTGTCTTTTTCTTGACCCCCCCACCTCACTAACAGGCATATTTGAGGGCTATAAACATTCAAAATTGACATTTGGTTAGTAAAATGGTGTTCCTAAATGGATAAACTAACCGAAAAGTACAAAATCGCGATATCTGTATTTTTAAGATTAATTTCGATTTCAGGACCTGCGCCCCCCCTTAATTATTTGTTCTTTTCAGCTTCTGGGCATGCTGCACAATTTCCTTCCATTTTGTCACGGGCTGTTTACATCCCTGTGTATTGTTTTTGGTATCAGCAGTTTGTATCTTCAGATTTCGCTACATGTAACTTTTTCTTTTTGCCCAATTTTGACATGCAGCAAGATAATATGACAAAATCTGTTGTGTTTTGTTGTTGTTGTTGTTGTTTTTTGCTCTTTGTTTTACTTCCTAACAAAAGTATCCACATCCCTGAGCATAGTTTTGCACATTTAACATAATGTATAGCAAATGACATCTGTGATGGGAGTGTGTTAAAGTCAGTAAAGCCACTTAAAGTCACATTTGCTATTTATTTTTATGTCCCATTTTGGCAATTGTTTAGGCCCATAGAATTCATATTTCACAGGGATGTCTACCTAGTATTTGAAAAATTTAGGCCTTCCCTCTCTTTTTGAACAGTGGCCTGCATCAAGTATAAAGCTTGCACATGAGTGCAGGTTATTACATTTGAATAACCCGTTTGTCTGCTTTAATGCGGGAAATTAGGAACATTCATAGATCATAGTTGAAGTACAGATAAGTGTGGAAAATATTTCTTAACCCTCACCCTGCGAAGGGCGGTATATATCGGCATCGACTTTCCATGCACTCACTCTGTACGGGTGGCAAAAGTCGGCAAGGTCAAGCTGGCCACGCAACATGCAAGCTGGATTTTCACGCGTCGGGTCACTGACCTCTTTGAGACGTAACTACCGTCTAATTGCTCACTGAATCTCTTGTAAATCAAAGGCATTGTGACATGGACATGTTAACCAGTGAACCACTGGTCGGAATCACAAAGACTGAGCTTTCAAAGGCTCTTCCCAGGCTATCAACAGATGTAACATCGACATGCGAATCTGTTGCTCAATAAATTTGCAATGTTATCTCATTTTCTCACAAGCTGACCACCATCTAGAGTTATCTGTATCTAAGAACCACTCAGAAACAAGCTCTAAAACGATCTCTGCCCCAGTGCCCACACTGGTTCATTAGTACAGGGATGTAAATCTTTCAGATTTTCTCTGATTTCAGATTTTTTCATTTTGTTGAATTTTGAGTGTAAATTCCTAGATCTAGAGCTAAATCTGTTCTTATTTTTAGTTATTTCAGGTTTTTTTCTTTATTCACTGATATTTTTTTCAAACAGTAGCAAATCGAAACCTAAAAACTATAAATAAAAACAGTTAATTTCACAACTACATTAATAAATACTATTGTCACTACATTGGTTTGCTATCCGTACGACGAATTTTCAGAGGAAAATTCTCTGACGGACCAGTTTCCTTCACTATTGTTAGTCCGAGAATCTCCGAGGTTTCAGAGAATAATTCTCTGACCCACGAAAATAGCCCAGCCAAGCATGGAAATAGATGCAAGGCAAGGGAAGTAACTCTTATTGTTTTTAGTTGTAAACAACATCATGGCATGTTCACGAAGATTTCTCAAGTTTGTTGAACGAGATACAGCAGTTGATGCCATTGATCTAGAATGTAGGAACAAGTTTAGATGGGATTGGTTGTTGTTGAAAGATGACAACGGCGATTATTTTTCAGATTAGATCTAGATCTACTTCCGTAAGATAGACAAAGATGGGTTTGCTTGGTGCTGTTATTGCAAGTGTGAGATTAAGTACGGCAGTGGTGACTGGTGGTGTGCGTTTTTTAAAGGACCATGCCAACCGATCTAAAGCTCACCAGCGAAACTGTCGTATTTTTCGATCTAACCAGAGTCTTCCTGCTGCAATGCAGGCAGCATGCAGTAAGATTTCTGGTACTGCAGATATCAGTTGTCAATCTCTGCCTAGATTTAGTTCTAGTTCAGCTGTACCCTCCCTCTTTGCCTTATGGTGATGCTCCCAATATTGAGCAAGAACACATTAGATCTAGGACAGATTTAGAGGTAGCTTCAGTGCCCAAGCCAGTCTCTTTCAAGGATAGGGTCACTCATCACACTTAAGTTAGAAGTGAATTTTTTATGTGACTCTTGACAATGAAATAAGAACTAGAATCAACCAAAACTTGTAGAAGAATGAAACATCACATTTACCAAGCAAAGTAAGGTATGTACCTTATGGCCATTACCACATTGTCTTTTTTTTCTACTGAAAGTTATTCTTGTACCACTCATTAATTGTCCAGTGTACTATAGTCTTTTCTAGTTTATTTCTTCCCTTTTAAAGTCTCTTTATCCCTATTATTAATTTAACCAAATTCTGCTCAGGAGAGGCCAATTTTTAAGCTGTAAATGTGTGAAAATCAATTTTGGCTAGGGGCATTGCGCCCCCTCCCCGACCCCCTACGAGGGGCCTATGTGGCCCCTGGCGTTTCATTTTCAGAGAATTTTTTCAAATGTCATTTACACCCCTGTTAGTATGTGTCAATCAGGATGAAACCTTTTGTTTAGGGCTTGGGGAGCGTGGCTAGTTATCATGCTTTGTTCTCGCGAAAAGTACAGCTGTCAGTTTAGTTTCATAAGTCAGATCATTGGTTAGAGACTTACAGACAAAGGTTTCGTTGGTTAATCCATTATCAAGCGTGATAAAGCATAGCAGTGAATGTTTTCATACCGATCAATAAAAACCGAGCCATGTGGACAGCGGTAGTGTGGTCATCGTGCATCGGCAAGGGTCAGTGCGACCCAGGCAAGATTCTCCGTGAGTAAGGTCACTGACCAGACAGCGGGCTTTGAGTGTCGGTCGCAGGGTGAACGTCAATAACAGCATAAATTTTCATCGTTATTTTTCATCCAAAGGGAATTCTTGTCTTACATTGTTATCAGTTGTCACATGGGTCATTGTCTAGAGGTGTAAAAGATAAAGGGAGCCTTTCTCTTTTCAAATAATCAGTGCTAAGAAACCTGTGACCATCCTTTTGCATGAGCACAGGTAAAAAATAGTTTTGTAGCAGTTAACTTGTTATTGACCATTATATTATATGGAAGAGGACCCATGAATCAAATTGTCAGCAGGGTAATGAATGGTTTTTAGAAGCATGATATGGGACCATTTGTGGGTCTCTGTAAAACTGGAATGTAGGGTGAACTTGTTGCCAGTCTCGAGTTTTTATCCTGCACTTATCAGAATAATTTGATGATATGTGTTCAGTGTTTTCACCTCATGCTTTTACAGGTGATTAAATATGGAGACAAAGTGATAAAAGCTGGTGCAAGTTTCGGCCGACCTCCTGTCACAAAGCCGTTAACATTTAAGGAGAAAATGAGGCAGCAGCTGATAAAGGCTATGGAAGAAGGGGGAGATGTCTCACAAGCCCTGACAGATAAAGGTAAAAACAACGTGTTTTCTATTTTAAAAGTGCTTTTTCACATAGATTTTTTTTTGTGCAGCATATGTTCTGTGAGGCTTTATGTGTAAGTTGGCTGCTAGCAGGCTAGCAGCACTAGACGCTGTAACATTTTCCTGCATATTAATTTTGAACAATGGCAAACAGTGCTGGCAGTGTTGAAAGAGAATTTAAAGATAACTTACTAGCGCTTACTTTGTTCGTTCATGAGACACAAGTGTAATAAATCAGAAGTCCTGACCACATCTTTAGTCTTGCATAACAATCTAACTGTTAGTGATACTTTTAAACTTGTTTCCATGTTCAAGTGTACCTACTAACCTAGATTAGAAATTATTCATCTGGTGGAACAAAACTTGTTGCAGTCATGTATGATGTATGTTTTGTCCATGTAAACTTGTAACTTTGCATGGTATATTCTACAAAAATACATTTAGTATACAGTGTGAGCTGCAATGAGGTAGTGTTTTATATTTCTGTGACAGTCTGAACTAACTGAATTTTGAAGTTCTTGCCTCAGTTTATGTGGCACAGGTTTAAATGTCCTGTAAGGTCAGTGGTGGACAAATTTTTTGGGACTGTGGAGCTTGAACTGTTATGGGGCCCCCTCGCAGTCAGCAACAATAGGGCAATATCCAAACTTCACTTATTAAAGAAAGTTTGGGATTAGGGGCCCTGATGCTTAAGCTTCATTTGTTTCATAGCAGATCTGCCACTGCGCAATGTGTCACTTATTGAAGTGGTATTTTACTTGGCAGGACTTATTAAAGATTTTGCCATTGTTTGATTATTTATAATTACCTTGTTGACCAGATGGGACAGTGATCTGCACTCAGACAGCAGGGACACAGCAAGTGCCAGCCCCTAAAAAACCTCCTGTGCCTTTAATGGCGAATCTTGTCACAAGCACAGCGGGTTTGTCAGCTGCCACTATAACAGCATCAGAAGCTGCCATGCAATCCATTATTGCATTGCAGAAAGAGGTTAGTTTGTTTAATTTTTCTAAGTGAATAATAAGCAATGAGAATGTGGTCACTGGTATGACATAGCAAAGAGTGATGCCTGTCAATACGGGGGGTGGGGGGGGGGGGGGGGGGGCTGAAGGTGATTTTTGTTATTATGAGAAATTGACAATTTTAACCATCACAATTGAATTGAGGGTGTCTGAATTAGTTTTAAAAAAATGTATAAAAGTTTGTTTGTGCCACCATCTTGGAGTTTGAGTCCCCAAAAAGTGTCAACTTCAATATAGAAAGGTTTCGCCAAATTTTACTGGATTTAATTGAAACTTTTCGTATGTCTTATGCAATCCAATTAAAACTTTATACAGAAGTTAATTCTGATATCTTCTACAAATCTTAAGACATGAATTTTTGCAAAGGTGGGTAGCGAAATTCCATTTTCCCCTATTTTCTATCCCAAAAAAACTCATTAAAAAAAAAAAAATTTTAAAAGATAAACCAATTTCCTTTCGTATGAATGTTTTGATTTGTTCAAACGTGCTGTTAGCCAAAACTAACAAATTGGTCAATAAATAAAAAACTTCATAAATTACTGATCAAAAGTGCAATTTTGAGAAAGTCGCATTTGAAAGTTTTTTTCAGTAAAAATGTTATTGAAAAGTGTCACACATACCTCAAAACATCCCTGCTTGGTATGCTGGGCCTCAACAATGATTTGCAAACTACCAGAGGTTTATGACGTGTGTGTGTGGGGGGGGGGGGGGGGGGATAGTATAAGTTATAGGGTAGGACGGTATATGGAATGGGGGCACTTCTTCTATGATATGAACTTAACCCTCACCCTGCGAGGGGCGGCAATTGTCGGTATTTACTCGCAAGCGCTCATGCCGCACGGGCGGCAAAAGTCGGGAAGGTCAAGCTGACCGCGCCACGCGCAAGCCGTATTTTCACGCATCAGGTCACTGACCTTTTTGAGACGTAACCACTGTGTTATTGTTCACTGTATCTCTTCTAAATCAAACGTGTTGTGACATGGACATGTTAACCAGTGAACCACTGGTCAGAATCACAAAGACTAAGCTTTCAAAGGCTCTCCCCACACTTTCAAAAGATGTAACATCGACATGCGAACTGTTGCTCAACAAATTTGCAATATTATCTTTTTCTCACAAGCTGACCACCATCTGGAGTTGTCTGTATCTAAGAACCAATCAGAAACAAGCTCTGAAATAATCTTTGCCCCAAATGCCCACATTGGTTTATTAGTATGTGTCAATCAGGATGAAACCATTTGTGTAGGGCTTGGGAGGGCATGGCTAGTTATCATGCTTTGTTCTCACGAAAACTACAGCTGTCAGTTTGGAATCATAAGTCAGATCATTAGTTAGAGACTGACAAAGATTTTGCTGGTTAATTCATTATCAAGCGTGATAAGGCATAGCAGCGAATGTTTTCAAACCGATCAATAAAAACCGAACCACGTGGACAGCGTATGTGGTCATCGCATAGCGGCATGGGTCAGTGACCCCAGATAAGATTCTCCATGAGTAAGGTCACTGACCGTGCAGCGGGCTTTACGGGTAGCGCGGGGTATGGGTTAAGCAGTTTCATGTACTAAAAGGACTAATGAAGAACCTCTCACCTTTCTACTAGCTTTTGAACTCCTTCCAGCTCATCTCAGCTATCCACAATTAAAACAGTGTAACATAATCATCACTCTTCCTCAGTTACTGATTTACACCTTGAGATGTCTTGACTGACTTTTTGCGACTGTAAGGAACACAAAGTGACTTTCTACTTGGGAATCTTTCACAAACGGTGACAAATTCCATGCCGTAGAACAACATTATAAAAACAAAAACTTGAAACAAAAGCACTGTCCAGTCAACTTACGTTGTATTCTTTAGGCTGTTATGGAGGGCATGACCTTCACCCCAGCCAAAGAGAAGGCTCCATTTATTGCTTCATTTACAGTCGACCAATCAGTGAAATTGAAGCGAGGTGAAGGTCGGGGGTGATCACGCACTCGACTATGTTTTATTATGACAGTTTAGTGGTATTGTATGCTTGCATAGAAGGGACTTATGTTACCTTGACCTAGACATGTGGGCAACATATAAAAATAAAGGTCTCGAAATCAAGTATTCACTAAAACTCACGGTTTTGGTGGGGACACTGAGATGTTATTTAGGGCTAATTTTGAGGCTCAGTGGCATGATTCTTGTGACTTTTTCTTGACCCCCACCTCACTGGAAGGCACATTTCAGGGTTATAAACATTTGAAGTTGGCTTATGGTTAGTAAAATAGTGTTCCTAAGTGGATAAACTAACTGAAAAGTACAAAATCTCAATCTCAATATCAATATTTTGAAGCCTAATTTCAATTTCAAGGCCTGCCCCCTCCCCCTTAAGGAGGATTGGAGTAGTTAACTACTCATTTGGTTTAACATCCCTTGCAGGGTATTGGTTAAACGTCTAGATCATTTAACCCTTACGCTGTGATAGTTACATACCATTGGTTACACATTACTGTAGTAAAATTTTCTGAATAGCCATTGTCGTGCTTTTTTGTTTAGACCTTTCATTTAGCTAGATCTCGGCTATAACAAGAAGTTATGGCCCAGCGATCTCATTACATGTATGTCAGTGGTTTGCTATACTGCTCATTAGGGGTCATTTTTATTTTACTGAGTAAAAAAAATATGATTTGTCATTTTCAGACAACTGAGAAGACTGGGGTTGAAATCCCAAAGTACTACAACCCTGCGGCAATTAATCCCATGAAATATGCAGAGCAAGTTCAGAAAAGGAAGCTGCTGTGGTCAAAAACTAAGGACAAGGTAAAAATTATTCCCATTCTTCATCGCCTATCAGACCAAAATCTGCCAATATTGTTTTTGTAAAATTGTTACATCACAGAAACTGGCTACTGGAAATCATCTTTAGTTTACTCTGTTCATATTTATTTCTTTTTGCTTAATGCAATAAATTGTTATGTCACGCTAGTGGAAAGGAAAGGCCCTGAAAATTGTGATAATTCTGACAGGAAAATCTATATATGTATAAATGTACCAGGTTGTAAATGTAATTTGTGGTAATATGGTCTCTATTCATTCTCCTACATGGATTTAATTACTTCAGACAGGTAAGGGGTGTTTGTTTCCGAGATATTGTCTTCTTTTGCCATTTTTGTAGGCTCAAAACTGATGCTCACCGACTGTACATTTAAAAACTTTTTCTTACAATTGCCATTGATTTTTTTTGTTTTTTGTTTAATGTTTTCAACAGTGTTATATACAGCATTCAGCTGCTGACTACACCAAATGTAGCTGTGCTGAACTTGCATTGTTATTTTGTTGATGCTTGCACCACAGGGAACATTTCCAATGAATGTAATCAGCTGACATGAGATTTGTTTCATTACATTGTCAATTAAAGATATATATTTCTATCTGCATTTCAGGAAGTAAACTCCCAATGGCACGCTACAACTCTTTCAAGTGAGCATGATAGCAAATCTAAAGAAAAATTCCGTAAACTAATGGGAATTAAACAGGAAGAATCTTCGGCAGTTGGAGAGGATGACAAAACAACGGAAGAACAGGAGTTGAAACAAAGAGAACTGTTTGAAAAACTGGACAAAGAGTACCAGTATGCTCGCATGGCAACCCACACTCACAGAGGCATTGGTCTTGGTTTTGGTTCTGCGGGTTATCAGCCACCAAACTCCTGATGGAGGAAAATGAAAATGAGTTAAACAAAACTTGGACTGTGCTATCACTGTGAGAAACTGCATATTTTGCAAGGATCATGAAACATTTATCACTGCCATGTTCATGAAGTCTAAAAGGTGGGACCTCCAAAGAATTGTATGCTGTGCTCAGATAGCTACGATTATTTTTCTGTGAATTTTTAATTACACTTCATATTTCATTCCAACCAATTTGCAAGGACTAGTGATATTGTGAAGTGTTATGCAAATACAACTTACTAGGAATCTTGTTTTCAGGTGGTGGAATACATTTCCTGTTCTTTGATAAGTCACCGTCATTTCTTTAAAAGTAAAGGACAACTCCTTGTCGATGAACTGTGCTTGGGCAGTATAGTCAGTTATTAAGCTGGGCACCATAAAACCCCAATTGAGTATCACAGATGTTTTTGCTCATATCATTTGAAATGAGCTCAGGCATGCTGTGTCAAATTATTTTACATGCCTTTGAAATATTCTGAAGTTTTGCACCTTACGAGGTAAATTACTCATAGTATTGAGTGTTTTTTAACCCTCTTTCCCATGGTAATTTCCACCCGGAATAGTGCAAGACATGAACCTATGACCATATGCATACAGTTCATTTGTAATTTATACTAGGATTTGGCAATGATTTGATGTAGACCTACAGTAGTTTATTCTCAGCCCAGGCATTGTTGACATTTGGAAAATGCAAAAGATTTTATATAGTGTGTGAGATTACTGGTGTCTTTGAAGGCATAAGTGCAAGTCTCACAAAAGCTGTCCCGTCATTGAAACCATTTTGTTGACATGCTGTCAGTTATCAGGAGAGTATTGTGAAAAAATTTTCACTGAAATTTTAGCCGCAGTTGTGGCTGTTATAAGAATAAGGTCATTACTAGACATGAATGTATGTAAAGTTCAGGTATTTTCATTTGCTTCGATATGCATATAAATTGCTCAGCTGAAGCAGTGATCAAAAAGTAGGTAGGCCTACAGATTTATTGTTACTAATATTATGTCAGTCAATAAAATCCAATTGAGTGGGAATGAATTATTAACACACTAACTACCGTACCAAAGTACCAGCTGTGTTTCCTCGCATCATCCCTTTGGACCAGCCATTTCAAGTGGTATTTTTCTAAGAGCACTGCACCTTTGTCAAATTACGGACACATGAAATTTTTGGCATGGTTTTGCAACGCAGAAAAACAATATCTATTAATATCTGAATCACATTCGGCACTGAAATTTTCAAATGCGCTGCAAAATGTGAGAACAGATGTTTACAGTCATTATCTCCACTATCACCAGTGGTTGTTGTGTTATATTATCATAGCTCACTTCATCTTCATCCTATTATGACTGCAATTTTCTACATAATGGAAAATCAATGCACTGTTAAGTGGGCTAACTTATTCTGCAACTGCTTTGGTTTGATTAATGCGGGAAATTTTTTATTTTTTTTTTGAAATTGGAACCACAGGGGTCACACCAAGGTAAGTTGTCATGACAATGGGTTTTACCACAACTGTTGCAATAAAAGTAGTCAGACAGTTAAGTTCTTTTTGATCCTTTTGAGGAGTAGGCCGGCCGCTGGGCTGGCCATAACTCAGGCTGATGTGATTAATGACATTCACAGAGAATGTTTAGGATGGAACAGGCCTGTTTAATGAGTTTTATTAAGATAATGCATTTGTTTGGCGTGCCAGTTCAAATTGTTCACACATTAAATGTGAAGAATGATATAGTAGGTGAAAGAAAAGAACAAAATGCACAGTGAAATTAAAATGTTTTTGTGTATTCATTTCAAGCACTTTTGTTTATGATCTTACAGCAGTAATTTGTCCAGGTGGCTTTTTTGTTGTTGTCTCTGGCAGCATCCATGTGGATGACTGCCTTTCATGTTGAGAGCCCAGCTTGGGGTGGTTGGCGGACAAAATTTATGACAAACTGAATATAGTTTACTTTTGTCATTATTATATCACACATTAGAAATGTTTAATTATGAGAATGAAAAGAAGACAAAATAAATTGTTAGTAAATGTTCACTTTAAAAATGTGTCTGCTTTTATCATTAATTTCACTTTAAGGGGAGGAGCGGCTCAAAATATTGACCACTGGGACTAGATCTAGACAAAATTGGGAAACAATTTCAATTCTCAATTTCTCCATAACTAGCAGACAGATTGCCCTCAGATTTTGCACATGTGTACATGGGTGTATGTTCTTTGATATTACAATGGCCAATTTGGGTTATTTGTGATATTTTTTGCGAGCTAGAGCAATTAGAAAGCCCTTAGGGCCCTTTGGTTTTAACGCATTTTCACAATTTCAGTTCTTAATTTCTCCATAACTAGCGAACAGATTGCTCTCAAAATTTGCACATGTGTCATTGAATATATATACTTTGATGTTACAACGGCCGATTTGGGTCATATGCGATATTTTTTCAGGCAGAGTAATTTGAAAACTGTGTTGTCAGATAAAAATGTAACCTACTACTTCAACGTTGGAATATGACCAATTGGAAATATGGCGTTGTAACTCTCTTTTCATACCTATTCTTAACTTGTATGCAAAATTTGAGCTCATTGCAGCCGATGGTTTTCACAGAATTATTAATTTAAAAATGTAATGAAAATTCAATATGGCCGCCGTTACCATAGCAACCGCAAAGTTAAAAAAAAAAATTGAATACATTTTTCAAATCACATTTTTCATTACCACAAATTTTATGGAAATTTATTAACAACTATGGAAAAAGAATTTTTACCCGCTCCTACCCTTAAGGTTGTGTGTGTTAATTCTTGGTTTAGATTTTGCAAATGTGAATTTCCAGATGTCTAATTCTAATACTGTATGTTTATATAATTAACTAGATGAAGTTCTCGGCAAAAACCTGTGAACCCACCGTTCTGTCTCTCTCTTTCTTTTTGGTCTACAAAGATTCCCATAATCTACAGTCTTACTACAGATTCCATGCACTCGTAAGCACTACTCACTCATTTGTGATGGGAAATTGTGGTGGCACGGAAGTGAATGCGTATTAATATCGTTTCCAGTGCGGTGGGCTTTCTTCAGGGAGCCATACCAAAGATCATTGTGTTTTACATGTTTACAACTTTTTATTTAAAAATACCTGAAACTTGAATCAACACAATCGGTCGATACAAAAGCGATTGGACTGGATTAGTTGACACTTAAGGAAAAAGGGCCAAAATTGCACCACAATGAATTACTCTCGTCACTATTTTTTTTTTTTATACATGTAATAAGATTACTCCTAAAAATTTTCTTGTTGAAATTTCCACTACAGACATCTGACATTTTGAATGTCTTCATGACAAGTAAAGCAAGTTTGAAGAAATTCATGTATAATAACTGACCAAAATTCCCATGATAGTCAGTGGGTGGACTTGTAGAATTACAGCTTCACACTTAAAATCAAAAGCTTCCAACAAAAACACAAGAAATGCGTCACACTGTGACTCATGACAAATTTATTAACAGGCTGACTTCATAAAATCTTTATGATGCAAACTCGGCAGTAGCATCCACAAACAAGAAAATCAAATTCACATTCAGGCTCTGACATAGTTATCAGAAACAACGAAGAAGAAAGAAATATCTCTGAAAGTTTTAACAGTCTGAAATGAAAACTCGCATGAAAAAGACCATATTTTTTATTCACATTATTTGCATTCATACACTGTTTCTCAAAGAGCTCTCAGAGCTGAAATACACATCATTTACGCCACCTGCGAATCTGTACTCATTTGATGATAGCATGTAATATAAATTACATCGATGAATTGATGACAAGATTCAAGCAATCTTTAACATCACTGTCTTTTATTTTACCTAAAAAAATGCATCAGGGTGTCCAGCGAAGTCGGAAAGTCGGATTTTGGTCGGATTTTTAACTCACGGTCGGAAAAGTCGGATTTTGGTCGGAAAAATCGATATTTGGTCGGAAAAAAAAATATGAAGTGTTGCGATAAGGGGAAAAAAATTATCGCGCAGAAGGAAAAAAAAAATACCCGTGAAACCCAAACCGAAGCTGCGTCAAAATCGCCCTGCCAGTTGGAACGTGAATCTGCCGAGATCACACCTGATTAACGAGACTTTGAGAAAAAGCTACACTTGCAAAGGCGGCCATTTCGTTTTTCTATCTGGACGACAGCAGTTGATAAAGCATCTCTCTTTTGTGTTTCTTCATTGTGCCCATTGTGAAATTCTGTGCAGCTGGACTTTAATGAATTCTTCAAGATCCAGATAAATCGCGGGAGATCCCATTCTAGATCTAGACTCTAGTAGTGACTGATAAAACGAGCCAGGATGACGGACGGTCTGTTTCTCGGGTTTGGGCTCTTCCACTTCGATTGAGTTTCATTTGGACATTGTTTGAACGATTTTCTCATTCATTGGCAGCCATTCATTGCTACAGGAGGCCACTCCATGTTTTTTTATCATGAGGAGGGTAACGTGTGTTTTTAGATCTGGATCCAACGTAGAATAGGTGGAAACTGGTGATATCGCTTGCTTGATCAAAATCAAGGTCCATTTTTATGGTCTGGTCAATGTCAATAGTATAGTGCTCCGATAACAAATTTCAGGAAGACTAAGAACAACCAAAAAATGGGAAAGTGCTACTTTGATCTCGAGTGGTTAAAAGATCCACAGTATAGTGACTGGCTACTTTGTGACAGTGGGGACAAGGATAATTTCCGCTGTAAATTGTGCAACAGAGCATACAAAATTGGAAAGTCGGGAAAGAAGGCTTTATCGACACATTTGTTAACACAGAAGCACCAGGATGCTGCAGCAGCAACAAAGAAAAACGCTTCCATTCTAGGATTCACCAAGACAAAGCCTGGATCTGTTTCAACTACATCAGCACCAGTATCTTATTTGGGTGGACCTAATGCTGGTTCTAAATCTAGTTGTAGTTCGCACACTCAATCTCAGCTGCCTGTGTCGGATAGCGATGTACTAAAAGCGGAAATCAAGTGGGTTCTCCATGTTATATCCACTCATAGCAGTGCTAGGTCATCCGACAATACTGATGAACTGTTCAGGTCAATGTTTCCTGACTCTGGCATAGCCCAGAAGTTCCAGTGCTCCAGGACAAAGGTGGGCTACCTTTCTATGTTTGGAATTGCACCTGCCATCAGGGACAAAATAATGTGTTCTGTTAAAGAAAGTTCCTACTATGTGTTAATGTTTGATGAAAGCCTCAACCCTGACCTCCAAACAAAACAACTTGATGTGCATATTAGATTTCTGGATGTTGATGGGCTAGTCAAGTCTAGATATGTGGATTCATACTTTCTTGGTCATGCCACAGCAGCAGACATTCTTACAAAGATCAATCCATTGATTGAAGAACTGGGAGGCCATAAATTGATCCAGTTGTCAATGGATGGACCCAATGTCAACTGGAAAGTGTTCAAGGACCTGTCATCCAGCATGCAGGAGGAACATGCCGTGTCTTTACTAAACATAGGGTCTTGTGGTTTACACACACTGCACAATAGCTTTAAAGCTGGCATTACAGAATCTTCATGGGACGTTCAAAATCTGCTGAAAGCCATGCACTACCTCTTTCAGGAAAGCCCTGCCAAGAGAGAGGATTTCAAAAAAGTGACTGGATGCTCTGTCCTCCCACTCAAATTCTGTGGCCATAGATGGCTGGAGAATGTTCCAGCTGCCGAGAGGGCAATCAGCATTCTGCAATCTGTCATGCAGTATGTTGCAGCTGCAAAGAAAGGTGAGGTGACAGAGCCCACCTGCAAGAGTTTAGGGTGTTAGCAGAGTATGAGTCAGACAAGTTGCTGATAGCTAAACTCCACAGTTTTGTGTTTGTGGCCAAAATCCTTCAAGCATTTCTTATTGCATTTCAAAAAGATGAACCCTTGGCGCCATTCATTTCAAAAGAGCTGCTGTGTGTTGTGAGGAGGCTGTATGGACTGATCCTGAAGCCAGAGTATCTCATCTCAATTGACAAGCCTGAAAATCTGCCCGCTACAAAGGACATTGCCCAGGAGCATTATCTGCACTTTTCAAAGTTCCAAATTGGATACCAAGCTGAAAAGATTCTGGAGAAAGAAAAGAAGAAGTTGTCAGAATTGCAGGTGATGACTTTCAGGAAGAATTTCCAAAAGTTGGTAATGAAGGTCATCACAAAGATGATGGAAAAAAGTCCCCTCAAAGTGCAGTTGGCCCACAACATTGGCTGCTTAGACCCATCAGCAGAGCAGGAAATTGTTGCTGCCAAGTTCAATAAGGTGGCTCAGCAATTGTGCAAGCAGGGGTGGATGAAAGATGAGGAGGTTGATGATGCCCTGTATGAGTTTCAAACGATGAGGGACAACCTAAGAGGTGTGGTGTTTGGCAAAGATGAGAGGCTGGATGAGTTTATGCTGAACCATGCAAAACTCCATGAGCTACCACTGGCCAAAAAAGTTGTCAACATGATACTCATTTTGAGCCATGGAAATGCAGAGGTGGAGAGGGGCTTCTCTGTAAACAAAGAAGTGACAGTGGAGAACATGTTGGAAGAGACACTCATTGCAAGAAGAATTATCTGCCAATATGTCAGTTCCAACAGCATCCCAGGCTTAGAAATCCCCCCTGAAATGCTGAAGAGTAGCAGTAGAGCCTACCGAAAATATCAGGAGTCATTAGAAGAAAAAAGGAAGAAAGAGGCTGAGTCAGAGCAAAGTAAAATCAGGAAAAGAAAACAAGAGGAGGTGAAAGATCTGACATCAAAGAAGAGAAAAATGGAGTTGGACATAGACATGTTGGAGAGAACCTCAGAGAGCCTGTGTGAGGAGGCAGAGAGTGCCAAGGGCAAGAAAGCCCATGAACTGCTTGTAAAGGGTAATGCCCTGAGAAGGGATGCAAAAGAAAAGAAGAAGGAATTAACCACCCTCTCATCTCAGATAGATGAGAAAGAGGGTGAGCTCAAGCTACTTTAGGGCTTCAGACTGCCCCCCCCCCCCCCCAACAATTTACATAGTGTAAATAGAATTTTTGTGTTGTGCATGGTGATAGACTTGTTAATAAAGACTTATGTAAATGATGAGCCAGTGTGGAATAGTGGAATACAACTTTATGTGCAGACTCAATGGACTAGACTTCAAATGCAGACCCAAATCTAGTTTGACTTTGCTTGGACACACAACAGAGGAGTACAATTAACAATTTGCTGTGCAGAGAAATGTGGATGTTGCTCTTGCAATAAAAAGGTTAGTTTTCTGTGTTTGTTTGCCATTGTTTTTGTGTGTTTGCACTTGTAATTTTGAAACATTTTCCGCGCGCTAGACTGGTAGGATTTTTTAAAGGAGTGGTAGGATTTTTTGAAGTTGGAAAGTGCTGGACACCCTGTGCATGGTATAAAACTGAACAAAAACAAAAAAAAAAATTACTATGGCATGAACTTTCTTGATATAGTCAAGAGTAAGCTGAAAAAGTAGTGTCAGGTTTTGTCATACAGCTTAGGGGGCATCCTTTAAAAAATTTAAAGTGTATTGAATATGGGTTTGGATTTTGGGTTTTATGGTGTGTCATCCACAATTGTGTTATCCCCAGCATTATGAAAAGCTGGGGGGGTGTCTGTAAAACATACATATGCTTTTCATTCATGACAATGAATTTAAATGAGAATTAATAAATAATCACCAAAATCGAGCATGTATTTTAATTATGGGTGACCCCTTACACTTACAGGCTACAATACCATATATATTATATATATATATCCTCTGCAATGCCCTTTTCACACTAGCATAGATTTTGTATTCCAGGGATCATAGCAGACTTTGATGAGAAAATTCAAGGTTTTTTCAAGATAAACTTTTTCATTTTCAAGGCCATAAAACACCACGACGAAAACTACGCATATCCGTGAATTGCTTATGCCCGTAAAAACCTGTGCGACTACACCACCGTCTCTGTTTCCGTTAGGCCTAGCGCCTAGGCCCAATTTTTTTTTTTTTTCAATTCGATCGTGTTTTTTGTTTTTTCAAGGTTATTCAAGGTTGTGCTCTGTTTTCCAGGCTTTTCAGGACCTTGAAAAACAATTTTCATTTTTTAAGGTTTTTCCAGGTTTTCAAGGTCCGCTATGAACCCTGAATTAACTGACAAGGGTAGTTAAACAAGTCTTTATTAATTGCTTAACATGCCTGTTTATATTGGCTCGTTATCTTAACAGTTTAACACCCCCATAGACAAGAATCATTAATTGTGACCTATCAGAGTGACAAAGTCCCGTAATTCATTGCACTTTCACTTTTAGAATAACAAAACATCCCAGTACATGAAGCACAGTTACTGCACCACGACCCCTTATCCACTATTCTCAATGGGAAAGATAATGCTCAGAATAAATTTGAAATGGTAGGTCTTTTTATTTATCTAAGAAAGAAAATGTTCATTAAGATGGCAAAGACAAATGAATCTGATGATGTAGGATGTACATTTTCTATTATATAAAGAGTTAAGCATGTTCTACAATTTCAATTTTTATGTAGGTTAATGCCATGAATTAATTAGGGCAAACTCTCCGCGTAAAACTAACACACAGTTTTTAATACACTCTTACATTACACACAGTCATTATTTTCTGGAGATAGAGTGGCCCAACACAAAGATATAAATTCCGGGTAACTGGTAACTTCCAGGATGAGGATGAGATTATTTCATTACTGTTCCTGAGGACTGGCAACTCAAAAATTTGAAAGTTCGATTATTATATTACGTTAAACTACATTCGAAGTCCCATTGAATGATCTTGGTTCTAGACTCCTAAAGCGAAAAATAAAGAGACCAGTTGTGCTAAAATAAAATAGTTTTTTGCTTTTCATGAAAAGTTTTACTACACTTTTAGAGAATGGTGACAATTTATCATCTGCTCAGTGCGAGAAGTGGTGACCTCCACCATCACAAATAAAGAGATAATCACCTCTTGCACTGAATTCACATTATGTTTATCATTGTTATGAAATTTTTCTCATCATTCGATCCATTGCACCTGTCGAAGATGACAAATTTTTCTCTCACATGAGATCAGTTAGTATACAGTAGTGTTTAGATCTGCTGTGTTTTGAAAAAGGGTGAAATACTGATGTCAAATTAGTCTGTCTAGTAATGCAACACAATAATTAAACTATCTTGTTTTGTAATGAATGACAGACATAAAATTATTCAGGAATGAATTCTCCCCAACAGAAGAGATTTAAATTAAATACATTTGTGACAAATACACATAAAATGCAAACAAGGATGTCGTTTAGAAAAAGTAAGTAATCATTATTCACTGCTAAATATGCAATGAAATTGTTAACATCATGTACATGTACTGCTATTCAAATTAAAGCGGAACAAAGGCAGCCATAGTATAGGGTTGGCCAAAAGTTACTCGTACTTTACCATAACATCTTATTAACACAGTTATATGTGTAGCCACCTAACAAAATGAGGCACATTTCCGTACTACCTGATTCGAGAAAATCGTTAAAATAATAAAAGACATCATAGAATCAATTTTATTGATTTTGCGCATTCAGTATTTTTTTTAAAAGTTTAACCATTTTACTATACCTTTTCCAAATGATAATCTTGTTTGAGAAGGGTAAATGCCTCAAAACTGACTTTGAATTGAGTCATCATCAATAATTTTGACTAAAAGCTGACACTTTAAAAGCATTTTTCTCAAAACTGGTTGTGTCACTTCCTGTCTTTGAGAGGCCATATCTTCTTTATCTATATAAAAAAAACAGCAAGGAAAAAAATTCACTGCTGCAAGGAAGAAATGCCCTGACAAAATTACATGTGAAAGCTGGTTCTTTTTGCTACTATGTCTATTCCTTTGACATGAAAGCGAAGTATCGTAATTTTGTAACAAATGAAAACAGGCATAAAAATATCGAATAATGCTTTCTCCTCAACAATGATGGCCTCCCTCCTGCCTTTCTTTTGTTTCGAATTTAAACTTCCGGTTGCGTTTCAAAGTTTGAAGGTATGAGTTTCTGTGCCATCTGCCTTATGCATGGGTCATGCCAGAGTTTTCTACCTAGATCTACATAATCTGTGTTCATCAAACCCTAAAGTAAATGTACACCAATTATTATTTTTCAATTAAATAAGGTGTTCATCAAATAAAATAAAGTTACTGATATATTAAATATTCAAAATGACCTCTTCCTTTCCCTGAACATAGCTGGCACCTTTCAGACACAGAAAGTCATGGTAAAAGTAACTTTTAGCCCACCCTATACACATGTACAATGTTTGATACTGGCTGTCAAGGAACTGGAACTTACATGGATATCATCAAAACCATAACACAGCTTCACACAACCTCTGGGTGAAATATCAACTGTAAGCTAATCAAGAGGTCAAAGTTTTGACCAGCATTAGACAAAGGCACTAAATCGTTACTAGTCTTCTTTATTTTGTTTGAAAACAGTTAAAATGACCATCTTTTATTCTTGGTTTTACAGACCTGCCACTAAATGGACACCTCCTCTGGTATATAAATCCATGCCCTATAAGGGCAACGGGAAACTGTCCAGTGATTTCCACAGAACGGAGACCGCAAAAAAAAAAAAAATTTACAAAACACAGATCACATAACGTACTCTATGTATATTTATATTAACTTAATGCGCATTACTGTCTTACACTTTACTGGCTGTCATCCTCAAATCTGGGTGGAAATTATTTTTCATACAAACAATATTTGTGATCGGATCTGACAAAACTGGGCTAAAGGTGAAACCCATACCTCTTAAAAAAATCAAAATAAAATATTTCTAAGATGATTCCAAGCAATATACAATGTCCAATCCACTTATCGCCACATGGCTTTTGTTGACATTCTGGGTAACTCGACACAATTTTTAAGTCCCAACCTGTTCCTTCTTTAACGCTACTAAATATTTCCCTGTACTCCGACGTGCCATTCCATTCTTTCCTCTTATATCGACACATTTCTCCCCGACCAGAGTACAATAAGTGCACTAGATCTACTACATGTACTATGCTGCCGAAAATGCCCATGCAATTCCCCGCATATAAGACCTCTTTATTTCTTTTTGTGGTGCTAGCGGGGTGGGAGAGCGAATGTGTGGACAAAGAGGGTGACCCTTGGCTTCAGTAACACAAGTGTGCATGGAGTGCCATGCATGAGCGCACGGCAGTAAAAGTACGGAATACTTCAGAATGTGTGGACTTTTTTTTTTCTTTCACAAAACATTTGCGCGCCAGTGATACTAGGCCTTGACCTAGATCTCTTGGTTAACTGCCCTACTGTGTGCATATCACATAGGTGCCACTTTTCCGCTATATAGCGGTTTTCTGCTATTTGAATTCCAGAACTGACATCACCACCTATAGTGCTCTTCAAAGTGTGAGATACAATTTGATACAATTTGAGCCAAGGAAAATTAATAAAATAGCACTTTAGGTCCAACCAAATTGTATTATTTATGCTTGATTTTTAAAAAAAATTCTAACTTGGGGGAAGGGGGCAACACCCCCTCCCCCAACCTCTAATCCCGGCGAGTCAAAAAAAAAGTTCCTCCTTTGTCATAATTCCTGGGTGGCACCTATGATATCAGTACCATCACTTCTTCTGAAGAAACGGTCATATCAAGGTTAAAAAGAAAAAATAAAACACTGCGCATTTGATGTATCGCTTCAGCATCTCGCAGACATCAGCAAATGTTTGCCCCTCAACAATGATAGTGAAGGAACCGGTGACAGTATGCCAATATTAGAAGAAAAAGGGACATGGTTGCATTATTTATTGGACACTTTTCCCACAACACGCTAATGGTGATGGTTGATTTGGGGGGGGGGGGGGGGGGCTCCATTCTCTTCCACCACTAATCTGATATTTCGACTTTCTCTTTACTCTATGAAATTCAGATGGTCCCATTGATGTTGAGATATTTGGATTGCACTGTATATTGACTGAATGCAAGAGAAAAAAAAAGGCTAATCTTTCATATTGACAAGTAAATCTCAGTTTCCATAGAAAATATTTTCCCCTCTGGGGGACTTTTCTCAGGAATTTGGACTTTCACTGTAAGTCAGATTTTGCCAGATCCACTCACATTTTTCATGCCACTATGACACCTTAAATAAACAAGTCCTGTAAACTAAGGGACAGCTGGCAGGTCATTTTTACCATTGATTTAATGTTGTCTCACAGATATACAATTGGGGAAAAACAGTGAAGCCTATGAACCTGATCTAAGCTGCCTCCACCAGATATAAATCTTAAGTTCTAACAGCAAAAAGAAAAAAGGGTACCCTATGACCTCTGTAAGTTAATTTTGTTTTCCAAGTGTTTACTGGACTGCAGAACATGGTGCTCACACTACACACACACAGCTCCACTTTGCCATGAATATGAAAAAGACATATATATGTACTCTTGACAATTATTTTCCAGTGTTATCCAGGTGCAATTCATCTTTCATGAGATCGCTTATTATCAAAAACATGTTATCTTCAGCAAAGGTCCACACACACTTCCCTCATCTACATTTCATCACTAGTATCATTTCCACTCACACATGTATAACGCATGCCTGTGAACATGGACCATTCAAATTAACTGGACAACTAAAGATTTTATTCATATGACATGATTCAAACAGGAATTCTGGTTCAAACATTCCTACACTGTCTACTCTAGTATCTCCCTCTCTGACCTCCCCTAACCCAACCTCCCCTTTCTCCCATAGTACCTCTTCCCCCCTCTCCCATGGCACCCCTTCCCCAGCCACTCCCCCTGAAAGGTCCACCTCTGCCTCTGTTACCCCACACCATAGCCCTCCCCCTCCCGCGACCCTCTACCTGTCCCCTCCCTCGACCCTCTATTTGCCCCCTCCCTCTACCCTCTCCCCACCCGCCCCTACTACCTCTTCCTCTTGGCATTCCTGGACCTTCCTCCCAGGCTCTTTTTCTGCTCCAGTTATCTCCGCCTACATCTTCCTGTTCCTCATAATATTCCTCCCCATAACCATCATCATACGATTCACCATAAGCTCCATCTCCACCATCCCATTCCCCTTCTTCCCCATTTCCTTCATACCCATCCCAGCCACCAGCTCCCCCGGGTTTGCCATAACCACCCCGCCCTCTAACTCCTCTGCCCCTTGCTACTATTCTATGATCATAGTCTCCAGTGTGCATCACCCGTTCATCCATGTCTTGATAGTCACCATACTCCTCTTCATTGTAACCACTGTCAAGTCCATGACCTCTGTGAAACGTCTCTGACATCTGACCTCTGTGCGCACCCTGAAAGTCACGCCCGTTATTGCGTGGATCACCAGCATTATTTTGCCTAGGTGTCTGGCCTGGTGGATGCCTCTGCTGACGAAAATCTTGATCCTCCAAATTAAGAGGACCCACTGGGCCATTGTAAACACGTGGTCGATAATCTAGATCCATATCTATATTGGCTGTGGCCCCAGTTTGATTATGACCTTAAAAATAGAAAGTGAGAGAGAAATCCTTGATGAAAATTGGAAAACATGAGTTAGGAGGAAAAAATGAGAAGTAGCACATGGATACTGGCGCCTAAAAGCCAAGCATATATATATATTGCAATTTTGTGCCATTTTGAATGAAATACATTTCTTGAGTACAACAAAAAAAAAAATAAGAACACATCTTCACAGACAAATTCCATTTCAAAACAGCTGCTGCATATTTCATTCTGCCAACTTTTATCCTATTTACACTTCTTGACCACAATAAAAGCATGATGATCTTAATCCTCACGCTACGAGAAGTGTCGAAATACAGCATTGACTTTCCAGGCTTTCAGTGATCCACTCTGCAAGGGCATACCAATACGGCAAGGCCAAGCTGACTGCGCAAGCCGTATTTTCACGCGTCAGGACACTGTCCACTTTGAGATGTAACTACCATCTTATTGCTCACTATTACGCTGTATCTCTTCTAAATCAAAGGCATTTTGACAAGGACATGTTAACCAGTGAACCACCAGTCGGAATCACAAATACTAAGATTTAAAAGGCTCTCCCCACACTATCAAAATGTGTAACATCAACATGCGAACTGTTGCTCCACAAATTTGCAATCTTGTCTCATTTTCTCACAAACTGACCACCATCTAGAGTTGTCTGAATCTAAGAACCAATCAGAAACAAGTTCTGAAATGATCTTTACCCCAAATGCCCACACTGGTTCATTAGTATGTGTCAATCTTGACGAAACCCTTTGTTTAAGGCTTGGGGGTGTAGCTAGTTATCAAGCTTTGTTCTCACAAAAATTACAGCTGTCAGCAGTTTGGTTATTTTCAAATGCATTTTATGAGCATAAATTGGGATTTTTAGCATTCAATCATCGTTTACCTGTATTCAGCAGACATAGAAAGCTAAAAACAGCAAAATCGCGATCTGGATAAGGTGAACCCAAAATGTCATTAATACTTCAGAGTGATTATTATTAAAAAGGCCAACGCACCTGGAAACCTCTCATCTTTGTCCATGTCCTGCATTGGATCTAAAAGTAAGAAAAAGTTACAGCGTGTTTAAATTCAGGGAATCTATGATCTTAAAATGCCAACATTTGGCACTTTGTCCTACATTCAGGCAGCATACATCCTGTCATGTCTCACATCAGTAAAATGTACATGTATTTCATTCACCAGCTTCACAATTTCATACATCCATCACAAACTATATTTTTCACAATGAATTTAGGTGAAAACCACATGTTCCTGAGTTTTGTGGTTGGCTCAGAGCCTCCATACCGTGACAGACGTGCTGCACTCTGAAAATCCAAGCCTGGACTCGCAACTCAGTGCTTGTATTGGTTTTACGTTCTACATTTTTTATTTGTTCTGTTTGTTTACATTGTATTGTATTGTGAATAAGGGATGGGTGTTTCTGGTGCACCAGTACTTCATTAACCAATGCACTTTTTGAAATTCATATAACATTCTTGACTTGACATTTGGTTTCTACAAATCGATTTCTGGCTGTTCCAGCTTCAACAGAATATACTATATATATATACATGTATATTCATGTTAATTTCAGAGAGCCTAGACAATACTCATATCTGTTGACTGTTGCCCACACGAATGACCCTATAGAATACTTCGCTTTCATCAAGAAAACTACCCTGAACAGTCACTTCCATAGTGTGACGCCTACATCTATCATGTAATTTTAGTTGATGCTGCACCTAAAATTTATATATAACACAGCTGCATCCTCCCTGATCATTGATCAAGTAACTGCAAAGTACAGAAACAAATCTTTTTGGGCGGAAATGATGCCACAACAAACTCATCATATGGTGCTAACTTACAGTCACTGCATCATATCATAAGAGGGTGGGATGTATGACTCTAATCCTCTTGGAAGAGGTCAATGTCTTTTCATTAAAACCGCTGGAAACAAAATACAGACAAATTTGAAATTAGTGCTGTGATGATACTGACATTGTAAATTACAAAAACTAAATATATATGACTCACCCCTGTTTCCATGTTGCTTTGGTCCAGACGACAACTGATCCTTGTTACCAACAGGCCCTTGTGATTGAGGGCCAGGCTGCCTGACCATCATCGGTGGACCTTGCCGCAAATGTTCTGAAGGACCCAGAAGACCAGGCCGCACAAAGCGCTCAGGCCCCTCCACCTGACCTTTATGTCCTGGCGGTCTGAGGGGCTCTCCCATCTGACCATGTGGAGGAGGACGAACCCCTTGTCCCTGGGGTGGCCTGATGTTATTTTGCTGAATACCCATTTGCATTTGTGAGACTGGAGGTCCAAGATGTCTTGGACCTGAGTTTCCTTGTAGAATGCCTTGTTGATTTTGATCACGACCAGCCTGGCCAGATGGTGGTCCTTGTTGTGCTCCAGGAATCCCAGTATGAGGCCCAACACTGCTCTGACTATTAGTTTCACTGTCGGCATTGCCAGACGATCCTTGACTATCGGTTTTCTGCTGAGGTCCTGAGTTAGCATTATTTGGCTGTTGCAAGACATTAGATCCCATTGGCCGCGGGGCTCCTCCTGGTCCACCAGGTATAAGGAGCATCTGTCCGGGTCCACGTGGACCTAAAACCGGCTGTCCTGGGGCTATGAACATTCTGGGGCCTCCAGCACCTAGCATCAATGGCCCACCTGGTAATAGTAATCTCCCAGCTTCACCAGCTGCCAAATGCTGGCGCAGGGTTCCTGCTAATGCTACCCCCAGTACTTGCTGAGCAAATAACAAACTTGAGGAAGTGGGAGGTAGAAACGGAGGTTTGGGCTGCTGCTGCTGTTGTTGCTGTTCCTTCTTAATCTGATCAACATCAATCTCTCCAGCCCACGCCTGTTCAAACATTTTGGGAACAGGCCGAGCATAAGGCACTTTCTTGTGAGCCGCTCTTTCTTCTGCTCGAAGTAATGCTGCGTCTTCCTCCCAGTCTAAGCCCGGTATGGACGGCAGCTCATTCTCATTATCGGGTTCTTCTGAAAATATATGTAATGGTATCAGCAAATCTTTGTGCACTTAAACATATATTTGAAAGTAAACCCAAACTGCTTTAGGAACTAGCCGTGATTACAAAGAAAAGATTGTTTACCAATCAATACTGCTTTATTTTCATACACCAGCCTGACAAAGTGAAATAAACACAATGATTTTTTTTAACTTTTAAAATCAAACCTTCACTTTCTGAGGAATAAATGTTTTGTGAAACTGCTTTCATGGTGATTTCCCTTACAAGGATCTAAGGCTGGTCTCTGAAATAGTCTAATTGTACACTAATGGAACATGAAAACCCCAACAAATGAGAGTCTTAAGGCAATCCACGGGATTCACCCACTGAAAATACACTGATTGCTTAAAAAATATCGATTATGAGATTTTTCCCGATTCTTATGGAAAAATATGCGAAGAATCTATTTTAGAAGGTCTAAAACCCTAAAAATGGTCATAAATTATCAAAAAATGCCTTCAAAGTAGGCAGGGGTGCTGCAAAAAGTTTTAGAATAGCTAAATTTATCAATTTTCCGACCTTAGCAACCAGCCTTCAAAGTAATGGGAGCAACGAAAGTTTGGTATCGTTGGAAAGATCGCGACCGCCCGCATTCAGCCATGCTGCTTTCATTCATGTCTCAAAATATCGTGGGAAACCGTGGGGCTATAAAGAGTGACTGTGTTCCATAAATCCCGACAGTTCATTGGTTGACCTGCGTGATCACGCAAGGTCGCCGGGGTTATCCCGTGAATACTTTATTCTCATTGGCTGGGACGCTGGCAACAGGGGATTCACCCATCCCACAGTGCACTGCGGTGTAAACAAGATGGCGAGGTCCGTGTGGATGAACTGAAGTCGTTTTCTTACCCTTTCCTTTGTTTATTTGCTGATTACAACCCGAGAAAATACTGATCAAAAGCACTAAGTATGCTAGTTACGATAATATTTTGTGTCTTTATTTCATATTTTGTGTTTAGTTTCTTTCAAAAGACGCTGTTAGCGTTACTGTCAATTCATTTTTCTCCTTTTTTTTTCTTTAGAGGGGTGGATATAAGAATTTTCATATTTGGATACTAAATAGTGACTTTCTTCAATGAATTTGCATGTCATTGTAATGTGGAATTAAAAACATGCAGAAAAGGATTTACTAAACTTTTCCAGTTTATTTCAATGGTTTGTTGTTGTATTTGCACTTGTAAATTGTTTTTTGATATTTTCTCAAAACTGTGTTTCTGTCCCTGGAAACCACTGAAGAACACCATATCTCCAAAAGTTTTAATCTTAGAGTGCTGAAATTTGCAGTGGTTAATGTTTATTATCATACCTCTGACTGTACAAGAGCTTTTGTCTGAAAAATGATTCAATCTTGAGCTACAATGATTTTTAGTTTTTATTTAAAGTACAGCTGCGGAACTCAATTTGAGTCTCCAGAGGATATGCCACATTGTGAAAACTAACAGGATATATCCCAAATCCTTCTGTAAAGTCATTCATGCCAATATTATGTATTGCTATGCAAAATTATAGTTCCCTTGGATCAAAACTCTTTGAGTTATGGTGTTCTTTATATTATGGCCAAAAATTAACGTTTTTTTGCCGAAAAATGCCTACAAAGTCCACATTTTTTTGAAATTTTACAAAATATATTTTTCACCTCTATATTTCATCAGAAGTTTCCCCTGTATATGACAAAAAAAGTCTCAAAGTCATTAGAACTGAATATTGCCCTTGTCTATAGCCACCTCCCCTTAAAAACACAGCTAAAAGGAGTTATTCTGGACTCCATCCTGATTGGAATCCGAGACTCTCATATCTATATTTTAAAAAATAACCAGGAATTACCGGCAGATGCTAGTAAACAACTTTCATGATGTAGAAACCTCACAGGCGACCTGTTTTAATCAACTGATCCCAAATAAATGAGCCATAGCATCTTCAGAAAAAAAAAAGCAGTTATACTGTTTGCATTAACTCTTTCCGTACTTTTCACCGATACATCGGTTCCTCCGACTGACGCATTTGGACTAATTTCTGCTGAAGTGCAGTAATAGTGGCATCGGTTGTACCACAAACAACAAAAACACTGGGAAGCTAGATGGACACAGTATCGTTGAAATGCCCAGGGGTAACAAGGAGAGTACTTTTTGCCGATGTATCGGTCCCCCCGACTGACGCATTTGGACTAATTTGGGCTGAATTGCAGTATGGAAAGAGTTAATATACATACGTGTTTCACCCTTTATCTGTAAATGCTCTGGTAGACCATGCTCCAAACCCATGCCAGGTAGATTTGGTGCTGCAGACTCTTGAGCTGGAATAGCATTTCAACATAATTTTTTTATTCGGACAATTGACATATTGAAATTATGTTCTGCAATATGATGTGCTGATTCCATTTACTGAAATAAAACACTATCCATGCAGTATTAACCTTCATCTACCTTTTTTAAAGTGACAACTTTTGGTGCTCTTTTTCCTGCAACCAACTGCAGCCTAAAGTCTGGCTAACCACATGAAATCAATTAGTAACAATGAATACCTTGAACATCAATAAACTGTCACCATCCCTTAAAGCTGCAGTAATCAATTTTGGCTACTTCTCAGGAGAAACAGAAAACGGTTCTATTTTAGCGTAACCGTTCTAGTTACCATGAATGCTTAAAAGTTTGCTATTTGGTTATTTTCAGCTTAGGAGTCTATAACCAAGATTATTTGATGCTGCATTGAATGTACTTAAGTGTATACATATATAAAATCTGAATTTTTGAGTTACTAGTCTTAAGGGATGGTGATGAAATGATGTGCTTGTTTTTAGTTGTTGTTGCTATTTGCCTCTTTTCCCTTTTCTTCATTTATTAGGAAGCTGTGCTAAAATGTTACATACATTATGCAAACCTGGCCTTTCACATTTTTCCTCATTCTTTTCCTGTCTCCTTTCCATGCTGACATCAATGTCTTTTTATTAACAACAAAAAGATTTCACAGAAAGTAATACTCACTGTACTCCAATAGTTCTTGCTCTATCATGCCAACTGGCAAAGTATTCAGATTATATTTGTCTCTCATCTCATCGCCAGGACGATTCCTTGTCCAGAACTTTCTGTAAATTTTATTATGGTAGACAAATAAATCACCAGAAAGAAAATAGCGCCAGCAAAAATTTGCTGTCAACCAAAAATGTCATATCTAATTTTCATGTTTTTTGCCTCCATTCTTTAGCCTTTTTCATTTGTCCGAAGTCTTCTTGAGAAACAACATTGTCTTTCATCACAAACTCCCCTAGATATATATAATCATAATGTAATTAACTCCATTGTTTTTATTGGATGTAAATTATTATAATTTGGTTTTCAGGAGAAGCAAAAAAATGAATAACTTTCTCTGACAGACTTAACCCTCATGGTGCGAGGGGCATAAAATACGGCAAGGTCAAGCTGACCGCGCAAACCATATTTTCACATGTCAGGTCACTGCCCTTTTTGAGACAGAACTACTGTCTAATTGATCACTGTATCTCTTCTAAATCAAAGGCATTGTGACAAGGACATGTTCACCAGTGAACCACTGGTTGAAATCACAAAGACTAAGCTTTCAAAGGCTCTCCCCTCACTATCAAAAAGTGTAACATCGACATGCGAACTGTTGCTCAACAAATTTGCAATATTATCTCATTTTCTCACAAGGTGACCACCATACAGAGTTGTCTGTATCTAAGAATCAATCAGAAACACACTCTGAAATGATCTTTGCCCCAAATGCCCACATTGGTTCATTAGTATGTGTGTCAATCAGAATGAAACCATTTGTTCGGGGCTTGGGGGGGTGTGGCTAGTTATCATGCTTCGTTCTCACGAAAATTACAGCTGACAATTTGGTATCATAAGTCAGATCATTGGTTAGGGACTTACAAAGGTTTTGCTGATTAATTCATTATCAAGCGTGATAAGAGATAGCAGTGAATACCGATCAAATACAAACCAAACCACGTGGACAGTGGTAGTGTGGTCAGCGTTCATCGGCAAAGGTCAGTGCAAACCAGATAAGATTCCCGGTGAGTAAGGTCACTAACCGGACAGCAGGCTTTAAGCAGTAGCGTGCTGGGTGTGGGTTAATAATTATGATACTTTAAAAACTTGCGAGCTGAAGAGGGCTACAAGCATGCCAAATGTCTCAAATTTAAAAAAAAAAAGTCAAGTTATGATTATTTACCATCGTGCCCACGATAAATGCAAGTGAAAATCGTAAGAAAATCCATTAAATATCTATGGTCTAATTTCTCACTATTAATATTATTCTGTGGTAGAGGTAGAATGTGCATTTAGTGTACAGATCCACGCATCACTATGGCGATTGTGGCACTGATTCTGATTCGTTGGCTGATTTGCATTGTGAGCCATGAACCAACTGGCGGCGAGCTAAAAGCAGGTTGCTACAATAAACAAAGGCACGTGTGGACATGTTCAATGGGAGATGTTCAGTCAATTCTTTCACTCCCTTTCCCTTGTTCACACGGATGGTAGCGAATCTGACCAGCTTGGATCCATCCTTTCCACTCCTGTCATAACAACGAACTACAATGCAACTAGCAGGTATTTTAACCGCTTAGACATGTCTCAAAGTCACACTAATCAGCTGATCCACCGGCCATTATTAGTGGCGGAAGAACAAAACAAAAACAGTCGGTAGGTGCTAGATGTTTTCTCCATAAAAATGCAGGGCACATTACAGTTCATGCATCTTTATGTGAGAGATAAATGTGCATCTTTCTAAAAGTACAGAGTATCAAACAATGAAACTGATGGAGGATTTCAGTATTTTAGACATGGGCATTGGCGGGAACCAGAAAATAGGGCTGCAAATCTCTCAGAACCATCTGACAGACCTAAACCTAGTTGTGTACTTGTATATTTCACATTTTTTATGAATACATGATGATACACGAATACACATTGGCCGGGGGTGGACGAAAATTTCATACATGGCTGAGGTCAGTCCTATGGAAGACAACTATTACTTCTGATGAGACAACTTACGTAGCATGATCATTGGAGCCAGATGCCAGAATATGGCCGAGTGGATGCCAAGCGACACTCCAGACCATTCCTTCATGGGCCTCCTCCATACCTCCTACTTCATGATCACAACCAACCATCCAAAACATAAGGGCACCATCTGCACTGCCACTGACAAATAGACCCTCGTGGATAGGGTGCCAACCAATAGCTGTATCAGCAAAGAAACACAAATAACAAATATTTTTTTCAAAGCAAGAAGCTGTTGGCATTTCTAACAGGGCTCATTTCTAGTCTAGAATACTTGACCGAAGGCAATTGAAAATAAAGCATTTGAGACTGTGACAGAAGAACACTGCTGTGAAATTTTGTCCAGCATCATATTTCTTGCACTTACAGCGTATGATTCAAAATGGAAATTTTCATAGGATAATATCACTACATAATCTTCCCATTACGATTTTTAAACAAACTTTGAACCCCTGATTCCTGTGTTATTTCACAAGTTTGTCCCAAATCACATTTGTGACCACTGCCTTCTGTAACAGTCATTGGGAACGGTCTTATTTCATCCCCTTGCAATGACAAGGTTTTTTATCTCCATTTTTTGGCTGAATTGAGTTCCACACTAAACACTACTTCTACAGACTTGCTCCACCATGGGTCGAAGTATCAAACAGGTTCGGTGTGTAATACAGTAGTCTCCGTCTAAGAACTCGCCGCCTTAGAACCCGATCCGCCTTAGAACCCGCTGTTGCTGCGAAGCCGATTTTTTTCACTGTAATTTACATGCGTAAGAACCCGCTCTGAAACGAAAAATCCGCCTAAGAACCCGGCATTTGACCGTGAGACAAGCATACTTTTACGTAAAATTTCGATATTAAACACAAAATTCTCTTTCAAGTTGACGGAATAGAATAAAGCCACACAGTACAGTGAAAGAGAACAGGTGGAGGGAAGGTAGGGGGAGTCGAACCGCACAAAGGAAGGAGCCCAGTTACGTCTTTCGTGTGCAAGCAGGCCACTCCTAGACTAAATTAGCATAGTCATTACCAAACATCTATTGTTGTCTGACTCGAGGGGCAGAATTTTACACGTAATTGACCACGCGCTCGGTTTGCATGGCACATGTACATGTACCGAAGGCTGTATGTTGTTATTACACATGGTATCATTGGGCCTCGTGTTGTATCCGCCTAAGAGCCCGCCTTTTCTGTCTCCCGTTGACCGGGTTCTTAGGCGGAGACTACTGTACTTATAAAAAGAAACAAAACAACGTATCTCTAAAGCTACGAGCACATGAAACTTTGATCATCAATTTCTCAAAAGTTGACGGAAGGCAGCTAGAACCTTGTCATTCTATGGTGGCGATTTGTGTGAATGTATTTGTTTGTCATTTTCCTGGCCTGGATAATCCAACCGCCAATCTCCCCCATGATAATATTTAGAAGAAATGAAAATTTTTCACAGACTGTTAAAAAAAATTTTTACATTCTTTTTTGTATCATGATAATATTTAGAAGAAATGAAAATTTTTTACAGACTTAAAAAATTTTTTTACATTATTTTTTGTATTTTCATTTTTAAAACTGACCAGTCGCTTCTCTTTTGTGTCCCTTGAAAGTCTGCAATTCTTCTTTCAAATTTCTGATATCAAATAGCTTGAGCAAGTGGTCTCGAGACGCTGTCAACATCCAGTTTCCATTCTGATGCCATTTCAGATCCATCACTGTGTGCTTGTGAGCATGGCTGGCAGGGAAAAATTAAAAGAAAATGTGAGTTCATTAATAATTAGATACAATCTCAAGGCTCAGTGTGGCCTCTAGAAATTATTTAATTTATAATACAGACTCAAAACCACAATGATAATAACTGAGACAAGAGATAATATTTCTTACAAGCAAGAGCTACACAGTATCTCCACTTTTTGCAGGGCTGGATTTGGATGAAGGGAGGCCCTAGGCTAGCTGTGGGGCCCCTCCCAATCCCCCACCTTCACGCCAAGTGTTTAGGTCTTTATTTCAGGAGGTTTGCTGCCCTTGGCATTTACACCTCAATTTTTCTTGTTTTATTTTTCTTGTTGTGGTGGGGATTAGTATTTTACAATTTTGCCTGGGCAGCGACCTTGTACGGCCTGCTCTTCACGATTTCCAACGGCCGAGGTATTTTTAACGTGCGCAATGTGCCTCCAAATTTTTCGTCCTTATCTGAGAAGACTAGGTGCTCGATCATACCTAACAAGTAACATAGGATCGGGGTCAGGCAAGTATGATAAAAACCCCCAAATTCCAACACGCCTGCACCGACCAGGATTTGAATCCGGTACCTGCTAGACCACCTTTGTGCCAAGAGGAAGATGGAAATGTTTTAAATAATTTGAGTATCTAGTAACGCCAATGATGTTGATTGATGTTTAAAATTCTGCTTTTTGCAATTTCCACCCCCGCCCTTTTGGTTTAGCTTGTCATGTGCTGAGGCTCAATCATTCGCACTTTTACCGTAACTGACCCTCCTCCCCCCATTTCCAGCCCAATAACACCGGCTGGCATTGTAAAATAGAGAGCTAGGAATATTACAAAAGATTAGTTCAGAAATTACAGGGCTGTGTAATATCATGCGAAAGAAAAGGCTACTTGTGTCACAGAATATTATGCAGATTGGCCAGAGGCAGCGTTGCCCCCCCCCCCCCCCCCCTAGATTTTGAGGCCCTAGGCTTCAGCCTACCTAGACTAATGGTGAATTTGGCACTGACTTTTTGTTCAGCAGTGCCGTAAAACAAGTGTAATACACTATCACAGCCAATGTTTACATCCAGGAACCGGGTGTTGTTTGGCTGGATGGTTTGTATGTGTTTTTCTTTCAAAGCCTTGTAACAGCATGTTAATTCTTCAATCAAGCCGAAATTAGAAGTACGCATTGTGTGAAACGCTTGCTATTATATACAAATGCATAAATTTATGTGTGCAAGCTTTATGGCAACTTACCCATGAAGAATCAAAGTGGGAATAGGTCATTCCACTTTCCTACCCCATGGCTACAAACAACCTGCCCCCCCCCATAGGATTAGACTTTGTTCTCGTTTGCCCAAATTATGCCAACTTTTTAGGTAAACACTGGCCAAACCAATACACTTTTTTCCTGTCTGGCCAGACAGAGGATATGTGTGTGCGCCTGAAGAAAGGTACCAGTTGTCGGTACAGCTGTTTTTGAGCTAGGGGGTGAAAAGGTAGAAAAAGTCGTGCCTAGTCAAAAATGTACTTCTAACAGAAAACAAAAGTTTAACAATTTCTAAAGAGCATATTATGAAAAGGAATTTGGAATATTTTATGTTTAAATATTATTTTATTAATTATTTGTACAACATGTGACTCTTCACGAAGTAATATTGGAGTGGTTGTTGCTAGGGGACCGTGGACTAATTACAAAGCCGTTATAGAAATAATACTGAGTAGTGTTCACTGCTCATCTATAGTTTACCGTGCAACATGCCACGGTCCCCTAAAAACAGCCAAGTCGGAAGTTTTTTGGATGTTGTTAGGAGAGCGCAGTATTTTACATAGAAAGCTAGATCTGAGCATTGAACACAACTCAGTAGTTTCCCTCTTTGCCTTTGTAATAAAACTACGCTCCCCCAACAATATCAAAAAAGTCTGTCATGGGCGAGAGCTGTTAAAGCTGTTTTTCTCAGAAGTTTGTTTTTGCCCCTTGTCTTACAAAATGTGTAATATCTTCAAAACTACTTAAGATACTGGAAAATTTTTTAAAAGCAGCGTGTTCAGCAGTGAATTTTCTAGAACAATATGCCCTTATATCAAAATCCAAAATTTGCGACAACTGGTACCTTTCTCCAAGCACACACACACGTGTGATTTGAAAATACATTAAATCATAATGTTTTTAAGTTTGTTCCAAATGACAGTTTATCATGACAACAACAGAAACAACTATTTCCTTAGTACCCTTAAATATTGGAAAGCTGATGGAAATGAACAAATAACACAATCTCAGCTTACAGTGTAGCTAAACTGTTCCCTGTGCGAGGATCCCACAACTTGACTGGCTGCTGGTTGTCTTTGCTGCCCGAAGCCAAAAGTGCTTTTTGTGGATGCCAGTCGACACATCTCACATCAGCTCCATGACCTGAGGAAAAAAACCATCACATGTTGTTCTGGTGGACATGACTGCTCTGCAAAAAAACATGGCCAGTGTAATTATTTCTAAACATCTTATGCACTTACTGTCACCAGCACTTTAATCCTTTCAAGTTCTTGTGCTGGTATTGTTTTGGTCCCTGTGCCAAGATACCAGCATGTGGGCAGTGCTAAAATTTAGTGCTGAAGATCATGAGATTATAGGTATTACAGCTAAATTATAGCTCTGCCCACATTCACTGATTAGGATCTTCAACATTAAATTATAGTCCTGCCCGCTGCCAGGATCGGGTTGTAGGGACCAATGTAGACGTTCTGCACCTTGCCAGTTTACCAGTGCAAGAACCTGAAAGGATTGTGAGGAAGGAATCTGCCATCTATTAGGTTCTGATGCCCTGAGTTTCCCAATATCCCAAACTTCACAAATTGTAGTTTTGAGCTGGTTGCCAAATGCACAGTGCTCATTGGTTTCATTTTATAAATTGGCTTGGTTTACTTTGTTTCTTGTCATATAATGCTGACATGAGTTTTACCTGAGCAGCTATGTGGCAGTCACAACAATGATGAGACAATATCAAGACTGTTCAAAGAATAAACCTAGGGATGCACCTGCCAACTAGTTGGATAGTGGCATCATGACATTTAGTTTCACTTTCAATAAAACCCAGTGCACCACCCAACTCACAGGATCTCACTGAAACTTTATGTCATGACGTCAACATGCAACTAGTTGGCAGTTTAAATTCAGCTTGGGTGTACCTAGGCCGACAGTAGAGTACAGCTGTTGGAAATTCCTCATTTCATTATAAACCATTATAGTAGAAGCTCACAACAATGCAAGACAATAAAGATGTGCAGCACAAAGCTGGTAGGGATAGCCTCACAGAGAATATTACTGTGCTCATCAGAGCAAAAACCAAAACTGCTCTAGCCTCATAACTGTTTCCTCCAACCTGTTCGAACTCACTGCATAAATGTCAGTATGAGCTCAAACTATCAGTTTCTTATTTCAGTGAATTGCTTCTTTTTCCTGCTAATAAACCTAATACTAACCCTGTAAACTCAGTCATTCAAGGTTAACCTTTTCACATCATGGGGATAATGGCTCTCTCATACCCAATGTCCATTCCTTCTTAAAAGTGGCTATTACCTGTGTCCTCACTATTTTGGGGTGTAATTAAAAATTCATATATAAAATCTTCTGACAAAGCAAGAGTATGATATTTGGTATCATTGGAAAGCTTATTCAGAGAACAGTAATGACAAAAACAGTATGTGCTATAAAACTATGTGTTATCCCAAGCGGAGCAGGGTGCCACGAAACCGCCAGAGGCCGCATCTTGCAGGCTACTGGTGTATCAACAGCCCGCGCCTGGTAGGTAAGGGACGATGTGAAAAGGTTAATACTCCACAGGAATATACTTTTACTGGGAGTTTCTATAACACGAAGTTCTTAAAATTATTTTCCTTCATTAATTATTGTTTGAGCCCTGTACTATTTACTTTGTACATGTCTCATGATGAGATAAAAAAAAAGTTCCCCATTAATGTCAAAAGGATCGTTTTCTCACTACATTTGTCATATGCTACATGTTCCTAGTGCCTACTTTTTTTGGCTTTCTCCAATAAATTTATCATTTGAATTTATACATAATCTATAAATTCACTAGTTTACTTGTTTTGGGTCACAGTAACTGAGGTTCCTTTGTGAGATGGACAATCACAGTGATAAAAAAACGTTTGCATCAATTAGTCTACTTATTGATATTTTCAGGATGAATACTTGGTAATATAGATAAAGTATTTTTCTGGAGAATTTCAGCTATTTAGAGACAGCAACTGCGAGTAGAATATACAGAAGTCTACTTCAGATAGTATGCCTTTTTAAATACTGTCATTTTCAGCATAGGTTTTTTTCTCCCTGTGTGTGTAAAATTCTGTGAGTAACTACTCAAGACATTTCATATTTGTTACAGTATAATGTGTCCCAATCCTGATTTCATCATCGTATTATTATAGTACTAATAGAAACCGCGCGCACACACATACAGATTGATGCAAATAATCACAACATGGTACATGTAATTTATGTACCGCTGCAATGTAGTAAAATAACTTCTGAAAATATTCTTAGTCCAAATGGCAAATTCTTTTGACTCTGAATTCTGGCAATTTTATACCTAGCTCCTGATTATATGAGTCTACAAAATGATGTAAAACAGCAGTTGAAACATTTCTTAAGCCAGACTGTTAACTCATGCAATATAATTTTCTTTTTTTTTTTTGTTGCCATATTTTATGCTGTGATGGCAGTTCTGAGTTGTATGTCGTTTGCGCTCATCCAAGTGCCCATCTAGTCTTCACACTGAATTCTGCTGCTTCTCACTTTTTGTGCTGCGATTTACAGTTGTGCCCAAAACAAGAATGTTATTATAATGTTTGCATACCAACATCATTATGTTTTGAAATCATGTGAGTAACAGAACAGATTCCACCTTGTCAGTGATCAAACTCAAGTTAATGCTGGCTGGAAAGTTGAACTGGTTACTGGCAGGAAGTAAATTAGCAGCATACTGCTCTGATTACAATTAGTGAAATTCAGATCAGTTAGTATATTATTTGACTGTTTATCTCGTGCAATATAAAGTTGAAGTGTGGCTTAAATTTTCCCTATGATGAAAAATTAAGACACTGATTCACTTTTAATTCCCACAAATGATCCACACTTGCCAATATACTGGACGTACTTAATTGTAGTATGGTGGCTGCAAAAGCATAGCTGTGCTTATGTTAGAAAGTGTCATGGAAAAAAGGCATACCTCTGAGAATTCTCTCTTCATGACATCTCATAAAATCCCAGATTCGAACAGTTCCATCATCTGAGCATGAAGCAAATTTAGTGTCCGAGGGACAAAAACTGCACAGGAAGAAAAACGACAAACTCATTTTATACTGTTAAGAAAAACAATTTATTTCTACAATGCTTCCTTATTTTAAAGTAAATGGTGCCAATATATCAATAAAAATCATTCACTTATAAAATATAAACATGGAATACAGTTGTCATATTGCACATTAAAAATGGCTCGAATTGACTAGATGTTGATTTTCAGGGACAAGCAAAAAACTAAAAAATCAAAATAAGCACTGAAAGGCTGGTATCATTTCAAATTAAGGCACTTCTTTCTCTCAAAACAAGTTATTCAACAAAACAAAAACACTTTGAACATATTGCTGACATCAAAACTTTTGACTGCTGCTGCCTTTATGGCTTGACAGTCACAATAATTTATTTTGCTCCAATCAACTAACGTATACATATAATACACACATACAGAAACACAAAAACTTAATTAATGAATTAATGGTAAGTCACCATGAACAAATATTGTTCACTTTTAAATTGTCACAAATCAGCACCATTTAACTTCGTATTTCCCTATTGTTATTTAGCAACAGTTCCATTTAGGAACTGATTACTTGTCTGTTACACAATTTAAACAATAACACATAAGACAAACAAAATGGGAATTATAACATTGAAGACAAACACAAACGTTCGTCACTCTTTTTTATGAAGTGAGGAGATGGAATGGGTTGCAAATTAACTAGGCTTAATGGAGCTAATTTTCATAAATTTGAACATGACAGAGAGTAACAGCTCCCCGAATATTGTAGCTTATTTCTGTTTCATTTCAAACTAGTGGGCCAGAATGCTCATTGCTGATGCTGAATCACATACAACTAGTCGTTAATTCAATAAGCAGACAAGTTCTGTTGGCAATTAGAAATGCCATGAGTTATATTGGTGCATGGGAACACCAATTCTCACAACTTCCTTGACCTACCATACACAGCTTGGCATTAGAAAATGCTGATATCTGTGCTGTAGCCATTATGTCATAAAAGTATTGAGAGGGGGCGGGGTTCACTTTCAATATGTTTCACCATAACACACTGCCTTGAGATAGCTTGAGCATTATGGGATTTGTTTTACAACCTAATGCCCTTAGTGTGACTTTAAAGAACTAATTTCTTCCAATATTTTATTGACCTCAGAGCAAAGAGTACAGTAAACTGGCAGTCATGCACATTTTAAGTATTGCATTTTTAATCACTGTGCCTTACCCGTAAACCTTTGAATGTTTACATATTAATAACTATTATGCAGACAGCATAACAATTTTAGATTTTGACCATGTTTATGCTGCTGATGTTTCAATCTATCAAACCTTAAAAAACTGCTATGTTAATTACTATGATTGATTGACTGAGTTTAATAGCATGTTGGCACAATAACATTCACTTTGGGGCTTTAATAGTTTTTTTTGAGTATTTTAATGCAGTTTGATTATCACAGCTTGATCAAATATGTATCACAATATCACAGACAAAAATCTATTGCGGGAAAAAAGGCTTATATAAAATAAGTTAATTGGTTAGAATGTATTTTGTAAATGTGCTTAAAAAACTTTTAATCAACATGTGGGTTTCAACCTTCCCAGGAAGGACAACAGCAACTGTGGGGTTTGGTGGTTCTTGTCCCTAAATTACCAATATTTAAGATTAACATCTCCATTTCACGAGCCTGACGCTCTGTTTCATTTACTCAAAAAACAACAACAAAACAACACAAAGCCTGAACAATTGGGATCTTCAAGTTCAAAATGTGTTTTCCACCCAGAAGGTCAGGAATATAATATTTTGGGTTTAACTGATATCTCCCTCCCCCCCCCTTCAATCATTTGAATATTTTTTTTTCCTTCCACAATAAAAATAATGTGAGCATTCCAGGTGTGCTTGATGAAATTTCCTGATAGATGCATTCCCCTCAGTGATACAATGTATCTAAAATTACATTTACGAAGTTCTGCTGACATGATCTTGAAATAAGGGCAATGTATTGTGGCCCAATGAATTGTGTTTGCAATCAGATTCTAAGAACCTTTTGATAGCAGACTGAAAATTCACTAAAGATTTCACTGCCCCTCTACAACAATGTAATGTAATCATTACTAGATATTCATTTGTGACTGCACTTTTTATCAACAGCTTTGTAATGTAATCCAAGGAAAGTCTATGACTTTGGATTTGGTCTGGTAATAGTTCAATTCCACTGTGATGGGATGAATGTTGGAGATCAAAAGATTTTTATTGACAAAGTCAGGGAAATGTTCAAATCTGCCAGTGAATATGGGTCTAGGACCAAAAATGGAAACAGAATAGCAGACTTGGCAACTGAACTGAATGACCACGGGGGAGGGGGGGGGGGGGTGTATGTGTGGAAGAGAGAGATATATATACCCATGACACATAAAGGCAAACTGAAACTATCAGCTGTGGTTTCTGTGGAAAAGAGACAAAAATTCAAACATCCCCAATACAGTACTCTGTTTTATTGGTTTTTTTTAAACTAATCAGTACAGTGTGCATCCTGTCACCAGTCTTGCATTTTACAGCACAGGTCTTTATCTGCAAACCTGATAGAAATTTCTTCCCATAAAAAAAATTATCATGACCTACAGAACAATTGTGTAAAATAAGGGACCGCTGGCGGGTCTGGAATAGATCTACATTTTGCAAGCAGGAGAAAAGCTGCATTTTTAAAACTGACTCAGGGGTGCAATTTCTGAGATGAAAAAGACAAATAGCTCAAATGTGTGGCGCTCCTGGAAAACCCGTCAGATGACGCACGGGCAGGCCTAAAGAGTCATTTTTCTCAGTTTCTCCTCTTACTACACCTGGCACTTTAAACGGCCTTATCTCAAAAACTGTTTACACCTAGAGCACCACACAAATATTCAAAGTTATTGAGGGTTATCCCAGAGTGAAACTACACTCAATGAAAAGACTGACAAGATCTGATCTCCAGAAAAATCAGCCTTGAGTACAGTAATCAATTGAGTCGTAAGAGTTGAGCTACTGAATCTCTTCAGGAAAAGTTTAGGTCAAAAAGATGTGTTTGTGAAGTGTGGTTCATGATGTGGTCCACCTAAAAACACCAAACTATCTTTCTCCTTCATTCAGAGTTTATTCTGAGTGGTAAACTGCTGGAGGTGCTCATGGTCAACAAGAAGCTTCAATCATGGGAAGGTTGTTCCAGTTCCACTGCCACAAAAAAATGAAAGATGGAGGAAGAATGGACAACAAAGGGTGTGTCACCCTTTGGACTACTGAAAGGCTGTGGACCATCAGGGGCAACCTAATTTTGGAAAAGACGCATCCCTTATAGACGGAAATAGTAAGCCTAACTTTACAGCCAAATTTACTTCACACGTTATCTCCTACTGAGGAAATTTAAAAACAAAAGGAATGTAGTGGAAAAGAACCAAAAAAATTAGCAATTTAAATTAGCACTAGCGATAAACCCATGTTCAAGAAATCTGATTCATGCCGTCTCACCACAACAGACACACTTAAACCACACAACTAACATGAAACCTAATGACTGCTTCTACCTTTATGGCTTAGGCAGTCATAATTTATTCTGAAGGGTATCAATTTTATATTGATTGTTAAATGACATGTGAATCTAGTTTATATGTAAAATAATTTTTTATTTTTCTTGACAGCTGTAGACATGTAAAATGCCAAACCAAATTGTAGTAAAATCACGGAGATGAATTCTATAACTTTTTGACAAAACTAAGAGCCACAATGCATTTTGCTGCAAAAATGAACAAATCATTGTGCTGGAAATATTATCCTCAACAAATATAAGCCCTGATTTGAAATGCCATCTGCAGAAAGCCATTCAAAAACTTTTACAATGTTAAATTTTGATTTTTTGTCCCTTCCTTCTACTGCTTCTTTTCAATTTGGTCCCACAGTACATGCCATCTCTTCTACATAGGTCTATGATGCTACGTAAAATTTTGGGGTGGTAAATTACCAGAATAATGCATTACTGTTTGCTGATGACACGATTCATCTGCCTAATTTTGCATCTTAAATTGATGCGCTTGAGGGCAAATTCCTATCCATGGGGAAAGGTTTCTCAAGTTTTGGGACATCCAGATATTGTGTCACATGGCGGCATGTTGCTATGCATAAGATCATAGGGAGGGAATGGATTCATTGTCCGAGGTATAAGTATTGTCAAAATCTCACCTTTTTCCAGCATCAACAGTGTCAGTCAGTGAAATGCTTGAACATCAGACTACTATTTTTCACATTTTGCCTGTGTTCTGTCAGTGATTAGTTATTACCGAATCTTCTTTTTGCATGCCTTGAGTAACCTACAGCAGTGGATTTACTGAGTTCCAGCTACCTCTTCTCTCTGCACAAGCTGGACTGCCAACACTGTCCCCACCAATGGCGGAATTAAATGCTTCCATATAGTTTATGTTTCATACTTTCCATGGAAAGATAAATCCTTTCAGAAATGCAAAATGAGAATGAAAACATTTAAATTTCATAATCAGACATAGTCGTCTTTGTCAACTCTTCTTGCCCACCTTATGCCTCGAATTGGCTCCTTATGTGCTTGGTACATCTTGACATTATTCATGTTTGATTGCCAATACTTGATATAGCCAGCATGGTCCGCTGTCACCATCCATGCATCTGCATGACTCCATCTCATGGCTCTGACGGCTGTTTCATGAGCCTGTGGATATAATCAAGGAAACAAATTTTATTCATCACAGCATAGAAGAGTAGCTTTTTTTTTTCTGGTGCTGCATTTCTTACAATATAACAGTCTAACAGATTACATAACTGATCTCTATCACAACCTGAATGTGGAATGGGAATCATACAGTAGCTCCCAATTAATAAGGGTGAGTGACAAAGCTTACACCATAAACTCCAAGACAGGCACAAAACAGGGGCATACTGTTTTCTCATAAATTCATTTTAAGAAATACAGTTTGCAATGGAAGAATGCACATTGTAAATTCGTATTATATACTAAGCAAGGACAATTTTTAAGCTGACCCATATCTTATCGATACCGTGTTTTTCAGTCTAACATTCCAGGCATTTCTGTCCATATCTAAAAAAAAAAAAAAAACTACTTCTGGTGTCAATTTCAGTAGTTTGGCTGCTCCTTCTGATGCAAATTATCATGCTGTAAAGAATAGTGTGAGTCAAGATACGAAAGCAAATATATATATTTTTTTCAGCCCTGACAGATGCTTTGTTATTCTGCTTGTACAGTAGTCTCCGTCTAAGAACCCGGTCAACGGGAGACAGAAAAAGCGGGTTCTTAGGCGGACCGGGCACTTAGGCGGATACAATATGGGGTCCATTGATACCTGTAATACCTGTGTGATAACCACAGTCAGCCCTCAGTACATGTACATGTGCCATGCAAACCAAGCACGTGGTCAATTACGCATAAAATTCTGCCCCTCGAGTCAGACAACAATAGATGTTAGGTAATGACTATGCTAATTTAGTCTAGGAGTGGCCTACTTGCACACGAAAGACGTAACTGGGCTCCATCCTTTGTACGGTTCGCCTCAACTACCTTCCCTCCACCCGTTCTCTTTCACTGTACTGTGTGGCTTTGTTCTATTCCGCCTACTTGAAAGAGAATTTTGTGTTTAATATCGACATTTTACGTAAAAGTGTGCTTGTCTTACAGTCACATGCCGGGTTCTTAGGCGGATTTTTCGTTTCAGAGCGGGTTCTTACGCATGTAAATTACAGTGAAAAAATTCGGTTTCACGGCAACAGCGGGTTCTAAGGCGGCGAGTTCTTAGACTCTTAGACGGAGACTACTGTACTGAATATATTAGACTTTCAAAGAAATACAGAAATTCATGAAATACATTAATTTCTTTCAATTTCTATTTTCAAAGCTAAGACAGAGTAATCATGTTCCACAAAATGGCAGCTGAAGTGCTATCTGTGGAAGATATACCTCGTTCAGTCAATCTTATATCTGAAAAATCCAATATTGACTCTCTAAACCAAGAAATCAGACTAGAAGATTGTTGGTTTACTATTTTAGGATTTCGAAGTCCATATCATGAATGTTTCCAACTGAAAACATCAATGCTTGTAGAAATATGCAGATGATTGATTTATAGGGTAGAAATAACATTCTGTAAACATTCACAACATAAAAATAAACTAGTTCAGCCCTTCTTTCTTTTTTCAAGTACACATGATCCACAAAAATACAATTCCAAGCCTACCCAATCTCATTAAAATTTTAGTGATAATGATATTGTGTTTGGCAATGTGTAAATAAGAATTCAAAAATGATTTTAAAAAAAAAAAGGATGAGAAAAATCTTCAGATTCCTTACCTGTAAGATTGTCTCAAAATTAAATGTCAATCCATTCCACAAGGTAAACTCTCCACTCGAAGCACCTGTAACCAGTCTTCTGCCTTCAGGAGTCCACTGATGGAAGCAATAATTCAAAAAATGCTATTTCAAGAATGTGTCAAAAGAAAATATCACTGATAAAATGGTTAAATTATCCCCTTTTTCAGTAATGATATAATTATGTATCTCTCTTAATCCTAGCACGCTTTTGTGGCAACTGCCTACACCTGGGAAACACATGAGGCCACAGTAGCACACAATATTTCAAAACCCGCGTTTTGTGATGGCCACTTTTGTGCATACCAATGCAATGTCTCATGTCTGTTTTACTTGGTTACGCCGACTGATGTTTCTCATGCTCATTGTGCTTGTTTATCTATCCTGAGTCCGCTACTCTATCTACCACGAGCATCCGATTATGCCAGTTATGATGATGTCATGGGTGAAAGCAACTGGAATTTCAAAAACCTGAAAACCAACATTTCCAAAGGGTCCATTCTTAAAACTGAAATTGTCAATCAAATACATTATTTACCTCAGGCCAGTGGTTCTGTTTTTCAGTTTTAGACTGTACTTCAGCCAGCAATCAATCATTTTGTCCATAATATTTGTCATGATTCGGATGTTGTTGAACTCACGCAGTTGTGTTTTTACCAGGGCCATGAGAAATTGGCTGGTGGCCTTGAACGGTTCTCGCGAATTATAGTTGGTGAGTAAATAAATGTAAAGTTAAACTGTTAGATTCACGCTTGTCGGTTTTAATGTTCGTGATTAATAAGTAATGGAGTAGGGGTGAAACAAGGTGGGGATAGTTGACATTGTTAAGTATGACTAGACAAGTTTTTGCACGTTGACTGGCTGGTAGAATAGTGCAGACGTATTACTACAATTAAAATGGTGGGAGGTTTCGGCCAATGAGATTGCTAAACTAATTGGGCCAGCGGACTAGCACTGCTGGGTAGTTGGATAGTATAAAACATCGTGTAACGTTCAGATTCATTGAATACAGACGAGCAGAAGCATCGTGTCGTGAAGTATCTCAGGTTGGCCAGTACCTGAACTGTGTGATTTGAAGACTAGAAGTCCTTGCTAATCGGACTGACTGAGCTCTAGAAAGAAAGGTCTGAGTGGGCTGACCTTTAAAAGCCCACGCTGCGCTCTTTTGATGTTCGCGCCTACCAGTAGGCGTGACCAACGGTAATATATCTTATTTGTTTAAGCATAATAGAAGATCAGAGATAGAGAGAGAACCACAGCCTCATAGGAAGTCTAAGGAAACCCCAGCTGGCACTCGACGACGAGTGGCCCGTATTATAGATCCATCTCCATAGTATGATTGAAGTAATATAGCACATTGTTGATGAATTGAATAGTGATTGTGCATATATATACATATAGTCTTTTGCAACTGCTTAATTACCTACAAGCCGAAGTGTGCTTCTGTAGGCTTTGAACGTACTGGGCTCTCCTAACATTCAAGCCCATATGATTTAGGGAGAGTTTGCCTGGCGACTGGCCAGTGGCGACTCAACTGTCACTTTAGATTGATATCTAGTTTCGTATAATATACCCATTTGCTATTGATTGCAGTACATCCAATAAGGAACCATAGTTACATGAATATCATAGATTAAGTTAGTAATTAGAATTTATTGCTTTGAATATACCTTTATTGTCTTTTGTTTTGTTTATTAATATTTAAATAATAAGATGGCCTGACCGGCCTGACATAGATATACGCTCTAGTTAGTTGATACTTTTCTTGTGTGGTTGTGTCCGAGTGTGAGTTAGCTGCCTCTCGTGCAGTCATAACATCCCCAAGACCCTAACTCTGCTCGTGACAATATTCTCAAATGAATATTGCCAGTTTCTTTTTCTTCTTATTTTATTTTATTATTGATTGTAAATTACTGTAATGTAAATATCCTGTCAGACTCTCCAATAAAAGTCCCAAAACAATGTTCTATCACAGCCAATACACATTTTCCCTTGATATAACCCGGCTGACCAGTGTCCCTCAGTTTTGAAAAGAAGAATAGTACAGGAATAGCTATACATAGTAAATGACATCACCAGGTAATCTTCAGATGCCAACTGAACCCTATCTGTATGAGTTAGTCAGGCCCACTTTAGTAAGTTATATTGTATTACTCATGGTCATCCAACAGGCCTGTTCTTCACTCAAAGCCTGCATCATGTACCAGTATACTGTCAGCATGCACTTGTAGTACATACAAAGTACATACATAATGTAGTACTACCGTGGGTCGGGTACTAGCATGATGCCCTTGTGTGGGCAGTGGAGATAACGTGCGTTACATCTTGTTCAAGTGCGTTTCAATGACAGCATTACACATCCCCGGGTCACACTCAAAGTGGCCGCAGAAATTTTTCAAAACTGGAGATATTTCTACCAGGAATGAAAACTGGAAATCTGCAATAATCCGGACAACTTTCACCCATGGATGATGCTTAAGAACTATTCTTCTTATTATTTATCAGTGTTGCTGACAGTCAGATGTTTGATCTGGGAAGATCTAATTTAAAGCAAGCAGTGACTTCCTTTCTGTAGATTCTGATGCTCCTTTCTTTCAAGTGAAAGGCTTCAATTCAGATTCCTATGGATTTATGGTAAACCAGAGCAGAATGTGACAGTTTTAGAGATTTAAAGTACTCACCGTTAAACAGAATATGGGGCATCTAAATTTGTTGGTTGACGTTCTTACAAACCGGGTAGTTACACAATTCATAGGACGCTCTAAAAGCGCAGATGGTGGAATCAACTGAAACACATGTAAGCGTTTGAGGGATTAACAAAAAATCTTTCCTCAAATCTCATTCATGAACATATTATATGACAAGCTTATTTTAAAAAAATGCTCACTGTATATGGCTGTGTTTGTTAACTTTTTTTTTCATTGGAACTGACAAAAGCAGATATCTAACGATGTGTATGCCCACAACGGTGGATTTATATGAAGCAATTACAGTTTCCCCCTTTATGGAAAAATTGGCAGCTAATAACTAAATTGGACAGACCCATCCTATTATTATATATTATAGATCTCAAATTTAAACTGCAATTAATAACTGTAAACTTTTTATATTTTAAAGTTTTGGCAGCTGAGATGATTCATAGATACTCATTGACTACTTACATCAACTGCATACAAAGAATCTGGCTGAATATGATGCTGATCTCTCCTATCTCGCTGCCAAATTCGACTCTGCAAAAAAAAAAAAAAAGACACACAATAGACAGTTCATTAAAAAAAAAAAAACTCAAATAAAACATAAATGTGCAAGCCGCAGATACTGTTAATTCCCTTGGTTTCTTTCCAAATGTGACATTACAAAACTCAAATAAAACATAAATGTGCAAGCTGCAGATACTGTTAATTCACTTTCAGGATTTCTTTCCAAACACAAATGTAACATTACAATGTGGTAAACTACATTTACAATTCAAAAACCCTTTCACTTTGTCTTCAAAACCGTTGATGCGCTTCTTTTCATTTTTTTTACACCTACATAATTTGAGCTACTTAGAAATTATTGCATTGGTTAAAAATTGAACGGACCATATGTGAAACAAATCTGATTTAAAACAGTCTGGTTCTTGAAATTGTGGTGTAATACAATAAATCAGTATTGAAATTCACATAATTTATTCCTGAAGCTGCCCTGGAAAGATTCACATGCCTTCTCAGTTTCTACTGTTCATTTCTAAAACAATCTGCTCATCGGTTTGATATTTGCTTGAAAAGATGATAGGAACTCAAACTGCCCGGTTGCTTACTACTGACTGTACTGTTCAGTTATAAATACAAACACAAATATTGGATACCTGTAAATACTTTAAAACTGATGGATTGTAGTCAACTGTTTTTCTGTGAATGGCTTTACGCATTCGTTTACCATCATACATCAGGCCCGATGTGGAATCATCTTGTCCTTTATTTGGTGTAAGTCTCGGGCGGAACGGGTGAGGTCGATGGAATGTCTGTGACGAAGTTCCATGAGATAATGTTGATTTAGCATTACTGTGATCAGATGAATATGATGACTGCAGCATAACTTTGCCTGCCCCTTGAAAATTTGAGTTGTTTGATCCACCCTGGTTGCCAGAGTTGAATGTATGTTGGCTAAGAGCCTGGTTGGGCATAATGACTGCTGGGTCAAGTATTCCACACTTCAAGAAGAAAATCTGCCAGTGCCACACAGAGTATCACAAATTCTGATATTTTTCACTCAGCCCTCCATCTGAAAATAAAAGAAAACAACACAATTTAATATAAAGTGTTTCACTGTTATTAGTGCTAAACAGATTCCTCTCATCAGAACGGAAATTTTTTTGTCAAGCTTTCGTCACTTTCGAGGGCCAGTTTTGGTCAAGCTAGGACGGAACATTTTCGCACATTCTATAATAGCCTTACCATGCTGTAAATGTTATTCACAAATGTTCAAGAAATATCCAAGTGTTGCATTAAATATTATTATGAAGAAAATGGAAAGGCCATGCACTGAGTTGAAAAGCAAACTGCATTAATCAGATCGCTGAAGGTTCCATGTTCTGTGCGTGAATGACCGAGATTGAGAAAAAAAAAAAGCCAATGTAAACAAGCCGTAGAATACCTTTCCATAAAGTTCCCAACTGAAAAGTTTACAGATCTTCTAATCTAGATTTAACTTGCCCCATTTTTAAAAAGACCCACCGCCACTCATACAGCTCGGATTTGCTTGAAATTTTACAGGCACATTCCTTTTGGCCTGCAGATGGTTCTTTTTTATATTTATAGCGTTGAAATGGTGGGGAAGTCTTTTTCTGAGTTTGCTTTGTGTAGCGAATTGTGTAGCTTTCTTTTCTATGAGCCCATGACATTATCACTTCCTGTGATGTGTTCACTATTATTAAATTTATAAGCAAACTGCCTGATGCGCATTTCGAATGTTCACAGATGTGTAGGGTGGCAATGTGCAATGGGACTGCAGAGCTCTATTGATATTGTATTGTTCTGTGAGTAAGACCAAAACAAATACATGTAAACAACAAGAAAATAAAACATAAAGGTACGGGCAAAGTGATCCATTCTAATCACACAGACAGAACTGAAACTAATGTATAGTTTTATCCTGGGGAACGTCGGGTAAGTCAGCTAGTTTGTTAATATATTTTCAGCACTGTGGTTTTCAAAATTTTCATCTGTTCCTCTTAATCTTAAATGTTTGCGTACAAAGTCGCAGTAACTGAAATGTGATAAACGGCATGGAATGTGGATTAGAAGATGTGCTGGGAGGAATTCCGAATGCGTTCCATAGCTTTTATAACGTTATTGAACTTTACTCACCGTTAGGCATTGTTTGAGACTTTATTACCAATTATCACTTCATATTCACAATAACATTTGTAACACACTTGCCAAGAAAAACAGTATAGTCCCAGAAAAAAGTCTGAAGTGAGACAAAATCCCCAAACAGGTGCCATTTTGAAACTTGCTGGGGAGAGGTCGCGGTAACAGAATTTACCAAAAGCGAAGGTTGCTGAAACAAAACTTGATATGGTGTTCAGGAATTTAAACTCACAACACATGGAATGCAGAGATGCCAACCCCAAGAAATCAAAATGAGGGACAAGAATCATGATTTTGAGGGACAAACCAAGATTTTGAGGGACACATAGGGTATGCACGCAACATAAATAATACACTACAAACAAACATTTATTTTAAAACAATCTTGTAAGTCAAGTATGGGAGCCACTCACACAATACTTCAAGACAGAATGTGATGTGAAGAGGAGAGAAAGACAGCCAGAAATATGGCTAGTAGAGAGGGCACTCACAATAGGAAGAGGAATGTGTACCAGAACTTGAAGTCTTAGAAGTCTATGTAGCTGCATGTGCTGTACCTTACTTATAACTAGATCTAGATCTCTACTACTCTAGATAACTAGATCTAGATTAGATCTACATCATTTCTGTCTTTGATCGTGGCAATCTGGAATTTCAGCGTGAGGCCCCCCAAATCCACAGGGGAAAATGATGTTGAGAACAATCAAAGACATGATGATGGCTTGGATAAAATGCTCAACAAATCGTCAGTCTCATAGAGCAAAGCATCTGTTCGGCTCATTAGCAGAAGTAGCAAGTGCGCACCAAGCCACGTTCCGGAAGTGTGAAACTGAAAGTAAGCCATTGTGATTCTTTGCACGAAAGAGTCGGTAGTATCGTTGTTAAAAAGTGGGATCGATCGGATGGTTCCGAAACAATTCATTATTACTATTTCCCTCTAATTTGCGGGACGGACTACTCTGCGGGCGGGACAAAGGCCTTAAATGCAGGGCTGTCCCGCAAAATGCGGGACACTTGGCATATATCTGGGAATGGCCAGATGGACCTTGGGGCGTGAGGGTCTAGTCAGTTTGTACCAATGGGCGGTAGTCAGATTGACTAATGAGGCGAAAAGGTGCTGGGGTAGCCATTGGCGATCGACGTACACTCATGTAGGCCCTGTATTAGCTCAGATCATGCAATCTCCCAGCAGCTGAAATCGGATTGTTTTGCTACTAAGCCGATTCATAATTTTTAAAAACTATGCAAATTAACAAGGTCGGTAACTTTCCCTCATTTAGGTCAAGGGTGCAGTATGTGAGTATTAGTAGGACTACCGTCAAGTTGTTAACTCACCTACGTGGCGAAATGGTTGAGACGTGTGATTTAGGACTAGGAGCAAAAGGGTGTGGGTGCGGATCCGAGTATTGTCATGATATGATTTATAATAATTATGTATGTGTTCACTTTTGATGATTCTTACGCAGAGAAATTGAGATGAGATGGATGTAAGATAGAGAAGGGAGAGAGATAGAGAAAGCGAAGCATGCCATGAATTAATTCTTTGTCTTTCTTTAGAAAAACCCCTCAAAAATACCTAGCCCCTTTTTTTATTTAAACCCCTCAAAATAAACCCTCTTTAGCATATTTTATGGAACGCATTCGGAAGTCCTTCCGATGTGCCTATGTCGCAACGTCTTTGATGGTAGAGAAAACAGCTAATTTTATGACGTAAGCCGTACGCCACCTTGCATTGACGTTCTGACGTGCTATTGCAAGTCAGCCACCATGAAGGGGTTAAGCACAGCTAGCAGCAGTATTGCTGGTCCTTGGGATTTTCCCAAAGATCATGGGAATTTGGATAGGCTATTACCTTGGGAGCTTGTTTTTTTCTTTTTACAATCTGGGAACTTCTCTGGCTTTATTTGTATAGCCTATGGGCTATTTGTTACTATTTCTTTATTTAAAAAAGAAGGAAAGAAAGCAAGAACAAATGAAAACATACAGCCTTCAACAAATAATAAACAGACCAGATCTAGTTTCCATGATCTCAAGAAAGGCATTGACCTAGAGATAGATTTAGGCCTAGATCTGTGAATGAGAAGGCTAATCAATATTTATGGGTTTAGCTCCAGCCTAAATCCTCAGCATTTCATTAACTTGGAGATGGGGAGGGGTTGGCACTAGTAGCAGTTGGTGGGGAAGCTCTTCCCCCGTCCGCGCCACTTACCAAAAAGTTAAGTACAAACATAATATGATGAAGACCTCCCCTAACCCGCGCTTTCGTTCTTCTTTTTTTGTCCCATACAAATACTGAACCCAACCTTTTGATAAGCCCGCTCAAAAGTCCCCTCTTTAGTGTGTTTTCTTGACAGGCGCGGACGGGCGGAGGACCTCCCGTTGGTGGTCCCACTGCTTTAGTCCACTGTCTTGGTCCTATGGCTTGGCTGATTTGATACTGGTCACAGTCATGTGTCTTTGGTTGGAATTCTCAACAGGGAATCACCGACTGACCGAGCCATACCAGTAGTATGAACCACATCCTATTGAGGACTAATCTAATCTAGATCTAGATCTAGATCTAACTTGCCAGTGAAGCCCCCACACAAGGCCGCTCCAAAAGTCGTATTCTTGTGAGGATCATAGACTAGATCTACCCCTACAATTTGGCATCGACTAGATCTAGTAAGTAGTTATTCAATCAATTCAGTCATTTTGTCATTTGTGTCAACAAGGTGGGCTATTATCAGTTTCTCTCACAGCTGTCACGGGCACCCACAAGACATAAAGGAGATCAAAAGTCTAACATACTAGATCTAATCCTTACAAATGATGATAATCTAATAAAGAATATAAATATGGAAAACCCGTTGGGCAAAAGCGATCACTGCGTCATCACATTTGAAATGTATCTAGATCTTGCTAACCACAACGAAAGAATAAGTTACAAAAACAACAAAAAAACCAATATCGAAGAAGTCAAGAAGGAACTAAGAAACATAGATTGGAAAATTCTAAATGACTATAGTTATCAAGATGCATGGAATTTGTTCCACAAATCCTGTATGGATTTGATTGATAAACATACACCAGAAAATAAAGTTACTAACAAGAGAATAAAACAAAAATCTGAGTGGATGAATGAAGAGGTATTGACAGAAAGAAAAAAAAAGAAACAAGCGTTCAAGAAATATAAACAAGAAAAAACAATATTTACACATAGGACATATATTGAAGCAAGAAATAAAACCAATAGGCTGATCAGAAAAAGTGTAAAGAGCTATGAAAGGAGGATTGCAATGGAAAGCAAGAGTAATTCAAAATCATTCTGGAAGTTTGTAAAGGGGAAGATGAAAACAAAAGAAAAAATCCACGCGTTGGAAAAGATAGATGGATCTCTAACGGAGAATGACGCTGAGAAGGCTGAAGTGCTGAATACTTTTTTCGCTAGTGTATTTACAAAGGAAGATTGCGAGAATATACCTAACCCCAAATATGTAAATAACAATATATTTATAGACAATATAATAGTAACAGAAAAAGCGGTCAAAGATCAACTAGGGTCACTAAATGAAAATAAAGCACCTGGACCAGATAAGTTCTCGCCTAAATTTCTAAAGCAAATAACAGATGAAATCTCACTACCTTTGACGGTTATATTTAACAAGTCAATAGAAGAAGGGAAAATTCCTACAAGCTGGAAAGATGCAGTTGTTACGGCAATATTCAAAGAAGGGCAAACAAAAGACCCAGCAAATTATAGACCGGTCAGTCTTACATCAGTTATCTGTAAAATCATGGAATCCATCATAAAGAATGAAATAATGAAATACTTTGAGGAACATAAAATTATAAATAACAACAAATATGGGTTTAGACCATAGACTTACACGGCTAGACTGCTCACGGCAGGCAAGCTCGCACGCTCAGTGGGCGAAGCGTCCGCCACACTGGTTCGTGGCAAAGTTTTACCGGAAGTTGCTATCTCATGCTCGCATGTTTACAAATTTCGCTGGACTGCATACGATTTTTCTAACGTGTTTCTTTTCACCATGGTTCATGCGTGTTGTGTGTACAAGTGTCACAATCGAGCTACAACAGGGACCAAGTTATCATTTCGCAGGTAAGTAGCCATTTAGAAAGCCATCTGAATCTAATTACGCTGAGCAGGTAGATCTAGACCAAGATCTAGCCCGACACTAATATTCACACACTTGCGTTCTCCATCTGACCTGTGCAAATATACAGAAAAATACATTCCCGTGCGAATAAAAATTTGCAAATGATCAAGACGAAATCCATAAATTTCCAGCATTGAGGTCCATACACACATTGATAACACAAAAAATCATCATTGATCATTCTTAGCCTTTCTTTTCCTCCTTTACTATTCTCCCTCATCACTTTATGCCAGTCCTTTGCTTCTTCTCCTGGACTAATGCTCTCTTGCAAAAGTTTCTTTTGACACCTTGGTGTATAAACAAAGGTAGGAGTTCAATTAAATTTCCTTCATTTTCTTTCTCCCATCTAACACAGTACATGCATGCCTTTACTTTATGCTGTTTTAAGTAATTCAACTTGTGTTTGTATGTGCAGAGAACAAGATCTATCTTTTATCCAGATCTTTACTCATCACTTTGCTTTCTTTATTCTCTCCATTTGCATTGTGAAGAAACAACTATTAATTAAATCTTACTTTTCATAATAGATCTACTGCCCCAAAAATGTTGTAGTCTATAATTGTTGAAAAAGATATTGATAACACGCTCTTCCTCTCTTTTCTTATGTTTACTAATATTTCTTCTGTAATACCTAGGCCTGCACAAGTGTTTCACTCTGATTTCGGCCCACTCAGTACAGTGGCCAACCTTTTCAGTGTTTAATTGAACTAATGTATTTTGCTGATTTCACAATTACATAGGTAGTCTAGATCTAATTGTTGCGGGTGTATTACGCGATTTTTTTAAAATACAGCTATGATTAAAAAAAGACAACTTTCTTCATCGTTTTTGGGAGCATCCCAATACATACTCTACTGTAACCAAGGTAAACAACCCCCGCACTTGCCACAAACCTCTAGGCTCGCGGCGTGGCGAGGCCCGCCATTTTGTAGTAATGGTAAAGAGCCGTCGCTGACTCAGCGAGCAGTCTAGCCGTGTAAGTCTATGGTTTAGACCACACAGATCTTGCGTATCACAACTGATAACCGTTCTAGATGACATAACAAAGCTCATTGATGGTGGAGACGACGTCGACATAGTGTATTTTGATTTCAGAAAGGCTTTCGACACGGTACCACACAAGAGACTGTTAGAGAAAGTGAAAAGTACTGGTATTTCAGGAAATATATATAACTGGATTGAAGATTTTCTGTCAGATAGAACTCAATCTGTAAAAATAAACAATGAAATGTCTAGTAACTCCCAAGTAACCAGTGGCATACCACAAGGCAGTGTATTAGGTCCCTTGTTATTCATAATATTCATAAATGATCTACCCCTTGAAGTATCCTCATGCTGCAAAATGTTTGCAGATGATACAAAAATATATGGACCTAGTAAAAATTCCCGTGTAATACAAAATGATATTGACAAACTGATAGAATGGTCAAGAAAATGGCAACTGGATTTCAATAGTACTAAATGCAAAGTTTTGCACATTGGTCAAAAAAATCCTAAATTTAATTACAAAATATCAGGACTAGAACTTTCTAAAACTAAACAAGAAAAAGATGGAGTATATTTTGATACCAAACTTAGCTTTGATTACCACATTAACTCATGTACAAAAGCAGCAAACAAAATAGTCGGGCTAATCAAGAAATGCTTTACAGGACTGGACCAATTTTCATTATTACTGCTGTATAAATCACTTGTTAGAAGTAAATTGGAATATGGCAATACAATATGGCATCCTCATTACAAAAGGCAATCAGTGGAAATTGAAAAAGTACAAAAAAGAATGATTAAATTACTTAGATACAAAAATATGTCATATGAGGAGATACTCTCAAAAATAAAACTGCCATCACTAAAATACAGACGATTAAGGAATGACCTTATTCATACATACAAAATCTTAAATAACGAAAACAGGATTGAAAGAGAAATATTTTTTCAAATTGGAAGATTCTCAAGAGGGGATGGAAGGAGATTAAATAACGAGAGAACAAAAACAAATGTAAGAAAAAATTTCTTAACAAATAGAGTCATCCAATATTGGAATAAGTTGAGTACTGAAACTAAATACTCCGAAAATATAAATATATTTAAAACCAGAATTGACAGAGATTTAGCATACTTGATGTACGAATCAGATTTATCTTAGTATAAATTATTTATGAAAACCTATGAAAGACCTTAATCCATGTTTTTTATTGAAATAACACAAATGACTGTTGTAGAAATGATATATACTAACACAATAAGACAAGCCACCGGAAGAGGATACTATAAGTCAAGAGATATAGAGGGGGCAACAAGAGGCTAAAAAGCCTACAGCCCTCGATACCATACCATACCATACCATACCCAAGACCCACTATACCAAGACGGTGCAATCGATCGTTAAATACAAAGGCGAAGAGTTCCGCCGCGTGCGTTGTCTGCTAGACTGACCCAGTGCGTATGATGTGCCCAGTCATGGCTCGCTTAGCAAAGATTTAATGGTGGCATGAAGTAAACAGTGATATTTTCTTTATGTCCCATTGGATGAGTTTTCTATTCAAAGAATTAATTTAATGATTAAAGCAAATAAATGAGTATAAACTGCAAACTTTGAATGGAGTTCCTACATACATAAAACCAAAGGGGAACTGTACCGGTACATCTTCTAATCTTATGAAAAAGTGTAGGGATAACCAGGGTAGCAGAACAAGAGGAATGAAGTAGGAAAAGAGACCAGATGGGCCATTATTTAAATGATTAAAGCAAATAAATGGGTATAAAACACAATAAACTTTGAATGAAGTTCTCACGTACATCAGACCAGAGAGGAAATTCACATCTTCTAATTTTATGAAAAAGTGTAGAGATAACCAGGGTAGCAGAAAAAGGGTAATGAAGTAGGAATAATGACCAGATGGGCGATTTAAAAAATCAACAAAAACTCAACAAAATCCAGCCGCAGTATTCTGATGATAATGAACGTTGAAAAAGTGTTACTCATGTTGCAGTTTCTTCAGTTTTCCAACCTTCTTCCCTGAAATTTTCTGTTTTGGGGCACTATTTCTGATTGAATTTCTATTGCTTGAAGATTAATAAGGAAAAAGGAAAGAAAGAAAGAAAGAAACAACAACAACAAAACACTTCCTTTGAAAGAAATTCGGGATGATCAAGTGGAAAAGTTCATTCACATGATAATTGATTGTGCGTATGGGATTCCTTAGCTTTGAGAAAGTTTATCAGTATTTGATCGATGGCATTTTACGGCTTCCTCAAACAAACAAAAAGATGATGCCGTTATACCGAAAGTTGAATTAGCAATTAAGAGTTTTACGCCCCTCCCTCTTCGCAAACACAAACATACAGCTAATGATCTCCATAGCACACATGCACTAGTCCAAACACAAAAATATTGGGACTGTATGAGGAGTGCAAAGGTGTATGTCTGAAGTCCAATTTACTATAATAGACAAACTTCAAGTCGGCAAACAGCCTTGCAAAGTGTTAATTTTGATTCTTCACAAAGGAGCACTGGTCTCCTCGATTAACACATACGACGAACCGCGTGCCTGTGTTTACGATTGTACGCGCCGGACTATTTTTAGAAACTCTGGCTCGGCGGACGGAAGTGCTTGAATTGCACCGTCTTGGTATAGTGGGTCTTGGCCATACCATTATGGAAGTGCATAGGGAGGGGAGATATTCCCTCCCTATGCACTTTGCATAGGTAGGGAAGATAGTGTACAACGTCATCACTAAACGTGTGGAATTATTATTGGTCTAAATTTAGTGCATTTGATTTGAATCACGAATTCGCGATATTAAATAGAATTAGTTGTCGGCGAGCCAGTGGCGGCAGGAGCTAATCGCGATTCGAGTCAGTCGACGACAGGAGGTTATATATGAATCAAAATCATTCGAATCAGTCGGCGAGTCAGCAAAGACAAGAGACAGAGGAACGGCCTAGACCGAGCTCAAAGCAAAACGTTGTGACAAAGGCTCGTTGCTCCATCGCCCACTCCGAGCAGAGGTCAAGATGGAAGCTGACCTCGTGGTGTGGCAGCATGGACTATAACGTAACCATGCGCTTACTGAACTTGTGTGTGTGTGGGGAGGGGGGGGGTGTAATCGGTCGATTTCTTTATTCACCAAAATTGAAAAACAAACAAAATAAATCTGCGTGGACAATACTGAACTGGCAAGAAGCAAATATTAGCTTGAAATAGTTTCAAAATTTTTGTTTCTCCTCTCTTGTGTAATTTGTGGAGAATGAACTGAAATGTGATGGGCTCGGTCGTCGAACTACTGCGTAGTCGAAGTTTCATCACTCCAGCCAGCAACCCTAAGGTAATCCTCTGTGTAGGATGTTTGCACAAAGCAATGGCATCGTTCCCTCGTAGACCCGCTGTTTACAGCATTGACCGACGTCTGTTTGATGTAGGGAACCCACCCCTACGGTAATCCTACCTACTCTACGAGGATATCTTACACAAATACGTCGGATTGGCGTAGGGGTCCTGGCTGGGAAATTCCCTGGAATGCTTGACCTACAAGTGCCTCAACAAATTAAATACCTGTGTATTCTTCGTGTAGATGTGCTTTACTGTAGGCCTATTATGTTTTCCCAAGTAGGCAGGAAACATCAGCTTGTTCCCCTTTCTCCTCTCCCAATAGATCCACTCTGGACTTTTAATAGGTGCCATGCTCAATTACAATAATACATGTAAAACATTCTACCTCTATGGGCTTAAAATTAAAGCCTATCAAATTCATTGTCCCCTCATACATGCACGTAAATTGAAGAAGCGTAAGAACAACAGAAATCGCCTTTCTTCTTTCAGCTTTTTCTTTTTGCCATATTTTGACAGAGGCAGGTTAGGTTTACTGTCGCCAATAGGTCGTAATGGGGATAAGCGCTGATTTGGCTTCCTACCGCCGGATGATGAGTGTGATACATGATCATTACCTATAATTATGTTTCATAGCTATCGCAAACAGAGCAGGCAAAGCACAGAAAGAAAGGAATATTTTCCCTGCCTAAGCAAAGTAGACTTATTACAGTATTACACAAGAAATATTTTCCCGACCTAAAAAATATGCAGACTAAAATATTTTCCTTGCCAAAGTTAAGTGAAGAGTCAAGAAATATCTTCTCTGCATGCACTTTGCACATAGGGATTGCATAGGCTGGGGATATCTTCCTTACCTATGCAAAGTGGGAAGGAGTTCCGTACCCGAGCGCCAAAGACCAGAAACTAACTAAAAGAGATGATACATAGCTACCCCGGGGGCTTTCCCTGATATGTCAATCTGACTACTGCCCAGACGAACATCGGCCTACGGCCTCGATGATACAAACTGACTAAACCCTCACGTTGTTACTTATCAATCTGACAAAGTGGCGCTCGAGTAAGGTACTCCTCCCGCAAAGTGAATAGGCAGGGGATATCTTCCCTACCTATGCAAGGTGAATAGGTAGGGGAATGTCTTCCCTACCTATGCAAAGTGTATAGGTGGGGGATATCTTCCCTACCTATGCACTTCCTACCATTATAGTAGGCTATTTATAGCAGTGGGACCACCAAATGCTACTGATGCTGAGGGTTTGATCAACTCACCTTCCCTCTCTGACTTTACTTGGCTCCACCTTCGCGATCCAACTCACAGATTAGTGACTACATTGCCTGTCCTAGACAAATGAACTTCTTCAGCTCCACCGCGGATCCAAACCACAACTAGAGATCTAATCTAGTCGAGATCTAGTCTATTCTAGATCTAGAGTCTAGATAGATCTAGACTCTAGCTAGAATTCAGATCTAGAGATTAGATCTAAATGTAGATCTAGAAATCTAGATCCTAGGCTTTCTCCTATGCCCTTGTAGACATAAAAAAGGAAGAGCTAAACCTATTCACGCTATCGTTCACATGAACAATGGAACTCTCGTTTTAAAGACATCATGAGTGCCTCTGCGGCCACCATGTTTTACTTGACAAGTACGAAAATGGCGTCGTCCAGCGGAAATGCCAGGTAGTTTAGTTTTGCATTTAAAAAATAAAAATGGCAACTAACATGAAAAGGAAAAAAAAAGAAGAAAGAAAAAGGAATTAAATTGGGGGTGTCCAGATATAACATTTTATGATTATGTAGCCTCTTTTCATTTCACCATTGTGCATAGGAGCTTAATAGTAGTTCTCAATTTTGATAACTAGGAAAACAAAATAATTATGGAGTTTCAGTATGTCTATTTAAGAATGAGCGGGATCCACATCGATTTTCTCGAGATCTCCATTGGAGTTATTTCAGACTTTGCATGGGCTCATATTTCACGCTCAATCTTTTTGGAGCTAATTTTTTATTTGTTAGAGTGTAGCCCGATGTTGAGTTTGCTGCTTTGCGCTTTGTAAAAAACTCGTAAGTAGACTGAATTAAAGGAACGACTGCATTTCTTACGAAACTGCGCAAAACACTAAGATGTATACGTTCACGATTATAGGCTAACGGGAAAACGATTTAAATCGAACTCATGGAACAATACTCCACACAGTGAAGTGCACATAGGATGAACACGTTTTTCGTTTGTGTTTCTCACAGTTTAGCACTGTAGAAATGGTTTTCTTTAATCATTCGGTGTACTTAATAATTGAAACAATTAAAGCGCAAAAACGCAAACTCAAAATCAGGCTCGTTCCACAAAGAAACAAAAACCATGACAATGATAGTGTTTAATGTGAAGTATAACTGCAAAGGCTCATATAAATCTAACAAACAGTTTTCGAGAAAATCGATGTTGATATAGCACTCATTCTAAAAAAAAAAAAAAAGCACGCACTGCATAATCAGGAAACTATACAATCTTCGCCACCCAGAGTTAACTAATTACCTATAATTATTGTCAGGCCTAATAATAGGGAAATGTTATGTTGACATTGCAGTATAGCCTGCGATGCAGCGAAACGATGGGAAGTCTGAAAAATCCTGAAATAACCTTAAAAACAACTGGGAAATATAGAGAATGGCATTTTGCTCAACTGGCACACCATTAGATATCTGTAGGCATCGAGACCATCGCTTGATAATTACACTACAGTCCGACCACAGACTAATAAATTTTATTAGTCTGTGAGTCCGACCACCTAGCTACGCAGTTAACTTGCTGCAGCAGTATAAGGGCTGCTCATCAGATTTGAATAAACCATTAACAATTCTTTCTACACCTCAAGAACACCCATGCCTATCAAAAAACCCTTGAACTGAAAGTCTTTTGTCTGGTTATCCGGCCCCCATCACCGTCAGGGCACATAATACATGGAAGTCTGATACATGAATATGAGACCCGTCTGTTCGGGGAAACTGTATTAGTTAATAGCAATTGATTGCAGCTTGCACTTCATGAGGTACACACACGGGCGCCGTCATTAGAAGTGGGAGTGTGGTAGGGGCACTGGAGTGGGAGTGGAGAGACGGTGCATATGCCATTTATTGTACTGGTACGTTTATGCCCAATACTGATACCCCATGTCTGTACGACTTTTTCTCAGAGATCAGATCAGCCAGAGAGGCCATGATATTTCTCGTCTCAACCATTTACATGTAGGCCTATTAAAATAACAACAACAACAAAACAATTTTACGGGAGGGCTGGGGAAAGAACAAGAAACAAAAGAGAGGCAGGCTAAGGGCACAGGTGAAAGTTGCAGCAGCATACTCAAGAGGAAATGTGCTTGGTGAACATAAATATAAATTTCGTTGATCACTGTCGTGTCACTGGTGCAGTTTGTTTCAGTCGTGAATGGAAGATAATAAAAACAATATTAAAATGAAGCCTTTACGTTTTCTATTTATAAATGTTTGGATGAGTTTTTTTCCATGGCATTTTGAAGAGAGTCATCAACAATTGTGAGGTTATTTAATATTTGACTGACGACTAGGAGGCGAGTTGCAATTGCAATAATGTGTTGTCAATTTTGTCTTTTGTTATCAATATTATATTATTATAGAATTATGTGGTAGATTAAACATGTAGTTTGAAAAATTAACTTACTACTAGACCATCACACTTCTTTGTGTCATAGCCTTCGAACGTGTTCCTAGCCAGTCTTTTCTGAGTTCACTATGATTATCATTTACGACCAGATCCCGGGCATTCGTTCAGGTTTTCAACGATCTGCAAATACGTATATATATGTATTGGGAAAGGGGGGAGGGGGATATTTATAGTGTTATTTCATTCGTGAGGAGGCCAGAAAAATCACTGACTATACAAATGATGGGTAAGGCCTCGCTGGCAACTGCGCCTGACAAAAGCGAAGTGAAATTTTAACAATCTGGCAATTCACTGTCGAACTTCCGTCATCAGCAATGTTACGGAGAATAGTAAAATCGAAGATCCGACAACTTTGGCGTTGAATACTTTTGTCCCTACCTTTATTGTCGAAAATACATCATTACGTTAGAAGTCTTTTTTCTTGATAGATCTATATTTATATATTTGACAGTGGGAAGGAATTGACGATCCCTTACATCGCCATGTCGATGGCAAACGACGCCATAAAGATAGCTGTCGTTTGCTCAAGCAATCAAAATAGAAGCATGGAAGCTCATAGCTTCCTGAGGTGAGAATGACTTGGTTGTGTATGTGACAACCAGTTGGATTAGGTCTTGGTGAATACCTCAACAATCGGGTAACACCAGGTGTTATAATCAACAGAACAGTTGCATTCGGAGGGCCGGACTAGATCTGCATCTGGACTCGGTGACTTTTTTTCCCCATTTCACTTATTAAAAAAAAATATTAGCGCACAACTCGACGCAGCCATATAGATCTATATGGCATAAGTGCCCGACTTATTTTCAGCATTTGGCTATGGTACAATAATTTACTGGGGCTAAAGAAGTAGATCATGATATAACAAAGTAGGTGGTATATAATATACACTCTATGTCAATATTACCACTGTGCACTTACGGAAGCTGTGTGTCGCACTCCACACTCCAAATATGTCGATGTAAAAGGACATGATGGTGTCACATTTTGAAGTACGGGGAATTATAAAACCATTATGATTAAAAAAGGAACAGGTTGTGTCTTGAAAATTGTGTTGCGTCACCTATAATGATGACAAAAGCAATTGACGAAATACTATAAAAACCACAGAAAAATTGGGGGGTTGCAGCAGCAGGGCTATAAGCGAAACAGGATATGTGTACTTAACTGCGAGTTTTTGCTTGGTTAGCAGCACAAAAGCACGTCCGTCTGCCAATGTTTAGTTCTTGCTTGGTTAGCAGCACAAAAGCTCATCTGCCATATAAGTGCCAATGATATAGTAATAGTTAAAAAGTACACATATCCTGTTTCGCTTCATTCTATGCATTTCCTGTTGAAATCTTTTATTGTTAAATTGTTTTCTCTTTTCTATTTTTCTTTTTTACTGTTTTTTTTTTTTCTTGACAAACCGCTGAAAGGTGATAGCCGAAAATTTGAACATTTTCTATCTTCTCTTTAGTTTGCTTTGTATCGTTTGGGTAGTATTTCTCACGCGGGGCTTCGCTACATACAACTTTTTCTTTTAACCCAATTTTGACATTGACAATAAGCAATGTTGAGATAAGTGGGTTGGACTGTATACCACATGTCAAAATGAGTAAAGACTTCAGAATGTGTCTTATGCCAGTATTGCCAGACTGCACCTTTTAGTTTTATACTCCGCAGTCAAATCAGCGACCCGTGTGTTAACATCTCTACAGTAGATTGCTAACAAAGTAACATGCTAGCTGGCCAGCTCCCCACCCATTGACCCCCCACTGAGCTGCCTGTCGTGTCCTTGTGAGGATCCATAAATATCATATAACTGCAATATGACATTACTTTAAGAAAATGTGATCATGAGAATTGAGATGCTTTTGGAAGTCCTCTCGAAAATGATGATTGCAAGTTTCTTTGGTTTCAGAGTTTAATCAAGTCACCAGTCAGTGAATGCAAAAATCTTTTAAAATTTATGCAATAGGTCTGGCTGCAAGGGTAGGAGATGATGTTGTATCTCTGAACCAAGCCAGCTCTATTTCACCTGTGGATGGGGGAAATTCGCCAGTCCTTAACATACTTTTTCCAGTAAGAATTCCATATGTTCTGACCACCGAGATAAGATACCCTAAACCAATCCTGAAGTCTGAACTGATTTTTTAGCCCTAACTCGACCCCTCATCCTTTCAGCCAGAAAACAAAGGTTTATTGTTTGGGATAGCAGCTTGCAGAAAAAGGTCAGGGGCTGTGGTTTGGTTGGAGACTATTTTTGTGATGTAAGCATTTTCTAATTATGTAATGTAATGTCTTATTGACATATTTCTTTGATTTTACTTTCAGTAAGAAGGGCTTCAATGTGAAATCATTCGGCACTGGAAATATGGTGAAACTTCCGGGCCCAGCACCAGACAAGCCCAACATTTATGATTTCAATATTACATATGATGCCATGTACAGGGACCTCATGCAGAAAGATTATGAACTGTATCCTACCACTTTGTTCATAGATGTGTGGGTTTCTTCATTAACTCTCACCCTGCGCGCGACGCCGTAAAGCCCGCTGTCCGATCAGTGACTTTACTCACGGAGAATCTTATCTGGGGTCCCTGACCCTTGCCGCTATACGATGATCACATACTCTGTCCACGTAGTTTGGTTTTTATTGATCGGTATGAAAACACTTGCTGCTATGCCTTATCACGCTTGATAATGAATTAATGAATTAACCAGCAAAACCTTAGTCTGTCAGTCTCTAACCAATGATCTGACGTATGATTCCAAACTGTCAGCTGTAGTTTTGGTGAGAACGAAGCATGATAACTAGCCACGCCCTCCCAAGCCCTACACAAATGGTTTCATCCTGATTGGCACATACTAATAAACTAATGTGGGCATTTGGGGCAAAGATTATTTCAGAGCTTGTTTCCGATTGGTTCTTAGATACAGACAACTCAAGATGGTGGTCAGCTTGTGAGAAAATGAGATAATATTGCAAATTTGTTGAGCAACAGTTCGCATGTCGATGTTACATCTTTTGAAAGTGTGGGGAGAACCTTTGAAAGCTTAGTCTTTGTGATTCCAACCAGTGGTTCACTGGTTAACATGTCCATGTCACAATGCCTTTGATTTAGAAGAGATATAGTGAACAAGAAGACGGTGGTTACGTCTCAAAAAGGTCAGTGACCCGATGCGTGAAAATACGGCTTGCGTGTGGCGCGGTCAGCTTGACCTTCCGACTTTTGCCGCCCGTGCGGCGTGAGTGCTTGGGAAGCTTGGGCGGCATTTGACACCCTGCGCAGGGTGAGGGTTAATAACCAGGGAATTGAGGGAGTCTCTTGCAAAATGGTGTTCTGTGAGTGTTTACCTGAAAAGTTGCAGCAGCTGAGCAAGGGGTTAAATAACGCAGCCAGCAACCCTACAGAAATCGGATGCATTGGACTGACATCAAATTTGCACACAGGAATGATGTCGATCCTATGTAGATCCACTGGTTACAACATCACGCCAACGTTGGTTTAATGTAGGGAACCCACCACTGTGATAATCTTGTGGAAGTTTACATCGGATCGATGTTGGGTTGCTGGCTGGGAAAGCTGCTGCGATGCCATTCTCTCACTTAGTCATGAGATTATTCCTATCCCTGTATAAATTTCTATTTAAGTAGTAGGAGTGTTCAAGATTAGATTGACACAGCTGAACATCTTGCATAGATAATATTGTTTTAGAAATGAATGGAACGAAAATAACCGTTTGGATGTGTCTGTACACTGTAGCAGGTTTTCGTTCACGTCTATTGTAGCTGATAATATGACTTGTGTCAGCGGAAATGTAGCACTTCTAACAGTAATGCACCTGAGTTGTATGAATGGTTCACTAATGACATTAGTAATAGTATAGATGCCCAGGTATGCATTGAATTTTGTATTTTTGACCTGGAGACAATGCCTGGGAAAGTGAAAAATAACTTCATGTAATGGTCACAAAAAAAGCTAGAAAGAGAGGGTTATAAGTTTCTCTCCCTCTCTTTTTTGTTCCAAAAGTTTCAAATTTTTAAACCAAATGTTTATTGCATCATACATTTCCTGCTGTGTAGAGTATACATGTATATTGTACGTCACCATTTCCTTTTGAATTCCGACCATCAAATGAAATCCTGAGCTGAAACCTAGATATACACAAAATGGTATTCTTCACATGCTGGACAGAAACAGAAGGATTAAGGCTAACCCAGAGCGCTTTCAACTTTCCAAGGAAAAGTTTGATCTGATTATAACATGTGAGGAAAGGGTCTATGATCAGGTTTTAGAAGGTGAGTACAATTTTACTGTGTATGTTTCAGATTCCTTACTGGAAATGTTTTCACAAAATAATATTATGTTCACATGCTTATTTCCCTGTAATTGCATTGCCAACTTATTCATAGGTCTCATAGAAACTAGAGACTATGAGAGCAGGCTGAGGCCTTGCTTTTATATTGACAAATTTGTGTGTTAAAATGAATGCACCACTGAGAAATACTTGTAAACATTTATTAAAACTAGCTGAGGTCCCCGGCCCTGCCGGGGATAAATCGGTTTGAATATTGGTTTCAGTTCTGGGTGGTTATTATGGACCTGCTTCATCTGGCCTGTTCCTATTTGTTTATTTTATTTTTGTTTGTTTGTTTTTAAATAAGTCTTACTGCTCTGCCTTTGTGAGTTGACACCCTGCGCATCCCGTACAACTGCATGATTTGCGCACGGGTTAGTGTGTTTGATAGTGAACACATCGCAGGTAATGATAACGAAACCTTAAAATGGCGAACCATGACTCGAAATAGATCTGAATGATGGCGAAACAATAAATTTCCAATAAAAAAAACTACAGCGATTTGAGACTTGTATGCCTACCGATAGTACGTTTTTTAGGGGGCATGCTGCATCAGTGCATGCTAGATCTAGCTCTCACAGACACTACTGTGATTATGAATCGAATTCCGGGGCCGGAAGTGGAAAAGCGATTAACAAAGAAAGAGGTCATAGGTTAACGAACGTACAATTCGGATCAAACGCTCTCGCAAATTTACTGTTCCATTCTTATCGCATTATTGGAATAACTCACGAATCCCATAAGCTTTTTTATGCCTATGTACATAGGAACACTGGTCAGTATCGTACAATTGTGTGTGCCAAATTTCAGTTCAATACGTCCAGTAGTTTTTGAGTCCATAGGGAACAAAGGGAGCTTTCCAGATATGTTCACAATAGTGATTCAGGAGAAATTTTATATTTGCAAAGAAATGAGGTTGTATCATGTTAAGCTGCTGAAAGCCCATCATTTGCCAAAGTGTATGTAATTGTCTCCATGAAGGTCTGTTTTCCTATGCAGTGCAGTGGCAGAGGCCTTGTGGATAGCGCGCTGCGGAGGCTAATGTGTTTTCTTGCAGTCTGTTTATAAGTTGCAGTGCGGTAGTGCATTATGGGCCTACCGCAGTATGGCTGGTCAAAGGTTTGCACTGATGTGATCGTACAACAGTTTTGTCATGTTTTTGGTCAGTTTGATTGTGCCTGGCTAATATCACTGCTCTTCCACCAATACAAGTAGGTGGAATTTCACCACTGGCAGAAATGTGACCTGAATGTTATGCCTTGAAAATAAAGGATATAACATTTTCTCCATTACAAGTTGAGCGAAAAAAGAGCCTCCACATGCCACTCTTCACAGCCTGTCCCACTGGCCATAGAGAAGCACACCTTAAATCAGCTAATTATTGTAATAACTGTAATATCTGTGTCTTTAAATTACATGTTTAAAGATGTCAGGTTAATGATCTTTCAGACTTTGAAGGCAAAGAGAGTAATGATGAGCAAGCAGTACATATAATTAATATTGACATTCAAGACAACCACGAGGAAGCTACAATTGGTGCCTTCATGATTTGTGAATTGGTCACAATGGTAAGGTCTTGATTTGACACATTTGACTCATATAATTTTTCAGTTAATGAAATTGTACATGCGATTTTCTGAAGAAAAAATAAGAATGATTATGCAAGAAGTAAATATGGTAATAATATTGTCTGACATCAGGGTAATAGATAATTTACATGAAAATAGTGAAATAGTAACTTCATCAATTCGTGAAAAAAAAACTAGTGTTCACATTATCAGTATTATTTATTGAGAAATAGTTCTGTCCAGATTATTCTTGTGTTACACAAATCAGAGGGCTGCTTTTGTTTTTTGTGCTATCACATTCCACATGATGCAACACTTCCTTTCAAAAACTGAAAAAAACAAAAATGTACAATATTTGTTGTATAATGATTGAGTACCCAATGAGATTTTAATGCTTTCTCACTTGGAAAAGAAATTACTGATAATTTGCTTTTTTCTTATGTTTGTCTAATTCTATAAAACATTCATCCGCAGTTATATGCATCAGAAGACTTGGACAATGAAGTGGATGAAATACTGCAGGAGTTTGAACACAAAGTTAATCGAACAGTGTTACATACTGTACAGTTTTACTGAAGTTATACAGAATGATGTACATGAGAGGCCTGGTGTGAAAAATGCAGATTGTGAATTTTTGGGTTCTGTCTCAGTTTACAGTTAGATGGAAATTAAATGTAACTCAGTGGTGGCTACCTAAGGAGACATTTTACTACTGGAGAAGTCAATTCTTTTTGAATTCGGATGAGCCATCTTTGACAGAGCCCTGCCTTTTGAAGAGTGATTTTGTATGACAGATTACTACGTAATGAGCATTAAAATCTAAAAATCTGAATAATTTGCAAAGATATAGGAATATAGCTACCTGGTAATGGCGTATTTAAGCTTCTGATAATACTGTCCTGATCACCTTAGTCTCTTTCTCTGCATCTAGTGAGTGAGCCAACAAGACTTATTCGTCTTTCATTTGTCTGTAATAGATTCTACTCACCGATTTGAACCGTGTTCATTGACTTGATGATATACAGTGCTCTCCAGTTAACTCGACAGTGCAGCTGGGGGTGACATAGACGACATTACATCTCCTTGGAGCGACAAGCTTCTGTCTCCCTTCCGTCAACTTTTTTCGTTTTAGTAGTCCTTACAAATTACACATCGAAGGCCCGTAAAAGTAGTGTGTAATGCATCTCAGTTCAGCCAGTAAGGGGAGGCAGAACCTTGTCATTCTGATGGGACTCTTAGTTGTTAGAGGGGCCCAAGGGAAGTAACAAAATTTCATCAATTGATTATTTCCCTTTAAACAAAAAATGCCGTACAGTGCTGCAATATGTCTGTCAACATTTTCTCAGCTGTCTTTTCCACACATCCTATACACACCTCAGTTGGCTTCTTATGTGAGGAGCTACATTAGATATGATGCCATTACAGTCACCCAGCCAAGAATCTTTACAGCCAGTGACCTTCCATTAAAATCAAGTAGTCAAGGCTAGCTTTGAATTGGTAGAACGTCTTTGGTGGTATATGTACTGTCAAGTAAAGTGAGATGTTGTCTAGATGGAAGGTCAACATAAGGAGGTTTGTTTTTTTATAAGGAAAAAGAGAAAATGCGGTTGAGACCAAATCATTCGGAATACAAGTGTCAAACTGTTGGCAGTTGATCTAAGTGGAGAGCACTGTACGAGTAGATCTATTATACATGCTGTATATATTTATTTTGATTGCCCACCTTCTGTGTGTAAAGTCAGTGGGTTTTGGGCTGGGGATCACTTACAGGTTCTCCAGCTCTGACTCTTCCCGCCTTTTATAAGGCAAGTCAACGAAAGAAAAAATGGTTGGCTGCCTTTTTGATGCCCCGTCATGTTTAGATTTTACAAAATGAGCTTAAATTTATGATATTTATGATATTTATCTCTGACATGGCCTGGAGAAGTATCATGGTCCGCATATCTTATCCAGGAACACAACCATAACAGTGAAAACCCTGTTGTTGTATGCACATACCTACCCCAGGTGTTTTGCGCTAGGGGCACATACATATGTACCTATCCCTAACCCCATCCTTATCCTCAACCATAAATCTTATTGAACCCCTCACCCTGTCCCCAACCCTTTCAACCAAAAAACAGGAGGAAAACAAAAATAAAGTGTGAAAGAATAATTAATTAAGGCCGTTATACTGTTATGAGTACTTCAGTGGGAGCTCTCTAGTTCTTGAGTCATGATAGGTTTTAAAATACGTACCCCTAGCACAAAAACTTGGGGGACGTATGTAATTGTAACAATATTCTAGTGAAATAGTCATTTGGATGACATGAATAGGATGATGAATATTTTTCCTTTCTAATCTGCATACTTTAATTACTTATTTTTCCCTCCTAATGTGCAGTTCTTGAATGTTGTGTTTATAATAATTCATGTACTGCCATGTTGTCATGAAAGAACAGTCTTTCCATTCTGTCCTCTGTGTCCTTTAGTTCTCTTTATTGTCCATGTGTTGAAATTCTCAACAATTTCTGTTCTTTATTCCTCTGGTGTTGTTAAGGTCATCATCATACCTGATGGACGAACTATTATTACTGCCATGTTATGGAAAAAGACTACACATCCAAAAACAAAATTTGACAGAAGACTTGCATGCACGAAAAAAAAAAAAAGAAACGAAAAGTAATATTTTACCTTTGTGCTCCACTTTATTCTTTGTTCAGTGTCCATTTTTTGGTGATCTAAAGAAATTATTAGTTTTATAACCCAAACAGAATGCAGTAAAATGATGTCAAAGAGCAAATGTGACCTAGATTGGCACATTCTTTTTCTGTTACAACATGACAGAACGTATAATTTCCAAGTAAGAGCAGCAGATGCAAAATTGTCTTGAGAGAGGATTGCCCCTTTCTTTAACCCTTTCAATGCCGAAGCAACACCACTGTGATTTTTATAATCTTTGTTGAGTTTGAATTTGATTATTTTGGTTATTCGTAAAGGTAAACGGGAACTTTTGATGCAAAATGTATCAAATGTCTAAAAATTTGTACTTATAAGTTGGACAGTTTCACAGCTGACATACAACTGATTATGCATGTCAGTACGCTGTTGGCATTCAAGGGGTTAAAAATGTTCCAGTCTGCCAGGTACGACTGTGTTCCAGGATTAAACTGAAAGAGCTAAATAGAAGGTCACAGTTAATGCAGATTTTTGTTTGAGACACTCTGCTAGGCCTAGTCATGACGATATTTGTTCAAAATGTTATTGTCAAGAAGAATATGATTATTATGTTAATAATATTGTCATTTATGTCAAAGATGATAGAGTGGCCAGTTGTTGTTTTTTGAGAAATTCTGAATGATTGCAGTCTTGTAAGGAGGGGTGCTGAGTGCATTATGGTGAGACTGTTTATTCCAGGTCATGCCCTAATCATTTTCTCAATTCAGTTTAGAAGTACAGTCGAAACCTGATATAACAGGGATTGTGGGACCAGAGCAAAATCCCTGTTATATCAGACTTCCAAGGGAAATGAGCAAAAATGGCCTAATCCTGCGATTTTTAAATCATGGTTAGTGTACCTTGTCAAAGGCACTTCCGTTCTTGGGCAAAAATTCCCTGTGAATAGGCAGCCACAATCTAGAGTATAGCTATATTCTCTTTGTCTTTTGATGATCGTATCAATGGATCCATACCTATGGAATCTCAAATTTCCGACAAATCTCGGCCATCGATGCAGTCTATTTGTCAATTTCTCGAATTATTTCCAATTTCTTCTCAATGGAAAGGCATTTCCTTTTTTGCTTGTCATTGGATGCCATATTATATTGGTCTAGAGCTTTCTGTCTCACGACGCGGTGTCAACAAAGGAAAATGATGGTCCACGTGTGATTTCAACACTAGGTGTGTAGTGTACGGCTGAGAAGGGCTTTTTGTTTTACAGCTTGACACACACATGACTGGCCTCTTTGTTTTAATTAGTTGTCTTGACACTGGCCTCGCCTTACCTCCTCTGTCTCTCCCTCTCTTCTTCTAACTGCCAGTGCCACCAAAGATTGTAAAAATAACCACCCGCATCACTCGTGTGATCGTGTAAGGTTTTATTACAGTTAGAATAGATCTAACAAACTGCGCTCGCTGTTTGCCTACATGACGGCTCAGATTCTTGCTCTCGGTATCCCTGTTATAACAGATCTGGCACTTGTAGGTCCCTGTTATTGCAGATATATTTTACTAAAGATAAAGAGGGAGAAAAAACGGGGATTCAAAAAATCCCTGTTATACCAGGCCCTGTTATAAATGGTTTGGCTGTATTGCATCTAGACACAGTAGCACAACTCATTAAGATCCCATGGTATTGTTGATTTTTTAATACATATGTACATTATTTGTAATTTATATCCATGGACAGCATAAAATATCCCTGTCCCCAGTACATGTAATTCCTTTATGAAAGATGACAGAAGTTGTATTTTGATAGTTTGTCCTGTCAATATCTAACACAAGTACATGTATGTGACATGTCAGTGTCATGCAAACCTAAAATTTGTTAGGGATGATATTAAATTATATACATGTACAACATACAGGATACATGTGGTAGAAACTAAAAGAGAGATAATTTTATAGAAAAACTAATTCAGTGAAAGAAGAAGCACAAGTTTGTACTGTCTAAAATCAAACAATGTTATGAACAAGCAGAAATGTTTCTGGGAAAGCAAGAAGATTGTTAACCCTAGACCTATTTTCTACAATAACTTTACAGGAAAGTTGCGTATCTTTTTCATTTTTGCTGAAGTTTGGACCGTTCTTCTAAACCAGTGTGACATAAGTATTGGTAATACTATTTCTTCACAGAAAGTCAACGAGTGAGTGACCACTGACAAACTTTTTTGGTTTATTCCTAGCATACACTTGTGGGGACTGTCAGACCCACATCACTGATTTGGTATTTTATCATTAAACCAGGTTTGACAGACCCCACGAGATACAAGACAGTAGTGTATGGTAATTTTCCTGTATTTGAGAGTGAGAGACTGACAGACCCTGCGTGGTGTGAATTTGAACTAGGAGGACTGAAATAGGTTTAAAGCTGCATGTTTTATTGTGGTGGATATTAAAATCATTAGTATTTTACAAATTTGAGAATATATGTAATTCCTACTTCAGTTAGTAAAATAATCACTGGAGTTGTACATATCATGTGTGATGTTGCATTCATCATTGCTACAGATTTTAGGTATAGTAAATCATCAAACATTCACTGCGTCTTTGTATTGCAATTGCAGCTGTGTTTCCCATTTACTGTTTGAAGTTTCCTTAGTGTGATTGATTCAAGCAAAGATACCAAAAATCGATAACATGAGACACTGTCTTCTTTGCACCACTAAAAAAAACCATGCACACGATTTGCATGCTGATTGGGGGCAGGGCCAATGCCGCATAGTAGGAAAAGAATGCTTGATATAATGGTAAATTTATGATGCAAAATTGTGACAGTGCTATTGCGACTAAAAAAAAAAAGAAAAAATAGCCAGAGTTTTCCTACAGCGATTGACATTATAATTCCACAAGAAGTGACGTCAATTAAGGTCAAAAGCGATAGCTGAACAGTGAATAAAATTCAATATTTTCCCTGTTTGGCTTTGTAATAAACGGTGTCAGTCAGTCCGGCCAGCATATATTTTCACCTTTCCCTAAAACTGTAGTAATTGGTTTTGACTACTTTTTAGGAGATGCAAAAAAACTTTTATTTCAGCACAGCTGGTCAGGTAATGATGATATTTTGACAGTTTGCTATTTGATTATTTTTTTTGGCTTAAGAGTCTAGGAGCAAGGTCATCCAATGTGGCTTTGAAATTAGCTTTGAATGTAGTTGAACATATATATATATATATAAATCGAACATTTGAGGTACTACAGTCTTAGAGAATGGTGATGATATGTATGGGATTAGAACAGTCAACCAGGCCAGATAAACCATTTCCTCAATAAGTTTACTTACCGTTTTGAGCCAGGAGGGCATTTGTCTGAGAGGAGACATTTGCCATGGAGCATACAATGATGGAGGTCAGGATTGAAGCAGCATATAGAACACCACTAGAGAGAGAGAGATAAATGTACAGCTATAAAATAAGTATGGGTGAAGATACACTGCAACGACATAATCATGTGGATCATGTGATGAATTTTAGTAGTGGAATCTTTGTCCTCCATTGACAAAACAAATTAGTTGACTTTGATATGCTGCAGTGTAGAATTAATTCCTACCTTTCTTGACATTTGAATGGAAATATGTGGAAAATTAGTGGAGTCCTATTTGCTCCAAATTTCATGTATTTAAGATATTTTTTTCTAAAATCTTTCTGTCAGTCAATCTTATTACATGTAGTCGATTGAATTAAAGTGTCGAACTTTCCAAAGTCTCATGATAAGGATATTAAGAAGCAAAGTTTTACAAAATTCCATTCACTCAGGATACAAAATATGAGGCTTGACACCTAAATACACGAAAGGAAAGGGATCTAAGAAGGCAAACAAAATTCATAATCATTTGGACTATGCCACAAAACTTTTTTTTTGTTGATATACCAAGGGAAATAATAATAAAATCATGTAAAGCCTGTGAATGAGCAGTCAGTATGATGTTTTGATAGTTGTCATTTTTGAGACCACATACAAAAAATCAACAGTTCTCTGCTTTTGACCCAGACTTCAGATTATGTTATGAAAAGATGTGAAGTAAATCTGTATTTGATTTGGCACTTTATGTGGTCGGATAGAGATGGTAATTAAAGTAAGAAAAAAAAAATGAATAAAATTTATGGGAACAATTTGAAAAAATAAAACAGCACAAATCAAAGCATAACATGCCACTATTAGCATATCAGTATGCTCTTGTTTTAAATTAAGAATATTGCCAAGATTTCAAGTTCTGCTTGAAAGCGAGTAAGGTGAAGTTAATGGTTTAGCATGAATATATTACACTAGATGACCTACCGGGCATTACCCGGAATAAACAGTCATGTGCTCCCCTCCTTCCTCTCTCTCTCTCATATAATAAAAGTAATAAAACTACAGTCTTGCTTCAGAACTCATGTGCACCAGAACACTACGCACCAAACTGAACGCTTGATACGGTTACTTTTTATGACATGTACGGTCGATATATTACGAAACAAACATGCAAAAATACAGATGTTACATAGCAATAAACATTGTCATTTTTAAAAAAATACATGCTTGAAGTAAACAACTTTTAATTATTAGCCATCATCTTCCTTATCTCAATTGCCACCCTCCTGCCAAATTTAAGGCCTGAAGAGTGTATAGTTTGGTCAGTTAGTCATGCCAAAGGTTGCAAGTTAATGAAATATATAATAGATATTTTAGCTATTCCTTTGGGATCTCTCAGTCACACCTCGACTAATGTCTATGCCATACCACTGGCAGTTTATGACATCTGATTGTACAACAAAATTTTCTCACAAACATTGGGTTGACTTTGGTAATTCCAAGGCAGAAGGTCTAGTATTGTTTTCGTGACATGCATAAAAGCAATCAGGAGAATTGTACCTGAAGAACAGGGATACATGGACGGATGGATGGCAGAAGGACAGACGGTTGGACAGATGGATGGAAGGGTGGGTGGGTGGACGGATGGATGGATGGATGAATGGACAGGTGGATGGATGGTAGCATGGCTGGATGGATGGATTAATGAAAGAATGGGTGGATGATATCTGTTAATAATTTCACTTTCAGAGAGACAATTACATGTTTTTGTATCCTCTTTACTTAAAAACTGAATCATTAACCCACCAACACTTTTGAAGTTGAATCTGCTGGCATCACGAAGACAACTGGCAAGAGACAGGCATTAATTACTGCCTGCCCCCTTCACAATCATTCCCAGGGTCCTTACCTTTGGTCATCCTAAATGTAAACTGTACATCATCACTGATATCATGGGATGACAGTTTTGGAGGGGAGTTATCCTGAGAAAAGGTGGCCCGAGATAAACACAACTCTCCTACAGACGAAGTTTTACTTGGATTTAAGTGGAAAGTTTTCGACAGGGGTACATTTGTGTTATCTGAATTCAAGAAGTGGAAAATCACACCTCTCTTCTTTCTGTACATGATGATGGCTGAAAGTTTAACATGACTTCACAGGTTTGTTCCGTCATCGGGAATTGCATGACACCAGGGATGCAAGATGCACGGACAGAAATGCACCAACTGATATTTCAAGGAAGTAGCGAGACAGCTGACAACCCTGACCGTAAATGGTTGAGTACCTACAGGATAATGAAAATCATTAGCTGTGCACACTGTTTTGACATATCAATCTTAATTTGGTACATTTCATTTACATCACAGACATAAACTGACAAGCATTCCAAGAAGGCAAACAAAATTCATTACAACAATATTAACACTTGGACCGTGCCACCAAATTTAGGTCGTTTTTTGTTATACCAAGGGAAACAATCATAAATTCTAGTAATGCCTATATGAATAAGCAGTCACAGCCAGTATGGTATTTTGATAGTTATCATTTTTGGGATCACATACAAATCCATAGCTCACTGTTTCTTGACCCAGAATTCAGATTATGTTATGAAAGGTGTAAAGTAAAGTTTTCAATTATTTGGTAATTAGTAAAGTTAGTGGTGTTTTTTTTTTTTTAAACTTTAACATTTTTACTGATTTGCTGACTTTTACTGACTTGACATGGACAATTTTGCCCTATCCCCGAGATAAATTGCCATTTTATGTAAGAAAACTGTAAATGTCCTTTTAGATCGAATTCACTTCTAACATCAATCTACAGAATTAGCATCAAATGCGCTTCATTTTATTATTTGGGTTCCAAGTTTGTATGGTTTTAAGTTTATTTTAGTCATTGCAAAATGAAGATTAGACGAAGAATAGAGTTGAAAGCAACGCAAGATGTTTTCTTAGTAAAAACTTTGTTTTGGCACATGTGGTGGTTTTTCATAACACGGCAAAATTATATAGACATAATCATCATGGACGGGGTTATCTTGTGGACTTCAGAGCATCTCTCAAATATAAACATTGAACAGAAAAGGTTTGGCCCAGGAACTATTACTATACTATTGTGTGATTGCCCTGTCCTTCACAAGAGATAAATCCACCATCCCCACCCCGTAAAATATTCTGCTTCACCTCCATCTGAGCATTTAAAATAGAGACGCTCACTTTAAGACAACACACTTATTTGTGAAGTGATTTCTGCTCAGAAATTTTAAGAAAGAAAAAAAAAGTGGCACGGGGACTCCAGCACACACTACCCTACCTAGCACAGATGTGCCGTGTGACTATGTGGTTGCGAGAGCACTTTTCCCATGACATGGACGACCCTAAGTCTAATACACTAAAGTACCAGTTGCCCCTTAAGATCTAAGGAAGTAGGTTCTAATCCGTATGCTTTGTCCGGCCTACCTCCGACCAAACTCCACCCCAACTCTAAGTCCCTCAGAAGCACCTTAAGGGAGGAAACTCGCCAGACCCTAAGCTTTACAGACTAGTTGGGCATGACTAGCCGTGCGAGTACCTTGGTCGACCGCCGACCTCAACGCTACATGGAAGCAGGAGCCAGTGACCACCCAGGTTTCCCCAAAGTGGCTGTTCTGTACTATAAATAAATTTGGGTTTTTCTTATATGACACACAATCCATACATTGTCTGCCATTATGGGTTTGACCTCATTATGCATATACTCACATATTAAATCCATTTCTTCACAAACCTTACTTAAAAGACATGGTTTACATTCAAAGACGTTCGATTAACACCATAAGCCAAAGATATGAGCCTTTTATTGGAAATGGGGCAGTAAATATTCTTTTTGCAAAAAGTGTAAACTGCACACATGATTGTCTCCCTTTTGCCCTTGACATCTTCTTGACTTTTATCTACAAACCAGAAGCAGAAGTGGGAATCGATACCATATATATTCTCATTCAAGTGAATGTCACAGCAGATTGAATACTTTCTCTTACTTTCTCGAATGTGAAACTTTTCACTTGCATTTGCACTAAGGTTTTTCGTTCTGTGGTTTACAAGTCTGTATAAAAATAAATAGGTCTAACAAAACATTAAAATGATTTGATGATAGTTTTGTTACGAATTTGGGGGGAATCCGTCTTTAGGGTTTCTCTAACATCATTCAGCTTCTATGTTCGTTAAATTATCTAACTAATAATTCCTGTAGATCTATATTTTAAGATCCAGGTCTTGCCCGTCGAAGCGACGGTAATTCAAAGCCTCACCCAGACAATTGAAACACAATTTCCAATTATGTGATCGTACAAAACTACACTAATCTGCAGCTCTAGATGAGGTTATGCGTGCTGCATCCACGTGGGTGGATTCCTCAGTCTACTATCTGAACATGTCAATCATCAATAGCTTGGTCCATTTCAACTTACAATTGTTCTGGCCCAAGGCCAGAACAGTATAGGATAGCGTGGCTCAATTCAATTATGGCCTATAGATAATGACGAGACCCTCGTCTGGTCATGTTGTTAGTAATGCCTGGACCCATCAAGCAGGGCTACACTGACCCCCTCACAGACGGAAGATTCTGCATGAAGTGAAGAAAGTAGCACGGACCGCAGGGTCTGCGCTGTATCGCGATTCTTCCGCTAACCTTCATTGGCCAGCCCTTTTACCTATATTATAATTTATTTGCATACTACTGCTTATCACGGGGTCGAGAACTGCTCTGTCATTCCTAGCTATGCATTTATTCTATCTCGCCCCACTTTCTTTCCATCTATCAGAAAAAAGGTGTTTCAAAACAAACTGTTCACGAGAACAGCTCAAGGACAAATTACGCTGGTTATAATCAACAAGATCGTAAAAATTAACTCACTGACGTCGTGACCTAGCACGGCATTTATGATCCTAATGTGATCATGACAAGTTTCATGTCTGACATTATATTTAGGATTCGAAATTCGATACCAAATAGACACATCTACTACCAAAGAGATGACCTCACCACCCTTACCACTAAAATTCCCATAACTTCTAAATTGTGATATTCATGATCGATGTCAAGGGCAAACTGCCTATCTCATGGAAACAAAATTTTACAGTAGAAAGGAAAAACTTGTTGGACTTGCCATACCTCACCACCTTTAACACTAAAAATCTTATAACGTCTAAATTATCATTTATTTATGTCATGGTTAAACCACTTATCTCATGAAAACAACATTTTATGAAAGCCTTGTCAGATTTGCAGGACTTGTGTTAGACTTGTCGAGTTTGTTGGACTTGTACCTCAGACTTGTTGGATTTGTGTGGCAGATTTGTTGGGTTTGTTAGATTTGTCAGACCTGTCGAATCTTATTGGCGGACTTGTCGGATTTGTCCAAACTGAGCGGTGGACTTGTCGGATTTGTTGAACCTGTACAGCAGACTTGTTGAACATGTTGGGATTGCTAAAAATATCAGATTTTTTTAAACTTTGTTTTGGACTTGTCAGATTTGTGTTCTGGGGTTGTTGGGTTTGTGCAGCAGACTTCTTGTCTGGTAAACTTGCCATACTTTTCAAACCTGTGCGGCAGACTTCTTGGACTTGTCGGATTTCTGCGGTGAACTTGTGTAACTTGTTCTGGGGACTTGTCAGACTTGTGCAGCAGACTAGTCAGCCTCATCAGACTTGTGCCCCTAGCTGGTCATACTTATGCCGCAGACCTGTTGGATTTGTGCTGCAGATTTGACGGACTTATCGGATGTCTCGGTAGACTTATCAGATATGATGGAATTGTCGGACTTGTTTGGCAAACTTTGTTGGAATTGTGCAATGGATTTGTCAGATTTGTCATAATTATGCAGCCAGTATGACAGACATGTCAAATCTGTGTGTTTTGTGCAGTGGACTTGCCAGTCTTGTGCAGATGACCTGTTTGATTTTTTGTACTTGTCGGACTTGACGAACTGATGAGGCAATCTTATCGGACTTGTCAGATTTGTGCAGTGGACTTGTCAGGCTTGTCGAATTTGGGCGGTAAATTAGTTGGATTTGTGCGGATGACTTGTCGGATTTGTCGAACCTGTGCGGCTTTGTCGAATTTGTATGTCGGGCTTGTTGGACTTATACGTCAGACTTGTCAGACTTTTTCAATCAGCATGCTGGAATTGCATATCAGAATTGTCAGACTTTTTTGGCCAACTTGTCACACTTGTGCATCAGACTTGTCGTAATTTTTCGGCCAACTTGTTGGACTTGGAGGTCGGATTTGTCGGATTTTTCGGCCAAGTTGCTATATATTTGTGCAACAGATTTGTTGTAATTTTTCAGCCAACTCGCTGGACTTGTGCGTCGGATTTCTCACAATTTTCCAGCCAACTTGTTGGGCTTGTACTTCAGACTTATCGGATTTTTCGGCCAACTTGTCGAACTTACGCATCAGTCTTGTCAGATTTTTTGGCCAACTCGTCATACTAGTGCGTCAGACTTGTAACTTTTCGGCCAACTTGTTGGACTTGCACGTCTTACTTTTCAGAATTTTTCGAGCAACTTATTGGACATGTGCATCAGACTTGTCAGATTTTTTGGCCAACTTGCCAGATTTGTGTGTCAGACTTGTCAGATTTTTTGGTCAACTCGTTTGACTTGTTCGTGAGATCTGTTGTAATTTTTCTTCCAACTTGTTGGATTTCCAAATTGGATTTGTGGGATTTTTCAGCCAACTTTTTGGATTTGTGTGTCAGACTTGTCAGAATGTTTGGGCCAACTTCTCTTACTTATGCGTTAGACTTTTCAACATTTTTTGGCCACCTTGTTGGATAGGTGCGTAACTCTTGTCAGATGTTTTGGCCAACTCATCAGATTTGTGCGTCAGATCTGTTGTAACCTTTTGTCTAACTTGTTGGACTGGCGCGTCGGATTTGTCAGACATTTTTGGCCAACTTGTTGACTAGTTTGTCAGAATTGTCAGATTTTTTTGGCCAACTTGTCGTACTTGCGCTTCAGACTTGTTGTAACTTTTATTCCAAGTTTTGAGTTTGTGCATAAGACTTTTTGGATTTTTCTTCCAACTTGTTGAACTTGTGTGTCAGACTTGTCAGATTTTTTGGCAAACTTGTCAGACATGGGCCTTTCTGAATTATCAGATTTTTTCCTCCAACTCGTCGAATTTGTTCGTCAGACCTGTCGTAACTTTTCGACCAGCTTGTTGGACTGGCGCGTCCAATTTGTTAGACTTTTTGGCCAGGTTGTTGACTTGTAGGCCCTACATCAGAATTGTAAGATTATTTTGTCCAACCCATTTGGACTTTCACATCAGACTTGTCAGAACTTTTTGGCCAACTTGTTGGATTTATACGTCAGACACTTTGGAATTTTTCCGAAAACTTGTAAGACTTGTACGTCAGATTTGTCAAAATTTTTTGCAAAACTTGTGTGACTACTGCGTCGGTCTTGTCCGAATTTTTTCACAAGCTTGCTTTTACTTGGAAGTCCGACTAGTCAGATTTTTCAGCAAACTTGTTGGATTTGTGCATCATACTTTCAGAATTTTTCACCCAATTTGTCAGACTTACTACAATTTTTTGGCCAACTTGTTGGACTTGTGCATCAGACTTGTCGTAATTTTTCTAATATTGGACTTGTTGGATTTTTTGGCCAACTTTTTTTTTTTTTTTTGCACGACGGAATTGTCATAACTTTTCGGGAATCTTGTTGGACTTGTACATCTTATTTGTCAGAATTTTTCGAACAACCTATTGGACTGGTGCATCAGACTTCTAATAATTTTTTTTCCTTTTTAAATAGTGTATTGCCATCACAGGACAACAGCGACCTGCATCGTTAGCGTTGCTGAAGATTAATATGCGACACAGTGTCTGCAATGCTTGCCTTGTTTCAAATCTAGTCCATACGCAGATTCTAGTTACCATTAAATCAAACTTGTCTTGCTAGATAACATAACATTTTACACTGACAATATTCAAGTCTATTTGCTGATAAATTGGCTTTGGAGACACCTGAAGCGTCGTTTTCGTTTCAGAAACTAATTTGAACCGTTTTTAAAAATTTAAATAGTAAAATGCAAATTAAACAGCAATGCTGGATCAGAGAGTATAGATATATAAAGAGGGTTCACTATTGGTCGATTTGCACTGCGAGACACGGGAGGCGCCGCGAAACCATTGTTAGCATGGAGCGGAAAGTAGGTCGCTGCGGTAAACAAAACCGGTTTGTGCATTTCCACCTGGCGTAAGAGCTTACAAACGGCTCTAAATAGTTTCATTCAGGCCAAAAATATGAACAAACCACAGTAAACAGATATGCACACTATCTTTGGTGAAGAAGGCCTCTTTCAATTCTTCAGTTTCTTGTTTACCGCAGCGACCTAGTTTCGCGATTTGGCGGAAGTGAACCCTCTCTATACATCTATACTCTCTGGCTGGATGATAAAATCAGAAGATAACGAAACAATTCTTTTATTGTTTCACCAGACATTCTTCCACTCTGTATGGGGTGTGCTAAACGTCGCCTTTAACCCAAACCGTTACCTTATGTCAGTCTAATGCAGATTACCGTAAGGGCGGGGTTCCTACATCAAACCGACGTCGATGCGATGTAGGAACCAGCAGATCTACGAAGGAACGATATCATTCTTATGTGCAAACTTGACATCAGCCCTACGCCTCGGATTTCTGTAATTTTGCTGGTTGGGAAAGGACTGACTATGAACGAAGCTGGAAACAAAACAACAACAAAGAAAAAAGGTAAATTTGATTATGTTATTAATATACGTGTATTTCCTTCGACCTTTCAGATGAAGCGTGCACAAGTCACAACTAATCCACTCAAATAAGTAGACATCATTAAATATTATAACATTATAATGTATTTGACTACATTTCGGGGAGAGTGGAATTGGGGATGGATGACGACGTCCACTTTACACGTTAATTGGTACAGTAGACCACGGTTAAACCGAAATCGGCGGGACCACGGGTTTGTTTTCGGTTTAGACAGAGTTTCGGTTTAGCGACAGGAGGCTTGAAAAACGCCGGCTTCAAGAGAGGGAGCCCAAATCACTACCATAGAGGACAAATAATGTAAGTGCACGGGCTAAACAGACTCAACGCGTCCTCGCATGCTCTGTGTTTTTTTTACTTAGAATGAGAATGGGTGATTGCTCAAGCCTAGGCACACTCGAAGCATGGACCTAGGCACACTCGAAGCATGGATATGCGGGTGAATGTGGACTATCTCTCAGAACAGGGAGGCATGCGTGTGGACGGACAGTACAGAACCGCCGTCCCGCCTACCATTACCGTACAGGATGCCATGAAATGCGCTGCCCGCAATAACTAGTCTTGTCTTTCTGATGTCACACATTTTACCTGAAAGGTCACTCGTGGTGGGCCAAACGTAACGTATCCTGCCGTCTGATTTCGGACACGTGAGGTTATGGGCCTCCCTTCTCTCCCCCTATCCCTGTAGTGCTTCCGCTCCCATGTAGGCCTATTCTACCCATAGATATAATACACGTATATACACAGCGTATTATATCTATGACACTACCCGACAGAGCAAAGCATGCTCTGCTTTTATTTCTGGAGGGGAAGGGGGTGGGGTGTAGTGGGGTGATACAGTGACTTGGCTCGATCTATGTCAAATCACAGTGGTCTGGCCACTGAATCCAGCAATTTTCTTTTCGGTTTAACCATAGGGTTATTTCGGTTTAGCGCTAGAAAAATGAAGAGGGAAAAAATTGGGGATTCTTATTTTCCTTCAGTTTAGCGCTAGTTTCGGTTTAGCCATTTTCGTTTTAACCGTTCTCCACTGTATATTGTCAAAACTGATGTTATATGTAGGGCCTATTTAGAGTGCTTCTTCCCCCACCCCTCTCTTTTCAAATAAAAAACGTAGGCCAATATTTCATTTAAAAAAAAAAAGTAAGCTCGAGTTAACTTAATTCTGTGTCTTCCTACAAATAAATAATCTGTAAAGGCAATCAGACATTAAGCACTCACTACGCCATGCTGGAATATATACTCACCCTTGATCGTAATCGTAGCTAAAGCTTTGAGATCTCTAACTCCCAAACCTCTAGAACGGGCTTCTTAATGCATTTAGTGTTCGCGAGCCCATAGCAGTTAGAAGTCTTTGAAAAAGACACATGCCTTCATCTGTATTTACATTAGAGCAGAAACAAGTTTAAATTGTTTAGAAATTCACAAACAGCGAACACAAAAGCGTTATTTTCCGTGGTTTTAGAGAACGGGACTGGGGGTGAAGCGCATATTTTTGTTCTCGTTTCATGACATAAAAACCTTGACCCATTTTGGGGCACGCAAAACAGGACATGTGATGGCCCATTCCATGTGACGTGTGTTACACCTGAATATCCTTGCTATCTTCCAGAACAAATCATTAAATGAGATATTTAAGCTTATCATTTAGACCTTTTCGACAATAAAAAAAAAAAGGCAACTCTACAAGTTTTCATTTTTAATTTAAAAAAAACTTAAAAGTAAGATCTGAGTCAACATGGTGCTTAACATGGTGTGACGTGTGTTACAATCATGAAAAGTAGTTCTATAATTTAAGTAACATTTTCTGGAATTTCTGTGAATGTAATCAAAGAATTTCACCTGACTTTTTATGCTCTACTTGTAAATGACTGCTATAAAATTCTGTATCTCATAATTCTACATTTTTGGACGACCCAGGCCAAAAAATAAAAACATAAAAAATAAAAAATGCATATTACATTTTTTTTTATGACAAGTCTTTGATCTTCACCTTTCAAGTGCCATTTTTTCAGGAATAAAATTAAGTTTTTGGTTTAAGCTTGAATGTTTAGCAATTTACAGTAATAAATTATGTTTGTTTGTACATGTAATTGGTTGTGATCTGTCTGAAATATTTATTGCTAGAGAAAAACTTTATCACGCAAAGGTGATGTGTGTTACACAAAACCAATAATCTATTGTATTCTTTCTAGTCAAAACCTAAGACAGAAAAAATTTTCTTATTATTTTTACATTGTCAAAATGTCACTGCCATATAAGAAGGGACAAACAACTGATCACATCAGTTACTTGTTATTAAACATAAAACTGCAAATTGTATTGAATATTTTTGTTTCTCAGAATGAAATGTTGTTCTTGGAAAACATGCAGTAAAATTATGAAATCCAGTTTGTTTTCTTTCTCTGAAGACATTTCCTTGTCAACAAACCATTTTAGAAGTTATACCAAGGATTTTATATTTGATATTTCAAATTCCGTATTTTCCCTTACTGGTTGACATTTCATGGAATGGGCCTGATGCAGCGTGAATCGCTGAATGTCTCCCTGCTCGTGAGTACTGGCGAATGTGTGAGTTCGTGAGTTCATTGAGAGTGAGTGAGTGAATGAAGGTATAAATGAGTGAGAAATGTTTGAAGGACTGACGGAAGGAGGGCACATCATGGCTGGCTTGACAAATTGTAAAAACAAAGAAACAAACAAAACAGAGTTCTTCTTCAGTTTGGTGTCCGTATTGTCAAACTCATTAATATTTTAGGTTTGAAAACTTACCCAGCCAGCTTACCTTCATCAATCCGATGCAGATTTGTACAGGGTTTTCGAAGGTTTGGTAAGATTAACGTAGGAGCCGATTACCTACATCAAACCGACGTGGGTGCGATGTCGCAACCAGCAAATCTATGTAGGAATGATGTCATTCCTATTAGCAAGTTTGAAGTCAACTCTACGCGTCGGATTTGATAAAGGGTTGCTGAATGTATAGATAGAGTCAGTCAAGAGCGGATGAGAATTAAGGAAATCTAAGGGCCATTTGACTGTTTTGAGACAAAACCAATAAAAAAAAAAAAAATTCAATATAAACCAATTGAATTTAATTAACTTTTGCAATACTGACATCAATTCTTCGAGTAAATCATTAAAATATTAAATCCGATTGGTTTATACTGAAATTTTTTTTTTTTTTTTTTTCCCAAAGCAGTCAAATTGCACTTAGGGCCCTTTTAATTCAAATCCCCTTAATTCACAAGTGCTGAGATCTGATTAGGCGAAGATCGAGGACAAAAAAATGTATGACTTTCTATGGCACACTTTCCCCACCGTGCTTCTGTCAACTATAAAAAAAAGAACGATAGTTATAATATCTTCTGGATCCGTTAATTCCTTCCGGAGTCTTGGGGGCACTGCACTAGTAAGCGCCTCAGCTCATCAACTTCCTACAAGCCTGGCGGCTATGGGCAAGGGCCTGAGTTGGGGTAAATGTTTCTTTCCCCTGTCCATTCAATTATTATTGTCCGCCCATTTCTTTCTTTGTCTGTCCCGTCTCCTCGTTCCCTGAACTGTACCCTGGGGGATGGTCTTTGATAGTCCACTGGCTCTTGTCACATGTCCATACCACTTTAATTTCAATTATAATATGGAAAATGGTTAATCCGAGAACAATGCACTAAACTGTACGGGTATGTTCTGAATCTAAGGGTGAAAGAAAATGTCTCTTCTGTTCCATTTTTTCCCCAATTATTTGCGCACTTGGTGATTGGTAAAAACGCGCGGGATTTTTCTTATATTTTTTTAAGTTTCACATTTTTACTGGTTCTCTAACACACAGACAACTTTTCCCTATCCCCGAGATAATTCTGCCATTTTACGTAAGAAACCATATGCCCTTCTTGGTCAAATTCACTTATTAACATGACCAGTTTATAGAATGGGCTCTATTTTTCCACCTGGGTTCTAATTTTGTGGGACGTGTAGTTTCTTTTAGTAATCACTGAATGATGAAGACTGGACAAAGAATAAAGTAGAGAGCAATGCGAGTTTGTTGTTGTTGTTGTTTTTGCATCTCCTGTAAACACTCTGTTTGGCATGTGCAGTGTTTTTTTTTTTTTTTTTCAGAATACAACAGAATTATAATCATCATCATAAAGGAAGTAAGGCCTTCCATGTAATCACGAAAGGCCTTTTAACCGCTGATCCCTAAATTCTACAAAAAATATCAGATTGCGCACAGAGAGGTCTCGATATTCACTTTGTTCTTTATACTTTCGTTGACATTGAGCCACAACTGAGTTGAACAGAAGAACGTGGTCTGACAATAATTACTGATTTCCTCAACAAGGCTGTCGCTAAACATAAAATTTGGATCGGATCACGATGCGAAAACAAAAACATCAACGCAAACGGCACGCGTTTCGTTTGTTTCTGTCATTCAGTGTTCCCAGATTGGGAGGGAAACCGCAGAATCTATATAATGTAAAAGGCTTTTTTATTAGGCCACCTGCCGTAACCAAATTTTGCATGTCGGTTTCAAATACCGTGGAGGGTGCACCGAAGCTTGCATTTTTGTTGAATATTTTTGTTTTTGAATTTATGGAAAATGCATTTTTCCATCGTGCTGCCAATAGTTCTAATTTTTATTCTCCATCTTGGTGTCATTCTGCTACAGTGACATCTATTATTAAAAAAAAATTCGCTTTTTTTGTAAAAGCCGTAGCTCGGCTATCTGTGCACCAATCGAGCTCAAATTTTGCATACAAATTTCTTTTGGTCTGAAGTTGATTCCTTGGTAGACTCATTGCTGAACACTCTCCGTAAGTAGTTTTTTGAACTACGCAAATTTGCATTTGTTCCAAATAAATACCATCCGGGCGTGAGTTTTTATGTGGCATGACGTCACTGAATTTGCGCTCCACCGTGCGATCTCAACGTCCGGTTCCCCAAATTTGAAACCGTGCTTCCGAGTCCATCCATAACATTCGTGGTTCTTGCAGCACTTTGCTGTGCCAACGGTCAAGTAATGCTCCCTCCATTGCAGTCACCCCCAGACCTACTCACAACACTTTTCACCCCCCCCCCCCGCGAATTTCGCAGGTTCAATACTAGTAGTATAAAAAAATAAAATACGCAGAGAGTATGGTTATGTCATAAAAAGTAACCATATCAAGCGTTCAATTTGGTGCGTAGTGTCATGGCGCGCATGAGTTCTGAAGCAAAACTGTACGCTATCGCTTTATTATATTAAAGAGACAGACAGACACGGACAGGGGGGGGGGGGGGTTACATAATCTAGTAATAAAATAATAGTCATACTCATCATCGACGGGGTAATGTTGTGGACTTCAGCGCATCTGTAACAGAAACATTAACTCTGAACAGAATAGGTTTGGCCTCGAGATTACCGTGTGACTGCAGTGGATGTTCGCTTAGCCTAGCCCCAGCCCCGATGACTGTGTGATACCAGCATGGAACTATTAATAACACTGGAGTCCGTACAGCTGATTTCATGCGTCCGCATTAGAAGGCAATAGTCGCCATCTTGTTTAGGGCAAGCACGGACTGTGCCCCAGCGTTTACACATCCGTTGCACTACAGTTTCTGCTTTCTACCTTCCCTTTCCTTTTCCTCTGCTAACTCCTTCTTTCTTTTCCTCTGCTCATGTACCTACTGTTTCCTCTCTACCTTCTTTCTTTCCTGCTTTAAAAGGAGGGAGAACTGTTCTCATTCAATTTAAGTCAATGAATTTACTATAAAACTAGACGTTAATAGCCTATGTATTTGGATTTTACCACAATATTATTCTTTGTTTCTCATTAATTCAATTGTTTACTATTAGCTGGTGTGCACTGGCTCTTTTCAACTCTTGTTTTGAATACATCATGTAATCATAATAATAAATAATAATGGTGCTAGTGACCCCAGTTGATGCACATACAACACTGATGTCACAATGCAATTACCAGTGACCGCACCTCATGCAAGGTGTCAGATGAATGCATGTGGGTGCAATCAGTGCCATATGTGCATAATCATACTCATAATACCCAGAAAACATTTTTTTAATGAAAATCCACCCGAAGTAGAATGTCCAGAGCACTTCTGTGAGCTTACACCAGACCACTAAATGGAGAAATCTGTAGGGTCACATATTTACCTTTGAACTCAAGATGGAAGTTGTGCGAACACAAAACTTGGGAAAGTTATCCAAGGCAAAATACAAGCTTAAACAGCAGCCATATGCTATGTGATGTTGCGATCTCTTGATAAGAACGTCACAAAACGTGGATTAGTCACAAAAACACTGGTAAATGAAACTGTATGGAAAAACAAATATTGACCGCATCAATGTGCTGACTGCACCTAGCGCATTCACTATAGATCTAGAATCTAGATTCACTAGGTGAGAGATTGACCTGTAGCCGTAGGAATTTATACATTTTTGTTTGGAAAAGCTCTGAAATGCACAATTCAGCTGTGCTCAAACCTCTGAATAACTAGGCTAAGGCTCTCCTGATTTTTAGATATATACATGTATAATACTTGACTGAGTGAGTACAACCAAGCTTGTAGGTTAAGATGTTCTTCTTCTTGGCTATCCAGATCATTTGCTAATCTCGGCCTATGATTTACATATAATTATTATTATAATTATGCCTCTCTCTCTCTCTTTCTCTCTCTCCCTCTCACACACACACACACACACACACCAGCTCCTGGATCTATGGCAAAACCAACTTTCCCCCAGTTTTTTAGCATGTTTTTTTTTTGTGTGTGTTTTTTATAATTGTTATGGGCACACCTTCTCATTGTTGGTTATCTGAGAGAAACTGACTTGTAAAGTTTCCTCTGTCCACACGCTGATTTTTTTTTCCTTTAATATGACTCATCATGAGCTAAACTAACAGGCGGTAAAAAAGAGTACTACATAGTTCCCTTCCCTTTTACTTCCAAGCGATTGACCAATTAATAAAAATACCATAATACAAAAACAGCATTAATCATAAATTTATATTTATTATCAAACATTTTAAAAGAAAATAATACAAGTATATGATAATCCGTAAATAACATAAATGTTATTATTTCTGTTTGTATCTTTTAATTTTGATCACCACCGGGAAAAGAGAAAAAAACAGCGCTGACTAGGCCCTATCTATTACATACAATAGTGTACTGGGTGGGCCTTGCGCTGCCGTACTTTGCCCTACTTTTCCCGCCATCTTGGGGTTTCAATAGTGCGCGGCTCGCAGGGCAAGCGAAGAGGGCTGTGCGCACTCCAGTGTTATTAGTACCTCCATGGAAACCAGTGATACATAAGTAAAGGGATATAACCACCCCACTGTAAGCTGCTATCTGTGCCAAAAGAACAGTTGTTTCCCTTTACCAAATTAATATGCGGGTCTTATATCATTCCTTCTTACACAGAAGTTAAAATACACGGTAATTCACCATACACATTGAAGCCCTTTTAATTGCATGTAATTGTGGAAGGGGCAAGTTATACATAACAAGAAAGGTTAAATGAGTGATATATCTGAAGTGAATATATGTATACTTGTTTATACAATGCCTGCAAAACTCCAAGCAGATTTTTAGATGAGTCAAATTACTGAGGCCACAGCTATGCTCCAGTGTACTTTTTAGTTTTCGTAGTTCACAATGGCTGACTCGACAATTTAGACGCATAGAATTATATAATTTTGTCCTCTAGCGTCCTCTAGCAGTGGGGCTGGCTGAGGGGACGAGGCAGTTACGGTACCACTTTTGTCTCTCCCCCGCTCCCCCCCTGTAAATTCGGCTGCTGCTTTACTACACTGAATGTTTCCAAAGTTAAATAATAAAAGGGTGCATGATTTTGTATACCTCCGCTACCCGATTCTGATACATCTGCCTAGCTGTTCTATATAATTACTAATTATTTCTGACCACCTCTCTCAGATTTTGGGGGAACACCGTTTAGCCTATCAACAGATAGTACATCATGCACTATCGAATTTACATTTCTTTTCTTTTCATCATCTTTGTTGTCAATATCATCTCCCTCTTGACCGTGTAGACACTTCATCATTAAGAATATTAAAGTTAATGGATCTTTTCAAATGCCCTATAGTATCAAATTTCTCATCATGTACTTTTTTGTCCATTGCTCTCTTTTGGCTCCTTCTCAGTCTTGCTCCTCTTTTTCTTCCTTCACAGACAAATTCTTTGATCATTTTAACTCTTTAAGATCAAAAGTATTTTTGTGTTTGTGCAGACTTTTTTCATAGACAGTAAAAATATTTACAGACAACGCAGTTTGCATTGGAGTTAAGATTTGTCGGTGCACTTTAAGATGTTGTACAATTTAATACCAAAGAAATGAACGAATGCATTGAATGATTGATTTATGACTGAACTTTATGTGTGCTCTACTATTGATACACACAGCAGTCATGTAATACCAGATGTTTCACACACGTTAGAATTCATGATTTTTTGCGAAAATAGACAAAAAATTTCTCTTCTCTTATTCGCACGGGCTTTTTGTGGACAAAGACACACCTGGAGAATTATACGGAAAAACATAAGAATTGTCAGTGTTGTTTTCAGAGCAGAGTTTATTTTCAGAAATGTGTCATACATGGAGCAGAAAGGCTTTTTGTTGCTCGTTTGCTGCAGTTATAACTGGAGCTGTCTTAATGCATGGCCACACTGGGCAGTTGACCCGGGGGGGGGGGGGCAATGATTTAGGTGGCCCGAGGCGTTCTCACTAGTGAGAACGCCTCGAGGTGGCCCCATTCTTACAAATTTACGCTGTTACCTAGCCCAGGGATCCATAATGACGTTAAGATGGCTCTAGGTATAACAAATATGTAAGAGTAAATTTATTAAGGAAAATATGTTGAGATAATATTACAAAAACAATGAAATAACAGTATGATAAGAGGAAACGTTCTTTGTCCATATATTTTCTTTGCTCATGAAGCAAGTTTTCATTAAGGTTAAAATACTATGCTCTGTAGATCAATGGGTGGGGTGGATGGATGGATGGGAGGATGGATGGATGGATGGGCGGATGGATGGGTGGATGGTTGGGTTGATGGATGGATAGATGGATGGATGGAATGCTGGATGAATGGATGGATGGAATGCTGGTTGGATGCATAGATGGATGGACGGATGGATGAACAAATACATATAGAGAGATCATATGTGTATCTTTAAATGTTTTTTTCTTCACAGTTTGCTCATAATTGATTTCATGTGGGGACAATTATCTTCATTTTTTTGTTTGTTTCTTAACCCTTTCCTGCCTAAAACTGGCAAAAAATATATGTCCATTGCCTAAGAAGGGGCTTTCCCCATTTTTCATGCCCAGATACCTAAGCAAAGGCAATATGACATATTAAAAAAAAACACCTGTGCACTTAATTTTTATCCAGTGTTGATGGAAATGGTACCAAGATGTAGATAAATGCAGGCCTTTTCAGGAAATATTAATACATCATGTCTATGAGTTTAATTCAATTTATTGCAATAAAAAAAAGTTAAAACTCAAAATGTACCATTTTGTTGACTTTTTCTGCACTTGTAGGTAGAATACCCATATCCGCCATCCTGGCTGTCCGGGCCCACGCATCACCATGGCGATTGTGGCATTGATTTTGATTCTTTAGCTGATTTGCACTGCGAGCACTTAAGGCGTTGCGAACCAGTCGGAGACGAGTTAAAAGTAGTTCGCTGCAGAAAACAATGGCACGTGTGTACATGCACAGGGGAGACATTCGGTCAATTTTTTCACTTCCTTTCCCTTGTTTACACGGATATTAGGGAATCTGACCAGCTTAGATCCATCCTTTCCACTACTGTCAAAACAATCAGCTACAGTGCAACTAGCAGGCATTTTAACCGGTTAGACATATCTCGAAGTGACACTCATCAGCTGATCCACCCGCCATCTTGGGTGTCAGAAGAACAAAACAAAAACACTCTGTGACGACATGCGCATGCTACCCATTGTCCCAAAGTGTCATTGTTTTAAGTCCTCGTGATATTTGCTATAACAGCGACCACCTTGTAAATGAATGTTATAAAGGAAGCAACCAGTGAATTCGATGTGGAAACATCAACACAACTGAACAGCTAACACTGTTTCCACATCCGGTGTTCAGTGATTTCCAAAAACTTCACTGCACAAAAAATTCACAGGCTAGACACATCAGGTTTTTTTCTGACTGAACTGCGGACACCTCCTTTCTAATGTGACTATGGCTCTAAATGAGGCAGCCAACGAGATAAGACTGCTAAGAGACTTTATAAATAGCACCCTGAAAGGAGGCGCATTCGGGCACATCTAGTTGCATTAGACAGATGCGAGCATGTCGCATGGGGGCGCCTTAGGCAGGAATGGGTTAATCTTCTATTCCACTACTACTACTATTTCCTGTTGCACCCACTGGTGCTTAGGGCAGCAACAAAGGATCTCCAGCCCTGTCTGTCCTGGGCCATCTTTGCGAGAGTTCCCCATGAGTGATTGAAGGATTTCATCTCTGCCTCGATTGTTCTCCGCCAGGTTGCCTTGGGTCTGCCTCGCTTGCGCCGTCCCTCCGGTGTCCACTGAAGTGCTGTTTTGGTTATAGAATTTGCTTCCTTTCGCAGCACGTGTCCAAGCCATCTCCATCGTCTCTTCGTGATGATGTTGGCTATTTCTTCTTGCTTGCATCGCCTTAGTAGTTCCTGATTAGAAATCTTGTTTGGCCAAAAGATGCGGAGAATCCTACGAAGACATGTGGTGTGGAAGGAAGACAACTTGGCGAGGTCACCTTCTGTCATTCGCCAACACTCTGATCCATACAGGAGTGTGGATAGGACACAGCTTTGGTACAGTCTGATCTTGGTGTTGATGCCGTATTGTGTCGATTTCCAGATGTTGCTCATACTTTGAAAGACAGCCCTTGCATTTCCCAGCCTACTTTGGATGTCCTCCTTTGTGCCACCCTCTGGTCTGATAATGCTACCAAGGTATTTAAATTTGTCCGTCGTGGTGAGGTTCTTGTCATCTACTTGCACTGGTGCTGGAGTGTCTACATTTAGGGTCATAATCTCTGTCTTCTTCTGGCTAATCCGAAGGCCTACTTTGCATCCAAAATTATGTAGTCTCTGCGTCTTATCTTGCATGTGTTGGTGACTATGTGACAATAGCGCAAGGTCATCCGCAAAGTCCAAATCCTCTAGGTTGTCGAAGAGTGTCCATCTGATGCCTCTTGGTGCATCCTCTGTAGTTTTCCGCATAATCCAGTCGATTACGAGGTTAAACAAAATTGTTGACATCACACATCCTTGCCGTACACCAGTTTTCACTTCAAAGGATGCATCACTGTTTCCGACACTGCAACTGAAGTTCTTGTAAAAGCTTTTGATGAGTTCAACAAGCTTGCTGGGAATCCCATAGTGCCGAAGAATGCGCCATATACTCTCTCTGTGGATGCTGTCGAAGGCCTTTTCGAAGTCAACGAAGTTCACATAGAGCTGCCTTTGCCATTCTGAACACTGTTCTATGATGTTTCGGAGTGTGAAGATCTGGTCAATGCATCCTTTCCCCTTTCGGAATCCGGCCTGTTCCTTTCTCAGTGTCTTGTCCACAGCATCTGACATACGTTGCACAATGATCTTGGCAAGGATTTTGCTGGGTATAGAAAGGAGAGTGATACCACGCCAGTTGTTGCAATCGCTGAGTGCTCCTTTCTTGGGTATTTTCACTATTCTGCCTTCATTCCAGCTCTTTGGTACTGCTTCTGCTTCCCAGATAGCTGTGAACAGTGGCTGAAGGATGGTGGCTGACTGATCCGGATCTGCTTTGAACAGTTCTGCAGTCAAGTTGTCTTTTCCTGGGGCTTTGCTGTTTTTTAGGCTCTTTATTGCTGCCACTATCTCTTCCTTCTTTGGTGGATCTATGTTGATGTCAAGGTCTTCAGCAGCATCTTGTATTATTATTCTATCTTCAGGTGGTGGCCGGTTTAGTAATTCCTGAAAGTGCTCTGTCCAGCGTGTATCCTGTTCTCGTTCTGTAGTCAGTAGTTTCCCATTCTTGTCTTTGATTGGAACACTTGGTCTTCCACCGTACTTGCCACAAATGCGCTTAGTGATCTTGTAGAGCTTACCCTGTTCTCCTCTTGCTGCTGCCTCCTCCGCATCTGCCGCTAGCTGTTCCATGGCTTCTCGTTTATCTTTCTTTACTAGTCTCTTCACTTTCTTATTTAACTCTGTGTAGCTATGTTGGTACCTCTCTTTCAGCCTTTCCGATTTCACTTGTAGGAGTTTCTTTTTCATGACTTTCCTCTCCTCGATCACATCCCATGTTCTTTGTTGGATCCACTCCTTGCTTTTCCCTTTCTCATTAAATCCAAGGCAGGCTACACTGCTCTCTGTGTACACTGTAGTTACTCTTTTCCACTCTGAATCGATTCCTCTTTCATTAGGGTTGTTCTTATCAGACTCTCGTAGAGCCTGGAATCGGTTCTTGACTTGTATGTTGAAGGCATTTCTAACACTTGCATCTCTCAGTTTCTGAATATTAAGGTGTCTTTGCTTTGATGTCTTGATTCCGGTCTTGTTCAGTTTAATTTTGATAAGTGCTGCCACTAGATGGTGGTCGCTGGCTACGTCAGCTCCTCTTTTCACTTTCACATCTAGAAGGGATCGTCTCCACATACCGTTGATCATCAAATGGTCTATTTGGTTCTTGTCTCTTCCATTTGGAGAATTCCATGTGAGTTTGTGAATTTCTCTGTGTGTGAAAAGGGTCCCTCCGATGACTAAGTTGTTCAAGGCACAAAAATCCACAAGCCTTTCTCCATTGTCATTCCTTGTTCCAGTTCCATGTTTTCCCATTACTCTTTCATAATTTATATCATCTTTACCTACCTTAGCATTGAGGTCTCCCATGACAATGATGAGATCATGCCGTGGCGTCATGTCCATTTCCCCCTGGAGTTGTTCATAAAAGTCGTCTTTGTCTGTGTTGTCGTTTTCGTTGGTTGGTGCATAACATTGGATGACAGTGATGTTTGTGTGTCGTCCTTTCATCCTCATCCTCATCAGTCTGCTATTGACTGGTTTCCACTCCAACAAGCATTTGTCCAGTCCTTTCTTTAGGATGATGGCTACTCCTTCATGATGTTGGTCATCCTCTCTTCCAGAGTAGAGAACGGTTTCTCCAGTGGATGTTTTGATCCTTCCAGATCCAGTCCATCTGCTCTCACTTACACCCAGGATGTGTAGGTTGTAGCGCCTCATCTCTGATGTTACTTGTGCTAACTTACCCGATTCATACATTGTTCTAACATTCCAGTATCCAATCCTGGTCTTGGTTTTGGCGGTGTTCAGTTCCTCCTTCATCCTGCTAGCAGTTTCCTTTCGGCTTTCACTACTTGCATTCATACGAGTCGCGAGGTACTCAGAAGGTCCATCACATCCAGAACGTTGGTTTTTCCATGTTGCTGTTTCCGTAACGATTTTTGTTTCTCCAAGTAAGGTCACCCCAACAAGGATTTCAGGGTAGGGTTGTTAGCCCTACGCCCAACCCCCGAACCTGGAGGGCCGGTCTGTTCAATCTTGTCTGGTCCTTCCCCCATGACCTGTCCAGCTTGCTTAAAGCTATCAGGGGCACTCTATTCCACTAGTCTGTCTAAAATCAGCAAGGCTAATCCAATCCATAGTACAGGTTGCAATGATTTACAGTTATACACGGAACACTTACATGTACTTGAAACTAATATTCTATGAAATTTTAAAATTTGAAACATTATTTCATTTTACATGTCTTCTTTTGAAACATGACATAATATACAGTGTGTTATGCATACTATCAGTGTCAAAATCAAATGAAATCTTCGAGTTGTAGAGCTCTCTTGTGTTATCAATATCATTATTTTATCTCTCTCACTCTCAGGAATAATGGGAAGACTACCTATTACTCCTAAACTAACGTTAATTGCATAAAGTGTAATACAAATAGGCAGGCAGTGGTGTCCCTATTCTGTGGACCTAATACATGTACCACATGTAACCTTATGAATGAAACTGAATGAAAACCACCTCAGCTCAGATCTCTGGGGAAAAAAAAGGCACACTGGTTTTTTGTTTACTGCCGCTCAGTATTGTAAAACTGTACACGTGTACATGATATTTTATGTATAAAGTCTAACTTTGGCCGGGAAAAGAGAATTAGACTACGTATTACTATTACAGTGTACATGCACATGTTTAAAGTAGGAAGATCCTCACCGTCGTTTGAACAGGATTATGCATAAACCATTTCAGTACTGCGGCAAATCAAGAGACTCAGTGATTTGGCAGTTAAAAAAAAAATGCGCAGGGACAAATAAAGAGATTATTGGCACCTTCCAGTAATCGTGCACATTACAGAAACACATTGAAATTTTATACATAATGGGAGAAAAGGGTGGGGGGATGCTGGGTCTCGAAATGTCGGTCGGTGCGCACCTGGGGTGAGAGTGATGTCGGCCAGCGGGTTTCTGGCTCTGAATTCGGAATACTATATTAATGTCAGTGTGAGTGTGCGCATGGAGCTGTGTCATCCGTGTATGTATGTCACCAGGTGCAACTGATCTGTATTATTTATGTATGTGTCATCAGCTGGCATGTATGACAATGTGTATGTATGTCACCGGGTGTATCTGTATAATTAATGTGTGCCATCAGGTGTGCCTGTATTTGTGTGTGAGTCATCAGGTGTACCTGTATTTGTGTGTGAGTCATCAGGTGTGCCTGTATTTGTGTGTGAGTCATCAGTTGTGCCTGTATTTGTGTGTGAGTCATCAGGTGTGCCTGTATTTGTGTGTGAGTCATCAGGTGTGCCTGTATTGGTGTGAGTCATCAGGTGTGCCTGTATTTGTGTGTGAGTCATCAGGTGTGCCTCTGTGTGTGTGAGTCATCAGGTGTGCCTGTATTTGTGTGTGTGTGTGTATACGTCATTAGGTGTGCATGTGTGTATGTGTGTGCGTGTGTGATATTTAAGTTTTTGGTCGGACTTGTTGGAATTGTCTTGCAAGTTAGTGCGTGCGTGTGTCGTTACGATTTCGATCGTTTGATGAATTTTTTTTTCTTCTGGAGAGTTAACAGGTTAGTTTATATCGTTTTTTTTGCTGATAATTGTCTTGCTAACGCGGTAGTCGTATGTACACATATGTGAAAATATGACAGTTATCGCCTTTCGAGGGTGAAGCTTCAAGATAAAAACGGCAGCAAAGTGACACTGGGTCAAAACTGAGTTATTGCCACAAGTGGCATATTAAACCATTTTATAAACATTGTCTCAAAGCATTTAATGATTTACACAACTAAAGTATTTTCCAAAAATATTTTCTAATCCCTATTGAGTCACATTTTTGCAATTATCGACTGTTATGATATTCTTTTACATTTGCTTCGGTGGGTTTGGCTAACTTTGTTGTGACATTTTGAATTTATCAGTTTCAATTGCCAACTGCAAAGGAAGTTTCTCAAAACTTAAATGAATCAAAACGTTTCAGGATCTACAGTGAGTCAAGAAAGACTGATTAATCTAAGAATACTGTCAATTGAGAGGGATTTCAATTCAGATTTCAATAAGTTTGCACAAATTAAATAGGAAGTTCAATATTGGACTGGTGGAAGGGACTCAGAGAGTGCTAACAGTCCACAGGTAAGAGGGAGCAGTATCTGCCTTAGGGAGAGAACATAGAGAAGGCTTCAAGCGCGAAAAAGCTAGAACGTCAAGACAAGCGGTATGTACTGTAGTTTCGTGAATTATTCCTGTCAAACCCTTTTGACACATAGAGAACGCCAGTGCCCTAAAACCTGCTGCGCAGAGCGCCGCTTGTAAAATCAAGCGTGTTTTGAAATATTGAAAATGAATTCTTTTTCAGGCGTTGAAGTGACTCGCTCTCTAGTGCGTATTTATTTAAGTACTTTTCGACCTTCTGGCAGGATAGGTACGCGCCAGTTACACCATGTCTTGGTCAGCCTGGGTTTCACTTTACTTAGTATATAACTGAATGTATAAAGACTCATCATGATGTAAGAATGAAATCTGTCAGGACGATGTTTCAGTCGACTAAAAAAGTGATGGTATTCACCAACATCTCTTCTTTCTTTATTTATGTCATAGACACCGACTCTTCTCCTTGTTTCAAGCATTTAGGTTTTGTTAAAACACAGTCCATAGAGAAATATTCTTCGTCTGAAGAAGACGCCATGTCTAAACACGAGAGAGTGCTGTGACTGGTGAAGCGTTCGCTTATTCAGTCTTTACCCACTTGCATCCTCGGCAATAACAGGCGCTCCCCCCAAAAAGCACTTGTCTGGAGGTGCTAACTTTCTCGCGCTTGAAGCGTCCTCTATGTTCTCTGTCTTTCCCCGGGAACTGACAACCCATACTACTCCACTGTACGTAAGGGAGAGAACACAGAGAACGCTTCAAGCACAAGAAAGTTAGAGCCTCCAGACAAGCGCTTTTTAACGAAGCGCCTGTTGCTGCCGAGGGTGCGCACGGATGCAGCCGGAAAAGCAAGGGCTTCACCAGTCACAACACCCTCCCGTGTTTTAAGACGTGAGTCGACATCCATTTTGTTTGCACCAAAAATTCGAAAAGTAAAAGTAACGACACACTACATTACACCGGGGTCGCTTCAAAGCCTGAAAAAGAATTCACTGTCAATATTTCAAAACACACTTGATTTTACAATCGGCGCTCTACGGAGCAACCTTTATGATACATGCGTTTGCTATGTGTGTCAAAAGGGTTTAAGTGGAATACATGTACTTCACGAAGCTGTAAAGCGTTTATCTTGAGGTGCTAGCTTTCTCGCCCTTCTCGATGCTCTCTCCCTAATGACAGTTGTGATTCTACTCTTGTATAAATCAAGAGCACAGGGCCAATCATATTCCGCTACAATGAGTAATAGCTCAAAATCTGCACTTTCTGCCATCTTTTCTACAACCAATTCTGTGGTCAACAATATGTGTTTTGACGTGCTGCGTTTCGACAAGTCAATAAACAAAACCCGGCGTTTCACAACTGAAACATTACATTTTTATTTGCAACAGCAATAAGAAATTTCTCAGATTTGTCAAACCTTTGCAGCGGACATGTTGAACTTGTCGAACCTGTGCCGCGGACTTGTTGAACTTGTCGGGATTGTTGAAATTGTCGGATTTTTCAGACTTATTTGACTTGTCAGACTTGTGCCCTGGGGTTGTCGAACTTGTGTGGCACACTTTATGGACTTGTGGGGCAGACTTGTCCGGTAGACTAGTCGAACTTGCCAAACCTGTGCGGCAGACTTCTTGGACTTGTCGGACTTCTGCGGCGAACTTGTCTGACTTGTTCTGCAGGCTTGTCAGACTTGTGCAGCGGATTTGGCAGCCTCGTCAAACTTGTGCCCTTGGCTTGTCCGACTTATGTGGCAGATCTGTTGGACTTGTGCTGCAGATTTGTCGGACTTGGCGGACGTCTGCAGTGGACTTATCAGATATGTTGAACTTGGCAGACTTGTTCGGAGAACTTTGTTGGTTGTGCGGCGGATTTGTCATGATTTGCAGCCAGCATGTCAGTCATCTCAAAGTTGTGGAGTTTGTGCAGTGGACTTGACAGACTTGTCTAACCTGTGCAGTGGATTTGTTGGACTTGAGCGGATGTCCTGTTGGATTTGTCGTACTTGTCGAGCCAATTCGGCCGACTTGTTGAACTAGTCCAGCAGACTTATCGAATCTGGATGGCAGATTTTCGACCAACTTGTCGGACGTGTCAAAATTTTTTGGCCAACTTGTGAGACTTGTGCATCAGACTTGTAAAAAATTTTTCCCAACTTGTCGGACTTGTCGGATTTTTTTGGCCAACTCGTCGGACTTGTGCGTCAGACTTGTCGTAATTTTTTGGCCAACTTGTTGGACTTGTACGTCGGACTTATCGGATTTGTTTGCCAAATTGTTGGATTTATGCATCGTACTTGTCGGAATTTTTTGGCCAACTTGGCTTGGAGTTGTGCGTCGGACAAAATTATTTTTTTATCAATGTGTCGGACACGTGCGTCAGACTTGTTGGATTTTTTGGCTAACCCATCGGAATTGTGAATTTTTTTGCCAACTGGTCAGACTTTTCGTCAGACTTGTCAAAGTTTTTTTGGCCAACTTGTCGTACCTATGCAACACACTTGTGGGAATTTTCGGCCGACTTGTTGGACTTGTGCACCGGACTTTTCAGACTTTTTTTTTGGCCAATTTGTTATAATTGTGCATCGAACTTGTTTGAATTTTTTGTGCGACTTATCAGGCTTGTCCATCAGACTTGTCAAAATTTTTTGGCCAACTTGTTTGACTTGTGCGTCAGTCTTGTCAAAATTTTTTGGCCAACTTCTTAGAATGGTGTGGTCAGACTTATTGGATTTTTTGGCCAATTTGTCGGACTTTTGTAGGCCTATCAGACGTCGGAATTTTTAGGACAGTTTGTCAGACTTGCGCGTCCCACCAGTTGGATTTTTTCGGCCAAGTTAGTGGGCTTGTCCATCAGATTTGTAAGACATTTTTCGTTCAACTTGTGCGATTTGTGCGCCAGACTTGTCAAAGTTTTTTGGCTAACTTGTTGGATTTGTGTGTCAGACTTATCCGAAGTTTTGGGACCAAATTGTTGGATTTGTGCGTCAGATAGGTCAAAATGTTTTGGCTAACCTATTGGACTTGTGTATCCAAGTCTCCTGAATTTTATGGCAAACTGGTCACACTTGTGATATAGATTCGTCATTTTTTGGATTTGTGAATCTGTATTGTCAAATTTTTTTGGCTAACATCTCGGACACGTGTGTCAGACTTCTAATAAATTTTCAGCCAACTTATCGGACTTACGTGTCAGATTTTTTGGCTAACTAGTCAGACTTGTGCGCCAGACAATGTCACAATTTTTCGGCCAACAGTTTGGCCTTCTGCGTCAGTCTTTTCAAATTTTTTGGCCAACATATCGGACTTGTGCATCAGAATTGTCGGAATTTTTTGGCCAATTTGTCGGACTTGCACGTCGGAATTGTCGGATTTTTTAGCCAACTTGTCGGACTTATACGTCAGACTTGTCAGAATTTTTGACCAACTCTTCAGACTTGTGCATCAGACTTGTCGGAATTTTTCAGCTAATTTGTCGGACTTTTGCGTTGGACTTATCAACATGTTTGTTCCAACTTCTCGGACTTGTGCGTTAGACTTTTCAAAAATTTTCCGCCAACTTGGCCGACTTGTTTGTTGGACTTGTGAAAAGTTTTTGGCCAACTTGTCAGACTTGTGCACAAGACTTGTCTGATTTTTTAGCCAACTTGTTGGACCTGCGTGTCGGACTTGTCGGATATTTTCGGCCAACTTACTGGACTTGTGCATCAGATTTGTAAGACCTTTTTTGTCCAACTTGTTCGATTTGTCCTCCAGACTTGTCAAAGTTTTTTGGCCAACTTATTGGACTTGTGCGTCAGACTTATTGGACGTTTTGGACCGGCTTGTTGGATTTGTGCGCCAGTCTGGTCACAATGTTTTGGCCAGCCCGTCGGACTTAGGCGTGAGACTTGTCAAACTTTTTTGGGCAATTTATTGGACTTGTCAAAATTTTTTGGCCAACTTGTCAGACTTGTGCACCAGACTTGCTGGAATTTTTCGGCCAACTTGTTGGACTTGTGTGTCAGACTTGTCAAAATTCTTTGGCCAACTTGACGGACTTGTGCGTCAGACTTGTCAAACTTTTTTGGGCAACTTATTGGACTTGTGCTTCGGACTTTGTTGGATTTTTTGGCCAACTTGTTGGACTTGTGCGTCAGACTTGTCTTAATTTTTCGGCCATCTTATTGGACTTGTGCATAGGACTGGTCAGACCTGTGTGGCAGATTTGTCGGACTTATGCTAACATTAAAACAAGAACTTGCAATTCTAAAGGGTGACAAAGCGGCGTCTAAAATAGCTGTTTTATGCGTTAATAAATTGTATGTATGTGTATGTGTGTGTGTGTGTGTGTGTGTGTGTTTGTGTCCTGGTTTTAGATCTAGTTCATCCAGTGAAAAGGTCATGAATTGAGGATTTGCTTTTAGGGCTCTCTGACCAGTTGCACGTAATTAATATTTATTCTAACACTGACCCTAATAGAAACTTGCAATTCTAGAGGGTGAAAAGGAGGCGTTTAAATAGTAGGCTTTATGCGTTATTTGTGTGTGTGTGTGTGTGTGTGTGTGTGTGTGTGTGTATGTGTGTGTGATCAAGTGTGCCAGTTTTTATATGTGCATGCTTGTCATCAGGTGTGCTCCTATTTGTATTTGGATGCTTGTATGTCAGTGTCAGTGAAATGTAATGCCAGAGTAAAAATTACGTTTAGGGAGAAACAAGGCAGTTTTCACGTAAAAAGGTAGGCCTGCCAGCTGAACAAAATTTACAATGAAAAAAGTTCTTATCTTACCAGTTACCACCTACCAGGTGAGAATTTAGTGGGTGTTGTTATAAGTACGTACAGAACCCTTTACGTTTCCGCTAGGGGCGCATACGTAGATGTTCCGATCCTTAACTCCGTCCTTTTCCTCAACCCTAAATCTTATCGAACCCTTAACCCTGCCCCCTACTCTTTCGACCAAAAAAAACAGGACGAAAACCAAATGAAAATCTGAAAGAATAATTAATTACGGTTGTTGTTTAGAGTATTTCGGGAGGAGCTCTCCAGGTCTGCAGTCACAAATTAATGGCTTCAAAATACGAACCCCCAGCGCAAAAACTTGGTGGACGTACGTACTTGTTACAACATTCGAGATTATATTATTTAAAGGGATCTCAGAGTTTGTGTTTACTGTCCTTTTTTACTTTACATTCAGGATCACACTATATCTAATACATCGCTCCCTTAGAATGACAAGGTTTTAACTCGACCTTCCTTTGACTTTTGAGAAATTGATGATTGAAATTTCATGTGCTCATAGCTTTTAGAGATATGAATGTTTTCCTTGTTGGTACCGTTAATGCTCGAAATGACATACCGAATCCGCTTGCTAGTTTGATACACAACTTGTAGAAGTAGTGTGTAGTGTGTAACTCAGTTCAGCCAAAAAGTGGAGATCCTTGTCATTCAAGGGGATGATCATAATATAGGGATAGAAGGAATTGGGAAAGAGGGAAGAACTACGTGGATGACACAGCACTCTAAATGAGTAAATATGAGGAGAAAGAAAAAGGATATTGTAGTCGCACATGAGCCCTTAAATTCTGAATAGGGGAGGAAATGAAGAGACCCTGATTAATATATTCAGAATTCATATATTAAAAAACAACAAGAAAACGCCTTTGGCATGCACAGATGTAAGTTTTTGTTTGTTTGTTTGTTTTGTTTGGGGGGGGGGGGTGAGTGCACATACATGTTTCTGAGCGTCGACACAAAATATTCAGATTACAAACTGGCAATTTTGTGTGTGTGTGTGTGTGTGTGTGTGTGTGCTGATTGACTGATAGTGTGTCACGAGTGGAGTGAGCGAGATTCAAGGATTACGGGGGCATGGAAGTGTAGGATTGACTCACGGGATAGTGAGGCTGCTCACCTATATTGACTTCTGTTAGTTAACGTGGAAGCGTGCAAGACGTGAGTAAAGTGAAGGCGATGAGGTAAATCTTGCGTAGTGAAAAGTCACTGCAAGTTAAGAGGTCCAAGGGGACAGACGTGGGAAAGCAGTCGGGAGATTGTGTGTTTTCCAGTGATGACTGGTAGGTTGAACTATGATTGATAATGATGATGATTGATGTACTATATTCTCCTATGACCATGATGTAAATAAGATTGTGGAAGTCATTGATTACTGTGTATAGAGATGTGCGCAATGAGCGATAGATGTAAGTTAGGATCATGGATTCGTAGCGAGTCTGAGTACGGTGTAACACGGTGGAGGTGTGTTACCGTAAGAGGTGTGGTGAGTGAAAGGTGGACTATTGTGTGTACGCTTGATAGTTCGTAATGAGTGGTGAAGTGGATAGTAATTGTATGGTGTTATAGAAATGTAATGTTATTCTTATAGGTGCCGGGGTCGGGCAGAGAAGCCACCCGCGGTGAGCGGACTTGTGCCGGGGTTGGGCAGAAGGCTACCCACAGGCCTGCCTGAGTGAAGCTGTCGCGCAGGACAGCGGGGGCACATGAGTCGTGGCAGTCTGGCCACAGACAGGGACGTTGCTATTAAGATGTTAATGTGCTATTAAGATGTTAATGTGCCATTGAGAATATAATGTGCTATTGAAATATCAATGTGCTATTAAGACCTCGAGGGGAGATTGAGATACGGAGATTAGGTTGAGCAGGAGCCAATAAGAGAGGCCCGCAAGTAGTACATATATAGATGTGAGGCTGAGGCCAGAGCATATTTTAGAAAGTATTATCGGGTTGTGGACCCGTAGAAGAATGAATGTCGGGAATACTGACCATTGAATGGTATTTGAACTGAAGAATGTAATGCACGTATATCTTTATTTTTTATGTATAATAAATGTGTGAGTCTGGTTGGTTGTTCTGTTAAGTGTTATACTTGTTCGTTCGTGATTGTTGTCCTGTCATAATAAGTACATCTCCCAGTCCGGGATTTGTGACAAGTGCACTTCGTCCACAGCCTATCAACGCGATGAAATTACACTGCACTGTGATATTAGAGAGCCCTTATACCATAAGTGTATTTGCCCTTATCAATCTTTAAGAAACCGCGCTGTCTCTAGTTGAGCCAAACGTCTCTCGAATAGCCAAGAAAATTCTGTGAGCCCGAGGCCGACAGTATAATAAAATAAAATTGCCTGACGTTACATAATATCGTCGGGTACTTGCCAAATTGTTGTATGTGCATTTTTGCTTTTTCGAGAAAATGAGGATTAAACTTTGGTCGGCAAAAGGGCTGCAACCCATAAAACATTACGTCACAAACACGCCTCTAAACGTTTTTAACTGATTGAAAGGACGCTTATACACAATGAAATTAGGAGTGAGGGAACCACTTTCATGACTAAAGCTGAAAATCCGCAAAATGTCGCATACAACACCATGGCCAATACCCTTCCATATTTTAACTCGTCTTTCATTCAAGTCACTGATGATTGTGTCAATTTCACACCCATCTAAAGGCAGACATGACCATGTGGTCTAGTAATAATGTACTAGTATGCTATTCCAATCTTTCATTCCACAATCCACATAGCTTTCAACATGATGACGAAATCGGAACACTTGTATCAGTTTCAGCCCGAATGACGCTTTAACTATAAATTTATCCTAGGATGCGAAAATGATATTCATAAGAACTACAGAATTCTTTTGGGACCCAACTAACCCCATAACGAAAGAAAAATGGTCATTTTGTGGTCTGTGGAGAGAAGTAAGTCGGTTCACAGATCAGTTTGTGTGGGAATATCTGAAACCGGACAGAAATGTTTCAGCACGTAAGCACAAAATTATTCAATTAAAATTTTCAAAAATTTAAATACATGTAGAATAGAAAAATGATCAATTTCATTTGTCTAGCGTCTTTGGTATCATTTTATTGCAGATTATACATGTAGTGCTGTTTGAGATTTGTTACTGCTCACAACTCTCTTAATAACAAATTCATGACGTTAAGCAGAATGATTTTCTAATATACACTGTGTGTTTATGGGCACCTGGGTATGATAGTCGCATTTGTTTTTTCATGCGTTTTACCCTGGCAGTCGCAAACAGTAAGATCCGCGCCGTTATTACTGTAAGGCCTACATTCTTGGTTGACAGTAAACTTTGCCGGATTTACCATTAGGCTTGGTAGGCTGAGGGGGAAATCTAGGGGGAGGGGGGAGGGGGGCTCGCCGCCTCAGGCCAATCTGCATAATAGGCTATTTTGTGACACGCGTGGCCTTTTCTTACATATTATGATGTTACAATGAACTGTAGTTTCTGAACAAATCTGTTGTAATTTTCCTAGCTTTCGAGAAGGAATTGCGGAGTGGGGAATTTTAAACACCTATCATCATCATTGGCGTTACTCAAATTATTTAAAACACTTCCATCTTCCCCTAGGCGTGAAGGTGGGGGACTGAGAGGGGCCTCACAGCTTTGATTGCCTGGGGCCTCTCTTCATCTAAATCCGGCCCTGACAGCAAAGCTGTAACAGTACATGCATGTACTTTAAATTAACTTTGGTGACAGCAAGACTAAACGGTGGATTGTCACAGTATTAAAACAAATACATGGTTATTATCCGTGCCGTATTATTCAGCCGTTGAAGTCAAGGCACAGACAGGAATCTGGGTCAGTTACTTCGCTGCCTATTATTTCGTGCCCCGTGACTAAGAGACATGAAAATGTCACAAATGGTGTGTTATTAGGTATAGATCTAGTTGTGAGTCACGGTGTGCTTATAGGTAAAGAAACAAACTACACTATGATGTGGTATACACATGACCTAACAGTTCTTGAAATCAGGACATCTGATTCAGCGGCCTGCGTTCGATTGGCCAGTAAAAGCCAGTGCACTGTATGATTCTTTCCTTGGTGCAATGTAATAAATCAATCTCGGAAATGTGCAACAATATTGATTCACAGGAAGCTTAGCTATACTTACAGTAAAGATCCGGCAGGCCCAGCTATCGATGTCCATAATTCACTGCGATTAAAATAGATCAAAAATAAAAAATTGATTGCTCAGCGACCAGCATGTTTTACACTGTAATAACTAATAAAAGTGACACTGTAATTCTAGAATGCCCAATACACTCCCCTGCCCCCATCCCCTTCCTCCTGCATACATCAAGATTCATCCCACACTGTTGTAGCTTGATATACAGTATTATCAGTTTTCATCGTCCACGTGGCAGTCACTTTGTGTTTTCCCAGACTGCGCGGAAAAGGTGTACAAATACGCAGCTTTAGGTGTCGCATTGTGTGATGTATGGAGATTTAAGTGGTCAAGGGTTATATCCCAGAATCAGATCAGCTGTTCGAACAGAACACCCAAGCCAGCTCTGTGGACAATGTCCAGTTAGAAACTCCAGGACTGGCTAATGGAATTGAGGAGAAAAGGCATGGGGGGGGGGGGGGAGGGGGGGTCTAGGCAATGAAGCTACTTGAGTTTACCTGTACACAGCATACTAAAAAAAATATGTTGTATGTCGTCTTTGGGAAAGAGTGCCGGGGGGGGGGGGGGGTGCAGATATAAAATGATCGATCTGAAGTGTCACTGTGTTTGACCCATCATGTGCCCGATACTGATTAATGATATGGCATGAAAGAAACAAAGTCTTTGGGCAAACCCATGTCATTTAAATGGTAGATGGAGGATAGGCCTACACGTAGGCCTGACAATGTATTTATATGAAATGCCCTAACGAAGATAGCGGCAAAGTATGGTTCTTTCTATACTGTTTCATGGCTCTTTGTGGGTTGTCACTGACTCTGTTTTCATACTATGAATGTAGTCACTTAATGAATAGGTAGGATGGGCCACACTACAGTGACCTACGCTGTGCGGCTATCAATATCACTTGGTGCAGTAGCAGCGAGGCAAGTTTTACTTCTAAAATAGCGGCAAGATAACGAGACATTCAGACGAGCAAAGATGTTCTTGGAAAAGAGTATTATTATAAGTTCATCAGCACTACAAATTCATTCACTAAAGAATTCACTGACGTTCAGAATTTATATATGTAGGCCACTCATTTATGGAAATTAAGCATGAATTTTATGCCCGAGGTGTGCAAATAATACATATTTATGAGCTATAATATATTCAATGAACCGGTACATATAACTGTGTTCGCAAGGATCTGCCATATAAACTACCTACGACCGGGCACATGCCTATTGTACTGAGAGCAGATATATTGAGGTTCACAACTGGGAAAAATCTATCTTAACTCTTTGTGTGCCATGAATATTTCCACGTTTGCCGATGCAGGAAGAAAATAGTGGGGTAGATGAATGAAGACTAAATATAGCAACATTTATGAATAGAAAGTCGACAACAAAATAGCCTAGCATTCTTGTGCACTGACACTTTGGTGATTGACACAATTGTGTCCAGCGCAAGAACCGATCCATCGGCTATTGGCACACAAAGAGTTAATAATGGCGGAAGTATTGGGGGGGGGGGGGGGAGAATCTGATATAGGTTCATCTCTCATGTACTCCACGTACACTTAGTGTCTTTGCCCTGGAAATGAATGGCATTGCAAGTATCTCGGCATGGGCTTTGTGCAGGGAGCCACACAAAGCGGATCATTTTCGAAAAAGGCTGCTGTTATAAGAACGCACCCACATCGTTGTTGTTTTTTTATACCGTACTAGGCGCGCGTCCATATACGTACCTATCCTTAACCCTGTCCTTATCTTCGACTCTAAATGTTATCGAATCCTTAACCCTGCCCCCTGCCCTTCCAATCAAAGAGCAGGAGGAAAACAAACAAACAAAAAATCGGAAAAAAGTAATTAATGAAGACTATTGTTAGGAGTATTTCGGGAGGAGTTCACTAGCTCTGGAGTCACATAAGGCTTTAAATACGTACCCCTAGCGCAAAAAAACACAACAAAAAACAACTTGGGGGACGTACGTACTTGTAGCAACATTCTTTCGAAAAACAAGCAAAAGAATGAACAACTCAGAAAACAAAAGACAAAGGTTGTAGACGACTATAATATCATCACGGTCATTCCACTAACTATTGCCTAAAGTCATGTTTTGGTGTTTTTTTTGAAAACCAAAGAAAACTTGATTTCGAATAATTTATAGTAGTTAGGTGTTGTTAGGGAAGCGTAGTAATTTACATAGAAAGCTATAGCTGAACAGTGAACACAACTCAGTATTTTCTCTATTTGGCTTTGTAGTCAGACTACGCTTCCCTACCAAACAGTCCAAAATGGTAATTTGATCAATGTCGGGTTTCGTTTAAAAACTCAAGTCAACGAAATAAATCAATGTAGCTGTAATACTTCGCATCGTGATTGATTAAAAAGAGCATTTCATCTCAACCCCCCCCCCCCCCAAAAAAAAATTACCTAGGCAAATGCCGAGTGACCGTGACGGTATGGTCTTCAGTTTTACCGCTCGTAGTATAAAGCTGCGAAACAGGCTGCTAGCTAGATTCCCAGGTAAACTGATCCTTAGTGGGCGAAGTACCGGCAGTTGGTAGGCAGTTCCATTAGTAAGACAAACGACTGTAATACATGTAGTTTTAGGTGCCGGCAGGTTAGTACACGTGATATGCCAGTTGACAACTTCCGCGAATTTACGACACCATATTGCCCGGCTGATAACAGACACGTCAGGCAAAAAGCATGTCCCCTTAAAGTGTTATCCGTGACACTATGATAAATTAGACCTAGACAAAAGTGATCTGATAGTTGGGTTGATATAGATAAATCGTGAAGGAAAAAAAAAATTGCTAGTTGGATAATAATATATTACGATATTATAGAGACCGTCAGCAGTATTTGTGAAATATTATAAAAACCACAGAAAAACTGTAGGGTCGCAGCAGGATTATAAGCAATGTTAAAATCGGGCAAAAAGAAAAAGTTGTATGTTGCGAAATCCTGCGTGAGAAATAAAACCCAAAACGATACAAAGCAAACTAAAGAGAAGACAGAAAATGTTCGAATTTTAAGCTTTCGCCTTTATTAAGAAAAAAAAAATGGAACAGAGAAAACAATTGAACAATGAAAGGTTTCAACAGGAAATGTATAGAATCGAAGTGAAACAGAATATGTTACTTAGCTGCGAGTTCTTGCTTGGTTAGCAGCACAAAAGCACGTAATAGCAGATCTAGATAATAGCAACTATACGATTTTTCACATAACTGAACACATTTTATTTGGGTTAACGAAGTCATTTCACATTGAAATGAACTCAAACAAATATTTAAGACAATACAACGCTTTATTAACAAAAGTCTTAAAAAAGATTTACAATTTTTATCGCGTTCCATAGGAAAGCGTAAAGTATCGCAGCGAAATGCATGTATCAAAACATCTCGTATTAAAATGAGAGAGAGAGAGAGAGAGAGAGAGAGAGAGAGAGAGAGAGTGAGAGAGAGTGAGAGAGAGAGAGAGAGAGAGAGAGAGAGAGAGAGAGAGAGAGAGAGAGAGAGAGAGAGAGAGATGTAATCGTATGTGTGGTTGGAAAATAATGGACGGATTGATTGATGATGCCTTCCCGCTTTTCTTATTAGAAATAAAATAACAGCATAAATGGAGGCCTAGAAAAGGAAAGAGAACAAGCGGACGCCCCGAGAGACGGTGGAGAGATGATATTGTGCAGACAGGTGGACATGCATGGACACGACGGACGGAAAACAGAGAAGAATGGAGATTATTGGTGGAGGGTTACCATCCTGCAGTGAACGAGCAAGGCCCAACAAGGCAACAAGACAGGACAATAATATTTATAAACATATTACGCACCCAACATCTGATAGCAATATTATACCCAGGTAGAGAAAAGAGGGCGACCGCTACAGAGCTTAGTTTCATATGACGAAATATTACATAAACCACAGGTAGATTGTGGGGTGCAGCAAGGCTTAAAGGCTATTAAAAACATAGATATAGTGTACTATATCGATGATTAAAAAGGAGGAAAAAAAAAAGAGAATATGAAATCCATGGAATGATGTGAGAATTTTTTTTTGTTCGATTGTTTTATCTGTTCAATTTTCCTATTTTTTGCTGTTGTTGTTTTTTCTTTTTTTTCCCTTTGACCAACGCTGTTGCCGAAGCATGGGACATTTTCTGTCTTTCCTTTTAGTTTGCGTTTCATTGTATCGTTTGGATATTATTTCTTACGCGAGGCTTTGCTACATACACGTTTTTAATTTTACCAGTTTTTGTGACTTTAATTTAGTGTGAGTGTGCCTTCTCTCCGCGTATGTTAAAAAATTTGGCACAGCAGTTTCAGCGCAACTTTTTGTCTTGTCTCGTCGTGTCTTGCATGTGCGGGCATCTCCATTCATTTACCTACCGTACATCTAAAAAAAAAAAAGTGTCACCCGACTACAACGCAACAAAGCAACATGTGTGCCGCTAGCCTAAGGTCCTGGTATGCACATTATCAGTAAGTTATGTGTAAAGTTACCCTTGGACTGTTTGGCTGTTTCTTATCAATATCATTGAGTAACTTTTAAGTTAGTATAATTTAGTGTATGCCATTAATGTTAGTTTTTTTTTGTATAACTCTTTAATCCCATTTGGGAAATTTGCCTTTGTGCCATTGCCGTCGCCACAGTGCAGCGCCGGCCGGCGGAGTTTTAAATTTTTTTCTTAATTGGGGGTGGGAGATGAGGGAGGGAGGAGGAGGGAATCGTAGGGATGAATTTTATTTAATTTTGCCCGGGCAGCGGTTTCTAGCGGTTTCTTTACGATTTCCAACTGCCAAAGTATCTTTAACGTGCGCAACGTGCACACGGGCCCTCAGAATTTTTTCGTCCTTATCCGACAAGACTAGGTACTCGATACTACCCCCAAATAGGATCAGGGACAAGAAAATATGAGAAAATCCCAAACTTCCAACATGCCTGCACTGGCCGGGACCCTTGGCATGAGAGGCGAGCACCCTGCCTTTACACCACCTTTGTCCCCAATATTATACAGTGTATTATACAGTGTATGTCATGTTCAATTCTCTTGCAGCAAAGTGAGATACTACATGTCGTGTACTTCTCTCGTAAATTACATACAAGGCTTGGGCCCAGCTGAAGGGTTCTGTTTTCGGAAAGTGGAGTTTCAAGTGCTACCGTGTTTTCTAAAATAGCGAATGAGTTTCATATCGATAAAATTGTTGGAAGCCTCGTTTTGATGTAGTGAGAAATATTCGTGTTGATGGCCTTTTAATCTATGATTCAATATAACCTGAGCACCCTCACATTTTGAAGATCTAGCCCGCAGTTTGTGAAAATTTACTCATGCCTGAACTCAAACAATAATATAAAAAAGTTGTCATAAATTTCTTCAGAGTCACGAAGTTCTAGTTAACACCATGCATAGCTGATACTGAAGCTGTAAAGCACTTGATGGTCAAATACTTTATTTTAGTCATTTCTGACACCCCCCACCCCTCTTCCCCCACCCTCTTCCCCAATGTACACGATTTCGAAGCCCTCTCCTCTCCTTCCCATCTTGTTCAAGCGTTTGGCTATTTAGAATGAATGGTGAATGTGTATGACAAGGCCTTGCTGGTCTGAAACCTTTGATGGCATTTTGCTTGGACTAATGCTGTTTCATTAGATGAATAGCTTACATACATGTAATTATTCGATTTTTATGTAATTCTACAACTCAAGTTGTTGAATAACGAGTCAATAAAAGCAAAACTTTTCAATTTACTGCTACATTTGAAGAGCGCACGTGCAGTCCCCAGTAACCACCCCCCTCCTCCTATGTTTTCATACTGTGGAACATGTTCACTCCCCACTCCGAGCATACGTAGCCTACTTTACAGACGTGCCCAAAGGTATTGTCCAATATTATTATGTCATCCCACCCCTCCAGCCCTTGAGGGGGAAAAAAGGAAGGAGTACTTTATGAGTTCCACTATTTTAGTGGGGTGCATATTTCATCATATTTCATGCTTTGAGTGTTAATTGCCGAACCGCGCATTGTACTATAAAAACATACACCTAGAGGACTATCTCGCCCGGGAGGGGAGTGGGGGTGGGGCGAGCTGCCCCCTGCTATCCCCTGCTCACTGACGCTCCTCAAGTGGCGTTCATGTAATATCCTTAGGGTGTGACTCATGGAAGTCCTCCCCATAATAATCCTGCACACTCTATATTCACAAGTATTTCTCGCCTCATGTCCTTTGGTTGAAAATTTCAAAATAAAAGCGCTTGTAGCCGTTCTGAAATAGTGAACGCAATTATCGGTTCGCTGCTTCAGGCGTACAAAAACCCACCGCAACAGGTTGGACTCTCGGAGGTTCAGCGTGAGTGAGCAAGCTGCCAGCACGGTGACACGCAGTCGGTGAGCGGAGAAAAACGGAGTGCTGAGCTCCGAGCGGCATGCTTGTGTGCAATCTCCATACTGTATCCGTCATTGGCCTGCGTACCGCACATTGCAGTACACCAAGACCCACTTTTCACTGTGTAGGCCAGCTACATCGGTTGTTATTATTATTCCCAGCCCAGAGAAATCATCAAGTACGCGTGACTGTAACATTTGTGTTAGCATCTGGCTCGTGATTTCTCTGTGTACTGAAAGGACGACAGTTGTTGTCATTTCAGATCTCAGCGTTTCCAGCATCACATGATTGTCACAAGGTAGGACAACACTTCGTTGCTTTCTGTTAGCTTCTGTCGCTCACAGCCTTCCGGTTTAAAGGATTCTTTTTATGTAGATCTACAGGGTTTCTATTGTTCTTTCGTAAACTTGGGGAAGCTTGTATTTGAATCAACTATTACATGGCAATCAATTCCACCTGACAGCTTCCATAGTTCTTTAAGACATAATCTCGATTTCATGCTGAGGGAAAGAGTAAGATGGGGGTGGGGGGGGGGGATCAGGAGTCAAGGCAGGGCAGAAAGAAAATTTTACGGCCGGGGGTGGGAGGAAGCTCACAATCTGAAAAATTTGTTTTCACTGAACTCTTTTGGGGCTTAATTTTGATTCATTGTCAAGTCCCTTTCACGTTTACAATAATTAATTAGATTAGCTTGTTGACAGACAGACAGACCGGCAGGCAGGCAGGTAGCCTGACAGACATATGTATACATACATACTGATACAGACAGACAGACAGACAGATAGACAGATAGATAGAAAGGTAAACAGATAGATAGATAGGTAGATAGGTAGATAGGTAGATAGATAGATAGATAGTAGGTAGGTAGGTAGGTAGGTAGATAGATAGATAGATAGATAGATAGCGGTAAATTTCGTACTTGCCAGGAGGGACAAGTGCGAAGTGTAACCAGCGGCCTGTTCCAGTGAATTGGTGTTTTAATGTTGCTTGTTCACTTGTTCACCTCCTTAAAAATACCCCCCCCCCCCACTGTCTATCTCTTTCTCTTTCTCTCTCTCTCCTTTTCTTTCCAACGTTCAGAACTACAGTAATATCTGTCTTGTCTTTCGCATTCCACCTCTGTAGGTGGCGAGAAACAGGGCTTGTCGAAACGCCACAACACACAGCCATAAAATAAAAAAAACACAAAATAGATAAGGAAAAAGGCGAGCGATTACGCTATTTGTGTCACATCAATTATAGTTTATCAAGGCCCACTTAATGGTAGAGCGCAGGTGAAAGACACTTCCTGAAGTCACAAGTACACCTGTCCCGTTTCCAATCTTGTGACCCTGTACTGTACTTTTGATTGTGGATGCAGTGGGGAAGGTATATCGCGCGACCTAGTACACTACAGTAGTTCTTGTTTGTTCCAACTCGACTCTTTGCACTTGTAACTGAGACATTCGACATTAAACATTTGCGGCGTTAGTACTATTATATGGAGTTGGAAGAAATTGGAACTGTGAAACAGCTTTCAGATAGGCGCCACAACGCGTTTTAAACAAGTGTCAGAGTATGCATTTGTATACCTCTTCTACATATTAAAAGATCTCCAGTTTTTCAGAAAATGGAGATAGAACAAATAAGAACTAAGGTGGCGATGCTCTCAACCGTATACCAATTTAGTATGTCCAACAATTAAGATTTAAAAGAAAACAACAACGAAATGTAACCAACTGTATACTCAGTTGCTCAAAGCCAGTTTAATAGTAGGCCTACATTAGGAAATAATTATAGCACTATAATAAAAAATGATAGTTAAGCGTAAGTGCAAGATGGACAAGGCCTATGTTATTGTCACGTCAATAAAGTCCTATCCAATGCGGAGGGGGGGGGGGGGGTTTAAACAGAGATTACACCTCTTGTCTGTAGATATCTTTGCGAAGGACACACATGGCAATACCTGACACTCACGGGCCCAGTTTTTCCTATTTGTCACCGTCTAAAAAAAGAGAAAAAGCACAACCTGTCTCATATCCACGTATGTTTTACTTTTTTTTTTTTTTTTACACCAGGCCTCTATATTTGTATGTATGTATGTGTGTGTGTGTGGAGAGAGAGAGAGAGAGAGAGAGAGAGAGAGAGAGAGAGAGAGAAGAAAGAGAGTTTGTGTGTGTTGTGTAGGATGGGATTATTAATCCTCGTGAACATGAACATTCGAACCAGTCATCTTTTTAAGCCGTACAAAAAATTTGATTACCAATTTAGTTCTCGATGCGAACACAAGATACACTAATAGAGAGAAAAAGTGAGAGAGAGAGAGAGAGAGAGAGAGAGAGAGAGAGAGAGAGAGAGAGAGAGAGAGAGAGAGAGAGAGATAGAGAGAAAATAGATCGCGAGAGATAATGAGTCATGAACCATTTATAATTAGGTCAGGTTTTTGAATCATACACAGCAGAGGTCAGGTGTTTCCAGCCTTTTTCTTTTCGTTTACCTCGGGCAATTTTTGGAACGTAAATTTACCCCCACCCTGTTTTATTCAATATATCGAAATATAACCGAAATACTCGAAAATACAGGGGACTTGGGGTAGGTATGAGCTATCAGAGAATAATCATATCAATCAGTTAAATAGATAACCGAGAGATAGATAGTATTTTTGCCTATGGGTAACCTGTTATATTTCAGTTTTCTTCGGACTTATTCGCCAGTTAGAGACTACTGCCTTCTTCATTGGCAGCACGGTAATTAAGAAGTACATGTACAAAATACAGATCGTTTCTCTCAAAATGGTAATAACAAAAAGTAAAAGAAAAAATAGTATTTTTTCCCCTCCACAAAATAGGCCTACTTTGAATTTTCCTCTGAGTTTCATAAACCCATAATCAGCAAATTTACACCCTGGCTAGGTGAGATTTATCCCCAGGGGGTACATTTACGCCAGGTGGGGAACCTCTGGCCCGGGTCAACACACGCACTGCTGTAGTACAGTGTATTTAAAATCATCCCATCTGTCGAACAAGCAAAAATGGACGATTGGTTGAAAGCACGATCGATACGATAGCGCGCTACTTTGACAGCTGTGTGCTTTATCGAGTCTTGTTATCGAATGCAACTTTTTTACTTTTTTTGGCAAAGCACCAGATGTTGGCGATGAAAAGCCAGAAAATTACTCTGAAAATGGAGTGACGGTAGGCAGGGGCCTAAGCCTAAGATAAACTTTTGGTCAAATGACTCACACATCAAGTTTTAACAACTGGCTTTGGGCCCAGAGTCCTCCAGGGGGAAAAGAGGGGCTCAGAGGACTTCACTTTTACGAAAGTTTACGAAAGCAATTAAAATTATTTACTTGAATATTTACCGCTGGGCCATGGAATTTTTTTTTTGGCGGGGGGGGGGGGTAATATGCTAATAATGAATTTTAATCTTGTGTGACTTACATCATGAATCATCTACTTAGATGACACCATATCATTATTATGAAGTCACAGAATACTTGTATTATACACGATCATATTGGCAAAATGGTAATCCTTGTTGACGGATAGGCTAGTATTTGTTCAGAGTTACCTTGAGCAGACGCCAAAAATATGTGGAGAAAGGCTCAGAAAGTTGCAAAAGTTTTAACTCACAGTGTTTCTCAACCTTTTTTTTTTGTTGTCCCACTTCAATTTTCCTTAAAAAAAAACAAAAACAAAACGCGCCACTATGATCGGCCAAAGTTAGTATACAGTATAGACCATTTGTATATTCGGTACGACATAAACGAACAATAGTTTATCTAATGCACTGTGAAATCAAGATTTCTATGAAACATACCTAAGCCCCATTCTGAAGTCCCCACGGAAATATTGCCACGCCCCATCCTTGAGAAACAGTTGAGAAGCACTGTTTTAATTACGCACTGGCCCCTTTTAAGATAGAGGAAAAAGCCCAGACCTACACCTTTTCTGTCCACAATAATTATTAATCGATACTTATATGGTGTTGTTAATTGCTCGTTTAACACCGAGAGAACATGATTGTCGAAAACACGACAGGAAAAAGAGCGTGGATCAAAGTTCCTTCTAATTTTTAGAAGTTACTGCGGGCTAATAAAATTTTAGTGGTGTTGTCCACAGCATCCACTTCGCTGTTGTACCAAAATGACGCATGAAAAAGTAAAACACGCTTTGCCTTTATAGCGGTGAGGAGCGGAACGGAAGTTGTGGACAAGTACACAGAGGCAAAGAGTGTTTTACTTTTCATACGTCATTTTTCGTGAAAGGAGGAGCTCATGCTGTGGACAAGACTACTTCCCCGCCCCCTCTTTTTTGGAGGGGGGGGGGGGCTCAGATTAATATGCGATTTGGAATGTAGCGGACAAGAGACTACATAATGTTGTCTTGGGCAAACTTTTTCTCCCGTGACAAAAGTACGTATGCACAAAATGGTTGTATAAATCAATTGTGAATTAAAAATATGGCAGTGAATTGCCAGTTCCAGCCTATGTCCCTACGCCAGTCCGATGTCGATTTGTATAGGATTTCCATAGGGTTGATAGGATTACCTTAGGGGCGGATTCCCAACATCAAACCAACGTCAGTGAGCTGTCGTAACCAGCAGATCTACGTAGGGACGATGTCGTTGCTATGAGCAAACTTGACCTTAGTACTTGCATCGGATTTTCATGCTATTCCCGGCAGGGACGGAAGTTTGGCAATTTGGCGAATGTAGCAACGTAAGTGTTAATAGAAACAATTAACTAAGAGCTTATTTTCAGTAAGTGTGGTAATTACTACTCATTTTACGTAACTAACCTTCTGTGCTCGTATTTGTGCAATGGTTACATAACTTGTGTGTGTATGTGTGCTGCGCGCGCACAGCTTAGAGCAATGATTCTCAACCTTTTTCAAGCAGTCGCCCCCGAAGGCTCCAAATTTTCTTCCAACGCCCCCCCCCCCTCTCTTCTTCCCCTAATTCCTACTCAAGCCCAACAGATACATTTCACAAGAGAAAAAAGACTACACACAGATTATGATGTTTAGTTTTTTCAAAGCTTCAATAATGATAACAGACGTGTTGATTATTCATCATGAAATAGAAAACGTTCTTTATCAAATGCACAAAAAAAAGCAACATCTTTTCTGTTAAAAAAAAAAACAAACCCACCCACGCGTGCTGTTGAACAAGTCAGTGGTGACCCTTTATTTGCCCCCAAATCGTCGTCCATTCGTGTTTTCGCCCCTCTTATTGTTCCTTCATCGTTTTCGCCCATTGTCGCCCTTTTCTTCGTGCCCCCCCCCTCCCGGAAATCAGAATCCCGGGGGGGGGGGTGGAGGAAGGGGCGATATCGCTCATGTTGAGAACCACTGGCTTAGACGGGACATTGGTGTGGAGTGTTGGATGTTGAAAGTGTAAAGTACAGGACCACTGAATAAAGATACTACGAGATGCGACACAAGGCAGGAATACGTCATCAATTTTGACTACCTGGCGCCATTTTGGATGAGATAGATTGTTCGTAACGAGACACACCCGCAACGATGTTTACTGTAACATCACAGAGTATTGTATTTAGAGAGAGATCTCACGTCCGCTAAATCGCGAAACTAGGTCACGGCAATATTAAGAACTGAAAGAGACCGTCTTCACCAAAGACAGTGTGTGTATGTGTTTACTGTGGTTTGTTCATAATTTATGTGATTGATTGAAACTATTTGGAGCCGTTTGTAGGCTCTTATTCCCCGTGGAAATGTACAACGGCTAATGTTTACCGCCAATCAAGCCAAGTGAATTTGCATTTCATCCAAAATGGAGGTGCGCATACTTCTTGTAGTCACGAAAAGTAGGCCTCTTTCGCTTCTGGTAGTTCCCTATTCTGTGTACTAGACTATATCAGATATCGTCCTCCGGCAACCAGAAGTCTTCCTCATTCAGTGAGCAATTTCGGTAAGCTTGGGGGGACATCCAAAATTGCTCTCTATTGCTGCTTAAGCGAAATTATCGTGCCCCGCCACGAGTTCTTGAACCACCAAGTGCTGATTTTTATAAATTTGATATTTGGAGCTTGGATTCTGTTGGAAAACCCAACTAAGTATACGGATCTGGAAAGCTGACTCCTTTAATCCTGTTACAACCGCTTTCGAAACATTGGTCAATTTACGTACTGAGTGAGTGTGAAGAAAAGAAAAGTTTCAATATATGACAAGGGTGCCTTATGATCAAAAGACCTGAGGTTTGCGGAAAAATGCTTAACGTAAATAGGCCCACAGACATGTCCGCCTAAAGCTGGTAATAGGATCAGGCCAGATATGAATGATACGTCCTTATTTCAAAGTGTACACAAAGTATTTCTTTTATAATTTAATGTATCTATATTCTTTACAAAATGGTCGCCCGCCTCTCTTCCCATTTCTCTATCAGTGAGAGCAGGGCCCCTCAACATCGTAGGCCTCACGCTCAAAGCTGGTCATAGACCCAGGCCAAATGGGAAATGTAGACCCCATTTCAAAGTGCTCATTAAGTATTTCTTTTATAAATCTATATCCTTTCCAAAAGCCCCCTCCCCCTTCCCATTATTGCCTCTATCAGTGGGAGTAGTCCCTTACAAAATTGCAGGCCTATCGCGACCTTAATTTATACTTGTTCTGAGTTCATTTCCTGAAGAAAAAAAAATGGATATCCTTTAGTATGTAGAAACGGTATAATAAATGCACACTTTGACTTTTGTTTAAAATGCATTGTGGCACTTATCAAGCTATTTCACAGTTCCGTTGTATTCTAATTCCTCATCGTAATACTAAAGTCGCAAACGTTTATCGTCGAATTTCTCAGGTGTACAAAAAGTGGAGTTACTAGTTGGAATAAACAAGAACTAAAGTCGCGCTATGTCAACTGGCCATCTATTGTATTACAGCATGGGGAGGCAATGCCAGAGAAAATGACAAGGGCAAAATTAACAACACAGTTATCAGGAAAACATGCAGCATGCCAGACACAGCATTTTTCAGTTTTTACCGTCTGCATTCAAATGCTAGTGTAAAGAAATTTAGACCCATCTTAAACGACAGTAACCACCGTGTTTCATCAAATTTCTAGATCATCCTGGAGCAACAGAAAAATACACATCAAAGCAAACAAAGATAAATAAAGAAGATCCTTTTGCCCTCCGAAATTGCCCCCAACAAGACATTATTGCTAAATGTGTACCATATTTTACTAAGGTACCATGCCATGTTACTTTATGTGATCATCCTAATACTGAGTTATGATAATTATATTCATGTAATGCTGCATCAGATGCATGTATCGTTTACGTGCTCTTAAACGCTATGTGAAAGTGAATTTCTATCATGGGATAATAAAGTGATTATCTTATCTGATCTGATCTTTAATTTGACAACTGTTACGTTGTTTGTAAAATACCGGGGTATTGTCACTACATAACACCAACTCTATTCAGTCATTATTTTAAAACTGGTATGTAGCATTAAAAATTGCATTAAAGAAACTGTTGGAAGAATACAATTTTAGTGCAAGTATTAAAACCTTCAGCGTGTGAAGTGTGACTAATGGCGCACGGCGTGCATCTTTATCATACAAAACAACTCCTGGCGCACGTTGTGCGGCCAATGACCGCGTCCTCATGGCAAATAGATGTGAAATTTCAACCTTTTGCCGATGGTGTACGGCGTATGACGTGTGTCAAACGACTTTCTGTATCTGACGCCTACCTCAGGGGAGTTTGATGGGGCTTGTGAACTGCTCCCAGCGGCCGTTCCTGTTTGTGTATAACTGCTTTTGTTTACCACAGTTTGTACATTAATAAAAATCCTCTCCTATGGCATGTGGCGAGGAAACGACTGTCTCTGACGCCAGTGATCTTCAGCCATCAACCGCCTTCAAATATGCGGCGACTGGATAAAAAGCTGCATCATAAATGCACCAAAATGTAACAAGCCCCATTGTCGTCCGTCACACTCAGACACCGCGCGGGCGCACTAGCAGATTCTTCGGATCCGCCATTCCCTGTTTTGTCTCGCCGGCCCTCTGTCCCCTGCATTTTAACTTTGTGCCAAAACACTTTTGTTTTCGCCCCCCCCCCCACACACACATTTTAATTTCGCACCACACTCTGCTGCAATCCCACCGTTTTTTAAAAAGTATTTCCTTTGACCTCCCCTAAGTTGCTATGGGTGGTCCTGGTGCAGGCTGACTTTGGCTGTCATGAGAAATGGCAGTAGTTGTTGATGTTTATATTTTCACTTCATCTTGACTTGTAAGCTCACTGCTGGCTCATAGTTCCTTGAACCACTACCCAAAACGGTAACCAACCTACCCTTTGTATGAACTTAAGGCCCCGTTTCCTACCATTTCTAGAACCCTTTAAATGAATATCTGAACGAGGGAAGAAACTTTGGTCATGGTCTAATGCAAACGTTTATCACTGTGCTGAATGTGACTATGACGTTTTTTTCCTTTTTCTTTTTTCAGCAGCTGCAAAAAACCACGGCAACCGAAATTATACATGTATAAATGGAGAACTCAGATAAACAACATGGCAGGTTCATGATGTATAGGTGACTACGTAGTCGGCGGCATTCTTGTTTTACATGACATGATCAAAACAAGTGCAACTTTCAGGTTTCTGGATCAGTTTGCCTAGGGCAGATAGAAAGACAAAAAAAAAAAGAACAAAATTGTGTGGCACAAGCCACCTGGTGTAACAGGAGTCATGAAGCTTACCTACGATTCCAACGGGGTCCGTATAGACAACGGCGCGGGCAATGAAAATGGTGAAAATGGGAATTTGTCGAACAGCGTCCTTGGCGGATCCTTTATCAACCTGGAAACATCTGTCCTGGAGGGGGAAGACGCTGGAAATCGAGAGCAAACACCATTAACTTCGCCATCGGTATCCTTTGGCAGGCGTATCAAGACTTTTTTCTGTGGCGGAAGCGATGACGAGCCCCCCTATACTAACTTTTCACGCAGGCAGAGGGATTTAGGAAGAACTCTGGGGACATTCGCGGGTGTGTTCGCCCCAGTTGCACTTGGACAGTTTGCAAGCAATCTTTTTCTTAGAACAGGTGAGTCCTCTTTCATTTTATCAGTATCTTTGTATTTCGTAGGGTACTTTTCAGATTTCTACACGTGCATTTTTGTCTTTTCTAGAAACTGAGGATTGAAACTTTGAAGAATTGTGTAAAATCAGAGGACAACACCACGTCACAAACACATACCTCGAAAATTTTTAACCGATCAGAAAGACACTTATAACAATGAAATTAGGAGTGAGAGAACCATTTTCACGACAAAACCTCTAAGTTTCCTAAAAATGTGGCATACAACGATATGGCAAATACCCCACGATCTATTTATTTGTCTGTGTGTCACATTGGCAGATTTTCTTGATATTGATGACGTGGATACCTGTGCAGTTGTATTAGGTGGGCGTATTCTTCTGCCAAGCCAAGCAGGCTTCCCACTGACATCTTTGTTGACTGTCTAGACATCGACGCTTGTGTGTGAATTCACCCTGGGTGGGGAAGGGAGTGGCGGGAAGGAGGGGATAGTTTTTGCAGTGCAAATAGAACTAAAGGAGACGTCGCTGCTGGACATGAGAAACTATGTGAGACATGGAGAGCAGGGCCGGAGTGAGATCATTAGAAGCCCTAAGCACTTAAAAGATTTTAATGCCCTCTATTTAATTCAAATTATAAACAAAAATAAACGATTGCAAATGAAAAAAAAAAAAAGCGAATCTTATACGCCAGCAAATATTTTAAGTTTTTATCATTTATTGTAGGGGCCCTTCTTTGTGGACCCTGGTTCAGCTGCACCATTTGCAGTTTTGCACCATATGGCCCATGGTAAATCAGGCAATGAAAAATTTCTGTGGTGTTCCCCTTCCCTTAATGCCCAAAGCACGTGCTTATTTTGCTTAACGGTTGACCCAGCCCTGATGCGGAGCAAGTGTTTGAGCTGACAGGTCCATTCTGATTGAGAAGCGGTGGATGACACTGATATATCTTGTCCATCTTCGTTGCCATCTCTGTCCTTTCATGAAAAAACACCGTAAACGACAAAAACAAAAAACTTCACTGGAGACCCAAAAAACATTTCGCTCTAATCTTTCTTCAATTTACATTGTGTGATATTCAAAAGAAACTATTAGTGGTACAAAATTATAACAGTTAGAAAGACAGAAAACATTTCATTCTATAAAATGATGTTAAAAAGTGAAATTGACTTAGCTTGACGTATACTTCACGGTATAAAATGATGTTAAAAAGTGAAGTCGACCTAGTTTGACATGTACTTCATTCTATAAAATGATGTTGAAAAGTGAAATAGACCTAGTTTGACATCATTCTATAAAATGATTTAAAGTGAATCAACCTAGTTTGACTTATACTTTATTCTATAAAATGATGTTAAAGAGTGAAATTGACCTAGTTTGACACATAAGGTATTTTCCCGTAACACGACAGAGCTTTTGCCCCCCCCCCCCATTTTTTCAGCGCTTAGAAATCGCCGTGCACTTCGTAAATCTTTCCACCTTTGCCCCATAGCCAGATTAAGCAATGACAATAACATAAAGAAAGGAGTATTGACCAGACAACAGCCATTCAGTATTGTGAGCGAAGTACTCGGTCTTCTGACAGCGAAAGATCTAATCGTGACATTTGACTCTTTGAAAGGTGTAGGCATTGCAGCTTATTCTGAAAACGCAATAAGAAGCAGTTTCGAGCGAACTCGTTGCACATTAGTATTTCATTTCTTGCTGAAGTGTGGACTTGTGGTGACTTTAACTATAGTCTGAAAGGCTAGAAATCAGTAGAAGTATAATTCACTAACCAAACTGCTGGCAGTAGTGAATTACTGTGTCGTGCTAAAGCTTTTTTAGTTGCAAATGGTAACAAGTTATCTTGTAAGTTTTAACTGTGATGAACGGATTATTGAAATGTGGATTTCATGGCTCTACAGAAGCCTTGAAAATTAAGCCATCTCAACGACTAAAGACAATAGTAGGGTTAATCTTGTTTTCGTGTGGTTGATAGGGCCCTGTTAGACCTGGAGTATTAAGCTTACCATCAGTTTGATTGAGTGAACCTTATCGATTCAGTCATCTAACGCCTGTTTTGTGTAAACGCTGATTGCCTTCAGCAATGGAAATGCAGACATGTGCAGTGGATCAGTCTTGTAATCGCAACGATTGGTGTGATATTGAAGTGGTCGCCCGTGACCCTCCCAGTCTCATTCATTTGGATAAATCTATCAAGCTTAGCGATGAACACCTCGAAACCGTCTCTCATAATACACAATCAGAAAGCAGTACATTCATGAAATCTGTTAGAAACTTCGTAAGCCAGCTGGCAGACCTTGCACTGGGTATACATTTGCATAGACCTGGTTACCACCATCCACTGATGCCAAAAGGACCGCCAGTCAGGCGTGTAGCCATGTTTAATGGTGTCATTGCCCCAGTTGCCCTCGGTCAATTTTCGCAAATATTCATTCGTGTGGGTAAGTTCATGTGGTGTTCTTAGAATAGATTTATGCCAAAGTTAACCCTCCAGCTCTCTGTGCCGGATTTACCATGAGGCCGGGTAAGCTGAAGCCGAGTGTAACAAATCCCAGACTGGGAGATGTACTGATTATGACAGGACGACAATCACGAACAGACAAGTATAACACTTAACAGAACAACCAAACAGGCTCACACATTTATTATACATAAAGATAACGGTATACGTGCAATTACATAGGTTACATTATTCAATTCAAAGACCATCCAATGGTCATCATTCCCAACATTCATTCAATCGATCCTTGGGTCCACAACCCGATAGTTCCTTATTTAAATATACTCCGGCCTCAGCCTCACATCAAGGTATGTACTACTTGCGGCCTATCTTACTGGCTCCTGCTCAACCTAACACCAATATCTCAATATCACATTAATATCTCAATTCATACGTCCCTGCCTGTGGCCAGACTGCCACGACTAATGGGCCCTCGCTGTCCTGCGCGACAGCTTCACTCAAGCTGGCCTGTGGGTAGCCTTCTGCCCAACCCAAGCATCTCCTTATGCTGGCCTATCCCCTGCACCAGTCTCTCCCCCACGGGTAGCCTCACGGCCCAACCCCGGCACCTATAAGAATAGCATTACATCTCTATAACACCATACAATTACTATCCACTTCACCACTCATTACGAACCATCAAGCGTACACACAACAGTCCACATTTCACTCATCACACATCTGCACTCTCTCTACGGTAACACACCTCCACCGTATTACACAGTACTCAGACTCGCTACGAATCCATGATCCGAACTTACATCTATCGCTCATTGCGCACATCTCTATACACAGTAATCAATGACTTTCACATTCCTCACATATAACTTATTTACATCATGGTCATAGGAGAATATAGTACATCAATCATCATACTTATCAATCATAGTTCAACCTACCAGTCATCACTGGAAAACACACAACCTCCCGACTGCTTTCTTCACGTCTGTCCCTTTGGACTTCTTAACTTGCAGTGACTGTAAGCACACCGATCTCGCCTCATCCAAACCCCCCAACTCACAACATTCCATGCTTTCCATTAATTGTGGGCCGTGAGTTAATCTTAGTTTACCCCCTCCTCCCCGTAACTATTGATCCTCGCTCACTCGCTCGTGACATCATCCCCCACCCCAAAAAAATTAATGCAATTAATTTCCAAATCGCATCAAGATAATTGTCAACGAGCGAGCGTGAGCGATATTTACGTAAAAATGACCTACTCATGCCCGTAGCACATATGATACCGAAATCAGGGGAAAACATGGCGATCAATTTGCCCTGCACTATGCATATATATATATCATATCATCAATACCTAATTAAAACACAATACCTAATACAGAATCAAAATCACTCAACCTGTCAACCATTCTTCATATAATATTTATAATGCCAATGTTTTAAGATCGACGAATCGTTCCCACAGATCACTGTCAATGTTCATATGGTTCCCAATTTTCAATGACATACGTTTTCAATCGTGCACAATTTGCGATTCTTCGTTGTTCTGTCTGTGCGTCGAATGTTCCTGTCCTCCGATGTGTAAGCCACTGAAATCTCCACCTAGGCTCGACTAAGGTAGTCGGCGATATGATTGCTGGTTCCTGGAATCGGTTGAATGACGAACGTATACGGCTGTAAAGCCAATGCCCATCTAGATAAGCGAGGGCTAGACGAACGATTCTTAGATAAAAACGTTAGTGGCTTGTGGTCTGTCTGGATGCAGAATTCTCGTCCCATCAGATAACGTCCTAATTTCTGGACGGACCACACAATGGCAAGACACTCCCTCTCTATTACAGAATATCTTCTTTCTCTCTGTAATAATTTACGACTGACATAGCACACAGGATGGAAACATTCGTTCTTCTCCTGTAGAAGACAAGCGCCGATACCAGAGTCCGATGCATCTGTTCTGAGGATAAATTTAGATCGAAAATCTGGCAATATCAGAATGGGTGACGATGATAATGCTGTCACCAATTTATCAAATGCTGTCTGACAATCAGACGTCCACTGGACCTTATCGGGCTGTCCCTTCTTAGTAAGGTCAGTAAGAGGAGATGACAAAGAGGAAAAGTTCGGAATGAACTTCCTGTAATAATTTAAAATTCCCACTAAGCTTCTCACTTGTTTCTTTGTCTTAGGGATTTGCAACCCTACTAATTTCTCAATTTTTGTTATTTCAGGTCTCTGAATACCTCCACCCACGAGATGTCCTAAGAATACTATTTCTGGACATGCCAAATACATCTTTGCGGGTTTAGCAGTTAACCCAAAATGACGCAATCGTTTAAAAATTACTGTTAGTGTCTGAATATGTTCAGACCATGACGACGTATGACACGCTATATCGTCAAAGAATGACACGACATTAGGTATGTCCTTCAATACCAGTCTCATTAATCTTGCAACCGTAGCTGGCGCGTTTACCAACCCAAATGGCATGACCTTAAACTGAAACAATCCTATGGGCGTTTGGAAAGCCGTGTACTGTTTAGATTCCTCAGCAAGAGGAATTTCCCAATACCCTTTTGTTAAATCTATCTTCGAGAACCACGTGGAACCAGCCAATGAAGCTATTAATTCCTCTTGGAATGGTATAGGCTCCCTATCGCCTACAGTAATAGTGTTTAGTCTCCGAAAATCAATACAGAACCGCACCGATCCATCAAGTTTTTTCACGAGGACGATGGGTGATGAATATGGCAATGTTGACGGTTCTATCACGTCTAACTTCAGCATGGCCTCAACTTCCTTTATAACTCTATCTCTGGAAGAAAAAGGCAACGGATAAGGTTTAAGAGATACTGGCTTATCCGAAGTCAACTTTATTTGGTGCTGGATCACCGTAGTACGACCCGGCAAATCTGTGATAACATCTGGGAATGACGCTAACAGGGTCTGAAGTTCCCTACTCTTTGAACTCGTAAGGTCAGGGCTAAATTTTACGTCCCTGTAACCTTGTGTCGGAGCTAACTCCGGCAATTGAATTTCTACCTCTTCCTGTGCCTCGGTGTCGCTCACGTCACTATCTGACTGGTCTACGACCCCCGTACAAGCAATAGAGAAGACACTCTCCTCTGGTTTCGTCTGAGCACACAGATACTCTGGTCTCTCATAAAATCTCTGCAGCATATTAACCTGGAAAACCTTAACAGATCCATCAATCTGAATAGCATAATCTACCTTCGAAACGACTCGCTCAATAGTATACGGACCTTTCCATGTCATTAATAACTTATTATGATCCGTAGGCAATAACAACAAAACCTTGTCTCCTGGCTTAAAAATTCGCAGTTTGGACCCTCTATCTTTATAGTTTTTTTGCTCTTTTTGAAGCGATACTAGAAGCTTCTTCCGCAATAGTGCGCGCTGAAGATAATCTCTCTCTTAAATCAACAAGGTCCTGAAACACTGAAATTTGCTCGTCGTCTTCCGATGATGGCGACGTCATCATGTCCCGAAGAACATCAGTTGGACCCCTAGGACTACGACCATACAACATCTCAAACGGAGAGAATCCTGTTGACTCCTGACGTACCTCCCTATACGCAAATAATACTGCAGGGATATATCTATCCCAATCTTTAGGGCGATCAGCAGCCACCTTACGCAACATCGACTTTAGCGTCGAGTTCAGTCTCTCGCAAATGCCATTAGCCTGCGGGTGATATGGGGTGGTAGTGATGGGCTGTATGCTAAATAAACGAAACAATTCCCTCATCATATCCGACGTAAATTGCGCGCCTCTATCAGACAAAATCTGTTCCGGTATTCCCACTCTAGCGAAGATTCCAAACAACGCTTCCGCGACTGCCTCTGACGTTATGGTACGAAGAGGAACCGCCTCTGGCCATCTCGTAGCATTACAAATGACCGTTAAAAAAAATCGATTCCCCCTATCAGTAGCTGGGTGAATGGGGCCAACAAGGTCAATCGAAACCTTCTTAAAAGGCTCCGAAACCGTGGGGATATTTTGAAGAGGAGCCTGGGGTGTACGATCCTTGTGCGTCGTCTTCTGGCACGCACTGCACGTCTTACAAATACAACCGTACATCTCTGTAGATTGATGGCCAATAAAAATTCTTGAGAACTCTTTCTTTGGTTCTAGCTATTCCCATATGACCCGCTAGTGGAACATCGTGGGCCAACCGCAATACTGTTGCAATTAGCAACGCTGGCACGACGACCTGCTTTAGAACGGAAGCCACTGTGACATACTTACGGAACAGAATGCCCCCCTGGATAAGAAAGGAAGATGAACCGTTCTTGTACTTCCTCGTTTTCTCAGTTCGCGCCTCCCCAAAACATGGACTCAATGATGGATCCTCCTTTTGTAATTTCGCCAAGCGCTCTGGTGTGATACCTAGGTTGACCGCTGGCGTCGCCAAAGGTCTAATTTTACCCTTATCAGATATCTGCCGACGCGTCTCGACTGCGGGACAAAAGACAATACCTTTAGACTGTGACCATGCCTGTACATGCTCTCTAGAAGGGGAAACTACCCGAGATACATTACCAATGATGAGCTGGGCGCCTGGGAAAAACCCAACGACTGCTTCGACTTCCCCGCTAAGAAAAGGTGTATCAATCACTATCTTTGCCATAGGTAATTTCTCAATGGCCCCTGAAAATTGAATGCATGGGACAGTCTCACCTGTAAGCTGTGACTCGTGAATGCAGTCTCTATGCACTCCCACAACGGTAGATCACGTATCACGCAAAACCGACACCGGTTCGTCCCCAACAAACCCCGGATAAACCCTAAGACCACCCCCTGTATGACATGAATTAATAACGGGAATCTTTCTCCCGCAAGGTAAAACACCGGAAGATAATAATTTCTCACAACTGGGACACTTAGAATACTGTCCGCCTCCGTTGTCCGATGTAACACACGCGGCCGCATGCTGAAACTTACTAGGCGAACATTGAGTGGAGCTACTATGATGGCCATCCACGTTCGCCGCTATCCTACCCGCAGGACAATTGACGCTAATGTGATCTGCTCTTCCGCAGTTCCAACATTTCGCGGCCCTACACTCCCGTGAAAAATGACCTACGCGTCCGCAAGTCCAACACTCCGCTCCCTGTGCTCCGCAAGACCTGGGTCCTCGTGACACATCGCGACCCGAACTAAAGTCCCTCTGCCGTCGATCATCGGCAAAGGTTACGAAACGCCCTCGGCCATTACCTCGCCCTCGCCCTCCTGCTCGGTCAAACTTACCGGCCCCATATGCAGGTGATTGGGAATACCCTCTACGTGGGACCTGGGCTTGCCCATTAAAGCCACCACGCTGACGCGACCTGTCTCTACTATGTCCTGTCGGCGACCCCTCAACAACGGCGACGTAACCAGCATCCTGCACGTACGCCCTCGCCACTGGTTTGGACGGATGTGCCGTACGGTATGCTTCCGCCAACTTTGACGCCTCCTGCACCGTCGCGGGTTCGTTTTCTTTAAGAAAAGCCACTAAATCTTTATGGCACAACGCGTATAGCTGGTCACGGATCATTAGGTCCTTCAATTTCGCAAAATCTGTGCCAACATGCGACAAGTCCAACCAGTTCGTAAAATACTCCGTCAATCTGGCGACGAAGGCCACAAAGTCCTCCCTAGTATCCGCACGTGCTCGCCTAAACTTCTCCGGGAAATATTCCTCCGTACGCGCAAATCGGCGAAGCAGCAAGGACTTCAGCTTGTCGTAATCATGCACGTCTTCGCGCTGCAACTCTTTAAAATAGGTCAACGCTCGACCCTGCAATAGAGATGCCAGGTACGTGGACCATAATTTGCTATTCTCCCCCCATTGCAGTTGTGCATTTAGTTCGAACCTGTAAAGGAAGGCGTCTATATCGTCCTTCTGGTCGTCGAACGTAGGCAGCTTAATCCGAACACCACTTTTATTTTGTCCTTGCCGCTCAACTGTTTCCGTTGGCGCATTCTTCTTGATTTCCAATTCCGCGATTCTTACTCGCGCCTCTCTCTCCTGTTCCTTGTCCCTAGCTTCTCTTTCATGCTCTTTATCCCTAGCCTCTCTCTCATGCTCTTTATCCCTAGCTTCTATCTCCTTTAACTTTAACTCCCTTTCCTGCTGCTGGGCCTCTCTTTCTCTCTGCCGCTCTTGAGCCTCTTGTTCTCTCTGCCGCTCTTGAGCCTCTTTTTCCCTCTGTCGCTCTTGAGCATCTTTTTCTCGCTCTCTGTCTTTAGCACGCTCATCGCGCAACTCCGCCTGCTGCTCTTTAATCCAGCTGCGCAGCTCTTCGCCTTCAAGGCAAAGTTGCTTACCCACTCTCATGAGTTCCTGGAGCTCCGCCATTTCACGGATTTATGAATATAATATATACTATTTGAAATATAATAACCTGTCGGTATACTAATATAGACGACACGACCAGAGACCTGAGATCACACCAAATATAACAACACCCAATTCTCTCAAATGCAATTCAGAAAAATACCTAACTGAACATTTTATAGCATACTCTCTAACTAATTCTATGTTCATAAAACGTATAGCACTATTAGGTAACAAAAGAGAATAGAAAAGACAAGAATGAGGAAATTCAGAAGAAGGACCACAAGGACATCAAGGACAACGAACCAGACTAGGACAAAGGCTTCTAAACCAAAGAAAAATATACTGGGAAAAAAAAATGCAACCTAACTACGCCGATTACACTACAAGGTACGAACAAGAACAGAGCCTGAAAAAAAGAACGTATCTACAGATAGGTAAGAGAGGGGACAAGAGAATCCTGCAGAAACAGAGAAGATATCGACGCTACAACTAAACAATCACAAAGCCCTAAAGAACTGTTCACTGTGATGAACGAAGTTCCAAAGTTTACCACACCTTTTTAAAAGGATAAACTAAGTTCAACACAGCAAACCCACTCCACCGCCCGTATAATCTATAACAACAAAAACAGCAAAAACAGAGAAAAAGACAGATTAAAGGAACAGCCCACAATCCAGGGCACAAAAATTTTGACTTTTACTTAACTTTTACGACTGCCGGAGCTCTGGCCCGCTTGACTCCTCAGGCTGGCACACACACTGTCTCTCTGAAAATTTAATTACACATTAGTACATATTTATAGCTATACATGCATCAATACATATTCATAAATATACATAAATCATCATGAAATTCCCATTCATCCAACGAACAAAAGACAACAGCACAAATTCCTACCACAACAGAAATACAACTAGATATGACGAATACCCAATGTCAAAATGACCACAGGTAAACCAGACGGACTGTAACAACGGACGAGCCCCCACTGTAACAAATCCCAGACTGGGAGATGTACTGATTATGACAGGACGACAATCACGAACAGACAAGTATAACACTTAACAGAACAACCAAACAGGCTCACACATTTATTATACATAAAGATAACGATATACGTGCAATTACATAGGTTACATTATTCAATTCAAAGACCATCCAATGGTCACCATTCCCAACATTCATTCAATCGATCCTTGGGTCCACAACCCGATAGTTCCTTATTTAAATATACTCCGGCCTCAGCCTCACATCAAGGTATGTACTACTTGCGGCCTATCTTACTGGCTCCTGCTCAACCTAACACCAATATCTCAATATCACATTAATATCTCAATATCACACCAATATCTCAATACCACACTAATATCTCAATTCATATGTCCCTGCCTGTGGCCAGACTGCCACGACTAATGGGCCCTCGCTGTCCTGCGCGACAGCTTCACTCAAGCTGGCCTGTGGGTAGCCTTCTGCCCAACCCAAGCATCTCCTTATGCTGGCCTATCCCCTGCACCAGTCTCTCCCCCACGGGTAGCCTCACGGCCCGACCCCGGCACCTATAAGAATAGCATTACATCTCTATAACACCATACAATTACTATCCACTTCACCACCCATTACGAACCACCAAGCGTACACACAACAGTCCACATTTCACTCACCACACATCTGCACTCTCTCTACGGTAACACACCTCCACCGTATTACACAGTACTCAGACTCGCTACGAATCCATGATCCGAACTTACATCTATCGCTCATTGCGCACATCTCTATACACAGTAATCAATGACTTTCACATTCCTCACATATAACTTATTTACATCATGGTCATAGGAGAATATAGTACATCAATCATCATACTTATCAATCATAGTTCAACCTACCAGTCATCACTGGAAAACACACAATCTCCCGACTGCTTTCTTCACGTCTGTCCCCTTCTACTTCTTAACTTGCAGTGACTGTAAGCACACCGATCTCGCCTCATCCAAACCCCCCAACTCACAACATTCCATGCTTTCCATTAATTGTTGGCCGTGAGTTAATCTTAGTCTACCCCCTTCTCCCCGTAACTATTGATCCTCGCTCACTCGCTCGTGATACCGAGGGCCTCAAAATCTAAGAGCTGCAGTTCCCATAGGAACTCAAAGCGAGAAAAGTAGTATTTTTTAGTCATTTCTGCAGGATACACTTAACCAACCATATGATCCTGAAAACCCATTAATTATGCTTCTAAGAACAAATTCTCACAATACCAGAATTTTTCCTTAAGGAGAAGTGGTGGCGGGGCCAAGAGGATTAAAATATTCTGTTATTAAAGAGGGGGAGGTACCGCGGGGTCACAAACACAGTCTGAGAAGAGAGAGAGAGACAGTGAGAGAGAGAGAGAGAGAGAGAGAGACCAATCGATCGTTTCTCAGTCCAAGAAACGAATGAAGCTCTCTGTCTCTCAAAGGTCTCAGCCTTACGTTGTTGGCTGCCCGTGGAAAAGACACCCTTTGTCACTGTTAAGATGAGTAGACCTACCTGCTGTTCACATACTGAATACAACCGAGGATGCTGTGGTCCGTGCGACGAAGAATATTAGCCTATGGCAAACCAGAGTTATATGCTCACCTTAAAAAAAATATGTATCTATCTTTATCTATATAATTATCTATATATTCGTATGTATAATAATGGCGTTTTCATTATTGTTGTGGATTATCAGTTCAGAAACATCTTCAGTTGTAATGACATTTTCAAATTAATGATGATAATAATACTAGCATGAAAAAAAAAAATTATCTTTATACCTGTGATAGAATGATGATTAATATCCTACTGGTTCTATAGAGCCGCTGGAAGTGTCACGTTCTTTCTTTCTTCGATGCGCTCCATTCATGTGTGCTTGGATCCATATGACTGCAGTACTATAATTACCATAGTCACTAAACACAATCGAGGGGGAATGCTCTGCTTGAACCACTGCATTTATATAAAAAAAACCAAAAAGAAAAAAAAAACTTCTAATTTTGCCAATTCCTTTTCAGGATAGTAGAATAATGCCGTGTAGATCATAAACAATGTACCTCGCCCCCCCCCCCCCCGCCGCCATTCATAGCGATACTTTGGTTCGTCATACAATGATGAAAGATCAAAATGTCGTCTTTGATTTTTAAACTAGGAATATAATTATTATGCTGAGCAGATCCTTCCATCCTATTTATTGAAATTCCCATCGACCAAATTGTTCATTAGTTTTCAGCAAAGATTTTAGCTGAATAGAACAGCTAACCCAATTTTTACTATTATATAGTAAACGTGTATTATACGCTAAGACATGATACAGAACAGAACCGGTGTAACAGGCCAAAATATACCCCCCGCCCAGAATATACCCGGGGTTAAACTGGCCTAGCCCAGAATATCCCCCGGGGTATATTCTGGGCTAGGCCAGTTTATACCCCGGGGTTACTTTGGGCTAGGCCAGACTATACCCCCCCCCCCCCAGTCCAGATTATACCCCCTGCTTTTTCTTTAAAAACAAGTCAAGACCACAGTTTATTTCAGCCTGTTCTTCATCACTGTCATCAGATATCATATTAAGACATACGTGAACACATTCTTGACACCAACAAGTCATAATGCAATTTAGAGAAAATAATAATAACAGTTTATTTCAGCCTTAGTTTACTTTGGTGTACATACATAGGCCTACATTCTCGACTCCTGTAAATCATGATACATTTTAGAAGGAACAAACATGCCTTAAAATGCATTGATATACAAAAGAGTTGAGTATCCATTCAAACTGACATGATCAGACTTCAGAATTAATTTCACTCGTGAGTGTTGATGATATTATTATTATTATTATTTTGATAGTTAGTTGGCCATGAGTAAAACATGCATTGTATTTTTTGTTATAATGATGTAGAGAGAAAAGGCCAGAAAAGAACACACAGAAAAAAATAACAATGATAATCCAACTGACAGATAGTGCAATTCCATCATCCAGCAGATATAAAACTAAATAGGCACTTAATGTTAGCGACTGATGAACTCCACCTGTCCAGATCCACTTGAAACGTTACAGAATGCTAACCAGTAATAATGATAACAATAAGAACACGAAATCATGTTATTTACTCTTGAAAATATAGAGAAATATCAATATCAGAATCATCATCATCATCTTGGAAATTGCAAAGATATGAGAGGGAGTGTAAAAATGGCAGCGTATGCTTGCAAATCATTCTAGAATTTATAAGCAGCAATGTATGTGTATCAACTATAATATATAAAAAACGTGTTAAATCTTTTCAAATATTCAAGTAGAACTGGACAGAAAGCTTTAGTGAAATACTAAATAGCCTTGACAGTTGTGTAGGCCGACAGAGTAAGTCCACTGAGACAAAAGTAGTGCATTATAAAAGGTAATTAGATCTATAGCATGTTGAGGCAAAATTCAATGGATCATGTTACATTAACAGTATTTCTTGTTAGTGAGTATCATTCTTTGATAGGTTATTTGTAGAAAGATATGCATTTCATGTACATTACGGTTTAAGACACTGGATTAGTTTGCAAGGTATTTGAAAGATTGAACTTATGTGTTATAACTTATAGTGAGTAAGGGAATGTCACTCGCGAGTGAAATGAAATAAAAAAAAAAAAAAGAAAAGACCTTGTCCGTCTTTACCTTCCTAAGCTTAACACGTCCCTTGCCAAGGGATTTAACAACTGTGTATTTGTACACAAAAAAATATTTAAAATGACTTCATTTTTATGAGTCCGTTAATTATTTCATCCATTGGGACTAAGTGTATGTCAGTGCCAAACAAACAGTACCGTGCAAATTTTACTCAATGGCAACCAACTACAAAAACAACTACAACATGCCAACGAACGTGAGTGACACTAATCCAGTGCCTTAAACCATGAGCTACATAAAATGTATACATTTCTACAAATACGCTATCAAAGAATTTACTAACAAGACATGTTCATGCAACATGATCCATCGAATTTTTGCCATAACATACTAAAATTACTTTCTGCAAAGCACTGTTGTCTCAGTGGATTTAATCTGTCATTTTACATGACTATCAAAGCTACTTCGCTAAAGCTTTCAGTCCAGTTCTACTTGAATAGTTGAAAAGATTTAACACATTATTTTTTACATGTACTTGGTACATATGCACATAAATTATTGCTGCTTATAGATTCTAGAATGATGTGTAGGTCATTTTTATATTCCCTCTTATCTTTGTATTATTCCAAGATGATGGTGATTCTGATATTGATTATATTCTCTTTATTTTCAAGAGTAAATAAGATGATTTGGTTTTCTTATTGTTATTATTGTATATTACTGGTTAGCTTCCTGTAACATTTCAAGTGGATCTGGACAGGTTAAATTCATTATGTGAAACAATTTTAGTATGTATTTAGTTTTGTGTGAACTATTTAATGTCTGCTGGATGATGGAATTGCACCATCTGCCAGTCCAGTTGTTAAAATGCTGTTGTTGTTTTTTTCTCTATGTATTCTTTTCTGGCCTTTCTCTCTGCATAAGTGTAACTTTATATATAGATCTAGTTGTTCCGACATATCAAGCACATTTCTGATTTTCAAAAATTATAATAAGATTCAGATAACTTTACACTTATGAGTCTTATAATTAGTTCATACCTTGCCACTAAGTATATGTTAGTGGTGCCAAACAAAAAAATTACAATACATGTTTAACTCATGGACAACTAATTATAAAAAAACCAAAACAATAATAATACCAACGGACACAAGTAAAATTAGTGTTAAAGTTTAATCATATCAGTTTCAATTGATTTTCAATCCTTTTGTATATCAATGCTTTTTGAGCATGTTTATGTCCTTTTAAATGTATCATAATTTACAAGAGTCAAAAATGTATGCTTCAATATGATATCTGATGACAGTGATAATGAACAATTCAAACTAAAGTTGAAATAAACTACGGTCTTGACTTGTTTTTAAAAAAAAGTAGGGGGTATAATCTGGACTGGGGGGGGGGGGGTCTAGTCTGGCCTAGCCCAAAGTAAACCCCGGGGTATAAACTGGCCTAGCCCAGAACCGGGGGATATTCTGGGCTAGGCCAGTTTAACCCCGGGTATAGTCTGGCGGGGGTATAATCTGGCCTGCTACACCGGCAAAAAAACCAAACTGGGTGAAATCTGTCTTTGCCTCCGGGTTAGTGTGAGATGTGGATTGGAATCAATCGGGGCCTCACGCACTGGCAAGAGTGAATATCAACTCTTTGTATACTATTCGCCTATATATCGGAATAAAATTTGGACTCAACAGAACCATATTAAGCCTATGTGTCGGGTCTGCTTTGGTTGCTCAAATGCTGTTCTACTAAGCCTAAAGGCTTTTGAGACAGTGTCTAATTAATGTCCTTTCTCAATTTTTCTCCTTTTTACGGACAATTTATTTGTGTTTACAATGCAACTTTTCTAATGAAACCAGCCCAAAAGAAAAGGACTACAAGTGAAATTCTAAAGTCATAACAGAGAAACTGTGTTCTAGAAGTGGCATGAATTATGGTAACCCAAGAGTTAAACTAGTCTGTCCCATTAGTTCCGTCGCATCAAGATTGTCTTGGGTCAGCTGATGGAAATAGGGACCGCACGCACTGAATCCAGAGAGATGCAAAACAAGCTAGACTTTACTCTTAATCTAGGAGGCAGAGCATTTATACACACTGTGCCCCGCATATCCGGAACTCGCTGCCAAAATCATTGCGAGAAGCATCCACCAAGTCAAATTTTATTCAAAATTGATCTAAAGACACACCTTTTCCAAAATACACTTCCAGTTCTGAAGTCTCATTCCCAATCCATTTATTTCCGCAATTCATTTATTTTTGCTGTTTTATTGTTTAATTTCTGACTTATTTATTTCTACATGTTTAGGCTATGCCTATTATTGTGTCTGTATGTATGTCTTGCATAAAAGTGTATAATTATAGGTGTGTTTGAGAGAGAGAGAGAAGTTGAGAAAGAGAGAGAAAGTGTGAAAGAGAGAGAGAGAAAAGAGATAGAGAGAGAGAGAGGAGGGTTAGTTGCAGATGAAGAGAAAACAATACTTTCTGTAAAGCGCCATGGTAATTTTTTGGATTGGGCTCTCCATAAATGGTTATTATTGTTACTGGTATTACTATTATAATAATAATTATTATTATGATTACCCAGTGAGTCACCAGCCTTGCAAATTATCAGCATCCCATGGATGAAATTCCACTTTTGCTCTTCATTGCTAGAAATCAAACTGTGCTGGTGTATTATAATTTCAGGTTGTGTTGTTGGCCAAGCGGGATTATATATAGTTGAAATTTAATCTATCTGTACTGGTGCATTATTATTTCACATTTCGTTGCTGGCCAAGCAGGATCATAGAACTTTATAGAGATTATAGATTATAGAATGGCTAATTAAGATGGACATTATAATTTCAGGTTTTGTTGTTGGCCAAGCGGGGTTATGGCAAACATATGTCCAGCTAATCCTCGCCTACTTCATTTTGGTGATGACCGTGCTATCCATCAGTGCCATTTCAACCAACGGTGCACTGGAAGGAGGCGGAGCTTACTGTATCCTTTATGATGCTAAGAGATATAGTGTGCAGTGTGATTGTTTTGTGAATGCGCGGAATATGTCCTTGATAATGGCTAATGAAATGGAAGTCTGACATAACATGACATAATAATAAGTTAGGACTTATAGATCTATATTAAGGATTTGACAATATGACATTAAGACTTACAATTCATTGTGATGAAAGCACTGGCATTTCATTTCACACAGCAGACCTAACATGTAAAATAGTGTAGAAATTACATTCACTGATATAGTAATTATGTAAATGCTATTTTTTGTGTATCTGATATACTTCATTATGAGTAATAGATTAGTATTCACTCAAACCAGGTAAGAAGTACAATAAAATATATAATATTCAGCATGCTTATTTGTGCCACTTCACGTCTCCCCACAAGTCCATAATTACTCAGATAGTGTGAGTATTTTTGACACATATGGTGCATGTAAAATGTCATTGGTAAAATGTTAAAGGGAAGGAAATTGATGAATCAGGAGACATGCGCACACCCACACACAGATAGAGACAGATAGATAAATAGAAAGAAGAGAGAGAGAGAGAGAGAGAGAAAATGAAAATACTGAACATTCATGTAACCAATATTCAGCAGTTCTTTAAGACACCGATTTTAAAACAAAAAGTGTTGGGCAGGTGTGTTTAATTTTGTAACCTTGATAAATAAGCAAATAAATGAATTTCAAGAAATACGTAAATAACAGGATGCTGAAAGTCCTATTCCACATACAATTTTGGTTGGTTTATTTTATGACTGAAATTTGAACTGTAGAATGACTAATTCACCACTGGTCTTCAGTAGTTAGCTATGTCACTTTGTAAATTTGTAAATTGTTGTATTTCTTCACTTTCAGGGTAGATTTCAGAAGGCAATTTACAAATGATCAAGATTATACTGCCTGTCCTTTGAGTCTGAACACCATGTGATACTGGATAAAAAATAATGAATATTGTAGACTGTCTACTTAAAAATTCCTTTAACTATTTTATCAGATATGATCAGTCGGGCACTGGGCCCAGAATTTGGAGGCAGTATTGGATTTCTCTTCTTTGTGGCAAATGTTTTATCTTGTGCCCTATATACCACCGGTTTTGTGGAAGGAGTCACTCAAAATTTTGGGGATGGAGGTTTGTAGCATCAGAGGTGTCTTACTATAATGGAGCTAGAGGGTGAACATGTAATCACTTAAAACTTTGTGACTATGCGATAAAAAATTATGAAACTTGATGTAATGCTTTAATTTTTTTTACGATAAGTTACTTGGACACATTTATTTCGGACAAAAATCACCCTCTAATATTAATTGTTAACGATTTTTGTGAGCCACGATAATAGAGACCAATTTCGTCTTTGACCTCTCTTTACATCATGGTGGTCGAAAATCGAAGTAATCATAATATAATTTATTTCTACATAAGTTCTATTAGTTATTACATCGAATCCAATGAATGTTGCTTTTAATGTAGCCTAGATCTAGATATGCGGTTGGGCTTCCTATAAAGAATCTGCAAGATTTATCTTGCGCAGGTCGGCTAGTCAGATACAATAAGATTAGACACTCTCTTCTTTGTGCCTCTAAAAAGAATGTGCCCACAGTTTGTGCGCTGATTGGGGGCGGGGCTCTTGGCGCATTGCATGAAAAGAATGCTTGATATATAATGATAAATTAATGATGCGGATTTGTTGCTGTGACTGAAAAAAGAAACAAAGTAGCCAGAGTTTTCCATCAGGGATTGAAGTCACAATTACAAAATAAGTGACTTCAATCCTCCAGCTACTGGCTTAGTAAAATACGGCCTTGTTCATGACCTTTGCACATTTGCCACTAGGTGGCGATGTGAAATCTATGCCCGCTAAACAAGCTCGTTATCTTATCTTATTGTATCTAGTATCTTTGGTAGCGTTAAGCTAAAATTCAAGAATGTTATTCTGCTCCAGGGGTTCCTAATCTTTTTCTTTCCATTTAATTCCGGCAGCTTTTTGAACGTAAATTTACCCTTGTTTTGTTAAGTAATTTGAATTTATACACTATCATAAAAAAACATTTTATTAAATGTTTATATAATAAGCCTTTCCTGGACATGATGAAGTCAGCAATGATTATTTGTTTGTTTGGATTAGTTTTCAGCTTTACGGCTAATTGTCTTAGAGCTGTCATTGTTTTGAGTTGTTTATATTCCATATGCACTAAGTGAGCTTCTTAAATTTATTTAAAAGAACAATATGGATTAATATACCAATGTTACCTTTTTTCTGTTTTGCTGCAAGTCAGATGTTGTAAACAGAATCTCTGCTATGACAAGGTCAACATATTTGATCAAACAATGAAAACACCTGTGCTGTTGATATGATTCAGCATTACCAGTGTGGAAAGACACACTGTCTTGATGATTGTATTGCTTACAATTATGTCATGAACATCTTTTGAAAGCCTATCACTATCTCCTAGATTGCAAATGATTAACCTGAAATGGCAGAGGTTTGTCCGATTATTTTTTTTTTAAGAGAGTTGGTAATATCTGAAGTGGAATCAAAATTGGTCCAAACTACTTTTGACGGTTTATTAATATTGTGCTTAGATAACATTATCATATACTTGACGATGATTTCTAGTGGAATATAACCCCCTCCTTTTTATGCCCTTCTTTATTCAGAAAGAAAAGATGAAGTTAATGAAATCTCATTAATTAGTGTCATTGCAGTTCAAATGATGGAGTTTGTATGAAAAAAACCATTTAACCACTTGGTGTCACAGACCTGGGACATAGTGGCAAATATTACCCGAAAACCACCCCTGAAACTCATGGGAAAAAAATTATAATGCCCTCATTCGTGTTCGCATAATACTTTATCATAGATACAACCTAGTCCCAATTGTCTGCTATAGTGGTCTGGGTGCACATCTTTAAGAAAATGCCAGTGATCGCCATGGAGGTCTGTGACACTGAAGGGTTAAGTGTCATGCATTGCTCTTGTAAATAGAATTGTAATTTTTCAGGGAGCTTCATAGATGAACACGACAATGGACTGCCTGTTGACAGTGATTGGTGGAAGTATCTGTATGCCACAGTGTCTCTCTTCATCTGTCTTCTCATCTGTATCGTAGGAGGTGCCATGTTTGCAAGGACATCTGCAATCATCTTATTTGTAAGTATTTGGTAGATATCCTGGCCAGCATTCCTTCGTAGATTTCCATAGAATTGGTAGGATTATGGTAGGGGTGGATTTCCTACATCAAACCAACATTGGCACCATGTAATAACCAGCAGATGTACATAGGAATAATGTCATTCCTATGAGCAAAGTTGATGTCAATTTTGTGCGTAGGATTTCCGTGCAGTTGATGGCTGGGATGTTTTTTGGGCAGGGCCCTGTCATAGTAACTACATTCTGGATTGAATGTATTAATTGTGGGTGAGAATCTCAATTGACAGTATTGGGCTACCAAGCTCCTCCAAATCCTTTTCAGCTGACAGACCTTCCTCCCATCTTCTGATTTCATCCAGTACTTTGAGGTCTTTGTTCTAGGGGGATCCTTGCCCTTAGCATTTGCACCTAGGTTTCTTCCAGTGATAATGATCATCCTAACTTTAATCAGCTGTTATAACTCTGACACTTGTATTTGTAATGTATTTTGTACTATGCACACTTCTTAGATTATTATTTTGGGTAGGGGGTGGGTTGAGTTGCTTGATGTTAAATGTTTATCTCTTCAGTCCTGTGAAAATGCAACAATTGTGGAAAATTTTTGCTGTGTCATGTCACTTGTACATTTCTATTACCAGAGAGTATGTATGTTAGAGAGGTTTCACTATTGGTCGATTTGCACTGCGAGACACGGGAGGCTCTGCAAAACCACTGTTGGCATGGAGTGGGAAGTAGGTCTCTGTGGTAAACAATATCCGTTCGTGCATTTCCAAGGAGAGTAGGAGCTTACAAATGGTTGTAAATAGTTTCAATCAGCCCAAAAATATGAACAAACCACAGTAAATAGATATGCACACTATCTTTGATGAAGGTGGTCCCTTTTAATTCTTCAATTTCTTGTTCACTGCAGCGACCTAGTTTCGCGATTTGGCAGAAGTGAGATCTCTCTGTACATGTATACTCTCTGCTATAACTTACATCATCGGGCGGCTGTTGGAACCACATTAAAACTAGCCCCCTTGGCTGTTGTTAGGTTATTGTAGTCTGATTACAAAGTCAAATAGAGAAAATGCTGAGTTGTGTTCACTGGTCAGCTATAGCTTTCTATGTAAAACACTATGGTCCTTTGACAACAGCTTTTGAATTTAGTTTTAACAGAGAGAATGTATTTATAGAGAGATCTCACTTCCGCCAAATTGGGAAACTAGGTCGCTGCGGTAAACAAGAATTGAAAGAGACCGTCTTCACCAAAGACAGTGTGCATATCTGTTTGCTGTGGTTTATTCTTATTTTTAGGCTGATTGAAACTATTTAGAGCCGTTGTAAGCTTTTACGCCGCATGGAAATGCACAAACGGGTATTGTTTACCGCAGCGACCAACTTTCGTCTCCATGCTAACAATGGTTTTGTGGCGCCTCCAGTGTCTCTCAGTGCAAATCGATCAATAATGAAACCTCTCTTTACATACATACTCTCTGGTTTAAACGAGGGTCCAACAGCCAACCAATGACATGATCTTTAACTTGATTCTAACAGAGTGTGATGGTATTTCTGGTCCTTGATTGGTGTTTTAGTACTAACAATTACTGCCACAGTTTTTTTATTTAATAGTACCAATAGAATCGAAAACAGCATCAGTGCCTAAAGGTGTAATTGGCATCTTTTATTAGCAGCCTTGAATAGATTGCTGTTATCATAGATGACCAAGAGTGGTCTCTTGTTACTTCTGAATAAAACATAGCATGGACATCATATGGTTTTGAACATCAAACCTGTCATTGAGTTATGATATGTTTATGTAATGGTGCAATAAATTGTACCATGTATGTGCTCTTAAACCCTCTGTGATAGTAAATTTCCCTCATGAGATAACAGAGTGATTCTAATCTTCTCATCTTAAATTTTAAATACTGGCATCCTCCTGTGAAACCATAAAAATGTACCAATTTTTGTTGAGATGGAGACACTGACATTAAATTGTGTGGAAACCTGATTTAACAGGTAACAAGAAATGGTATTTCTTGTGCCTTTGGAGCTTGGTGTCATTGACAAGATAGAAACCAATGAAATGAAAAATATAACTTAGATTACAAAATAATTATATAAAATGCATAGAAACAGATGAGGCTAAATATTTAGGAATCACATTGGACAGAAAACTTACATGGAACCAACATATTAATAGCACATGTAACAAAGCAAACAGTATACTAGCATTTCTGAAAAGGAACATCTCTAACTGTGATAGGAAAGTAAAAGAAAAATGCTATAACACCTTCGTGAGGCCCTCCCTAGAGTATGGCTGCAGTGTCTGGGACCCCCACTGTCGAATAAACATAGAACAACTGGAAAGGGTCCAGAGGAGAGCTGCTCGCTTTGTGACAAATGATTATGCTAGAAGCAGTAGTGTCAATACAATGATGAGAGACCTCGAGTGGACACCACTAGAAGAAAGAAGAGCAAAAAACAAAGTAAAACTATTTTATAAGGGGAGGGAAGGAAATACCGATATCCCACTGAACCACCTCACCATGAACACCAGAGGCAACAGAAAGAATAACATAAAATATAACATCCCCAACTCACGGATTAACAGCCATCTTTACTCTTTTTACCCTAGTGTCATCAGGATGTGGAACAACCTCCCGGCAGAAGTCCAAAAAATATCGTCTGCAACGGCTTTTGGCAATGAATTGAAGAACATAATTATCCGTTGCAGCTACCATTGTATTTAAAGTGTGGGTCTATTTCTGTGCACAATCTAGGTACCAGGAGATACTTTTAACCAGAGATATACATATACAAAGAAATTACACAACGATATATTTTAAATGGTCTTAATATATGCTGTTTTAGCCTGTTTTAGCCTCAGAGCAGGGGCGTCGAGTCGCACATAGTGCAGTTGAGGAATCGTCAGATTAATAGACGAGTCAACTACATGGGAAGAAGAAGAAGAAGAAGAAGATATGATTAAAAAAATCATTGAAAGACTGACAGAGAAACTTAAGAGTACTCATAAAGTTATAGGCATAATGATGAGGATAAAAAGATTTTAAGAAGTCACACAATGGTCAGAAATTAACCTAAACAATATATAGGCCATATCGTGACCTTAGTTCCTGTTTGGTCCAACTCCATTTTTTGGACAAATGAGAAATTTGATGTTGAACATTTGCGGCTTTAGTATTATGATAAGGACTTAGAATAAATCGGAAGTGAGAAACAGCTTGATAGGTGCCACAGGCCAATTTAAACAGTGTCAGAGTGTGTATTTATTATACCTCCTCTCCATACTAGATGATCTCCAGTTTCTTAAAAAATGGAGATAGGACAAACTAAGGTTGCAATCAGGGGCAAGGATTCCTCATAATCAAATAATCAGTGATTACCCTTCGAATATTAATTCTTGACTTGTTTTTCACTATGCGGTCGTTTTTACCTTAATCGAAAGGTAAAGAGTAGAGTGAAAGAGTTTGTGTGGATTTTTTTGTTTGTTTGAGGTAATCTAAGAATAATTTACTCAATGCACAGCAAGAGCCATCAAAGCATAATAATATATTCTAGATCAAGATATAACTGTGATCAAAATCAGTCGAACGTATCAACAATACCAATTCACTCGATAGGTCGCTCAAACCTATACCGCAACGGCAGATAGCCACTTCTCCGAGATCACTTCACATTGTCGTGTCACAGAGATGCCACTTAAGCACTTTCTGTTATTTAATGTTAATAGGTCCATTTCGAGAAACTTGTTGGGATGGTAGAATATCAAAATCTCCGGCTATAAATATGACAATGAAAACTTGCCGTTCAAAATATATTTTTAAAAATGGATGAAAAATGTCCGTTTATAAGCCTGTTAGTAAGAATGAATGGTATTTTCAGATTAGTTTAGCTTGTAAATTGCTGCATTCCTGTCCTGTTGACAAGAACAGTCCACGCAGCAGAGAACTCTTTAGATTTTGCAATGCATCGCACCCGTTTCATTGTTTTAGACGCATGTATGCATTTCAATGTGAATGTGATGTAGCGAGACGTCCTAATATAAGGATCTTACAAGCTTAAATTCTGATTACCCTCTGCTGAGGGCCATGCTTCACCCCTGGTTGCAATATGAGTGAGACAGTTGATTCCTGAGTTCTTTAAGATCTTTATTTAATGTTGATTTAAATTATTTTTTTTTAAATTATAAAAAAAAAAAAATTAAATTTTTCTTCTTGTCTTAGGCTTGAAGGAAAATAAACACCCTGAACTTTGTACTGAAATTGTATTTGTTTCTTACTTTTCTATTTCAGATTGTGGTTGTGTGTACACTTACAGTGTTCCTGAGTACATTTATTAAAAGTGATATCATTACGGTTACATTTCCCAAAACCAATGATATTATTTGGCGAACGGTGAATAGGACAGAGAAGCCAGATGCGGTTGCTTCTGGAAATTACACAGGACTTTCAGCCCACACATTCAGAAGCAATATGAACAGTAAGGAACACCTCTTATACAAGATGGGCGAAAAGCTACCTTTCCACAATATTATTTTATTCACACAGTTGTATTTCTATCAAATAAAGTGTACACCAGTTGTATTTGAACTAAATGAAGTGCAAAAAAAGTGAAAACTTTTAATTTTTTTATAAAGTGTACATCAGTTACATTTCAACTGAAAAATGAAGTGTGCACGAAGTAAATTTTTTTAAAAGAAAGTGTGCACCAGTTATATTTCAACTAAGTAAAGTGTACATCAAGTAAATCAAGTAAATTAAAGAATTTAATTAAAGAATATACTTGATATACATGATGAACACTTAATTTCGTTGAAATGTAATTGGTATTCACTTTATTTACTTGAAGTATAACAGTGCTTATGATATAAAATTACAGTAAAATAATTTTTGGCCCATCCTGTAAAGACAGGCAGTGGTTGTCTTCATTGCAAAATTAATCAGACTCAAGTGGTTGATTGTTTTATATCCCTTAGTGTTTCCTGTCTCCCAGACTGTTCTTTTCACTCACGTCTGCTGACATTGACAGAGTTTGGTTTTTACACTCTGTGCCACCAGCTGCAGGAAGTCTGGGAAGCAGTGTTCCCTCAAATTTTTAGTAGTCAATGTGCACAAAAATCTTATGTTGTCAATTTTTTTCTCTCTATTCTTGTAATAAAAGTATGTGTGTGCTGAATGTTTGTGCAAATGTAAACTTGAAATTGCCAAATTAATTTTGGCACAGCTTATCTCTCAGGGCTAATTAAACTGTATTGGCATGTTTTAATAATACAAATATGATTGTATTTTATGAAGTAACATGTTATATTAAGATTGATTAATTTGCAATAAGTATAATTATTAATTGCTAAATTACTTTAGATAACTTACCTTTTGTGCTCAGGTTAATTTCCTTGGTGCACTGGTTGCAAAATGTGTGGGTGTGTGTGCACACATGTGCACAGCTTAGACGGAACACTGCTGGGAAGATGGCACTTATGTTTTGGTAAACAAGCAGATTTATTTTTACCATCTCTGTGTGTAAACTTAGATGTTACAAAGTTCAGGAGTGGTGAATAGGGTGGGTTGGGGTCTGTTTCATAAAGGGAGGTAAAGGAGTGTATTACTGTGTTAATAGTAATACTATGGTGAATTTGCTGACATGTAGGCAGGTAAGGAAAAGTGTTGGATTTAACAGACTGAGTGAGCATTATTCTGAATGTACATGACTGTGATGGAGTTCATGTTTTATTAATGATTCTTACATTCATCGTAGAATTCTTTTGTGTTGCAGGTAACTACACCATAGATTACAACACTGATTCAGAAATGGATTTTGCCACTGTCTTTGCCATTCTGTTCAGCAGTGTCACTGGAATTTTGAATGGTGCTAACATGTCAGGTCTGTCTGTCGTTTTTTGCCAACAGAAATATGAGGCCATGCCACAGAATGTAGTATGTTGCAGCTGTCTGAGTTGAGAAACTTGAGGAAAATGATGGTTGGAGCTCAAAATGTAGAGTCTTTGATTGCTTTCAGTTTAGATTATTATGCCTGCAATCATTTTGTGTACATTTGTGGTTCATTGCTAAAAACTGTGGATCTAATCCACACCACACTCTTAAAGAACAATTTATTAGGATAACCTCTTCAAAAGTATGGTATCTGTCAGACACCCGGACATACTAGTAGGGATATAACAATAAAATCCTCTGCACGAAAGTGGTGTATCTGAGACCCCAGGGTGTACGACTAAACGTATTACATATATTAAAATCCTGCAATAAAATCCTCTTTAAATGTATGGTGTCAGTGAGACCCCAGGACATATGGGCAGGGATACTAAAAATGCATGTGCATTGATGAGTATGCATGTGCAGATTTGAAAATTTAAAACCAAGGAAGATGGACAATAATGTCATCGAGGAAAACCTGGAATTTCAAGAAAAACTTCCCAGAAATAAGAAAATTACAACTATTTTTGATTGGTTCTAGGTCCACGAGACCCATGATGTGCGGTAAAGTTTAACAGAATGGCAAATTTTTATCCCAGCTGTCAGTTTGCTTCCTTTTTTCAGCTTGGTTGGCTGTGACATATTCCTGGGTTCGTGCTGTCACTTTGTGGACAGCATTCACCGGTTGACACTGTGAAAAATGGCTAGGATTTTAAAGTAAAGATGTTTCACTGGATAACTGCCTTGGGAGAAGCTTGAACAATAAGGCAATATACTACGTCATAACCTTCTAGTTTACTAATATGTAGCTGGGATCTTATTCTGTCAAGCTTATGTCCACAATGGCTGCTTATGTAGAGTGGCTGAATAGACAGTGTATTTAATTGAGAGACTATCCTTGTTGCCACAAATGTATTTTCAGTGTGAACATCACCAAACTGACTGAGTTGGTCAAACAAGAATAGATTGAAATCTTCTACAGGCAGCAACGTCCATAAAACCATTTGTGTTGTGTATGCCAGATTCCATAAAAATATATGGTAAACAGGTTGTATCCACACTCATCATTTTCAGGTGAACTGAAAGACCCCTCCAAAGCAATTCCCAAAGGCACAGTTTCAGCAGTATGCTTCACATTTTCAATCTATGTGATTCTGGCTACTCTTATTGGTGGATCCTGTTCAAGGTTTGTAGAAATGTTATAGGTCAAAATGAAATTTACTTACTTGAGCCGGAGAGCAGTGGCTAGTGACCCTGATAAATTTGCTTTTGATTCACTCAAGTGTCAAGGTAATAAGCAATGTGCATGTATATATTCCTCCACTGACCATCAGTCTTGTTGATCTTGCCATAAATCTATATATATTTATTTATTTTTCTATTGACGTGAAATATTTCTCCCCGATGCTCTTTTCGTATGAATTAATACATCGTCACTTAACCTTTTCACATCATGGGGATCACGGCTCTGGCATGCCCATTGTATGTTCCTTCTTTACCATGGCTATTACCTATGTATGCACTATTTTGGGGGAGTTTTTAAGAATTCATATAAAATTTTCTGATGAAGCTAGATTTATATTTGGTATCATTGGAAAGCTTATTCAGAGAAGACGAATGACAATTATATGTTTACAAACACAAACAAACAAAAACAGTATGTGCCATGAAACTGTGTGTTACCTTAAGTGGCGCGAACAGGTATGTGAGTGGCCGCACCTCAATGGCGTCTGGTGTATGGATGAGTTGTAAAACAGCCTGCACCCAAGAGATGTAGGGTGATGTGAAAAGGTTAATGTATCCTTTTACATTCAGCTATAGGTTGTGTTCTCCACATTCAGGTTTCCTTGGTCTCCTTATTTAAAAACAAATGGTTATTGCATTTTTTTAATGAAATGGTGATAGTGAAATACCACAGAAATCAACACTTCTTATTTTTATCTTAACTTTGTTTTATGTCAGGACACCAAGACCATTAACATTTTATATAGGTGGTAAATGTCTCACATTCCATATCCCCAGATATTTACTGATAAACAGCTATGTTTTCTTGCAAGAAGTCAACATTTGGAAACCCTTTGTTGTCGTCGGAATTTTTGCATCTACCCTGTCTGCTGCCCTTGCAAATCTAATAGGGGCATCAAGAATCCTCCAGGCACTTGGAAATGATCAACTTTTTTGTGAGTTGGAAGAAATACCTTACAAAAGAAGCCAGTAATCATTTACATTTGAGCCCTGGTTTTTATAAAGAGTAGACAGTGTGGAAATTATTTTCTGCTCATATCATAAAGGCAATGTTCCCTCTAATTTTTAGAATTTAGTGAGTGAAAAAACCCTTATACTGTGCAATTTTTTTTTCGTGTAACAAAAGGCATGTTGGCTCTGAATTTGTAATTTGTAATTTTGGCACAGCCTATCTGTCATGGCCAATAAAATTGTATTGACATGTTTTGTATATATAAGCCAAGTGCAACTGCATTCTAAGAAGTAATGTATTTGGTTAAAATTTTATTCCAAACATTGAGCTACTATCTGTTTGTTCCATTAACCCTTTTGTATTTCTATTCTGGCTACTTGTGAAGTGCTCTAATGGCTGACTTGCTGGCTATGCAGCCGCCATGCATTGTTTACATTTTTCAGCCATATGGCAGCCGTTGCTATTTGCCTTCACTAAAATGGAAATTGTAGCCACCATGTTGCATCTATGACTTAATGAATTTTGACATACTTATTGAGAAATGAATGAACTGAAAGAGGAACATATTTACATCGGAATGCCAAAATCTGCCTGTTCGTTTTGTGAATGTGAAATGCTAAATGGGGACGTGTGACACTACAACTGAGAATATGGACAATACACATATTACACACTGTCGCATCCCATCGGGTTTGTTATCCAAGCATACAGCACTACCCACACAAAGGCACCATGTTAGTACATCCATGTACTATGTACTACAAGCTTGTGCTGACCAATACATGATGTAGGCTTAGAGGGAGGAACAGGCCTCCTGGATGACCATGTGTAATACAATACATTGCTTGTAGGCGTAACCCACGTTTTATGGTTGAAACTGGGTCAGTGGGCATCTGAAGATTGCCCGGTGATATCATTTACTATTTGTAGCTATTCATGCACTGTTTTTCCTTTCAAAATTGTATACAAAACTGGGGGACACTGGCTGGCAGGATACAGCTGGTGTAGCAGGCCAGATTATACCCCCGCCAGACTATACCCCGGGTTAAACTAGCTGGGGTATATTCTGGGCTAGGCCAGTTTATACCCTGGGCCGGGGTATACTTTGGATTAGACCAGACTATACCCCCCCAGTAGTGTCAGGTCGGCATAACTGCTATTGCATGACAGTGTGCAATACTACCTGGTACTGTCCGCACTGCCTTGTGTGTGACTCGGGAGTGTCAAAGGCTGGGGGAGAAAACCCTGATAAAAAACCGCACTGCCTTGTGTGTGACTCGGGAGAGTTAAAGGCTAGGGAGTAAACCCAAACAAAATCCGGTGGGAGGGACCCCAAGGCAGTTGGTGGGGAGGTCTGTTCCAATCCATCCTCTGGCATCCCCTGCAGCTCTATGCGATTCCAAACGTATTGGCTATGCCTTTCCCTTGGATTAAATCTGTGGAGAAGAGAGGGGGTCTGTGCAAAATGGGCTAGGCACAGGTTCCATACTTTTTGCCCAGGCTAATGCAGCATACAGAGGGAGAACACTGCCAACCTGGGCAAATACAGTGTACAAAACCCATGCCCAAAAAGCTCTCACAGCTATATGTCAACACGGAGATGTCACTCTGTCATGGGTAATGCCATGAAAACAACAAGGGGAGGGGCAGTTACAGGTTTTAAGTTTTCCCAAATTGGCGAAGGGGAAGGTGCCAGGGGCCTCTTCTATCGGTGGGAGTGACTATTTAGTTACACTGGTCAGCTACCGCCCGCCTTAAGCTGAGCAGCCCTCAGCCAGTTGGGTGCCGACCCGCCACATCTGCCTGCCTCATTGGGTACATGTGGATGGATCAAAAATCGAAAAGTTGATGTAAATGATGTACCTCACTCAAAACGAAAAAACCAAATAAAAATTAGCACTTGGAACGTTAGGACCATGTGCCCTGGACTTGACCAAAACATCGATATGACAAAGAACGACTCATTAAGAAAAACTGCAATAATAGACAAAGAATTGCTTAGGCTGAAAGTGGACATAGCAGCTTTACAAGAAACCAGACTGGCAGATACTGGTACACTCAAAGAGCAACACTACACATTTTTTTGGAAAGGACTTGACTCGAACCAACCTCGTCGTCATGGTGTTGGCTTTGCCATCAACAATCGCCTGCTCAGTTCCATCAACACACCCACTGGAAAGTCTGAAAGAGTCATTTCCCTAAGATTACGCACAAAAACTGGTCACACCAACATAATATGTGTTTACGCACCAACGCTTATGTCATCAGCAGACGATAAGGACCAGTTCTACAACATGCTAAACGAAATGTATGCCACCATTCCGAAAAACGAATCAGTAGTTCTCTTAGGAGACTTCAACGCAAGAGTTGGCGCGGACCATCAGTCTTGGCCTGTTTGCCTAGGACACCACGGCGTAGGCAAAATTAACGAAAATGGACAGCGTCTCCTGGAATTCTGTTCACAAAATGACTTGTGCATTACCAACACCTTCTTCAAATTGAATGACTCAAAGAAAGTTACGTGGCAACACCCAAGATCAGGACATTGGCATCAATTGGACTTGATTATCACCAGAAGGAAAGATCTGAACACGGTTAAATCAACAAGGAGCTTCCACAGCGCTGACTGCGATACAGACCATGCCCTTGTGATCAGCAAAATGCATACAAAGCCAATGAGAATATTTAGGAGCATCACGAAACGACAACCCAAATTAAACATTACAAAAGCAAAACAAGAAGACTGTAAGAACGCTTTCACAAGAGAATTTAGTAACATCCCGGTAAATGATATGGAATCACCAAGCGTGGATGAAACATGGAACACAATTAAGACCAACGTATATAACAGTGCCTCAACAGCTTATGGTACAAAGCCATCTTTCAGACATGATTGGGTTGAAGAAAACTCCACCACACTTCTTCCCCTGTTAGAAGAAAAGAGGAAAATGATGCTTGAATTCAAGAAAGATCGCTCGCAAAGCAACAAAGACAAATTCAAACACATCAAGGCAAAGGTTCAAAGTGAAACAAGAAAATGCGCCAATGAGTACTGGACCAACTTATGCTCTGAAATTCAATCGGCCTCTGATGCAGGAGACTCCAGAAACATGTATGAAAAGATTAAAGTTGCACTAGGACCAACCATTTCAAAAAGTGCCCCCATCAAGACAGAAAACGGCCAAGAACTTACCAACAAGAAGGAACGACTGGAGAGATGGGTCGAACATTATTCCAAACTATATGCAAACGAAAAGCCAGCAAATCAAGGCTTAGAAGAAGCAGTCCCAAAGCTACCTGAAATGACGGATCTGGATGTGGAACCAACAATGAAAGAACTCTCTGAAGCCATCCAGGATATGAAAAATGGAAAAGCTTGTGGAGAGGATAACATTCCAGCTGAAGTCCTCAAAGAAAACCTTGAAACACTATTACCACACCTATACCACCTACTAATCGTGTGCTGGAAAACTGGAACAATTCCATCCGATATGAAAAAAGCAAAAATTGTAACTCTTTACAAGAATAAAGGAGACAAAGGGGATTGTAACAATTACCGCGGCATATCATTGATGAGTATTACAGGGAAAGCGTTCGCCAAAATCATACTCAAACGGTTACACAGGCTCGCTGAAAGAATCTTACCAGAATCCCAATGCGGATTCAGAGCAGAACGATCAACTGCAGATATGATATTTACAGTCCGTCAACTACAGGAAAAATGCAGAGAACAAGGAAAACCACTGTACATGGCTTTCATAGATCTGACAAAAGCCTTCGACACCGTAAGCAGACCATCGCTTTACATTGTACTGAAGTCCATTGGATATCCACCACAGCTATTGAAGCTGATCATCTCCTTTCATGACGACATGAGTGCATGCGTCCAGTTTGACGGAAACATCTCAGGTAAATTTGCAGTGAAGACCAGAGTAAAACAAGGATGTGTACTGGCACCAACTCTATTTGGAATTTACTTTGCAGCACTCCTACAGTTCGCTTTTCAAGACTCCACAGATGGTATTTTCATCCGAACAAGATCAGATGGGTCTCTGTTCAACTTGGCCAGGTTAAAAGCAAAAACAAAGACTCGAGAAATCATGCTGCGTGAACTCCTCTTTGCAGACGATGCTGCAGTAGTAGCCCAAAACAACGAACAACTGCAAAATATGATGGACTTATTGTCAAATGCATGCGACCTCTTTTCCTTGACAATTAGTGTTAAAAAGACAGAGGTAATCGGACAAGGTACACTATCTCCTCCCGACATTTCATTGAACGTCAAACAAGATCAACTCAGTTGAAAAGTTTACCTATCTTGGCTCCACAGTAACAGCATCACTATCCCTGGATGAAGAACTAAACGCCAGAATTGGGAAAGCAGCTACAACTTTTGGCAGGTTATCTCAGAGAGCTTGGAACAACAAAAAGCTGACACTCAAGACCAAAATTCTTATTTATCAAGCTTGTGTCATCAGTACCTTGTTGTATAGCTGCGAAACGTGGACCACCTATACAAGACACGAAAAAAGATTAAACAGCTTCCATCTTCGCTGCCTGCGGAAAATCATGGACATCAGATGGCAGGACAAAATCACCAACAACGAAGTTCTCAAACGAGCAAAGCTCACCTCAGTTCAAGCAACACTGAGAACAAGACGACTCAGGTGGATAGGACATGTCAAAAGAATGGATGATAGTAGAATCCCAAAGCAGATACTGTATGGTGAGCTAAAAGAGGGAAAACGTCAAAGAGGTAGACCAAAACTACGTTTCAAAGATATCTGCAGGACCACACTGAAAGATTTTGGGATCGATGAAAAATCATGGGAAAATGTGGCAGAATATCGAACGACCTGGAAGGGAGCCGTCAGGAAAGGTGCTGCCAAATTTGAAAAAAATCAAAGAGAAATTAGGGAAGAAAAAAGACAGAAAAGGAAGGAAAAGACAAATGAAGTCACAAATGCAGGCGAGTATATGTGCTCACTCTGTGACCGAAGATTTAAATCGAATATCGGACGGATTAGTCATGAGAGGAGCTGCTCTCGGCATCTGTCTTGAAGTCAGAAAATGCTGCAGAGACCGTCTGCAAAGACAAAAAGATACATACCCCCCCAGTCCAGATTATACACCCCCCCCCCCCTAATCTTTTCTTTAAACAAGTCAAGACCACAGTTTATTTCAACCTCAGTTTAAATTGTTCACTACCTATGTCATCAGGTATCATATTGAAGCATACATTCTTGACCCTTGTAAATTAAGATACATTTAAGAGGAAATAAACATGCATTAAAAAGCACTGATATACAAAAGGAATGAAAATCCATTCAAACTGATATGATTTGACTTTAACACTAATTTTACTTGTGTCCATTGGTATCATTGTTGTTTTTGTTTTTTTATAATTGTTGTCCATGAGTCAAACATACATTGTATTTTTTTGTCTGGCACCACTGACATACACTTAGCGGCAGTCACCTGTCACCTGTCGGCTTCATCGTCATCGATGTTAGCTGCTACAGTGGATGTCACGACAAAATCTCCTCCACCCAATCCTGTCCTTAGCTTTCCTAGTTAGTTCACTTATTTCCAGCTGGCTGACTTTCTTGATGTTATTGTGATATGTAATGGGTGGTCTTCCTTGTTTTCTCTTTGTTTCTGTCTTTCCTTGAAGGATTGATATCATAAGGGCCGTGCTTTTGTTTCGGGCCGCGTGGCCGATGTATGCAAGTCTTCTTTTATTTATTTCAGGTGTTATTCTTCTGGTGGTGCCAAGCTGTTCTAAGATGCTTGTATTTGTTCTCCTTTCTGTCCAACTTATTCTGAGTAGCCTTCTGTAAAGCCACATTTCAGCTGCCTCCAATCTTGTTATGTCTGCCTTTTTGAGTGTCCAGGCTTCACAACCATATAGTAGGACTGGCCAGATCAAGCACTTAAGTATGTTCACTTTGAGGTCCGTTGGTGTGCCTCTATCCTTCCAAATGTTGTTGAGTTGAACCATTTTGTGTTTTGCCATTCCTATCCTTGTTTTTATGTCCTTTGAGCAGCTTCCATCTTGCGATTTATGTGATCCTAGGTATTTGAAATCAGTCACTTTTTCTAGTGCTGTTTTGTTTACTAGTATCTCCTGGTGTTCATGGTGCCCTGTTCCAGTATGCATGACTTTCGTTTTCTTAGCATTTAGGTGTAGGCCTGCTGTCTTGCCCGCTTCATCCACTCTGTGCAACACTCTTTTCATGCTGGTGATGTTATCTGACATAAGAGCTGTGTCATCAGCGTAACGAAGGTTTGTGATGTTTCGGCCTCCGATCTTTATTCCCATATCTTCTATGTCTGCGTTTCTCATGATCTGCTCAGTATAAATATTGAAAAGATGAGGTGAAAGTATGCAACCCTGTCTGACTCCTTTCTCGATGTTGAAATATGGACAGTTCTCATTGTTCCATCTAATCGTTGCCTTTTGTTCGTGGTATAGTGCAGCGATGAGGGTCACAAGGTGTTTCGGGAATCCCATCTTAATCATTATATCGAACAGGTGATGGTGCCTAACGCTGTCGAACGCTTTGCTGTAGTCTATGAACGTGATGAAGGCTTCACGTATATGAAAATAACTTATTAGACTCATAAATGTAAAGTCATCTGAATTTGATTTTAATTTTGGAAAATCAGAAATGTGCTTGATATATCAAAACAATTAGATCTACGTACAAAGTTAGAATGATGCAAAGACAAAAGGCCGGTGTAGCAGGCCAGACTATACCCCCGCCAGACTATACCCGGGGTTAAACTGGCCTAGCCCAGTTTATACCCCGGGGTATACTTTGGGCTGGGCCAGACTATACCCCCCCAGTCCAGATTATACCCCCTACTTTTTTTTGAAAACAAGTCAAGACCACAGTTTATTTCAACTTTAGTTTAAATTGTTCATTATCACTGTCATCACTTATCATATTGAAGCATAAATTCTTGACTGCTGTAAATTAATATGATACATTTCAGAGAAAATAAACATGCAGTAAAAAGCATTGATATACAAAAGTTTGAAAACCCACTCAAATTGATATGATTAGACTTTGACACTAATTCTACTTGTATCCGTTGGTATTATTATTGTTTTTTTGTTTTTGTTTTAACTAGTTGTCCATATATTATATTGTATTTTTTTGTTTGGCACCACTGACATATACTTAGTGGCAGGGTGTGAGATAATTATAAGAATCTTAAGTGTAATGTCATCTGAATTTTATTTCTAATTTTTGAAAATCAGAATTGTGGTTGATATGTCAGAACAATTAGATCTACATATAAAGTTACAATAATGTAGAGAGAAAAGGACGAGAAAGAACACACAGAGAAAACAACAACAACAACAACATTTTAATAACCCAACTGACAGATGGTGCAATTCCACCATCCAGCAGACATTAAATACTTCACACAAAACTAAATACATACTAAAATTTTTTCACATCATGAACTTAACCTGTCCTAATCCACTTGAGACGTTACAGGATGCTAACCAGTAACATACAGTAATAAAAATAAGAACACGAAATCATTTTATTTACTCTTGAAAATAAAGAGAATATAATCAATATCAGAATCATCATCATCATCATCTTGGAATATTATAAAGATAAGAGGGAATGTAAAAATGACCCACACATCATTCTAGAATCTATAAGAAGCAAAGTGTGTGTACCAATTACATGTATGTGTAAAAAATGTGTTCAATCTTTTCAACTATTCAAATAGAACTGGACAGAAAGCTTTAGTAAAGTAGCTTTGATAGTCGTGAAAACTGACAGATTAAATCCACTGAGACAACAGTGCCTTGTAGAAAGTAATTACAGTATGTTACGGCAAAAATTCGATGGATCATGTTGCGTTAATATTTCTTGTTAGTAAATTCTTTGATAGCTTAATTGTAGAAAGGTATACATTTCATGTAGCTGATGGTTAAAGGCACTGGATTAGTTTGCAGGGCATTTGAAGGATTGCAATCATGTGTTATAGTGAATTTAATAAAGGCATGTCACTTGTGGGTGAAATAAAATTTTAAAAACTTAATGTTGTATCCTAGAATATTTTGCCTGAATATGTTAGTATGATCTGGACTGGTGGAATATAGTTTGGCCTAAACACCATAGTTTATTTCAATGAAAGTTTAATTCATTTTTTTTATCACTGTCAACGGGCACCATAGTAATACATAGGCCTACATACACACATTCTTGACTTCCGTGAATCATTATACAATTCAAAGGAAAAAACATGCATTATTATGTATTGATATGCTATGGGGTGAATACCCATGGATTCAAACTGATATGATTCAACTGTAACCCTCATTTCACTTACATTCGTTGGCATGTTGTAGTTTTTGTAGTTGGTTGCCCATGAGTAAAAGTTGCACTGTATTCTTTGTTTGGCAGTGACATACACTTAGTCGCAATGGATTAAATAATTAACACACTCATGAAAATGAAGTCATTTTGGAGTATTTTTGTGTGCGAGTACACAGTTGTCAAATCTTCTGGCAAGGGAAGTGTCAAGCTTAGGAAGGTAAAGACGGACAAGGTTTTTTGTTTTTTAAAAATTTTATTTCACTCGCGAGTGACAAACCCTTATTCACTGTAATGCGTAAGTTCAATCTTTCCAATGCCTTGCAAACTAATCCAGTGTCTTAAACCATAAGGCACATGAAATGTATATCTTTCTACAAATAAGCTATCAAAGAATAATATTCACTAACAAGAAATACTGCTAATGGAACATGATCCATCGAATTTTGTCTTAACATGCTATAGATCTAATTACTTTCTACAATGCACTACTTTTGTCACAGTGGACTTACTCTGTCGGTCTACACGACTGTCAAGGCTATTTCACTAAAGCTTTCTGTCCAGTTCTACTTGAATAGTTGAAAAGATTTAACACATTTTTCATATGTAGTTGATACACACATATTGCTGCTTATAGATTCTAGAATGATTTGTGGGCTTACACTGCCGTTTTTACACTCCCTCTTATTTCTTTGTATTATTCCAAGATAATGATGATGATTCTGATATTGATATTTCTCTTTATTTTCAAGAGTAAATAAGATGATTTCGTGTTCTTATTGTTATTATTGTATATTACTGGCTAGCATTCTGTAACGTTTCAAGTGGATCTGGACAGGTGGAGTTCATCAGGCGAAAAAATCTAGTGCCTATTTAGTTTTATGTGAAGTGGATGATGGAATTGCACCAACTGTCAGTGTCAGTTGGGTTACTAATTATGTTTTTTTTTTTTTTTTCTATGTGTGTTGTTTTCCGGCCTTTTCTCTCTGCATGGTTGTAACAAAAAATAGGCTACAATGCATATTTTACTCATGGCCAACCAATTATCAAAATAATAATAATAATATAATAATATCAACAGACCCGAGTGAAATTACTGCTGAAGTCTAATTATATCAGTTTGAATGGATACACAACCCTTCTGTATATCAATGCATTTTAATGCATGTTTATTTCCTCTAAAATGTATCTTGAGTGACAGGAGTCAAGATTGTATGTATGTACACCAATTTAAACTAAGGCTGAAATAAACTGTTATTATTATTTCCTCTAAATTGTATTATGATTTATGGGTGTCAAGAATGTGTTCATGTATGTATTAATATGATATCTGATGACAGTGATATAGAACAGGCTGAAATAAACTGTGGTCTTGACTTGTTTTTAAAAAAAAGTAGGGGGTATAATCTGGACTGGGGGGGTATATTCTGGCCTAGCCCAAAGTAACCCCGGGGTATAAACTGGCCTAGCCCAGAATATACCCCTGGGTATATTCTGGGCTAGGCCAGTTTAACCCCGGGTATAGTCTGGGCGGGGGGTATAGTTTGGCCTGTTACACCGGGAAGCATGCTGAGCGACTTTTATGCTCTTCATTTTGCAACCATTGTCCTGTGTGAGGCCATGTTTGTGGCATAGCAACCCAGGTCTCCGGATTGTTTACTTATTTGCTGTCACTGATTGGTTTCTCACATTCGTTTTATTTGTTTATCAATCATTTTTAGTCCTACTGTATCTAACACAATGGTATCATCCGCTTATGCCTGTTACGATGAAATGTTATAACTATTCGTCATACTAAAAAAATAGTGCTGACAGTCAGAAGTTTGATCTGGGAAAATCTAATGGAAACAGTGAACTTTGATGCTGGTTGTTGTTTACATGTGAAATCATAGGAAGGAGGGTATCTGATTATTTGATCAGTTGTTCTACACTTAATAATTGATGTAAGACTAGCTGAAATGTTGCATAAGGGTGTCTGTCAGTAGGTTTTTCATCAGAGAAAACAGGGAGAAAATGACCCAATTTGATGTTGAACCATTGTCCTTATTTAGAGAGGTAATTAGAGAGATATTCAGTTAGGTTAGTTAAAACGTTTTAGATATGTACTCTAGGAGCTGGAAATCAGATCTCCTGCCATATTTATCAAGAAGACTGTGCTTGCATGTGATCTTAATCCTAACACTGTATTTAAACCTGACCATAATCCTAAAAAGTATTGGAAAAATAGAGTCTCAGTGTTGGTTAGTCACTGTCATAGCAAAGTAGTTATGATTGATGTACAAATTCCAGAAAATGGGATTAAAATCTTTCGCATTCCTGCCCTAAGAATCATTTAATCATGTTTTTTTAGGGGGGAGGGAGGAAAATCAAATGGCATGTTCATCATTATGTCATTCAAAATCTGTCATCATTTGGTCTGGATAATGACTTTGAAATTTGTGTCTGTATTTCAACAGTAAATTTCAGCCATTCTCAAATTTTTTGTGCTTTGCAATGCAAAACTGGACCTATGTCAATAGTTGTTAAACCAAGCACTTGCTGTATCATTATGACAGAACTCTCCAAATAGTGAACCCTTTTGTTACATGTAATATTCACGACTAGTTTTTTGTCAGTGTCACAGAGTTTTACCAGGTTCAGACAATATGTCAATTGTCTTTGCATTAGCAATTCATAGACAAACACTCATAATAAGAGTTGCTAGACTATGTTAACACTAGTGATATTAAGGTGAAATGATGCGGTTTCATTTAGATCTAGTCTTCATTATGTGAACACATTTGTATAATTGGCCTGTTTTGTGGAAATTGCTTTCACCGGACAGTTACAAGTAAACTTAATATAGAGAACTGAGATATGAAAGTGATAGGATATAATGCTGAGCTTTGTATTTTTTATGATATAAATAATATTGTATTTGATAAGAATTTTAGGATGTAGTGAATTTCCTGTCTAAGTGCTTCCGAGTGATTCCTAGATTTAATTCAATTTACGGGCAATGTTTTGAAATTCAGAACACTACACCATTATCATTTCAGCCCTGCCTATAGCATTTTTGGTCAAAGACCATTGTTTCTAAGTTGCATTCATTCTTTCAGTTAACCCTTTCACTGCTGCATACCAGAATTAAAAAGAAAAAAATCTAAAGTGCCTGAACTTACAGGTTACATGGTTTTAATAGGACATACAAGATAGGTCAACAATGCACTTGCATTATTGAATTAAAGATAGGCAAACCAGTGTAACTTTATAGCATACTGTTGCTGTCAATTTTGGGACTTACACAGTACATGCACAGCACAGACCGGGGGTTAACCCTGTATTTTCATTTTTTTCCCTTAGGGTTTTTCTTGAAACCAGCCACGCTAACCACCAAAGGAGGCAACCCAATTATCAGTGTCCTTATATCCTGGTTTCTTGTGCAGGCAAGTATATGAATGCTCCATTTGCTTCTGTTTAGCGTATACCCAAGGCTGCTACTGCCAGTCATTTCTTTGTTTAAGTGTGTTGCTGCTATTGGCACTTACACTTCCCTTTTCTTGTTTTTATTTTTCTTGTTCTTGTTTCTGTGTTTTTGTGCTAGGGATTAGTGTTTAGAATTTTGCCCGCCAGCAGCCTTGTTCAGCTTGCTGTTCTCGGCTTTCAACTGCCAAGATATCCTTAACGTGTGCAAGCATGCACAAGGACCCTCCGAGTTTTTCGATCTTATCTGAGAAGACGAGGTGCTCGATCCTACCTACCATAGGATCAGTGACAGAATTTTTCCCCCCCAAAAATTTACACATTCCTACACCAACAGTGTCGCGAGCGAGTGAGCGAGGATCAATAATTACGGGGAGAAGGGGGTATAGTAAGATTAACTCACGGCAGACAATTAATGGAAAGCGTGGAATGTTGTGAGTTGGGGATTGGACGAGGCGAGATCGGTGTACTTACAAGTCACTGCACACAGAGAGTCCTAAGGGAACGTACGCAAGAGAGAGCCCAGAGGGCGAACATAAGGGGAGCAGTCGGAAGACTAGTGTTAGTGTTTTTCCAGTGATGACTGGTAGGTTGAACTATGATTGATAATTGATGTACTATATTCTTCTGATGACCATGATGTAAATAAGTTATATGCAAGGAGTGTGCAAGTCATGTGCTACTGTATTAATAGATGTGAACTTAGAGCGAGATCTGTACATTAGGAGTGTGGATTCCTAGCCTAGCCTGAGTACTGTGTAATACGGTGGAGGTGTATTACAGAAGAGAGGCGCAGTTGTGTGGTGAGTGAACTGTGGAATGTGTATGTACGTGTTAATTATGATACTGTACAGATGAACATCCACTGGACAAACGATGTAGGTCAACTGTATGAACGGTTTATTTAAAGAGAACTATAACAACATGGTGTCCTGTACTTAGACGCCGTAGCCAAGGGTATTTGTTATTGTCTAATATGGTAAGTAAAAAATGTATGTGGGAGGTGTATGAGGAACCATCCAGGCACTGGACGTTCCGCATGTGAAGCAATGTGCTTAGCCTGCTCGCTGGTTGGTGAACATCAAAGTTCGACCGGTTTGTTGTCATTGTATTCACACCACAAAGTCTCTCATCCACTGTGGCTGAACACGGGTTCGTAGAGACCGCCTTGGTGGGGGGTCTGCATCAGCAATTGGTGACTGGTGAAACTCCTCTGGGTCTGCTGTTCGAGTAGGATTTGGTGATTTATTGAGTTCCTCATCTCTTCCCGAAGTGTTGTCAGAGTCTATAATATTCTGATCAAGTATAGTCTCCGGAGATGGTTGGAAAGGTGTGTGCTTGTGTCTCAGATGGACTCGATTCCGAGTGTATTTGCCACCATTTTCCCCTAACACTTTGTAAGATCTGTCGGAGATAGCTGATGTGACCAGGCCTTTTTGCCACCTTTTCTGCTCTGGATGCTGAAAGTATACAGGTGTATCGTTCTTCATTCTTGGAAGATCATGTGCTGTCTTGTTAAAGTGTTTTCTGACAGCTTTCTTGTGCTTTTGTGATTGTTCTTTCACTGTATCTCTGCTCATGATGATTTGCTTTATTGAGGGTATCATAGTCCGCACGTTGCGATTCATAAGGATTTCAGCAGGGCTGTTGGTAAATCCTTGTCTTGGTGTGTTACGCAGTTCCAGGAGTGCTTCATATTGATCCTGGCCCTCTTCCAGTGCTTTGAGCATCATGTGTTTTATAGTCTTTACTGATGCCTCTGCTTTTCCGTTGGCCTGGTGGTGTCCAGGATCTGACTTGATGTGCTGAAATCCCCATTTCTCTGCAAAGATTTTAAATTGCTGTGATGTAAGCTGTGGCCCACAATCTGTCACCATGCACTTTGGGATTCCATATCTAGCAAAATGGGCCTTGAGTTTTGTGATCACTGCGGAGGTAGTTGTGGAGAAAAGATAGTCCACTTCAATAAAATTTGAGAAGTAGTCTGTTGTTACCATGTATTGCCTGCCTTTGATTTCAAACAAATCGACTGCTACTTTTGTCCATGGCTCGTTCCCTTCGCTGTGTTGCCTTAGGCTTTCTTTGCAATTTGCTGCTTTTAGTTTCTGACAACTTTCACACGATTCCGATAGTTGTCTCAATTCTGCATTCATGCTGGGCCAATATACCGCTCGCCTAGCTCGTCTCATCATGCTGTCATATGCCATGTGTGCCGAGTGTAATTTCTTCTTTATTTCAGTTCCCAGTGCAGTGGGCACCACAATTCTGCTTCCCTTTAATACTAGTCCCTCTTCACAAGATAAACAGTCTCTAAGCTGGAAGTATGGCAGGAGCTCTGAGTTTGCTTCCTCTTTGTTTTCTGGCCACCCATCTTTGATCACCGACATTAGTGATTGTAATGTCTGGTCCTTTGCAGTTTCGTTAACAAACCTTTGCATCATAATGTCTGGTATGGGTACCTCGATGAATGCTATTGTTGCCACATCCTGAGTGTCTTTGGTGCGATCTGATACTGGATAGTTTCGTGACAAAAAATCAGCAATTACAAGTTTTTCTCCTTGCATCCACTGGAATGTAAAGTTGTATTTGTTGCTTCTCATGAGCAACCTTTGAAGTCGTGGTGGTGCCTGGTCAAGAGGTTTATTTATAATTGATGCCAAAGGCTTGTGGTCATTGACGATTGTGACTTTCCTGCCGTATGTGTACTGGTTAAAGCGCTCCAGTCCAAAAACAACCGCCAGCATCTCCTTTTCTATTTGTGCCCATTTCTGTTCTGAAGACGAAAGCGCTCGAGATGCAAATTCAATAGGCTGACCCATCTGCATGAGCACACAGCCTAAGCCTGATTTGCTGCTGTCAACCTGGACCTGCAATTCTTGTTTTGGGTTGTAATATCTGAGAACTGGCGTATTGGAAATCATTTGTTTAATTTCATTAAATGACCTCTCACATTCTATATCCCAGTTGAACGCAACGTCCTTTTTAGTCAGTCTGCGTATTGATGCCAGTTTGTCCGCCAGGTTGGGAAGAAATCGCGACAGATATTGTACCGTGCCACAGTTTTCTTACCCCATGGACATCTGAAGGGGGTTCCAAATTTGTGATGGCTTCAGTTTTTTGTGGATCAGCTTTGATCCCCTCTGTGCCAATTCGGTGCCCCATGAACGTTATTTCAGTAGCTTTTATGGTCGACTTTTCGTCGTTCAGGACGATCTGTTTCTCTTGGCATCTTAGTCTCAGCTTTCTTAGGTTTTCATCATGATCGACTTCTGCTTCCTTTTCTGTCTTTCCTCGTCCCACTATCACCAAGCCATCAGCAACGTTGATGCATCCGCGTAGTCCTTCCAGGGCCTGTATCAGTTTCTTCTGGAAGATTTCTGTAGAGACATTTAGACCGAAAGGGAGTCGAGTCCACCTATATCTACCAAATGGGGTGGCCATGGTGGTGAGCATGCTGGATTCATAGTCAAGGCAAATATGCCAAAAGGCCTCCTTTACATCGAGCTTAGAGAACAGTTTGGCATTTTCGAAGAGTGGCAGGTTGTCCTGTAGAGTGGGAAGCTTGTAATGCTCTCGTTGGAGGGCCTTGTTGAGTGGCTGCGGATCTATACATATACGAAGTTTTTTGTTTTGCTTCTCGACAACGACCATCTGGTTCACCCATGCACTGGGTTCCTCTACAGGTATGAGGATGTTTCTTTCCACAAGCTGGTTTAGTTCTGCTTTCACCCTGTCTATTAGTGCGAATGGAACATTTCTGCAAGGCAACACAACTGGTTTTGCTGCTAAATCTACACTGAGGCTGGCCAGTCCCAGGTTTCCAAGGCTCTGAATTGTAGGTCTATCTGCATCTATTGGTTTTGCTGCAGAAGAATCGTGGCTTGTGTTTCTGCATGTTACACTGTTTATAAAGTTGTCTCTGTGTACTGCCAGTATTTTGAATTCTTCACTTGCACTCAAACCCAGCAGGCATGTGAGATTGTTCTCTACCACTGTGAACCAAATCGTCTTTATTTGTTTGGTTTTTTCGTTTTCAACAGCCAACAGCGCTTTCCCAAGTGGCTTCATCTTTGTGTTGTTCCACATGACAAGATTCTGGTTTGATTTACGTATTTGTCCTGGTTTCGCATATTTCTTGCATATGATGTTCACGTCTGCACCAGTGTCAATGAGAAATCTGATTTTGTTATTGTTGATTTTGAACTGGGCTGTCATGCGAGATCCCTTATCTTGATTCAAGGAATATAGCCAAGCATCTTCATCTGTGGCCTCTTCTGCTCCGTATTGACTTAAGCTGTCACCTTCAGTATGGCACATGTTTATTTTCTTGCATTTTATGCGAAAATGATTTCGCCCTTTGCATGCTGAACACGTTTTGCCCCACGCAGGACACTGTTCTTTCTGTCGAATGTGGCTTTTCCCACAAAATTTGCAGTTCTGTATCATAGGACGAGGCGGCTTTTTTGCTACGCTTGGGGTAGATACTGCTTCAATTTTCTTGTCTTGGGAGCTGTTGATCTCTTGAACTTGGAGTGCCGATTGTTCAAATGCCCTACAAAGTGACATAGTTTTGTTGAGGTCTAAATCTGTTTCACGAAGGAGGCGTTCTTGGAGTTTCTTGTCTACAGTAAACACAATCTTGTCTCTCAGCATTCTGTCTTTATCTTTGAAATTGCAAGAGCCTGCACGTGCCTTGAGTTCAGTTACAAAGGCATCAAATGGTGTCATGATTGGCGTGTTCCAAAATCTGAATGACTGTAGTACCTCATTGGCCCTAGGGTTGCAGTACTGGCGTAGTTTGTCAATTATGATTTGAGGGTTATTTTTATCTTCCTCATTGTCAAATGTCATTTGATCCACCACTTCTACTGCTGCAAGACCAGCAGAATGGAGAATGATTGCAGCTTTTGTAGCATCTGGTTTAGCAGAGGAGCCAGATGCCACCATGTAGATGTCTAGTTGTCTCTGCCATTTGCGAAAATTTTCAGACACATTACCCTCATTAATATCAAGCGCAGGAGGGAGACGGAAATTAGCTTCAGCCATGCTAATATTGTAGATGCGATGACGCAATTATAGACGTTATAAGACAAATGTTTCCAAGTCGTGAGCTCGATCGCCAAGGCGAATGTTCTTGTATCTATTATTTCAGCTTTGCACTGTAACGCACCCTTCAAGGATTCCCGTGACCTTCGCTGCGGCGACAAACGAATATCAATCGTTCAATGGGCCGCCGAGGCTCGGGAGTGGGTTCTGACGCATATTGTCGCTGCCACCATGTTAATTATGATACTGTACAGATGAACATCCACTGGACAAACGATGTAGGTCAACTGTATGAACGGTTTATTTAAAGAGAACTATAACAGTACGCGTGATGGTTCGTAATGAGTGGTGAAGTGGATAGTAAGTGTATGATGTTATAGAGATGTAATGTTATTCTTATAGGTGCCGGGGACAGGCCAGCATAAATGAGGTGCATGGGTTGGGCAGTGAGGCCACCCGCAGGCCAGCATAAGTGAGGTGCATGGGTTGGGCAGTGAGGCCACCCGCAGGACAGTGAGGGCACATTATTCGTGGCAGTCTGGCCGCATTCAGGAATGTATTGAGATATATATTGATGTGAGATTAAGATATTGATGTGATGTTGAGCACGGGCAGTGATACGTCGTGCTACAAGGCAGTGCAGCCCTTGACGTATTGTTAGGCTGAGGCCAACGATAATATTGTAAAGGAGTGATTATCCTAGAGAGGAACGAGGAGAGGAATGAATGCTTAAGGGAAAGAGTGAGATGTTGTACTTATTGAATTGTCATTATTAATGTTATAATAAATGTGTGAGCCTGTTTGATTGTTTTGTTAATTGTTATACTTGTCTGTTCGTGACTGTTACTGTCATATAAGTACTTCTCCCAATCTGGGATTTGCTACAAACAGGGGGGATCGAACCAGGTGTAGGTTACACTGGTACCTTCAGCAAGAGGGGCGAGCACCTTGCCTCTAGACCAACATGTCCTTTGTTTAAGCTGAGTGACCAACCTTCTTTATTAATTCGTACACTGAGAATTTCCCTGCCTGCATCCCTACATCAGTCTGACATAAATTTGTGTAGGATTTCAAAAGGATTGGTAGGATTACCATAGGGGTGAATTTAGTACATCAAACCGATCTTGCAAGCAGCGGATTTACAAAAGACCGATGTCATTCCCCATATGTCTGATTGATGCAGGATCCCTGGCTGGGTTACTTGCTTCTCGTTAAGCTTAAAAATTTTTGAGTCAGTGTCAACTGTCTATTTTTGTTTTGTTGTAATTAATTTCCTAATGTACAAGGGAAAGTAAGTATGTGGCACCCTCCTGTTGTGACTTTGAATTGAGCAGTGAACACTAATCTAAAACCGAGGCTTCCTTTGTTTTTGTTGTGAACTATGTTATGTCATCACTTCCTATGGCTTAGGAATATAAACCCTACACCTTTACTGTAGTGTGTGTGCCAACTGTGACCATTAGACCAAGAAATTCTTACATCGTAATCTCTGTCATTTGTATAATAAAACTGCCGTGGTGAGTCTTGTGAAATCATTTTCTCGTCTGTGTTGATCAAGTTGTGGTTTGTGGAATCTCTAAAAGCTAAAAGATTTTTTGAGTCAGTGTCAACTGTCTATTTTTGTTTTGTTTTAACGCTCACCCTGCGCGCTACCCGTAAAGCCCGCTGCCCGGTTAGTGACCTTACTCATGGAGAATCTTATCTGGGGTCACTGACCCATGCCGCTAGACGATGACCACATACGCTGTCCACATGGTTCGGTTTTTATTGATCGATATGAAAACATTCGCTGCTATGCCTTATCACGCTTGATAATGAATTAACCAGCAATACCTTAGTCTGTTAGTCTCTTACCAATGATCTGACTTATGATTCCAAACTGACAGCTGTAGTTTTCGTGAGGACCAAGTATGATAACTAGCCACGCCCTCCCAAGCCCTACACAAATGGTTTCATCCTGATTGACACATATTAATAAACTGATGTGGGCATTTGAGGGAAAGATTATTTCAGAGCTTGTTTCTGATTGGTTCTTAGATACAGACAACTCCAGATGGTGGTCAGCTTGTGAGAAAATGAGATAATATTGCAAATTTGTTGAGCAACAGTTCGCATGTCGATGTTCCATCTTTTGAAAGTGTGGGGAGAACCTTTGAAAGCTTAGTCTTTGTGATTCCGACCAGTGGTTCACTGGTTAACCTGTCCATGTCACAATGCGTTTGATTTAGAAGAGATACAGTGAACAGTAACACAGTGGTTACGTCTCAAAAAGGTCAATGACCTGACGCATGAAAATACGGCTTGCGCGTGGCGCGGTCAGCTTGACCTTCCTGACTTTTGCCGCCCGTGCGGCGTGAGCGATTGTGAGTCAATACCGACTTTCGCTGCCCCGTGCAGGATGAGGGTTAATTAACTTCCTAATGTACAGGGAAAAGTAAGTATCAAGAGATGAACACTGCAATTAAAAACTGCTCACATGAAATATTAAATGCTAGTACCGTGAGAAGCAAAATAGAGAGACAGAAAAATAAAAGGGAGTATCTATTCAGGCCGCTGCCTAGAGGCACTTAGCAGCCTGAATAGAGTGGTGAAGTATTCTGTCTATTTGGGCCTCTAGGTAGCGGCCTGAAAAGAGCTGGTGTAACAGGCCAAAATATACCCCCCGCCCAGACTATACCCGGGGTTAAACTGGCCTAGCCTAGAATATACCCCGGGGTATATTCTGGGCTAGGCCAGTTTATACCCTGGGTATACTTTAGGCTAGGCCAGACCATACACCTCGAGACCAGATTATACCCCCTACTTTTTTTTTAATACAAGTCAATACCACAGTTTATTTCAGCCTCACTTTAAATTGTTCTTTATCACTGTCATCAGACATCATTATTAATGCATGCATGAGCACATTCTTGACACCCGTAAATCATAATTCAATTTAGAGGAAATAATAATAACAGTTTATTTCAGTCTTAGTTTAAATTGGTATACATACATACATTCTTGACTCTTATAAGTCATGATACATTTTATGGGAAATAAACATGCATGAAAATGCATTGATGTACAAAAGGGTTGAGTATCCATTAAAACTGATATGATTAGACTTCAATATTAATTTCATGCGTGTTTATTGATATTATTATTATTATTATTTGATTTGATAATTGGTTGTCCTTGAGTAAAACATGCATTGTAATTTTAGTTACAATGATGCAGAGAGAAAAGAAAAATGTAATAATAACCCGAGTGACAATTAAATGGTGCCATTCCATCATCCGCAATGTAATCCAGCAAAAATTAAATATTTCACATAAAAGTATATACACACTTAATTTTTTTTTTCATGCGATAAACTCCACCTGTCCAGATCCACTTAAACCATTACAGAATGCTAACCAGTAATATACAATGATAAAAATAAACACCAACCATCTTATATACATTTGAAAATAAAGAGAAATGTCAATATCATGATCAGAATCATCATCATCGTCTTTGAATGATACAAAGATATAAGGGGGAGTGTAGAAAGACAGTGCAGGCCTACAAATCATTCTAGAATCTATATGCAGCAGTAATAGTAGTTCGTCCATCAGGTATGATGATGACCTTAACAACACCAGAGGAATAAAGAACAGAAATTGTTGAGAATTTCAACACATGGACAATAAAGAGAACTAAAGGACACAGAGGACAGAATGGAAAGACTGTTCTTTCATGACTTATGGCTTCTCATGTGACTGATAAGTCCTATTTTTGCCCTGCAGACCCTTCGCATAAATGACAAGAGTGCTCCGTTGGTTCAGTACCACTGGGCTTTTTCTTGCGCCGTTCTCTTTTTTTGATAGCCTGCTGGACTCTGTCAGTATGTGTGTATCAACTACATTTAAAAAATGTGTTAAAGCTTTACAATTATTCAAGTAGAACTGGACAGAAAGCTTTAGTGAAATAGCCTTGATAGTTGTGTAAACCGACAGAGTAAATCCACTGAGACAACAGTAATGCATCATATAAAGTATTTGATGAAATATCATAAAAACCACAGAAAAACTATGGGGTCGTAATTAGATCTATAGTATGTTAAGGCAAAATTCGATGCTTCATGTTGTGTTAACATAATAATATTTCTTGTTAGTTAGTGAATTCTTTGACAGCTTATTTGTCTTCTCTTTAGTTTGCTATGTATCATTTGGGTATTGTTTCCCACGCGGGGCTTCGCTACATATAACTTTTTCTTTGTGCTCAATTTTGATATTGCTTATAGCCCCAATGTGACCCCACAGTTTTTCTGTGGTTTTTATAATATTGCTTTGAATGTAGCTGAATATATATAAAAATTGATTTTTCGAATTTTGGAGTTACTACAGTCTAAAAGGAACGGTGACAATGAGTGGTCTAAACAAATAAGAAGTCATTGACCCATTTTAGTCTCCTTTGAGATAGCAAAGAGAATGACATATTTTCTGTTCTTTGCATTCTGGGAATGCATGCTTACACTCAAAAGACACTAGAGTGTTTTAGCAACAAATACAAAGGATGCATTTTCCTTTTGATATTATTTTTCAGTTTCGTTTCTTCATATCTGGCTTTCAAAGGAACATTAAATTAACAACATTAAATTTGTCACTTTGTCTTTTACAGGAGAAGTCCTATAAGTGTCTTATGAATTGTTGGATGTGCATTTTTTGTTATCCCCAGCTGGTGTTACTTGTTGGTTCCTTGAATGAAATTGCGCCGATAACTTCAGTTTTCTTCTTGTTGTCCTATGCGGCAGTCAATCTGGCATGCCTTGCACTGGAGCTGGCTTCAGCTCCCAACTTCAGGTATGATCAATATGAATGATAGTAATCAGTGTCTTTTTTGGTCTGAGAGCTGTGATTAAAAATGTGGTCATTGTTTTACAAGCCAAGCTCGATAAAAGTGTCATGATATTTTCCTATTTCAGTCACAATATTGCAGTTTCTGAAACTCATACAAAGAAATAGCAATTTGGTCAGTGCCATGGAATTCTATTTCACTCAAAGATACAGACATCCAGGTTTATATGAGCTGTCTTTTGATGTTTGGTTAGAGCCCAGTTATAGTCTGAAGCACATGGCAAGATACTGAGAATTGGAATTAATTTGTCCACTTGTCTGGCCAGTACACCTGCAAACAAGTTGTTTTACTTTTAGATCAGTAATATTGTATTTAACATCTAAGTAGGATGGGCAAAATGTTAGACAAACCATCTTAAAAAAAAACTAGGTGGTCCGCTGACTCGGGGAATACACAGATGTGATTTTAAAAGTTAAGTTTTGATAACCAACGTGTAAATTTAGGCAGAATGAAATTTCCTGTCGGTCATACATCTTAATTCTACGTGAAGAAAATGCGTCTTTTTTTTTTTCGGCTCAAATAGACGGAACACTTTCTTCTGTTCAACTCAGTTGTGGCTCAAAATCAACAAAAATATTAAAAATATCATACACCTTTTCATCTTTGTATGCGTAATATGATATTTTGTAGTATTTATGGCTCAGTGGTTAAAAAGCCTTTCATGGTTACACTGGGGGCCTTACTTCCTTTAGAATATAATTAAGAAAAACCTAACCTTTCTGATCTCAGGTGAAACAATAGCATGCTTTAGCCTGACCACGTGTAAACTAATTATAATTGGAACAACAAAAATGCTCAGGCTAACCAATTTGGAATGTTTTTAACTACAAAGAACAATTCCTAATGCTTTACGGATATTACTGAACCATAAAGGAACAAACTGCTGTGATGCAAGTACTGTCTTGTCGGTCTTTGATTATCTTTAATTTATTAGATACAAGAAAACTCAAAGGGACAATTGTCCCTAATGATGCACTTATTTGGAAGACTTTGTTGTTTATGAACAATTACTCCATGATCTCACACCAATTCTGATTCAAGCTTCTTTGGTGCCTGTGCGTGCAGAACCTGCAGTGAGCAACAATATGTTGTAAGCTAATGGCTAGGGCACCTAAAAAGTTGACAGCAATCATACATATATGGAGATAATTAAACTACAGAAAAATAAAAAGCAAGCAAAAGTTAAATATTTTTCATTACCAAAACCTAACTTGAGATGAACTCCATCAATCCTGAGAATTTTATTTCTCTATGACATATGACAATGGAGGAGCTAGCCAAGAATGCTTCACAAGTCTATCTTTAAACAGACAGATGTATAAGGAAACAACAGCTTATTCCTTGTTATAAAACATGTACATGTATATATTCATATTTTATCACATTGTCTTTTCACAGACCAACATTTGTCTACTTCTCGTGGCAAACATCTGCCCTTGGCCTCATTGGCTGTATGGTCATGTGCTTTCTCATCTCCCCCATCTATACAAGTATAGCTTTAGTATTGATGTTGCTTCTGGTGATCATGCTGCATTTCCGATCCCTTCCAACCATCTGGGGCTCCATTAGTCAGGCACTCATCTTTCATCAGGTATTTTGTTGTTTGTATAAGACTGTGTACAGTTTATGAGTAAATTGGTTAATTTAAACCATAAACCATTTAGGAACATTTGTTGTTGACTTTCTGCTTTTACAGGGTAATTGAAGAGGAGCTCCCTTGAGTCTTCTTGGGCTCTTTAAGTAATCCACTTTCACACCCTCACTTGTGATCTGATATTAGAAACCAAAGCACGTAGAAAGTTTGTGGGCTTTCATAACCTTTTAGATGTGGGCTGTGACAGTGTATATTTAGGGCGAGCAAAAATCCTTCATCAATTCAATTCCAGTGTAGTCTTAGCAAAAAATCCTATAGAAATCCAATGGTAAGATTGATGTTAAGTTTGCACATTGGAATGATGTCATTCTACATAGCTCTGCTGGTCACAACATCACACTGATGTAGGTTTGATGTGGAGAACCTGTCCCTAAAGGAATCCTACCAATACTATGCAAATCTATGCCAGGTTGGGATAACAAATTTGGCTGTACCAAGTGGGATCATATCACACATAAAATCAACATGTCTGATGATAATCCATGAATTTGTCGTTATCTGGACATGCTTTATAATATGTGTCACAATTACATCTCCCCGTTGCCAATGCGTCTTTCCACATAGCTTAGGTGCATGTTCAGCTCAATCATAAACTCTTATGAATGTCCTTTATGCATGGCCTTATCTCGATATGGATAAAAGGAATTGTGGATCATACTACAGTAGATATGTTACACTGATCCACAACCTCTCTAATATAAACAACGGCGTAAGGTACTAGTCTGATTGGCTATATTTTACTTTCTAGTGGCCATACCGAGAAATAATACATAACACCTCTGCAGACTAGACTGTGGATACCTATTATTTGTAGTTTTGTGCAGAAAAACCATTGGTCAGTCAATCTATTGTTTGATTATTATGACGCATATCACTTTTGGGGTGGTAAAAAAGATGTTTACATACAGTTTTGAGCATTCTCAGATCTGTGAGGAAGATAATATAAAATGATACCTATTATATCTTTTCATGATAATGCAACTTTCTGAATTTAAGTCTTATCGGAAAGTGAATACAGAATTTATGTGTAATAGACATTCTAGAATAATTTAATAAAATTTTATTTCCTTTCTTTCAATACTTCAGGTTCGCAAGTATCTCTTGATGCTTGACCCCAGAAAAGCACATGTTAAATACTGGAGACCTCAGATCCTACTAATGGTTGCTAATCCAAGACAAAGCTGTGAACTTCTGGATTTTTGTAATGACATTAAGAAATCTGGCTTGTATGTCATTGGGCATGTGAAAACTGGAAAACTAGAGGACTACTCAACTGATCCTATTATAGAGGAAACTCCTAAATGGCTTCAACTCATTCACCACATGAAAATCAAGGCTTTTGTGGAGCTAACTTTGGCAACAAGTGTATCAGAAGGTTTCCAACAATTAGTCAGGATATCGGGTCTTGGAGGGATGAAAGTCAACACAATATGCCTTGGATTTTTTGATGACACCGTCCCCAGTGATTCTCTCCTCAAGACCAAAGTCAGGAAAAGGAAGTTTTTTGGAGCAGTTGAGCGTGGAGGTTTTACAGATATAGAAACATATTTTGATTCCCCAAGATCAGGTGGTACCAAGCAGCTCAGTGAAACTGAATATGTTAAACTGATTGAGGACTCTCTCAGACTGCAGAAAAATGTGTTTATTTGTCGAAATTTTCAGCTCCTGAATAAAGATGCAATTCTCAAACCACCGCTCAAATCCTACATTGATGTGTGGCCAGTAAACTTTTTCAGACCCGAAACAGCCAGCTACTTTGATACTACTTGTCTCTTCATGCTACAGTTGGCATGCATCTTGACAATGCAGAACAGATGGAAAACCCATACAGAACTTCGCGTATTTCTTTGTGTGAAAGCAGTTACAGAAAATACTGCCATCAAGAAACAGAAGCTATCTACATTTCTTAGGCAGCTCAGGATTCAAGCAAAAATTGTGGTATGTTGGCCTGAACAGCTTTCTTTGGGAAGTATTATAATGAGGGAATCATTCCATAGTTCACTTCATTTGAAGTCATAGGTCCATGTTAGGAAATGATTATTAGAGTGGCTAGTTGAGACTCGAAAATCAAATCTTGGCTCTTGCAATGAAATAACTCACATAGTCACAAATGCATTTTTGTGTTGTAAAGGTAGGAAACTGAAAGCCTGACAGTGCATAGATTTTCAAACCAAGCTATCTGTGTGAAGTATGAATGTGGCAAAAAAAAAAAGAGAGCAACAGTTGTATTTGCAAAGCTGAGTGAGAAACAAAACAAAAGAACTGAAAATGAAAGAAAATAGGAAGACGAGTTTTCAGTCTGTCTGAATGTTCTTGCTAAAGTTAAAATTTAAATGGATATCATTTACATTGATAAATTTTTTTGTCATTTCAGGTTGTGTCCTTTGATCACTTATATCAGCACCTCCACTCTGACTTTGTTCTTGAAAAAGAGTCGGACGAACAGTCTTATGGTGAAGATCATCTGGGATATCATATGAACGAGTATGCAGAAGTATCTGATTCATATCTGCAAGCAGTCAACGCACTATTACAGGTAAGCTACTGAAAAGAAGTAGAGGTCCAACTTTATCCTGCCGATGGTTTGTGATAATGTGTCATCGTAGATAGTGATTAATGACATTGAATGCCACCAAATCTCTGACATAAAATCATGTCTCAACGTGAGGTAGGCCCAAACATCTTTCACAAATCACATGACTTTTGTTCCAGTGTTAGGATCAGTGATAAAATGGTTAAAAGGACAGATGGATCTTAGCCCTTTCACTCAGGGTCTCTAATTTATCTGTTATTCCAGTCCCTGCTGAAGAGTTGTACACAGTTTAGTCTCCCTTGACTTACTTTTTGACAACACAATGACCTACAGTTTACTGTCATACCCCAATCAAAGTTGCAGTGAGGAGGGAATGTATAGACTATTTACTGCAATCAAGCCAGCAGTATGGGCCATGGGGACCACACCATTGCTGGGATAGGACTCTCAGCTCAATGTGAAAAAGTTAGAAGTTTTGGAGTTTACAGCCAAGGCACAGTACAGGGTCCATGCGAACAGTCAAAGCTGTGTCAAGATGACAGTTCCGTTTCTTTATTCTACAGAAGCAGCAACACCAAATCTGTTCACACTATTCTCTTCCCCACAACTTTCAAATTTGAACTGTTTGTCCATATATATATAATATATGCATCTTGGTTTTGTAAATTCCTGTATTCTACAGTTACCTTTAATTATATTGAGATTGTTGTTTTCTTCCATTTCTTTCCTTGGATAACCATTTTTATCTTCTTGATTTATGTATTCTAGTGTAATTAATTTGCTATTCATAAAATTTTTCCTGAATCAGGAGAGCGTGATGGGTTTCTGCTTATCACTCAGACAAATTAATGCTGTTTAGGTCTATGCATACATGGTAATATAGCTGTTTTATTGTCGGAAGATTATTCCTCCATAGAGCTATGTCACTTTTATTTCTTTGTGAAACTGAGGATAATATTAATTCATCTGGTTCACCAAAATATAGGTATATCTGGCTTGGTCGGTAAGAATGACTAAAAATCTAGAATTAGTGACTTTTTCACCACAAGGTCTGTTAGTTGGCTGCTAGGAATGTTCTTGACTATTTTAGACAACTTTCAGTTTACTCCTAGCCAGCAATCCTATGTCAGACTGACACATTGGATTGACATATAGTTTGCTCATAGGAATGATATCATTCTTATGTGGATGCACTGGTCATGACATGCTGCTGTCAGTTTGAGGTAGGAAATTTACCCTTATGGTAACCCTGCCAAGCCTAGGGAAATCTTCTACAAATACTTGTCCATGATGGATTGACATAGGGATGCTTGCTGGATTGCTGCTGGTTTAATTCATGTTTCATGACAGTTTGTTCTTTTCTATTACCCTTCAGACTAATTCTGCCAGAGCTGCTGTAACGTTCCTGTATTTGCCACATCCTCCGGAAACACAAGACCAACACTCACGGTACCTGAGTCAACTAAGTGAGATGTCACATTTGTCTCATCCAACTGTTTTTGTCCATGGCCTTCATCCAGTGACATCTACAACACTTTAATTGGTTGTGAAAGAGATTTCCTCTTGTAGAAAAGCAGAGGGGTCATTGTACAATTAGTAATTTCCTGGCAACTATTATTTTTTTGCTTTTTTGACTGTATTTTTCAAAGTAGCATTTAACAATATTAATAGACATTGCCTTCCCAAAAATCTGTTGCAGATTGTTGAGAATTTAATATGTAATTGGACTAGATGGGAAGGGTATCATGTCTCTATTTGCACAGTTGTAATTATATATAAGGGCACCGACTGCATGCTTGAATTCATATGTCTCCCTTGTCACTTGGATTAGCCAGGGAATTCCATCTTTAGAGGTGGTGAAACTTGTCTCTCTGATGTGTAAACATTCATTTTCATCTTTTTCTTGATATCCTATGTTTGAAAGAGGCAGTGATTGTTGGACTCTGAGCCTGCTTATACTTCATTCACGTACAATTGGGAGTAAGATTTGAAATACTATGCATAGCTGTTACAAAATAGAAGAGAGAAAGGATGGAACAGCAATAACAGAAAACATTTGCCTGTAAAGTTTCTAGTTTTACCTATTCAAAAAGCTGGTTGTGACTGTGGTATGTGTTATGAGAGTATTTAGTATTTTGTATGAAGGAGCATAGAAGTGCAAACTGTGTTCCAATCACAGTGTGGGACTGTGAGGGAAAGTTGTACTTGTCAGCCTCTGAGGCCGTGGGACGATAGGCAAGTACCGAGAAAAGGGTATAAAACCCTGGGCCCGTCAAACGCCAAGCGCTGCACCTCTTCCTACAGTTGAAAGCAGGTGTATGAGGGTGGTTAAAAAAGTTTTACAAGTTGCCAGCTAGCAACAAATTCACAAAATTCAGACATGCAAAGTAACAGAGAATCAAACCTTAACAAGTATGCTTGCAAAAGAAACATTCATTTTTCAAAATAAGATAAGAGCATCACAGTGATGACATCATAGAAATGCCATGTGTTAAGCTGTGAGGCAAACAAGATGTAGTTTTCAATGGAAAACATTTGTTTCTATATTTACATGTGCTGTAAACTCAGGGATAAGATAATTCATGAAAATTTGCAACTCTTTGTTGAGCACCTGTATGTTCACACGACACTGTTTGTTGTTTGGTAAGAGAATTTAATAAATGAAGAAAAAGAGTTTCTAATGACCCCCGTTCTGGTTGGCCAAATTCTGCTGTGGATGAGAAACAGTTAATATTATCAGCCACCTTACTGAATAAGATCCACATTCATCTACACCGGAACTTAGTGAAATGTTTGGATTTTCGATTGGGTTGACACAAAAAATTATGCATGAAGAACTTTATATGAAAAAGTATGCACCTGATGGATACCCCATTTACTCACAGAAGAGCCAAAATGAGAGAGGGTGAGATGTGCCAATGAATTACTCAATATGTGTGAGCCCCATGGACCCAAGAGACTTACAGAACGGGTGATGAACCTGGATTCTATTCTTTGGGATCCCATCAAAACAAATAACCGTATGTGGATCGAGGAAAAAGGAGACAGGCCAGTCATATTGCGCTAAGAATTTCAAAGTAGGAAGGGACCTTCACCACCTTTTTCAACTACAAAGGTCCCCCAGTTGTCAATATTATGCCAGATGATACTACAATGACACTTGGTTACTATGTGCAAAAAGTATTGCCCCTAATGAAAACAGCTGTTGATAAGCAAAGACCAAGACAGGAACCTCATGTGTCCTACTCCTTCATGATAATGCAGCTGTGCTCCCCCTCCCCATCTCCCCGTAAAGCAAGGGTTACAACTCAGTGCCTTGAAGAGCAAGGAATCCAAGTTTTGCCTCATCCAGCCTACAGTCCAAACTTAGCACCCTGTGACTTTTGGTTATTTCCCACACTGAAAGATAAGCTTGCAGGGAGGAAATTTGAAGATCTACAAGAACTGGCAAAAGTTGTCAATTCAGAGCTGCACACCATACCAGAGTCTGATTACTGCAGAAGTGGCTGACAAGGCTAGATCATTGCATACAATGTATTGGGGAATACTTTGAGGGACTCTGAAAATTTCAGGTTCATGGGATTAAAACTTTTTGAATAATTACACAACTTGCAAAACTTTCTGAACCACCCTCGTATGTACTGTGTAGGAATAAATGTCTTTTATACCCTACAATAGACTTGTATTCTTCTTCGACAGTTACGTGCCCTTGATATTTTATAATACTGTTCTTACTAATTTTAAGATAATGATATCAGATGCTGTCTGATATTTACAATGAATATAGCTCTGTAACAGTAGATATGTTTTCTTTATTAGCATACTAGAATTTGGAAGTTGTGATACTGGACTCTATCATAATGATATAAGGGTCCTGTGGTTATGCTATTTATGTTATGTAAGATACTCAGATATTATAAGCTGACAGACCAGACAGTTGGCTCACTAATTGTTGTGTTGGATCAGTAATCATGATATTGGTGCATATTGAAAGTTTACGTTTTTAGATAGTATTGCTCTCTCTCTCTCTCTCTCATCTCTCTATCTCTCTCACACTTTCTTTCTCTCTCTCATGTTGCACACTTCACATTTTGTTTATTACCTTTACTCTTGATTATTTACTTTTAATATATCATGCTTGTCTTCTTAACTCATTCAGTGCCAGGCGGGTTTCCACGTTTGTGCCAGGCCCTGTCTGACCATATATGAAATATCTGGGGTAGGCCTACAATTTGTATAGTGCTAGGTGTGCTGCTTATTTTTGATGCAATGCACATGTTATATATATCAAAATGAAGGCAAACGGATATGGAACAATATTGTGCAGAGAAAAAAAAACAAAAAACAGTACAGTGAGTTCAGGCAGATGTATATGAGGGTGGAATTTCAAAGAGGAGATAATTTACAAGATATTTTTTGTACTCACCAGGTCATAGCCGGATTGTGTTGTTGTTATAAATGCATTATTCTATTAGTATTCAAAAAAGAATATCCATTTCTGAATACTAGGCACTTTACAAACTCACAATATTCCAGTTCTTTATGATTTTATGTACATTTTTGCAACATCACTGTCAACAAAACATTCCAAATTCTATAGAAAAAAATCACCAAAAATAGAGAAAATATACAACTGGAATCAAAACTGACGCTCTTTCCCGGGGCAGAAACTTCAGTGAGAGTTACCGTTACTGTAAGAACCTGAAAAAGTGTCACGAACGGACCTGAGAAATGAAATAAACCTAGATATGATATCGACGATATATCATCGATCGGCACAACTGTGGTAATCCACATCGATTGGCACGGAATGACTTAATTATGCCATGGGACATTATATTATGTTTGACTTGTTGTTATGCTATGTGACACTATGTGCTTGTTGTCAATTGTCATAATGTTATAAGACTGCGTCTCTCCCTCCACTTGAAAGCAGGTGTATGTACAGAGTATGAATCAACATATTCTTGTGCCCTACAATAGACTTGTATTGTTCTGTTAATAGTGTGAGCAGTTTTACCACTCTAGCACAAACCGTATGAATACTAGGGCGTAGCCAGCTGCAGTAACAAGTGAAACCCCAATCAACCACACATCTTGATCTTATTCAATGACCTTTGTTTTGTATGTATTGTCAAAATGTCAGATTTACTGATTTCATTGGTTGGAATGCCATAGAAGGGATTGAAAGTCTAATCTCTTGTGACAATATAATGTAAAATGTCAGGAATCATGAGGCAAGGACATATTATACTGAATGGTTCACCCTAGAACATTCCTCTTCCTGAAGAATGTAGGTCATTGCCTTATGTGTATTTTCATTTCATGGGTTCATTTTCTTTTCACATTCCAAAATATGTCTTTTCAGATGTACTGGGTGTTTTTTTGTGTGCGCTGTCCTGGGTAGGAGAGCAGGGTAATACTTTCTGATCAAAAAAGCTTTATCCTAGTCCCACTGACACTGAAAATGTAAACTGACTTGCACTGGTCACTGAATACCTGTCGTCGGCCAAGTTTCATGATGAAAATGTGAAACGAATGTTCATCTGAATTGAATTTGCTGCCCCTCTCATGCTGTTATGTATATATATACATGTATACCACAGAACTGTTATTAAACAATTTGACAATAGTTAATCTCTTGCCCCAGGGTCGTTTTTTAGTGATTGTTTGCGATTTTGTTTCAGAGAGAAAAAAATGTGTATTAATACTCATATTTTTGAGGTCTATTTTCTTTGGAAAAAATTTTCAATTATTTTTTCTTCATTTCAATTTAGGAGATTTATATTATGTGAACCTATTTAGAGGAAATGACCACTCTTTAGTTTCCTACATATTCCATTGAACTGGAACATTAAAGCTATAACGCATATGTAACACTGCTTTTTCTTTTAACTATTCAATGCTAGACATTGATATTACGGGTAATTGGTCAGGATTGTAGTTCATGATTTTGAATGAAAAGAAACACATCTGTTTGCTATTTCATTGGGTAGAGGATAGTGGACCCCGGGGTCTACCTATCTGTATAAGATAGGTGAACCCCAGGTGTACGTAGCGAAATAAGTAGGTTTAAGGATAGGTTGACCCTGGGCTGGGTTCATCGTAGTGAAATGTTTTAGGATAGCAGTTCTTAAAAGTGGTGTGTTCCGTAAGAGTGATGTTGCAAAAAGAAAATTCTGTTGTAATTCAGCAACAAATTCCAGTCATGAGTACTTATCTGGTGGTACCAGAAACTTGGTATTCAAGTCCACTCACTCAACCGCTGCACCATGGAGGTATGATCTCAGCCAACGTAGGTTTACTTGTGTGTACATCAATCGCCAATGACTACCCCAGCCCCTTTTTGCCTGATTACTCAATCTGACTACCGCCCATTGATACAAACTGACTAGACTCTCACGCCCCCCAGGTCCAACAAAACATGTAGATCTAGATAGATCTAGATCTATTGACATCCATGTCGCCATTCCAATGTTTGTCTTCTTACCCTGGCCTAACTTGGTGATGAAAGACAGCTTTTCATAGGTCTGGGGTCCACCTATCCTAAAACACCTATACTTCGCTAGGTACACCCCAGGGTCCACCTATTCACTTTGATTTCATTGATTTTGCCAATTATTCATAAAGCATGCAGATTTGAGCAGCACCATAAAGAAAATTATTGCTTTCAGAGGCCAGACTTATCCACAGTGCTGTGGCTGAAATGTTCCCATGTTTGGATGCTGTAACTGTGTAGGGATGCAAACAAAAGTTTACTTTGAGTAAGGCTAGATCCATCATCAACATCCTTCGAAATACAGCTGTATGTTTGTTCTGATTTTTTTTTTAATTAAAAAAATCATTTTTGCTAGAATAAATGATTCACTGTCTCATATATTGCATCTGGCTCCAGCAGCTGCCAGTGCAAAACCCCTTCATTCCTGCATATGGGAAAAGACATTATATATTTTAAATCAAGTGATAAAGCAAAAATAGTTAAAATGAACATGCACAACAGAATTATATTGGGTTGCTATTGCATTGAGGAGTTTTGGATTTAAATTAACTCAGTTTAATCAGTCATGTTGCCTGTGTTTAATAGACTTGTGACGTAAAGTTACTTTATTATGATGATTACTAATACAATGATAGTAATTTTTCTCTTCTGTAAATAGTTGCTCCAGAGCTGCTTTATGCTTACTTCACAACATCCTGTTCTGAGAAAATTACTTGTTAAGTTTTGTAGCTAAGCTTTACCAAGTGTTGGAACAACATTTTAACATTTTAACCCTTAGAAGATCGCAGATGACAGAATCGATTCCAATTATTTTACAGTGAAAAAGATGGTAGGGCTGATCATGGGTGTGATTGTGTTGTAGAGAAAAAGACAAATGGGCCATTTATTGACCCATTGGAAAGCAGTTGTGATTAGTGTCATGGTCTCACAGCCAATCAGAATGCTTGTTTCATAAAATCTATGGATCTGTACATATCAATGGCAGATCTTGCTGCTGTTGTAAACACATCATTTTGTGTTCTGTGAACCCCGTCTTTCTAGATGGGTAACATCCAAAATATCCCTGTCTCCAAAGGGTTAAGATTTACTTCACAGGATCAACAGAATATACTTTGTATTCCATCCTATGGCCTTGTCTTAAGTTTTTAAAAAGTGAGAGTTAGACTAAGCAGTACTGGGGTGATGAAATGTTTTTTATAATGAATATGCCTGTAATAACTTTTAGACCAGGATTGTCCAGTGTATGGCTTATTGGCCAGAATCCAACCTATTGACGACTTTTATCCATCTGTCCAGGCTGTCTATATCCCGTTTTCCATAACAAATTTGAGAATATTTTTTTTTTAAAGAAGATTTTTTCGGGCTAAAATCCACCAAGTTCATTCTGTTGTGCAATATTTTAACATGGTAAAATTGAGTGGCTTGAGGTGGCACTAAAATTTGCATCTGTAGCTGTCATTCAAATGACTGGACAACCCTGCTTTAGACTTCAGTTCAGTATTTTTTTTCTCATATGCATTCATTTATTTCTTTAGGTTCATCACATCCCATATCACATATTTTTATGCTATGACTTATTTTCCTGAACTTGCATATATATATATGATATATTTATTTATTTAACGTACATTTTTTTGCTTTTGTCTTTTCATCTGAAAGTTTTTTTCTTAAAAAATAAACAAGGCATAAACAGATAACAGATAATGTTTCGAATCATTTCTTTTTAGTTTGGAATGTATGTAGAGGAATGAGTCATATGATAGATTTCTTTTGATTGACCTTCGGGTGCAGCTAGATTTTAGCATCTTTCCAAAAACTTGTCTCAAATATATGTACTTATGTAATGTTTGAATTATATTTTCAGTGCCAAACATACCTTCATAAAATTCTAAAGTGCACTCAGTGCCTTATGTAATTAAGTGTGTGACAATGCAAGGTATAATTGCTCTCTTTAAAAAAAAAGCTATATTTCTGCTTCTAAATACTGTTTCATATAAAAACAATTACCGTATTTAAGTTCCAGGAGGTTAAGTTTATTAGCACCAAGCCTGCCGGACTTCTAGTTCTTAATTTTCGTTCATCAAATGTGTGACTGGCTGCGGGGGTGTTCTCTGTCTCTCTCTCTCTATGTGTGTATGCTTCAATGCCTGTAAATATCTAAGACACATGGTGTGTGACTTTAGTTCCAATCAAATAACCTATCTACCTGACTGTGTTGAAGTTATTGCAGTTACATGTGTATTTGAATTTTCAGTGAAATTGCAAATTTCAACTCGTTTTTCTCAATTTGACTATTTTGGACATAAAATATTCTGGTTTGCCAACCCTCGATGAATGAATGAATGAATGAATTAATGAATGAATGAATGAATGAGAGAGAGAGAGAGAGAGAGAGAGAGAGAGAGACAGAGAGAGAGAGAGAGAGAGAGAGAGAGGGGGGGGGGTACTTTTGCGACCACCACTTTTCCCTGTTATAATCCCTCATAAATTCAGATAGTACACCCTTTTTTACCTAGAAACATAAAAGGTGCTGTATCAGGAAAAAGTGGTTGTGAAAGAACTGATCTATTAATATAATTTTGATGACGGATTGCTTGATTATGACAGTCTCTTTGTCTTTGGCAGTTCATCATCATCATAATAGAGCTGGAGGGTGAGTGTATCTAAAATGTTGTGATTACGCGACCCAAAAATATAAAATTTTGTGTACCATTGTTGGGCGCTTAGTTACGAGGACATAATGTCCCTTTAGTCCCGAATAGTGTTTAATATTTCTTGACTGTTGTTCTTGTTTGTTCTGTACCCATTTTCTGAAAAACTGGAGATCTTTTAGTATGTTGAAGAGGTATAACAAATGCCCACTTTGACAGTTGTTTGAAATGCCTTGTGGTACTTATGAAGCTGTTTCACAGTTTCGAGGTGCAAAAGTTTGACGTCGAATTTCTCAGTTGCGCAAAAAGAAGAGTTGGAACAAACAAGAACTAAGGTCGCGATTTATTTACAATTTCTTTTTCTAGCTGCAAAAATGAGACGCATTTCAACGAGTAAAAAGGAAAAGTGTGAAAGGAAATCTTGTTCTTCTCCTTGCTGTACACATTGCTTTGTCATATCTCTGTAATTCTGCCTGAAATTGTGGAGAAACAATAAGTTCTATTAGCCTTTTGCATCGAAACCGTTTATCATTATTAATGTGACTTAGATCTAGATCTCTAGGTAGATTTGGTACAAACAATGCACAAGATTTATCGTGCTTGGATTGGCTACTATTTTAACGTGATCTCGAGATTGTTAATACAGTTTTTGAACAAAAGTTGTCTAAAAATATAGTGAATTATTTAATGAAAGGGATTGCATTGAGCAAAACAGTTCTACGTGTAAAAAATTGAAAGATGTCGGTAACTTTAACCTTTCAAACACTTTGCCGGGAATTCCAAAATCTCCCACTACATATTAGTTTTATGTAAAAAAAAAAAAAAAATTATGTTTCTGATTCAAGAAATCTTTCTTAGATCTGAAGAGAGAAGGTTAATCATTTCTGTTATTCTTTTACTTGAAAATCAAAGCGAATGTCAAGAATATACTATGTTAGAGGAAAACAAAGCAGTGTGGATTGTTTTTTTTTTCAGCTCAAAAATGTTTCAAGCTACCAAGGCAAATGATGAGAACCTAGAGAGATCCCCAATTTTCTTTCTTTATTCAAATAAGATGCTAAAAATCTTTAATCATATTTCTAATGATCACGGTACGGTAGTAATCACATGACAAAAGAAGAGTTATACAAAATGCATAAAAAGTGTAGGGAAAAACCAAATGGATTCATTGTTACAGGTGCGCTCGTATAATACTAGTGAGAAGTACAATGGGAAAGATAGAATTGATCTTATTTGACACCATCTATGAGTAAGATTCAGCTATGTGTACAAGGTTCTAATTTTCATCCTAATAAATATAAATTATATTTTAGAACTGAATCAAAATCAGCCTCGCTGTTTCAACGATTTTGGCAGAGTAAAATGTAGAAAATAACAGTTTCTTTTTCCACGTTTCTGAATTCACTTTCTATTTAGAATCAGCATTCACACGATTGAGTGGTTCTGTTGCAGTTCTTACATATCTATGCACGTAGATAGAAAGAAAAGTGAAATTAGAATCTGCTGTTCTGAATTTTTTAGCACGGAATGGCTTTAGAACGGTTCCTATATTTTATTCCAACTTCCGTTCTAATTCATTAATGAATCATGCAAGGGTTTAAGACTAACTCTAACAGTGTGTTCATTACTTCATTCGAAGCCCACCCCGGTTTATATGATACTCAGTTTCTTATCCACTTATTTCTCTTAGTTTTTCTTTTCCTCGTCTGTTTTTCTTCACCTTCAAATAGATTTATGATTATAAGCGCGAGAGCCAAAATTTCTTCATCGCTCAAGCCGATTCGCCGGCACTCTCGTTTTGTTAGCGAGATCACGTCATATTTTTTTTCCTTTGTTTATCTCCGTTGAAACGATTCGAGAGTATAAGATAAACTGGAAAAAGCGCATTCACACTGGTAACTTAAAATGGCGCCAAAATATTAGAAAGTAAAATCAGAACCATTTTACGCACTGTTGAAACACAAAAGAAATTCGGAAATGGAATTTCAGAATATATCAACTTCTAAAAAGGGGGAGGACATTTAGATATGTTATTAGAACCGCGTACACATAGCAGTGTTTTTGTAAAAACAGGCATGTCATATATATATTCCATAAAAATGTGTATGCAATGTATGTGGAAAGGGGGGGGGGGGATCAAGTAATAAGATTATGTACATGGTAAGGATCTCTGATCACGTCTAAGCTTCCAGTTTTTATTATTTTGTCATAGGTTTGTTTACTTGCATCATTCTTTCCTCCATTGCTTGATAAATATGAATATAATTAAATAAAATAAAAGATCGATGAAAAAATAATTATATATGTAGGCCTAGGTCTCTTTCTTCACTAGGTAAAACAATCGTGATCAGAATATATCAAGAATTTATACGTCTTATATAATTTGTATTAAATGTCTTGGAAAATACACAGGACTTTTCTTCTCGTGACAACAAATCAATATTCGCAAGCAAATGTCTCGATTATTGTTTAGAATTTGTGGGAACTGCATAAAAAGTTTTAAAAACTGCAATAGTAAAGAATAATGCAGCACAATTAATCCTTAAGAAACGGAAAAAGGGATCATGCATCACCCTCTAGTGCAGAGCTTGCACTGGCTACCGGTAGGAAAACGAATAATGTATAAGCTGGCTACCCTGTGTCACAAATGTACGTACAAAACACACAAATTTATTTGACTGAATTTTTGACTCCCTATGTACCATCATTGCATCTTAGATCATCTGCTAACACTAAAAAGTTTAAAATTCCTAAGATGTCGCGTAATATGACCATGGGTTTTTTTTTTTTTTTTTCCAAGGACCTCAGATTTGGAATTCTCTGCCTCTGTCTTTGAAAGAGAATGAAAATTTTATGACTTTTTTTTTAAACATCAGCTGAAGAGTCATCTTTTTACATTCTGAGTGTCCATTTTCTGTTTTTTCTGGAGTATGCCTGTGTATTGTGTGTGTGTGGTTATATGATACAAATGTTGTAAAGCGTTCAGAGCCTGGTTGGTAACAGGGTGAAGCGCTATGTAAATGCTGTGTATTATTGTTATTATTATTATTATTATTAAATGTCTGGGATAATATGTAGGTCACTTTCTTCACGAGGACAAATATTCATTTAAAAAAAATACCTAAACCATTGTCTGAGGATTTGTGGGAATTGTGTGCGTAGTTTTAAATATGTGGAAAAACGATGTAAGTCTCTTTTCTCACCAGGATGAATAGATGTCATCAGAAATATTGCCCTTTATGTCAATGTCATCTGTAAAATCAACGACGTACAGTGAGCCCGGGTGGTCCTTCTTTGGGTGGTCTTATTTTTTTGAAAAGCAATTTGTCTTCGACCGCAGGCGGAACATTCAGCTTCCTAATCCTCTCTGCTCTGTTTGGGCCCGTGCCCACTGCATCTGACACCACCACGAATGCCAAAGTGGCCAGAGGTAATGGCTTTGTGGAAAGTTCGTCCAGAATATCAAGAGAGTCTCTGTACGTATGCTCTACCAACCTCTTCCGTAAAGGTTTATCTTTTGTCAACTGATTGACATCAAACCATGTAAGAAACCTGGTTTTTATAAAATATTTGGCAAGCTTAGCCCCACCGATGAACAGAGCAGCATGCAATGGTGTGTGAACATCCTTATATACTGGCCCCATTACAAGAGAAGCGTCTGGACAGTTTCTGTTATCAACAGGTCCTAACCCAGCAGCAATCAGTGCGAAAACCAATATTATTTGATTGGTAAGGATAAAATAAAGCGGTGCAGTAGATCTCATTTCAGGCAAGACGCTCCCGGCGTGTAACAGATGACCTGCACATAGGATGCCTTCCCCTTTCAAGTTATAGTAATTGTTTAGGAGAAAATACAGGGCTACTGTTCTTGGAGGCCCAAGTTGACTCATAGCGTTCATTTCAGCTCCATTGTCTAGGAGCTCAATCACAGCAGATAATCTGGGTAACATGGCTGCTGTCATAAGTGGGGTGAAACCTACATTGTTCTCATAGTTGATATTGGCTTTGGCTTTCAAAACTTCTGTCAGGATTCTTGACGACGGGGATGTTTTAATAGACCATACCACAGCTGTATCTCCATCTGCATCTTTCCAGTTTATGTCTGCACCATGGTCTACCAGAAGAGGAATCATCCCGGCCTTCCCATACTCGACAGCGCACATGAGAGCTGTTTTCCTATCATAATTCTGATAATTTAAATCTGACCCCTTGAACTTTTCGTGCTGCAATAAACACTGAACCATTTGAACTGCCTGACTATCAATAGTGTAAAAAACAGCTGTCTTCCCTGCCATATCAGCTGTATTGACGCCAGCGCCGTAATTCAATAAGACTTTAACAGTATCCACAAATCTTCTCCGTAATGCCATCATGAGAGGTGTGCAACCATACACATCCTTTACGCCAGAGTCTGCTCCATGTTTTAATAAAACTACAATAACATCTGGTCGTGGCGATGATTTGCTTTCAGGTTCTTCTCGGAAGTTCCAAAATGCAACGGCTGCAAACAGTGCGCTATTTTATATTTCCACAAAGCGATTCACATCTGCACCCCGTTGTATTAAATGCTGAATAACCTGTGTGTTTCTGGATTCCATCAAGGGGGTAGTGTTTTTTTCTGATATCGAATTCACGTCAATTCCTTTATTGAGTAACAGATCAATGATTTTGAGATTTCTTCCCTTGACCGCGGATTCTAAGGTCTTTCTGGCCTCGGATTTTCGATTTCCAAACTCAGAATACTCTTCTTCACAATTTTCAACAAGGAAATCAAAATAAGTCATTGTGTCTTTTCTCGCCGCGTATTTAATTGCCTTGTAAAAATTCATTCTTGCTCCTCTTTGCAGTAATAGTTTTGCACACTCTATGTGTGCATTTGTCAGCGCTGCATGCAATGGTGAAACATTGTAATTAGGTGTGTTGAGTGTGTCTCTGAAACGTTTATACTTAAGCAGTAGTTCTATCAAATCACATCTACCTTTAGCAGCTGCCATGACTAAAGGGGATTTCTTTTTATCGTCATCAGAAACTGTGGCTTGTGATGACCCGTGTTCACAAAGCATCTGCAGCACCTCATAGCTGCCAGTGTCCAAAGCTCTCTCCAACAATAATCTAGTGTAATTGGGAAAGTTAATAAAGCTAACAGTTCTTGCAATAACTTGTGTATCACTGACAAATCAACTGAATCTACAGGTTGAAAGTCTAGCATGAATATTGCAAGCACTCCGTAAATAAGATCATCGCATATTTTTTTCTCGTCTAGTGAGATTTCCAACGCTTTCAAATCACGTAGCAAGGCAGCCAGCAATAGTGCCCGACCTTTCTCTTCAAGGTGATCTTTACAGGTTTGAAAAAGTGCGTCACGGTCCATCTTTTGTGAGCCTGTCCCATGTCTGTTGGGTAAGGTATCGACCAGTTCGTTTAATTCACCCGAATCTGGTATATTTTCATGATTACGGGGATCGAGCTTTTCGGCCATTGCTAGTTCTGTATGAGTTCGATGACGTTCCGAAATAGTCCTATTGCGATGGGCTGATTCAGATCTCGAAACCCTACGTGTGTTGGCTTGGTCTGATTTCCATATGCGGCGTGTGATGGGCCGATTCTGATTTGGATACTCGGCATATGATGAGGTGATTCTGATCTGGACACTCGGAATGTGATGGGCTGTCTGACGTCTGAGTAGCTGTTGACATCTGGTTTTTTCTGTAGTGAGTGCTCTCCTTCTCAGCGTCCAATCCTGAAATGCAAAGTGGTCACGAGAAGAGGCCTGTATATGGCCGGCAATTGGCAATAAAATGCATTATACAGAAAATCCAATACTCTTAACTTATTATCTTTTACATTATGTGTTCAAAACAATTGAGTAAGAGATTAAAAAAAACATCCGTCAACTGGCGTTGAATGTAATCCAATCACCAAGAGTACATTCAAGACTTGTCCATGTTTGGCACCGCTTACCGACTAAACTATATAAAGATGAAGCTTCATAATTTTGATATAGATTACAATAAGTGATACACAGATCTCAACGCCACCAGTGATAACAGCTGATACCAGGACGTCTATTTTTGCAAAAATATAATTGAAGAGGTTAGAATTAGAAGGGGTCTAAATACCACTGGATCTAACTTAAGTACCATTTGTACTTAGAGCTCTTGTAATTTTAACCCCCTTTAATAAATTGAGGAGGCTAGAATTACAAGGGATCTAAGTGTCCATGGACGGTGGGGGGGGGGGGTTGGCGAGTAATGATCGCTGGAAGAGTTAGCCTCAAAAGATGAAGCTAATTCGTTTGCGACATCATTTTCCTCCTCTGCGAGAGATGCACCCTACTTTTGAGTTGTCCGATACCAGAGGTGGTAACAGAGCATCTAATTTTCTTGACCATTTTCCAGATTTTCTTAAGTGGAGTGCGGATATTGATCTGGGATATAAAGTTTCTCCATCTCTTGCTTTCCCTGATCATCCTACGGGTTTCTGCTCTTTCCTGTTTAAATTTCGTCATACTCTGAGAGTTTGGATTGCGTTTAAGTTCGCGGGCCTCAATGGTCCGTTTGCAGTCCTCCGTGAACCAGGGTTTTGTCTTTACCTGGAACCGCAGAGGTCTTAGGGATACAGGTTTGAGGAATCTCCAGGAGTAACTCCTGGAACTGCTCGACTCTGTCCACTGTTGGGAGTGACTGCTTGCATTTTAGGTCAAACTCTGTCCAGTTAACTCGGGCAAGGTCTTACCGGGTCGGCTGGACTGCTGGGTGTGGTTGGTTGGGGATGAGACAAATTGGGAAGTGGTCCGATCCATGAAGGTTGTTCAGGACAGACCACGAGTAATCTAAGGAGAGTATCGGATGGACTAATATGAGGTCTATATTGGTTAGACTGCCTGTAGATTGGTGAAGATAAGTTGGAGTTCTGTCATATAGAAGTAAAATATCTGTCTCCCCAAGGCGCTTCTCCAGAACCTTACCGAGGGGGTTGACCGTGGAGTTGCCCCAGACGGGACTGTGTGCGTTAAAATCTCCAATTGTAATATATTGGGGGAGGAAGTTGTTCTATGAGATCTGTAAGGTCGGTTTTAGAGAAGGGAATAGGCAGTGGAAGTTATACAGAGCATAGAGTGAAAGGTTTACTAGCTGTGAGTTTTACAGCAACAGCTTGGAGGTTGGTAGTTAATTGGACAGGTCTGTGGAGAATTTTCTGATTTATTTTTATGGATGTTCCTCTGCTTAGCCCGCTGGTACAGCATGGCAGTGGTAGGCTGTGTTGCTTCTAATGGTAAGCGGGGTATTGGGTGGTAATTTTGTTTCCTGCAGGCAGACTGCAGCTGGCGGATGTACCAGCTGATACCGTTCTGGTAGATTTGCCCTAAGGCCTCTGCAGTTCCATTGAATTAGCATTGAGTCTGGGCTGGTCATTTGATTTTTCTTGGTTTTATGGTGGGTGTGTTAAATTTTTTTACGCGGGGAGTTCTGTTGTCTCCCCTTTTCAGGGGAAGAGGGGTTTGGGGGAGAGGGTGATTTTACTCCAGCCACATTTTTAAAAATAAGATGAGGGACCCACTGAACCTGATATGCCCCTCCTCCCCCAAGGCCCAGATCCGGTCCTGCTTCATGCAAATTACCATTTCCACTAGATATAGTACTATACTTTGCATTGGTAATGAAACTATTTCCAATGATGGAGTTACAATATTAAAATAATTCAGAAATTGCTACAGTGTATCACGGCCATTACACACACGAACGACAAGACAGGATTAGGCAGTCTAAGGCCCAGTGCAAAAATTTCGGGATACGGGCCTTAATGTATAGTTAAAATAATAATATAACTACACTACCATAACTACGGTCCTTATCCTGAAAGTTTCCCTGAGCCAATAACTTTCTATTGTTATTGAATTACTACAAAGATGCTAGATTTAATAAGATGAGGTAACTAGCACGTTTAGCGCGCAAAGATTCCGCACCCCCAACTAGCGGCGAATGCACGGAATTCATGAACAATGCCGCATTTTGCAAAGACAAAATAGGGAAGACATGAATTTTATTCACTGTCCAGCTATCGCTGCAGGCTTGTCTGAAGTCACGTATTTTGTAATTATAACTTCAGTCGCTGTAGGGAAACGTTGGTTTTTGTCGCAGTAGCTCTGAACAAATCCACATTATTAATTTGTCAATTGTATCGTGCATTTCTTTTCATACAATGCGCCACTGGCCCCTCTCCCGATAGGTGCGCAAACTGTGTGCACGGTTTTCTTAAAGGCGTGAAGAAGGGAGCGACTTATCTAATGGTATTTAGTATCTCTGATTACTGTAAAATAAATATTCCTTACGTGGAACAACTGTCATATGACCAAGAATGTTGGTTTCTTCAATAGTTTCTTGAATGTTCATGTCATTGCAGTTTCAAAGTGTGCCGTACGTAGATTCGATATTATATTATGCTCACGTTCAAAATTAATATTCATTTTACGGACTGTTATAATATCACAATGAATTGTACACGGAAGAAATTAACACTGGTTCGATCTTTGTGTAATGACATCTAATATGTTTGTTTCTCTCTACGTTCATTATGTGGTATGCCTTACCTTACTTTTCACATTGGACAAGCAACTATTCACGTAAGGATTTGACATGTCGTCGCTGGTACGGCAAAGGGGCGCATCGGGCAAAACCTAGTTTTGAGCCACAGCGCTTTGAAACTTTGGGAGTCTTAAAATTGTGGTAGCTCGCTTATTTCTGGCTCGATCCGAATAGTTTTTGCTGTTGCGATGTCTGTGGCAGGTTAACTATTATACTGATATCTTGTTTTTGTGATTTTATTAGTATATAAGCCAGTAGATAGGATGCGCCCCTATGCCATACCACGTTTTGGCATGGATGTCCCGTTGCGCCCCGCGACGGCCCGATGCGCCCCTATGACATGCCACGAATGGGCTCTGTTCGCAGGTTACGCCCATACGCAGTAGAAAGAGTAATAATAAAATACTGACAGAATGTATTCTGAATTCGACTTAAAACACACAACCAACCTCCAAAGCAAGGAAAAGAAAGAAAAGAACACAGAACAGCAACATCTCGCACTTGAAGCATAAAGGAAAGGCCGGAACAAGAAGTTTACAAGAATAAACCAATTTTATTAATTAAAAAAAAAAATCTGCATGCCATTATAATAAAGGTGTGACAGTAATTTAAGAACTAATTAATTATCCAAATGCGATGATAACTAAGGCGATAACAAGTAAGATGACATGAAAATTATTAAATATGACATAATGACACAATGACAGTGACAGCAAATCGTAACTTATGGTGATGTTGACGATGAATGCAGTGAAGATTACATTATTTATTACAAGTTTCTTTTGAATACTGATCTGCTGTAAAAAGGCATAGTGGTGCAGTTTTAAAGAAGAACACAACAACTTGACAGTGTAATTGATATTAACAGATACCTAGCCCTTCTATGAAAAGGCTGGCTCCTGACACAATATTATTAGAGCAGCAAGAGATGATGATGACGATGACGATGATGGCGTCGATATTGATGATAATAGCTTGTATATTGTACTGCAAATGGGTTGCTCTGTAAAGTGGCAACAATAGTTAAGACATTAAAGACATATTATTTTAAGACATAAAATGATAACAGAGTTTATCACAGTGACAATGGTGCTTAATGTTCGTTTGTTGCTGATGATGGTAGTGTGATTATCGCTTCTCAGTCATGAGGTAAAGACAGGTAGAATCGTTTATGATCTGGATTGCTTATAACTGGGGTAGGTCCATTGCACAGTGCAGCAAGATCCTTATATTTGCCTTTGGAGATCTTAGGAGAAGCCTCTATTAAAGTTGGTGCGACCTCGGGTTTCCTTCTTGGTGGTAAGGTAATTGTTGCGAAGGATTCCTGCAGGTGAGAGGTCTTGAATTCAATTTTATCCAGGGTGTCCTTTCTAATCTTTATTTGCATGAAATCGGGCCAAGATATTGGCATCCCCTCATCTGATTTTCTAACACGCAAAACGCCTGATGTACCAGAAGTGGCCTTCCAGTCTATGATGTCATTAGTGTGAATTTCATTCACTATATATGGTTTCTTGCGTGCTGCAGATTTAATTATGCCGACCAGTTCGGAGGGCACCATGATACTTTCAATTCTCTTATAAGCAGCTTCCACAACAGAATGCATTGAATCTCCCTCACTTTGACCATGATTTTTTTCGAAAAAGTGCATGGTCACAGACTGCAGAGATAGGGATGATTTCAGGAATGTGCGAATCATGGCTGGTAGAATTGAATTTTTATTTTGTCCGACGCAGCCATCTGAAAACAAAGCCAATTGTTCCGTACCCGCAGCATCCACATCTTTCAAATACCGGTAAAGACAAGAGGCTATCTCATTTGCCCCCCTCCCAGCTAGGCTCTCGTTCCAAACAAAGCAGTAACCTTGTCCTGACATTGTCTCAAACACTGTGAAGTTGTAGTTAGCAAGACGTCGTTTGTAAAATATTTCTCCCCGATTGGATTTTGGTAAATATAGTACTTTTTCCAGATCAAAGATGGCTACCTGGAGTTTAGGATCTTCTTTGGCTTTGCTCTTAAGGGCAGAGAGATGAGCTCTGGCTGCCTCCTTTTCTTTGATGTGTCCAGTAAACGGAGTTTACTCTTCAGTCTCGACGGTCCTGAAGAAACTTTGTGACAACATTGATGAGAGTGACTCATCACCTGACCCCGAAGAAATTTAATCTCCCAGAAGTTGACATAAGGGAATTAGAACCTTGTCATTCTAAAGGGTCGAGGAGTCATCATGAGGGCGGTAAATCACCGCATGACGGGTCAGGTCCGCCTACCGTCAGATACGGAAAAGAGAGACGAATAATTAACTTTCCGATCATACTTTTCAATCGTACTGGACAAAAATGAGTTTTTGTTTGTTTGTTTGTTTGTTTTATTCTTGTTGCTGAAAGCATCGTAAAAATCTACTTAAATAATATCAGAACTGGGTTTTGTCCACAACTGGTGGAACCAAATAATTTATTATGGAAACTTGTGGCATTACACAAAGTTTCATTATTTTTGGTCATGTAGTCGCAGTGTTTTACACATTTTCGTGTTCACCCTCTAGCTCCAGCTCCATTATAACAAATAATAATGATGATTTTGATCGTTTGGATTTGTTGACGCTAGTCCTTTTTTGGGAGTAGATTTTTTAATGAGTATTACAATGGTTTGATCAGATCTCTGAATTCACCAAAGGATGTCACTGTTATTTGGAATGTGTAGCTTACTGACTCAATTTCAGGTTGCCTTTTTTAGGTAGATTCAGTGGCTGCTGAACCATTTAAATTGCACCAAACTAGGATTTAAATTTGATGTGTTCATTTCGTGAAAGTCTTATTGTTTTACATGTAATGCAAAATGTATATATGAGCGTGATTCCTTTTTCCAAATGATTTAGCTAATTAAAAAATATTTATGAAATTGTGCCTGATATTTTATCTTCGTTACAGATTGTCGGGGAAAGCCACCAGTTTTTATCGTGTTGTTCAATTTATGTTATATTATAAATGATTCTTTGCTTTGCGCAGTCATGTCCCAGAATAAAAATCTGCCCTGAAAAATGATAGCTGTCCATCTGTTTCTAAATATATCTTCGATATATGAATATCAGTCGTTCTGAAAATGAGCAGATTTCGTGTTTCAAAGTCAGGGGGAAATGCAAGGAATTTTAAATAAGTGCTTAAGAGTTTTTGTAAAAATGATAAAGATTTTAATGAGAAAGAATATTACGTAGACATTATGAAACTAATCTCATTTAAAATATTTATCTACTTAGGTCAAGATCTTGTCCCGGTTTGTAGAAACTCGCTTTTAAAATCGATGTTTTATGATCGTAAACATATCAGGTATGACACCAAAAACTGAATAACGGCATTGCATGTATCGAAGAGACTAAAAGTTCTGTCTAATAATTTGTTGGTAAAGTCAGTTGATTCGCAGCCGTTGACCTTCAACATATGTATGTGGAATGTGTGCGTGTGTGTTTTCTGTGTGTGTGTGTGGAACGGGAGATAATAACATTCATAATGATAATTCTTTACCGTTCATGAGCACAACAGTATCGTGTTGATCTGTATTTAGCCCTTTTTATTGTTGTTTGTGTGTACGTATGTTGTTTTTCTCTGAAATGATACACCAAAATCTTGATAATGTATAGAATTTATTGAAGTTTTGTTGAATTATCTGTCACCTAGTTATATATTTTACATAAAAATCACTACCCTTTTATTAGAATTTCCACCTATTCATTATTCATCAAGGGGACAAGGTGGTCTAGAGGCAAGGTGCTCGCCTCTCATGCCAAGGGTCCCGGGTTGCAGTGCAGGCATGTTGGAAACTGGGATTTTTCTCATATTTTCAAGTCCCTGATCCTATTGGGGGATAGGATCGAGTACCTAGTCTTCTCGGATGAGGAGGAAAAATTCGGACGTCCCCTGTGCACGTTGCGCACGTTAAAGATACCTTGGCAGTTGGAAATTGTAAAGAGCAGGCCGAACAGGCCGCTGCCCGGGCAAAATTGAAATTTATAGATTAAAATTTATCCATATCATCCCCCCACCAGCAACAACAAATTTTTTTTTATTCATTATTAAATATATATTATTATTAATAAATATTCAAATATTATTTGAGTTGTGAGTTGTGAACTGCACCTTACAGGCTGCGTTACAATTTGCTCTGAGATAGAGAGAAGCAGAGAGAGAGAGAGAGAGAGAGAGAGTTAGCGAGACAGGGAGAAAGAAAGAAGCAGTGAAGTGTGTTGAGGGCATCGCAGGCGCTCCATTCTGCTCTGTGGTTGACATGTTGTTTCTGAAAAGCGCATAGAGCATTTTAAATGGATATGCGCTATATAAATGCCATCCATCATTATTATTATTATTATTACTGAACTTGAGTCATAGAATATTATGTAATTATTCAACGTAATACAGGTTATTAGATTATGTAAATAACATTTATGAACCGCGTTTATAATCGCGCAAGTTGTGGACATGACAGTGAAAGAAGGAATGGTCCGTCTCTGTATTCTAAGTCTGGGGTAACATTTTCAATATATACTTTTTTTTTCTTGGGGGGGGGGGGGTTAGGTAATAAGTATCGGGTGCAAATGCCAAGGGCCAGACCGTGATCCTCGATAAACAAAGACGTGGACTATCGAAAAAAAAAAATGTGTCCATGGCAAGGATCTCTGATCACTTCTCAACTTATTTAATGTAGGTTTGTTTAATTGCAACATTCTTTCCTCGCCTCTCCATTGCTTGCTAAATATATTAATAATAAAAATGATAATAAAATAAAATAAAACAAAATAAAAGCCAAACAAACAAAAAATAAAATAAAATTACATGTGTAGGTCTCTTTATCCACCAGGAAAAGTTCATTCGTGACCAGAATATATCTTAGCCGTTAAAAAGAATTGTAGGACTTGTATAAAGTGTTTAAAATGTCTCGGTGGGAAAAACACTGGACCCTTTTCGCGTGGGGACAAATAAATATTTGTAATCTGATATCTCAGTTACTGCTTAGAATGTGTAGGAACTGTAGAAGTTTTATAAATGTTTGAAATAGTAAGTAGGTGTCGCGGTGTGGGTTACATGGGGATATTTCGACTGACACTCTTTCGAGGTCCGCTCCCACAATCGACGAACACACAAAAATAAATACTTGCACTCTAAAAACTAAATAAATCAATTGCTTTCAATTTTAGCAGAACTGTAGGGCAGTTTAATTACAGGAATTAATATAACAAATATAATTATAAATATAAATATCAATTCAAAGGCAACTGAATCTAACTAATGGAACTACAGCTTTTATAAAGACTAACGAATTCAATCTAACTACTTGCAGGTCACATGAGTTATATGGCAAATAGAATCCGCGCACGTGGCGACGGATATAACAGTTTAAATTCTAATAATTCAATGAGACATGTTATGATATGGACATTTCCTCTAGACACGCCATGGAGAATGCTTGTACAACCATGCGTTGTCTGGCGGTAGCTCTGAAACTGTCTTCAAAAGTAAGTAGAACGGTTCACTTTCATCATTACAAATTAGTATAGACTCTCACCATGCGGCCCTCACTGGGAGTGAGAGCGCTGGATGTAAACGCTGTGGGTTTATATCAAACCAAGTAGCTTAGGCTCTGGAGCTTTAAATCAGGCCCCTCACAATGGACTGCTCAACTGCGTCTCTATGTCTCTCATCTGGCTGAGGACTATCGCCGACCACCTCGTAAATGGATTTTCTACATGTGGCCCAGAACTAAGTTCTGTATGGCCTTAAATACTGGACTGCATCTGCAGCTTACCGTCTAATTCTTGGATGGTGATTGGTGCAACCACTTCTAGCTCAGCTGCCGAACTCAGTTATTTTAAGTAACAGCCCTACGCAACGACCTTGGGTCGACATCAAAGGTCGAATTACTCAAGACAACAAAATGTAATTTTATAGCAATAAATTCTTAACATGTTCAAAACCCCGAGCTTTTACTCTGGATCACGGTATTTCTGTACGTCAACAGACGTCTCAATAACATTTAATTCCTACTCACCCCTTCCCTCTTTACTAAACCTAGTTCAAAACAAGAGATGTAAAAAGTGCTCAGTCATGCACACCTACGCTGTCCCTCTATCCTTCCCCACCTTCTGTCTACCTATCAGGGAAAAAACTGTTCAAAACACATTGTTTACGAGACCAGTTCAAGGCCAAGTTATGCTGGCTCGTACAATAATTACGTTTCTAAAAATTACTTACTGCTCTCGCAAAAATTTACTCTTATGAATTAAATCTGCTCTTGACACATCCCCCACCCCAGTGAAAACTTAGGGTTTGAACGACACAATGTGTACTAAAGTCATTAAGTCAGAATACATTTGGAAGCCATATGGAAAAACTATAGCGTTAACTGAAAGTCATGAAAAAAATTGTTGAGACGTGCATTCTGAAGGACATATGCGACGTTCTATAATATATGTGGTAATAGTGTATAGTGTAATATATGTAATGTAACAATATCGTTACAATTAAAGTGATAACCTATTTCACAAAGACATACTGTAAAGACTTAAAATATTGAGCATCTAGCTCATAGCTTCACTGAGCGTAATTATGACATATATAACATGTACAAACAATGGTTAATCTAACGTAATGGTATCCTGGCAGCAGTGGGTCTGGTCCCTTGGTTTGCCATTTCCTCATCTCATTGACCCGCAGACAAAAGCGTCGAGGTTGTCTGGAACTCAGGTCTTGGTCAGAATGGACGCTAGTGGATAAAGGAATCACATAAATTGAGAAAGTATGCCCATAACTTGTAGGACAAATAATGTGAAACCATCCACGGTCTCCGAATAAGGTGAAAAATGCTCAACCTCAATGTTTACAGACTATATAATGATACTAAATTAACCGGGACAACACATCGGGTTGTAGATTATCATTCCCAGGTATAGCTCTAATGGTAAATTTGTATTCCTGGAGCGCAAGGCTCCATCGGGTAAGTCGCGCATTTCTCGCTCTGTTCGACTTGAGGAATAGTAATGGACGATGATCCGTTTCAATTATAAATTCGGACATTAATAAGTATCGAGAAAATGCATCGACCGCGTAAACAATCGCGAGACACTCACGTTCGATAATCGCATATCGAGTCTCTCTATCAAGTAGCTTCCGGCTTGCGTAAAAGCACGGACGTAAGGAACCTTCATGCTCTTGGAGCAACACGGCGCCGATACCTTTATCCGACGCATCTGTACGGACGACGAAGGTCTGGCGAATATCTGGTAAAACAAGCAGGGGGAAAGTAGAATATAAATTCTGAATAGTCTGAAGGGCATCAGCGCACTGAGGCGTCCAGACGACTTTATTTGGAAAATTCTTCCTCGTTAGATCAGATAACGGGGCTGAAAGGGAAGAAAAGTTTGGTATGAACTTCCTGTAGTAATTCAAAAGTCCCAACAAGCTACGGACTTGTTTTTTAGTTTTAGGGGGTTGAAGTTTCAAAATAGTGGATATTTTGCGATTGTCTGGAGTCTGAACCCCGCGGGTTATGGTATGACCCAAGAAGTTTATGTGGGAATAGCCCAAGAAGACCTTACTGGGCCTCGCGGTAAGGCCAGCTCGGCGAAGAGTGGCAAAGACTTCACGAAGGGCCATCAAGTGGCCAGCCCAATCGGTCTGAAAAATACATATATCATCGAAGTAGGATAACACGCAGCGCAGTTCATTTAATAAGATGTTCATCATGCGCGCGAAAGTTGCTGGTGCAGTAACCAGTCCAAAAGGCATATATTTCCATTGCATTAAACCCAAAGGGGTTTGAAAGGCTGTATACTGTTTACTATCCTCTTCGAGAGGAATCTGCCAATATCCTTTGGATAAGTCTATTTTAGAGAAGATAGTGGCGTTAGATAACCGCGCGAAAAGGTCCTCCTGATTGGGAATGGGTTCCGCATCATAGATGGTAATAGCATTGAGCTTTCTATAGTCAATGCAGAAGCGCACGGCATTGTCTTTCTTCTTGACTAACACAATGGGCGAGCAATAAGGGCTTGTAGATCGCTCTATGACGCCTAGACGTAGCATGGCACGTACTTCTGTAATTATCGTTTCGTGAGCGTGCAGCGGGCGCGGGTACGGTTTAACAAACACTGGTACGTCTGTCTGAAGTCGTATTACATGTTGGACTAAAGACGTAGAACCGGGCAGGTCAGTGAACACTGTCGCAAATTCTTGGAGCAGGTCCGTAAGGTCCTGTTTTTGAGACGGCGTAAGCTCATCACTGATATTAATATCACTGATGCTCTCGGAGGCTTGTAATATGGGCAAGGATCTGTCGATACTTAACGGGTCCTCGTCGTCGACAGTAACTAAAGCCGCGTTGGCCCTTGCGATGACATGAACGGAGTCGCCTCGACGACGATCATCGCTAGGCAGGTACTTTTTGAGCATATTAATATGGAATACTTTTTGCTGCCCGCGGATGTCTATCAAGTAATTGACTCTGGAGAGTCTCTTTTGGACTCTATATGGTCCCTTCCACGTTAGAAGGAGTTTGTTTTGCGTTTGCGGCAAAAGAACAAGTGTCAGATCTCCGACGGACAAGGCGCGCATTTGGGCGCCCTGATCGCGATAAAATTTTGAAGAACTCGCTCTAGCGCATGCAAATTGCAGAGCGGTTTTGCATGCATTAATAATTCGTTGTCGGAGATCGACAACATATTGATACGCGGAGCGCGTATCATAATCATCGGTTTCCGAACCGGTGAACAATTGACTAAGAATGGCCATCGGGCCACGTGGTTTACGTCCGTATAATAGTTCAAATGGGGAGAAACCCGTGGACGCGTGCGGGAGTTCCCTATAGGCGAAAAGAATAGCGGGGAGCTGACGGTCCCAGTCTCCTGGTCTATCGGCAGATACGCGGGCTAACATTGCCTTCATGCTCGCGTTCCACCGCTCGCAACAACCGTTTGATTGCGGATGATAGGGGGACGTTAATTTCTGCCTAATGCCCGCTAACTCCAGCACCTTTTTGTATAGTTCAGAGGTGAATTGTGGACCTCTGTCGGAAAGAATCTCGCCGGGAAATCCGACTCGCGAGAAAATAGTCATAAGCGCTTCAGCGATATGGTCAGCCGTAATGTCTTTCAAGGGAATAGCCTCAGGCCAGCGCGTCGCGTAGTCGATGACCGAAAGAATAAAACGGTGGCCCCTATCTGATTTAGTAAGAGGGCCCACCAAGTCAATCGCGACCCGCTGAAATGGGATTGAGACTGGAGGCATTTCCTGTAGGGGCGCGCGCGATGCCTTACCTTTGGGTGTACGTTTTTGACACACATCGCAGCGCGCCACAAAACGGTTGACGTCCGCGTATACTCCAGGCCAAAAAAATTGTGCCAATATTCGTGACTTGGTTCTGGCTGAACCTTGGTGGCCTGAAAAGGAAGTGTCGTGCGCGAGACGCAAAATATCACGACGGAACGACTTAGGAACTACCAGCTGTTCGACGGCGTCGCGTTTATTTCTGAAATTTCTATAAAGTAATTTATTCTTAATAAGGAATGGAGAGGCATTTCCATTCTGAGGTTGAACCCTCGCGAACAGCGGTTGAAGTGAAGAGTCGTTTTGTTGTTCTCTGTAAAAAATGGAAGGCGTGACATTGAAATCAAAAACGGGGGTCGCTAAATTACTATCCGGTGGACGCTTTGACTGTTGTCGGGTGATTACACACGCAACTTCTTCTGTCCAGATGTTCAAGTCGCCGTCAGGTGTATCGTTCACCTGTGGTAAGTTACCAATTATTAAATCGGCAACCGGATTCGGTAAAACACAAGCCGTTACGACACCGGTAATAAATGGCGTGGCGACGTAGACCTCCGCGAGTCGGAAACGCTCGACGGAGCCCCCAAAAGTAATACATGTTGCCTCTTGTTCAATAAGTTGGGTCGGTCGAACCAAAGACTCCCGGACACCTATGGTGGTGCATCCTGTATCCCGTAACACGGACGCGGGTATGGCATTTACATGACCTTTATATAATGTCAATGACCCGTGCTGATGAAGGGCCGACATCACCGGGACGGCGCCCGTCATGGGCGACGTGAGTTCGACGGGGCTGACATTCTGTGCAGCCGGAACTACGACAGTGCAAGCATTCGCAGCCTCGAATTTTACTTTACAATCCTTTGATATATGCCCAGGTCTATTGCACCGATAGCACCTGATAATATTCACGTTACGTTGGGGTGGCATTGGAGGCGCGTTATATGGAGTAGTAAAATATGCCCAAGGAGGTGGGCATGGTGGGCCTTGATACTGGAAGCCCTTGTAATTATCCCGACGCGGTGGACCAGAAAAATTTTGCGCTTGTGGTCCAGTGGGTGGTCCAGCACGTCGCGGAAAACCGCGCGATCGATTCGGTGGCGGTTGGGAGTATGCCCTCGGAGACGGTGTCTGGCGATTAGTAGGACGGGAATTTCTACTTCCCGCAGGTGGAGCACCACTGACTCCGGCATAAAAGGGTTCGCTTGTTTTTGGTTTCGCCAGCGAAAGATTGGGATGGGCAGAAGCGTACTGCTCCGCCAACGACGTGGTTTCTATTAATGTTTTCGGTGCCCACTCTTTAAGGTGGGACACCAGATCAGGGTGACACGCGTTATAAATTTGGTCCTTTAATATTAGCTCGTACAGCCCTTGAAAGCTACCGTCAGCGATGCCGGCTAACTGAATCCAGCGGTCGAGGTAGTGCTTTAATCGATCAACGTACGTAGAGAAGTTTTCGGATGGGTCCGGTTTACACGTCCGGAATCGTTGGTGAAACCCGTCCTCTGTATGTTGAAATCTTTTGAGAAGAGCCTTTTTAAGGACATCATAGTTTTTAGAATCTTCAATATTGAGGCCATGAAATACCTCAAGCGCACGACCAGTCAATAAATTTGCAAGGCACGAAGTCCATTCCGTGCTGTCCCAACCGGCGGCTACAGCGTGGAGCTCAAAGCGATGGATGTAAGAATCGATGTGGTCGATCTTATCATTGTAGGTCGGTAGCTTCGGCTTAGTTTTAACATTATTCGCGGATGCTAGAGGAGCCGCGGTGGGCTGGATGGCCTGCAATTCTAGTTTCTTTAGAAAAATTTCATGCTCTCTTTGAGCCGCGTTCTCAGCTCTTTTTCATTCTTCTTTTTCTCTTTCTCGTTGTTCTTTTTCTCTTTCGTGTCGTTCTTTTTCTCTTTCTCGTTCGCGTTCCTCGGCCTTCTCGGCTCGTTCTGCGGCGCGCTCCTCTCGAGCCAGCTCTTGGTCTTCCTTTTGTTTCCTTTCGCACCAAGCGGGTAGCTGATCATCGGGGACGCCCAACAGCTTCGCCGCGTTAATATAGGCAGAGTAATCAGTCATTATGGTTAAGACTCCGAATAGGTCTCTATATGAGATCTAGTATTGATAAAGGTCAGGTATCCGGATCCTTCACGCGATAACCTGCGTACAGTGAACTATGTTAGCACTGTATTCTTTACGATTATCCGATTAAAATAACAATCTTAATTATTAACCTGAAGTTATCAATTATCCCTGAGGCCAATTGACCTCGTCGGGTGGCCGCTACTAAGAACGACGAATTACCAACACTGTTCCTTCGTTATACAACGTGCAGTGTCCTTACTGTTATCACTGCGTAACTAATGTTTATGACGTATAAATCAACGACAATTTTATTTCGTTGATTAAAATTACAGCTATCTTTATATAGCTATCGTATATTTTAAATTCCGAGGTAAATTATATTACCTGAAGTTCTTTTTAAGAACTACTATTTCAGTACTTAGTTACTGAAGATTCAAGGCAGGTGCACAACTGCGCTTGAATGGGGAATCTCTATTCCCAACAATATATTTAACTTCCGGCCTATGAGCCTTACTCGTCACAACAACCAGAGAATATAATCAATGCGTCAACATTGACGCATGATTCACACAGGCAATATATTTAAGAAAAGGAATGTATAATTACAATGTACGTAAGGTGTAATAAAAAAAACAACAACACGAAACTCGACGCTAGACTAACAAGAAAAGACGGACAATAACAAACTCTACAGTCTGAACATATTTACAGATAGGATTAAGAAGAGGACAAGAGAGACGTCTTCCTAAAACAACGAGGAAGATAGAAACGCTACAATCTAAACAAAGTGTACAGATCTCTATCAAAGTCTATTCTCACGAATGCGAATCCTCACTGTTTTAATCACCACTGGTTGTTGCGAGACCGCAGACGTTGTCGTCGAAACGGCAAAATCGGCGACCAAGCCACCACTTTGGCACAGAGGACACGCACACGTAAGAACGCCCTCGCCACCGCCCGTGGGTTCCTAACACAGAGAAAAAGTAAAATGAGCCTGTAAAACAGAAAGGAGGAACACTCAACTCCTTAACGCAGACGATATTAAGGATGGAATCACTTAACTCAAGGAACTGGTGGAGATTCCTTTAGCCCTTGCGTACACCACAGTCAGTACGTTTGTCTTTCTTCGTTTAGTTATGTTGAAGTCTCCTTGGCCTCGATCCTCGGGTCAATGGGAGAGCCGGAAATATGTGGAACAAATAATGAAAGAAAGCAGTATACAAAACTAAATACAATGAAGTAATTAAAGTAGCTCAACGTGAAGACCACGTGAGCACTGAAACTGAAAAAAGAACAAAAGTTAATCAAAGAGAAAAACGATATTATACTCTAATCTAAATAAACTATAAACTAAACAATGGTGTGTAGATTCCCCTCCAGTGTCGCGATGTGGGTTACATGGGGATATTTCGACTGACACTCTTTCGAGGTCCGCTCCCACAATCGACGAACACACAAAAATAAATACTTGCACTCTAAAAACTAAATAAATCAATTGCTTTCAATTTTAGCAGAACTGTAGGGCAGTTTAATTACAGGAATTAATATAACAAATATAATTATAAATATAAATATCAATTCAAAGGCAACTGAATCTAACTAATGGAACTACAGCTTTTATAAAGACTAACGAATTCAATCTAACTACTTGCAGGTCACATGAGTTATATGGCAAATAGAATCCGCGCACGTGGCGACGGATATAACAGTTTAAATTCTATTAATTCAATGAGACATGTTATGATATGGACATTTCCTCTAGACACGCCATGGAGAATGCTTGTACAACCATGCGTTGTCTGGCGGTAGCTCTGAAACTGTCTTCAAAAGTAAGTAGAACGGTTCACTTTCATCATTACAAATTAGTATAGACTCTCACCATGCGGCCCTCACTGGGAGTGAGAGCGCTGGATGTAAACGCTGTGGGTTTATATCAAACCAAGTAGCTTGGGCTCTGGAGCTTTAAATCAGGCCCCTCACAATGGACTGCTCAACTGCGTCTCTATGTCTCTCATCTGGCTGAGGACTATCGCCGACCACCTCGTAAATGGATTTTCTACATGTGGCCCAGAACTAAGTTCTGTATGGCCTTAAATACTGGACTGCATCTGCAGCTTACCGTCTAATTCTTGGATGGTGATTGGTGCAACCACTTCTAGCTCAGCTGCCGAACTCAGTTATTTTAAGTAACAGCCCTACGCAACGACCTTGGGTCGACATCAAATGTCGAATTACTCAAGACAACAAAATGTAATTTTATAGCAATAAATTCTTAACATGTTCAAAACCCCGAGCTTTTACTCTGGATCACGGTATTTCTGTACGTCAACAGACGTCTCAATAAAATTTAATTCCTACTCACCCCTTCCCTCTTTACTAAACCTAGTTCAAAACACGAGATGTAAAAAGTGCTCAGTCATGCACACCTACGCTGTCCCTCTATCCTTCCCCACCTTCTGTCTACCTATCAGGGAAAAAACTGTTCAAAACACATTGTTTACGAGACCAGCTCAAGGCCAAGTTATGCTGGCTCGTACAATAATTACGTTTCTAAAAATTACTTACTGCTCTCGCAAAAATTTACTCTTATGAATTAAATCTGCTCTTGACAGTAGGTCAACTGACTCTTAAGCACGAGTTTTGTTTCAGTATTGCAGTGAATGGACACGTGAAAAGTCTTTAATTTTCCACCAGTCTGTACTTTATACTCGCTGTTTGCAATCTCTCACTCTCCCCATAAGACAGCATTCGTTTATTCCTGACGACATTTGGAACGGCAAAATGTAAACACTTGGGTTTGACTTGTAAAATATCATTCATTTTTTTAATTGCCTTTTTATTTTTTTAATGGTGCTATTTTATTTTTTCGAAGTAGCTTATCAACAACTACTGTGATTCTGTTTTGCGGAAAAATGTGTGCACATTGAAGATTTGTTCCAGGCGGACTGTGATCTAGGCTGGCTTGGAAAAATACTTGTTGGATGTAAGTTTTTCTTGTATGTTTGCATGAAAAAGGTGAGGTCGCCTATATTTTTGACTGGTTGTATGTGAAAGTGCTGTCCTATTGTGGTGCTGGCGTTGGCCATAACAGTTTAAGATGATGCCAGGAAACGATAACAAAATCAATAACTGACAGTGTGTTTCCTTTTTTTTTTCTTCTTCAAATCGATAACCTGAACTATTTTATTTTTATAACAACATTTACTTTGTGTGGGTTTTAAAACAAAAACTTTAATTATAGTCAGCTTTAATTGACAGTGACTTTGGGGGGAGGATTACTGAATCTGGTTATACCGATGACAACTCGAGGACTAGACTCTAACTTCGTCCGTAAGCGGCAGGTTTATTCTCTACATGGATTTTTAAAAATTACTGTTTGTGCCTGGACCAGCCATTGACAAGAATGATTTTTGAATGGGTTAACCGGATTTGGTAATTCTTCTCGACTTTGTTAGAACGTCAAACCACGATGACGTTTCTTAACTACCAAATCATTGTAGACAACATAACAAAGATAAATGTTTCCCTGCTTCAAAACCACCTATTTAGATCATTACGCTGACCATAAACTTTTGTCACGAATGTCAAAGTTCCCAGTCTGTACTTTACACTAGGACACATGTTTTGTGTATTTTATCATTGTTTATCTTCAATTTCATTGATACAAAGACAGCAAAGAAAAGAATGCCGAATAGAAAAAGAGTAAGGTCTATAAAGCAGAATGTGTCTCGGACAACGGGAGAAGGTCAGCCAAGTGGCTCTGCAGAAACGACTGAAGAATCACAAGAAACACAAGAATCTCAGGCCAAAACACAAAAAATCCACCAAGAAATGACAGAAAGTCAAGCGGGCCTCCAGGCTGATCACACATCTGAGAAAGTTATGGAGACAAGTCCAGGGCCCAGTGGAGAACCCATCAAAAGGTTTGAAAACAGCATAGAATCTATTGCAATGCCTGAGACAAGCGGACAATCGATTCCGATACCCGGACCCAGCACAAGATCGCAGCCTATTCCGACTACTTTGTCTTCAAGGAGTTTGCTTAAAACATCCCAAGTGAGCAAAGAGTTTGTTTCTCTGGCTCAGCGTGGTGAAATACAATTGATCTTAGATATTCTGAAAACACCAAGCAAAATAACTAATCTTCCACAGCATGTTTTAGATACTGCTCTTCTTGAAATGTGCAAACAAGGACACAAGTTTGTAGTACACAGCCTCGTCCGATCTGGTGCCAATGTCCGGTGTAAAGACGTGAATGGAAATACCCCACTGATAATATCTTCAGAAAGAGGTTACATTGATATAACTCGTTTTCTTTTGAGGGCGGGGTGTAATGTCAAATTTACTAATATGGATGGCAATTCTGCTCTAATATTGTAAATACATTGCTCAGGTTCGATAGACGTGGTTCAACTTCTCACATCCCAAGCAAATATCAAACTTCATCATCAAAACGCTGAGGGTTACACAGCTCTGATGAAGGCCATTGAAGCCCGAGATGTGGATATCATGAATGTTTTGATTGACAAAATGTGGCCACAGTGCCTCAGTTCCCACACACGCAAAAAGCCCACATCGAACTCAAAACGACCTGTTAATCTGGATTCTTCTGATCAAGAAAATGAGACATTCTTGAACAAACTGTCTTGGATCAATGCACATGTGAGCCGAAAAGGGGAATCTACTACAGAAATCGCAGGACTAGTGGGACTTGGTAAAATTTTCATATTATTAACAGAGTCTGCACATAAAGAGGAATCAGGATTGGCGGCGGCCACCCGAGTTCAGGATTTGGAGTCTTTGTGTATTTTCCTTAATTGTGAATTCCCTTATAAGGAAGGCTGTACTCACCTACAAAGTTGCTTACAGGAACTCTTAATGATATTGGGCAAAGACTCTACATTTAACGAACAAACAATGGATATTGTAAAAACCTTGTTGAAAAGTGGCATGGTATTGAATGAACCAAAGCAAGTTAATATTCTGGCCATCATAGCCACGGAAGCAGGAAATGCGACCTCTTAGGATTGGTTTGTGAACGTGGTGTCCCATTTAGTAGAGCGACCGGATATAACAATAACCCATTGATTACTGCAGCTGTAAATGATCGATGTGACCTTATCAAAATATTACTCAGACATGGTGCTGAAGTTAACAGCAGAATATCCTCGCCTGATCCAAACCATCAAGAGATACTTGTCTATCGAGAATGCTTTAGATGTTGCATTAATACATGGTCATTTACAATGTGCTCAACTATTTTTGGAGCATAAGGTCTATATGAACACCGAGGAAGCACTCAGGTCAGTTGTAGAAAATCAAACATGGCCCTATTTGGAATTCCTTTTGAAAATATTTACTGATGATCTTTTGATGTTCCTACAAACTCCATACGGAAAGTTTACCATGGCACAGGAGTTTAACTGTGCAGTTGTTGGAGGGAATTTGGAGATTGTCCGTTGTCTAATTGAGCTGGGAGCTGACGTCAATTTTTCATTGAATAACAATGTAGTAAGTACTCCTTTTGTGGAATCTTGTAGTCCAGATGTTGTCAGATTGTTGATTGAGCAAGGAGCAAATGTTAATCTACCAGTGAAAAGACACGGCTTTGAAACTACACCTTTACTGAAAGCAATAGGTGACTGCCGCCGTGGTGACGGAGCTACGTCGCCACAGTATGAAATAATAAAAGTCCTGTTGGAAAATGGTGCTGATGTTAATGCTAGAACGTTCATGGGTTATACAGCCCTAATCATGGTAAGCATGAAGGAACGTACGGATATAACAGAGCTGTTATTTGAGCACGGGGCTGATGTTCTGGTTACGGACAAAGGAAATAACACGGCTCTTCATCATGCTGTGCAATTTGATTCCATAGAAACTGCCAGGTTGCTTGTCCAAGTTATGAATAGACGTGGTGTTGATGTCAATACACAAACCTTTAGTGGTACAACCGCTCTCATGTCAGCTGCAAAGAGGGAAGATCATGACTTGCTTCGTCTTTTGATAGAAAATGGAGGTGATGTGAATCTTGCCAATGATACTGGAAATACCGCGTTGCTATGCTCTGTTCAATATTGCTGTGGTTTAGAAACCTTGACAATTCTCCTTGAAGCTGGTGCTGAAATTGACCGTCATAATCATTCTGGGTTTTCACCATTAATGATGGCAACAATAACTGGACAGTTTGATGTTGTTCGTACGCTAATTAATGCGGGTGCTGATGTCAACAGAACCAGTCCCGTCATGGAGAACCAAACTGCCCTTTCACTCCTTTTTGAGTATTTTCATTTTAGTAAGAGACGACTTGAAATAATTAAGTATTTATTAAGTGCAGGAGCTAGCTCAGCATATCTGGAACCTGAAACGGTTCATGCACTGATTTTGAAAGGGCAACTTAATCTTATTCCTAAAGTGATTGCTGCCGGTTTTGGTCCGATTGACGTGGGAGAGGAAGTGCTTATGGTGTTGGAGAGAAAAGGAGTTTTCATGTGGCATGAATTGTCACCATTCTGTACTGCCTTGTTATGGGCCTTCGATACTCTGGCTCATTATTTTGTTAGACATTTTTTCTTGGCACACTCCGATGTTAACGTCATTAGAAGAAATGGAGAACTTCGAGAATACTTGGTACGCCATGAGTACAAAAATTGCTTGGACTTGCTGGACGAGTTTAGGTTGAAACCTCTGTCTCTGTCCCGCCTTAGTTTTATTACAGTGTCATTTGCTATTGGTTTTACACCTGGCCGATCTATGAAAATAGAACAGTTAGAAGTTCCAGATCTTGTCAAACAGAGTTTACGTTTCACTCACGACGGTCCTGAAGAAACTTTCAGTGACAACGTTGATGAGAGTGACTCATCATCTGACGCAGAAGAAATTTAATTTATCGACAATGCCCACCCAGAAACGTTCATGAGAGACATTTTCACGATGAAAGCCAGTCTAATGTTTTTTCGTATGCCATGGTCATTATTTGTTACGTTTTTGTAATCTTTGGTAAGTTTTTATTTAAATTTAAAATGTAGCTTTTTTTAAGGGGGTGAGAGAGGAATAGGTGTGTCTATCACTGTTTGATGTGACTAGGCGTAAGAAAGAAAGAAAAAAACAACAAAGAAAGAAAGTAAGGAAAGAAAGAGGAAACAAAAAAACAAAAAAAAAGTAAGAAAAAAAGTAAGAAACCCCTAATTTTTTCCATGGTGGTTTTTTAGTATTTCTCTCAATGACCATGCTCACCCAGTTTGTTTAGTTAGTTTTTGTTGTTGTTTTTGCTATGCTTCTATTGGAGCCAGATAGTTTTGGCACATTAAGCACAATAGTTAGGAGACTTACATCAGACCTTATCACCTCTCATTTTTTAGTGGGTAACCACTGAGTGATTAAATCAATAGACTCGGTTAATACAAAATGAGAGATAAACGTTGTCGTCTTAGTAAAAGTGGTATATTTCTGGTTATGTCCATGTAATGTGATCAGGAAAAATGAAGGCCAAAACGCAGTCTGTAGCTTTGGAATGTGCAGAGAGAGAAAGGAAACAATGGAAACAAATGAGAGAGAGAGAGAGATAAAAAAAAGGCCTTCTTATCTTGGTAATGAAAGTCACATTTTATGTGTGTGTGTGTATGTGTGTGTGTGTGTGTGTGCGTGTGTGTTCTATGAAAGGGGAAAATAAATCTTCTCGTCTTAGTATCGATCTTGTATAGATATTTTCTTGGTTATGTCCCATCGTTGCCCAACAAATTGAGGATTAAAGTTGTTGTCTTCGCAATAGTTTTTTTTTTGTTGTTGTTGTTGTTGTAATTACAATGGGAGGTAGATCTTGTTGTTTTAACAATATTTTAATTTTTGCTTGAATCTTTCCCGTTGTTATAAACAAATGAGAAATAGATCTTATCGTATTAGTATCGGTGTTGTATTATCTTGGTAATGTCCCATTAAAACGGAGGTTATTTAATGTCGTGTTAAAATAAGTGTTGCATTTTCTTGGGTATGTCCATTTATTATCAACAAATTCGGAGATACGGATGGTCTTCCTAATAAGTTTTCTTTGTTTGTTTTCTTACTTTCCACTATTGTAAACACAATGAGAGGTAAATCTTTTCGTCTTAACTACATGTAATATTGTTTCATTGCGTCCCATTATTGTAAATAAATAGGAGAATGGCTTTGTAGATTTAGTCATTGCATAATATTTTCTCGACTATGCCCATCGACTATGACTATGACTAAGTGTGCACTTAGCTAACTGCGGTGTGCAATTTTGAAATTGTCCAACCAGACGGGAAGCCGCCCCCCCCCCCCCCAGAATGACAAGGTTATGTCTCCACTCTTTGGCTGAACTGAGCCATACACTACACACTACTTATACAGGCCTTCTTTACTGTGTGTCAAAGTATCCAGCGAATTCTGTGTGTAATTTGTAATTATCATTAAAAGACAAAAGGTCATATCTCCAAAAGCCATGAGCACATGCAACTTCAGTTATCAATTTCGCAAAAGTTTAAATAATTAGAATGAGAATAAGAGAATTAGAACCGTGTCACTCTAAAGGGACGAGGGGTCATCATGAGGGCGGTAAATCACCGCATGAGGGGTCAGGTCCGCCTATCGTCAGACACGACAAAGAGAGACCAATAATGAACTTTCCGATCGCGCTTTTCAATCGTACTCGGCAAAGATGAGTTTTAGTTTGTTTGTTTGTTTGTTTGTTTTATTCTTGTTGCTGAAAGCATCGTAAAAATCTACTTAAATGATACCAAAGACTGGATTTTGTCCACAGTAGGTGGGACCACATAATTTATCATGGAAACTTGAGGCATTACACAAAGTTTCACCATATTTGGTCACGTAGTCACAGACTTTTACACACTTTCGTATTCACACTCTACCTCTAGCTCCATACCATCCACCTTACACATAATCGTTGTACACCCACTGCAGGATGTAGCCCTCCGCTTCTCTTCTGTCTGTTGTGTTCCTCATCCATGTTGTTCCTCCTCTCTTTGTAAAGTCGTCCTTTCATCTTCTTCCTGGTCGTCCTCTTGTTCTTTTTCCTGTCACTGGCTGCCATTCAGTGCAGCGTTTTAGCCACCTATTGTCATTCATCCTCCCCACTTGTCCGGCCCAATTCCACTTTTGTTGTAGCATGAATTCCACTACGTCTTTTAGTTCTGTTTGTTTGCGTATGTCAGCGTGGAGGATTTTATCTTGCAGTCTGATGTTAAGCATTTTTTTCCCATTGCCCTCTGGGTTGTTCTTAGTTTATTCGTGAGCTGTTTTGTGACTGACCATGTTTGGCAACCATTATGTAAACGTTGAAAGAATGCATTGATTGAATACATGCTTCTTGAGGGACATTGGTAGTGTGGAATCCAGAAATATCTTTTTTTGTTTTTTTTCAAAGCAATTCCATGCTGCTCTTATTCTGGTGTTTAATTCAGTATTTTGGTTTTGTCCTTGTGCATCTTCAGGCCGACCTTCTTGCTCTCTTTGCACACCGCAGTTAGCTAAGTGCACACTTAGTCATAGTCATAGTCGATGGGCATAGTCGAGAAAATATTATGCAATGACTAAATCTACAAAGCCATGTTGAGATTGGTTTCCATTTGGTGTACTTCATCTGTGCAGAGCTCCATGCCATGCATACCTTAAATATGATGATTCTGTTCGTTTGGATTTGTTGACGCTAGTCCCTTTTTTGCGATAGATTTTTAATGACTATTATAATGGTTTGATCAGATCTCTGAATTCACCAAATAATGTCACTGCTATTTGGAATGTGTGGCTTACTGACCTCAATTTCAGATTGCGTTCTTTAGGTAGATTCAGTGGCTGCTGAACCATTTAAATTGCACCAAACTGGGATTTAAATTTGATGTGTTCATTCCCTGAAAGTCCTATTGTTTTACATGTAATGCAAAATGTGCACATGAGCGTGATTCCTGTTTCCAACTGAATTAGCTAATTAAAAATATTTATGAAATTGTGCCTGATTTTTATCTCCGTTACAGCTTGTCGGGGAAAGCCACCAGTTTTTATCATGTTTATTTCAATTTATGTTATTCATGATTCTTTGCTTTCCACAATCATGTCCCAGAATATAAATCTGCCTTGAAAAATGATCGTTGTCCATCTGTTTCTAAATAGATCTTCGACATGTGAATACCACAGTTGCTCTGAGAGCGAGCAGATTTTGTGTTTCAAAGCCAGGGAGAAATGCAAGGAATTTTAAATAAGTGCTTAAGAGTTATTGTAAAAATGATAAAGATTTTAATGAGAAAGAATATTACGTAGACATTATGAAACTAATCTCATTTAAAATGTTTATCTACTTCAGTCAAGATCTTGTCCCGGTTTGTAGAAACTCGCTTTTAAAATCGATGTTTTATGATCGTAAGGATATCAAGTATGTCACAAAAACTGAATAAAGGCATTGCATGTTTGGAAGAGACTAAGAGTTCTGTCTAATAATTTGTTGGTAAAGTCAGTTGATTCGCAGCCGTTAACCTTCAACATATGCATGTGGAATGTGTGCGTGTGTGTTTTTTCTGTGCGTATGTGTATGTCTGATGTGTGTGGAACGGGAGATAATAACATTCATAATGATAATTCTTTACCTTTAATGAGCACAACAGTATCGTGTTGATTTGTATTTAGCACGTTTCATTGCTTGTATTTATGTATGTTGTTGTTTTTTTTCTCAAATGATACATCGAGATCTTGGAAATTTATAGGATTTATTGAAGTCTGGTTGAATTATCTGTCACTTTTTGGTCAAATCAGCAACCTATACATTTTACATAAAAATCACCACCCTTTTATTAGAATTTCCACCTTTTCATTATACTGAACTTGAGTGATAGAATATTACATAATTATTCAACGTGATACAGGTTATTAGATTATGTAAATAACATATTATGAACCGCGTTTATACTCGCGCAAGTTGTGGACATAATAGTGAAAGAAGGAATGGGGTCCGTCTCGGTATTCTAAGTCTGGGGTAACATTTTCAATAAACGTTGGCATAATTTTATACTTTTTTAGGGGGGGGGGTAGGTAATAAGTAGCGGGTGCAAATGCCAAGGGCCAGACCGTAATCTTCCATAAGTAAAGACCTGAACAATCAAAAAAAAAATTGTGTCCATGGCAAGGATCTCTTATCACTTCTCAACTTATTTAATGTAAGTTTGTTTATTGGCAACATTCTTTCCTCGCCTCTCCATTGCTTGCTAAAAATAATAATAAAATAAAAGGCAAACAAAAGAATTTTAAAAAAATACATTTGTAGGTCTCTTTATCCAGCAGGAAAAGTTCATTCGAGACCAGAATATATCTTAGCCAGAATTGTAGGACTTATATAAAGTGTTTAAAATGTCTCGGTGAGAAATACACTGGACCCTTTTCGCGTGGTGACAAATAAATATTTGTAATTTAATACATCAGTTACTGCTTAGAATGTGTAGGAACTGTAGAAGTTTTATAAATGTTTGAAATAGTAAGTAGGTCAACTGACTCTTGAGCATGAGTTTTGTTTCAGTAATGCATGTGCAATGAACGGACACGTGAAAAGTATTGAAATATGCACCAGTCTGGACTTTATACTCGCTGCTTGCAATCTCTCATTCCTCCTATAAGACAGCATTCTTTTATTCCTGACGACATCTGGAAAGGCAGAGTGTGAACACTTCGGTTTGATTTGTAAAATATCTTTCAGTTTTTTAATTGCCTTTTTTTTATTTTTTATGGTGCTATTTTATTTTTTCGAAGTAGCATATCAACAACTACTGTCATTCTGTATAGGGGGAAAATGTGTGCACACTGAAAATTTGTTTCAGACGAACCGTGATTCAGGCTGGCTTGGAAAAATACTTGTCGGATGTAAGTTTTTCTTGTATGTTTGCATGAAAAAGGTAAGGTTGCCTATATTTTTGACTGGTTGTATGTGAAAGTGCCTTCCGATTATGGTGCTAGCGTTCGCCATGACAGTTTAAGATGATAACAAAATCAATAACTGGCAGTGTGTTTCCTCTTCTTTTTTTTTGGTCAAATCAGCAACCTGAACTATCTTATTTTGATAATAACATTTACTTGCATTTTGAAATCGCAAGGAGCAGGCCGCTGCCCGGGCAAAATTGAAATTAAAAGATTAAAATTTATCCATATCATCACCCCCCCCCCCCAACCAGCAACAACAAAATTTATTACTCATTATAAAATATATATTATTATTAATAAATTTTTAATATTCAAATATTATTTGTATTGTGAGTTGTGAACTGTTGTGAGTTGTGTACTGCGCCTAACAGGCTGCGTCACAATTTGCTCTGAGATAGAGAGAGATAGATAGAGAGAGAGAGAGAGTGAGCGACACAGAGAGAGAGAGAGAGAGAAAGAAGCAGTATAGTGTGTTCAGCGCTTCGCCGGCGCTCCATTCTGCTCTGTGGTTGACAGGTTTCTTCTGTAAAGCGCATAGAGCATTTTAAAAATGGATATGCGCTATATAAAATAATAATAATAATAATAATAATAATACCTTGTGGCTTTTAAAACAAAAACCTTAATTATACTTATAGTCAACTTTAATTGACACCGTTCGGGGGGAGGATTATTGAATCTGGTTATACCGATGACGACTCGAGGACTAGAATCTAGCGGCGTCCATGAACGGCAAGTTTATTTCTAAGATGGATGTTTAAAATTTATAGTTTATGCCCGGACCAGCCATTAACAAGAAGGATTTTTGAATGGGTTAACCGGATTTGGTAATTCTTCTCGACTTTGTTACACCGTCAAATAGCGATGACGTTCGTAACTATCAAATCATTGTAGACAACATAACAAAAATACATTTTCCCCGGCTTCAAAACCACCCATTTAGATCATTACGCTGACCATAAACATTTGTCACAAATGTGAAAGTTCCCAGTCTGTACTTTACATTAGGACACTTAAATGTTTTGTGTATTTTATCACTGTTTATCTTCAATTTCATTGATACAGAGACAGCAAAGAAAAGAATGCCGAATAGAAAAAGAGTAAGATCTATGAAGCAGAATGTGTCTCGGACAACGGGAGAAGGCCAGCCAAGTGGCTCTGCAACAACAGCCGAAGAATCACAAGAAACACAAGAATCTCAGAACAAAACACAGAAAATCCACCAAGAAATGGCAGAAGGCCAAGAGCGTCCCCAAGCTGATCACACATCTAAGGAAGTTATGGCGACAAGTCCAGGGCCCAGTGGAGAATCCATCCCAAGGTTCGAGATTAGCAGAGAATCGATTGCCATACAAGAGGCAAACGGGCAATCAATTCAGATCCAGGCACCTAGTACAGGATCGTTGCAAATTTCAACCACTTCGTCCTCAAGCGGCTTGCAAAAAGCGTCTCCAGTGAACAAAGAGTTTGTTTCTCTGGCTCAGCGTGATGAAATAGAACTGATCTTAAATATTCTGGATAGACCAAGCAAAATAACTAATATTCCACAATATGTTTTAGACATTGCTCTTCTTGAAATGTGCAAACAAGGACACAAGTTTGTAGTACACAGCCTCGTCCGATCTGGTGCCAATGTCCTGTGTAAAGACGTGAATGGAAATACCCCACTGATAATATCTTCAGAAAGAGGTCACATTGATATAACTCGTTTTCTCTTAAGGGCAGGGGAAAATGTCAACTCTACTGACGTGGTTGGCAATTCTGCTCTGATTTTGTCAATACGTTGCTCAGGTTCAATAGACATGGTTCAACTTCTCACATCCCAAGCAAATATCAAACTTCATCATCAAAACGCTGAGGGTTACACAGCTCTGATGAAGGCCATTGAAGCCCTAGATGTGGATATCATAATAGTTTTGATCGACAAAATGTGGCCACAGTGCCTCAGTTCTAACACACACAAAAAGCCCACATCGAAGTCAAAACGACCCGTTAATCTGAATTCTTCTGATCAAGAAAATGAGACATTCTTGGAAAAACTGTCTTGGATAAATACACATGTGAGCCGAAATGGTGAATCTACTACAGAAATAGCAGAACGAGTAGGACTTGGGCAAATTTTCAGGTTATTAACAGAGTCTGTACATAAAGAGGAATCAGCATTGGCTGCAGCCACCCGAGCTCAGGATTTGGAGTCGTTGTGTATTTTTCTTGATTGTGAATTCCCTTATAAGGAAGGCTGTACTGACCTACAAAATTGCTTACAAGAACTCTTAATGGCATTCGACAAAGACTCCACATTTAACGAACAAACAGTGGATATTGTAAAAGCCTTGTTGAAAAGTGGCATGGTATTGAATGAACCAAAGCAAGTTAATGTTCTGGCCGTCATAGCTACGAAAGCTGGAAGTGCTGAAATGTTACAATTGGTTTGTGAACGTGGTGTCCCATTTGGTACAGTGACCAGAGATAACAATAACCCATTGATCACAGCAGCTGAAAATGATCGATGTGACCTTATCAAAATATTGTTTAGACATGGTGCTGAAGTAAACAGATCAACACCCTCGCCTGGTGCAAACAATCAAGAGATACTTGTCTATCGAGAATCTGCTTTAGATGTTGCCTTACAAAATGGTCATTTAAAATGTGCTCAACTCCTTTTGAAGCATAACGCTTACATGGAAATCGAGGAAGCACTCAAGTCAGCTGTAGAAAATCAAACATGGCCTTATTTGGACTTTCTTTTGAAAACATTTACTGATGATCTTTTGATGTTCTTCGAAACGCCATACGGTACGTGTACCATGGCACAATTGTTTAACTGTGCAGTTGCCGGGGGAAATTTGGAGATTGTCCGTTGCCTAATTGAGCTGGGAGCTGAGGTCAATTATTCATTGAATAACAATGTAGTAAGTACGCCTTTGGTGGAATCTTGTAGTCCAGAAGTTGTCAGACTGTTGATTGAGTATGGAGCCAATGCTAATCTACCAGTGAAACGACACGGCTTTGAAACTACACCTTTACTGAAAGCAGTGGCTGACTGCAGCAGTGGCGATGGATTTATGACGTCACAATATGAAATAATAAAAGTCCTGTTGGAAAATGGTGCTGATGTTAATGCTAAAACGTTCATGGGTCATACAGCCCTAATCATGGCATCCACAAAAGAACGTCCGGATGTAATGGAGCTGTTGATTGAGCACGGGGCTCGTATTCTGGTTACTGACAGTGGAATGAACACGGCTCTTCATCACGCGGTGAAATCCGGTTCCATTGAAGCTGCCAGGCTGCTGGTCCAGCTTATGAATGAACGTGGCGTTGGGGTTAATACACAAACCTGGAGTGGTACAACCGCTCTCATGTTGGCTGCAAAGAGGGAAGGTCGTGACTTGCTCCGTCTTTTGATAGAAAATGGAGGTGACGTGAATCTTGCCAATGAAGCTGGAAACACCGCTTTGCTATGTGCTGTTCAACATTGCTGTGATTCAGAACCCCTAAAAATTATCCTTAAAGCTGGTGCTGAAAGTGATCATCAGAACGACTTCGGGTTTTCGGCGTTACTGATGGCAGTAAAAACTGAACAGTTTGGCGCAGTTCGTACGCTAGTTACTGCAGGTGCTGTCAACAGAACCAGTTCTGTCATGCAGAACCAAACAGCCCTGACAATCCTCTTTGAGCATTTTCATTTTAGTAGAAAAAGACTTAAAATTATCAAGTATTTATTAAGTGCAGGGGCCAGCTCAGCATATCTGAAACCTGAAATTATCCATGAACTGATGTTGGAAGGACAACTCAACCTTATTCCCAAAGTGATGGCTGCCGGTTTTTGTCCAATTGACGTAGGAGGGGAAGGGCTTTTGATGTTCGTGAGAAAAAAAAGAGGAATGTTACTTCCGAATTACGCAGACAATTACATTTCGTATGACATTTCACCATTCTGTACTGCCTTGTTGTGCGGCTTTGATACTCTGGCTCATTACTTTGCTAAACAAGTTTTCTTGACACACTCCGATGTTAACGCCATTAGGAGAAATGAAGAACTTCGAGAATACTTGATACGCCATGAGTACAAAAATTGCTTGGACTTGCTGGACGAGTTTAGGTTGAAACCTTTGTCTCTGTCCCGCCTCAGTTTTATTACAGTATCATTTGCTATTGGTTTTGCACCTGGACGATCCGTGAGAGTAGAACTGCTAGAAGTTCCAGATCTTGTCAAACGGAGTTTACTTTTCACTCACGACGGTCCTGAAGAAACCTTCATTGATGACGTTTGTCCTAGCGACGCATCACCTGACCATGAACGTTCATAACTTATTAAATCACGCCCACCTCTGGATGTGACCACAGAATTTAGCATCGAAACTTGAGGCATTACACAAAGTTTCATAAGTTTTGGTCATGTAGACACAAAGTTTCATAAGTTTGGGTCACGTAATCACAAAGTTTTAAGCACTTACCTGTTCACCCTCTACTTTCAATATATCATGATTCTGTTCATTTGGATTTGTTGACGCCAGTCCTTTTTTAAATAGATCTTTTAATTAGTATTATAATGGTTTGATCAGCTCTCTGACTTCACCAAATGGCATCACTGATTTTTGGAATGTGTAGCTCATTGACCTCAATTTGAGATTGCTGGCTTTTGGTGGATTCAGCGGCTGCTGAACCTTTTCAATTACATTAGACTAGGATTTAAATTGGATATAATACTTTTCGTGAAGGCCTTATTGTTTTACATGGAATGCAATATGTGCTTATAATCGTGATTCTTATTTCCAAATGGGCTAGACAGTTTAAAGATTTTATGAAATGTGTCTTAATTTTTTATTGTCATGATAACTTGTCACGGCACGCCAGTGGTTTTTATAGAAGTGTTTATTTTAACTCATTTCATTTCAATATTGCCTTTCACGATCAAATCCGAGAATGTGAATTAATCTTGAAAGCTGAAAGTGCAGTTTAGCCCTCCAAATAGTGTTAGGCATTTTGATTACTTAGTATGAATTACTTTGATTACGAAATGCTCCCTACCCCTTTATTTTGCTTTATCGATCGATGATTACTTTTATCGTAAGTAACGATACTAAATGATGAAAGTCCCCAACACATTTTTAATTGTGGGGGGGGGGGGGGTGATTTCTTGCTATCTTTTTAAATTAGACCTGCGGAGTGTAAATGGCACAATTGTTCTAAGATCGAAAGGGTTTTGTGTTTGAGTCCAGAGGGAAACCTGACACGGAAATTGATTAAATGCTTAAAAGTATGAATAAACATTGTAAAGATTTGAATGAGAAAGATCGTGCACTCTTCACAGACTAATCTCTATTAAAATGTTTTATCTATTTCAATCAAGAGATTGTCGGGGTTTCCATGAGTCTATATTTAAGATCCATAGTTTAATATCAATCATAGACCTTCAGTTTCATGTATGTCACAAAATCTGAATGAAGGCATAACGTGACGTATGGAGAAGACTAATAATGCTGTCTTATATTTTATAAGGTATTGGTAATTAAATGACCTAATTCTAAGAATTATTTATAGATGCACATTTGAATAGCTGCTTGAAACCAGTATTTAGCAGATTTTATTGTTGTTTGTGTATGTATCTTTGTGTGTGCATTTTCTTAAAACTGGTAAAGCAATATCTTTGTAATTTACAGGATTTGTTGAATTATCTGTTACACAGCTATATTTTTACATAATAAATCACTGCCCTTTTATGAGAATTTTCTTTATACTGAACTTGAGTGATAGAGTATTATAGGTTGATGTCAACAGCATTCATGAATAAACACTTACTGTTTCATTAGCAAAGACAAAATAGAGTGATTTGATAATGCAGTTGTGTTGCTACATTTCTTTGTGTATTTGAGAAAATGGGATTGGGAGAAAGAGGGGGGTGGGGAGTGGACAGAGGGAGTGTAAGATATGGAAAATGGGAGGGAAAGACAGGTAAGATAGAAAGAGATGGGGAAATGAGGAGAGAGGGAGAGGGGGGAGAAGGAGAGAGAGGAGAAGGAGGGAAAGAGTGGGAGAGAGAGAGAGAGGACAGAGAGAGAGGGCGAGAGAGGAGAGAGAGAGAGAGAGCTTAATATTATTCTAACTTCCATTCATTACTTTAACAATATCATTATTAAAATTTCTATATTCATTCCTTCTTTCCTGATCGCTTTCTCATCCATCTGATCATTCCTTCATTCAATAATTCACATAGGTTCACCCATCAGTTCCGTTATTGACAAAGTAGTACAGCAATACAACAACAAAAGAAACATGGCGAAAGATATCAAAGGTAAAAGAAAAGTAGATTTTACTAATAAAATACAATGAGAGAGCAAAACACCGATCAATATTTTTTACTAAAACATATCTATAAATATTTATTATTATACTAGTAAAGAAATGGCTACTTCACTGGCCAGGGACAATAATTGTATTTCTGCTCACCCTTAGTATCTTATCCTTGTTCTGATCATCTGATCAGCGTTGTTTTCTCCCTCTGCCCACCTCTCCCTGCCCAGTTTCTCTTTTTTGCCCCATCTAATTAATTTTCAAGCTGAACATAATTTCAAATTCAGTCTCCAATACACTGGGCTCATCAAAGGGAGCCCCCCCCCCCCCCATCACACCCAAAAATAAGATCATTGGATTTTACTGTCTAACAAAATTTTTTTAAAGATCGCCTGAAACTTCAATGAACACAATAGTTCGATACAAAAGCGATTGGATTAGATGGTTCAACACTTAAGAAAATGAACTTTATAATTATTTAAAACTGTTATTCAAAGTGCTCCAAAGTGGACCAAACAAGTGCCAAATTGCACCACGAACGAAATAGTTCTGCCACTTTTTTAAAGATACTAACTCGCCAGGGTACTCGTTGCTCGGGATAAACCTGTTTTAGGGTTTCAATAAAATTGTGACATGAGACTGAGAAAGCCATTTCACTAACATGAAGAAAAAAAAAGGAAAAAGAAGCAACCACACCAAATCCTATTCCTTCCCCCATGCATGGACGATGATATCAAGATTGACAAATACCTTTTAAATAACTGTCAGTGAGTGTACATGAGTGTACATGATATACAATTATGCACGTGTGCATTCAAAGACAATTATAATAATTACACGGTTTTATATAAATATAAATAAAGGATCGCGCATGACAAATATTTATATGCCAGCCCGAAAAGTTTAGTTGGTGTGTAAGTGCCGAGTTTGTCGTGTCAGGTCATGTGCAAATTCTGCCAGTTGTAAAATGGCAATGAATATTTCATTTTCTTTTGACTCTGCTAGATGATGTACCCGGCATTACCTGGGTTAAACCGGTGTTCCCACCCTTCTCTCTCCCTCTCTCGGATCTTGACCATTTAACATGACAATCCTCAGTGGTAGCATCGGAACTCATTCACGGGAGGGCACTGCAAACTGTCGCGGATCGGGATTTTGGGGAATATAGATCGAGAGGTCCGCTTCCCAATCACACGAGCACAAAAAAAAAAACAACAATTAAACAACTTTCACTCTAAAAACTAAATAAATCAATTTGAGTAACAGACTGTAAAGTTTATATAGCTAACAAATTCAAAGATAAAATATACAATACATAACGAATACAATAGCAACTGAAAATGCTCAGCTAAGCTGAGGAGCAACTATGAAGTACTTAAGGCAATGTAATATGAAGTTATCTAAGCCACAATAAATTTACATTCAAAAGAATCCGCGCCCGAGGGCGACGGATCCTGTAAGGTTTAAAGTTCTATCTCTCTTCATACTAAAACATATTTATATAGCGTCTCTGCCAGGCGCGCTCTGGTGTAGTTCACACGTGGTCGCGGGAAATGCATGAGGTCTGGCAGTACTGGTCAACAGTCTACATGTGTAGCTGGCTGTAAATTCAGCATGGAATTAAAATCTTTAGCTCACCATTCGGCCCTCACAATGTGAGGGCTGTTGATATTAGCGCTGTGGGTTTAATGCTCAAACAAGTAGGCTTGGGCTCAGGAGCGTAGATTTCTGACAATGCTCCATCACTGTACATATCAGCTCAATCGCTGCGTCTCTATGACTTCTCATCTGGCTGAGAGCTCGCCGTCCACCTCGTAAATGGATTGTCTACATGTGGCCCAGAACTAAGTTCTGTATGGCCTTAAATACTGGACTGCATCTGCAGCTTACCGTCTAATTCCTGGATTGTGATTGGTGCAACCACTTCTAGCTCAGCTGCCGAACTGAGTTATTTTAAGTAACAGCCCTAAGCAACGACCTTGGGTCGACATCAAAGGTTGAATCACTCAAGACAATAAAATGTAATTTTATAGCAATAAATTCTTAACATGTTCAAAACCCCGAGCTTTTACTCTGGATCACGGTATTTTCTGTACGTCAACAGACGTCTCAACAACATTTAATTCCTACTCACCCCTTCCCTCTCTACTAAACCTAGTTCAAAACACGAGATATAACAAGTGCTCAGTCATGCACACCTACGCTGTCCGTCTATCCTTCCCCACACCTTCTGTCTATCTATTATAAAAAAAACTGTTCAAAACAAATTGTTTACGAGACCAAGTTATGCTGGCTCGCACAATAATTACGTTTGTAAAAATTACTCACTGCTCTCTCTCACAAAAATTTAGTCAGTGGAAACATTTATGAATTAAATCTATTCTTGACACAAACCAACTGAACGCACGTCATCTCCCCTTGCGATAGGCTTATTCAAGGCACCAAAAAGGCCATTGCATTTTACATTGCTAGAACGTTTGAAAACGGAAATTACCTGAAGCTTGAATAAACAAAATAGATCCAACAAAGGTGATTCGGTTAAGATTAGTTGACACCTGAGAAAATTAATTTTATCATTTTTGAAACTTTTATTCATGCTGCTTCCTTAAGCAAATAAAAATTTAAAAAATGGCCATATTTGAAGCACAATGAAATACTTTTTATGACGAGATTCGGTTAAGATTAGTTGACACCTGAGAAAATTAATTTTATCATTTTTGAAACTTTTATTCATGCTGCTTCCTTAAGCAAATAAAAATTTTAAAAATGGCCATATTTGAAGCACAATGAAATACTTTTTATGACGAGATCAGATTAAATTTCATGAATACACGAATCTAAGCACATTTTTTAAACAGGCAGATATGTCATGTCATATATATTCAATTAAAAAGTGCATGTATAAATGTGATGGGGACAAGGTGGTCTAGAGGCAAGGTGCTCGCCTCTCATGCCAAGGGTCCCGGGTTCTAAACCCGGCCGGTGCAGGCATGTTGGAAGTTTGGGATTTTTCTCATATTTTCATGTCCCTGATCCTATTGAGGGGTAGGATCGAGTACCTAGTCTTCTCGGATAAGGACGAAAAAATTCGGAGGGCCCGTGTGCACGTTGCGCACGTTAAAGATACCTTGGCAGTTGGAAATCGTAAAGAGCAGGCCGAACAGGCCGCTGCCCGGGCAAAATTAAATAAAAATTTATCCCTACCACCCACTCCCCCTCATCCCCCCACCACCAAAAAAAAAAAAAAACGCCGACCGGCGCTGCACTGTGGCGACGACGTGCCTGCTCCAGTTGTAACTGGGGTGCAATGGCACAAAGGCAAAATTTCCCAAATGGGATTAAAGAGTTATACAAATACAAATACAAATACAAATAAATAGAGGTGGGGGAGAATTAAATAATAAGCTTATGTAGTGGCAACGATCTCTGATCACTTCTCAACTTTAACTTGATATTATTTTTTATTTTTATACAGATTTTTTTTTACTTGTTCCTCGCCGCTCCATCGCTCGTTAAAAAATATAATCAAATTCATGTGAAATAAAAAGATAAATGAAAAGATCATTACATTTCTTAAAAAGGAAAAATATTAGTGATCTGAATAATTATATCTTACCCGGTGAAAAGAATTTGTAGGACTTGTATAAAATGTATAAATATCTGGGGAAAGTTCGTGCGACTTTTTTCTCGTGTCGACAAAGCAGTATTCGTAATCCTACACCTCAGTTTATTGTTTCTACTTTGAAGAAACTGTAGAAGAAGTAAATGTCTGAGATAAGTAGGTCACTATCTTCATGAGGACACAAATTCATAACAATACCTCAACCGTTGTCAAGAATTTGTAGGAATTGTGTAAAAAAAAGTTTTGAATGTCTGGAAAAATGAAATAAATCTCTTTTCTCACCAGGATGAGTACACGTCATCTCTCATTATCATAAGTTAACTCATCTTCGCGCATCGACCTTGGGTGGGCTTCCTTCAGGTGGTTTTATTCCTTTAAATAGCAAGTGGTTTTTTACCACGGGCGGGATATTCAGCTGGCTGATCCTCTCTGCTCTGTTTATCCCGTGCTTACTGCATCTGACACAACCACGAAAGCTAAAGTGGCCAGAGAAAATGGCTGTGATGAAAGTCGGTCCAGAATATCAAGACAGTCTTGGTGCTGTCTCAGTACCAAATATTGGCGTAAAAATACTTCTTTCCTCAACTTACTGACATCGAACCATGTAAGAAACCTGTTTTCTATAAAGCAGTTGGCAAGTGTTGTATTATTGGTTGACAGTGCCGCCGCTAGTGGTGTATAAATATAGAACATCGGTGGCCCCCGTACAGCAGCATAATAAAAAGCCCTTGCACAGTATGTTTTACCAACAGGTCCTACCCCAGCAGCAATCAGTGCAAGAACCAAACGTGATCTATTGACAATGATAAAGTGATGCAGTATAGTAGGGCTCACTTCAGGCAAGGTGCTTCCTTTGTGTAACAGATGGAGTGCACATAAGATGCCGCTCTCTGACAACGTTTCATATTCTTTTAGAAGTAGGGATAGAGCTGTTGTTGTAGGAAATAAAACATGACTCACGGCGTTTACTTCGACTTGGTTGTCTAGGAGCTCAGTCAGGGCAAAGACATCTTGCGTTATCGCCGCAATCATTAAAGGAGTGAAACCTTGATTATTCTCAGAGTTGATATTGGCTTCAGCTTTTATGACTGCTGTCAGGATTCCTGACCAAGAGTATCTCTCCATAGCCCATACCACAGCTGTATTTCCACCTTCATCTTTCCAATTAATGTTTGCACCCTTTTCTACCAGAAGAGGAATCATCTCCGCTTTCCCAAACTTGACAGCACACATGAGAGCTGTTGAATTATTCTTACATTGGTAATTTAAATCTGCACCCTTGAAATTTTCGTGCTCCAATAAACACTTAACTGTTTCAACGGAATCGCTTCCAACGGCATAAAAAACAGCTGACTTCCCTTCATTACTAGCTGCATTGACGTCCGCGCCGTGATTCAGTAAGAGAGTGACAATATCCACAAGTTTCTTTGCTGCTGCCACCATGAGAGGTGTGCGACCATGCCCATCCTTTACCTCAGTTCCTGCCCCGTGTTTTAATAAAACTTCAACAACATCTTGCTGTGACGACGATTTGTTTTTAAATTCTCCTGGAACGAACCATAATGCAACCGCTTCCCACAATGCGGTACCTTTTTCGTTCGTTCTTTGGTTCACATCCGCACCCCGTTGTATTAAATACTGAATAACCTGTGTGTTTCTGGATTCCATCAAGAGAGTAGTGTTTTTTTCTGACAGTGAATTCACGTCAATTCCTTTACTGAGTAATAGATCAATGATCTTTAGATTTTTTCCCATGACCGCAGATGTCAAGGTCTTTCTGACCTGGGACTTTCGATTTCCAAATATTGAATACTCTTCTTCAAAATGTTCAACAAGGAAATCAAAATAAGACATCGTGTCTTGTGCCACTGCAATATCAATTGCCTTGTCAAAGTCAGTTCTTGCTATTCTTTGCAGTAGTAGTTTTGCACACTCGATGTGTCCATTTGTCATTGCTTCCATCAATGGTGAAACAACGTAATCAGCGCTATTGACTGTGTCTCTGCCACTTTCATACTCCAGCAGTAGTTCTACCAAATCACTTTTACCCTCAGCAGCTGCAACGGCTAAAGGAGATTTTTTGTTACTGTCATATATGTTCTGAGAGGCTCCATGTTCACAAAACAGCTGCACCGCTTCATAGCAGCCAGCATCCACGGCTATCAACAACGGCCATCTTGGGCACTTGAGATTGTTCTCAAAGTTAGCACCTCCTTCCACCAACTTTTTTATCACTGCCAAATCAACTTCATGTATTGAATTTCCAGGTTTAAAGTCTTGCATGAATATTTCAAGTGTTCTGTACATCGGATCATCGGAATTTGTATTCTCACTTAGCCTGTTTAACAAAATATCCAAGGCTTTCAAATCACGCGACCTGGCTGCCTGCAAAAGAACGTCACCTTTACCTTCTGAGTTATCCATAAAAATCTGAAGAAGTGTGTCAAGACCCATTCTTTGTGATATCTGTTGTGTTGTCTCCTGTTTGTAAGTCACGGTTTCGAGTATTTTCTTGAAATCTGCCACAGCTTTTGCCTGAGCCTCCGTGGAATCAATCAATAAAGGTGATCCATCACTTCCAGCCGGGGTCACTGAGTACTTTGAGAAAAAATGTGATTTAAGTTTTCCAATGAGAAGTTCCATACTGTCAATGTCTCTGACTTCGATTGCCTTCATTAGAGCCGTCACGCCTTGATTTTGATACTCCAAATCTACTTTCTCCGTTACCAAGAGAATATTTATCAAATCACTTCCTCCTGGTGGACGAACTGCCAGAATCAAAGGTGTGTGACCTATTTGGTTCGTGGCATTAACATCAGCTCCCTTGGAAATCAGAAATTGAGCTATTTCCTTGAATCCTTTCTCTATACAGATCGTTAACGGAGTGGACCTATCCGGATTTCTGATATGGATACTGGCGCCTGCCCGTATGAGTGCACAAACGAGGAACTTTTGCCCTTCTGCACTGGCTGCTAACAAAAGTTCATTCAATGTATCTTGTGTGAAGACACCGTGATCTTGTGTGAAGACACCGACTGCTCGAGCAGGGATAGAATGTTATCAATATCGCCCGTGTTGATGGCGTTGAGAAGCCGTCGATCAGATGTCTGCTCGCTTGCAGGGTTAGACTGGGATGTGACATCGAAAGTTGCCCGTTCAGCGTCCTCTGACTCTGGTGTATTTTCCTGAACACAGGAATGAAACTTTTCGGCCATTGCTAGATTGCTGAGGTCTCAAGTTCCGGAATTTTACCTGTGCGTTGGGCTGATTGAAATGTCTGATATTCGGAATGTGATATCTTGATTCTGATGTCAAAAATAATCATAAATTAACGATTAATTTGTATTTCACTGTCCTGCTTTCCTCTCATAGAACTTTGTGGCCTGTACTGAACAGCTTTTTAGAATTCAACTGTTTTCTTCGGCAGTCATCATTCTGTGTCTCAAGAGTCCGATTCTGAAATTCAAAAATGGATCATGAGAAGCCGCCAGAAAATGGCCGAAAACTGGCTAAAAAAGAATTGTACAGAAAGGCACAATTCTAAAGTATATTTCAACATTTATTACCGTGTTCACTTTATTCCAGCAAGAGATTAGACAGTATAGTTTAATTTGATTTAATTTAGGCCTAATTTGTAAGTGCAGATATGTGAAACACTATCCAATCAGTAAAACAATCAACGTAAAGTAACCACATGCAATAAATAACATGCAATTTTTTTTCTTTTTTTCCATTTTTGACATTGCTTATAGCCCTTCTGCGACCCCACAGTTTTTCTGCGGTTTTTTTTTATAATATTTCGTCAATAAATAAGCAAATAGGCCTATCATACTGATTCTACTTGAAAACTTTTCGTTACCAGATTGACTGTACAATTTCCACTAGCTCCAGCATTACATTTTGCATCAGTAATGAAACTATTTCCCGTGATGGCGTAACAATAGGATAATAATTGAGAAATTGCTACACTGTAGCACAATTAATTACACTAATTTTTACACAACATTTTACACTAATAATTACACACACAAAAAAAACACTAATTACACACTATTGACAAAACCGGATTAATGGGCCGTGAGATCCTTACGTGAAAAGCTGACAAAAGCTTCCGCAGTTTCATGTCACTGCGGCTACAAAGAACGTCTTTCATAAATTTCTATATTTTTTGCTCATGTTTAAAAATAACATTTATTTTGCTGACAGCCAAATCATAATGAATTCTACGTGGGAGTCATCACTGTGTGTAGCAGCCTGTCTCTCCTTTTCACACTTGGACAACTGTTCACTTAAAGATTTAACATGTGTGTTTGTTATTTATTGCTTACCTTACGGTGTTCGCATTGCCGGTTAACATTTCATTTTCCCAGCGTCTTCCCAAATTGTCCTGAGTTAATATTACATGAGACACATTTTATACAAATTTTAATTACAAATTGGAAGTGTTCAGGTGTCAGCGTACACAGTGATCTTTTCAACTCTGCACTTGCAGAGATGCAAGAAAAACTATTAGACTGGACACCTGGGGCATTTTGCGTTTCCGGTTTTCGCACGCAACTGCCTCTTGAGCCTGAGTTTTCTTTGAGTATTTGAATGAACGGACACGTGAAAACTATATATAATTTTCAATCACTCTCTCCTCCTATAAAATAGTATTCTATTTTTGTCAACATCTGAAGGAAAAAGTGTGAATAGTTCAGAACCCCGAATCTGTTTAATCAAATTTAGTTTGTAAAATAACTTTCCGTTTTTTTTTTTTTAAATTGTCTTGTCAAATTTGAAGTGGTTCTGTTTTCGGAGTAGTATGTCAACAAGCACTGCTGTGACTCTGGATCGGAAAAAATGTGTTGCACATTGAAGATGTGTTCAAGAAGGAGTGTCATCTAGATTAGGCTTGGAAAAATACTTGTTGGGTGTAAGTTTTGCTTGTATGTTTGTTTGACCTGAATGTGATGTTGCCTACATTTTATGACTGACTGTATGTAAGGGCGCTGTCCAATTGTGGTGCAGGCGTTGGCCACGACGATCTAGGATGATGTCAGAAAAACGATAACAAAGTCAATAACTGTCAGTGTGTTCCTTTTTTTTTTTTTATCTGGTCAAATTCACAAGTTGAAGTGTTTCATTTTCATAACAACATGGGCTTTGTGGTTTTTAAAACGAAGACTTTAATTATAGTCAGCTTTAACTGACAGCGACTTTGGAGAGAGGATTGCTGAATCTGATTATACCAACGGCGACTCAAGGACTAGACTATAGGGGCGTTCGTGTGCGGCAAGTTTATTCTCTACATGGATGTTTAAAATTTATAGTTCATTCCAGGACTAACCGCCAACAAGAAGGACTTTTGAATGAGTTAACCGGATTTTGGTAATTCTTCTCGACTTTGCTACAGCGTCAAATCGCGATGACGTTTTATAACTATCAAATCATCGTAGATAACATAACAAAGATTAATTTTTCCCTGCTTCAAAACCACTGATTTAGATCATTAAACTGACCATAAACTGTTGTCACAAAAGTAATAGTTCCCAGTCTGTACTTTACACTGACACTTAAATTGTTTGTGTATTTTATCCTTGTTTATCTTTAATTTCATTGATACAAAGACAGCAAAGAACAGAATGCCGAATAGAAAAAGAGTAAGGTCTATAAAGCAGAATGTGTCTCAGACAACGGAAGAAGGTCAGTCAAGTGGTTCTGCAAAAACAGCTGAAGAATCACAGGAAAATCAAGAATCTCAGGACAAAACACAGAAAATCCACCAAGAAATGGCCGAAACTCAAGCTGGCCTCCAGGCTACACATCTGAGGAAGTTATAAAGGCAAGTCCAGGGCCCAGTGGAGAATCCATCCCAAGGTTCGAGACTAGCAGAGAATCGATTGCCGTGCCTGAGACAAGCGGACAATCAATTCCGACAGCCGGACCTAGTCCCAGATCGGAGTCGATTTCAGCCACTTCGTCCTCAATGAGCTTCCTAAGAACGTCTCCAATGAGCAAAGAGTTTGTTTCTCTGGCTCAGCGTGGTGAAACAGAACTGATCTTAGATATTCTGGATAGACCAAGCAACATAACCAATCTTCCACAGCATGTTTTAGACATTGCTCTTCTTGAAATGTGCAAACAAGGACATAAGTTTGCAGTTCATAGCCTCGTCCGATCTGGTTCAAATGTCCGGTGTAAAGACGTGAATGGAAATACCCCACTGATAATATCTTCAGAAAAGGGTCACATCGATATAACTCGTTTTCTCTTGAGGACAGGGTGTAATGTCAACTCTACTAATGTGGACGGCGATTCTGCTCTAATTTTGTCAATACACTGCTCAGGTTCGTTAGACATGGTTCAGCTTCTTACATCTCAGGCAAATATCAAACTTCATCATCAAAATGCTGAGGGTTACACAGCTCTGATGAAGGCCACCGAAGCCCGAGACGTGGATGTCATGAAGGTGTTGATAGACAAAATGTGGCCACAATGCCACAGTTATAACGCAAGCAAAAAGCCCACTTTGAAATCAAAACGACCCGTTAATCTGAATTCTTCTGAAGAAGAAAATAAGACATTTTCGGATAAACTCTCTTGGATCAATACACACGTGAGCCGAAAAGGAGAATCTACTACAGAAATAGCAGAACGAGTAGGACTTGTGCAAATTTTCAGGTTATTAACAGAGTCTGTACATAAAGAGGAATCAGCATTGGCGGCGGCCACCCGAGTTCAGGATCTGGAGTCGTTGTGTATTTTTCTTGATTGTGAATTCCCTTATAAGGAAGGCTGTACTGACCTACAAAATTGCTTACAAGAACTCTTAATGGCATTCGACAAAGACTCCACATTTAACGAACAAACAGTGGATATTGTAAAAGCCTTGTTGAAAAGTGGCATGGTATTGAATGAACCAAGGCAAGCTAATGTTCTGGCCATCATAGCTACGAAAGTAGGAAATGCTGACTTGTTACGATTGGTTTGTGAACGTGGTGTCCCATTTAGTAGAATGACCAGAGATAACAACCCATTGATCACAGCAGCTGAAAATGATCGATGTGACCTTATCGAAATATTGCTCAGACATTCTGCTGAAGTGAACCGAATAATATCCTTGCCTGATGCAAACAATCAAGAGATACTTGTCTATGGACAATCTCCTTCAGATGTTGCATTACTAAATGGTCATTTACGATGTGCTGAACTCCTTTTGGAGCATAACGCTTACATAGACATCGAGGAAGCGCTCAGGTCAACTGTAGAAAATCAAACATGGCCTTATTTGGACTTTCTTTTGAAAACATTTACTGATGATCTTTTGATGTTCTTTGAAACACCATACGGTACGTATACCATGGCACAGGTGTTTAACCGTGCAGTTGCCGGGGAGAATTTGGAGATTGTCCGTTCTCTAATTGAGTTGGGAGCTGAGGTCAATTATTCATTGAATAACAATGTAGTAAGTACGCCTTTGGTGGAATCTTGTAGTCCAGATGTTGTCAGACTGTTGATTGTGCATGGAGCCAATGTTAATCTACCAGTGAAAAGACACGGCTTTGAAACTACGCCTTTACTGAAAGCAATAGGTGACTGCAGCAGTGCTGACGGATCTACTCCGCCACAGTATGAAATAATAAAAGTCCTCTTGGAAAATGGTGCTGATGTTAATGCTAGAACGTTCATGGGTCATACAGCTCTAATCATGGCATCCACAAAAGAACGCACTGATATAATAGAGCTGTTATTTGAGCACGGGGCTCGAATTCTGGTTACGGACAAAGGAAATAACACGGCTCTTCATCATGCTGTGAAATCCGGTTCCACAGAAGCTGCCAGGCTGCTGGTCGAAGTTATGAATGAACGTGATATTGGGTTCAATACACAAACCTGGAATGATACAACCGCTCTCATGTTCGCTGCAAAGAGAGAAGATCATGACATGCTCCGTCTTTTGATAGAAAATGGAGGTGATGTAAATCTTGCCAATAATTCTGGAAACACCGCTTTGCTATAAGCTGTTCAACATTGTTGTGATCCAGAAACGATAAAAATTCTCCTTGAAGCGGTTGCTGAAATTGACCGACAGAATGATTACGGATTTTCAGCGTTGCTGATGGCAGTAAAAACTGAACAGTTTGGCGTAGTTCATACACTAGTTACTGCAGGTGCTGACATCAACAGAACCAGTCATGTCAGGCAGAACCAAACAGCCTTGTCACTCCTCTTTGAGTATTTTCATTTTAGTAGAAAAAGACTTAAAATGATCAAGTATTTATTTAGTGTAGGAGCTAGCTCAGCATATCTAGAACCTGAAACTATCCATGAACTGATATTGAAAGGACAGCTCAACCTCATTCCCAAAGTGATGGCTGCTGGTTTTTGTCCAATTGACGTAGGAGGGGAAGGGCTTTTGATGTTGGAAACAAGAGGAATGGTACTTTCGAATTACCTGGAAATTTATATTTGGTATGACATTTCACCATTCTGTACTGCCTTGTTGTGCGGCTTTGATACTTTGGCTCATTACTTTGTTAGACAGGTTTTCTTGACACACTCCGATGTTAACGCCATTAGGAGAAATGAAGAACAACGAGAATACTTGGTACGCCATGAGTACAAAAATTGCTTGGACTTGCTGGACGAGTTTAGGTTGAAACCTTTGTCTCTGTCCCGCCTCAGTTTTATTACAGTATCATTTGCTATTGGTTTTGCACCTGGGCGATCTGTGAGAGTAGAACAGCTAGAAGTTCCACATCATGTCAAACGGAGTTTACTTTTCGCTCACGACGGTCCTGAAGAAATGTTCAGTGATGACGTTGGTCCTAGCGACGCATCACCTGAACATGAACGTTCATAACTTATTAAATCACGCCCACCTCTGGATGTGACCACAGAATTTAGCATCGAAACTTGAGGCATTACACAAAGTTTCATAAGTTTGGGTCATGTAGTCACAAAGTTTCATAAGTTTGGGTCACGTAGTCACAAAGTTTTAAGCACTTACCTGTTCACCTCTACTTTCAATATATCATGATTCTGTTCATTTTGGATTTGTTGACGCCAGTTCTTTTTTTAATAGATCTTTTAATTAGTATTATAATGGTTTGATCAGCTCTCTGACTTCACCAAATGGCGTCACTGATTTTTGGAATGTGTATCTCATTGACCTCAATTTGAGATTGCTGGCTTTTGGTGGATTCAGCGGCTTCTGAACCTTTTTAATTTCATTAGACTGTGATTTAAATTTGGTGTATACTTTTCGTGAAGGCCCTATTGTTTTACATGCAATGCAATATGTGCTTATAATCGTGATTCCTATTTCCAAATGGACTAGTCAGTTTAAAAAGTTTGTAAAATTATATCTTAATTTTTTTATTGTCGTGACAACTTGACAGTGGACGCCAGTAGTTTTTATAAAAGTGTTTATTTTAACTCACCTCATTACAATTCAGTGTCTTTTACGATCAAATCCCAGAATATGAATCTATCTTGAAAGGTAAAATTGCAGTTTAGCCCTCCGAATGGTGTTAGGCATAGTGATTAATTAGTATCGATTACTTTGATTACTAAATTCTCCCTACCCCTTTATTTTTCTTATCGATCTATGATTACTTTTATCGTCGGTAATCGATACTAAGTGATGAAAATGCCCAACATACTGCTTCTTGAAAGGTGATCTTTTCTATATTTTTTAATCAGACCTGCACAGTATAAATGGCAGAACTGTTCTAAAAGTGAGAAGGTTTTGTGTTTGAATACAGAGGGAAACCCCACGATGAATTTTGATTGAATATTTACTAGTATAAGTAAACATAAAGATTTGAATGAGAAAAATCGTGTACTCTTCATAGACTAATCTTTTAAAATGTTTTATCTGTTTCAGTCAAAAGCTTGTCCTGGTTTCCACAAATCTATAGTTAAGATCCATCTTTTTATTATCATAGACCTTGAACTTGATGTATGTCACAAAAGCTGAATAAAGGCATAACATGGATGGAGGAGACTGATAATGCTGTCTAATATTTTATAAGATATTGGTAATTAAATGACCTGATTCTAATAACTAACATTTATAGATGCACATTAGAATAGCTGCTTGAAACCAGTATTTAGCAGATTTTATTGTTGTTTGTGTATGTGTGTGTGCACTTTTTTTTTTTCACTCGTAAAGCAATATCTTTGTAATGTACAGGATTTGTTAAATTTTTGTTGAATTATCTGTTACATAGCTACATAATATATTTCACATGAAAATCACTGCCCTTATACTAGATTTATACTGAACCTGAATGATAGAACATAATATAACTATTCAACTTAATACAGGTTGTTATGTAAATAATTTTCACAAATCAATGCTTTCTGTGTCAGATGCTAAGACGAAATACATTGATTTGATAATGCATTAATTTTGTACTGTTTCATTTCTTTATGTTTGTGTGAGGGAGAAAGAGGGTGAGAGAAAGAAAGGGGCTAAGTAAGAGAGGAAGTGGCAGATACCGAAAGAAAGACAATGAGATAGAGAGAATAAGAGAGAGAGAGAAAAGAGAGGGATAGAAAGACAGAGAGATAATGAGAGAGAGAGAGGGGGATGGGAGAGAGGGAGTGAGAGAGACAGAAAGAAAGAGAGAGAGAGAGAGAGAAACAGAGAGAGAGAGAGACAAACCGAAAGACAGAGAGAGAGGGCGGAGAAGGAGATACAGAAAGGCGGGGGGGGGGGGCGGAGACAGATTAATAGTAAAACTGTCATAATATATTAATGATATTACTGTGATATTATCATCATTCACATCCTCACTAATTTCTTCATTCATTCCCTCTCTTTACCCTGACCGTCCTGTAGCTTACTCATCCACCTGTTCATTCATTCACTCAATAATTCACATACAAATTCATCCACATATTCCCCAAACCTACCAACTATTTATGGCAACTTTGTAGGAAAACTACAACAACAAACACGACAAAAGAAAATGAGATCAAATCAAAGATACAATGAAAGCAGAAACACAAATCGCGGGCTTGGTTCGTGTTGGTTGTATCTCCTAAAATAGCTTAACTCTTAGTGTGCCAATCATATCGGATCTTCCGCTGGTCAGGTTGTACCATAGAGATACTCAAATAATACCCGGTGTAGCAGGCCAGATTATACCCCCGCCAGACTATACCCGGGGTTAAACTTGCCTAGCCAGAATGTATCCCAGGGTATATTCTGGGCTAGGCCAGTTTATACCCCGGGGCATACTTTGGGCTAGGCCAGACTATACCCCCCCCCCCAGTCCAGATTATACCCCCTACTTAAAAAAAAAAAACAAGTCAAGACCACAGTTTATTTCAACTTTAGTTTAAATTGTTCATTACCACTGTCATCAGGGATCATATTGAAGCATACCTTCTTAAGTTTTGTAAATTATGATACATTTAAGAGGAAATAAACATGCACTAAAAAGCATTGATATTCAAAAGGATTTAAAATCCATTCAAACTGATATGATTAGACTTTAACACTAATTTTACTTGTGTCCGTTGGTATTATTATTGCTTTTGTTTTTTTTTAATGATTAGTTGTCCATGTGTTAAATGTATTGTGTTTTTTTTGTTTGGCACCACTGACATATACTTAGTGGCAAGGTATGAAATAACTGTAAGACTCATAAGTGTAAAGTCATGTGAATTTTATTTTAATTTTTGAAAATCAGAAATGTGCTTGATATGTCAGAACAATTAGATCTATACACAAAGTTACAATGATGCTAGGAGAAAAGGCCGGGAAAGAACACACAGAGAAAAAAAAACATTTTAATAGCCCAACTGACAGATGGTCCAGCAGAAATTAAAAACTTTACATAAAACTAAATACATACTAAAATTTTTTCACATGATGAACTTAACCTGTCCAGATCCACTTGAAACATTACAGAATGCTAACCAGTAATATACAATAATAACAATAAGAACACCAAAGCATCTTATTTATTCTTGAAAATAAAGAGAAATATCAATATCAGAATCATTATCATCATCATCTTGGAATAACATAAAGATAAGAGGGAATATAAAAATGACCCACACATCATTCTAGAATCTAAAAGCAGCAATGTGTGTGTGCCAACTATATGTATTGTAAAAAATGTGTTAAATCTTTTCAACTATTCAAGTAGAACTAGACAGAAAGCTTTAGTAAAGTAGCTTTGATAGTCGTGTAAACTGACAGATTAAATCCAGTGAGTGCCTTTTAGAAAGTGATTATTGTATGTTACGGCAAAAATTGGATGGATCATATTGCGTTAACATTTCTTGTTAGTAAATTCTTTGATAGCTTATTTGCAGAAAGATATACATAATGGATTAGTTTGCGGGGCATTTGAAAGATTGCAATTATGTGTTATAGTGAATATTAAAGGCATGTCACTTGAGGGCGAAATAAAATTTTAAAAACTTAATGTTGTATCCTTGAATATTTTGCCTGAATATGGGAGTATAATCTGGACTGGTGGAATATAGTTTGGCCTAGCCCAAAGTATATAGCCCAGGAATAAACTGGCCTAGCCCAGAATATACCTGGGGTACAAAATAGACTAAGCCACTTTAACCCCAGTGTAGCAGGCCAGATTATATAATATATAAACAAGGAATGACCACAGTTTATTTCAATCATAGTTTAGTTCATTTTTTTTATCACTAGTGTCATTGGGCGTCATAGTAATACATAGATTCTACATACATACATTCTCGACTTCCGTAAATCATAATACAGTTCAGAGGAAAAAACATGTAATTTAAAAAAAAAAACTCAATATGGTTGAAATTATAGGAGCCCATAGCCATCATTAATTTCATTGGCTCATCATCATCTAATCTGCCCTTATTTGAATGACAAATACAATGTTCAGACAGTAGGGTCTCAGCTCACACCCAATAAATCATATTACATGTATAAAGGATCTAGGAAGTAAGGCCTCCAATGTAATCATGAATGTTTTTCAACTGCTGAGCCTTAAATTCTGCAAACTGTCATGTTCTGCATAGAAAGACGTAAAGGTGTGCATGGACATACATGTATTTTTAAAGATCTTGAGGGTCGATATAGTTTTAACACTTTCGTTGATTTTGAGCCACACCTGAATTGAACAGAAGAAAGTGTTCCGACATTCTGGCCGCGGTTTGGCCACCCCTGTTATGCTACATATTTACATGCTATTTGAATTTGTTTGTCACTGTTGTTGTTGGCTGGGCTGGACTAACCATTTTATTAAGCAAAATAAGCACGTGCTTAGTGCATCAAGGGAAAGGGGGCAGCACAGAGATTTTTCATTGCCGGATTTCCCATGGACCATAATACATGTAATATGGTACAAAACTGCAAATGGTGCAGCTGAGCCAGGGTCCACAAAAAGTTGCCCCCCACGTTAAATAAAAAAAAAAGTACTAGTTGTTTTCATTCAATTTTGAAGGAGTGTGGTGGGAATTGTTGCATTGTTGAAATGGACGATACGCACGGACGTCGACAGGCGGAATTTGGGGAATTGAACTGTCTCGGTATCCTGCGTCTCGGGTATCGGTATGTAAAATCAACTGAAAAATGATTTTGTTCACGTCATATACTGTAACACTGTTCTATTATGGTGCACACTATTAGTCAGACACTTGTCTTTCTAAGTTTTGCCTTCATTCAGTGCTTTTCTTTTTCATCGGGACACAGATAACATCAACAGCCAGCATAAAAGATGCAATAATAAGATAATTATAAAATACAAATCGTAGGTGTTGGGGCACAATAGCCAAACCAAAATGAACAATCTAAATCTGTCTGTCTGTCTCTCCTTCTTTCTCTCTCTCTCTCTCTCTCTCTTTCTCTCTCTCTCTCTCTCTGTCTCTCCCTCTCTCTCCCTAGTTGTATGTGTTTCGTCCCCTCTCTCTCTCTCCATCCCTCTGTCTCTCTCTGTCTCTGTCCGTCTGTCTCTCTCTCTCTCCCTGTCTCTCTCTCTCTCTCTCTCTTTCTCTCTCTCTCTCTCTCTCTGTCTCTCCCTCTCTCTCCCTAGTTGTATGTGTTTCGTCCCCTCTCTCTCTCTCCATCCCTCTGTCTCTCTCTGTCTCTGTCCGTCTGTCTCTCTCTCTCTCCCTGTCTCTCTCTCTCTCTCTCTCTATCTCTCTCTCCCTCTAATGTGCCACAAAACAACAACAATAACAACAACAAAACCCAAGCTTGTAAGTCGCCTCGTCTGAAGGCGCATGCAGCTGACGCAGAACATGAAAGGCAACGAAACGAAAGCAGAAAAAAAGATATATTACCTGAATTTTGTTCTTTACTAGATAATTGGCAGTCATGAATTAAGAGAATACAGTTCATGTGGGTCACAGACGGGCCATGTCACTTATAAAGAAAAACCTGTTTGGTGGGGGGGGGGGGGGGTATTAACAAAATCGGATGAAAAAAGAATGGGGACCAACAGCCTTCGGCTGAGGCCCCCGAGAAACCAAAGAACTTTCCAGTGCAGAGAGAGGGGGAAGGAAAAAGAGATACATAGAGAGAGAGAGAGAGAAAGAGGATTGGGAGAGAGAAATGGGTCTATCTGCAAAGCTCCACAGCACAGTGTAAGGTGAGTCACGAGAAAACTGAATCGCTCACCATTAAGCATCCCCACCCTCCCTTTCTACATGCCCGAGACAGTGAGAGAGAGAGAGAGAGAGAGAGAGGGAGAGAATGAGGGAGGGAGAAAAGGAGAGAGTGAGAGAGGAGTGGCTTTATTTTGCGAAGTTCCACAGTGGAAGGTGTGTCATGAGAAAGCTATATATGAACCGCTCACCACAAAGCCCCACCCCACCCCTCCCTCACATGTCCAAAGACATGCTCACAGGTACATTTTATCAGCTCACTTTGTTTAATGTGTTGCACAGAATCTCTGCAGTTCAGGGTCGTCTCTTTGAATGTTTTAAGGGATAAATTCCCGTCTACTCTTTACGTTTCACAAGTTTAGACTAAGTTAGGTGTGTTGCTCATGTGGAATTTACTCTTAGCAAAAGTGATGGGGTGTTTCAAACCATGATGGATTACCTTATCTGCAGTGTTAAATAAGCTCCAAGTACTTTGAAACCGTTCCTTACAAGGTGAGGTCCATGAGGATCTACGACTGTATTTAATGTACAAGGTGAGGAGGTAAATGTTCCATTGAGCAATCGTTTGACTGCAAGTTTGTCAATGGTAATACCAGAGAGTATAGAATCTAATACCGTAGACGTGTAAACCGTGTAATATAGCTAATGCAACCGTACAATAAATGATTAAATAAATAACGCTGTGGCTATTCTTACGGCAGCCTACCAACTCACCTAGGCTATATTAGTCCATTGTCAGATTGATATGTAACGACGTGAGGGTCTAGTCAGTTTGTATCATCGAGGCCGTAGGCCGATGTTCTTCTGGGCAGTAGTCAGACTGACATATCAGGGTGAGCCGCCGGGGTAGCTATGTATTGTTTTCACTCGGACTATAGAATGCATTCGGAAGTCCTTCTTAGAGTTAACGAGTGAAAACAATACATAGCTACCCCGGCGGCTCACCCTGATATGTCAATCTGACTACTGCCCAGACGAACATCGGCCTACGGCCTCGATGATACAAACTGACTAGACCCTCACGTCGTTACATATCAGTCTGGCAATGGACTAACAGTTGGTAGGCTGCCGTAAGAATAGCCACAGCGAATAAATAAACAAACAGATAAATAGAGTGATCGTGGGGGAGGGGGGGGGCGGTGGCTTGTTAATAAGTTATAGGCCTCTAATAAGTGTAAATTTGGTTTCTTGATCTTTTGATTTCTTTCTTTCTCTCTCTCTCGCCGCTTGCGCTCTCTCTCTCTTTCTCCCCGGCTTTTTCTCTTCTCCTATCTCCCACGTCTCGCTGTACCTCCACTTTAAATATTTTCACACAGAACCCTGAACTGTTGACTACCGCTGATTTCATCCTCGGCCTCACCTTCTCCCACGCATAAGCCCCTCGATATTTTTCAAGCAGTGTTCAGATTGTTTCGTTAGTTTTAGTTTGGATGCAACTAATAGTTTCAAAATACTGTGAAGATAATGTTCTGAAACGAAAGTAACACAGGCATTATGTCTAACCTTCCATACGGCTGAAATGGCACTAATACTGATCGGAGGTATTGGATTTAGAGACGAGATAGGCACTGTTGACTCTGCCTACGTACAACTTTATTATTATTATTATTATTTTAATCTGAAGCATGAACATACTAATTTTTGTTGGAGTCTTTGGCTATAAAATACGTAAATTTCTGTGTTTCATACCCAGGAAGGAATAGATCTATAGATTTTGAGACAAGGTGAGCACTACTGACGAAAATAATGAAATGGTTATATTTTCTGTCACCAGCTGATTATACCCTTACTACTTCGACAATAATTGGCTCTTCTTCGTAGTTTAGATTGTTCCATCGGCCAGTTTAGGCTGACGAGTGGAGAACAGAATCTCCAGCAATTTATACTTCCTTTTGTGATGGCCAATTGGCATAGAATGATGATGGCTTGATTTAACCTCCCATAAAGTTCACCGTATTTATAGCTTATTATGATTAATACATTATGTAAATCACATAACTGATAAAGGGAAGGAATCCGGGAAAACAGCCGTATTTGAAGGGAAAAAGCCATTAACTCCCTTTTATTAAAACAAAAAAAATGTACCCGTTCTCTTCTGTTTTATCTTATTCTGTTACTTTTTGAAGCCTAATAAAATTTGTGTACCAGTAAAAGATAAATAAAAAATAGGGGCACAACAAGCACAGATCAAGCTCCTTCAGAAAACGAACCAAAACAATGTTGACGTTGTCACCTCCCAGCCGGTAACCCTATGGAAGTCCCACACTTAGGATTATTCTAAGTGTCAAGTTCACACACTGGAATGGCATCATTCCTATGTAGATCTTCTGGTTATGACATTGTGCTGACATCAGTTTGATGTAGGGAATCCAGCACTTTGGTACTCCTACTAACCTTACAGAAATCCTATACAACGCTGCATCAGATTAACATAGGGATGCTGGCTAGGCTTGGCTTGATTTTCTGTAGGATCCAGGTCTAATGGAAAGAGTTCCTGGTGTCTTTGAACTCTTACAATTCTTTGCAAACTGTCCCAATATTTTTTTTCATTTCTGGTTAAAAGAGTAAGCAATGGGGTCAGCGATTGGTAACAGGGATAAAGACAATCTTAGAAACTGGTTTAGTGTTAGCTTTAGGGATTGACGGTGGTCTGAATGTCCGGAACTCTTCCCGTTCCAATTATTTTGGTGCTGTGATGGCAGTGTAGTTGTTTAAAAAGAAAGCACAGTGCACTAAAAGCCCAGATTATGATGTAAGTATAAGTGATCAAAGTATTTTGAATCATTTTATGGTCTAGTTTGTAATGTGCGGAAGTAATCTTAACTCTTTATTTTTTTTAAAAGTTCAATTAAATAGTATAATTTGATGCCATCTTTACCAAACATTTTCGAACATTATATTTAGAATATTTTACAACATATCCTTTGTGCGGTGTTTACTAAAATAGTTAGCTTTGTTTGCAAACCGGAACAAAGTGTAATCCTGTCTGGCTATCGCTTGTGGATGTGCCTTAAGAAAGGGGAATAGCCCATCACCTCTTTGAATCTTCTAGCACAAGTTCTATAAAGCTGGCATTCATGAATTCTCACATGTAGATAACATGCATCTTATTTAATGCACAGTTTTAATTTCTGGTTGATTAAGAAAATAACATTCTGTTACAAGGCTTTGAAAAGAGAAACACATGCAGCCCACCCGACCAGCTGATGCCAGGTTTCACTAGTGTTCACAAATTATGTGTGATGAATGAGGTGGATCGCTTTTCCTTCATGTAAGGCCGCCTTTAGATAGGGCTTCATTTTTCACTTTTCATTCTTCACTCTTCAATTTTCACTTTTCACTCTTCATTTTCTTGATCGTTTACATTGATGATTCACTTTTCACTCTTCATTTTCTTGATCGTTTACATTGATGATTCACTTTTCACTCTTCATTCTCTTGATCGTTTACATTGATGATTCACTTTTCACTCTTCATTTTCTTGATCGTTTGGGTTTTCCCAACACATATACACATGGTCTTTAAACTTAAAAACTTAATAATCATAATAGTATTTAGTATCAAACCACACTAGAATTTAATGAGAAATTCGATTCTGAACTCACATTTTGACTTTGTGACAAAAAATGTGTTTGAAATGAAAGGGGCCACGCCCTCACCTCTCTTCATTCCACTCTAGAAATGAGCCAGTTCATTCTTGTTGTCAGGAGGGCTATTCACTTATTCATCGATGAAGAGTGAAGAAAGAATCTCTATCTAAAGGTCCCTCTTCTATATTGCCATTTTTCGTTTCCTTCGTGAAGAATGAAGAATGAAAAGTGAAAAATGAAGCCCTATCTAAAGGCGGCCTAAGTCATCAAAAGTATTTTGAATCATTTCATATTCTAGTTTCTACAGAGGTCAAGTAACATTAACTCTTTAGCTTTTTAAAAGTTCAGTTCACAGAATCATTTTGATGCCAACAGGACAATACATTTTCAAGTGAATGTTTTACACATATTCTTTATCCAGCTGTTCCAGAAAAAAGTGTATCGGTCGCAGTTTGGTTGGTGTTTACAAAAATAATTAGCTTCATTTGGCCAAACTGGAACAAAGCATAGTCACGGTCACTTGTTATTGTATTGTAAAAAAATGGAACGACATATTTCCACTTTGAATCTTCGCATGTAAGTTCTATGAAGCTTACACGCATAAATTCACATATGTAGATAGCACATGTTTTAACTAATGCCCAGTTTTAATTTCTGGTTGACTGACGAAATAACATTGTTTCAAGGCAGACCACCCGGCTAAATGACGCCTGGTTTCTGGATGGAAACACTGGCTGTGGCAGTACATTTCACTTTTTCATGGTACGGCTGAAAAAGGTTGGAATTTTTTTTTGCACATATCAGTGGCCAGATGCATGAACTTGGTGTAAATCCACCCATTTTGCATTATGGTACAGGCTTAGTAGTGCTTACGGCCACCTCGGTGTAAACTCAAATTTAATCGGTATGCAAGAACAAAAGTTACACCAACCCCACCCTATGCATCCATTGCTACTTACTGCTGTAACAAAAGGTGTCATTACGCATGCACAGAACTTGTGTCTGCCAATCCCAGCCACTTGACACTGTGACAAATTCACTCATGCCTATGTAAAATGATGTAAACAAAGCGGAGGCTGCTGACTGTGAGACTAATAATGCATACACTTTGGCATTCATTGTAGCATGTTTTTGCTCTTTGTCATCTCATCATTTGAAGTGGAGAACACAAAGAAAGTAACTAATATTTTATCCCACAATATTGTCATTTTGTGAAGTGGAAACTTTTTTATTGGTTTTGTTTAAGTTAAAATTGATGAGACAAATTTCTTTCTTCCTCTCTTCCACACTTCTTGAAAACATTAAACCCACATTGGAGACAATATCAGCGATGGATTTGGAAGTTTCATAAAATTTTCATTAGTAACAGAATGTGCAACTTGTTAAGTAGAATTATTACCTTCAATCAAATAAGGATAGCAGAGTTGACACAGAACCGGAGAAATTAAGCGCTTCTCTATCTTTTCTTAATCTTAGGCAGATCTCTATCAAATTTCGGATTGAATACGTTGAGTCAACTATGCAAATTATGCAAGTTACGAACCACTTTACACGTATGTATTTAGGGTTACACAAAGTTCTGGCATGCCGAGTAGTGTTCTGCACCGATACGTTGGGCCTATCCACCATGTAACCAGTTATGTACAGTTCTTGCATACGGCCACGGATCATTAAATTACAGCACGGCGAGACTCATTTTACAATCAGACTTTGTGCAAATGGAATAATTATAGATGTAAGCACTTACAAAATGTACTATAAAGGGTCCATTTTAGTATTTTATATTTATACAAGCATAAAAGCCTCACTCCGCGCGGCCTCCAACCATTGCCCCGCCCCATCACTTTCCACTCTCTGTACCATGTACTCCTTCCTGTCTTCTAACTTCACCGCTAGCACGCTGAGTAGTTTATATCATCCGGCATGAAGTGTTCACACCATGGACCATGTATTCGTGAAAAAATGGGATCAGAGGAGAGCAGTCAATGGCCTGAAGCAAACTAAAAAAAATTGAAAAACAAAACCAATAAAACAATACAAACTTCAATGCACATTCCACAGTATTTGAAACCTACATAGAAAATTTGGTTACCGTGGGTGGCCTAATCTTCTTCTTCTTCTTTCGTTCACCAATCTAAAGCTGCAGATTTGTTCTTTTAATAAAATCTACGGTTTTCTGCAGTTCTGGCAGAGCACCATAGAGTTTGATATTCAGGTCGGTGGGTTGGGGCCAATATGTTTCTCGCAGTGCTGAGAGGAGTGTGCAGTTCTGCAATATATGCTCCGTGTTTTGAGGAGACTGGCTGCACTCGCATATGGCAGATGTTCCTATTTTGAACTTGGTGAACATGTGGTGGTGGAGCCTATTGTGACCAGTTCTTAGTCTGAACAAGAGTACTTGATCCTCTCTGTTCAGGAGATGATATTTATCCTGTTGGTTTATTTGCTGCCGTCTGTTGTTTTTGATGAGGTTTTTCTTCTCATAGTAGTTTAGGAGGCACTGTGGCTGCTCCAGGCCGGAGCCCTCCTTGGCCAGTTGGTCTGCCTTCTCATTGCCTGGGACTCCACAATGTGATGGTATCCACTGTAGGACTATCCTGCTTCTATTTCCAAGCTGTGTAAAACATTTCTTCAGGTCGTTAAGCTTGCCAGCTTGAAGGGCCTCAAGGACTGATCTTGCATCTGTGAGGAAGACGATGTTGCTGTCCTCTACTTGAAGCTCTGTGGCAGCTGTCATGAGGGCTTTGGCTTCTGATCCATAATTATTGCGGAAGGTTCCGGTTGGCATGCTAATTGCCGTTCTTGTCGAGTCTGGATACTCTATATACACTCCGGCACCTCCGTTTGTTACAGCATTCTCAGCAGAGCCATCTGTGTAGACTCGAACCCATGATTCGCTTGGATACTTGTCATCAAGTAGGCCGAGTACAGCAGTTCTTCTTTCTACTTCACTTTGTTCTCCCTTGTTGAAGACACCATCAACGTCTGTGTGTATCTGGACTTGGGTCTCTGTCTCCTCCGTCCAAGGGGTCTGTTCAGGTACAGATGTCAGGGGGTGGGCAATCTGGGGAAGGTGTGATAGCTGTCTTCTTATTCGCTTTGCCTTGTGAATAAAGCTCGTACGTTTCAGCCCTCCCCTTGCCAGATCTCCTAGCTTCTCTTTCATTGGGTGATTCTCTATGCTGTGGTGGCCTAATGAAAAAGCCCTTTGCATTCAAAGTGGAGAATTTGTGCATAACATAGTTTTATTCATTTTTTGATGAATGCCAATTTCATTTCGGGGACTTATCACTTTAGTTTTTTTCTCCATCCAACTGACAAATTGCTTTTATTTCTCCATAATGATTATTGTGATTTGTGCGTTGCAAGTTTTGAGTTTGTGATCACAATAAAAAAATCTGTTCTCCAAGATTATTTTTTTTTTCATTTTTCTTATTTGGTACATTTTTGAAAATGTGCAATTCGGAAAAAGTCCGAGATAACATGTACAACTGGTTCATGCCTTTCACTTTCTGCTATGTTTTTTTTGTCTCAACAGATATTAATTTATGTATTATTTCCATTGTCAAATCTCGAGGAGATAAGATTGTTAAGTGTGTTTAGCCCGTTCCTTCGGAATGGTATCTTTTTGGTATCGATTTTTGTTCCCTTGATACTAAATGATGATGTCATTCCCAAGTCATGTGGACATTTAAAAACAAACAAAAAGTATAGGGAAAAAAAGGTGATGAGGAAAATGTAAATGTAGAGAAAGGAGATGGAGAGGAGGGATTTTTCTGACTGATTTCGTTATCATATTCAATGAAGTTATTGGCAGTCGATTAATTAAGTAATATCGATTCCCACTTCCGGTTTGTAATAAAAACCAAGATAGTGTCAAGGGCAAAGGTAGATAATCATGTTCGTGAGTTGTTAATATTTTGAAATTGCAAAATTTTGAAGCCTGTTTATTAAGAGGCGCATATCTTTAAAGAATGAAAACAAAAAGTTTTGAGTAAGATTAATAAAGGAATAAATTTAATATATGATTTTATGCATAATGAGGTCAAACCCATAACGGCAGACAAGGTGTGGATTGTGTGTCATATAAGAAAAACCCAAATTTATTTATAGTACAGAACAGCCACTTAGGGGAAACCCGGGTGGTTACTGGCTCCTGCTTCCATGTAGCGTTGAGGTCGACGGTCGACCAAGGTACTCGCACGGTTAGTCATGCCCAACTGACCTGTAATATAGCCTAGGATCTGGCGAGTTTCCTCCCTTAAGACGCTGCTGAGGGACTGAGTGCTGGGGTGGAGTTTGGTCGGGGGTAGGCCGGACAAAACATACGGATTAGAACCTACTTCCTTAGGTCTTAAGGGGCAACTGGTACTTTAGGGTATTAGACTTAGGATCGTCCATGTCATGGGAAAAGTGCTCTCGCAACCACATAGTCAAACGGCACACCTTGTGTAGCTAAGTAGGGTAATGTGTGCTGGAGTCCCCGTGCCACTTTTTTTTTTCCTTTCTTAAAATTTCCCGAGCAATAATCACTTCACAATATGTCTGCTGTCTTGTGAGCGTTTCTATTTTTAATGCTCAGATGGAGGTGGAGCAGAAACTCACCTGTGCTTTGTTTAACCTATTATTTCACGGAGTGGAGAAGACAGGTCTCTTGGAAGACAAGACATGGATATCTTAACACTCCCTCAAAGAATCTTAAAGAAGGTATAATGCACTTTTCTCTTTTCTCGAGTTATTACTGTTGATGGGGAGCAGGTCGATTATGTCTTTTCAACTTAATGAGGCTGTATCAGAGATGGCGTTTGGGGCAACCAGTATAATTAGACTGATTCTAATTACTATAAATGCTGGGAGACATTAGATAGACTTTGGATGTCTCATACCTTGCATCCCCTTTCTCACGGCCAATCGTATTAATCTTGTCTTGAGAATAATAAACAGAGTCGTTGCGGTAGCCGCTTCTTTCTTCAAACTTCACGATTTTGAGCATTGTTTTGAGTAGGTGTGTAGCATCTGCAAGCTATCCCTTGCCCTCCCCCGTTTTCTTGTTACACTGGTGAGCATGTGTTCATTTCTTCTTGACAACCGCTAGAGCGTACTGTACTCCGTGACCTGACCTTCTTTTCTAGTGAGTAGTTTTTTTTCCTCGCTCGCTTGTTGTCAGGTGTTTTGACTCGTTCAGTAAATATTAGTATGTTCCCGAACATTCGATAACGTGGTGGAAACGAATGTTTACGCCAGATTTGGCCTTGAGTGATGTAACCTGATGACGTATTGATGCGTGATTGGTTAGTTTGTGCGAGGGCAAAGGTAACGTTTATTTCGGGAACTTTCTGTAGGAATGTTTATATATATAGACCTGTGTGAGTGGTTGGGGGGGGTGAGTAAGTGAGTTTCCTTTTGTGTGGCGTAGATATTTAGTTTCGCTGGTGTCTTCCTAGTAATTTATTGTTCACTATACAGTTATTAAACTTTAGTATTATTTAATCTATCGTCGGATCTCGTGTTTATTTATTTTACAGCTGTAATAGTTTCGTTTTCTAAAGGGTTGTAGTTAGATCAACTAACTCCCCCCTACTATAACGTGCTAGAACAACCTCAGCTGTTACATATTGGGGGCTCGTCCGGGATCCGACCATATTCGAGCGGACCAGATCAAAATTATTAGATTTATTTACATAGTTTATTGTAGGAATATCATCGACAAGCTATCTACAACATGTCAGAGGCTATTGGAAGGCTTAGCCAGGAAGCAGACGCCTTGGAGCTCACTGGGAAGGAGAGACAGGACTACATCCGTGAAGGCCTAAGGGAGGAAAGAGAGAGAGAGAGGCAAGAGCGCATGGAGCAACTGAAGATAGAGGCTCGGGAGAAGGAGGCTCAACGACAACACGAGCTGGAGATGGAGAGGATCCGCCATCAGCGTGGAGGCGAGTCGACGCAGGGGACCAGCGACCACGCCAGTTCTAAGAGACCCAAGCTACCTGCATTTCAGGACAAGAAGGACGATCTGGATAGCTGGTTGCTGCGGTTTGAGAGGTTTGCCGAGACAGCTGAATGGCCCAGATCCACCTGGACGACATCATTGTCTGCCCTGCTGACCGGGAGAGCTTTGGAGTGCTTCTGCAGACTACCGATCGACGAAGCCAAGGACTACGACAAGGTCAAGGAAGCGTTGCAGAAGAGGTACAACCTGTCAGAGGACGGATACAGACTCATGTTCAGACAAGGTAAGCCTGAAGATGGAGAAGATGTTGGAATGTTTTTGACCAGGATCAAGACCTATCTAGAGAGGTGGATAAAGCTGTCGAAGACGGAGGAGACCTACGAAGGAGTGAGAGATCTGTTCGTCAGAGAGCAATTCATGGATGCCTGCCCACCAGACCTTGCAACCCATGTGAGGGAGAGGAAACCAAAGACGCTACAGGACATCGCAGATTCAGCGGAGGCGTTCCTGGTAGCGAGGAACCGGACACTCAGCGGGAGCGCCAGTCTGCAGAGCCGGCCAGTGCGACAGAGGCCCAACGGAGACAGAAGTCTACAGGTCTGCCATAGGTGCCAGAGGCCGGGACATAAGGCGACGGAGTGTCGTACTAAGATAAACGACAAAGGTGAGTTGAAATGTTACCTTTGTGGAAAGCCAGGCCACGTTCGGAGGATGTGTCCAGCCCAGAAGGATATGGGACGAGGCAAGCCGAACAAGGCGGCGGCGGCCGTAGTGATAGCGGCGGACGAGTAGTCGAGACAGGATGCGACGACGGCTGACACCAGCATCAACGTTCAAGCGGTAATGAAGGACGGGAAGCTACAGTTAGCGGTGCCTGTTACTTGCGGAGGATGCAGTGACGGAAGGACCGTGGAGAAACTGAAGTTACCAGTGATGAAGGGCTTGATTGGAAATCGAGCGGTAGATGTCCTAAGAGATACCGGCTGTGAAGGTGTAGTGGTGCGGCGAGCACTGGTGGACGACGGACAGCTCACCGGTGGGAAGAAACTTATCGCGAGGATCGATAACTCCTTGCTAGCGGCGGAGGAAGCCGTTATCGACGTGAAGACGCCTTACCTGACGGGCAAAGTGACGGCGCTGTGTCTCCCGGAGACCATCTGCGACCTAGTAGTCGGGAACGTGGACGGAGCGAAGGATCCGTACGACCCTGATACTGAGGTGATGGTAGGAGCGGTGACCACGAGGGCCCAGGAGAAGAGGAAGGACCGGTCTACGTCGCTGAAGGTGCCGAGGGCAGAACGGCACGCGGGAGTGGATAGAGAGGAACTTATCCGACTCCAAGAAGAAGACGAAGTCATTAGGAAGTTAGAGCAGAAGAAGATCCCAACTAATAGAGGCAATAAATCTGTTCATTTTGAGAAACATGGAGGAGTACTGTACCGGATCTACAAGGACCTGAGACAGGCGACTGTTATAAGGCAAGTGGTACTACCCGAGAAACTGAGAGAGTATGTACTGAGTGTAGCCCACGACTCGATCGTCGGAGGACACCTCGGCGTGAAGAAAACCAAAGACAGAGTTATGAGCAATTTTTATTGGCCTGGAATTGAAGGTGACGTCGCGAGATACTGCCGCTCATGCGACATATGCCAGAGGACGGTGAACAAAGGAGCGACCCCAAAGGTGCACCTGCAGAGTATGCCAGTAGTGGACGTACCATTTAGGCGAGTGGCCGTGGACTTAGTAGGACCTATCGACCCCCCAAGTGAAGGTGGACATCGGTATATCCTGGTGTACATAGACTACGCTACTCGTTACCCCGAAGCCACACCCTTGAAGAAGATCGACGCAGAAACGGTAGCAGAAGCCTTAGTGAACATCTACAGCCGTTTGGGTGTGCCCGAAGAGATCTTGTCGGACCAAGGGACCCAGTTTATGTCAGATGTCATGAAGGAAACGAATAGACTACTGGGAATTCGACAGTCGACCACTACAGTCTACCACCCTATGTGCAACGGGTTGGTGGAGCGATTCAACGGCACGCTGAAGAAAACATTGAGACGACTGTGCGCAGAGCAACCCAAGCAGTGGCACAGATACATCAACCCGCTGCTCTTCGCATATCGTGAAGTTCCCCAAGAGTCGACCAAGTTTGCCCCATTCGAGTTGCTGTATGGGAGAACTGTGAGAGGACCAATGCACATTTTACGACAACTATGGACCAAGGATGTAGAGGAGCCGGAAACGAAGACCAGTTACCAGTACGTCATGGAACTACGTGAGAGGCTGGAGGACACATGGAAGTTAGCGACGGAAGAACTCTCCAAGGCTCAAGGTAGACAGAAGACCTACTACGACCGGAAAGCGCGAGAGAGGAAGTTCCGCCCCGGAGATGAAGTGTTGGTGCTACTGCCGACGAACACTAACAAGCTCCTAGTCCAATGGAAGGGACCATATAAGGTAGTCTCAGTTGTCGGTGTTAACGACTATAGAATCAAGATGGGTGCAAAAGAAAAGACCTTGCACGCCAACCTCCTCAAGAGATACATTCCAAGGACGTCAAAAGCAGCAGCAGTGGCAATGGAACCGAGACCTATTGTGACCGAGATGTGTGGGATGGACAACAGTAGGAGAGATACCACGCCTGAACATGTCAACGCCATAAAGGACGGCGGCGGTGATAGTGCTGAGACTGTACTGGCAGAGGACGACATGATGGACAAGAGTCAACCCGTGGAGTCAGCTAGCATGACAGTCATCGAGGACTGCGACCTGGAAGGCGACAACGGTGGAACGACGGAGGACCTTGCCGACCTAGGAAGCTGGGACCAGAATGAAGGCTACAGAGATGTCCAGTATGGAACGCAACTGACATCGGAACAACGTCAAGAACTCTGCGATGTGGTGAAGAATTACCAGCACGTCTTCACCAATCTCCCTGGATGCTGTCAGTTGGGTGAACATCGCATCGACCTGACGACAGAAGTACCAGTTCGTCAACGACCATACCCGGTGCCCTACGCTATGCGCGACTCATTGAAGGAGGAGCTTAGCACCATGGGACGGCTGGGCATCATTCGAAGGAGCTCATCAGCTTATGCTTCACCTATTGTTGTCGTCAAGAAGAAGGACGGATCCAACCGAGTCTGCATCGACTACAGGAGGTTAAACAAGATCACAGTATTCGACCCTCATCCGACAGCAGCGCCATCAGAAGTGTTTCAGAGTCTCTCGAGAGGAAAATTATTCTCTCGGATTGACCTGAGCAAGGGATACTGGCAAGTGAAAGTTCGAGAGCAAGACATTCCCAAGACGGCGTTCGTCACCATGGGCGAGCACTATGAATTCATTCGGATGCCTTTTGGGATGATGAACTCAGGAGCCACGCTGAACAGGGTCGTAAAGCCATTGATCCGTGGAATGAACAATGTGACAGCATATGTGGACGACCTGCTGATTCATACAGAGACATTCGACGAGCATGTGAAGACTCTCAAGGACTTACTGCAGAGGATGGACCAAGCTGGATTAACTGCAAGACCATCGAAGTGTCTGATTGGAACGTCTGAAGTAGACTTTGTTGGACACTTAGTGGGAGAAGGTATGATTGGCCTGTTAGAAGAGAATGTATGTAAGGTACGAGACGCACCCAGACCCACCACTAAGAAGGAAGTGAAAGCATTCTTAGGATTAGTGGGATATTACCGTGAATTTATTCCTAACTTTTCAGCGATTGCATCACCATTGTCTGATTTACTTAGAAAGGGTCAGCCCAATATAGTTCAGTGGGATGAAACGCAGGAGAAAGCGTACACCTCTTTGAAGAATGTTATTATCTCCAAACCCGTGTTATGTTTGCCAGATTTTTCCAAAGAGTTTGTCTTAGCAACTGATGCATCAGATCGCGGATTAGGCGCTAGTCTTATGCAGGAACACGAGGGAAAGTTGTACCCTGTGGCATATGCTAGTCGTAAGCTATTGCCTCGTGAGACAAAATATTCGGTCTCAGAGCGCGAATGTTTAGCTATTGTTTGGGCTGTAAAAAAGTTTACTTTGTATTTGTATGGAAAGGAGTTTGTGCTCCAAACTGACCATCGGTCATTAAAGTTTTTGAACTCTGCCAAGTTTGACAGTCCAAAGTTATTACGATGGAGTTTATTTTTACAGTCTTATCGATTCAGGATTCACTACGTAAAAGGCAGAGAAAATGTCTGTGCCGATTTCCTGAGCAGGGTATTTTAAAGTAGTACACTATCAGTGAAATGCATTGTAACCCATACTTTTGCCTACTAGATGAATTGCTAGGACGGCAGTATTGTACTGTAATTGGGGACATAGTTCATCTGTGACTGAATATTGAATTGATGGCTGATAGAGAGTCATGATGTGTTAGTCACATTTTGATTTTATGCTATGTCATATTAGTTACCAATGGAACTTGGTGTAATTTTTGGAAAATGTAACCCAAATGGGGACTGCGAGCAAGCAGTGTTTGTGTTATGTTGCAATGTTGTAACTTGTTTTGACCTAATATGATGAAGAAAGACCCTAACCAGTGGTCGGTATGTATTGGTATTTTTGGCCATTGTACGTATGAGTTATACATGTTGGAGATAACCATGTTATGTACAACAAGTTGTGTGCTGTGATTCGTGCACGAAGCATTGTGTAAACGATGGGCCATCGTTTCACCTTATATGATTTGTAATAATATCATTGACCATTGTTTCACCACAGTGGTGGCGTTGTGTTATTTTGATTAGTAGGCCTAATGTTTACTATTGGGAAGCAATGACGGTATTGTATTAGTTATGGTACTAGTGATGCAAAGGATATTGCATTGTATTGTATTTGCGATGAAATTTGGGAAGGCACTGAAATTGTTAATAATTGTAATAGAATTGGCAACTACCTTTGTGAGATTGGGAGTACTGTAAGATTGTTATTTCAAGATATTGCAGACGCTGAATAATGTTTTGGAGTTGAAAAATATTCAACTTAAATTGGGGAGTTGTGTAGCATCTGCAAGCTATCCCTTGCCCTCCCCCGTTTTCTTGTTACACTGGTGAGCATGTGTTCATTTCTTCTTGACAACCGCTAGAGCGTACTGTACTCCGTGACCTGACCTTCTTTTCTAGTGAGTAGTTTTTTTTCCTCGCTCGCTTGTTGTCAGGTGTTTTGACTCGTTCAGTAAATATTAGTATGTTCCCGAACATTCGATAACGTGGTGGAAACGAATGTTTACGCCAGATTTGGCCTTGAGTGATGTAACCTGATGACGTATTGATGCGTGATTGGTTAGTTTGTGCGAGGGCAAAGGTAACGTTTATTTCGGGAACTTTCTGTAGGAATGTTTATATATATAGACCTGTGTGAGTGGTTGGGGGGGTGAGTAAGTGAGTTTCCTTTTGTGTGGCGTAGATATTTAGTTTCGCTGGTGTCTTCCTAGTAATTTATTGTTCACTATACAGTTATTAAACTTTAGTATTATTTAATCTATCGTCGGATCTCGTGTTTATTTATTTTACAGCTGTAATAGTTTCGTTTTCTAAAGGGTTGTAGTTAGATCAACTAACTCCCCCCTACTATAACGTGCTAGAACAACCTCAGCTGTTACAAGGTTGATGTTCCAGTCTAATAATATGATTGTCTCATTTACAGATTTGTGGAACCCTCAGTTCTTTCTGCCTCTCCGCTTATCGAATCCACTGACATGGGGAATACCATATTGAATCAGCTCAGATCTGGAGAAGATGGCGGGCGAAGCAGCAGGGCTATACTTTGCTATAAGTGCCGACTCCACCTTCTTGCAGTAGGCTACCTGTGACTGCTTAATGTCCCAGGTGAAATGCGGTCGAGGTGAGCAGAGAATGTCCATCCCATAAGTGTGTAGGCTAAAGTGCATTTACCCCCCATTTTTCTACGTATCCACATTCCAGTATTCGCAGAACAAAACCAACTCCCTCAGTAATAGTTCATTTTCCAAACTGCGGGGGCCCAAAGACAAAGACCCCCACAAGGATGCGGTTTTAGGAGCGGCCATGTTTGGGGGGGGGGGGGAGGAGTTAGTCTTCTATAAGGATGTTTTGGTTTTTTTTTTACAGTAAATGCCCAGCTCAACAATTCCCTGCCTAGAATTCTGGCTAAAGGCACATGACTTTTCTTTTTATGGATCGTGTGAACAGGTCAGCTGATGGTTTTAATGAAATTGGGAGGCGCACACTTGACCTGCGCAGGAGAAGTTTGGGGGGCTAAACTGCACTTTTACCAGGGTGTGAAATTGTCTCTGAAGACTGGATCATTTTGGGAGAATTCCTATCTTTCATTAACATTGTACAGCTGTTATCTCAGGTCTTTTAAGGAACCTGTCACCAGTGTGAACCATTATATTAGTCTGGCACGGTCCACCATTGTCCAGTGGTACTGCTATTTTCATGATATATGTTCCCACCATTTAATCAATAATCCTTACCACATTGGGGGCCCTGGGCCAGGTCGTTGAGACTGACAAGAGCTTGGTGGGGAAGAGTAAGCAGAAAAAGATTAGATCTGCCGCTACTCTGCTGCCATTAGTTACCCAGAGAATTTGATCCTGGCAACATAATTCATTCTGATGGGTTGTCACCATACAATACTATTGCAACTGTTCCAGTGCAACCTTCTTTTCAGGACTTGGTGGTATTTCACATCCAGAATTTTTTGGACCCCACAACGGGTGTTTGTACCAATCACGTGAAATGTTGTTGCAAAGCTATAAGAGACGGTTCAAACATATGTGGCTGTCCCAGTGGTATCCCTTGCCACAGTTCTACTGTAATCTACCGCAAATTTATATAATTATTTTTTTATCCACTTAATTAATGTAACTGAAGTGGTGCATTTTGTCTTTTACCGTTCATAAAACGGGGCAGTTACTAGAGATACATTCTTTATTGGGCGGTATGGGATACAGGGTTCTGAAATAGCAATGGCGGTAGGCCTATGCCTGGGGCGCTGAATGGGGTAGTGGGTAGGGAATGGATAGCAGAAATAGGTTGAAAAGGGAGTAGTTTAGGTCTTTATTTTAGGAGGTTTCGCTGCTCTTGGCATTCACACCTCACTTTTCTTGCTTTTACTTTTCTTGTTCTTGTTTCTGTGTATTCTTGTGGTAGGGATCAGTTCTTTTTTTGTTATTTAGAATTTTGCCTGGGCAGCAGCCTTATTCGGCCTGCTCTTCTCGATTTTCAATTCAGAGTCCAGGTATCTTTAACATGCAAGTTGAGTTTGACCGTGAGAGTTACCTGTTCTTCCACATCCTGGATGACCACCACTGTGTCAAACACCTGAGGCCCACAGCCAATCACAATGAGTTGGTGGATGTGTTTGCAGAGCTACATGTAGCTACATGTCGCTTCCATTTCACCTCAGGCAAGCATAAATTTTTTTCTCTAATCTCGGTCTGCTAAAAAGATTTTTTTGTATTTGTATTGATTATTTTAAAAGTTTCATGTGTTTTATCACCCTGTCCATCGGTTCATCCATACAATTATCCATCCGTCCATCCGTCCGTTCCAACCCTCCATCTGTCCACATGTCAGTCCTTCCTTCCGACCATCCACCCATATGTCCTTGATTTTGTTCATCCATCCATGTGTCCTTTACTTCATCCATACATCCATCCATATGTCCTTCACTTCGTCCATCGATCCATCCATCCATTCATCATATCTATTGTTATACAGTAGTGTGAACAAACACCAATTTGTACGAACAATGCACCTGGCAGCATTAACAATGCATCTACCATTGTTGACAGTGGATCCAACAGTGTTAACAAGAACCCGATAATGTTAACAATACTAAGAGTGCATGTGTCTTGTCCTCAAGTGGAGACTGATGACATCATTTTCCATGGGCATCAGAATGGTTAGTAATAATTTCTTGTTAATATTTCACTATATCTTTTTCCATGACACTGACACAGATTAAAAGCTCCCATTCCTCGAGTATCGTCATGTTTTTAGCATATTTCCATAGAACACCAGAAGTCTTTTAAATGTGAAATTTGAGGCACACATACTGAAAAACTGATAAAATGGATAGTCATTTATGTATCTACATGTGTGTATAATATTAAACCACTTGTCTGTCCTACTGATCAACCAGTGGACAGATAGATTAACTAACACATAATATGACTGCAGTTTTTGCAAATTGGACCGCCCAAAACCAGGATTTTCTTAGAAAGACTTTTTGAAGATAATAAATATGCTGCTTTTATTTATGACTGATTTTAAGTCATTTTCACTCTAGTCCTGGCATGATGCGAGACTGAGATGGAACACGTCTGAATATGGCAGAGTCACAATTATTCTTGTTGTTCCTAATGACGCTGTTTGGAAATCAAGGATTGAATCCTTGTCAAGTAAGTATTGGTTGATGTAAGTAATAGTGTGGTAATGCAAGTTTGGTATTATAAGCTTACTAGCAGTGGTAGCAAGATTAGTAGATATTAATAGGAGCGGTATGTAAGTCGTCATGACAGTTTTGGTTTCAACTGACTTGATGCTTCAGTGGTGTTCCTCTGAATGTTTATATTTTTTTAACTGCTAGAATTTTGAAGTCATTTAATAGATCTACATAAATTGGCTCTTCATTCATACTAATTAATGGCAAGTTATGATTTTATTTGCTTTGTGTTTCATGTTTGAACTTTTGTAATGTTTACTGTTGCGTTTCCATAAACTTTATTGATTTGTTTTTACTTTATTCAGATCTGCCTCTAATGTTGTTATTTGACCCCATAAACTGCTGAAACAGAGACAAGATTTGGTACATCATGTTGACTTTTCATAACATAATCTGAATTCTGGGTCAAGAAACAGTGAACTATGGATTTGTAAATGATCCCAAAAATAACTATCAGAATACCATACTGACTCTGTTATGACAAAGATGACTGATGCATGAAAATTGACAGGAAATCTGACTGAATTACCAACGTCAGCTGTAAACATGATGACTTTGACTTATTTAAAGGTTGACTTGGAATACCTTGGATCTACTCATATGTTAGCTGCACTTTGTATTCAGTAACATACCCATGAAACATATTAGGATATATTATTTCATTTGCCACCTAATATTCAGACCAATGTTCTAATATGGATTGATGAGTATTTGAGTAAATCAAACTCACAGCCCTAAAGAGAGGATGACAAGAAATATTACAAATGCATAACATGACAACAATCAACAAATGTTTCCAAACTTGAGTTACATCACTGAAAAATATTGTGTGGAAGCTGTAAACTCCAGTTTGACCAATGATCATCATTCACAGTATATTTTAAGCATTCTGCGTGAGAGACTCCCTCACATCACGACCTTAGTTATTGTTCGCTCCAGCTCTCCTGTTTGCACATCTGAGAAATTTGACATTAAACGTTTTGATGTTAGGGAACTTAGTAAACTCGCTTCCCGAGTTGGTTAGGGGGGTTCAAATCATCGCAAGATCTGACTTCTTTTTGTTTGTTACTTTTTTTCTGCTTTTTCCCCCATTGATCATCATTGCTTTGCTCTCTAGAGTATGAAATTGTGACTAGGATTTTTTTTATTTTGTAAAAAATTTTTTAGATGAATAATATATTAATTACTAATGTATTAGCCAATTTTGTCAGGTGTGAAATCACAGAGAAAGTCAGACAGAGCCATTAAAAATGAACTAAACTTCCACGCAAACAAAACAAGTAATGAAACAAAACATGACAAATAGCTGAAGCAGAAGTCCCCCATATATTTTCAGTAAGCTAAATACAGAATAGATCCATGTTATCATAAAGAGATGAGCTGTTCAGTTCACATTGACTAAAAGAAATCATTTACATGTTTAAAATTTGATTTACATTTTTATTTCTAATTAGCAAGTACTGTCCCGTTCAATGAACAGGAATAAATAAAACGAACAGGAATAAAGTAATCTGAAGCACATCAGTTGATCCGTTTCCCCATGACATCAATTTTGCAAAAGGAAAATAAAAATGATTCCTAATAATCAGCAATACTACATTTAAAAATTAAAAAAAACTCGGGCATGGGATCGAACCCAAGACAGATTGTACCCCATCGTCTGTAACTGATAACTGCAGATGCTAGTCATTGCGCCACCGCAGACCACAATAGGCTGGTGGAACTTTTCCACAGTAGATATCGCAAAACCAAGAAACCCCTATCTGCGAATAAGATCGGGATCTTTCGCACAGACGCGTGAATAAGCACTTCAAAACAAATATAAATGTTTTAATGAAGTCACAGCACAACTGTAGAGATCTAGGTCTAGTTTTGTTATTATAGTGTTACACATTTTCAACAAATTTCAAGGCTAATTACTGTGTTAAATATTTTTTTCTTTTTTCATCTCAGAGTGTTGAAGATGCTACTGGCCTCGATCTAAATGAAAATGATATCAAAGTGGATTTTGGAAAGTAGTTTGAATTGAAAAAGGAGACGTAGAAGGCTTAGATCTCAGTAGCCAGTTTTGAGCGTTCCCATCCTGCCTGTCACAGGTAAGTGTTGAACCGGCAAATGATTTTTATGGAGTGATTCTGACTGATATGATTTAAGTTATTTTCATTTAACACAAGTAGAGAGGCTAATGGATGTCAATTTTTTATTTTTTTTATCTCATTTCTTTATTTTCTGTTAGAAACTTTGGGAAATTATGCAAACAATGATCAGATCTGCATGAATTCATAAAAGAAAAAAAAAACAACAGTACACAGGACATGAAAATGAGCTTGCTTACTGAATGAGGTAATTTGATATTTGTCAAATGTAGATTCCATAAAGTTTGGACATGTACAGTAGTCTCCGTCTAAGAACCTGGTCAACGGGAGACAGAAAAAGCGGGTTCTTAGGCGGACCGGGCACTTAGGCGGATACCAAAGGATGCCACCCATATTTGACTTCCCATGACCATGGCTTATCCCCCTTGATTGCTCGGACCTAGGTCGTGACCTCATAATTAAAATTAAGCATTGAACGTTTAAAAAAAATTTTTTTTTTTTTTGGCGAATGGTCAAAGTTATGACTTATGGCTAGCAGAATGCTCTTTTCTTGCAGTGATGATTGTGTAACGAATGCAATGTTTCAGACTGAACAATCAAGTTAAGAATCACAGCTGCCGATTTTAGACAACACGGGGCCCAGTGATCCCCTGTGTAATAACCACATTGCACAATTAACCTTAAGTACATGTGCCGTGCAAACCAAGCACGTGGTCAATTACGTATAAAATTCTGCCCCTCGAGTTAGACAACAATAGATGTTAGGTAATGACTATGCTAATTTAGTCTAGGAGTGGCCTGCTTGCACACGACATACGTAACTGGGCTCCACCCTTTGTACGGTTCGCCACCCCCTACCTTCCCTCCACCCATTCTCTTCCACTGTCTTCTTGGAAGAGAATTTTGTGTTTAATAATAATTAATATGGGCATTTTTACATAAGAGTGTGCTCGTCTCTCGGTCCAATGCCGGGTTCTTAGGCGGATTTTTCATTTCAGATCGGGTTCTTATGCATGTAAATTACAGTGAAAAAATTCGGTTTCGCGGCAACAGCAGGTTCTAAGGCGGTTCAGGTTCTAAGGTGGCGAGTTCTTAGACGGAGACTACTGTATTATTATAGGGATTTAGAGCAGGTTCCTCAATTTGCTGAATGATAACTTTAGAGGCTCAGGCCTACTCTACAAGTAAAGTTTATTAGTAAGTGCACATAGCTCTATTTATAATACAGAAGAAGACTTAGAAGTCAGTTTTATAAACTGCAATTGTTTCAAATGAAACAGTATGGCATAGAATTATTTACTCGATGCGGTACATAGTAATTTGAGTAGGTTTTATTTTCAAGTTAAATCTGCGTTACTCAACTTGACATTACTCAGCTTGAACTTTGAACCAAAAGTGAAATAAATACAGAAGTCGGAAATCTTCTTCGTCTTCTTTTGTTCACCATTTTTTTTATTTTTATAAGAGTGAAAAGGGTGCATGGTATCTAGGTTAGGCGCCCTGCTCTGGCCAGATACCTCCGTCTTCAGCTTATTCTGCTAGAGTAGAATTTGCTCATGCTGAGCAAGAATATGGCTCGGTCACATTGTTTTCACACCCCTGTTGGTGTTACTAAAACCCCCTCACTGGCGGCAAGGAGTGACCTCGAGGAGGGAAGTCAGAAATAAAGTATAATTTATATTTTGTTTGAAAATAAAGAATAAGGACATACTCATAAATCTTATTATAAAAGAAATATTCTTAACCCTCACCCTGTGAAGGGCGACGAAATACGGCATTGACTTTCCGAACTATGGGCACAAGCTGACCATGCAGCGCGCAAGCCGGATTTTCATGCGTCGGTTCATTGACCTCTTTGAGACGTAACTAACGTCTTATTGCTCACTGTATCTCCTCTAAATCAAAGGCACTGTGACAAGGACATGTTAACCAGTGAACCAGTGATCGGAATCACAAAGACTAAGCTTTCAAAGGCTCTAGCTCTCCCCACAGTATCAAAAGGTGTAACATCGACATGCAAAACTGTTGCTCAACAAATCTGCAATATTATCTCATTTTCTCACAAGCTGACTATCATCTAGAGTTATCTGTATCTAAGAACAATCAGAAAAGCTCTGAAATGACCTTTCCCACAAATGTCCACATTGGTTCATTAGTATGTGTCAATCAGGATGAAACCATTTGTTTAGGGCTTTGGGGGCGTGACTAGTTATCATGCTTTGTTCTCATGAAAACTACAGCTGTCAGTTTGGTTTCATAAGTCAGATCATTGGTTAGAGACTTACAAAGGTTATGCTGGTTAATCCATTATCAAGCCTGATAAAGCATAGCAGCGAATGTTTTCATACCGATCAATAAAAAGCGAACCATGTGGACAGCGGTAATGTGGTCATCGTACATCGGCAAGAGTCAGTGCGACTCAGGCACGATTCTCTGTGTGTAAGATCACTGACCGGACAACAGGCTTTAAGCCATCGCACGCTTGGTGTGGGTTAAGATTATTTCATTGTTGGTGCAACTTGAAGTTTTCTTAAGTGTCCTCAAATCTAACCCAGTCTCCTTTCTATTGACCAGTTGTGTTTATCAAGTTTCAGGCAATCTTTGAAAAATATGCAGTATGAATTACGACATGCATTATATGAAATGAAAATATAATTATGTATATTGCATTCACATCAGTTCAGGTTACTAGGCTCTGTTTATGAGGTAACATGAAATAAATTAGCAATTAAGAAAACAAACCTTTCTCGATTTAAACTAATATGTTATTCCTATTTTGCTCCCACAGGATGGAATGCATTTTCTTTTGGAGCTCTACCAAACTATGGGCACATCCATCATTATTTCATTAGTGCCATGACAGATGAAGGAGAGGACCCACACATAAGGAAGCCCTTGGTCAAAGGCAAATCCTTTTTTACAAGTGGACATGTCTGAGATATGGAGGACAGTATGATTTGTACTATTTAAGAGTGTGTTATAATATATAATCATTTGAGGACTTATTCAATGTTATGATAATTGCTTGTCGAAAAAAAAGTATGCATTTGATCATTCAGCAACTCCCAAGTACTTGTAAAATAATGGAGGTTGGGCCTTAAGTCAGTGGAGGAGGGAGAAATCAATGTTTTGATAAGTGTAGTTAGTACAAGTACCTGGTATGACATGGGCAAGAGATTTAATTTCCAGCTTATAGAATACATATGTGTACTTTTAGAAGGGGTTTAACCAAAGCAACAGAATATATCTCTAATTACCACATCAAATAAACACAACGACCAACAACAGAGTCGGTCATTTACTTCTAGTTTTCCTTCATGAAAATCCAACTGAGAGACATCTTAATGCAGTATTTCACCAAGACAAAAAAGTGCAGGCCTCTTGGTAAAAGGTTAAAGTATGTCTTAAATGCAGAAGTCTGTATGCCATAAGCCTTCTATTTAGCAATGATCGTCATCGTACCTCATTACAAGTAGGCTACTTTATAAAAGTAATCCAAATATCATAGGGGCCACTTATGATTTATCCAGCATACTTTTGTAAATGCATACTCAAGTGAACATGATCTACATGTGTTCAAAACGACCTGACTGACCCGACTGTTGACGTTCACAGCAACACCGGAGCAAGTGGCTGGCTGTCCACCAGCTATCCTTGTATCAGGCGTTATATGGACGAGTTCACTTAATATGGGACCAGGGTTGAAATTGCTGATTATACTGTTTTTGCCCCCTTCTTCTTTATCATAGCATTTTGAAAATGTGAATACAGTCAAGCACACGAAACTCAAACACACCTAAGACGAAATCACGGATCCCACAGAGATCTAGGTCCCAAATTTATTTCTCAGTATTCTTTGTAGTTATTTCATGCAAACCTCGAACTGTGACACGGATTCGTCGAACCAGCTTTCCTGCTGCGAGTGTGATCCAACTAGCCTAGAAGTAGAAAAGAAAAAAGAAGAACGCCAGAAACTTCATTCGGTTAGCCGGGGTATAGTCTAGTGGTGGCAGGATAGTGCATATAGTCCCCCCTTCCCCTGATAAGAACCGGCCACTAAAATACCTGAGAGGGCCAATTCCGACAGGAAATAACCTTTTATTTGTTTTTTGTTTTGGTTTGTCCCACACTCACACCCCAATAGAAAAAGAAAGAAAGGAAGCGCTGCTGTATGATGTGAATAAAGCTGAACAAAGAAAAATGGTGATTTGTGTTCACCCTTTATTTTATCACTGTTGGACTTGACTTGGAAATGGTTCTTACTGAAGCTTTTCCAGAAGAGAAAAAAGCGTTCGAGCACAAGGTCGCCTGCCATTGTCGCCACGCACGTCAGTTTAATAATTGCTTCACTTTCCAGTGACCATGGAAAAGGGGGAGGGAGATTAATCGAGGTAATTCGCGGTACACTTTGTCAGTTGTATTATTTTCCTTGAATATACAAATTACAATAATAATACCTCATGATTAATGCTTCACGTATTCCTTGAAATTCGGTAAACTCGAACTAGATGTAGCCACCCTAAAGAATTTGAGTTTTCCGGGCTCGACTGTACATTATTTTTCTCATTTTGAGCAAAGTATCAATTTTTGTTCCAATTAGCTCTTTTTGTTAACTGCTGTTAAATGAGCTTACCCTATATGTTATATTATATCCTTCATTCAAATACCAAAAGAATCAAAAATGTTATTTATGTGCTTTTGATGATAGCCCTGATCAAATGGATTTTTTTTTCAGCAAAACGAGATAAATCCATGAACATTTCTGTAGGACACTTGTCAAACAGCTAGAGCTGCCCTCTAAATATAAATGAGTGAATTGGTAAATCTATATGTATAGGTTCTATTCAAGCTGAAGAGGAAGAATGTTTCTTTTAAAGAGTAAACCTGTATTTTTATAATAACAGCTGAGTAGAATTCAGTACCGCCTGTTATTTGATGTAAAAATAAAAACTTTTTTTGAGAAATGCTGAACAATTTTGTCTCTTTTGTGTTCATTTCCTGAGTTGTGTGTCCATGCTACTAACTGCATGTCCCAAGTGGTACAGACAGTGTACACTTTCATAATTATTACACATTTATTGTTCTTTTGTATCAGTATTTAAAAGTCAAGTAGAAAATGGAAAGTTCGAATGCAGTCATAGGTAGGGGGGCCTACTATTTCATTTTCAAACAAGTATTATTTTGGTATATTGCCATAATAAATTTGAATAAAACATCAAGAAATGGAATCAAAGAAAAATGTATTTTGTGTATTGTTTAGAACAGCTAGCTGTTTCGTTCCATTAAATGTGATGACTGGAAGATGGACATGAGTTGTTGTGTTAAGAGAGATCGGGAGAGTGAGAAACAGAATAGTGAAACATCATCACTGAACACTAACAGTATGTCAATGAATGTTGACTTTCTGTTGTGACCATGTTTAGACTTAAATCTATTAAAATATATTAATAACACAAAAAGAGTGCAAAAACACAGGGGACTGGGAAGCTTTAAAAAAAAGAAGAGAAAAGGTTGAGTATGACGGGAGTATGCAACACCCTGCGTTAGACACACCCATACAAACTAGGTATACTGGTGTAGCAAGCCAGTATATACCCCGGGGTATACTTTGGGCTAGGCCAGACTATACCCCCACAGTCCAGATTATACCCCCTACTTTTTTTTTTTTTAAACAAGCCAAGACCGCAGTTTATTTCAACTTTAGATTAAATTGTTCATTATCACTGTCACTAGGTATCATGTTGAAGCAAACATTCTTGACTCTTGTAAATTATGATACATTTAAGAGGAAATAAACATGCATTAAAAAGCATTGATACACAAAAGGATTGAACATCCATTAAAATTGATATGATGAGACTTTAACACTAATTTTAATTTTGTTTTTTTCATAATTAGTTGCCCATGAGTTAAACATGTATTGTATTTCTTTGTTTGACACCACTGACATAAAATTAGATTCAAGGTATGAAATAATTATAAGACTCAATATAAAGTCATCTGAATTTTATTTTTAATTTTTGAAAATCAGAAATGTGCTTGCTATGTGTCAGAACAATTAGATCTACTCTACATACAAAGTTACAATGATGCAGAGAGAAAAGGTCGGGAAAGAACAAACAGAGAAAAAAAAATAACATCATTTTAATAACCCAACTGACAGATGGTGCAATTCCATCATCTAGCAGACATTAAATACTGCACATAAAACCAAATAGGCCTACATACTAAATTTTTTCACATGATGAACTTAACCTGTCCAGATCCACTTGAAACATTACAGAATGCTAACCAGTAATATACAATAATAACACCAAATCATCTTGCTTACTCTTGAAAATAAAGAGAAATATCAATATCAGAATCATTATCATCATCATCTTGGAATAACACAAAGATAAGAGGAAATATCAAAAAGAACTACACATCATTCTAGAATGTATAAGCAGCAATATGAGTGTACCAACTATATGTAAAAAATGTGTTAAAGCTTTTCAACTATTCAAGCAGAACTGGACAGAAAGCTTTAGTAAAGTAGCTTTGATAGTTGTGTAAACTGACAGATTAAATCCAATGAGACAACAGTGCACTGTATAAAGTAATTACAGTATGTTACGGCAAAAATTCGATGGATCACGTTGGGTTAACATTTCTTGTTACTAAATTCTTTGATACAATTATTTGTAGAAAGGTGTACGTACATTTCATGTAGCTCTTGGTTTAAGGCACTGGATTAGTTTGCCGGGCATGTGAATGATTGCAATTGTGTCTTATAGTGAATGAAGCCATGTCACTTGTGGGTGAAATAAAATTTTAAAAACTTAAATATTGTACCCTTGAATATTTTGCCTGAATGTGGGTGTATAATCTGGATTGGTGGAATAAATGTGGTATGTGGTATTTTGGGATTCAGTATTTTGTCTTAGAGGAGCGTGTTCCAATCACAGTGCTTAACTGTGAGCGACAGTTAGACTGACCCGCCCCCAAGACCGTGGGAGGATGGGAAAGAATCGTATAAAACCCCGGGCCTGTCAAGCCCCAAGCACTGCGTCTCTTCCCCCAGTCGAGAGCAGGTGTGTGTGTTATTGAATAAACGTCTTTTGTGCCCTACAATAGACTTATATTCTTCTTTGACAGTGTGAGCAGTTTTACCGCCCTGGCATGAACCGAGTGAATGTTGCGGCCTAACCAGCCGCAGTAACAAGAGTGAAACCCACATGAATGGTTCATCTACACCATATCTACACCTACACCTTCACCCTAACACCATCTTGTTACAATTTCTGGCGCCCAACGTGGGGCGGTAACTGACTGTCAAACGGGAGCGGAATGAGGACACAGCCTGGAACTGTATGAGTTGTATTACGAGGCACCGTGACCAGAATGACCACGTGTGAGTATCGCCGGTGCGCTGGCCTGAGAGCTGCAGCGAAGACTACGAGACTGGCGACCCACCCAGGGATTCGCCGCTGACCTCGAGACTGACGACCCACCCAGGGATTCGCCGCTGAATGGGCCCCAACGTGTGTTGCAACGTTGTGACTTTGTGTTGAACTGTAGTGTTGTGGTCAGTAATTTAACTGTCTGTGTTTGTGTTACTACCTGTTATTAGTGTCAATGTATGAATTGTTGCTAGAGGTTATCTCTGACGAATAATTATTATTTCAGAAGATTCTTTACACAGAAAAAACAGACGAGAGGGACTGATCACCCCTGTCGTTTGGATTTCGTCTGGGGTGGCCTCGGCTGTTTAACATGTCTAATTTTTATTTGTATTAATTTGCTTCCTTTGATGAGCATTTTTATATATTCATTGTATTATTCAATGCCATTACTTTATGCATTCAGCTATCTGTGCGACCCTGAACCCTTATGTTATTTTCAGCTATCTCTATTTATCTGTTTCCTGACTTCCCGTGCAGCGATGCAGTGATTAGCACTTCATGGATAGTATTTTGTCTTTTGGTAGTTGTGGTTTTCCATCCCTTCTGGCCTTTCCCTTTTCTTATGCTTTAGTTTAGCGTTTGCACCGAGTGACCTTTCTGTCCCTCCTGCAGTTTCTGGCACATTGTCGTTGGTTAGTGTTCGTATGCGCGGAGATTTCGCACGGTCAGTATCAGCGATAAAGACATTATCTGCTCTCCGGTGGTCTCCCGACTCTCTTTGGGCAGGAGCACTTTGACGGCTATAAATCAGATGCAATTAACGAGCATTCCTTTGGGTCCATCGTCCACACCACCCTCCATGGTCCGCTTCGTGTAGTAATGATGTCGTGGCAAGTCGTATTGTTCATGACAAGATAACGCGGGGAGTGGGAAGTGTTCGCGTGGCTGAGGAATTGATATTGGTCGAGATTCCTACACCCACAGTGAACGCCGTTGCGAATTAATTAAGTTGTTCGTCTTTATCTGAAATTACTTGACCCGGCGGTGAACATTAATTATACCGCTGTGTTTTCGTTCGTGCACTGTACCGTGACGCACTGACCGCCGTGCAACCGATACGCCCCCTCCCCTTTAACTTCGCGGTGTAGCTGGGAGCGTAGAAGTGTCTGCATTTAAGCATATTATTTCAATACTGTAAAGTTTTAATTGCTGGAGTTGTTTGTTGATACTTTTCTGTCATAAATAGTGATTTATAGATGGCGTCCAGAAAGACAGCAGTTGCCGCGGCAAAGGAAAACTCAGACCTTCAGTCCATTCTTGATTCGATAGATTTACTGAGGCCTGAGGATAGGGAAGAAGTCGTTAAGAAGTTGCGGGGCCCTAAAACTCCGTCAGGTTCTGCAACGGAAGAAAATGTTAATACCATGTATCCTATGAGGGCAGCTGAGCAGCCCAGATTGTCTACTTTTTCGGGGGACGATGGAGTTTCGTCTCACTGCTCGTATTTGCAGTGGCGTTTGGAGGTTAAAGACCTCCAGAGGTCACAAATTTATCAAGACCGCATATTAGTTGCTGCAATGCGTCATTCGTTAAAGGGCCTCCCTGCCGATCTTATTGTTCAGATGGGAGAGGAAGCAACGTGTGACGGAATATTACACAATTTAGACTCTTTATATGGCAATATTCTACCATCGGCCGATCTCCTCCAAAAGGTGGCAACAGCTGTACAGACACACGAGGAGTCTGTGACAGCGTGGGCTGTGCGTCTTCAATCATTAGTAGCCCAGATATCGCAAAAATCTCCACCGCTGATGACATCAGCGGGTGCGGCCGACATGTTGAGGTCGAGATTCTACCATGGTATGGTAGATCTCACCATGCAGCAGGCCATCAAGCACAAATACGACTCAAATTTAGATTTTGAGAAATTGTTAGTTGCCGCCCGCGTGGAGGAAGTAAAAAGTAAAACCTCAGTCACGGCATCGAGGCCAACCGTCCACAGTCTGGAACAGGTGGCTGACGGTGATACTGTACTTAGATTAGAGCGCAAGATGAGTAGTTTGGCAAAAGCAGTAGAGGGGTTGAAAATGAACGCTCGACCTCAGACTAGAATTAATGTTACAGAACCTAGATGCTATCGTTGCAATAGGCCTGGCCATAAACAAACTCAGTGTCCTTTAAACGAACGGAGTCTGGGACGGCGGGGCGACTCCTAGACGGTTACAATCAAAGCCCTGTGCCTTTAGTTGGACGCGCTAATGAGGTCTTCATTAGTCTGAATAATGTTCGTACAAAGGCATTACTGGACACTGGTTCTATGGTGTCGTGCCTTTCATATCAGTTTTGTGTAAACAGAAATATTGACGTTCAACCCCTGTCCTCTGTCATGGAAATTTATGGGGCAGGTGGGGAAACTTTAAAGTATAAAGGTGTTTGTGAGATTAATGTGTCTTTGCCGTTTTGTTCCAAACCATTGAATGCGCTTTTCCTTGTAGTGCCTGACACGCAACATAACAAACGTGTCCCCGCCCTAATTGGCATGAATATTCTGCAGGAGCTTGTGCCACTACATTCTCCAGCTGTTTCTCTTCCATCCGCATGGGAATTAACGCTGGGGGCGGTGATGTCCCATGTGTCAGCCGTAAAGAGTGATAGAAATCTTGGTTTTCTTTGTACTAATAGTCAAGAAACTTTGCGACCTGGTGAGGCGAAAATGATTGCGGGAGATTTATGTATGCCGGCTCTGATAGCCCCTACCACAGTCATACTAGAAGAATTCACTAATAGTTTGCCTGGTGGCGTCAGAGTGAGCTCAGGGGTGATTAATGTTAAACCCATGAAATCAATTAGTCAAGTAAATGTACTAGTTAGGAATACGTCAGCTCGCACGCTAACTATTCCTATGCGCACCAATGTTTGTTCCGTGCAAGTGGCGCAGATTCAGACAAAGTCAAATCAGATTGCAGAATATCCACAAGTGTCTGATGTCACCGAAGCTATGTTACAGACCATACCATCTAATGTGACTGAAAGCGAGGCGCGTCAGTTAAAACAACTCTTAAAGAAATATAGCCATATCTTCTCGAACCATCATTTGGACTTGGGAAAAACTAATATCACGAAACACCATATAAAGCTAACAGATGAAACTCCATTTAAAGATAGATACAGAAAGATTCCCCATGCGATGATTGAAGAAGTTAGGAAAGAGATAGCTGATATGTTGGATCAAGGCGTGATTCGTCCGTCACCAAGTTCGTTCAGTTCAAACTGCGTTCTAGTTCGAAAACCAGATGGAAGTTTACGAGTATGTATAGATTACCGAAAGCTAAACGCGAGAACAGTCGAGGATGCATATGCTATTCCAAGAATTGAAGACACCTTAGATGCGCTTCATGGATCCCAGTATTTTTCTTCACTTGACTTAAAAAGCGGATATTGGCAGATTGAAGTTGCGGAGGAAGATATTTCAAAAACTGCTTTCACGGTTGGGAATTTAGGTTTCTATGAATGTTGTCGTTTACCATTTGGCGTTACCAATGGGGTTGCAACTTTTCAGAGATGTATGGAAACATGTATGGGAGATTCGAATCTTAAAGACTGTCTTCTTTACCTAGATGATATCATTGTATTCAGTAGAACTTTTAAGGAGCACCTTCAGAAGTTGGAGACAATTTTCAGAAAACTGTCTGATGCGGGACTTAAACTAAAACCTTCTAAATGTAAATTTCTCCAGAGTGAGTTGAAATATCTTGGACATGTAGTTTCCACAGACGGTGTGTCTTGTGACCCAGAAACAATAGAATGCGTGCAGAAATGGCCAGATCCAAAGACACTTAAAGAACTCCAGAGTTTTCTAGGATTCGTTGGTTTTTATCGTCGTTTTGTACCAAACTTTTCTTCTATTGCCAAACCCCTTCATAGGCTCCTACAGGACGTCGGGGGAAAGAGGGGCAGCACTAAACTAGTTTGGAGTGACGATCAACAGGCGGCATTTGATCAGTTAAAAGATCTTGTAGTTGACGCACCTGTTCTGGCTTATGCCGATTACTCTAAAGATTTCATTCTTCACACTGATGCTTCATCTGAGGCGATAGGTGCTGTTTTGTACCAGGAACAGGATGGCAAGAAACGTGTGATAGCGTTTGCAAGTAGAGGTCTTTCTAAGTCTGAGAGAAATTATCCTGCCCATAAACTTGAATTTCTCGCATTAAAATGGGCTGTTACTGAGAAATTTTATGATTATTTATATGGAAACAAATTCTGTGTGTACACTGATAATAACCCACTGACTTATGTAATGACTTCAGCTAAGCTTGATGCTACTGGTCACAGATGGGTTGCGCACCTCTCGGAATTTGATTTCGAATTGAAGTACAAACCAGGAAAGTGTAATCGAGATGCGGATGGTTTGTCTCGGATTAAATGGCCATGCACTGTCCATAGTAATGTAATTCAAGCAGCCCTACAGGGTTCCACTGTTGATACATCCTTGAGTGATATTTTGGATAGTGGCACAGATTTAGAAGATAGGGAGGCTGATAACATTCCTGACAATTCAGCCTTGTTTGAACAGGTTGACACAAAAATTGACTGGGCCAACGCTCAGCAATGTGACAGAAATATTAATGAGGTGATATCGTGCATAGAAGGGTCCGTATCAAAGTCGAAGTGCACTACGGGTGTAAGGCAACTCCTGAAAGAGGGAAGTAAGCTGAAAATGAAAGAAGGTGTATTGTATAGGCAATGTCATGAACATGATAATACCATCTTCCAGTTGGTGTTGCCTGTGGCTTTCCGCCAGAAAGCTTTGAAGGGAGTTCATGATGATTGTGGACACCTTGGAATTGATAAGACTTTGGATCTTTTACGTAGGCGATTCTTCTGGCCTGGCATGTCACAGGACGTGAAAAGATATATTGCTTCGTGTAAACGTTGTGTCTGCAGGAAGGCAGATACACATCAGCGGGCTCCTCTCGTAAGCATTACGACAAGTCAGCCTATGGAATTAGTTTGCATTGATTATCTGTCTCTTGAACCTTGCTCAGGAGGGATAGAAAATATACTTGTCATCACTGATCATTTCAGTAAATATGCACAAGCCATACCGACGCGTAATCAAACAGCCCAAACAACTGCGAAAGTCTTGTTTGATAATTTTATTGTTCATTACGGTCTACCCGCTAGACTTCATTCAGACCAAGGACGAGCCTTTGAAAGCGGAGTCATTCAATCTCTATGTCAGATCACAGGTATTAAAAAGTCCAGAACAACACCTTACCATGCCCAAGGCAATGGTCAGACTGAGCGTTTCAACCGCACACTGCTGGACATGCTCGGCACTTTGGCTGATGAACACAAAGCAAATTGGAAAGCTTTTGTACCTCAAATGACACACGCTTACAACTGTACCCGACATGCTTCCACGGGCTATTCACCGTATTTTCTTATGTTCGGTCGCGAACCCAAACTTCCGATTGATCTTGACTTTGGTTTGTTAGAACAGTCGATGCCGGTACCATCTAAATCCTACCCTGATTATGTGAAAAATATCCAGGAACGTCTGGACTATGCTTATAGATCAGCTCTTAAAGCCTCCGAAAAAGCAAAGCACTCGCAGAAACAGTGTTATGACAGAAAGATTCAGGGAGCTGCTATTCAACCAGGTGATCAAGTTCTTGTTCGAAGACTTGCTTTCACTGGGAAACATAAACTAGCAGATAGATGGCATTCCGATGTTTATGTAGTATTGAAAAGACCTAATTTAGACATTCCTGTATATGTTGTGCAAAAGGCTGACGGCCAAGGTCCTAAAAAGACATTACACCGAAATTTGTTGCTACCCTTCACACCGAGAGAGGTTGGCGAGCAACCTGATAATGATAAGGTGACTGTTTTAAGTCGCGCCCCACGAAAATGCAATAGGTCCGTCGCGAATTTGCGAGAGCGACATGAGTCTTCTCCTTCAGATTCAGAGCAAAGTATTTGCGTTATCGAACGGTCAGACTTAGAGACGAACGCAGTTCGAATGACAGGCACTGATGACCATCTGCCATCCAACCACGACATTAGTTCTCTGGCAGATTCTGAGTCCAGTGAGACTCCGGTAGAAATTCGGTCGCCTAGACGACGACGAAGGCCAAGATGGATGATATCTGGTGACTTCGTTATTTCACAACAATTAAGAACTTTAAGAGATAAAGTTCGGGACTCTTTTATTTTCCGTAAATTCCGTAGACATTAATGGTATGCATGATTCCAGTTGACTTGTCCGAGACCTTAGATGTGTCTTAAGGTTTCAGTTAGGTGGTTTTGTTCTTATTTCGTTCTTTTTTATTCCATTCTGAGCAAAAATCGGGACGATTTTTTGTGTTCAGTGGGGAGTATGTGGTATGTGGTATTTTGGGATTCAGTATTTTGTCTTAGAGGAGCGTGTTCCAATCACAGTGCTTAACTGTGAGCGACAGTTAGACTGACCCGCCCCCAAGACCGTGGGAGGATGGGAAAGAATCGTATAAAACCCCGGGCCTGTCAAGCCCCAAGCACTGCGTCTCTTCCCCCAGTCGAGAGCAGGTGTGTGTGTTATTGAATAAACGTCTTTTGTGCCCTACAATAGACTTATATTCTTCTTTGACAGTGTGAGCAGTTTTACCGCCCTGGCATGAACCGAGTGAATGTTGCGGCCTAACCAGCCGCAGTAACAAGAGTGAAACCCACATGAATGGTTCATCTACACCATATCTACACCTACACCTTCACCCTAACACCATCTTGTTACATAAAGTTTGGCCTAGCCTAAAGTATACCCCGGTTACAAACTGAATTATATTATACCTGAGGTACAAAATAGACTAAGCCACTTTAACCCCAGTGAAGCAGGCCAGATTATCCCCCCGCCAGACTACAATAGGGGTTAAAGGGGCCTAGCCTATTTTATGTCCCCAGGTATGTTCTGGGCTAACCCAGTTAAACAAGTAAAGACCACAGTTTATTTCAATCATAGTTTAATTCCGTTGTTTTTTTTTTATCACTGTCATCGGGCGTCATAGTAATACATACATATAGGCCTATACATTCTTGACTTCCGTAAATCATAATACAATTCAGAGGAAAAAACGGGCATTAATATGTATTGATATACTACGGGTTGAATATCCATTCAAGCTAATATGATTCAAGCTTAACCCTCATTTCACTCACGTTCGCAGTCATGTTGTAGTTGTTTTTGTAGTTGGTTGCCCATGAGTAAAACTTGCACTGTATTGTTTGTTTGGCACTGACACAAGTGCCATATACTTAGTCGCAATGGATGAAATAATTAACGGACTCATAAAAATGAAGTCATTTTAGAGATTTTTTGTATGCAAATACACAGTTGCTAAATCCCTGGGTAAGAGACGTGTCTAGCTTAGGAAGGTAAAGATGGGGGGGGGGGGGGGGAAGGAATTACAGGGGGGATATAGTTTGTCAAAAGTTTAGTCTTTTTTCTTTTTTTGAACTGAAAATGTACTCAAGATAAAGAATACATTTTTTTCTCGCAGTAACGTAGCTCCTCAACATTATGGTGCTGTTTCAGAAATGGGCCGCTGTTACTAGATAGTGATTATTTGGGCCACGGGCCAAACTAAGTTTTAATAAGGTGATTTTGGGGGGGGGGGGGGCTAGTGTTAAACTGCTATGGCAGATTGGATCAGCTCACTAAAATAATTTTCTTTTCGGAGAAATGCGTAAAAATTTCAGATCTGCAGGATTCGGGTAGGCGGTGAACAAAACGAGCCACTTGCGGCTCTTTGGCCTCCAATTTGCGGCTCCTGGAAATATGTTGGCTGATCTCTTTTTTCGTTACAACAGTTTTTAAAATTGCATACATGAGTAAATATTGTTGCACACGTGTATTTCGTAATAGTTATATCGTAATATTTATATAAAATTTTAGTAACAAAATGTGTATGTAACAATAAGATCGTGTGTGTAAATTTTATTCATATCTTGTGGCTCTCGGACATCTGAAGTTTATCGTACGTGGCTCTCACATTAAGCAAGTTTGGCCACCCCTGATTTAGAATTTATATTGTATAGTGTTCTTGTGGTTTGTTCTTAACATAGTGCTTATTTGAAGAGCAGATTGGATCCAGAATCAGATACGTGTGCACTTCGATGAAGAAAATGAATGAGAAATGAACCGTCAGGAACTTCTGTTGAACACAATGCTTTTGCTGTTGTGCAACCGTGGCTTGACAGGCGAAATCAAGTTGACTTGAGATTCAAAGTCAACCTTCTTGGTGAAATTGGTACAGATTCACAATACAAGGTTCAGTTTTTACATATTCACATTACATGAATCTGGGTCTTATGATTTGTTTATTTGTTTTTGTGGTATTCTACGTCGAATAATCGCAGTGGTTGGAGGGAGCTTTTTGTACTGGTAGGGTCTTCTTCTGTGCTATCTTTCTTTTATATTCTGTCAATTGCTTTTTCCTAGCCTAGTACAGTATCGTGTCAACGTGCTTTCCACAAATAATCTTCACAGAAAGATCTGGATCTAGACCACAGACAGCGGGTGGTTGGTGGGCGCTTCTGATAGCCCCCCCCCCCCCTTTCTGTCCTATCGTTCTGTTATATTCTGTTTGTCGTCTTGCTTTTTCGATGTACAATTAAAGAGGTTAGCTCAAGACCAGGGTTAAGTTACATTTGAGTCACATTTCAAGAAAAAGCCAAAAACTCTGGACCTAACCTTGGTCTTGCATGGGAGTGGCCCACTTCCAAATCAAACTTTCTCAGTGCTGGTTAACCGTAGAAGGATGAAATTAACATAAATAGATAGCAATTTTTGTCTATTTCCACTGATATGCGCAATTCTATTTTTAACAAACTGTGACTTACCCTCGTTCTTGAACTACGGTAATCACCACTTCAATCATTGCCGTTATCGTTCTTCTTCTAAATCAAATCAGAACTCAAGATCATTGATAGGTGAGGTGTTTTTTTGTTTTGTTTTGTTTTGTTTTGTTCTTGTTTTTGGGGACACCCCAACCCCAGTATGTTGCCTCTCTTTTATTCATTTGTTACTTGGCAACAGCCGAAGGAAGACAGCAGTGCCGGATTTACCATTAGGCTGGGTTGGGATGAAGTCTAGGGCCTCAAAATCTAGGGGGACCTCGCCGCCTCAGGTCAGTCTGCATAACATTTTGTGACACGCGTGATCTTTTCTTACACTATGATAGTACAAAGCACGGTTGTTTCTGAACACCTCTAGATGTGAAGACTGGGGAATCAGGATCCGAGGGGCCTCACAGCTAGATTAGCCTAGGGCCTGTCTTCAACCAAATCCTGCTCTGGAAGACAGTGAAGGAGAGAGGAAAGAGTTACTGCATTAGAGAGCAATGGTTCTCAAAGTGGGGTGTGGCTACATTTTGGTGGGAGATGGGAGTTCAGAATCGGGGGTTGGGATTTTTCATTGAAATCTTAATTTCATAGTGTATTTTAACTTAACTGTATAGACAGGGCAGGGCTCCCATTAAAGTAAAAACCAAATGAATAAAACTTGAAATAAGTTTTATTTAAAACTTCTTTTGAATGTATACATACTGGATATATAACTACTTTAAAAAAAATCTTTTTGACTTTATACTAACCTTGTTCGATCATGGTGGGGGAGGGGGGAGGGGCTTTTTTTTGGTGAGAATTGAAGGCGTGGGTCAAAAAAGGTTGAGAAACACTGCATTAGAGTATCTTTTCTAAAAGTTCTAGCTAGTTTGTTCTAGTGGACTTGTATTTTTTGTTCCAAAATAGACGTCTAGAAGATTTATTTACATTTTTATATTAAATACAGTAATTTGTGTGCTCGTATTTTCTGAAATCTGCCTGTTTTTCTTCTTGTCCTTTTTTTTTTTAATAGTCTGCAATTTTGCTTGGGCAATTTACCCCCCTCCATCTTCCGCCGTGTCTTCTTAGGGGCTCTCGGCGTGGGAAGGGGGTGGGGACAGACTCCATAGAGAAAGCTTATTGAATTTCACAATATTTAGCAGGGCAAAGGATGTGATCTACGCCGATTTGAGGTCTTTATTTTAGGAGGTTCGCTGCCCTTGGCATTTACACCTCACTTTACTTGTTTTATTATTTCTTGTTCTGGCGGGGGGGGGGGGGGGGGGAGATGATATGGATAAATTTTTAATCTATTAATTTCAATTTTGCCCGGGCAGCGGCCTTTCGGCCTGCTCTTTACGATTTCCAACTGCCAAGGTATCTTTAACGTGCGCAACGTGCACACGGGCCCTCCGAATTTTTTCGTCCTTATCCGAGAAGACTAGGTACTCGATCCTACCCCCCAATAGGACCAGGGACTTGAAAATATGAGAAAAATCCAATTTCCAAGAACTACTCGATCCTACCCCCCAATAGGACCAGGGACTTGAAAATATGAGAAAAATCCACTTTCCAACATGCCTGCACTGCCCGGGTTTAGAACCCGGGACCCTTGGCACCTTGCCTCTAGACCACCTTGATCTACGCCAACTAACAGAAGATGCTTTATGGCTGCTTGTATTAAATGCCTCCCTCTTGGTGTTTTAGTATTTACTCACAGATCCTGGACTTTAATCGAAACTTATAAGTCTTATCACCTGTGGGATGGAATTTAATTATTAACTTGATTACCTTCCCTTCAACATTTTTTTTTTTTTTTTTGCTCTCGAAGGGACATAAGCTCTGCTTAAGAGAGAGAGAGAGTTGGTTGGGTTTAGTTTCAGTTTTCTCTGTAGCCTCCCTTGGACTACTGGGCTGTCCAGGCACGCATGCTGAGAAATTATCTGTGGTGACCGAGATTAGGAATTAAAACTTGATGATACTATTTTTCCTGTAAAGTAAATTGTACAGGGCGATGTTACCAGCAGTTGTGCTAATTGGCAGATTAAAGGGAAAGTCCTGAGAGAGCAAGCCATGTAAATATGACAATATGACGCATTTGAGGAAACGTCACAATCCAGTCGACAGACTGGATCACAGAAGTCGTTTACTGCTGCATTGTTTGTTTATGAAAATATGTGGCAATGATAAGGTATATTTGCATAAACGAAACTGACGTGTAGACCGCCATGCAATGTTCCATCACTATTTTGAGCAAAAGCAGATTAAAAGTGCAAGTTACGTCGCGCCAACACAAACATCTATAGTTTAACTTTTATTTATTTATTTTTTTAAATATTACCTTTGTCTCACTTAAATTATTTACAAACAGAGACTTGACACTTTTATAATGTAATAAATTACAACTATGGTTATTGTAAAAGTGCCCCGAGACGCGGGAGAGACTTTCCAATGAATCTCTGCAATGTTTTCGCTATAAGGCCAACGATTCTACAAGTAAATTGTCACAGGTCGACCGTTTGGTGTACAGAAAATATAAACGACGTAAAGTTTGAGGGGTCAAGTGAAAGAAGACAATTTATGTAAAGTTGTATTTTTGAAAAGAATTAAAGTCAGCATTTCGTATATTCAAAAGTGGGTAAAAGTGTTCAGATTCACTTCGAATATTACAGGGTATATGGGAGGAATTACAGGGGGAATATAGTTTATCAAATGTTTAGTCATTTTTTTAAAAAACTGAAAATGTACTCAAGATAAAGAATACATTTTCGAGTAAAACCTGGGTTGTTGTGGGTTTTTTTCCCTCACAGTAACGTAGCTCCTTCACATTATGGTGTGGTTTCTTATATGGGCTGCTGAGTTTGATGTGAAACACATCTTTTGGTGTAATGAAAATATAAACGACGAAAAGTTTTTGGGGTCAAGAAAAAGAAGACAATTTATGTAAAGTTTTATTTTTGAAAAGAATTAAAGTCAGCATTTCGTCCCCTTAGAATCACAAGGTTCTAATACTCTTCGGTCAACTTTTGAGGAATTGATGATTGAAGTTCCCCATGCTCAAAGCTTTTTAGTAATAATTACAAATTACACACTGAATCCGCTCGATATTTTGACACACAGTGGAGGAGGCCTACAGAAATAGTGTGTAGTGTGTCTCTCAGTTCAGTCAAAAAGTGGAGATAGAACTTTGGTTTGATTTATGGGGTAGACAATCTGTGCCGTGTGGTCGATTTGAGTGTTGTTTTGAAACCGTGAATTTTGTGGCTAGTTTACAGGTTAGGGTTAGAATTGGGGTTACCTGGCCATAACATCTTTTTCGTTGGCGACACGATCACGTGAACTTTCCGGGATTTGGCCAACAAATTTGGTTACAAAAATCTCTATTGTAAACATTTTGGCCACATGGCTGTTTGTTCATAGTAACGTAATTGAACGTTCAGGTTGTAACGTTTTTATTATCTCCACTTTGTTGCAGATTGATTCCCCCAAGCACAGCAATTCTGGCAATAGAATCAGCTAGTCTGTTAAATAGAAATCACGAGTTGGATAACAGAACCTGATTTGAATTAAAGTTTCTTTTTTGCGCAAAAAGCTGCGGACGATTGAAGCCAGGATGACTGAGGTTACACAAGAAGGAGATCTGGGAGAAGAGAACATTGTAAGATGTTGGGGGGATATGTGTTGTCGTTGGTTTTTCACTTGGGGTTAAAAACAAAAACAAACAACAACGACATAGAAATCAATGGGATCTCAGGGAGACTTGAAGCAGTCTCAAAATGTGCCCAAAGTTGTACTTGTATATAGCAAAGCCTTCTGTAAGAATTAATTTTAAAAAAAGATACAATAGACGCAAAGGATACATAAAGCTTTTTCTTTTTGCCACATTTTGATTTTACTTGAAATAATATCCTTATCTTAAATATTTTTTATATTCTTCCTCATACGGAACTATTAAATCTTATTCATGAAATGCGTAATTCATGACGCTGAATATTAAACCTAATTTAAGCGCCCCCTCCCCCCCCCCCCACCCCCCATACACACCCCTTTCCCTCTTTCCAAAAAAAAAACAAAAAACAACAATAATAATTTTTTTTAAAATGAAGGGCTCAATGTGGCCGTTATCGTGCCGACGCGCGTAAAACCCGAACTCAAACCAAGCCAAATAAATAATGTGTACCGGTACTCCCTTTTAAACATTAGAAGAAAAAAAAATCCTTCGAGGGGTGTAAAGTATTTTTGGCATCAAGAGTTGTCATCGGCAGTTGTACGAACACACTTGGACCGTCTCATGCTGTGGCCAGCGATCCACTGCCACGCGTATTTATGCGTGCCTATGTCAACATTTCCCAAGTACTAGATTCATAATCATCAATGGACTTCAGTTAACATCTGGTTGTCCAGGCAGGTGATTGGTGGAGGATTCTGATAGGGTTTCCTTCTGTCCTATCATTCTGCTGTGTTCCATGGCTTTGCTTCTTCCTCGCTGAATGTAATCGTTATCATGTGGACATACTTTCTCCAAACTCAAACTGAGAACTCGAACCATACGTTGTCTAGATATGGATGAAATATTCAACATTTCTGTACTTTCATTAGTTTTGTTCAGAGAAGCTCAAAACTTTGAAATCAGATTTCTCAAGGGAGATAGGCCACATGTTTACTTGGGTGATGATCGGTTGAAATCCTGATTGCAGACATTCTTTTCTGATGTGAGTATGCAAGAGTTTGCCTTTGGTGTGGGCGCAGTGGGTGTAAACGGTTTGTGTCTGGGCATGATGTTGAACATACCCACGCTGACACTGCATAACCTGATGTACAAAGTGGCCCCAAAGGTAAAACGAATGCTGTTGTTTTGTTGTAGTTGTGGCTGTAGCAACTGCTGCTGTTGTTGTTGACATCGTGGTGGCTGATTTTTAGGTTCAAGTAGCTGTAGTTGTTGTTGTGCTGATACTGCTATTGTTATTGCTGTTATTGCTATTGTTTGCCATGTAGTCGATATTGCTGTTGATGGTGTTGCTGTATCGATGCAGCTGTCGTTGTTGTTGTTGTCGTTGTCGCAGATGTTGTAGTTATATTGATGATATTACTGTTATTGTTTTGTTGTTATTGTTGATGATGATGTCACATTGGTTACTGGTATTGTGGTGGTTGTTGTTGAAATAGTGGTACTGATGCTGCTGTTACTCTTGTTGCTGATAATGAAGAGGAGACGCAATTGGACTTGGGTTAAGACAACTCCCAAGGCAAAAAGATAACTTTGGATGATAGCAGGTGATTTTCCCCTCCCCCGTCTAGTGGGTGGGTGTATCTGATATGGTCTCCTTTTATCCTACCGTTCCGTTTCGTCACTGCTCTACGACAATGACATAATGACAGACTTGTGCAAAGAGACAACTGACGGTTCATTGTATTCCTGAGCATGAGGACTATCAGATAATATCATAGAAAAAAAATGCGCCAGTACGAAAATGTAATAATCCAACAGAATTATACTGGCATAAGTCACCAAATGACAGGAAAAGAGACAGTTGTTTCTTAACATCTGAAAAGCGTAAAAAATGACTTACACCATTAGCGTACATGAGCGACGAATATTCTGTTAAATGTCATGTTTTTTCCTAGCACAGTGTGGTCGTCGTCGTGTCGGCTTGCTTTTTCCAAACTCAGACTTAAACTTAAACTCACTTTGCAGGGCATCTTACAACCAGAGACAACGGACCAAGAGAGATTTCACGTGGCAAAAGCGATCATTGACTACTGGTACAAACGCACACAAGGACTGTCCCCGAAGAAGAGATTTAACCAGCTGTACGTCGCTTTCAAGTGGTTGAAAGAAAAGGTCATAGCTGAAGAACTAAAGAAAAGATTTGAGGTACCTTTGGATAAAATTATAATCCTTGAGATGTGACTATCTGAGTCATATAATAAGAAATAAAGAAAAGATTTGAGGTACCTTCGGATAAAATTATAATCATTGAGATGTTATTATTTGGGTCATATAATAAGGAATAAAGAAAAGATTTGAGGTACCTTCGGATAAAATTATAATCATTGAGATGTTATTATTTGGGTCATATAATAAGAAATAAAGAACAGATTTGAGGTACCTTTGGATAAAATTATGATCATTACGAAGTGATTGTTTAGGTCATATAACCAAACTGGGTTTTTATTTAGTTGGTGAAATTTGGGGAAAGTACACTAGGACTGGGTTAGGATCAGGTTTAGGTAGGTGAGCAAAATAACCATCATTTATTTTGTTCGGCTTGGAACCTCCATGAAATATCTCGAATGGGTTGTATTAAATGTCACCTATGCAAATGATTTTTTTTGGATTGGGGGGGGGGGGCGGTGAGGGGAAGGGGGGTGTTATAAACCAGTGTTTCTCTGAACATCCTGTGCACTTGAGAAAGTAAGTCTGTCTGATTAGGCGGGTGGTTGGTAGAGGCTTCTGGTCGGGTCTCCTTCTGTCCTATCATTCTGCTGTACTCTGTGCATCGTCTCCCTTCTTCCCAGGCACAATGTGACCGGCACTAACGTGCTGTCTCCAAACTCAAACTCAGACTGTCCGCTTCTGTCATCAAGTTGTACGAACATTATTTTGTAACTTGATTTCATCTATATAATAAACGATGTTTGCTAGGAGTTCGTCGACAGCTGCACGTATTATAATGTAACGAGTGTCCAGAGTTGGCAGACAACCCCAGGCTTTATGGTTACAGATGAAGTAAGAGAATGGAGAATTTTTTTTTTTTTTTTATCTCGTTGGATGGATGGTCGGTGGACGTTTCTGGTGGGGTCTTCTCTTGTCTTATCAATCCATTGTATCCTGTCCACAGTCTTGCATTTTCCTGGCACAATGTGACCGTTCTCGTGTAGGCGTGATTTCTCCAAACTCAAAATATAGCTCTCGTCGGACCCAAGGCAATATTACTGTTGAAAAGAATAGGACTATAGGGAACTGGATTGAATGACACAGTTACTATATTTAGATTTACGTCATGGGACATTCGAACTGTTCAACGCGGCGGGCAATAAGCACAGTTATGGACTTTGTACACACTTTTCATGTGCAGTTGATCTAAGTGCCTCGAATCGCCCGTGCAAAGTCCATAATAACTGTGCTTAACCAGAGCAGTTCGGATGTCCCATGACGTCATCGGTAAATTTAAATATAGTAACGGTGTCATTAAATCCCGTTCCCTATACTGTAAACCTTGAATGATGATATTTTCACATTTCGACCCATCTTTTGAGACATCAGTCAAGTGTTTTTATATCTGTAGCCACAAGATTTCTATTTCTATGTACATACGTCCGATTTTCATTTTTATAGATAACCTGTTATGTTATACATTACGTCGCACCTTCCTTATTTTAACGATAGGAAATCTCGTCAGTGATCAGTACAAGGGGCCAAACGAATACAATATGAGCCATTCTCATCAGGTCACCACCATGGAGGCCCGTGCGTTTTCAAATTAATTTCAAAAAAAGTAATTTAACCCAAGCGTATTTTGCCTTTGGAAACTTTTTTTTAAACATACTGAACATATTATAAGAGAAGAAAGGATTTGGTCCAGAAATATTCCATTAAGTGTATAAGAAGGAAAGAAGTTTGATTTGTGGTCTGAACATAAAGAGAAGAAAGGATTTGGTCCAGAAATATTCCATTAAGTGTACAAGAAGGAAAGAAGTTTGATTTGTGGTCTGAACATATGAGAGAAGAAGGGATTTGGTCCAAAAATATTCCATTAGGTGTGCAAGGAGGAAAAAAGTTTGATATATGGTTGTTTTTTGTTGTTGTTTTTTTTTACAATAAAACTGGCACAGCACAATGGTCATGTGTTTACTCTGGAATTTTCAATATAACGTGAAGGAAATCGTATGATACCTTTAAATATTATGTTGAAACAGTGACAAATAGAGAAAATAAAACTTCCACTAAAGTGCTTTTGACATCACATGTTGGCATGTGGAAGCATGTTTTTCTTTCCTGTGTTGGGCACATGCCATGTTCTGCATAGATGCGATATATAAAAATGTGCGATTAGTTGGAGCACAGTACGTAAATCAAGACCACTCAAACTGCATGAAAATTAGCACGTAGCCTACGTCATCCAGCGTGCACCCAGAACAAACTGGCCGTTATTTTGAGTTCCAGACTGGTCAATCAATATTTGAGCCATCCACGATCTATTTAAATCCTCGCTTCTTGATTGGTCGTGGCATAATGACAACATGTAGGTTAAATATGACTGAGACTGCAATGAGAACATCCTGACATGACCTGGGTGTGACCCTGCTCCTATAGAGCGTAACGACGTTAATGGCTGAATTTGTTGAGGATTTCTCCACCTTAGTTCTTATTTGTTCAACTCCACTTTTTTGGCACAACTGAGAAATACGACGTTAAATGTTTTGCTGGTTTAGAATTATGATTAGGAGTGAATAAATCGGAACTGTGAAAGAGCTTGATAAGTGCTCCAAAACATTTTAAACAAGTGTCAAAGTATGCATTTGTTATACCTCTTCTAGTTCTACAGACTAAAAGATGACCAGTTTTTCAAGAAATAGAGATAGAACAAACAAGAACTAAGGTCAAGATTTGAAAGGCGGAAAGTGTGTCGAAAACACCTATGAGAATGTGTTCACAAAAGCTGTTAGCCTACACGGTATCTTTTGTTTTGCAATGCGCTTTTGATCTGTTTTTTTTTTTTTTGCCTTCGATTTCAACATTTTAAAGTGAAAGGCAGTATCCAGTAGGCCTACTCACTTTTTGTAGAGCCACAAATCGCTACTTAGGCCAAGCCATTACTTTCAGACGACTTTTTTTTTTTCATTAATTCCTTGTTTGGACTAATGAAGGATCCAAAAGCTTGTCATTTTATTTTGTTTCATTCTTTTGGAATTTTGTGTGTAGTAGTTGTGTTTTTTGTTTTGTTGCTTTTTCCGAAAACGGGGCTTTGCCTTATAAACTTTTTCTTTTCTTTCCCACCTGTTAACTCCATTTTTTAAAATTCTTTTGGATTTATTTACTTTATTTTTTATTTTATTTATTCATTGTGCTGTTCGTGTTTTTACCTAAGGTGGGGCTTTGTGTCATACACCGTTTTCTTTTCTAATAATAATAATAATAATATATACATTTATATAGCGCCAGGACTAAAACATTAAAAGCTCTAGGCGCTGTACACAGTAAAAAATCATAAAACCACATTCAAATAAACTTACACACACACAGACAAATTAGTTTTATACATCCACATAGCAAGCTATAAAATTCAGTTTTTAAAAAGAAATGTTTTTAACCTGTTTTTAAATATGTTTAGAGAGGCAGAATTTCGAACCTCTTGTGGTAAAGAATTCCACACACAGGGACCAAAACAACTAAAAGCTCTATCTCCATAATTTGATGTTTTACACCTGGGAACAACCAGTTTGTTTTCTGTAGTAGATCTTAAAAATCTATCAGACTCATGTTTTTTCAAAAGTTCCGAAAGATAGGAGGGAGCTGAACCTTCAAGACATTTGTAAACCAAAACTGCAGCTTTAAATTTTATTCTGTTTTCAACAGTAAGCCAGTGAAGTTGGTCAATAAGGCTTGAGGCAGATTCTCTTTTTGATTTTCTAAAAATCAGTCTAGCTGCATTATTCTGAATTATCTGAAGGCGTTTTATTTTGTTGCTCGGAATTCCAAAGAGCAGAGAGTTACAATAATCAAGCTTTGAAAACATAAGTGAAGTGATAAGTATTCGAGTTGCCTCTTGGGATATGAATGGACGAATAGAGCTGATGTTTTTTAATTGAAACATTAATGATCGACATAATGAACTTATTTGATTTTCCATGCTGAGATCTGATTCTAAAATTGTGCCTAAGTTTTTAACTTTATTCACGTTTGCTACAGTGCTTTCACCAAGATTTAATTTTACATTTTTAATTGCAGTAATTTGTCTTTTCTTTCCAATAATCATAACTTCTGTTTTGTCTTCATTTAGCTTTAGTTTGTTTTGGTTCATCCATTCTTTTGTGTCCATAATACACTTTTCACTATCTTTTATAACATTGTCAACATGACCTAAAGTCGTACCAGGGTGATATAGTTGGACATCATCAGCATACTGATGGTAATAAAAACCATGATCTTTAAAAATATTAGACAGGGGCCCAATGTACATAATAAAGAGAGTGGGACCTCTTTTCTGTGTCACATTTTCACGTCAAGTCATCACTTTCATTTTCCCGTTGTTTGTCGGGAATTCTCTCTGCGGGCGCTTCTGGTAGGGTCTTTTTCTGCCCCATCATTATTCTGTCTGTCGTCTTTCGTCTTCCTAGTGTAGCACAGCGTGACCGTTATCGTGTCGACGTGGTTTCTCTAAAACCAATCTCAGACTCAAAACACTCCTTTGATGATCGTCTGTGGTTTCGCTTTTCCAACAGTTTCAGTGGTTGTTGCCGTTGTTGTTGTTGTTTTTCCTTCTGATAATAAATAAAGCGATTTTTGTTTTGATCACCGTAAACAAAATAACGATTTTGTTTGTGTATTCCAGGCTAACCAACCAATTTCCCTGGAAATGTTCCACACCTTTGACCTGGGGAGATTGGGACCGTACGTTCCCCCAGCGGCGGAAGATCTGATTGGTGAAGGACGCGTTGGTGAGGACGATGAAGAGGATGACGAGTTCCAGAATTTTGATGATGATGACGAATAAAATGTAGGAGAGGAGAAATCTGAAGAGACCAACTATTTGTTGGAATAGGTGGATTGGTCAAACTGCTGAGCATATGAGGCACAGATTGAAAGAAAGGGTGTGGAGAGAGAGACAGAGAGAGAGAAAGAGAGAGAGAGAGGGAGAGAGAGAGAGAGAGAGAGAGAGAGAGTAGGATGGATATATGTATGTAAACCAATTAATCCTCTAATGCCTGGTTTTCCATGTATTTCGGCATTATTTATTCATTAACGAAAACGCCATCGTTGTCCAGTATTCCAAATCCCCTTTTCTGTTAATCTCCTCACGTCCCAAATCCTCGTCAGTACATGCTCGCATAGTTTTAGTGGAAAAGATTTTTTTGTTATTGTTCATCACACCGGGTAGATCCATGTCTCTCTAAGTCCCAACTGCAAAGGCTCAAAATGGCAGTTATCGTGCCGTCGCACCGCAAAAACCCAAACTTACATGCAGTCGCAAACTCAAAGCGCTTCTGAGCAGAGCTAGAGAGTAGAGCGGTCATCATGGAGCATAATGGAGCAGTAAAATGAAGTTATAAATCCAGATCCTTATTTTTGTTTCGTTATCATTAATTTTATTATGTGTAATTTACATGATTTCATCTTTTTTTCTTTAAATTTTACTTGTTTTTTTTTTTTAATCATTTATCTTCTAAATTAAATTCACATCATTTCGTTAGTTAGAGGATATACAGTAATGGTATTTCTGCAGATAGTATTATGTGCGTTGTCAGAGTTCTGCCTTAGCATTTCATTTATACAGAAACAGTAGCAAACACTTGTCTACCTCCATTCGCTGAAATCGAAATAAATCACTTTGAATCAACGGGGCCTGTCTGTTTTTATATCGAATGTTTAACATACCGCTACACTATTTTATTCTAACGCGATTGTTTTAAAAAGTTTTTTCTTCCCCAAAAGAGTGGACATTAGTGACAGGTAAGAGCAAAACTATGTAAATCCTAAATGAAAACCAAATTCAAAAAAGAACAGAAAAGAAAAAGAAGAAGAAGAAAAAAGACTGGCTGTTGGTCACACAAATCTTCACCAGACTGAATGATTGTAAAGCAAAACCTTCAAAGTCTTTTTTTTTTTTTTAAGGGGGGGGGGGAGGGGAATTACATGTATATGTAGCTTTTTTTTTTTATTACTGCCCCATGTGCAAAACGTTTAAGTCTAAAAAAAAGGGGGGGGGGGGGAATTACATGTATTATGTAGCTTTTTTTTTTCATTACTGCCCAACGCTGCCCAGAATACATTCATCGAAGGATAAACAAACTTTCATTTCTTCAGGCATTAAAAAATAAAAATACGACCGCCACCCTAACACGCTGAAAACATGCAGAAACAAACATGTTTAAAACAATATAAAAAATCAACCAAGTCTGCAGATAAACAAGAGGAAATAAGGGAACAAACAGGGGAAATAACAAGAGAAAACATGGGGGAAAAATCAAGAGAACAAACAAGGGGACGAATAAGGGACGTAATCAAGAGAAAAGACAGTGGGGGGGCGGGGGGGGGATACTAAGAGGACAAACAAAGGAAATAACAGGAAAACAAGCAGGGGGAAATAACGAGAGAACAAGGTAAATAATAGGAGAACAAACGAGGGAAATGATAAGACAACAAACAAGGGAAATAACAAGACAATGAACAAGGGCAAATAACAAACCAACGCCTGGTATCAGTGCATTCAGATTTATAGACATTTAATAGTGACTTTATCACAATAGTTCAGCAAGAACATTACATAATAAGTTTTACCAATCAGTATTATGTACAGATTTCTTTTCTCTATTGTCTCTCAAACGTGAGCCATGGACAAGAAAATAGCAATATTTATGTTCAAGAAATCATTCACAAAGAACAACAAACAAAAGCTAACAAACATATACACACACTCATAATTAAACACTACAAATCTTCCAGTCCAACCAAATAAACAATATTCATTATATATAGATGTATTTAGACATGATATAAATTCAAAATCTTTATAATTATTTATAATGACCATTCATATGTATTTGCGAAGTTTTTTTGTTTTTTGTTTTCATTATTTTCCGCTCTACATTTTGACTTTGCTGCCATGTAAAACGCAGAACTAATGTCATACTGAGGAATAACTAAAAAAAATTAACATGTACATATACAAGTTGATAATAACGACATCATTACGTAATATTCATATTATTATGTTTATGAGAGACAAAAATTAATATACTATCAGGTAAGCTACAATAGTGCGAAAAGAACAAAATCTTTTCAGAATGGCAGAAACAGGTAACAATAATATATATATAGACATTGATAAATGGTTAACCGCAAGAACGAAGCTGGCGGTAATGATTATGACAATGATGGCGATGAGATAATGACGATGATAATGAGATGACGACAATGATGTCGATGCCGACGTCAACGACAGTGACGATGATGACAATGATAACGGCGATGTGTGATAATGATGATGAAATACCACCAAATTATAATGGGTATTATAATCTCAAGCATACGCCATGCAGTGAGGACAGTATGGGTAACGCTATAAATGTTGTCTTGAACGGAGAGTGACAAGAGATAGTTTGCGTCCCAGCGTAACTCTTAGTCTTAGGATCTCCTGTGCTATCAATAATATTCTGTTATATTCTGTCGTCTATCACCTTGCTCTTTCCTTGCACAACGTGATCGTTATCGTACTTTCCCTGAACTCAAACTCAAGCTTGGAATAAAGACCGTAATGTGATACTTTTACTTACGACTCTGATTGTACCGTGTGGCCAGCTGGGGGTTTGTGTGCACATTGGATGTTGCCAAAATTGAAACGGTGTGGTTAGGATTAGGAATTACTAGCCGGCTACAAGAACCTTTTGTTGGAGCTGTGGCCACAGAGACGTTTTTTCGGAGAGTGTCTACAAACCAGCCACAAAGCGTCGGTTGTGAATAGTTGGCTACATGGACTGTCATTTGTGAGTGGATCTGGCGACATCAGGCTTAAGGTGAAATTTTTATACCTCTGTGCAAAAGCAAGATACAATTTTCTAAGACGATTTCAAGCAAAATATCTTTAACTGAATGCAGCAAAATGGCTAATCTTTCATATTACAAACAAATCTCAATTTCCATCCATTAAAAACAATTTCCCCCTTTGGAGGGGTTTTCTCAGGAATTTTGGCCTTTCACCTTAAGTCCGATTTCGTAAGATCCAACGACATTTTTTGTTACATTTTCATCTTTGTTTGTTTGTTTGTTTGTTTACAGTGGTACGGCCCGGAACCTGAAAGTTACGCTGGGTCGCTAATTGACAGCAAAGCAAGTGCTGATACATGCGGATGTGCACTATTTGTGCTCGTAATTTTGGAACTGCATTAGTCGCTGTTTCCGTCGAGAACAATCGGTCACCAGTTTTATCTGAACGACAAGTCTGCGTGACCTCATAATCTTCTTCCAACTCCACTGGATCTTTGATGTTGATCAAGATTCAGTTTTAACAAGGAAATTCAGCACTTGCTTGGATTCAACAATGGATGAAGAAAAGGAAAAAAAGGAGGGGGAGGGGAATAGATCAAAACGAATAATAAATTCAATGAAAAACATGAATCGTAAATAAATTAGGAATAACTTTGTGCGTTTTACTTTTAGCCCAACAGTCCATAGGGCAGCCAACAAAACTGAATGCCTAGTGAAAACCTACAGCACAATGAGTTCACCACATCATTTTTTAATACTCCAATCTATAACTTTCCGACTACTAATTATGTATCCAAATAAAAAGTACTGCAAGCCTTGGGAGGGCGAGACAACTGGATATTTTCAGAAGACAACCCCTATCAAACGACCCCTTCTTCTTCCTACCGAGACTGCCCCAATTGTCCTTCGCCAATTTCTGTCGTCTTCGAAGGAGGCCGAAATCTACAAATTGATTTAGCTGATTTTTAAAATCATTTTTACAAAATTCGTATAGATATTCCTTCCAATACAGGCCTTTTTCCCGTTAGATTTTGTTTTTACTTGATCTTATTTATAAAAATGTGAAAGCTAAAAATTAAATAAAATAAGACAATGAGAAACAGTAAAAGGCGCAAAATGGCCGTTATTATGCCGACGTGCCATTAAACCGAAACTCAAGTTCAAACTGTCACAGTACATGTACATGATAAACAATAATGACACCAAAAACATCTAATCATTTCGGTTACAAGTATTAAAAATTCCATGTTTAGTGTAATGGTTTTATTTTCACTGTCTTTTTAAAACTGCAGCCTTTGCTTTGTTTGTCAAGCTTTTTATCACATCGGGATGAAAGGTAGCACAATTTCAGGAAAATCAATATAATATGGCGAAAAGAAAATCTCAAGCCTATTGGGAATTTTATTAATTTCCATGAAATTAGTTTTCAAGGGAAGGTAACGGTTTTAGGTGTTTGTCCGCCCCAAATTAATTCAAATAAGATCAAAGTGATTTTAGAAAGCATATATTTATATGACCCTGGCTCTCGTCTGCCTTGGATGCCGGACGCGCCCGTGAAACCGCAAAAACTGAACAGACATACAAACAAAATGAATGATATGGGTAAAGTTTGGCATCAACATCAAAGGTACAGAGACGTCGGAATTCATCAGGAACGTTTGACAATATTCCATTTTTTAAACACTTTACTTGATTACTCAACGATCTAAATTTGGAACACTAACTAATTTATCAAGAAACAAATTTTAGTGATGATAATTCGCGCCCTTAGTTCTTGTATGTTCTATCACCATTTTCTGAAAAACTGTAGATCTTCTAGTATTTAGAAAAGGTATATCAAATGCATACTTCTGACACTTGTTTAAAATGCGATTTGGCACTTACCAAGCTCTTTCACAGTTCCGATTTGTTCGAACTTGTAATCATATCATAAAACCGTTAACGTTTAACGTCGAATTTCTCAATTGTGCAACAAGTGGAGTTGGAACAAACAAGAATTAAGGTCGCGAATTAATAACATACTTTCAATCACTTGATCATTTTAACTCAAGATTCAGAGTTTTTAACTAAAGAAAGCCATGTCTGGGAAGCAAAACTCACCTTATGTATCTAACACCCCTGTCTTCCCATGTTTACTAAACATTGACATTCTATAATAATAATTATTATCTACAACTTTACTTCGGATATTCATTAACCGGAATACACAGGAAGAACACCATAAAACGAATTTGCACTCGACCTACGAGACATTAGGTAGATATGTGGGTTATGAAAGAGAAGCTGGATGGACATAGGGAAAACAAATGAGGTACATTGTATTCATCGCATCTCAAACAAACTCTACAGTAACTCAGACATCCAGTGGAACTGTATTCCAACATCGTCATTATAAATTACGGTCAAATTTGACATTATCATTGATTATTAACCAATTCACTGAATGAATGAACGCACAATCAAGATAAACACAGATAAAGATTACTATCGTACAATTTTCTCTTAATTTTTGTCATTGCTTTTACATTCAACGAAATACAATGATTCACAGCAATGTATGGCGACCCGTTGAGCAAAGTGTCATCTTTTTTATAAGAAAAACAAAGTTTCATGACCACGATGATTCTTAAATCAACAAAACTAGAGAGACAGGGGACTCCACTGCATGTAGGCTATATCAACGCTACAAAGTGACAACACTACATTCAACATTCCATCGAACAAACTCTACAAAATGTATGATTCTTTTTTAACTATATTTGTTGTTGCTATTGTTGTTGTTAGTGGTGGTGGTGGTATTGTTGTTGCCTGTGCCATTTGTGCAAGTATCATTCAACAAGCCCATACAATTTTGCTACTAAATCTATACTAGATAAAGACATTTGCGAATCATGGCCAACTTTTTGTAATGCAAGAAATGTTTAGGTTTCCCAGTAACAAAAACCCAAAATTTACATCACGTGGCCGAAGTCTAGTAAGCTGGACTAAATCTCTGGTGCTCACTTTTGCCTCTTCCGGAGATCTCTAGCGAACCTATTCACTCTGGACCCATTAGGATGCCTTCATTGGTGCTAACAACCAAAGTGAAATACGCATGTAAAATTTTTTTTAAGAGTTGATGAGTGGATTGCCAATCCTATGCCTAAAAGCATTGATTATACTGCTTAGATTCCGAATGAACCCTCTGCGCTCATCCCATAAAATTGAAAAGCAGAAATTCTAGTCTTCGATGAGGAATCAAATTTTATGCTTTTCCAAATTTTCTTTTTTTATTTTCTTGCTGCCTTTAAATCCAATTTGAAGAACACCAGCACTTCGGAAAGTTAACTAATGTTAACTTTGGCTCTTGTTGGCTATCTGCACCGACCAGTCCGTTTCACATTCAGAGAGATTGCTATTTCTACTGGCGGGAGGAGGACACTTTCAGTTTTCGAAGAACTAACACTCTTGGACAAGCAAGACTAAATGAGACCTTAAGAGCAAGAACACTTCCGTCAAACAAAGTGGCAACTATGCAAAATATCCTTTGATACAATGTTTAGTGCTGCTGTTACACAACACATTCTGTGTAACTAAAACGCTTCCGCCCCAGTGCCATATATCTCGAGGTTTTTGCAAAAATTGGTACATGTACATAGCTTAGATTTTCTTCCTATAACCGCAGATGATTAAAGTGACTAATACTACTGAGTCTGTCCTTTTAATTTCACTTTTCGGACACTAGAAATTTCAGAAACCAGAATTTTCAGAAACTACAAACTCAGAAACTCGAAATTTCAGAAACTAGAGTGCAGGATGGTGATTTCCATTTGGCTAAGGACCATTATGTATTCTGCTCCTCCAACAAAGAGATCCAACCAACATCCCTAGACATAATTTTATACTTACGCTGTCCTCTTTTCATTCTCTCTCTGATCATCTCAAGCTCTACTGTAACTTGTGCATCATTTTTTGTTTTATGCGGTGCTTTGCTACTCCCTGAATTAATATGTCATGTTAATATTTTGTTTTACACAAGTGGACTATACAATCCTCAATTTTGACAAGGTGTTGTGGCCTCAAATCAGGGCTTTGTAATTCACTCATTATAATAATTAATAGGACCGATCAGACATGAATATGGGAAATCATTTGTCGTCCGTATTTTGGTTCGACTATATCTCTTTCAAGAGTAATTTTATTTATCGCTGCCGTTTCTTCGCGCCCTTCCACCCCATCCCTCTTTTTTTCCAGTCGTTTGTATTCATGTAGATATTCACTGAGAAGTAAAGGGGGAGGGGGGAGGGGCTATATAATCCTTCTCTAGGAAACAAAACTGACATTGGAGTTGTAAAAACAATGTAAACCTAAATTCATGTGGTACATACCTGAAAGTGAAAACACTGATTGAAAAATGCTACGCAACCACGCTCTGATGTTGGTGATTACCGACCACGGGGCTAATATTAATTAATTTCTAACTGTTAATTTGTGCCAAATCATATCTTCTCAGAAAGAGGATTGTATCTGATCTGGGCTGCTTAGAATATTTCTAGGTAAACACTCTGTATCTCGTCTCAGGATTCATCATCACTATTAATACGGTATGTAAAATGTTTGAAGCACATAAAGGCTAGGAACACTTATTAATTCTATATGAATGGTGGTTGGAATCGGAATTGACGAACGAATACACTAGTTGGCACTAGTGTTTAAGATGCTGTTCGGGTTTGGTGGTCTATAATGCGACGAGATCCTTAACATTCAAACACTTTGTTAATGTTTGCACAGTTGATGATACTGGTGGTGGTGCTGGTGGATGGTACTGCTGCAAGGGTCTACCAGGCCAAAACAGAGCGAACTCGCCCCAAGTACCGCCAGTTCAATGGAGGATTCCCAAGAACGTGAAGTACAATGTAATATTGAAGATACTGCAGGGCTTACGGACTACAGCAGCATACAAAACCCACACTGGCGTCAAATCTTGACCAAAGATAAGAAATGAGAGGATTCTGAGTATTGACGTGGAGAGTCCATTAAACAGTTCAATGTTCAGCTAAGGCTTATATTTATAATGTAAACTACCACGGTCCCCTAACGACAGCCATTCGTATACAGGCTCAAAAGTGCTGAACTCGAACCGCTTGTTAGCGAGGCCTAGCCTTCGGCCACATGGTGAACGTACGTTTTTGAACTCTTTCCCGTGTTCCACCCTCCATCGTCCATCTGCCAAGCTGAGCTGTCCGATTGCAGGAAAAGCACGCCACTGTTTTATCATGTACTCCCACGCACGGCTCCAGCTCACAAGCTTACACCAACTGACAGCAAAACCGTCTCTGGATCGATTTTCGGACACTTCTGCCTCACAAAAAATTAAGTATAAATTATCTCCCTAACGTGTGGGCAGTTCGGACCTAAACTTTGTGTGGCGTTTCTAAATTGTGCACGTTAAGAAGTGTTTTGTGTTTTGTCTGTTTTGGGGGTTGACTGTCGTTGAATTTACTACTGACTGCCAATGGCCTACTGAATCTACATGAATTACAATGCACTGATCCACAAAGACAATGCAAACTGTTTTGTTGAACATTGGGTGGTCTTCCAACCACAATGTCTTACTGGTTATTTTGGGTTCACGGCGTTGGTTTGAGGCCCTCCAGGCATGCATTAACGTGTCTTATTTAGGTATGTGTGTATTACGACCCGAGTTCGACCTTGTCATTAAGTTCCATGAGGTCAAGGACTGGGGACTAAACATGATCGAGGTTTCTTTGTGACAGGGGCTTAACCGGGAGGTGGGGGGGGGGGGGGGTTGAGGGCAGAGGTTTGGAGGAAGATCCGTTAGAGATGATTTTAGTTGGGTGGGTGGGTGGGAGGTCAGTTTATAATTTCCATATCAGAGACTGGCCATAGACAAGTTCATATCAAGAGGCCACCGACTTAACGGTCGGCACAGTGCAATTACATCCTTAGGTCTTATTGTAACAATGGTGATTTTCACCTCTTGCATTGAACCTGAAACGACGTCATAATATATTCATTGTCATAGGGCAAGCACATCACGTTTAATTGTGTCTTGTTTTTTGTCTGTTCATTATAGCGGGGGGGGGGGGGGGGGGTGGAGTCTAACTCTGAAACTCACAACACACAATCTGCATGTACCCATAAACGTCCGCATGCACACGAGATATAAATATGCTGCCTTCATGAAGATAACAGAATTAATAATAAACTCTTAGAACACTTGAAACCCAATCTCTCTTTCCCTGTCTCTCACATGTCATACCATTTGTAGTTGAAGAAATTTATATTTGCATGTATAATTCGACATTACATGTAGCACAGTCAACATTAAACAGACAGACGGGGCTTTAAAAACCGTGAACTTCCATATTGTTTTCAGTGCCCCCTCCAAAAAGTAAAACCAACTCCAAATGCGCAGTCCTAACCCTATTAGATCGCTACAGTAATATCATTATCTCCCACTTCGCAATTATCATGAATTCAAGGACAAATCATTAATTTTTCCAATAAAGCTGTTGGTAAGAAAGATACATTTTGCACTGCTCTAGGCTATTGGCATAAGTCACTTTTGAAATATTAAGAAACAGTTGTTTCTTTTCCTGTCATTTGATTACTAATGGCATAATGATTCTATTGGATTGTTACATTTTCCTGTTGGTGCATTTCTTTTTCTAGAATAATAATTTTAACCGACAGCCCTCATGCTCGGGGATCCAATGAAACGTCAGTTGTCTAGTAGCAAGTCTGGTATATGCCATTGTCATAGAGCAGTGATGATATTACTTGATGTATGACAACAAAAATGAAAGGTAGTGACTGCTTGGATTATTTAGCCAAATAGATCTAGAGAAGGTTTCTCAGAATCTATTTGTGGCCAGTTTCCAAGAGCGCAATTTGGGCCATTTCTTTTACAAGAAGGTTATCATGGCCAACTGGCTAAACCCGATCTTAATCCCAGCACTTTCTGTAAAATTTATTGAGGAAAGCTCAAGTCCAATTTGGCCACACAAAACCAATAGTCACTCAAACAAAACAAAAAAAAAAGAAAGAAAATTCATATCGTTGTACAAGCCAAAGCTGGCATTTCCCCCCTGAAATCCCAATACCTTGTCCTATGGACAAATGAAGAACCCCTGGTTTACACCTACATTAATTCCATACAGAATGGTCTATCTAAAAATTTACAAAGACAGCTTTTTCTGTACTTTTTAAAAAAACAAGTTTCTTAACAACAAACAAAACCAAAAAGCAAGTTATTTTTTTGTTAATACATTTTTTCTTCATTTTTATTATTCTCAATAATTACTCATCAAAAAAACCAACAACAAATAATGTAAATGAATTCTAGTTAAAGAATGAAACAATTTTTTTTTATACCTTTCACATAATCATTTCTGTGATGAATGTTGAGAGTAGATGATGAAAATTTAAAAGGTTTCTTGGCTGAAAAAAATTCAAAGATGAAGAGAACTACAACAAGCCTCTGGATCAGGCAACATAAAATGAAAATGACCAGGAAAACCCGATAACATAGCCTTCAAAAAAGCAAACCTGCTTTACAATATTCTGCTTTTCTCTATGAAAAAAAATATTATTAGAATTAGATCTTTCTGAATGAAATAATTTGAAATCACTGCTTTTGCAACTGTTGAGGAAGGAAGAAGACGAAGAAGGAAATGATGCCGTCACAAAAATCAGATGAGACACACACGAAAACACACACATACAGAGTGATTGACATAAATCACAATGGTCAGATAAATGACATCGACACCAACTAATGATAACAGCAAAGACAATTAATAGAGAAGACGGCAAAAACAAGAAGTTAACAATTAATATGCTAATTTGATGAAAAACACAATAATGAAAAAAAAAATTAAAAAAAAAAAAAAAAAAAAAAGCTGTGAATTTTTTACTATTTTTTTTGTTTTGTTTCTTTTGAAACTTATTTTTACCATCAGCAGGGCTTTTCTTTTTTTCAGGGTGACAGGAAGGCCTGTCTCCCCCCTCCCGCTCTGCGGGCTATCATAAACATACACAAAACATTTTAGTTTCACTTATATATATATATAATATATTTATAATATTTATATATAAACTTTCTATGTACAAGTATGCTACAAACCAAGAAAAAAAAAGACAAAAGAAAAGCTGTTCGAGAACTTCTCCATAGCTATACAATGTAGTTTTACCTGTTTGTAATGACATACATACGTACATAATACATGGAATATATTTACACACATAAGAAAGCAAAGATAATTAACCAAATATATTTTTTTTCCTTTCTTTTTCGTGTAACAATGAGATAGATGAAAGCCAACGCTTGTGTCCTAGTGATGCAGCTCAAAGTGTGTGTGTCAGCCATTTCAACGTCAGGATTACATTGTACATCTATGATACATGGAGGGTGAAATTCATAAACTTCAGTTCGCATATGTCAAGAACTACACTGACAGAACGACGTAGACTGTACACACGGGTATGAAGACAAACATTTTCATCGACTTCACAGGTTCCCCAAAACTAATTTCTCTTCAAAAATTTTTCATTCACTTCCAGCGATTGTCAGAAATAAGTTTCTCTGAATGTTTTAAAAAAATTCTGAGAGATCAAAACAGGCTGCTTTCTCAAATTTTTAAAATAGACCAGGAAGTTGTATTGGAGATGAGCCGTCACCCTAGTATTGCTTTACTATTATCTCCACTTTTTTTTTTAAAAACAAAAATTGAGATAAGGCCAAAAAATACGGTATAACAATGTGTTTTCTCCCATTCCTGAAAAAAATTAAGATATTTCAACTCCAGGATTGACTTTAGATCTAGCTCTGTGTTAAGTTTGCAGCAAATGGAGTTCTGGGGAGACTTAATAAGTGAAAGAGTGTTCCAGTTTCAGAACCATGAATCTATTTTTTTTTTTCTCCCCAATTCTAAATGGAAGTCATTACCATTCTCTGGCATCTTTTCATTCACGAATTGTATGATATTGCCTGTTAGGCTTTCCCAAAAAATTGCGAGAACAGCAGTACTTTTGAACTGAATTATACTGGTTGTCTACCTTTGATGCTGATTTGAATCAAGGGTCATCAACCAGAATATGTTATGTCAAAATTTTATTTATTGCTCTTAAATGCCTGTAGATATCCAAAACACAAAATGTGTGACTTTATTTCATAACCCATTAAAACTATTCATGAGACCCTGTTGAAGTTGTTGCAATTATTTGCATTTTCATTTCAATTTCAAACATCGCTTTTCTTTATTTGACTCCTTTTTGGATGTAAAGCATTCTGGTTGCCCACCCACGAACTTGAAAAGATATTGGGTACGTATAGCATCATAACAAAGATCTGTGGCTTTTGTAGAATAAACATACTTCAATTAGTGTTATGCCTGATACAGAGCAGCTGTTCTTTTTTCAAGGTAAGGTTCCTCTTGAATGTTTATGTTCATAACAGTGGACATTTTCAGTCTTACATCTTACATTCACACACTGATCTGTTCTCATTGACAATGATGGGATGACAGTTATGATGATGGAACTGAAAACTGGGATTGATGTTGATGATGAAAGCGATGATGATGATCATCATGATAATGGTGATGATAAAGCAAATGACAACAATGATGACAAAATGGAACATTGGATGGCATGTGTGATGCACATGATGATAAAAATGGTCGTGTTCCATGACGAAACAACCCAAGTGCACCAACTATGCATGTTTTCCAAATGCTGTTATAAAACACATGGTTTCTGCACTTGTGTTTGTGAGATGAAGATGATGTATGCAGTTGAGTGTAGATGTTGCGTGTTTTATCTACCGCAGTTCATCATTTCATGAAGAAGAATCCCATCTCTTGACCCTGCCAAAATCAAATGACGGGAGTGCACATCTTCAACATGGATATGATTTGACTGATGTTTTATATACATTTGTTTAGAAGCCTGAGAAAAATGACCAACTTGCCCGTTCATCAATTCAAAGCCAGATTATAATGCCAGTTTCAAATTACCAATCTCACACCAAAAAAGCAACAAAAAAAAAAAAAGAAGAAAAAAAAAAAAAAGCCAACTTCAAGTATCACTGACACTTAATTAGTTTACGCCATACAGCCACTCCTCTTTCAAGAAAAGAAATGGGTATAGTGGATGCAGAAATTAACATGAAAATTCCAAAATGAGGTAATTACAATTTAAGTAGTGCTTGCAAATAAAATTACCAATTTTCACAATCATTCCTGCCAGTGGTAGCTCTCGCTTGTAAGGGTTCAAATCAGAAATCAATATTTGAAGGAGAAAGCAAAGGAATTAACTTTTATGTTACCACATTTCAAACCAATAAATCCCCATGTAATCATTGGGAAGAAGCTTTAAATGTAATAAATAAATATCACACCAGATTTTTAACAATACAACAGGTTGAGAAAAAAAAACAAAAAAACAGAGCCAAATGATGAAACATATACAAAGAAAAGTTTCAATGCTGAAGAAATTTCTTTTCATTAACAATCACAATCTGGCTCTTAAGCTTAGGTACATGTAGTATTCAGTACCAGACATGCCGTGGATACACATATCCGAGCAGATGGTCCATATCCACCAGAATAATAAATCCAATGGTACAAGGACCATTCGGCCAGGGGTTATGAAAGTATCGGGTCATGGCTGAAATATTAAAGATTGCTTCCATTCACTGAACCAGTGATACTGGTACTGTACTCCACAGTATATAGGAAATCCAATGTTTGTGAACTTTTTCAGTTAGCTGTTGTGATAAAACTTTCCTAAGATCAACTTTTTCCCATATTCCATATCCTGCACTGCTGGTATTTCCCCATAATCATTTCACTTGAGTGTTTTAAATACTACAGTAAATCCAATCAATGAAGAATTATATCATCCAAATATCCAAAAGTAATATTTTAATCCCAAACGTAAGTGCAGATGGTAAGCAAATATCAGCCTCTGTCATCACACACAGAATTTTAACTCATGGCTGTTTATACTATAATCCAAGTGTGAATATATAAACGTAATATCCAGGAGTAAGTGATATCCATAATTCGGTACAATCCATATCCGGGTAATAGTGTCCAGACAGACCACAGAAACACAGGTAATCCGTAAATCTGGGGCGGTGTGATTTATCCCTGAGATACTGACAGGTGAGGTTTCGAATGTAATCCAGTAGAGGTTTGGTCTCTGAGCTCAGGTTGTAGCTATGATGATGACTGCATGTGGTACTTCTCTCAACTGCTCCATCAGGGCCACACTGCCTTGTTGGGCCACAGAGTCATCAACAAAGTCACAAGGTGGGAAGATGTGAACAACAAAGCCAGCCTGTCAAGTGAAAAATTTGATATATCAAGTGTCTGTCTTATTTAAAACCAATGAAACTTCAAAAGAATCCTTACCCAATCAAGAAATCATTGCTCATAACAAGGAAAGACAGTGACCATCTCTAAGAATTAAATTAAAAGAAAGCTGTTATGGAAAGTGAACAGCAAACGGCAAAAAAATATAAGAAACATACAACACAAATTGATTCTTGAGTCTATGTTCCACGCATTTTTGAAATCTGCACCTACAGATCTCAAACTTTAAGAACACAACTTTCCATCACGTAATAAAATGCAACTTGTCATTCACAACTGGCCCATCACCCGTAATTATCAAATTAATCACATAATGTTCTATACACCAGTGAAAATGCCAACATGTAGAAAAAAAGTCTATCTCAGCTTCAAAGAAAATAATGCCAGCGTGTTTTTTATCTGTAATTTTAGTTGCTCATTGGACAAGCTTAAAAAAAGCAAAAGAGTGGAGCTGATAGGAACAACTGTGAGTATATTAACTCTTTCCATGCCAATCCCCGATATATCGTCGATATGGCCGACCACGTTTGAACCAACCAACGATCTATCGTCGATATCATTTCCGGGGTTTGTTTCGTCTCGCACGATCCTGCTCTTCCTTTTGCTTGTACTTCATATTCCAATTTATCATACATTTCTTTATGTGTTTTTCAGCTTCTTCATCCATTTTCCTTCAATTTGAAGTATAGCATGCTTAGGTTTCAATAATTTGAGGTAGTAAAATTCTCAATTTTCTGATTCACCCTTGCTTTGATTTTTCATGAGCAAAAAACCCTTGGCACAAATGTGGAAATGGCCTTGGCATGGAAAGAGTTAATGAGGTGAGATGCTATTACCACCAACGTAATATAATTTACATGACATTGATGCTAAGTGTCAAAACTTGCACTTTCTCTCTCGCCTGCACTCACTTTCTACATAGCACGAACCCCAACTAGAAAAAAGTGAAACGAGGAAAAATATCAAGATAGTCAAGAGAAACCAAACAAGAAAACCCACCAAACTAGAAAGATGCCAAATAAAGCACGAGAAGAAACAAGGAATTATGAACAGGGGACCACAGTCATGGGCTGATGCCCCAGAGAAACAAAGTTCTCAATAAAGCTTCAAAATAGTTTCCCTTCTTACTCAGGTGAGGCCACCTGAAAATAAACAAACAAAAATGTTCCAAAATTCCTGATTTTTCTCGAGACTCACCACTCCTTTTAACAAAATGCATTTCCAAATAAGTTTACCTGTTCAGATCCAGGTAAAGGAACATTCACGATGCCGGCAGCTTGTTTCTGTAACAGGTAGTTAATGAAACCCTCACTCAGAGCACGAGTTTGATGATTGATGTCCTGTTGGTCTCTACCGCAAGCCACAGCAATCAGTATACAATAGTCATCCTCACGCTGGAATCAGAGAAGAATGTTGACGTATTAGAATTGACAAACCATAATCAGGTGTCAACACTATGGTCACAATGTTTTTGTAATGGTCTACAAACCATAATCTGATGTCAACATTAATGGTCACTATGCTTACATAATGATGGTCTCTCTTCTGGGGGGGGGGGGGGGGGGGGGGTGTGTGGTACATTTGTTTTTTTTTGTTTACATGCAATTGCAAGTGTTCAATCTGATCTCTAGAATTTAGAAAGCCATGAAAAGACAATGCAATTTTAGCCATAGCCTGTCTTAGGCACAGTTGCATCTCATATAATGTTGTCCAAATGGTGACCATACAAAAACACTGAAAAGTGAATCGTAAGTAGGACTGAACAATGGCCAATTCAAATACTGGTACTCAGCATAGCTTGATGGTTTGCTAAATTGCTACAAATATTGTCACTGCTCTTGGCTAATGGCAAAAGCCATTTCTGACACTTTTGCGATATTAAGAAAGAACTGATTCTTTTCCTGTCACTTGGTGACTTGCGCTATGACGATGCTATTTGATTATTACATTTTCCTAATGGTGCTTTTCGTTTTCTATAATATTATCTGGCAGGCCTCATGCTCAGGAATGCAATGGACTATCATTTGCCTTTTGGTATAAGTCTGACATATGCCATTATTGTAGAGCAGTAACAATACATTGTGAAAGTCTACCACACATCCATGTCAGCTAATGTCTCCTGGTATTTGCACACTAAATACAGTGTATGTTCACTGTTCCACCCAATGAATTTGTGAAAAGATACTAACCTGCATTCTCTTCGCCACCCCTTCAAGTTGAGCCTGTTCAAGTCTCATCCTCTGACTGATGCGAAGAGGGGGGAGAGCACCATTCTGCATGGGTTGTGGGAGAGCCTGGTTGGGGAGACGGCGATTCCCAGCAATGAAGTGCATCTGAACGTAGCTGTTGTCATTCTTCAGTGCCAGAGCTCCTTGCCACATAACAGGATACCGCTGTAAATGATAACCAGTAGAAACCTGTTTAATTTACAAAACAAGTGTATAGCCAGATCTACATACAAATCACATCTAAAAGTGACATTGCATTCCCCAGTGATTCGTTTAATTTGCAAAAAAGCAAATATTTTTAAGAACGCTCTGAAAAGTGCAGGTCACAGGAGTAGACATATTTGCTATATTTATTTGCTTCAATAATAATGCCCAACTGGGCAGACACTGTTCATATCATCAGTCACAATGAAATATAGGTTGAAACAGGTAGTTGCTGCCTTAATATTTTAGCAGTCTTGATATATAATACGAAATATGTTGTGCCATCTCAATGACATTTATCAGTAAAAACAGAAAGGGAATTTTCTGTAAATAAATTATTACAACATGCTGATTTACTGCTTCAACTGACCTGCAGAATGCCCACGGGGCTGTCTCTTGTTGGCAGATCACATGGCATACGTGTCAGTTGTTGCCTCATAAGATTAAGATTGCGCGTCTGTGTTGGTGACGGAGATCTCATCATGGCACGCGTAGTGGCTGGGTCAGGTAGGCCAGAGTCTCCTTTCTTATCTGGGTGCTGCTCCAAGCCTGGGAACCGTGCACCTGGTGGAAAAGCTTGAGGAAAATGTCCAGCAAGGACCCCTTCCCTGAGTAAGTGAGATGGTGGTTGTTGCCCTGGTCCGTAAAGACGGGGATCAAGGGGCAATCGTCCAACTATTCCAAATGGATTGTGAGGTGCCAGGCCTGGAATTGCAAGTTCTGGAGGATACAAATGTGGTGGCAAGCCTTCTCGATGTCCACCAGGACTTGGCTGCATAAATGCACTGCTCACGCTAGCTGGCAGGCGACTGGCGTCTGTTTTCCTGTCCATGTACGAAACGGGAAAAGGACTTTGCGGTGCCGGAGGTGTGGATTTGGGCGTAGCACGCGATGAATCTTGCTGGCTGCCTCGACTATCCGATTGTGGAGTTAGATTCAAAGGCTGGTTATGCCCAACAGGTTGGGACGATGCCAGAGAGCCTTTTCTGCCTGGCTCGTGTGATGTCGGTGTATTACGCATTTGCTCATGTGGGTTTCTCATTGCAGCAATATTCCTGGCTGGATCTGGAGCAGAATTCCTTGCTGCCTCTTGTGCGGCCAGGAACAAATGCTGCTGGAGCCTCTGTTGTTCGATTATACGTTGATGGTATATTGCCATGTCCCTGGATGGTGCTCTCTCGCCATGAGCAGTTGGTGGAGTGGGAACGTCATGACTGACCTCATCTGATAAGGTAAATGGTTACATCTCAATATGTATATTGCTATTTTGAGTTGGTAATGACAGGTATACAGAGAAGTATAATATATTAACCTAAGAAATTCTTTCCGTATTTTTATGGTTTTAACAAAGTCAAAGAAATGAAATAACAAAAAAATGTAACTGAAAACTTTTGGGAGAGAGAGATTTATACGAGAGATCTCTATGGGAACAGAACCCTCATCATGCAAGCAAAACTTTTCAACAGACTACTGGAGGTTGGAAGCGGGTCACACCCAGATGGTGAGTCTGGATGTCCACCTGCAATCTTTGGGCAACAAATGCATCTGAATCCCTAGATCTTAAACACTCCAATTCATCACACATTCTTCATTTTCTTCTGTGACCTACCTTTCATGAGATGGTGAGATCCAGGCAAATGTAGACTCAGAGGAGAAGGAGACTGGCCACTTTCTCCTTGTCTGATTGGATTTGGCAACCTCTCAATCACCTGGTAAAAACATAAACATCAGCTATTATAATCTGGCCTCTGGTTCACCTTCATTATCTGTTCACTGTCATCAACTTTCTTTATTAATAAACATCAGCCATAATAATAAACCATCACATCAATTTGATGTCAGCAAATAGAAGACACAATATATTTTTTGGAAGTGCTTTGATAGATTCCAAGTGAGAATGGAGAAAATTGAGTATTGTGTTCACTGTTCAACTATATTTTCTCTTTTTGGCTTCACTTGAAAACTGTCCCCACCAAAGCCCTTCCTTGTCTATTTGTATTTCTATTGCCTTTTATGGGAAGATAAGTTTACATTATGTTGTAGATGGAAGTCGTCTTCTGTTTCTAGCTAAAAGAACTCAATTTCGGAACTGGGCAATTGTGCATGAGACCACTGACATGCTGCCATGGAACCACAATAGACTACTTTCTTTCTGAACAGGGCATTCAAATACAGTCACTTTTACAAGAATGACACTGCAGTGAGGCAAATAACATGATACAACAATGCTTCAAATTCAATCCCAAGTATTTTTTCTACCTTAAAATTCACAGATGAAAATTGGAAAATATGATAACGGAGGAAAATAAGATGTGGCACCGCACATAGAAGTTGATACCTGTGTCATTTTGAATGACATACACTTCTTGCATACAAAAAAAAAATTGAAAAAGAACACATCTCCAAGTGCTGAATCTACTCTAAATGGCCGTTATGTAACTTCAATCTGCTTAATTTTACTTTGTTTCACATTTCTAAACACACATGCATGATATCTCAGCCAAAAGTATCACTTCAGCTGAAATCCTCTAAAAGGCTGATGATTTTCATCTATGGAGTTTTCTAATAGAAACTGATGTTGGATGCACTGCATGGAGTTAAAACAAACATCATCATTAAATAAGCAGTACGTACACCAACCTGTCCTTCTGGACTTGCCGATGTAGGAGAGAGTGAATGTGGTTGACCAGACACTACTCCTGCAAACAGCATACCCCCACTTGTCACCGGAGGGGTGCGAGTTCGTACCTCTGAGCCCATTTTGTGTGGCAGCTGAGACTGGATAGAGGGGGATTTCGAAGTGTGGTTGTCTCCACCAGACTTGAACACCGAAGCATTGGAGTAAAGCATAGCGTGGTGGCCAGGGGGAAGATTCTGCTGCTGCTCTGATGGTATGATGAATGGTCTTTGACCTGAGTGGGCCGGTGGGACATGGGATCCAAAGCCAAACTGTGCCTGGGAGGATAGGATATATTCAAGAATATATAACTATATAAATATGTATAATGCCGTGCCATGGGAATTTTATATAAAACGAAATGTTTAAACAAATCACAGAGTTAAATTTTGGGCAAGGAATGTACAAAATTAAATATAAAACCAATATCTATTTACTTGTTCTTATCAAAGTTTTAGGTAAGAAACCAGACATGATATACTTTTACATTTGTTACATCTTTCATACATGTGCTTTACTGTCAACCACTTATCCGCTATTAACTTTACATACGTTACAAGAAAATGAATTGATGTCTTTTTGATTTTAGAGTAAGTAAAATTTGGACAAAACACAAAATGTTTACATAATGAGACAACCGTGGCACTAACTCTAGGTGGCAGGTGAAAAATCTATAAAAAACTGGTGGTGCATATTTACCTGATGGTGTTTCTGTGCCTCAGCAGCCATCTTAGATGCCATCTCGGGGTTAATTTCCAGGCCTGCATGTTTGCCTCCTTTGCCAGGTCTGTCGTTACGGAGACCAGAGACTGGATGAGTCCCAGGAATCTGTTTCCCTGAATCCTGGTGAGCGCTGGACGGTCGCTGCAAGGCACTTCCTGCTTCTCTTGGAAGCGGTGATGCCAACTGAGAATTCGGCAGATGGACTTGAAGAGAGCCAGGTGAAGGCTGCCCTGGAGAGCTTGGACGATGGTGGATCTCCTGTGGTTGGAGTCCTGGTGCCCAAGTGAGCTTCACTCCGTGTGGTGCAGAAATTGTCACTGGGGAAGATTTAGAATGGCTAGGCAAAGTTGTCGGTGTGGACGCAGACGGCTGAGATGACTGGACAAGAGCTGGTACTGGAGGAACACCATTCTGCGACTCCTGAGCTTGGGCTTTGGCTGCCACCTTTGGATGCAGGGCACCTATAGGTTTTGATACAGGTATGTCTTCACTAGAGACATCCACAGGTTTCCATGATGGCGCCTGAGACACTTGCGGCACTGACTTGCTCAAATCTGTCTCACCCATATGCTGCAGCTTCTCATTTTGTGGCAAACCAGAAAACAGACCCAGGTTGTTATCCTTTTTCTGAGCACCTTCATTTTTAAAACTATCAGTCCCACTAAGTGCTTGGCCTTTACTTGATGGCAGAGTAAGCTGAGAACCTGTGCTAGGTAGAGACACATTCCCTCCGGCTGATTGCTTGATAGTGGCAGTACCAGTATCAGAAAGCTTGACTGTGAAAGCAAGGGGTGGTTTCTCTTGATCAACTGATAATGCGCCTTTGGCTGGTTCAATCACATAATGTTTTTCTTCATTCTTCTCCACCTTTGGTGTGCCATGTGCCACCTTGATTCTCAATGGAGGAACAGTTGGACCTTTACGACCCGATTCCTTTGTGTCAAATCTGGGTGGCTCAGCAATGGTGAATGTTGTCTTTTCCGTCTTCTGTTCTGCTTCCCTCTTCGCTTCGGTGGATCTCCTCGTGGAGCGTGTGGGGGGTGGGGCTGGTGATGGCTCTGGAAATACAGAAGTAACAAAAACAATTCAACTATCTGTGACAACTGACAGCTTGCAACAGTCCTCGATCAAATGTCAAGACTGAACTTATAAATAAGAGCTTCGGACATTTCAGACTTGCCATGATGTGAATCTCTTTACAGGCTTCTTTCAAATCTGATACAAAAGCAAAACCTGCACAGAAATAAAGTGGGCAGGTTCTTTCTTTTTGGATTTTTCCTCTGGTGGGTAACACTGACAAAGATTTCACTCAGAATCTATTAAATGTTGTCCACTGAGAAAACACACACCTATATACATACTGAAAGCTACATGAATACTGCAGGATCTCAGGTGAAGGCTTGACACTAAGAAGCCCTGCAGCTTACATTTAATGACCACTGATGCAAACAGAACAGACAATGAAATGTTACCTGGTTCAGACACAACTGGTGTGGACATTTCCGAGCTCATGTCATCCTCACTGGAGCCAAAGATGCCCTTGGACACAGCGTCTATGACAGCATCCACACTGCTCAGCGAAGCCTGTTTGTCATCTGAAGATCGTGTCTCTGTTCCTGTTGGTTCAAAGCTCAGTTTGGCTTCTGGCAAGAGACATGAAGAGTTTGATGATGAGGCTGGTGATCCAGGCATGTAATCCACGATTGGTTGCTGGGGCTGTGGCAATTCTTGATTTTCTGAAATGCGCTTCTTTCGACTACGGGCTGATCTCAAGCTTGTTGGTTCAATCTGTGGCTCATGTTCATTGTCATCAAACTCGTAAATGTTTTCCTTAGACACTGATTTGGTATCCTCACCACCAAGCTTGTTTTTCCAGTCTTCAAAACTGGTAGTGGCTGTTGCTGGCTCTTCACCAGCATCTTCTTTGTTCGTATTTCTTCCCATGGCTGCCTCCCTTCTACTTCTTGTTGTACGGCCAACTTCCAATTTTTCTAGTTTCACCACTGGAGAAGCGGCAGACACATTCTCTGAGCTGCGTGTACGTGGTGACATACTGTTTTTAGGTGACTGAGCACCAGGTGCACGACCCCTGGGTGATCCACCAGATCTGGATGCCCTTTGCTGTACAGGAGCCTGGACATTTCCTGAAGCGATGGCTTTGTAGTCAGGCTGTTTCCTTGTACGTGTCGACCTCTGACTCTTCGGTGTAGCTGGAGATGGGATCAGCCCACCTCTATCTTCCCCATCAGAACTAATACTGTATTGGTTCTCTTTGCCTTCAATGCTGGGTGGCTGGTCATCCAGGTTGATGACAAGTTCAGCTTCACCATAGGAGGAATCCAGATCAAGTTTGTTAGACTCTGGACTCAAGACATCACTCTTGCCAGATGGCAGTTTGGTTGGCTGTTGCTGTATCAAATGTGGCTGTTGAGTGCTCTGGTTATGCTGTTGTTGTTTCTGAGGCCATTCCATGTTTGATGATGAGACACTAGAGCCACTGTCGGAAGATACTGATGTAGGTTGAGAGTGTTGATAGAATGATGCCACCAGGCGGTTATTCTGACCTGGCACCGAACTTGACGGGGAGAATGGAGGCTGTTGCTGTTGAAGACCTGGGGGTGGGAGCTGCTGGTGCTGGAACTGGTGTGGCTGTGGATGCCCTTGCTCTTGGTTTTGCAAATGGCTGGTGAAATGTCCAGGTTGTTGATGCTGGAAGGACTCAGGTCTCTGCAATGCTTCTGGTACATCATTCACAGATGCCATACCACCCCTATTTCTTCTTCCTCTCCTGGTGCCATATCCTCTACCTCTGCCTCTCTCATTACGAGATCTCAGTGGCTTCAAATCTCCATCAGCAAATCCACCATGGAAAGTTTCTGACACTGAAGAGCCTGGAAGTGTTGCCATGTCTTGCCCCGTGTGAGCATCAAAATCATAAGCATCAATCGTCTTTTTCTTATCTGCACCTGCCCCTCCTGCCTTTTCGGCAGCTGCTTTTGCTTGGCTTGCATTGAGTGCCTTATGGATGGATTCCACATTGGCTTGCACACTCTGTTCAATGGCTTGTTGCTCAGCAAGAATTGCGGCTTTGTCTTCTTTGGTAGTTCTTTTGTTGTTTCTTTTGCGTTTTCTAGTGCCTTTCTTATCATCATCAAATTGCTGCTGCTGTTGTGGCAGGGAGGAGTTCTCTTGGTGTGCTTTGGATATTGGGACTGGTTCCTGATAGAAAGATGGTGGGAAGCCTTCCATTCTGCGAGGCTGAGGTGGCTCTCTAACACTTGCTTCAGATACAGCAATGAAGAGGGGATCTTGACTATATGGAGACCCCGGCTGCTTGACAACTGCTGGCTTGGTCACCTCAGCATTAGGAGGATAATTGTACAACCCAACGCTGTTTCTAGGGGGTGAATTGAGCAAGAAGTCAATGGGCCCTTCTGGATAGCTGAATGAGTTCTCAGATTTGGGTGAAAACATGGGTTCCCGGGTCACCGCTGGACTTTTGACATGTGGTGGGAACTGCTCTGCTGATGGCTGTGGCCCTTTGTGAGATGGGAAAGCAAGATCATGAATAGGGCCTTTCTGTTGCACAACAGTCTCAAGCCCTTTGCCAGGATGTATCATGGGTTTCTCTTGAAGTGGTCCTTTGGAAGCTAGCATGACCTGTTGTTCAGGTGTCTTATGGCCTCCCCTGAAGGACTTTTCTGACAGTGGACCTTTGCCTCCATGAAACATAGGTTCATGGGTGGGGCCTTTAGGATGAAGCCCAAATTTGGGATCCTGCAAGGGTCCTTTAGGAGGTTGAAAGACCTGTTCTTGTAATGGACCTTTGCTGGGTGGAGATTGAAATAGTGAAGCTTCTGTGGAGTGTTCTTTGATTTCTTTGATATGTAAACCCGGTGATGTTTTCTTTGGTGAAAGAAGAACATTTTCATGATGTGGCGGAATGCGCATGGGTGACTGAGAGTTCTTGTCAAGAGCAGCGTTGTCCAGAGAAATGGACACTGGTGGAGGCAAAGAAGACTGACTGTGTGAGTGCTCCTTTGAAAAGACCAGGCCTGGACCAGTAGTATGTTGTGTGAAGCGGCGGTCCAGGTGTGTAACTGATGCTTCCTCTGGAGTTGATATTGTGTTCCTTCGTGGCGAGTGGTAGGCTTGTTCTGCAGGGAACTCTTGAGATTTTCTGCGTGCACTCAACAGCATTGGATCCAGTGCTTGTTCTGGTACTGGAGGTATAGGCAGCCCTGAAGATGCACGTCTTTGGGGTTGTTGCACAGGAGGTAACTCAACATCTCCCTGGGCGAATGGAATGTCCCGATTTGGTGAAATGAAACTCCTATCCATTTTGGGGTCTTTGTTGAAGAAAGGTGATCTCTGTGGTGACTGCAATACGGGCTGTGGAGACTGGAGGCCCACCTGAGGTGACTGCATTGGCCTCTGAGGAGACTGACCCTGATGTTGTGGAGACTGTAGAGGTCTCTGTGGTGACTGCAACTGCTGAGGTGACGGTTGCATTTGCCTCTGAGGGGACTGCATTCTTTGAGGTGATTGCATTGGTCTTTGTGGTGAATGATGTAGTTGTCGCTGAGGAGATTGTATCTGTCTTGAGGAAACCGGTTCGGGAGTTTTGTCTTTGGAAAGTCCTGAGGAATTTCGTCTAGGAGATGTAAACACGGAGGCTGGTGCCTGAGTTGGAGTGGCAAAGAAATTGAAAGGATCCAACTTACTGTCTTCAGAGGATGCTTTCTCTTCCAGTTTCTTCTCATATAGTTTGTCATCCAAATTGGTTGTGACTTTTTCAGGAATGGAGCTGGGAAAGATTGATACCGTTTCTTTCTCTCTGGAAGGGCTGGAAAAGACAGATATAGAATCTTTCTCTCTTGTGGGTGACATGGACACAGTTTCCACTGGGAGTTCCTTCTCAGCTGGTTCGATGAACAGTGGAGGTAGATCATCATCCATGTCCATTGAGTCTTGGTAGCCACCCTGAAACTCCAGTAAAGATTCCACTGCTCGAGCTGCTTCATCTGATGCTTCTCTCATGGCTTGTTCTTCTTTCTCACGCCTGGTCTTTTCTTCCTCTTCAGCTTTCTTTCTTTCCTCTTCTGCCTTTCTTCTCTCTTCTTCCTCTTTCTTTTTGATTTCCTCTTCTGTTGGCTTGTGCTGGGTGTCTTCAATAACAACTGGCTTGTCCACAGTGGGATCACACAACACTGCAAGTGTTTTGAGTAACTCTTCATCTCGCTTCTTGGTTTCCTCATCGAGCTGACCAAACTGTTTCTGGGTCTCTTTCCTCTTCTCAGAGTCCTTCTTGGAGGATGCACCACTTTGTTTGCCTTCTTTCTCCTTGTGGATGCCAGCAAAAGCTGATGTCAGATCAGACTGTTTCTCCTTCTTGTCCTTGTCTGGGAAGAGGATATCTGACACAATGGAAGACTTCCGCTCTGGCTCATTGGATATTTTGTTGTCATATTTCAATCCCTGATTGATCACATCGGAAAGGTCCAGCTCTTGATCATTACTGGCTGTGTCAATCAGCAAACTGATCGGGTCTTCATCATCACTGGAAACAGCCATGGCCACGCTAGCTATCACTTGATCCATATGATCATTCATCTCTTTCTCCTGCTGCTTCTTCAGCAATTTCTTCTCTTTCTTGGTCATTTTCTTCTTTTCTGGGACTGTGTCAGAAATTTCATCAATGATCAAAGATGGGTAATCATCATCGTCATTGATCTCCACTGATGATCCAATTGTGGTTTCATCAGGCAATCCTGTGATTTCTTCTTCTGGGACAGAGGCAGGTTCTTCCTGAATGATGAGAGACTCATTGGTAGAAGAGACAGACTCAGCAGAAGCTGGTGGGGCAATCTCAGTGACAACTGTAGTCTCAGCCTCAGAGATGGGAACTGCAAAGTCATCACTGGCTTCAGACTCCACCTTTGGGGTGGCAGCTGAATCTGGGGTTTTGTCAGCACCGAGGGCAAGGTCAAGTGACTTCTCGTCACCGGATGTCTTCTTCTCCTCCTTGATTTCTTCAGGTTCCTCTTTGATCTTTGTGGATGCATCTGTGTTTTCTGAAGATTTTGACTCATCTTGCTTGTCCCTGTGCTTTGATTTGTCATCATCAGTTTTCTTGGAATCTTTCAGCCTTTTCGGAATAAGGATTGGTTTGGGATGGCCCCAAAAGCTGACAAATTCATCCACAACTTGAGATGATGATTTACCATTGTCCTCAGATGCTGTCTTCTTGTCACCAGCGTTCACTGGTTTCTCACTTTCTGTCTTCTTGTCTCCCACTTTCTTTACCACTTTCAATGGCTTTTCCTTGTCTTTTTCTGCCTCCTTGTCAAGTTCCTTCTTCTTTTTCTTTTTCTTTGGAGGTTTGGCGTGGCTATCATCTGACTCTGCCTTCACCTCCTTCTCTTGCTTCATCTCGCCATCTGCATCTCCTCTGTCTTTGTCTTTCTCCTTTGCCTCAGACTGAATCTCCAATACAGGTTCTATCTTTTTACTGTCTTCCTTCTTATCATGGCCTTCTTTCTTCTCCTCTTTTTTCTTGTGCTCTTTCTCTTTCCTACCTTCTTCTGCTAGAGGTTTCAGATCTGTATGTTTATCAGATTTTGTAGTGTCCTTGTCTTTATTCACATCTTTTTTCTTTTCCTTTTCCTTAGGTTTTGGGGTCTCAACTTCTTCCTTCTCCTTGGGCTTAACCTTCTCATCAGCATAGGTCAAATCAAAAGAGGCTTCTGAGAGGGACATATCCTCAGCTTCACTATCAAAGATACTAGACAATGACTTCTTCTTGTGTTTCTTTTCTTTGTCCAGCTTTTTGTCATACACTTTTGTGATCAGTGAGTTCACCAGTTCCTCCTCTTCTTTTGGATCATATTTCTTTTTCTTCTTCTTTTTCACAGCGAGCTCATCTTTTTCCTTTTCCTTCTTCTTCTTCTTCTCTTCTGCCCCTTTTGCTCCTTCTTCTGCCAGTTTGTCTTTGGTCTTTGCCACCTTGCTGTCAGCTTCTGCATGACTATCATTCTTTTCAGATTCTATCTTCCCTTTCTTTTTGTCTGAAGCAGCTGATTTGGACTCTTCTTTCACTTTGCCCTCCGCTTCCACAGATTTAGACCCTTTCTTGAGGTCCAGTTTGGGCTTCTTGGCAGGGCTTTCATCTTTGTTCTTCACAGATTTCTTAGAAACTGATTCCACAGAAGAGTCTCGTTCGCTCTTGGTAGGTTTCTTAGTGACTGATTCTACTGAGGACTCTCTCTTTTCCCTTTCAGAAGGTTTTGTAGTTTTTGCTTTCTTCTGTTTGACTTTACTTACTTTCGGCTCATCTTCTTCCTCTGAGATGTCGATGTCATCCAAGCTGTCAGGTTCTGTCACGCTGGACAAAGCCTGTGGCTTTACAAACTCATCTCTCGATGCTACAGAGTCTGTTGAATCCTCTCTAGTTTTTCTCCTTTTTGTTGCTGGCTTTCCTTTCGCCTTACCAGCTCCTTTGGACTTATTTGACGGAGGCGGGAAGTTATCATCCTCTGAATCTGATGAGAATATTTCACTGAACTTGTCCGTTTTCTTTCCCTTTGGTTTAGTTGCACGAAGCAGTGCATCATCATCTTCTTCACAAGAAGACGACGATGAAGAAGAAGAAACATGTGGTCTCTTTTTGATTTGCTTCGTCTTCTTTGGTTTTGTTTCTTTGATGGGCTCTGCCTTCTGACTGGATTCAGACTCAGATAGATTACTTAGATCATCATCGCTGATGCCGGAGGATGTATCTAGTGAATACAGGGAGGATTTTGCCTTGCTGCCTTTCTTCTTGCGATTCTGTTTGAATTTGTCAAAGGAGGATTTGGGTGCTGGTTCAGATTTTTGTGGTGGGTCTGGTTCCCGATTACGCTGTGTCTTCACGCGATCATACATGGAGGTAAAAGACATCTGGATCATGTCATTGTGTTCAAGCAATGCTGCCAGCTCGTTCCGCTTGGGTTTCTTTGGCGCTGGTTTCTTTTTCTCTTTGTCCTTATCATCGTGGTCATCTTTGTCTTTATCTTTCTCCTTATCTTTGTCCTTTTCTTTCTCCTTATCTTTCTCCTTATCTTTGTCCTTTTCTTTCTCCTTATCTTTGTCCTTTTCTTTCTCCTTATCTTTCTCCTTTTCTTTCTTGTCCTTGTCTTTCTTTGATTTCTCTTTGTCCTCCTTTTCCTTTTTCTCTTTTTCTTTCTTTGCTTTCTCTTCTTTTTCCTTCTTGAGTCTCTCTTCTCTTGCTTTCCTTTCCTTTTCCTTCTTCTCTTTCTCCTTTTTCTCCTTCTCCTTCCTTTCCTTATCTTTCTTCTCTTTTTCCTTTTGTTTTTCCTTCTCTTCCTTCTCTTTCTTTTCTTTGTCAAGCCTTTCTTTCTCTTTCTGTGCTTCCCTCTCTTCCCGCTCTTTCTGCTTCTGGCGTTCTTTTTCTTCCTTTTCCATCTTCATCCTTTCTTTCTCTTCTTTCTCTTTCCTCTCCTTTTCTTCCCTCTCTTTCTCTTTCTGCATTTCTCTTTCCTCTCTCTCTTTTTTCAGTCTTTCCTTTTCCTCCTTTTCCTTCCTTTCTTTCTCTTCTCTTTCTTTCTTTTCCTTTTCCTCTCTCTCCTTATCTTTCTGCCTTTCTCTTTCCTCTTTCTCTTTCTTTTCTTTCTCCAGCCTTTCTTTTTCTTCCCTTTCTTTTTCCTTCTGTCTTTCTTTGTCCTCTCGTTCTTTCTCTTTCTGTCTTTCTTTTTCTTCTCTTTCTTTCTCTTTCTGTTCTCTTTCCCTTTCTTTCTGTTTTTCCTTTTCTTCCTTCAATCTTTGCCTCTCTTTCGCCTTTTCCTCTTCTTTCTGTTTCTGTTTTGGCAGTTTTTCATTGTGTTTGCTTGAGCTAAGTTTACCATTGTCTTTCTCTGCATCCTTTTTGGTTTTTCCTGTCTCTGTGGACTTTTTTGTAGGCGTGGAGCTGGGCGGTCCTGAACTATCCTTGCCGTCAGATTTAACTCCCTTGTGTTTGGTGTCAGCTTTGGAGGACGTTTTCTGTTCACCTTTCACTGGTGTGTCTGATTTCTGAGTCCCTTCCTTGGTTTCATTTTTGGACATTTTACCGTCCTTCGATTCAGTTTTTACAGTCTTTGTTTCTGGTTTGGCCTCAGGTGTGCTGTGTTTGGCAACGCAAGAGAGCCCTCCCAGCAATTTCTTATCCCCTGATTTGTCTTTTTCCTTCCCCGCAGTATCTTTCCCTCTCTGTTTCTTGTCCTTTTTACTGACACCATTGTCTGGTTTTGCATGCTTCACAGGTGTTTGTTTGGCCATTTCCTTTGTTTTATCAGGTGGTTTCTCCTTCTTTTCTTCTGACTTTTTCTCACTCTTCTTCTCCTCTTTTGTAGAGGTTAATTTTTTCTCGTCCTTTTTCTCTGCCACTTTCTTTTCATCCTTTTTCTTTGTCTCATCTTTCTCTCTCTGTTTGCTCTTGTCTCCATCCTTACTTTGGTCACGCTTGTCCTTCGGTTTACTTTTCTCTGTGTCTTTAGATTTCTGCGCTGTGTCCTGGGAGCTTTTGTGTCCTGACTCGATTTTCTTGTCAGTTTTGTCGTGGTCTTTACCACTTGTGGAATCTTTACTGTCATGAGAATCTTTACTCGCCAATTTTGGGGACTTTTTGTCTCCACTGGTGGCAGATTTATTGAGGCTGTTGGAAGAGCCCTTATCTTTGCTCTGGTGTTTAGAGTCTGATTTGATCTCACCTAATTTCTGTGGCTGCTCTACTTTGACATCTGGGGCAAACAACGCTTCTGATTTTGCCGGGCTGTTGGACACTTTGGAGTGGTTGTGCGAGTTGGATTTTCCCGAGGCCCGTTTGTCTGATCTATCTGGGCCAGATCGGCCTCCAGAGGCACTAGAAGTTGAGGGGGTACTGACTGAGCTGGAAGATTTTGGTATGGATGTGGATGCAGACTCTATGTCATTATTCAAGGACAATGACGATGAGCTTGATTTGCTCTTTCCACTACTGGTAATGTCTGTAGGGCTGGAGAGCTCTTTCTTGTCTGAGTTATCTTTACTACTAACACTGAGTACTACTGTCTGTGTTGTGACCGGAGACAAGTCAGGCTTCTTGGAACTAAGAATATCTGATGCATTACTTTTTTCGCCCATTTTCGCTGACTCTGAGTCTTCTGTGCTGACAAGTGATGAGCCAGGGTAATTCTCACATGAAATTTCGACCATTGACTTGCTTGCTTCCAAACTTGGAGAGATGGTTTCCACCTTCGCAGAACCGGGACTTCTCTGGAAAGTGTTGGCCCCACCCGTGTGCCGTGGACTGGTTGCCTGAATGCTGATTGTCAGAGGAGTCAGTAGGCTCTTCTCCTCCAAGTTTGAACTGGTCTTGTTATCCGTGGAAGACAGAGGGACGGAGGCATTGCTGGATGTCTCTGATTTCACTGAGATTGGTGATTCAATGTCAGGCGTCACCACGTCTGATTTCAAATTCCCTGACTTTGATTTCAGTTCCTCTTCTGGCTTTGAAACACTTATTTCATTGGGCACACTGATGGTCAATTCTGGCTTCATGTTGGTTACATGCTGGTCATCTTTGTCGGCTGTGTGGCTGGTAACTCTTGGACTTCTATTCCCTGGCAGGTGGGAACTGACAGAAGTCCTGGAGTTTTCAGGTGTGAATGAAGGTGAACACATACGAGGGGCCTCCTGGCCCACTGTGGGTGTGAGTTGTGATTTATCTGGTCCCTGAGTGAATGGAGCCGCTATGGAGGCCCCACTGAGTGATTGGCTGACAGGTAATGATGATGAAGTTGATACAGATGAGGATGAAGTGGATGATGATGATGATGACGACAAAACTGTTTGCTGCGATGTGGAAGATAAAGAATTGGACACCGAGGACAACAACAATGATGATGATGATGATGGTGGCATTGAAGAGGAGGATGATGAAGCCGGCTGCTGAGATAATAATGAAGGTGGCAAAGACAGAGATGATATGATAGGCTTACTACTTTGCTGAGATGCTGAGTCTGACACTGAAGATGTAGAGGATATCACTGACGTTACAGATGAATTTGACAATAATGATGAAGAGGACAACACTGACTTATTTGAAAATGGCAATACAGATATTGATGATGATACTGATGATGCAGATGAAACTGATGACACCACAGTTACTTCCTGCTTTAACGTCAACAGGTTTGTGCTACCTGAATGTCTATCTAACACATCCCCCAGTTTACCAAGGGAGTCTGGTGCAGACAGTTTTGAACTATCCATTGCTGCAGACCTTGAAGATACATTAATTGAGCTTGTTGTGTCTGGTGTGCTCACTATGGATGTCGTGAGGACACTTGTGCTGTTTGGAGCAGTATGCGATGCTGAGCCAGCAATTGTGGAAGTGACGGTTGGCTGCAGCATTGACGATGATGTTGTCACTGGATGTGACAATGATAACAATGATGATGATGAAATAGATGATGAAGAAATCGCTGGTTTCATGTCCATATCTCCTTTTTCAGGTGACACAATTTCCGTTTTCATGTGCGGAAGTGATAACGATGTCATGTCTTTAACAATGCTGGGCTCATATTTCTCGTTTACCTGCTCCAAACGTTTGAAATCTTGGTCCAGAATACTCCTCTTAGACAACACTTGTTTCATAATCACAGAGGGCTCCGGTTTACGATCAGCCAGCAGACTGCCGTTTCCACCTTCCAATCCACCCTCTCGTTTCCGAACCCGGAATTTCGAATAGATGGTGGAGTTGTCATTATTGTTGGCAATGTCTTTGTTAGAAAGTGCAGGTGTGAGCAGTGAAGGTTCTGCAGATTTGGAACTAACATTTCTGTTTATCATTTCATCAATGGCTCGGATGCGTTCTTCCCAGGAGGGTTCGCCTGGCAGGGGTTGTACTGCTTCACCTAGACTGTCATCGGACAGACAATCTGGGGCGGGGCTGTCCGGAACAGTAAAGTCTTTGAAACAATTATATTCACCATCAGAATTGTCTTTGCCCCCAGGAGATGCTGGTGATGAATGTTGCCATGTAGGAGATAAATGTTTGGAACTCTTTTCTGTCAAACTGCTTGATGTAACAGAGTCCTGAGTAGGCTCTTCACTATAGGTAGGACTGAAGCAACGAACGGGGCTGGTTTCCCGACCACTGTAATCCGTGCTCCAACCTTTATTTGGAAAATAAGTATTTGATTTGGACGAAGTTCGGTGTTGCTTTATCACAGAAAGATCTTTATCACTTAATCCACCTTTGAAAATGTCACCACTATCACACGGAGATGATACATCCATAGATTTGTTATCCTCATAGAACTTGGAGCTCACAGAATTCACTTTATCACAGCTTGCAATTCTATCCAAGGAAGTGCCATGTATTCGTGAGCTCTGGTCTGATTTTCTATCCAAATCTTCGTCGTCACTGACTTCAACACTGCCCTGCCTATGATAGCCTTTATTCTTTACAGGATCAAGATCTCTGCTCAACTCTAGCCTTCTCTTTTTGCTCCGTCGGAAATCTGAATCATAGTCTGAATCACTATTCCCACCAAAAGACTCATCCTTTTCGTCCAAAAGATTTTTATCTTCACGAGTGGCGCTCATTTCTTCATTCAAGTGATTCCTACTTTCACGCCTCGAGTCTATGTGCCTGGCTTTGTCACCCTGCCTTCTATGAGCTTCACTCTTGAGAAACAGTTCGTCATGCTTTCTATCCTCATGGCTCCTTCCTGAAACTCTCAAGGCATCCTTCACAGCCACTGATTTCACTTTGGCTGCAGATCTTGGGGAATCAGGATCACTAGTAGCCATGGTGTCATCTGGGAGCTCTCGCAGTTTGACCAAAATGTGATTCCGCTTCTGCTGCAGATGATGCAGCAACTCTTCACTGGCAGACCCATTCTCCGAGTCCCCGTGACTCCCAGATGACCCAGGGCTGCCTGCACGTTCCAAACCTTTAGACATTCTTCTCTTGATTTCATTTATCTGCTTCATTTTATCTTTATCTGACAAACCTGTTGATTTTTCTAGCCTTTTCAACAACTTGGCATCAGTTTTGTACGAGTCTGCTGCACAACTCTCCTCATGAGTGCGTTTTCTGCTTCTCTCTGCTGTTTTTGCTACCTCCGCACCAAGCTTGTTGGATGGTGCTGACCACTGTTTTGATTTGACACCGAGAATGTCATCAGAGTCCTTCCTTTTCAAAGAACTCAAATATGGGTCAAAATCGTCATCAGCAACAACTGGGCGCTTGTAATCATCTGAATAAAATCCTTTGTGCAATGAGGAGTCCTCCTGAAGAGGTGTGGCAGGTGACTGAGATCTGGACCCTCCCCTCCTGACATAATCACTGTCGTGGCTGTGCATGCTGCTATTGTTATGCAGATAAGGTGAGGTATTGCGGCTGAGCCTACTAGGATGATCAAACTCTTTGTCATCCCCTTTTCCTTCATCGTAGCGATCACGAGTAGAATATTTATCATCACGTGAAGGTCTGTAGCGAGTTTCTGAACGAAATGAGTTGTGATCACTGCTCGGGCTTGCATCACGACTGTTATACAGCTCAATTGTTCTGTCTTTTGATCGTTCGTCGTATCGGTCAAGGGAATGATCCCTTGAGCCTCTCCGTGATTGGCTATCGACACGACGATCCACTGAATGGCGAGGACTAAGATCTCTCTCACGTCTTTCACGTTGGCAGTGTCCGTATTCTCGCAGAACAGCATCATAATCATCTCCACTGCCTTTGTTACCATAATAGGATCCAGTCTGACTGAACTCATCAGGTCTCCTGCAAAAGAAAACACAAAAATAATTAACACCTTGGATAAAAATTAGCAATTGAGATAATGAACAAGGAATGTAACAAACAGACTCATATACCATTCAATGAATGTCATTCAAACACATTTTTTGGTGTCATGCCACACATAAACATTTGCATAGGCTCTCAAAGAGTTCCCAGTAATGTTCCATTTAGCTGCAAGATTTAGCATAACACACATATTCAGCCATATGCACATACCGACATTGAGAGTTCCACACTTGCTATAGAGGTGGCCACAGACTGTTCTATGTTCACATAAGAGGAGTCAAAATTTAGCTCCATGACGTGGTGATATCTCAAACTAAAGATGAATGGTTGCCATATACATAAATATGATTGGAATTACAACTTCACTGTGCTTCTTGCATCCAGAGACAAAAATACTGACAATCTAAACAAACTACATATGGTTTCAACTTTTGCTGAAGTTTGTACAAATGATCCCTTATGAATTTGCTAAAGGAACGTCAAGTACCTGGATCTCCTTGAGCTAGAGTGGTTCTCATCCCCATATGCAGAGTCCCCATACTGCCTGCTGCGCCTGTAGCTGGTACTTCCACTACTACTGCGACCATTACGAGATGCAAAGCTGCCCGTTCTGGAGTAGCCATAGGCAGATGGGCTTCTGAGGAGGAAAGAGTAATCCCAAATATAGAATTGTTTTCTTTGTTTTTACTGAATACCAAATTGTAACCTGTAACTGAGTAGTTTTCATAGTCTCTTTGTGTTAGTTCAGAAATAGCTTGCTCAAAAACATATTAAAAAACTCTGTGCCAAATTCCACTTTGGAGACAAAATCAGTTCCCCAACCGACCCTACAAGTAAACACTTTTTACCCTTCTCAGATATATGCAAATGACACTGTTGTAATGCAATACTGTTAAAATTTTGCCCCATTAAAAAACTGAAAACAGGTTTAAGCTGGGACAGTACATGTTTGCAGTTTCTAATGCATTTCTTAGATCCTGTTTAAAATATTCAGTTAAACACCTATGGAAGCGACACAGTAACTCGAGCTCTATACATACCCATCTTCTGGAAAACTGTCAAAGCTTCTTTGCTGCCGTAGTTTGTGTACACGACTCTCATCAGGTCGATCACTGGCTCTCAGCTGTCCGGTTTCTTCCATCCTATCCAAAAAATCTGTTTGGCATTCACGGCTGGCAAAGTCAATCTGCAGGGAACAAAAATACAACATAAATTGTTTAATAAAATTACAATTCTAACACAGCAAATTACATTACATTGCTTGGTGTTTCTGAAAGTGTGGTTTGCATAGCTATCAGCAATGGATCATTATTTTAATATTTTCTGATTCTACAATGCATTTATTTTTAGGAAGTGCTTCATGGGGACCTTGGCCTTGAGGGTTTTCTTGTCCTTATGGGTTAAGTATTTGGGGGAAGGGGTGGGGGGGGGGAGAGATTGGGCTTCAGTAGGGACTTTGACGGGACAATGAAAAGTGGAATATTATAAAAAGGAATATTTTCCAGATTAGAGGAAGAGATACAGAATTTGATTAATTAAGGAGACTTTGTATCTCCACTCCATCCCCTCCCCTTTTTCTTCTATAAGGCTGACTATTCTAAATCCAGTAACATGGAACTTCATACCAGACAGCTGAAACAAAATAATACTGCAACCGTCTAAAGGGTGCATATTCAGTTATGAGATAAAACATTACATTATTTTTCTTTATCGGAGACGAAGGAATGAAGTAAAAATTCGATGACGTGAATCCTCACTTACCTGCAGTTTCTTCTTCATGAAATGAGGACGCATCTTGATGTCACTCACACAGTGCTGAGCATCGTCATAAGATGTGAAATACACCAAGCCCTTGTTGCGATTCCTGTCCACGCAACAATATGTGATCTCCCCATACCTGCACATAGCACTTCTCAGCATCCGGTTGTTAGAGTCGCTAGGCAGGTTATCAAACCACACACAACATGTGGGCATGCTTTTCCCAAAGCCCAGCTGGTATAGAAAAACAAACAACTAACAATTATGAGCAACATGTGAACTGTGATGAACCATAAAAGCATAACAAAAAATGACAACTGAACCTGCAACTCTACGCTGAGAGGTTATTATTTAGACTGGTGCACACTGTAGCATAATCCTGTTTCATTTGTTTCTCTTTCCCTTTTTCAACGTTTCCTAAATCATTCGACATCAATTAAAAAATACACACACACACACATAAAATTGGCAATGAAATACCACTCAGTCACTACACAGAATGAAAATAATATAATGTAGTTTATATATAAAAACACAAAAAAAAACAAACTAACCATACAATTTTGGACATAACAGGATATGCTTATACATGTGCAAGCAGTACATCTGCTCTGCTTAAACATGTATCCTGACAGATAAGGCGGATCCTTAAAATGACAAGGTTCTATCTCCGCTTTTTGGCTGAACTGAGTTACACGCTGCACACTAATTCCATAGGCCTTCTCCATTGTGGTGCCAAAGTGGATTATGTGTGTAATTTGTAAGTATTACTAAAAAGAAAAAAGTTGTATCTCTAAAAAATGTGAGCACATGAAACTTCAATCACATCAGTTTTTCGAACCTTGACATTCTAGGGGGACAAAGGGTTGACAAGACCCTTTATGAAAAAAAATAATTATATCTTACCTTCACCTCTACACGGCTCAAAATACAAGGGGCTGGATAAATCAATCATAAATAAAAAATGCTGAAGGTAAACAATATTTTAAAGTTGTCCTAAACTTCGAGTTTAAATTTCTTGATTCTCCTCTATGGACTTTTTCTTAAGTTGCTGTAATACGGTACTCTTCTTTACCACTCTCCTGCTATTGTTTGTTATGCACTGGCTCTTAATACTTCCTAGTATAAGTATAAACCATCACGACACTTCTGTCAATCATTATGTGAACAACATCTGTAATGTCCTTTCGATATCCCAAGCCACCTCCCATTGAACCTGAACATGGACAATGGACAAATATATTCACACACACAAATAAAAAAAGATTTCCCAAGTCCATAAGAAGCGTATCCCCTCTGCTCTACCTTACTGGCATATGTCAGACTTATGCCAAAACACAACTGAGCGCCATTGCATTCCTGAGCATAAAGGCTCTCAGACAATGTTAAATATAGAAAAAGAAATGTGTCGATAAGAAAATGTAATAATCCAATAGAATCAAATGAAAGGAAAAGAAACTGTATTTTCTTAATATTTCAAAAGTATCAAAATGACTTATGCCATTAGAGTAGAGAAACGACCACAACACAGAAAGGAATGCTTCAGAGACATAGATAAGAAAAATGAAAAGTCTCAAGTTTAATGTTTTCTTGGAAAAAATAACAACACAAGACAACATACCTTGATCTTGTTGATGCCAATGTGTTCTCCCTCCATGGCCCGCAGAGCTGAAACCACACTGACAATGTCCACATACTGCACAAATGCAAAAGCTGTGGTGGCACCTTGCCTTTTGATGTCCACATCCTGGGCAAAGGAAAGATACAGTGTTAAATCATCAGTAATATTTTCATTTTCTATAATGGAGATCACCATTGTTAAAAACAATAATTTAATCCCTACAAAAACAGCCAGATCTCACCGCTCCCATTTCTGTCTGTGGAACTATTCTGATTCTGTATGAATTTGTCCCTAAGGGCATAATTATGGGGTTTTCATAAATCACTGAGTGATTTGGTACATACTGCAGAAATTACTAAAAAAATAACTTTTCTCGCCTTGAGTTCTTGTGGGAACTGTAGCTTAGTGATAAATTTTTGGTGATGCATGCCTAGAGGATTAAGCTGATATTAAAGAAATAAGACTAGACAGTGGCTCAGTCTTTAGGAGCAAGAAAACACCAATTATGAGACAAAATCTTAAAAGGAAATTTAGAAGCTATAAAAACTTAATGTCTTGCAGATGGTATACTGATATAATCTTGAAATGTGTCTGTTTTCTGATGAAATAAAAATAGCATAAACGGAAATCTGAAAAACCTTCACTAGATTTATCAGAAATAACTGACTGTTGTCTAGAAGTTAAACCTAAAATAAATGGTGTTCAAAGAAATGTTCTATTGCAAGAACAACTCTACCGAGCAAACTGACAGCATGGCCTTTTTCTACTTATTGTCGCTCTATGAACTTATCTCACACACAATATTTTTATACCAAAGGCAGACAGACTTATCTGCTACTGAAATAGTAGTTTCTAGTGTGGCAAACTCATAAATAAAAGCATACACTAGCTCTGCCAGCATGCCACACGTTTTTGATGTTTTTCTCTAAACTATGAAATGAGCACATACGCCACTCTGCCGTGCAAAGGCAGAACGACTGATCGCTGGATCACTGAACTTACAATGATTTCTCCAAAGGCCTTGAATTTCTCAATGAGATCCTGGGTGGTTGTCTCTTTCTCCAGATTGCCCACAAATAATGTGCGTGTAGACTTTGGGTGGTACTCATCCATACTGTCATTGTCATTGCCTCTGTCAGCATCGTCAACTTCTAGAAAAGGTGAAAGACAAAAAAAGCTTGAGGAAAGTGAATTAAGCATAGAAAACGGTACTTGTCATATTTGACTTTTCTCCTGTTTTTTTTTTCACTGATATGTCAGCACACTTTTCAGATACTATTTAACAACTTGCCGATAATTGTGTTTCTTGGATTCTTTGGAAGCTGACCTAAAGTGTCTAAAACTATTCTTTAAAACAGTTTCTAAAACCCCGTCCTCTGCAGATATTACCACTTGATTTTTTCTGCACTATTAATGAAGCAAGCAGAAACACACCACTGGTTTAACAAAAGTTAGAACAGAAGTGGAATTGAATGTGATGTGGAAAGAGTTAACACAGAAGACAACAATGTAATTTTCAGATGTTTACTGTGCTCTGTAAATTCAAGACTGATTTGTCTGCTTTTTATGGAAATCCGATAATCATGTGAAATGTGAATGAAACCTACAACAGCTGCAAATGGCAACAGAAAGTAAAAAAGGAGAAAGAGATAATTTAATATAATATTAAAAAAAGGGATGGCAGGAAAGAATGAAAGAAAGCAACTCACCAACTCCTTCGTGTGATGTGACTTTGATCTTTGCCCCAAAGAATGTTTTGCCCTGAGAGGCTTCCAATGCTTTACTAGCGTCCTCTGGTCTGAAATGATTCAAGCACACAAATGACTGCATTTTACCATTCTGTATTTCCTCAGGTTTAACCAAGCTGCATACATGGCAGGATTCTGGGGCAAAATGACATTCTAGAAAAGGACTTGGAATGAATTTCAATACCACATGCTTTACACTAATAATTGTACTGTTTGCAAGTTTGACATATGAGTCTTCCATCTATGATTTATAGAGCAATTCAGTGCTCAGTGCCCCCCCTCCCCCCCCCCAAATTCTATGCCTGGACATCTGTATCTCTTTCCCCGCCTTAAACTCTTGGGGTACTTGGGACAAGCTGTAGTTGCAGGTTGTTACAGTGCAGCATGAGATGAGACTGGTGGGCTGACTGGATAGTTGGCTTAAAAACTGCAAGTTTCTCTTGTCAGTATTTGCCAGTATATTATAAATGTACATGATAAATATGTCCCTTTTCCCATTGACATTCCTGCTCCTTCAGAAATATTTAGAGGTATTAAAAAAAAGTCCCAGAAAAGGCTGCAAATTTTGACATTGTTATTTTGATCACAGAATGTAAGATGTACTTACTTCCTGAAACTGACCACTGCACATCTGCTTTCTCCCTCACCACAGATCTGGACATTGGTCACTTTTCCCTGTTTCTTGTACTCGTGATAGAGGCCATCCCTCAAGCTGGAATCTGTGCAGGGATGCAAAAGACACCAATGCCCGTAAGTAACATGCTAATAAACACAGCTAATCTAGGCCAGCATTTGTGAATATCTTTTATATTACATGCAATTTACATAGCATTTCCATTCAGAGAACCCTTTAAAAAAACAACAACTAACTGTTTGCTTAGTGTCTATGCAGCTGTTCATTGTCTGATGCTTTGCTGACAGCAAATCAATAAACTTTGCTGGAATAACTGTATAGTTTCAGACTGTCTCCATAGTTTTAAATGCAAGCAGATTTTCAGAAGTAACTACCCAGATTTTCACAGATCTGACGGCCCCATAATTTTGCACATTCAGTAACTGAAAACATTGATGGAATGTGAACTAAGAATGGAAAATGGTACCTTGCCTATTCTTCAGGATTATTTACCAATCCATTTTCAATTATCAAGATTCACTTAAGGAAAGACCCAAACCCTTTTACCATGCTTCTGACCAATTATAACAAGCACTGCATACCTCCTTTTCCTGAGATCAGATTAAACAGAGACAGAATAGCACTGCTTATATATCTGCATATGACTGGATTCAAAGAAAAACTCAAACAAAACATTACACAATTTACCTGTAGACCTCATAGGCAGCCCAGTGACACAGATACCCAATGGCCGCCTCTCTCCTTCATTCTCATCTTTCTTGGCCTCTTTCACTTCACTGCTGACTAACCGTGAAGCCCCTACCATTGATTGTGGACGAGTGGTGGAGCTCCCATGACTGTAAATACACACACAACAATAAACACACCTTAGTGCATGTATTCAGTACTGATGTATGGACACTGTCAAAACTAAACTTACAAATAACAGACTTTAACAAAGAGCAATTGCAGTTTTTCCCAGTCACATTCGTACTCCAGGATATAGCAAGATTAGACAGGGCACATGTCAACTGGCAATTGAGAGGCATGTGTATAGCATTTCCGGCACAGCTGTGTTGTTGACAGGAAAGACTGACACAAATTTGAGTTCCTGCTTTCACCAGTCATTTCACTGAGTAACCGTTGTTCTGAAAATATGATCAAGTTTATTTGTTGTTGTTGTTTTTTCTTCCATCTTTGCCCACCTTAATTTATGTCATAGACTCCATAAGCTGCAGAGAGGGCAATGATGAGTGGCAAAAATAAGCACTCCTCAAAAAAAAAAAATTTTTTAATTGACCCATTAAACTATGTGTTGGCTTCATCTGAAGCACTGCCACTACACAGCACAACTCAAATATAGTTTTCCAAGCTCTGAGCCTCCAGAAAAATCCAATTTTAACCCCTCTGGGCCCCACACAGTATCACCAGTGATACAAAGAAATCTATCACTCGGCTGCAATTCCCACAAGAACTCATGGTGATGAAAGTTATTATTTTGGTAATTTCTACAATATAAATTATAATATACAAAAAATCAACCAAATGATCACAATCACACCTTAATTATTAACTCAGAATTCGCCCACAAAAAGAAATAGGGGTGGGGCCTTGAGGGATAAGAAAAATTTCCATATTTCTACTATAATTAAATTTGCTTCACAAGGAGGTAATAGACAATTACCTTCTGTGTGGTGAGGTAGATCTACTTGTTCCTGAAGAATAACTCCTACTGCTGCTTGACCTCGAACCCCTTGACCTTGACCTACTGGGACTGGCTGACCTTGAATGTGAATTCGACCTCTTGACCCCACTGTGACTACTGGGTGAGGCCACTGAATGTGGCCTCGACCTCGATGAAGATTCTCTGGTATTTTCTTTGGAGTCTTTGCTGCTAATGTCCTTGATATCACTAACTATTATGGGATGGAGCCCAGTGGCATTGTTTGAGCCACTGACCGCTGATGGGGTTGAGGTTGAGGATGCTGCGGCTGCAGCTGCGGCAGCTTCTGATTGTGAGCGGGCAGCCTCCAAACTCCGGCTAGATGTTGTGGTGCCATGGCGTCCAAAGGAACCACTTCTGAAATAAGATAATCACATGTAATATATCTTTTTCCACAGGTGGAAGATAGCAAATCTAAGAGTCACTTCACATTCAGACAACGGCAACATTAAATATATTACGTTAAACACAGAAAAGTTTCACTCAGTGCCTCTCAGTACTGTTTCAAGAATCAAATTAAAGACAATGTAAATTCAAAAGGCAACATACTTTTATTTAAAAAAAGAAATTTATGACCAATTATATAACAATCACAAATAAAAACAAATAATCTGTAAAATTTACTTTTAAAAATTTCAAAACCGGACAGAAAAAAACAACAACAAAAAAACAACTGTTTGAAAAAAGTCCCAGATGCCCTTCAGTTGATGAACACTCCTCTTGTCTATCAAAAGGGATGAAAATTGATAAGAAGGGGGGAAATTAAAATAATAATAATAACACACACCATTTGTATAGCTCTCCATCATGTTAACCACCAGGCTATAAGAACACAAACATATATCTATCCTAAACCACATTGCACACACACTCTGGACAAAAAAAACAAACAAACTTGATGGACCTTCAGAGTGCAAAAGATGACTTTCAAAACCAAGAATTTTATCTCTTACTGGGTAACACAGCTTAATGCTGTAGTGAGTTCAACATTTCCTCATCAATCTACAAAGGTTAAGTTTTTTCATCAGGAATGCTCAGCTGAAATCTGATTGGACAGTGTTCATGCTATGGCGGCCTGAGGTCTCCAAAATTGGGTCACTTCATTATAATCACCTCTTGTGTTTTTTTTTTTTTTTTAATGTGGTATCATCATCTCAGCAATCTATCCATCAAGTATCCACATCAGTAGTTTTAGAACTCCAACCAAATATCACTAATCACTGCAAAATGACATAAATGTGTTTCTATTTTTGCCTGTTTTTTGTTGTTTTTTTTCCCCTCCCTCTTTTTTGTGTTTGTTTTTTAATGATGAAATCAAAGGCATCATCATATCCATTACAATTTTGAACGACACAAATGAAATTCGTTCAAAAGCAGCCGAAGGCAGGAAGATAAATGATATTTTGTTGCAATTACACAAAGATGCCAAATATCCTTCTTATTTTTATCTGGCTCCATAATCTTTAACTACATAACACAAAAACAAAACAAAACAGCTCGGCAAGTAGGTCATAAGCTGCCCTGCAATATAATAATAGCAAAACTAAAGAACAAATTCCAAAATTGGTTTCATATCCAATGAATAATTTCTGGAATCATCTTCTTTCGTAACAGCTCATTTCTCTGATTTGATGAAATCAAATCTCATGATAATAATCTATAAGATCATAGTTTTGAGATAGCGAAAGTTACTTTCCTTCCATCCTATTAAAAACTGGATGGTATTAATGAGCTCCTTCTGTTGTTAAACATAAAAGTTTTTGTACATTCTCACTGATCAACTAGGAGCAGCAGACTGCCCTGTGTTTCCTGGCATCATCACTTTATTTGGCAACTTAAAAATGCTTCTGATGAACAGGGTTAAAATTAGTATTACATTTATTTATTTATTTTTTTCACTTTCAAAAAAAAAAAATTGTTTTTTTCTTTGCTTGAATCTCCAGTTAATATTGTTTCCATCTCACAAGCCATATTTCACCAGATTCCACAGTTTTCATTACTATTTTACTGAATTCAACAATTCAATACCCTTGTTATTGTTTTGAATTTCAATCCTGACATTTCTGAAATAACACAATTATCTAATTATATAACTATTCTTCATCATATCCAGGTTGGCAATCCGACTCTTTTATGTCCAAAATAGTCAAATTGAAAAAAACTAAGTTTGAAATTTACAATCTTAATGAAAACTCAAATAATTGCAATAACTTCAACATGGTCACATGAATAGTTTTACTGGGTTACGAAATTAAGTCAAACACTTTGTGTCTTGGATATCTGTAGGCACTTGGAAGCAACAGACATAACACAGTCTAGTTGATAATCCTTGATATATTATTTTGCCATTTTCATCCGTAGCCAATGTCATATTTCAGCAAAATTCTGACAAAGTTTGGTTTTTGTTCAAGATACAATTTGTTTACTTACTTTTCAAATTTTTGACCAATTTTCTTCTTCGGAAACCTTTCACGGGCTCGTCCACGGTCAAATGATGTAGATAGTTTATCCAGTGCGGAAGATGCTAGAGCAGGGGCATTCACTCCTGGTGTGGACCCCAGGGTAACATCCCCTTTGTCTTGTGTGCTGGAGGGATCCTCTTCTGAAGCTCTGTAAAATAAGAAATGAAAAGCCAAATAAGATATGGAATGTCAAACCTACAATAAGCATTTTAACTTCACTTGCGTGAACAAAAACAAAAAAACACACAAAAAAAAACTGGCATGTAAATGTGACAATATACAATGACATTTTGTAGAAATCCATCAGTACTAATACATAGTTCATGCTATCAGTACAATGGTGACATTTTTGCTTTATGCAGTGTATAAGATAAGGGGATATGAAAGCAGTAAAGTATGTATAGCAAGCACGATTGATGTAATACTGTAATACGCATGGTTCCATTCATTAAATCTTTGATGTATGCAGTAGAATGTTATGAAATCGATGGTTAAATAGTGTCACGAGTGGAGTGAGCGAGATTCAAGGATTACGGGGGCATGGAAGTGTAGGATGGACTCACGGGATAGTGAGGCTGCTCACCTGTATTGACTTCTGTTAGTTAGCGTGGAAGCGTGCAAGACGTGAGTAAAGTGAAGGCGATGAGGTAAATCTTGTGTAGTGAAAAGTCACTGCAAGTTAAGAAAGTCCAAGGGGACAGACGTGAAGAGAGCAGTCGGGAGATTGTTGTGTGTTTTCCAGTGATGACTGGTAGGTTGAACTGTGATTGATAATTATGATGATTGATGTACTATATTCTCCTAGGACCATGATGTAAATAAGTTATATGTGAGGAATGTGAAAGTCATTGATTACTGTGTATAGAGATGGGCGCAATGAGCGATAGATGTAAGTTCGGATCATGGATTCGTAGCGAGTCTGAGTGTTGTGTGGTACGGTAGAGGTGTGTTACCGTAAGAGGTGTGGTGAGTGAAAGGTGGACTATTGTGTGTACGCTAGATAGTTCGTAATGAGTGGTGAAGTGGATAGTAATTGTATGGTGTTATAGAAATGTAATGTTATTCTTATAGGTGCCGGGGGTCGGGCAGAGAAGCCACCCGCGGTGAGCGGACTTGTGCCGGGGTTGGGCAGAAGGCTACCCACAGGCCTGCCTGAGTGAAGCTGTCGCGCAGGACAGCGGGAGCACATGAGTCGTGGCAGTCTGGCCACAGACAGGGACGTTGTTATTAAGATGTTAATGTGCTATTAAGATGTTAATGTGCCATTGAGAATATAATGTGCTATTGAAATACTAATGTGCTATTAAGACCTCGAGGGGAGATTGAGATACGGAGATTAGGTTGAGCAGGAGCCAATAAGAGAGGCCCGCAAGTAGTACATATATAGATGTGAGGCTGAGGCCAGAGCATATTTTAGAAAGTATTATCGGGTTGTGGACACGTAGAAGAATGAATGTCGGGAATACTGCCCATTGAATGGTATTTGAACTGAAGAATGTAATGCACGTATATCTTTATTTTTTTATGTATAATAAATGTGTGAGTCTGGTTGGTTGTTCTGTTAAGTGTTATACTTGTTCGTTCGTGATTGTTGTCCTGTCATAATTATTACATTTCCCAGTCTGGGATTTGTGACAAATAGGAAGAGGGGAACTGTCCAAAAAGACTTTTCAAAAATGATTCCAAAAGCATGAAAGAACTAAGCGAGAAATATGTTACAATTCATGGAAAAATAGACAAAATGGTATATGAAAAATATGTCAGTCGACAAAACAATATTCAGTTACATGTATATATGTATCTCAGAGACCAGGAACATTTTGCCCTTTTCAGAAAGCACCAACTCACAGAATGAATATAAAATTGAAGACAGAACAGAAAGTAAATAAATATTTCACCACATGGCCAGGCTAAATAGAAATATAACGCACAATCTTTAATAGTCAAAACTGGTTGTCTATCTACTGCCTAGCCAAATTCAACAAGCCCCATCGCCAGCACAGAATGGCGTGAGAATAACCCATTCCCATATTCTTCTTCTAAAGCATGGCATACCCCCCCCCCCCCTTCTTTTCACGTGACGGGTATTATAAAGTCCGGCAAATGGATGATCTTTTAGAAGGCAGGAGACGTCTTCCCCTGGTTTCTTATACTAAACTCTCCCTTCATCCCTACTACCCCCCCCCCCCAAATACATCGTCCTCCCCCACGACCACCATCACTAGTTCAGTAACCCCGGTTTCGGTTTTTCTTCGCAGCGCCCGCTACTGGCTGCCTTCAGCACGACAAACAACATTCAGGTCAATTAAGTCTCGATCAAAATGGCTTCCTTCTGACCGACCAGCAAGTTTGTTTTGCCTCCACAATTCTACGTGGTGCCAGATTTAGATTGATCTCTCTTCTTTCCCGCTCCCCGTCCCACGTCCACAGCTCCACACGACTTACTGCCTGGGTTCCCATATAATGGCAAGATAGCCAAAGAACAAAAAAACTCTCTTAAACTTTCTAGCTCTGTTTCCATATTTGACACACGTCACCTGATGCCTAATGTTCCATATTTGGAACACATTTTAGTTTATCAACGTTTATCAAACTAATATGCTGAGTCAAGTCTGTTTTTGGCACGGTTTTAATAGTGTGGACTGTGGAGCCAAATGGGACCTCGTGCAGGACTGAGACTGAATAAAGCTTTTTGATTCAACAGGTCTAAGTTTCGAGTTTTGAGAAAGCACGTCGACACGATAACGGCTATACACTAGGAATAAGCAAGAAGTTTTAGCGAAATGCTAGGACAGATGGAGACCCTACCAGAAGCGCCCATCAACCACCCGCAGATGATTAGAAGGACGATCGAGTCTGGGTCAAAACCGACACAAAAACAAGACTTTGTTCAATGCGCTACTGTGCCAAATAATTTTTCATGCTAAATATTTATGTATTCTCTTGTTATTTATCTATCTCTTTTGACTATTTTAAATCCAGTTTGCACGCTTCGGAATTTTTTGTTAAGGCGCTAGAGGGTTAAGGACAACTTCTTGGAATATTCATCATTGACTTTTGTATTGCAAAGAGCAACGATGAAATCTGAAACTTTGGCATGCAAAATGGGAAAATGGCAAACTCGTTAAAGTGGTTAGGGTGTTCATCACCATCCAGCTTTCAACTACAACAACAACAACAACAACAACAGCCACAATCCTTTACAAGCCCAGCACTGCTTTGATCGAACGTCTTCCTGAGGAAAGCAACGACGCAGCAACGTCTCTGTAACTTCCCCTCCCGCCCTGCAACAGTCGACCCTGCAGTAAGAACATGGTAACCGAGATTTCCATCACCACGACGGGACCGGATGTAGAGATCGATTGCCTCTCCTTTTGATTCCTGCACTGGTTATTGTTCCTCGCCAGCCCATCGTTATTTTCAATGCTGAAGATGGAATATCGATGGGGAGGAAGGGGTGGGGGCGGAGGATGAGTGGGTGGGAGGAGAAGAGGGAGAGAGAGAGAGAGAGAACGTGAGTCAGGGAATGTCGGGGGTTAAATTCTGACCCATCGATGTCAATGATCGAATGCTGTAAGGTGGCAGAGGAAATATGAGTTTTGAGTTTGGGGAAATTACGTCAACATGACAACGGCCACATTGTACTGGGAAAAAAAGCAAGGCGATGGAGAGAATATAAAAGAACGATAGCAGAGAGGCAGACCCTACCAAAAACGCCCGCCAACCACCTGCAGGAAATGGAAGGGGGTGAGGGAAGGTACAGCAGAGACAACGCAGTCTTAAAATGTGATCTGTCGATACACATAAAGCTGAGTGTCCGGATGGGAAAGGCTGCACCAACACTCTGGAAGAAAATAGGGTGTGGCTGGCTGAGACAGCTACTTTGTTAAAAAGGTTTGAAGAGATTTGGATTTCAAAAAAAGGAACCACACTAGAAACTCAAAGATGCGTACTTGTATAACAAACCAAAGAAATATCAAAACAGATTTAAATCTTGTGTAACGACAAATGTATTCATTTCGTATTGACAGACTGGCCTTTTCCCTTACAGTTGGGTGACCGTTAAAACAAGGCATTCTTTACTTACCGATAGTGAACTTCAAACTTTCACTCCCAGTTACATTCACAACAAACTCGTACGTCAATAAATACGCTTAAACAAAAAGAAGTCGCTAGCTCATCAATCCTGTTATCTTTTTAATCCATCCCTCACAAAACCGTACGTCATTGACCTTTCCTTCTGTTCCCCCATGAGACCCGTCTGCAAAACAACCATGCGGTTCTATTTTAAAATCTTACTAAGATCTTGGATCGAAAAAGCCGATTACCAACAGGAGCTCGACATACATTCGTTTCCATTGCCCCCCCCCCCTCCTTTTCCCTGCTGCTTTCTACTAGGAAGATGCCAGTGGCTGGGGAGGGAGGGGGGGGGGTGTTGGGTTTGAGAAAGCACGTCGACACCATAACGGTCACACTGTGGTAGGAAAAAACCAAAACGACGGACAGATTATAGCAGAATGATAAGACAGAATGAGACACTACCAGTACCAGATGCGCCCACCGGCTACCCGCTTGGGGAGGAGAGAGGATGATCAGTGTACAAACAAGTTTTTAACGGTTGGAACATTTTCCTCTCGAACATTGAGAAGCTGCGATCTGACTTGCTATAAGCGTCAAAATGTTTCAAGAAACTATGGCAAAGGCTAGGATGTAAGATTTGCAGTTCTTGCCGCTCAGTGCTGATCCTCTGCACAATTCAGTGGCGACAAAATCACACACAAGCTGAGTGAATCAACGACAGCTTAAAAAAAGAAATTAACTTTTCACGAATAAACTAATAGTATCAAACTATTACGTTTTATACAAATACATCCTGGACTCCAAGGCAACTACATTGATATAGAAAATAGACTGTGCGAGTGGCATAATATTATTATTTGAAAACTTTTAACAAGAATATTATCTTAATTACCACTATCAATATCATTAACACAGTATCACTCGCCCAGCGCTTCGCGTGAAATTTCGTAGTCAATCTGTCCAACACACTGTGTTATTACTCACACGCTGGGACTCCTGAACAAGTACCGTAGTGCTGTAATACAGATGCACATAAGAAAGTCCTGGTCGCGAATGTAAGTTTGGACAAAGTATTTCCCACTCTAAATTTGTGAAAGAACACAGGAAATCAATGGTTCCAAGTCTGTTTAGAAATTAAGGTGCGAAAGAAATTGTTATATCAGGAAAAAATTCCACGTTTGAATCATATCCTTATAGGTAACGAATGTGATGCTGGGTATGGCTTCACAGCAACGGCATTCTGTTAACTGGCTCGCATACGATAATACACGTTCTAGCTAATCGCTGAGATCTGGACGAGTGCGTCCCCTTAGAATGACAAGGTTCTATAACTCCCTTCCATCAACTTTTGAGAAATTGATGACTAAAGTTTCATGTGCTTACAGCTTTTAGTGATGCTTACAAATCACACAGCGAATCCGCTTGATACTTTGGCACACAATGGAGAACGAAGGCCCGTAGAAGTAGTGTGTGGTATAACTCACTTCAGCCAAAACGTGGAGACAGAACAGCCAAAACGTGGAGACAGAACAGCCAAAACGTGGAGACAGAACCGTGTCATGCTAAGGGGACGAGTGTTTAGCAAAGACTTTGAACCTACATCCATCAGTCTATCTACCTCTTCCCATCCCGCGCTATACTCATCCCGCTATACTTCTACGACAGCTATAAAAATAGGAAGGGGCCAATGCCCAGCTGATGAGACTTGCCCTATTGACAGTATACGCACAGCACAATTTGATTAGTAAACGCACGCATGATTTTCCTTGAACCCTGTGTCAGTCGGCGTCAGTCATTAATGGAAGAAGATAACAATAACATTGCAGTTACAACAAAACCTTCACATTTCTCATTTTCGGATGAGTTTTGTGCCCCAATAAAAAGTGTACAAAATCTGAAGGTTATGCATTCAGTTGGCTGTGGACTGAGGAGTAGGGAGAGGCGTCTTCCAATGTCATTTGAATTCCAGTGTATCGTTTCTATACACATGCATGTTTTTGTTTGTTTCTCATGAATTCCACATTTGTTCCTCACGAAGAGCGAGAAGAGAGAGAGTGGGGGGGGGGGGGTTAGAGACGAGGAGAGAGAGGGGGGAGGGGGAGCGGGATAAACAGAGGGAAGGGGAGAAGAAAAGTGGGGAGAGAGGTGGGAAGCGGGAGAGAAGAGAGAAAGAAAGAGACAGAGAGAGAGAGAGACACACACAGAGAGAGAGAGAGACAGAGAGAGAGAGAGAGAGAGAGAGAGAGAGATATTTCAATAACTCATTATATTAACATTCCAAGCCAAACACAAGTATCGAGGACAAATGCAAGTCTGTACAAGCAACAGCCAATTTTATTATGTACGTCAAATATTATCTCAAGCAAGGCATATGACTGGATCGATTTTTTCTTATTTACACGTATTTCTAAATCGCTAAACTTGCATACTGATCAGCTGGGAAGGTCATCAACCTTCACTTTTCCACCCCCAGCCCCCTTCCCCTCCTCTTTCTTATCGGTTTTCGCATGCACACACACACACCCTTTCCAAACTGCCAAAATGTTCAATACATACAGCAATAACAACACCGGGGTTTGAATAGAGTGAATTTTTTAATAACAGAAACCTTATCAAATACTTCTTTTGCGCTGGAAGTGTTTCTCTGACTAGGGTTTCTGACGCAAAGCTCGTCGGGCTCCCCAGCCTTTTCGTCGCTTTGGGGTATAGGTAGCACCGTTACAGTTGTTGTGATATCCTCCCCGACAACGCAGCAACAACAAAACAAACAAACAAGCTGTAACAATGGCTTATCACAGACCTAACGCTGCACTTATATACACTCTGCAAAGGAAGATTTGAAGCCTTAAGCCGTGTTTCCATGTGCACGGAAACGGAAACTTCCAAAAATTCATCTAAGTAGTAAAAAGAAAGAGTGATTGTATGTCTATGCAAAAGGTGTTTGCGTAAAAATGAGTATGTTCTTTAAAGATGAGTATATTCTTTCTATTTCACTTCTAACAGGGTTTTTGACGTCTCTGTTGCCGTTTCGGTACACATGAAAACCCAGCTTTAGCGTCTAATGTGGCTTGCACAAAAACAGTATTCAACATACTGTCAGTCGGCTGCTGGAATAAGATTCCGTTCTGAACTTGCTTGCCCCCCGTTTAAATTTTAATACCGAAAGATGGCAGACAGAAGGATAATATTAATGGGCGAGCACTGAATGAGGTGTTCTCCTCGAGGCCCCTTCCATAAGAGTCACCCATGGCTTGTGAGTGGAGCAAAGAGAATAGGCCTTTCTGTCCTCTCTGCGTTGGGGGGGGGGGGCGGAGAGAGAGAGAAAAGAAGAAGAAAAAAAGAATGGTTGAGAAAAGAGATGATGGGAGAATCTTATCCCGGGCCGATGACTCTATGTCCTCACGGGCTATTTGGGTGGGGAGAGAGAGAGAGAGAGAGAGAGAGAGAGAGAGAGAGAGAGAGAGAGAGAGAGCATAGCAGAGAAAAGAACGGAGCAGAGAATCTTATCCCCTGAACTGTGAATAATGGCATTCAATTGGCACGGTGTCCCCACACTTCCCTGACACCTAATAAACTCCCCAGGCGGGGTGGCTCTCACTGCCTCGCCAGATATTGCTTTCAAAATATTACAATGATCAGCACTTTATTCAAAATTCTTCGTTTCCATGGAGCCCATTTCTATGAAAGCTGAGAGATGAAAGTGAAATATTACTTTTTATTATTTTTTTCCCTCTCTTTCCCCACCACCCCTCCCCCAAATCCTGCAAAGCGTACACCATTATTATTATTATTATTTCAATACCGAAGCGCTAGGAGTCCCGAGGAACACGCTGATTGCAGGATTTTCCCGAAGCTTTGCTCTTCTCTGCAAAATAAACTAGTTCTAATCCAAGGATTTTCAATATGCCTAAAGGAGGAGAGCGGACCACTTGGGAGAAAAAAAAGGGGGTGTCTATTCCAGGGGTTAGGAGTTGGGGGGGGGGGGTCGGGGCGTTCATATGGTTACAGAATTTTGAATGGGGTCGCAATGCAATAAATAACGGCTGGAAAATCCTGGGTCTAACCCTTTGCAAAAAGAAGAAGGTGAAGCAAATGAAGAAAGAAAATATAAAAATAATAATATTATCGTCGATGTTAATGAGAAGAAGAGAGGCAATAAGAATAAAAGGATTCAATAAACAGATAATCTGGAACAGATTCTATAAACAGTGGGAAAACATGGGTGGGGTTTTGTAGGCAGGAGCCACCCTGGTAACGTCAGTACCCGATGTTGCCAGTAAGTTCTGACTGTGCAGACAAAGGAAAGTTTAATTTTAGATCTTCAAAGATAAAAAGAAGAAAAGCCAAAATAATAATCTCAGATCCAAACTGGCACCTGTTTTTATCAAGAGCCAGTTAATTACCTGTATATAACGGGGGAGGGGCTGTGAAGGTGGAATAAAAAATATTGTATTTTGATCTTCGGCAATTAAAACCTCCAGACAGGATGAAGCTGTCTGTTCGGGTCAAGGTCAGTTAATCTTTTCACACCTGCGGTAAAAGCAAAATTAAATTGGACAAAGCAAGCAATGTATGCGTTTTGCCAGCACGTCCGGGAAAAAAAAAAGGGAGGTAGTGGGTCGGGGAAACCAAAAGAAATAAGGCGCAAACAGCTTTTTTCCACATCACATCAAGCATTGACTGAATTGCAAGCTCGGGGGTTTAGCATAAGCGCGGCTGAAAGTTACATCGTTATTGTGGGTTGTTATTGTTATTATTACATTTTTCTAGGGCTTTTCCATGGCTGAAATGTTGGATTCCAGTGCTGCTGAGATGCAAGAAAATTAAAGAAAATTCTTATTTTTGTAGGATTTTTTCCCCACTTACTTTTATATATTTATTTGTTTACTAGTTGAGGTCCCGGCCCTGCCGGGGATAAATCGGTTTGAATATTGGTTTCAGTTCTGGGTGGTTATTATGGACCTGCTTCATCTGGCCTGTTCCTATTTGTTTATTTTATTTTTGTTTGTTTGTTTTTAAATAAGTCTTACTGCTCTGCCTTTGTGGGTTGACACCCTGCGCATCCCGTACAACTGCATGATTTGCGCACGGGTTAGTGTGTTTGATAGTGAACACATCGCAGGTAATGATAACGAAACCTTATAATGGCGAACCATGACTCGAAATAGATCTGAATGATGGCGAAACAATAAATTTCCAATAAAAAAAAAACTACAGCGATTTGAGACTTGTATGCCTACCGATAGTACGTTTTTTAGGGGGCATGCTGCATCAGTGCATGCTAGATCTAGCTCTCACAGACACTACTGTGATTATGAATCGAATTCCGGGGCCGGAAGTGAAAAAGCGATTAACAAAGAAAGAGGTCATAGGTTAACGAACGTATAATTCGGATCAAACGCTCTCGCAAATTTACTGTTCCATTCTTATCGCATTATTGGAATAACTCACGAATCCCATAAGCTTTTTTATGCCTATGTACATAGGAACACTGGTCAGTATCGTACAATTGTGTGTGCCAAATTTCAGTTCAATACGTCCAGTAGTTTTTGAGTCCATAGGGAACAAAGGGGTTTTCTTACATTTTTTTTGTATAGAAAATTTGAACCCCACGACTATTCCAGGGCTAATCATCCATTTCCAGGGCTTTCCTTAATATTTTTTTTTTTTTTAATTTCAGGGCTTTTCCTTAATTTTTTTTTTCTTCAATTCCGGGGCATTTCCTCAAAATTTTAAAAGGCTTTTCCTCAAATTGATAAATTCCAAGGCTTTTCCAGGGCCACACCAGAACAATGTATCGTTCATTTTCACTCAAAAACTAGCAAGTATTCAGTCCATGCGACCTTTCTCAGCCAAGCCGGCAACCTTGTTTTATTACGCAATCCATGTACAAAGTGCGGGTGTTCGTTCTATCTAGCAACATGCCAGGCACAACTCCGTACACTCCATCCACCATCACTCAGCAATTTATTGGTTTGCGCGATTTATTGGCGTTCCCCAGCCCGCAAACATTCGGGAAACTGCTCCGTATCAAGGTCGGCGACATACCAAACAGCGTTTCTTCTTATTCCCCGCTGAATGCTCGATATTTTGGTTAAATGCATCCATAAACCAAATTATATTCTGCCTGCTCTCCAGGGGGCTCTTGAAATAGAAACTTGGACCAGTCCCTGAAGTAGGACAGCGTTCATTTGAGTTAATATTTTCATATGATTATGAGTTGCCTTTTATCTTCACAAAATGGAAATAGGACAAAGAAGAGGGCAAAATCACAACCCGAACTTTCCTTTCCATTGCTTCACCTGTACAAAATGACTGTTCTCAGGGGACCATAGACTAATTGCACACAGGGAAAATACTGAGTTGTGTCCACAGTTCAGCAAATGACTTTCTATGTAAAATACCCTAACAACAACACTAATAGTAAGACTGTTTCTGGCGCATTCAGTCTTTTTCCGCAACATGGCAGAGCTGAACATTCAGGCCTGAACACATTTTGTGCCTGGCGTTCTTGAAGCGTTACCTTTTCTCCTCTAGCTTTGCACTGTGCTATTTCTGTCCGACTGGCAAGGCTAGGCCTTAACTCCCTCTGTCTCCCCCTCTCTTACCTGTGGCCTAGTCCTTCTTCGCCTAATCACCCATGCTGTTATGCCAGCTCTCTTTTCAGCTCGTTTGGGAGATGCGACTTAGTGCTAAACCGTTCCAACTGCAGAACGCGGTGACTAGCGAGCTAGACGGGCGTACTGGAAGACGCGCAGTAAAATAGGACCCTGCTGATATTGATATGCGCCTGCTCAACATTCTAAAATCAATTATAACTAACTAGCACACGTGTGAATAGGCTCACTTCACCGTAGTTTATCATGGCACCAGCTGTGATAAATATTAGGGAGAGCTAAAAATCAATTTCAGAACTCCAACTTTGATATTCTCCCGGATCCCGAAACCTGCATCTGAAACAGCGAAGTATGAAAATGTTCGAACCCCGCGCATCCATGAAATATACAATTTTGACAGACAAAATTTTTTTTTTAAAAAGGGGGGGGGGGGTGTTGGGGAACCAACGTCCAAAAGCAATGCAGTTGCGCCTGGGCTCAGCAAGCTTCAGATCCACCGTTTTTCCCTTCTAATCCCCATTTCATTACTTGGGCAGGGTATCTATTATCCTTTAGACCACAAATTAAAAGTACACAGTAATGTTTGCTGATATTAGCTGACTTTCGGAAAAGATAACATTATCAGTGTGAAGTTTTCCAATGACAAACAGATCGACAAAGCCTATAATGTGGGACCTACGTTTCTGTTAACGAATAACAAGGCCTAACTTATTGCCTAAGCCACATTATAAATAGCATGGTATCATTCTTTCTCTGCGTGTACACAGGGAGATCTTTGCTTTTCAAGGGCCTCGGCCTATTGCTTTTGACCCTTTATTCTTAAGTCTTGTTTTCCTGGTCGTTGGTCTCTCCTGCCGCCTTTCGGGTCTACCGTACTTTATGCCCGTATGCACACTAGGACATTTAGCCAAATGTTCACTATGGCTAATAGCCCAGTTCAGCACAGACATGCCTCGGTGTGTGTATGGTTTGCAACTGGCGTTGGCCCAATTTTTGCCCACATAGTGGCTGGTGGTGGCAAGAGAGATTGGCTTGCATACTGGGGAGGATTCAGGCTGTTGTAAAACGAGCCTCGTCACGAACAACACGGTCGGTTGTGCTTGGTGGCGAAAGGCTCAGCTACGTGCAAGACCGGGGTTTTTGAACCATAACCCTGACTTTTCCTCGTCAACGTGGCGAGACAGCTAGGCTCTCTGTATCTCGATTAGTGAAACCAATAGTGTAGCCATATCGAATGTCGCTATCCATTTTTCTACGGTTCATCTCAATGGATGATTTTAAACTGCACGAGTCAATGCAGAGGGGAAATCACTTTAGTGTTTAAATGAGGTGAGAAGTGCCATTGCCATCTGTCCCGCTATTTCAAGTTAACAATGAGATATCGCGATCAAATACGGGATTCTTCTTTTGGTGTAAAGTTTACTCTGGCTTGGGCCAACGCTTCTTAAAATCAACCACGCAGTTTCTTCATGTTTTGGATGACCTAGATTAAACAATATTGATCAGGAAAAAACAAAATAGGCCACATCCTGAATCTCTTTCGAGGAAATTTGGACTGCAATCTAAGCTCGAGTTCGACAGGACCAATTTCAACTTGAATGGCCATTGGGTGTAGCCGAGTTTTTAAGCCGGGTTTTCATGTGTACGGAAAGGGCAAGTGAAACGCCAAAAAAAACAAACCCTATAAGTAGAGAAACAGAAAAGATGGTTTTCATGCATACGGAAAGGCCGTTTCTGTACACATGGAAACAATTCTTTCTTTTAACTACTTGATGGATTTTTGTCGTTTCTGTTCACATGAAAACCCAGCTTTATTCTTTAAAAACCTGCTTTTTGGATCACGGGTGACAAAGCAATTCTTAGCTCATTCTATCTGGATATATCTGGTCTCTCGAAGGCTTTGGATCCTCGCAATACCAACGGTCAACTCTCCACTGTGGAGACGTGATGCGGTTGATGAACACATAAACTGGATTCACTTAGAGTCATCACTCACATTTATCGTTATTACCACGACTGCCTGTTTTTGAAGATAAGGGCCCCAATTTTAACTAGTTCAGGGACAAGAGTACTAAGGACTCTCCGGCCAGGCAAAGACCTCCTCCTACGTCTAGAGCAATAAGAACAAACAGGACTTTAATTACTGTACCTTGCCATACCTATAGAGACCAATGTTCATTTCTACTGTAGGGCAGGCTCGACGTGTTCATCAATAGTAACACAAAATAATTTATACAATGAAGTGTCTGACCTGCCAAGTTAGCGTGGGCTATGGTGGACAAATAATCACTTTTATGTTATTTTAGTAAACATCTGTCAGTAGGTCCACATTCTGCAAAACATGCATCATCTTGCCCCAACAGCGGAAGAAAGGTGACGTAATGCAGACAACACTGGCCTTTTAGAAGAAATCTGTTCAAACACGCAATGTTATGTAACTGTTTGTTCTTTTCTTTCACTATTTCGAACTTGCTGGAATATAATGTCCTTTCAACACGTCTAAAGTCTGACTGGCTGGCTAACGTTGTTGATAGTGCTGGCCATTATCTTTACGACCTCACCGCAGGCAGGTGTGCAACAGGAAAAGGAAAATTCCCGACATGTTTTCGCCACAAGTCTTTGTCTCCTGACAAATTGTTTCTCTTACAATACACACAAATAATAACATTTCTTGGCCGTTTCAGATTTTGACGACAGAGGGCAGCACAAAGTCCTTAATAATAATTGTGTATTGAAGCATCATAATTCATGTTCATTTGACCCAGTTCTCGCATAGACAGACTGATGACACTGCGAAATTTTTTATTTATTTTTTTAAGGGGGAGGGGGGGGGGCAATTTTAACCTTTGCCGTACGACGTAGAGGAACCCAGAGGCAATTTTATTGCAGGATTTTATTGTTATACCCTTAGTCGTTCATCCTGGGGCCTCAGATATACCGCACTCCTAGAGAGGATTTTATTGTTTAAAAGGCGTTCCTTATAAATTATGCATGCACATGTAGGCTACTATTCTTTGGAGGGTCAAGTCCATGGCCCTACTGGTGTCAAGATCTCTTTCTTTGCATCTATCATGCCGTTCACACACTGGCTGGACTATTTTACGTGTACCGGTACTGGCTAGCAATGCTTGCCAGCAGCTGCAGCCGACACGGAAATAGCGCCACGCCATCAATACACTGATGGATTGTACTTTTATGAGCTATGAATGCAGTAACGTTACCTTAACCCCCCCCCCCCCTCCCGGCTTCCCTCGGCTCTAGACAGCCCGGCACTGGTAACGACCTCAGTATGTTTAGACCAAGACAAACAAAACACTGAAACCGCGACCAGCACGCCAAACAGATCTGAAACCTAACTCTCCCCAGAGCTCGATTATACTAATGACAAAGCTTACACAGCAAAAATAATTATCTACAAAGGTTTTGTTTTGTGTCTGTTTTGGCTGTTGTTTTGCCACGAATTTGTGGTCACTTTCCAAAAACGTTTTCATGGCAATTGCCACAAGGAAAACGTTAGTTGCCGCCACCTTGCCAAACCTAGGCCTAATCCTAACGCTTAAACCCTTTCATTACTTGATGACTGTACACATGGCAAAATACAACCTTAGTTCTCGTTTGTTCTAGCTCCATCTTCGGAAAAACTGAAGACATTTTAGTAGCCCATGTAGAAGAATTATATGCACAATCCATGTTGACATCTGTTTAAAATGAGTGTGGCGCTTACCAAGTAAGTTCACAGTTCCTATTTATTCTAACTCTTTATCATAACACTAAAGCCACCAACATTTAACGTCGAATTTCTCAGTTGTGCAAAAAGTGGAGTGGGACAAACAAAAACTAAGGTCGCGACTCGAAGGATAATAACGATGGTGATGAGGACCTTAATGACAATGAAGATGATAACCATTACCAAGTAATGAACAGAGGAGGACGAAGACGATACCAGACTACTTTAGTACATTATCAGTTCTGTAGTCCATAAAATATAAGTTACGTGTGTGTGCTAAGCTTTCAAAGGCAAATAGATCAAAGGGACTTTTTTCATGTCTGCCTTCCGATAAAAGTACAGACAGACAGTCATCGGCTGACACGTCTTGACACAAAAGACCTTTTTATGCATTTTATTTATAGCTCGGGCGGGTGGTTGGGGGGGGGGGGGGGGAGAGAAGAGGAAGATAAGTGGCAAAGTGCTCTCTCACCCTAGACGTCTGTACCTGGAGCGATTCAGGCGCTAGGCCTCATCCCACACTGCACCGGCTAGTCTTGCTGTTTCGTGTGTGATATTAACCCCCTGCCCTCCCACTTTAAAAAAAACAAAATTCTTATTATGCAAGTGCATCGTTTGTCAATCATCTGCACTTTTATCTTCCCCTTGACCCAAAAATGGTTTAGGTGCACATTTCTCACCTGTTCCACACTTCTCTGACAGTCTGTCTCGTTCTCCCTCCTTCTATCTCTCTCTTACACACACTAAATTTACATGTTTATGGCGTGGCATTTAAATTTATCGTTATTATAATGATTCTGAATACGTTTTGTTTCGTTTTTTCGTTGATTATGCGGAGCTCTGCAAAATACAACTCTCTCTCTCTCTGGCCACATTTCGAATGGGTGTTCTGACAGCCTGGGACACTAAATATTTCATCCCCAGTCATTGTCTAATTGCCAGATGGACAAGTAATAAGCGACTAGCACAGTTATATTTAATCTGCTCCCTTTTGCCATACGGTCCTCTATACCACATATCAATATCCACTAACAAAGCCTCACTCACTCCATGTACATAATTCATCTCCGTTTCTATTCCACAGTTAACTGAGTTACAGCCAGTTTTCATACCCAACATTTGCCTGCAGGTAGAAAAAGTGTACAAATTCTTGTGGCCAACAGACTGGACATTTAACACAGAATATGGACATTTGACATAGAATAATGACATCACAGAATGGCCTGCGTGAACTTCATCATCTGAATACTAAATGAGCTGAGCAAGTTACCCATGAGCCGCCAGAGCGGCTTACAGGCATTAATCAGGTAATATAACACAACTTTTAACAAGCTTTCTCAACCAAAATCCAAATGCACTTTACACAGACGCATATTTTTATTATTACACAAAACACGCCAGCTGGCCTGATGTGCTTGCCTGTGTCTGTCCTGTATGCCAGTTTGGCTAATCATCCGACCACTCGTTCAGCTGTACTTTTGCAACATAATGGCTCAGAGTCAGAGAATCTTGCAGACTGTGCCACATAATAATAATACTGACGGTGAATGACCATGGGAGGAGATTGTGTGTGTGTGTGTGGGGGGGGGGTCCCCCTGAGCATTAGTGCTGTTGGCCCTAACGGGGAATTTTAAAGGGGGGGGGGGAGAAGAAAGGGAGTTTTAAACGTGATACTAGGCCTAGCTACAGAGAAGCAAGCGGAAACATACTGGGTCAGACACTTTTACAGACTATGCATGCAACTTAATAGCCTATGACCGGGGGGGGGGGGGCGGTCCACGAGTGCCTTAACAACATCACACTCAACAAATGATGTCCTAAAGAGCTCCATAAGTAGTCCACTCCATAGCTCTATGTGTTGGTCCTGAAGAAGGAATAGGGGGGGGGGGGGGATATTGTGATAACATACGAGCTGCAGAGAGGCAAACTGAAACAAGAATAAGTCCAAAAACGGCCTGGGGGTGGGGGTGGGGAGGGGGGGGGGGGAGAGGGTTAGACAGCCAGCTAGTTTTGCATGTCTGTGTGTATGGCGGAGGGCAGGGGTCAAGTGGATGCCTAGTGGTAATGGTATGGACAAAAATACATCTGCTTGACAATACAAAACGCTCCCCAAGCTTGGGTGCAACACACTGCAGTGTATTTTGGTAACGAGCGTAGTTCAATTTGAAGTTTTTTTTTCTCTTTTTTTAAAAATACGTTTGTTCACCCCATGATATGTATCAATCACTAATGAACACACCACAGGCTAACGCACCCATAGACCGACGCAAGAACTGATGTTCTGGGAGACAGACAGACAGATAGATGGATAGATAGGTAGCCAGATAGATAGAATATCGTTGGGGTCCTTCTGCTGGCTTGACTGTCAGTCATTCACTGTCACACCAACATCGCTGCCATGCCCTCTCCTCTCCCGATAGACAGACAGATACATAAATAGATAGATAGATAGATAGCAATAGTGTATTCAGACAGTAGGGCTCCTATGTTAACATGATTGTCTGTCATAGCAACATCAATGTCCCTCTCCACATAGATAGACAGATAGCTAGATAAATAGATAGCAGGGCCCCTACTGTTAGCGTCACTGTCTGCCATTCATTGTCACAGCAACATCGATGTCCCGTCCCCCCATTCCCAAATGCCATGTAAGCTTTTCCCAAAGTCACGCACACTAATGCGTGAGTAGAAAATGGATTCTCATTATACTGAGGAAAAAATGCTCATCTAAGACAATCAGAATCAGCCACGCAGGGACCTCGTAAAGTGCGCCGACAATGACGTGATGGGTGACTTTCGAACAATAATATTTGAAAAGAAAACCCCCATATCGATTCTAATGGACTGTGTAAAGAGCTCTATTTCCTTTCGATACCTCTGGAGAATTCCGCGCAAATTGCTCTGTGGTATCCACGAACGCAATGCCCCCTGTTCAATAACAGCATTTAACAACACTTTTAAAATCACTACTAATCACAACACTGGTACGCAGCATCTTTCCATCCACGTTCTGCTTTCGTACGACCCAATTTTTCTTTTGGTCATGACAAAATGGAAAATTGAACAAATGGACTTTTAAAACGGGGCGCAATGTTTGCCCCATATTTTCTGCTTCCGTTTTTTTGTTTTGCTGTATACTGTCTTTGTCCATAGCATGGCTACTTTCTCTCTAATCATGACTGAGTAGTGAGACCTGACTGCTCCACTGGGGCTTTCTCTCGACCCCGAAATGTTGACACAGGAAAACGAAAAAGAAAGAAACTAACGGGACACAAAGACGAAACACAGTAAATGAATCAAAACAACAACTTTGGATTGGGGCAACAGTTTGAGTTTGGAGAAACCACATCGACGCGGTAAACTGCCACACTGTACTGAGAAAAAGCAAGACGGTACAGGAGCAAATGAAAAAAAAGAAGGAAAATTAGAGAAATAAATACCAGAAATAACAACAACAACAACAAAAGATGAAAGAATGCTGACGAAGAGAAGAAACTTGTATTAGAAACAAAGAAGAAGAGAGGAAGGCGCGGTGACAGACGAAGACAACCGCAAAACGGATAGATCCACTGAGGCATGGAGGTATCAATCTATGAAACAAAGAAACAGATATGCAAGAAGATAAACCCAAACAAAAATGAATAAGCGATGTGGGGGTCCAAAAACGAAAAACGGAAAAAACCCAATAAAAAACACGCCTAAATTTGGACAGAAAAGATCTGCCAGCCAAGCAATTTTCTGACCTGTTGTGGCCTTATTGTTTTCAACAGTGGCCTTAGGTCTGTTGAAAGATCGTGATGTACCATGACAAAGGCCGAGATAACGAATGTTTGGAGTTCTAGTTTGAGTTTGAGTTCACGGCGCGTCGGCACGATAACGGCCACCTTGAGCCTTTCACATTTTCTCCTCTGCCCTAGCTTGAGTTCGTGTTCAGCTTTCAGATTCCTACTCCTATTCCTAAAAGTGAAATAAATTTAGCGCACTGTAAAGTATGTCTAGATCAATCTGTAATATAAATTTTGTAAATATGATAAAAATCGGTTAGATCATCTTGTACATTTCGGCCTCCAGAAAAGCCAAGATGTGCAGTCGGCCCATGTCAGAGAATAATTTTTCTTCTTTAGATACCCGCAAAAACCAAAAACATTCTTTTAAATTGTGTCTGACAGTAAGCTGGCTGCCACATGCTATACATTCGGAGGGATCTTCTCCCTGTTGTAAAAAGTTATGTGTAACTTTTGTAAGGTGCAGGTGGGTATGACCCAGACGAATTCCTTGTAAAATAATTAAAGATATGGGCAAAGACTTCAAAGTACCCAAATGGGCATCTCTTTTCTTCAAACCCACGACGGTGTACTGTTCTTTGTGCAATATGGTAGCTAAGAGCAGGCCTGTGTGGACATCGTTGGATGGATGGAAGTGTTCAACGAGTATGTGACGTAGGCTTTACAAAGAACAAGAAAGAGGGAGATCTTCAGCGAAAAGGACCTCCCAAATTAAGCAAGTGCTTCGGCACTTATTTCCCTACACTAAGCTTGCGTCAATCTATCTCATCACTGTAGGTTACCAATCATCTACTTTGCTGACGTGGGCCTTCACGATCAGAAACCCCTGGGAGAGCAAGACTGCAAGAAATCTATAAGGAGATCCTCAGTGGAGAACCATTGTCAAATAATTGTATCATTTTCGGCCAGTGACTTCTTTTACATTAATATACTTAGCTTAATTTAAGCCCTTGAGGACCTCGACATCGCTGCCCGTTTTCAACGCATTGGTAAGGTAAGCTTTAGAAATAGATTGAAACTCCTGTCAAAGGCGAATCTCCACTGGAGGGAGAAACGCCATTAGATATATGTTTTCGGCCTCCTGACTTACTTACACTTAGCCTAATGAAGCCTGTGCGGCCCCCACTTCATCACTGTCCGTTTTCTAGACTGGTAGTGCATTGGTGACGTGGGCTTCTCGCAATCTATCATCAGCCCAGGCCAGCCAACCAACGAAACACGTTGTGGCCGCTAGGCACCACTTATGTCAAGTTCAGCAATACAGTGTAAACCACACACACACACACACACACACACACACACACAAGCTCTCCACCACTGGCTCGTTCATCTAATCAGCACGTTGAACTCTAGCCAACAGCACATAATGTGTACGTCAAATAAATATAAAACCATAACCTGACCTGCGGGCAAGTTGAGGTTAAAACGTTACATAAATTATCATTGTATCGGTCAAATTTCGGTCGAGTCCCTAGGCAAACAGAATGACCGTGGACGTAATCGAGTGTGTCCTCAAGGTCGAAATGCCTGGATCCGCGACCTGGCTACGGTTAGCCATGAGTTTTTACTGTAATACATCCACAATTACAGTCACCTAATTTCATGTTCATGGATTGGATAGGATAATGATGGTAAGATTGACATCGCAGGCGCAAACAGTCAAAATGAATGTCGCCACGCTTGAGTAGCACACCGACACGATAGCTGTCACATTGTTCTTAGAAAAGGCAAAACTAAAGAAAATATAACTGCGCGAAATGACAGCAGGAGAAGAAGCGCCCACCAAGCACCCGCTCGCCATATTTACCACTGCATCCTGTTAGTGTTATACAAATCTGGGGTGAAACTATTTGCGTCATGTGGCAAAACGGGTTTTGTTTGCACAGTGCTTTTGTCTGCGGTGGGTATTTTTTCTTTTTTATCCAAGAGGGTTTGGGTTAGGACAATAACGATATTGGACATCGGCCATTGGCCCTGCGCACCGCACAACATTTACACATACATGAGAGACAGAAAAAGAGAAAGAGAGAGAGGGGTGGGGCGGACGGGTGGAGACAGAGGGACACACAAAGAGAGAGAGAGGGGTGAGAGGGAGGGAGAGAGAAAGAGACAGAGATACACACGAAGACAGGGATGTGGTCTGAGGGAGGAAGGGGGAGAGAGAGTTGCACACAGCGAGAGAAAGAGAGAGGGAGGGATGGAAGGAGAGAGAGAGGCAGAAAAACACACAAGGAGAGAAAAAACGAGAGAGAGAGAGAGAGGGTGAGAGAGAGAACAAAATAGACGATGAGCTATATAATAGCAGAAACGAGAAAACAAAAAATCAATACTGAAATGCTTTCTTCATCACTGGCTGTAATGAAACGTATGATTGAGGTCATGGCTCCCAATCCAACCCTCCATGATCCAATGTTTATCAACGGATCGCGTGGAAAGTCAGTGCAGCACTCTCCATGGTTACCGTGACGCACCTGTCCTCTCCCAATGTTAGTTCAATGCACAGATAAAAAATCCCGGGGATGGGGGACAAACCAGGACTTATCTACACGTCAAGCAAAGTTAAAAGCACGCGGCTACTTTTGCGTTTATCAAAAGGACAAAAGGCCAAAACATAACCCCAAAACAATGAGATGATTTACACTCTCACAAAATAGCAAAACCAAGCTAATTCCTAATTCCTATCAGCACTGGTCGAAATCCTGATGACGCATCAGGCAGTTCCACTCTGTTCCATTTTCCAAACACTTCACCTGGTACCTAAATGTTCTACCTTTCAACAGTTTTCTTATCAAACTAGAAGCAGTTTCATTTTCCTTTTTTCCGACAAAATAATTGTTGACATTTTTAGCATTCATTTTAAAACCATTTTCCAGTCGGCTTTGCAGGATTCAGAATTTGTATAGCTCAGGAAATTCTGCGTCCGCACCCGTTGTGGGTTAAATTATAATGTTGAATAAAACTCTTCGCCTGAATCTGAAAGTGAAAACTGCGTTGGTTTGTGTTGGCGCGTTCAGTAGAGTAGACAATGCGCTTGGATCTATTGTGATCTTCGCCGCTGGTTCATGACGAATCAATATCAGTAATTAAGCGAAATGAACCACACCCATGTGATAGCAGAGCGGGGTGGGGCGCGGTGGTGGAGAGGAAGGCTCTGAGACATGTTCCTGTGGGTAAAGCAAGTAAGCCAACTAGCTAGTTTCATACATTTTCACTTGAGTATTCAGCTGCAAAGGCACGTTTGAATACATTACAGTATAAGAGCTCATGCAGGTACATACAAATATATTATATGCATATTCTTGTATCAAAATAACGAAGAATATGTCCCTTTCCCATTATCACTTAACTACCTTTCACGTTCACAATTGAAACTGAAGACCATTTTCCTCGCAGTGTTGGGAATAGGCATGGTTTCATAATTTCATTGCATGGATTTTTGGTCCAGGCATGCTCTTCTGAAAGACAGAGAGAGAGAAAGGGGGAGGGGGGAGGAGAGAGAGAGAAAGAGAGAGAGAGAGGGGGGGAGAGACAGACAGACAGAGACAGAGAGAGAAGAAGGGAGAGGGGAGATTTTGGCAGATTGGTTGGCTGGCATGTTTTTTCGTTAGCATCTGACTCATCTCCTATTGGCTACAACACATGAAACCATGCCAAGTTAGTAGGTTGTCAATAATCATACTTTCCACCAAAAAAAAACAACTCTTTAAAACAAAACATGGGCGTAACCCGTCAATCTACCAGCATCACACCAGCCTCACCACATGAAAATAATATTACAACAACGACACTGTTACAACAATACTAACACACAACAAAAACAATACTGACACGGAGATGCCAAGACGACAAAGGAGAAACGATGACAAGATGACAAAGAAGATGGGCATGGCATATTGTATTACTCTGACAAGTCTGGCTCTCCACAATACATTTGTCATGATTACACCAGTACTCAAGCGCAGATTTTTCCCCGGGCCCAACTGTCCACAAGAAGACAAAGGAGGGAGGGAGACGAGCCACCTAAGGAAAGATTTACAGTAGCGCCGTCCGCCGTCCTTCTGGAGGCCTGGTCGAGGGAAAGATACCAAAAGCTGAAAATGGCACCACGTGGCAGATGCTAATGGTGTTGACGTGATGTCTTGTCACAGCCAACCCCACCCTCTTTTCCCCATTTTTGGTGTGTAATAAAGAAAACAACAACAACAACTAAGTACAGTTTACTTGCATGAGTAACAAGTTGTTTATGTGTGCATGTGTTTGTGCAGCGGGGGTGAGTGGAAGGGATAGAAAGACAGAAAAGCCAGATAGAGAGAGATGAAGGAGGGGGAGGGGCAGCAACAGACAAAGTGGGGAAAGAAAGAAAGAAATGGAGACAGGCAGAGGAGAAGGAGGGACAGACACATATACACATACAGTGCGAGAGGAGAGAGAGAGAAAGAGTTTTTAAATTCGAGCTCGGAGACAGCACGTCGACACGATAAACTGTCACACTGTGCTACAAAAAAGCAAGAGATAGAACAATTATGAAAGAACGATAGAGCAGAAGGATATCCTACCTTAAGTGCCCACAAACCGAGAGAGAGAGAGACATACAGACAGAGAAAGAGAGAGAGAGAGACACACACAGAAACACAGAGAGAGAGAGAGAGAGAGAGAGACAGAGAGAGAGAGAGAGAGAGAGAGAGAGAGAGAGCATAGCAGAGAGAGAGCACCTGGTGTTTAAAAAACGCTCAGTTCAAAAGTGTCACAGATGGAAACAAAACAGAACAAAACAAAAATCAATAAGAAAGGAAAGAAATACTGTCAACGTCGAATGCAGATAAAAGCCCCTGAGCCCTCTTCCCCTTTGACATGTCACGATTTTATTTTTGCATCAGCTGTAAATGCACGCTAGTGGTGACAGATGCTAAAAGCTGTGCCAACCAGCCATTAAGGTTGGGCATTCCTGCAGTTTTTCTCTCTCATATTTCCGTATTCCCTTGTCGGTTCATCTTGTTTTTCATAGGACAGGTTTTACAAAATAGTATTTTCTTTTTCATCTTGTGTTTGATACAATGCATACTCCTCTCTCTCTCTCTCTCTCATGTTTACGGCAAAGAGATTCCTTCCATTACAAGGATCACACAGAAATGCCAAAGGCCATTTTTGCTTGTTTATTTCTTTTTTTTTATTTTTTCCCTTTAATGATCACTGTGCATCAGCAACAGTAAAGTGCGTACATTATAACAGCAAGGGGCTCCCTCTCAGGGGCTCCCTCTCACTCCTCCCTTTGTTTAGTAAAAGTATTTTCGAACAGTTGCAAACTATTGTACAGCAGGGCTGGCATGATTTAAATCAAGGTGATTTCAATCAAATGATTTTTTTGATTTAAATCACTTTTTGATTTTTTTACTTTTTAAGGATTTTTTTTTTCAAACTGCTTGTTTTTGATGTTTTTATTGTTCAAAAGCACTAGACTTAAAGGCACTGATAAGTAGGAGTCCTTCTCTATTATTATTATTATTATTATTATGCATCATTCAATAATTTCTGATTTTGGCTGATTCATACAACAGTTGGAGACTTGAATGTGTCGCAGGACACAATTCAAATATAACACCTTGAACAAAAATGTAAGTCTGAATTTGAATTTTGTGTACCTGTGTAAGACATTAAGACAGTCAAGTAAGTGAAAAAGGCCTATATTTTATTTCAAATAAACATCTTTATTTTTATAAAACAGTTACAGAGAAATCCAGGCATACAGATCAGATCCAGAAAATTCTGATAAGAAAGGAAAACGTTCTACTCATTTTCAGTTTCAGTTGTCTCCAATTCTTTACTATTGAAGGCCCTGAACAGAAACACCAGTTTTGACGCTTTCTCATTCCCCAAGCGATTTCTCAAGCAAAGTTAGCATTGAATTGAGCCCACAATTATTTCCCCTATTAAATTCAACATCCACATCAAAAGTATGTGTAAAAAAGGTGAAGAGACAGAAGAGACTTAACTTTTATCAATTACATGTACATGACTGTAATGATTATTAGGAGTCATTTAGCTATATCCTTTTAGTACCCTTATGCTTATGTTATGAAATTATAGAAAATATTTTGTCGACAAAATATTGAATGTGTTATGTATTTTTAAAAAAATCAAAAAAATCTGATTTAAATAAAAAAAAATCTGATTTAAATAAAAAAAATCGATTTTTTTTGATTTTTTCGAAGAAAAAAAAATCTGATTTTTTTCCAACCCTGTTGTACAGTGACTTCGCAGAGATGTGGTTTAAAAGCAATGAAATTAGTCTCCTCTATCCCTTCTCTGCCCGCTCCATTCGATCTGTCTATCAATCTACCTATCTATTTCGTTCTTTCGTTCCCCTTTTCCTCTGCTCGACTTCTCGAGAGATGCCCCTGTGTATAGGAGCGTGGCTAACATAAGAGAAGTCCCCCTCGCTAATCAATAGCCATTTCCTCCCCGCTATTTGCTGTGGTCGTTAGCGAGCCGGGGCAAGAAATCAATATCTCTATATGGCAATGAGGATGTTGAGGGGTTGCTATCATCATACTGTAGTTGTGGAGGTTGGACGAGGAAGGGGGATGGGGGTGGGGGAGAGGAGGAACGACTGTCCATTGTGCGTTTACGCGTGCATTAGTCAACCCGTACACACGGATCTGAGCTGAGAGCCAAACCAGCTTTGGTGTCGTTGCCAACAGCATCCGTCTACCAACCAGTGGTTCTGAACCTTTTAACACTTACTCCTCCCGCCCCTCCTAATCCTACATTCATGTCTCATAGCTTTATTTTTTTTCCCCCATGCTCACCATTATAAAATTACAACCGGTTATTTTACCAAGAACTATTGAATGCAATTCTTAGAATTCTGACACAACGAGTTGATTCAGACGTTTGCATCAGTGTCACACTTGACATAGTTTCTGCATCACAGGTCCACCAACTGAAGGTACAATAGGGGATAGGGTGTCAGGCCTTGGTAAATTTCCTCTGCAATTTCAGTTGCCTGTTGGCACAAGTCTGACATAATTATGGCATTCTTGCATAGCAGGGACGATGTCGGTCTGATGGTCCGTTATCTCTACGGTTGTGCCTGTGAATACATCCAGCCCAGCGGGCTTCATTTTCGGGGTTTTTCCGTTCTTACTTCTCAGCCAGTGTGTTTGGTCACAGTGTACGGAATGTTGGATCTCCCTCACAAACACACATACTACAAACACTTAAACCACACACAGAGACAACCATCTCCTTGCCCACCATTTCCAACACCTTCACGGACAGCATAGGGCGCTGTGTAATGACAAACAATGGAGACCCATACGGATCTTGTCATCGCCTCCCCCGGGATGAAAGTTACACCTCACCGATTTTTCTGAAGAAAAAAAAAAAACACCAGCTATCTTGCACCCTTACGTTTCCTTTTAAAATGAGTGAAGATAACATTATGCGCCAGACATATCACAAGGAAGTGATTATCCAAAATTTTAAGACTGGGCCGAAGAACTCCGCTGGCGCTGATATAACTAACTACAGGGAATTTCTGGTTAGTGTTAAACCCTCTCGCTCCCAGTGTTACCTATTAAGACACTGCATCAAGTTTCTAATATTTAACCCTACTCATACGTTCTGGGTGTCTGACAGACACCATATACTTTTGAAGAGAGCGTCCTAATAAACTGTCCTTTGGGAGTATTGTGTCGATTAGACATCACGACGTACGTCATGCGGGGTTAGTTCTTAGGGACGTATGGCCAAAGTAACTGACTGGACTATTTTCTAATTTATCAATTTCCCGATAAATTTACATATTGTGGGAATTGGAAAATCTCCATGAGGCTAGTTTGAGTTTGGATAAAGTAAGTAGATACGACAACCGGTCACATCGTGTTAGGAAAAGGCAAGATGATAAGACAGAATGTAACAGAACGATAGGACTGAAGTAGACCATGCCAGAGGCGCCCACCAACCATCATGCTAAAGGGGCTGAAAATGGACTTACACTACTTGACAGGCCTGAATCTAGCTGTAAACTTGCATGTACTTCAATGAATGCATGATGATGCACGAACCCACACATTTGCAGGGCGGCTGAAAATTTCTAGAAAATATTTCAGTGTTCCCTGACGAATTTCACACCGGTTTCGTAAGTTACAGCATTTTTAGGTATACGTATAATCAAATAAACCGTCGGCATGTCAGAGGAATGGCCTGGTCGGTATAGCGCTTGAGTCGGGTGCCAGAAGCCCCATGTTCGAATCCAAACGCTGCTTTTAATCCTAATCCTGCACAGGGGAATTACCGTGCCGTGGCGTAAAATTTTGATCTGTAGGCGGTAAACGTATTATACACCAGGTATTGTGGAAAATGCATCCTTGGAAACCTAAACTAAGTACAGAATTTTTTGGAAACAACTTAGCATTTTCTCTATTTGGCTTGGCAATTACACTACGGTCCCCTTGTACTGGCCTTTTTGGAAACTATGGCGGCATAGCATTGAAATAGGTTAATGAGGGTAACGGGGTTCAGGCACCCAGTCGTGTTGACGGCCTTTCGTGGGGGTTTACACATCGGGCTCTGGTACACAACCCTTACTGTATTGAAAAAAGAACGACCCCCTCTTCCAACCAAATAAAACAAACTGCCATGACACGTTACCAAACCTTCACTTGTTTGTTTCCCTGGGCCATTCTCCCTCACGATGACCACACAAAAGCAATCACGGACCAGACCTACTGCCTCCAACAAGATTGCAAATTACTGACAACTAATGGCCTGAGCAAAGCCTCCGCGCTGGACGCCAAATCAGGACGCTCCCTGCTCCCACGCATGCTGGCCTGGGGATTTGGGGTAATCTAGACCAGCGTGTCCCAGACTTTTGGAGCAAACCAGACCCTTCTTGGTCTCAACAGCGTCATTGCTGAGCAATAAACACAATTCAACATTTTCTCTATTTGTAATTCCCTAACAACAGGTGGATATGGGTTTTCATTTAAAAACCTGTAAGTCAACGAAACAAAACATGTAATTGTTTAGCTGTGTAAGGTGACCATCTGATTAAGGTGAGCATTTCATCTCAAAACACAGACACACACACACAAAATGCCTCAGGCAATTATTGTGGCATGACTGTTAGGAAAAACGAATGCAAGACTGTCTCGAGAAACGGTGTCGGTTCTGCCTCGATTTCTGGGTTTTCCGAAATGTCTCTTGAGGTATAAGAATTTGTGGACCATTTTTTTAGCGAAACCCTGAAACAAGAAACCCCACGAGGGCCACGATTGTCTTGGAGACAAGGTGCTCGCCTCTCATGCCAAAGGTACCGGGTTGGTTCGATCCCCGGTCGTTGCAAGCATGTTGGGTTTTTTTATTGGGGGGGGGGGGGGCATCCTGTATGTGATCTAGATGGCAGGCACTTGAAAGTCGAGAAGAGCAGGCCGAACAAAATTCTAAAAAAAAGACAACCATCCCTACCACAAAAACACACAGAAACAAGAACTAGAGAAGTGAAGTGTAAATGCCAAAAACCAGCCAACCTCCGACAATAAACACCTAAACCCAAGAAACCCCCACTTCGAGAACCGCTGACCTAGACTCTGACCCAGCCCAGCCCCGGGTCTCGGGGAAACAGAAGGAGATGCGATCGATGATTCAACTCACGCAGGACCAAAACTTTGCAACGTATCCAAAGATAACCACGAACCACAAAGGATGTGAAATCATGAGGACACTACGAGAACTTCAACAACTGAGTGAGTCAAGTCATTTTTTTTTCACATCCAATCAAACCAGCAGAAAAATAGTTCATCTACAAAATAATAATAATAATAATATTAATATTCAAAAAACAAAAAAAAAATCAACAAATCCGCTTTCTGTCTTCTCACTAAATCTTTCATTTCTCAGTGACAAACTGACCCGTAGCTTAACTTTTCTTCAAGTGTTTGAAGTATTTGGGCCCGGTCGTTCAAGCTCGAGATATTGGCTTGACCAATCATTTCACGAAGCAGATTTGGTCGCTCAATTTCGGCTCACTTAATGACCCTCATCCAAAGCAAACATCCGCTCTAAAATACCATGAAAACAGGGCAAGATGTCAACCCTCGCATCGAAAAAGTGCGTCGGACAAAGACGACAAAACTCATCAGAAGTAACAGGTAAACATTCCCTGATTTGGCCACATGCGGGAAAACCCACCAGCTGTGCAGAGTGAGACAGAGTACAAATATGCCCCGATTTGGGGCATCGATTAATAAATCAATGTTATCGTGGGCATATACATTACAAACAGATCAAATTTGTACAGTTTACAAAAACATCAACGAATTGAATGACAAATATAGTTTAGAACGCTTTCGCCATCAATAACATGGAAAATCAAGGACACTCTTAACCTAACAAGAAAGCGGGCGGTGGATTGGGAGTGGGATCCGGGAAGACAAAAATTCCAACAGACAATCACAGAGAGAGAGAGAGAGAGAGAGAGAGGGGGGGGGGGTAGAGACAAAGAGAGAGACACACTCACAAAAGAGAGAGAGAGAGAGATTTCGTTTGCTTGAAACAAAGTGAACGCAACCAATAAGATTTTACCCTCATCGATTACAAAAACCAACGAAGAAAAAAAAAAGGGGGGGGGGGAGGAGGAATAGGGGATGCTGAACACCGTAAAATGTCTCAACTCACAACAACAAACGTTTCTGAGGCGGGGACAGCAGCGGTGGTGATGGTGGTGGTGGCTAAGTGATTGTTTTCACTTCAGAGAAAACGAGCGAGGATAAATGATCCAGCGTTTGTGCTCTTCAAGCTCCAGAAACGAATGCCGTGCCGTTTTGCTGTTGTTGTTTTTTTCTTCAAATCCGCACCGCACGAGATTGATTGTGAGATTTCAACGTGGCCTCTTCCAGCACTGACAGGAAAAGACTTCAAGCACTGACCAGCAAAGGCTTGGACGGTGTTGAAGAGATAATTATATTACGTTACAAAGGGGGGGGGGTGGGGGGGGGCCAAAAAATTGTCTTTTGGCACAAGGCTCATCAACTGAGTGGTGAGGAAAAACGACAGAAAGAAATGAGAGAGAGACAGACAGAGAGAGAGAGAGGGGCCGGCCAAAAAATTCATCTTTTGGTTACAATGCACAACGACAAAATGGCGTGCACCATAAAAGCGGTGCTGGCATATTTATGAGTGAATGACTGCGCCGTGGCCGCCCCGAGATTAATGACGAGTTCTCCATTCCGGACAGGATGAAAATATCTTCACGTCCCGGACGATAATCGCTGGAAATTATTGCACTAATAACTTTTTTCTTTGGCCTTGGGTCCAATGTGAAATCTGAGCCATTCCTGATTGGATGTTGTTACAAATACGTACGTCCTCCAAGTTTCGTTGTTGTTGGTTTTATCTTGCGCCAGGGGTGCGTATTTTAAATTAAAGCCCTTTGTGGCATCAGGCTCAGAGTGCTCCTAAACACCAGCCATAATTAATTATGATTAATTATTCTTTCAGATTTTCTTTTTGTTCCCCTCCTGTTTTTTTTTTTTTTTTTGGTTGAAAGGGTAGGGGGCAGGGTTAGGGATTCGATAAGCTTTAGGGTTGAAGATAAGGCGGGGTTAGGGATAGTAAGTATATATACAATGTACGCGTCCCTAGCGCAAAACACTTGGGGACCGTACGCACTTATAACCACAACCTTCCTGATTTATTTTGGATAAATGATATTACTCCGCGAGGTGAAATGACCTGGTGGGTTTGGTTTACCCTAAATTCCACGCTTTGACACAATCAGACTCACTAGATTTTTGGCCGTTCATTAACATTCAATTTAAGCTGTTAAAAGCGCCACCCGCCGCCAGAAACACTGACATCGCTGAGACATTCTCTTCTTGTGTTCGCCAGTAATTGAAATCCGACTCTCGTTAACCCACTCATTTGCGTCACCCCTCATCAGGAAAATATCTCGGAGCCCAAAATTTGCGCCTGGAGATAATGCTGTTAACACTGTAGCGCCCCATTTCATTTGTCATTCAAGACGAGTAGAGTTTCTGATTTTTTTTAAACATCTAGCAATTTCCTCGTTGGAAAAATCGGACAACATTGTATAAAACCTTGAACATTCATTGTATTTCGTTAGCAATCTGTGATACGGAATGGGCTGCTTAGGGTTAAAACAAGACGGGATGAGATAGAAAGCCAAGGGATCAAATCGGGTCTTCCTTTCTTTCATTCTGTAGCTGCCTGCCGGTTACGACATTTCCTTTGCTAATGTTTCTCTGTCAACAGGATTCCATTACAGAATGGGTTTCAAGTGTCTTGTTTTCCAGTGTTTGTGAATGCTATCAGTGACGTCAGCAGAGAGAGAGAGAGAGAGAGAGAGAGAGAGAGAGAGAGAGAGAGAGAGAGAGAGAGAGACAGAGAGACAGAGAGTATACTAGTATACTATACCAAGTGGGCGAGTGAGTGAGTGAGTAGGTGAATGAGTGATGTTTCAGTGAGTGAGTGAATGATGATATTTCAGTGAGCGAGTGAATGAGTGAGTGTTTCAGTGAGTGAGTGAGTGAGAGAGTATACTATACCAAGTGAGCGAGTGAGTGAGTAGGTGAATGAGTGAGTGAATGAGTGATGTTTCAGTGGGTGAGTGAATGATGATGTTTTAGTGAGCGAGTGAATGAGTGAGTGAATGAGTGAGTGAGTGTTTGAGTGATGGAGTAACACCAAGTGAATGAGTGAGTGAGCAGGAGAATGGGTGACTTAGTGAATGAATGAGTGAGTGAATAGATAAGTAAAAATAAGTAAACTCTAGCCCAAAAACGCCAGCACATCCTATTAACTTAATACTTGGAAGCTTCCCTTTCCCGGCTTGTACTGGTGAAGTAACAGCTTGCTCACAAAATAAACGCGCGTTCAGCAAAGGCAGATGATGGGGAGATTTGTACAGCAGCATTCACATCGATTTATCAAATCACGCAGGAAATGAAAACTCCGCCACAGAGAGCATAAAATGAGTTAGGCAAAAAAAACAACAACCACCAAACTCAGCTCCATCAAACCACACTCGCGAACGCGCGCGCAGACACACGCACGTCGTCGCAATCACTCGCTGATAACCTCGCGCAGGGCTACCGCAGGGATAACATGATATCGATCGATCTAAAACGAACGTCACAGGGCCGAGCGAAAAATAGAGGATGGAAAGAGTCGGGGATAGGAGGGGAAATTGGGTCTTATTTTTCACGCAGATGTGTATTGTGAGCGGAGGTCGAGGGTGAGCGATCGATATGGGCTGTATTATCATTGTATCAGTGGTTTTCTCTCCGGTCGCAATGTACCCCGTAGACGTTTTTTTTTTGGGGGGGGGGGGGGTTTTAAGCTACGGTTAACGTGTCTGGCAAGGAAGCAAAATAACCTATTTCCTATTACAAATGTGTGAATTATTTCTTTCTTTATTCAAGGTATAAATAATTAAATTCAATTTGCTTCAAACAATGCGTAACGATACACTGTTTGGGTAACAATATGCCTCGAAGTATATAGTGAAACAATCTGCTGGAAGTTTAAGTTTCGGTTTAACGGCGCCTCGGCACTATAACGGCCACTTTGCACCTGTCATGGGTTTTTTGTTTTCTTCAATATCTTACTTTGGCTTAGTTTTCAGCCTTCGGATTCTTCTAAATAAGATCTGCAGCAAACAAAAGCCTGTATGTCAGAATTTTGTTGTCTGTTGATATTTTGTTTTCACGCCATGTTGTCTTGTTTGTATCATTTTTGCTTCCGTAATCATGATCAGTTTCACACTTTGATACCAGCTTGGATATTTCTATGATAAATAAACATATTGCGACCTTAGTCCTTAATTGTTTCAACTCCACTTTTTTTTTTTCGCACAACTGAAAAAATTTGACGTTAAATGTTTGCGGCGTACGTATTACGATAAGGAACTGGAATAAATCGGATCTGTGAAACAGCCTGATGAGTGCCACAACGCATTTTACGCAAGTGCCAACGCGCGCATTTGTTGTACCTCTTCTACATACTAAAAGATCTCGTTTTTTTTTTTTTTAGAAAATGGAGATAGAACAAACAAGAACTAATGCTGCTATATGGCCATTGATGCAGAATGATAAAGTTTCGTGTTTCGAAAGTATCTTATCTGCTAGTTTTTTCCCATGAGTTACAGGAAGAACCAAAATGAAACTGAAGGGTGGTGGCACACGTGTAAAGTCTTAAGTTTTGCGTCTGTTTCGACTCAATGGGCGAGTTCTCTAGTTTTCTGCCAACTGACTCAAGACAGCCTGACGCCCCTCGGATCCGGTGAGACTGACCAAACTTAGGACACCGTTCAAAACTTAAATAAAGTTTCTTTCCACAAGACTTCATTGGGTTGGCCTATCTGGTTTTTCTCTGGCTGAAACAGGCAACAGTAAACGTCGTCTTGAAATGTACAGTTATGACATAGGCGTACATATTGGATTACAAATACTTATGTGTATGCCTAGGTTATGACCCTTTAAACCATTCAGATACTCATTCAAAAACCAGAAGGTCAGCAGTGATTGGTTAACATTAAGGTCTAAAATCTTCAGCGCCGCGCAAGACTTGAAAACAGGCATGACACATCATTATCCCAAACCTGGGTGCAAATTCCAGAGAGAGAGAGAATCCTTTAAGAACAAAGTAAATCTGCGAGCATTACCTACTGCTAAACTATAAAACACAATTAGTTCTGACATTCGGCGATTTTCACCAACGGGTCTCTCACCTACAAAATGAAGAAAACCACTGCATTAGACTGTAAATTTGCCCAGCGTCCCAGCGTTCTTCGAGTCCCCAGGAGACAGGAAAGGAAAATCAATAACTCCAGTGGTTGTGTCCATCTGCCAGTCTGTTGGTTCGTGTGTTCGAGGGAAATAACGAGGGCTGCGGGCGGTTCATGAGGACTTCGTTTTGCCCTGCTCCACGATGCAACTCTTTCCTCGGTTCTCTCTCATCGTGCTATCCGTTTGGTCTAACCAGTTCTTGACAGAAAATAAATCTCTCAACCTGTCTGTCCCTCTCTCTCTCTTGCTTGATCCTATTCGTTGTGCTTTCCACATTGTCTGAACTAAATCTTAACAGAAAATAAATGTGTGTGTGTGTGTCTCCTCCTTCCGTCTATCATCTACGTGCATCTTGTCTTTCTGTCTCTGTCCTTCTCTCTGACTGTCTGTTTGTTTGTTTCTCTCTACTTTATCCTTTTGCTAGTGAATTCCAGACATTTACCCTAAGAGATATTGAAACGCATTTCACTGTCCACCTTAGCACCTTTATGATGTAATACAGTGCCTACAACAATATTTGGAAATAAAACCGCTCTAAGGTGACACTTTGAGGGTGTTGCAGAGCTGAACAGATCAGTTCAACTGTCACATTAAATCTCGGTTAATTCGTGAAACGACCGTTATCATTCGTGCAAATCATCCACGATATCAACACGTTGTTGCTGACGCGATGAAGAATCCTACCAAACCGATCGACCTAGTTTTCTTTCCAATAAACTCATTTTCCAGCTTCCTTGGTCAGGAGGTTCTAAGTGACCACAAACCTGCTTAACCCCATGTTACACCCGGGGCCTGACAAGACCCCAGACGCTCACTCTTTTAGTCTGTTCCGAGACACAGAATACAGAGACGAACCATTCCTTTTCGCAATATGTCCACAACTTGCGCGGTGAGTACTACACACAGAGCTCTGGGGTACTAGATCTAGTATTTTTCGTTCAATTATGAAGGGGTGTGGTGCGAATTGTTTGCACTGTTGACATGGATGATACGCGCGCAAGTCGTCGGACGGAATTTGGCGAATTGAACCGTCTCGGCATGCTGTGTCTCGGCTCAGTTGTTGGGGGCGCGTAATCCAATTACAAAGCCATGTAGAGGAAATACTGAGTTGTGTTCACTGTTCACCAATGGCTTATAATGCAAAACACCACCCCCCCCCCCCCTAACCACAGCTTCTTCATCATAACATGCCTCAACCGAACGTAAAATAGGGTTCGTTCATAATAATTTCATTCAGAGGTCACTTTTCTTTTGGAATCAGTCGTATTTTGTGGCTAATGTAGGACTTTGCGAAATATCCCCCCCCCCCCCCCCGACAATGAAGACCAGCCACGTCTCAGTGTGTTCCTCTTTGCCCGCTCTTTCTCCTCACCCTTTTTTCTTACATTCTGGATTCATGAACCACACCGTCTCTTCCCCGCCTCCTTTTCTCCAAATTCAAAAGGGCACGAAATTTGGGAAGCCCAAAAACCCCCGAGTCCTCCCGCCAAATTCCTCACCCCATCTCACAAATCAAATTCCTTCTTCCATCTTTCCCTCTATTTATAATCCGCTCAGCCATCTTGCACGTAGTCACTCGCGTTTTCCCTCCTAAGGAAGCTTAATCACGCCGGTATCGATCGGGTCGAGCTTGTTTACGACTGGTAAATGTCATAGATGTATCGATTTTGCCCGCTTCTAGTTTCCTTTTCAAGCCTGGGCCTTCGTGGATGTTATTGCTCCAAGCTAGTGCGCCACACAGCCGGGCAGATCGTAGATTTGTTTTTATTTCCATTTCGGGAAAAATCAGCGGTCTTCACATTTTGGTGGTAAAACATAACATGAAACGACATCACTACACGTACACACAAAACTGGAAGCTTTCTCGACTACCTGCAGACAGCACAATCATGCGTCAACAAAATTCTGAAATAAGCAAATTAATCTGGGAATTATAGGGGGATTCTTGGCATCAAAACAACAGCGTTCCGGTGATTAAACCTGACAAGCAATGCAGTAATAAAACGTCGTTGTAAGACTCAAGATGTCATTGTAGACTCGGGCATATAGGACTAAGCCTCACTTGCGAGCCTCCACATGACCAATAATCAGATTGTCGTTTAGTGAAAAGGCTTTTACTATTAGTGGGCCTAAATTGTGGAACAACATCAGAGTTGACGCCGGAAAAAGTGAGAACATGGCCGCATTTAGAAATATACTCAAAGTGAATTGCTTAGGACTGTTTTCTTTGAAACTGAACGGTGTCCCTCTTGGTCTCAGAGGTTTGAGGATGACAACAGATTAAGTTTTTACTGATGTGTGTGAGGGGGAGACGGATTAATTGATTTTGTGTTAATCCTGTTTCAAAGTTAGAGCATATCATTTTTTGTGGATTTGTGCGCTGTGCAAGATAATCATTACAGTTACAACTGGCTGTTTCTTGGCGGCCGGCTTCAAACATAAATGTCTCTGTAAAATTGACAACAGTTAAGTTAGCTCACAAATTGGTCTGCATATTACGTAATCAACACAGTGGCCACCAGAAAATAGAAAAAAAACCCAGTCATTTAAGGCCAATAGCCCCAGACTGTGGCCCCCGAGAGACGTAAAGACCTTCATTCAACGACAAAACATAAAATACCGCCCTGAGATTTACAGCCGATGTCATTATCCACTGGGAGTTCAAATTCAAGATCTCTAAACCATGAACAAGACATTTACCACCAAAGCCAGCTGCCTTGGGATAATTTTTAAAAACTATATAAACAATCTGAACTTCGGTCGAAACAAGGGTAGGGGACAGAGAAAATGGAAAGAGAGACACGTCGATATCTCATGAAAAAAATATCACCTACAAGGAAACAAATTCTAGCAGCTTAACACCTGATCCGACCCAGTTCTCTAGACAAACTGACTTGCTTTCCGAGTTTTTAACCCTTCAGTATTTTTAACGCTTTCCTGCTTGCTACTGCAGCAAAATTTCACGAAAGTAATGCTAAAATAGGAACACGATACGCCCATCAAAGAACATTCTGGAAATACTTAGATAATAAAATGATAAAGAAAAAAATTGCAACGATTTCGTTTCTGAACTTTTCAATGCCACGATTCTGTTCGACCGTAGGTGGTCAAAATTCAGTTTATGTCTAAAATTCTCTCATGTATTCGACCTTAATTAGTTAAATTTCTAAAAAGAGCTGCCAAAAGGTGACATTTTAAAAGTTTATTTCTGAGCATATCTGTATATTCATAAATGTGTAGTTGTATTATAAATGGAAGTGCATAGGTAGGGAAGATATCCCCCACCTATACACTTTGCATAGGTAGGGAAGACATTCCCTACCTATTCACCTTGCATAGGTAGGGAATATATCCCCTGCCTATTCACTTTGCATAGGTAAGGAAGATATCCCCGGCCTATGCAATCCCTATGTGCAAAGTGCTGGCAGAGAAGATAATGCCCTACTTAGGCAAGGAAAATATTTTAGTCTCTGCATATTTTTTAGGTCGGGAAGATATTTCTTGTGTAATAAGTCTACTTTGCTTAGGCAGGGAAGATATTCCTTTCTTTCTGTGCTTTGCTTGCTCTGTTTGCGATAGCTATGAAACATTATAATTATAGGTAATGATCATGTATCACACTCATCATCCGGCGGTAGGAAGCCAAATCAGCGCCTATCCCCATTACGACCTATTGGCGACAGTAAACCTGACCTACCTGTGTCAAAATATGGCAAAAAGAAAAAGCTGTAAGAAGAAAGGCGACCGTATAGATTTTCTGTTGTTTTTACGCTTCTTCAATTTACGTGCATGTATGAGGGGACAATGAATTTGATAGGCTTTAATTTTAAGCCCATAGAGGCAGAATGTAATTACATGTATTATTGTAACTGAGCATGGCACCTATTAAAAGTCCAGAGTGGATCTATTGGGAGAGGAGAAAGGGGAACAAGCTGCTGTTTCCTGCCTACTTGGGAAAACATAATAGGCCTACAGTAAAGCACATCTACACGAAGAATACACAGGTATTTAATTTGTTGAGGCACTTGTAGGTCAAGCATTCCAGGGAATTTCCCTGCCAGCACCCCTACGCCAATCCGACGTATTTGTGTAAGATATCCCCGTAGAGTAGGTAGGATTACCGTTGGGGTGGGTTCCCTACATCAAACAGACGTCGGTCAATGCTGTCAACAGCGGATCTGCGAGAGAACGATACCATTGCTTTGTGCAAACATCCATAAGAGGACTACCTTTGGGTTGCTGGCTGCAGTGATGAAACTTCGACTACGCAGTAGTTCGACGATCGAACCCTTCACATTTCAGTTAATTCTCCACAATTTACAGAGCAGAGGAGAAACAAACATTTTGAAACTATTTCAAGCTAATATTTGCTTCTTGCCAGTTCAGTATTGTCCACGCAGATTTCTTTTGTTTGTTTTTCAATTTTGGTGAAGAAATCGACCGATTACTCCCCCCCCCCACACACACACACACACATACAAGTTCAGTAAGCGCATGGTTATGTTATAGTCCATGCTGCCACATCACGAGGTCGGCTTCCATCTTGACCTTCTCTGCTCGGAGTGGGCGATAGAGCAACGAGCCTTTGTCACAACGTTTTGCTTTGAGCTCGGTCTAGGCCGTTCCTCTGTCTTTTGTATTTGCTGACTCGCCGACTGATTCGAATGATTTTGATTCATATAACCTCCTGTCGTCGACTGACTCGAATCGCGATTAGCTCCTGCCGCCACTGGCTCGCCGACAACTAATTCTATTTAATAGGCCCTATCGCGAATTCGCGATTCAAATCAAATGCACTAAATTTAGACCAATAATAATTCCACACGTTTAGTGATGACGTTGTACACTATCTTCCCTACCTATGCAAAGTGCATAGGGAGGGAATATCTCCCCTCCCTATGCACTTCCATTATAAATACATACATACAATTGCGACACCGTATCTCTTTCGCAATGCTATGATAAACCCATAGAAGTTTAGGAAACTGATTCGATTTAATATGAAGGCTGGACAGCTAAATTGCTAAACAATGTAATATTACAGAAATAAGTGGTTTATCTTCCATGGCGGAATTAATGAGGTAAAAATAATGCAGAAAATGTCAAGGAGAGAAGTATCTTCCTAGGCGTGAAACATGCCTTGACGGGTTAACAGTTGACTAGTTCGACTCACGAAGCTGAGATGCACATCAGTGCTGTTACTATAAATACTACTGAACACAAAAGGTACAAACTCGAGTTCTACATTCAAGGTATCGGACGTTCTTCGCGCTCTTTTCGCTAGGACTAGCCCAGCAAGATGGCATCGATATGACCATACGGACGATTTCGTCCACAGAAACCTCCAGTTTTCATCTATCGAAGACAATGCTGGCATCGCTTTTCAAATGCCATGTCGACATCAATATTCAATGTAGTCAAGCCATTTTCCATAAAAAAAGCTGTGCGAGGGGCAAAAGAGAGAAGGAAAAAATGCAATATCTTCTGATGAAATGCAATGCTGGGGACTGGAAAATGTCGATAAAAACGGGGAAGTTGAGGGGAAGTCAGAAAGATAATCTCTTTGAGAAGACGAAGGAAGACGAATGTCTACTGTATCAGGGTTTCGTGTCAGGTTTTTTTTTGTTGTTGTTCTTTAAATATGCAAAATTTTCGATTGGTGAATCCGAGAACGGGATACAGGCATAGGGTTTCAAAGGGGTGATGGGGGGGAAAAAAAAAGGGGGGGGGGGGGTAGGAGTATGTTTTAGAGTAAACAAGACACACTGTTCTCATCAGAATCTGAAAGGAGTATTGCGCGGACAGAGGAGGGGAAGAGGGAGGGAGAGAGAGAGGGGGCGGGAGAGAGAGACCCAGAGAGAGAGAGAGAGGGGAGGTGAGGGAGAGAGATGGAGAGAGGGAAGACAGCATGGGACGGACAGACAGGCAGGCAGTGTGAGTTTGGAGAAAGCACGTCGACACGACAACGGGCACATAGTGCTAGGAAGAAGTAAGACGATAGAAAGAATATAATTATCAGAATTGTAGGACAGGTGACAGACATACAGACAGACAAAGCTGGGGGTGTGGGGGGGGGGGGAACGACACAGACAGATCGGCAAGAGTTCAAGGCGATCTGGGCGCACCAACAATGCATATGACACAGTAATGCCTATCGTGACAAGCAACTGTATATATTATTTGGAAGTGTATATTTAGGCCGAATACAGCCTATACAACCCGGTACTGTACTATTTGGGCCGAAGGTATTTTAGGCAAGGGAGTGTCAATTGCCACCGTGGAATACGGTGTCCATTGTCGATTCAAGTGTGCATTGGAATGGTCAGATGGACCTGGGGGCGTGAGGGTCTAGTCAGTTTGTATCAATGGGCGGTAGTCAGATTGACTAATCAGGCGAATAGGGGCTGGGGCAGTGATCGACGTACCGTTAGTAGCCACCGCAAAATGCGTTAGTATTAGTAATTGACGCTACCGGCTACCGGAAAATGCGGTGGTGATTGACGACGCTACCTTCAGGCAATATTGTACGGACACAAATTCTGTTTTCAAAAAAAAAAAAAAGAAAGTCAGATCAATGCAAACTGCAAACTCGCATTATCGGCCCAAATAACTCGGAACCAGGGTTTTGTGCTATTTAGGCCGTATTCGGCCCAAATATACCTAGCCATATTATTTATGTCTGTGTGACCCCTTGGCTTCACGGACAATGCTGACGTGTGCATCAATCAATCTAGAGTCACCCAGAAGTGCACGTTATTTACTGCCACTGGTCAAATAATTGTCATGCCACACTGAACACACGCTTCAGCAAAGCTCAGACAGAGGCACATTTTTACGAAGAGATAAACACAGATCAAGTTTAGTACAGTAACGTTTACAGTTACACCAAAATAACCACCGCCAGTGACGAAAACTAACTGTGACGAATTGCAGCGATAAAACCAGAAGGATGGTCATAGCTAAAGAAAAAACGCAAGATTAAACCATTGGCGTACAGTTACGGTAACTGTGCTAACATATTGGCTGAAGGTGGGTTTTCATGTGTACAGAAACGACAAACGGAAACGTCAAAAACCCCTTCAAGTAGTGAAATTTATAGAAGAACGTTGTCCTGTGTTTTTCCGTACACATGGGGACACTCTTTCTTTTCACTACTTTGCACATTATTGACGGCTCGGCTGCCATTTCCGCACATATGCAAAGCTTGAGCCAGATTTGGGCCAAAGCTGCATCGAATTTAAACCTAAACTCTTGCCGGGGGGGGGGGGGCAGGCAGATATGTTGGTCTGGTCCGTTTCTCCTATAAATAATAATAAAAGCAAAGAACAATTTGCATTAAACTCATCTGATGATACATTAATAAACAATTTTACTTGTTTTTCTCTGAAGAAGAGGTTACGCAGAGCCAGGTAGGATTCTCGCCAGACACTTTCTTTCTCAAAAACTATGAAGAACGGGATAATTATGCCAATAGCACTGGGACCCAATTCGAGAAATACAGAAGACATTTCACCCCGTTGAACGAGTCTCCCACTCACACACCACACATCCAGGAAGTAAAATGTACCATATTTTTACCTCATTAATTCCGCCATGGAAGATAAACCACTTATTTCTGTAATATTACATTGTTTAGCAATTTAGCTGTCCAGCCTTTCTTAAAAACTATGAGGAATGAGATAAATTATACCAACATGTTAGCACTATGACGTCATGAATATTACCTACTGGCCAATTTGCTAGATACGGCAGAGATTTCACCATACTGAACAAGCCCTCCCTTTCACACATCATACAAGCAGGAAGTTTGTGGCCGACATTATAATTATCCCGACACCTGACGTGACAAAGACAGCCAGGTCAGTTTACTGTACTAAACTGAGACACTGCGTCGGCCGAAACCTAACAATCCAATATACTGTCGCGTCGGTCTTATTAGAACTCGACAAGTGCACGGACGAGAAAGACTGATATGTCAATGAACTGGCCGAAATGTAATGGCATTTACCGAATTTACAAACAAACAAAAACAAGCAGATAAATAAAGAAACAAAACAGAAAAACTATGAGGTCGCGCTGGGACTTGGTACAAACTTGAAATACGACCCCCCCCCCCCTTCCTCAAGAAATTCGTTGGAAATTTACAAGTCAGTGTGCCTTCCTCTCCCCTCCACCCCACCCCCCCCTCCTTTACTTGGCTTTTAACCTCCATCATTAAATCAGCAAAGAGACCAGTAGAACAGCCCGGCGTAGACTTAACCACCATGTTTACTAACTGCCTGAATTCTCTCGTTCGATACCGCGCGACCATAACAGCAATTTCGTGTGCAGTTCAAATTTCAACACTTATTACAACTCCCCGCAAAAAGTTAATGACAAAATTCTACCTGGGCGATCTTTTTTACATCAGCCCTCGTTTTTTCAAGGCCTGTGTGTGAAATAATAACATTTATTTACACTTCCGTGTGCCGTGTGCTGAAACTGTTGCGCTATTTCTCTTTGCCAATGTTCAAGCAACCAAGAAATTCATACTGCCATGCTACGGTAATGAATCGTATAGCCCAATCTAGGTCAAATTCACGTTTTATCACCGTGTTATACACAGCCCAATGTCCTCTCTCTTTCTACCTAGGTTATAATCAAGCACGACTTTCTTTTTGGTTGTCACAAAATTGAAAAGTGAACACACAACAAGGCGGTGCGCAACATGAAATGTTTGTTGTTGTTGTTGTTGTTCATTTTTGCATCTCCTGCCAAAATTTTGTTTGGTTTTTGACGTCCGTTTGCATTTTATCATAGCCAAATTTCTCATGAAGACAGAAACTGAACACCCGACACTCGACCCCACATGTACACACTTTCTCTTTTCTTTCTTTCTTTTCCTTTTTTTTTTTTAAAAGAAAAAAACAAACACATAAGGACGAGGTGGGAAATGGGCAGGGGACTCTTTGGTCTAGAGGCAAGGTGCTCACCTCTCATACGGAAGGTACCGGGTTCGATCTCCGGTTGGTGCAGTCAAGTTTGAATTTTTGGGGGAGAAAAAGTCCTGTTCCCTGATACATGTACTGTGGTAGGAAGGATCGAGCGTCTAGTCTTCTCCAAAAACTCGGAATGCCCTTGTGCATGTTCCCTTGGCAGTTGGAAGTCGACAAGAGCAGACCCAACAAGGGAGCTGCCCAGGCAAAATTCTAAAAAAAAAATAATCCCTAGCACAAAATCACACAGAAATACGATGAAGCAAAACAAAAACAAGAAACCTGAGGTGTAAATGGCAAGAGCTGCGAACCTCTTAAAACAAAGACCTAAACACAGGGAATGCGCTGAACGATTTCTCTCTTTATTCTCCGATCTGACTGGCACGCGTGCGTACAATTTCACCGGCTGTGCATTTACTCATTTTACAGAGACAGTTTCGTGCCTCATAAGACAAACAAATAATTGTCAGCCAGGCAAAGACTGGACTCTTGCTTCGTTCTTCATTCACTAACATGGGAAATACATTTAACTATACAAACAATGGTATTGCTTGCTGCTGCGTACAACGGCCGTGTCAAAGAATTACAATATTCGCTACTACCTTTTTTTCTTTCCGTCTAGGACGTTATCAAGCTTGAAAGAGCAGTTTTTTTCAATTCAGCCATCGCTTTGAAAAACCAACATGATTATGTAGTAGGAAAAAGGACAGAAGCATTGCTGAACTTGTCTTGGCTGTCTTTGGGGCGAGTGTCAAAATTAAATGGACAATTACATGTACATGTGTTAAAAGAATCTTATAAAGTGACATAAGTGAAATAATGCATGTTTTATAACATAACACAAGCATCCCTTTTTTACGTTATAAAAAGTTCTGCCGCTTGCCATCCCCGGTCTATTCCTTCATTAAACAGGGCAGACTAAAAAGTAGTCGAGATCGAAAAGAGGCTGAAAAATCGACACCTGAAGATTATAATGATGAAAGAAAGGCAGACAGCAATCGTTGACAAGGAGACAAAAAGTATCGCTGTGTTGACAGATGACAACTTGAGCCACGTAACGCTGGCAGATGGCGGGTTCTGGCCAATGAGCAGATGACTGGCAGATAAAACAAATACGGGAAAGGGAAAAGACAGACCGAGGGGCAGACGACCTAAAGAAAGACTATACCGAGGATGGTAAATTTAGATATGACAAGAATGACAGAGAAATGTGTACGGGGTTGGACACGGCGAAATGGGACGGTCTTCGAACAAAGTGTGCAAGTGTGGAAAGTATCACTGTAACAGGAGACGGAGGTGAAACACTGTGTTTCATTCTCAAAACATCCACAAAAATGCATTATGTGCTGCAATCGACAGAACTATATTATTAAAAGGAAAATGAAAGTAAACGGGAGACACTGCCATGCTCTTTCGTCCGTGCTGACGCGTAATTTACCAAAGCAAGTTGACGGGTTGTGAGCCAGCTAACTCCAAATCCAGTGATCTCTCCCACTCTCTCTTTCTCTTCCCCCCCCCCCTCTCTCTCTCATACATACATACACACACACAAAGGCTAAATCCCATCTCTTGACGTCTTCCTCTCCTCTCTTTCTCACATACACACATGGATGATACATGTATGTTCTACGAGTGTGTCCAAACTCCGAAAAGAAGAAGAAGCAAACCAAAAAAAAAAGAAAAACGCAAAAAATAGTTACAACCATCGATACTATGCCACAACTTCAAACAAACAACTAAAAAGGAGCGGCTCAGACACATTTATACGTTATTTTCCTTCTAAAAATCCGAGCTAGACGCACTACTTCTGGCAAACCATAACCCCGAGCTGGTAAAAAGACGAAGCTATAACGAATTCTGGAGGCTGAAAAGACAACGAAATGAGGCCAACGAAGAAAAACAGCTCCGCAAGACGGTGTCTACACTACACAAACCCCCTCTGGCTTCTGGTTTTTATCGAAGTCTTCGGCCGAGGCAAAACTGAACCTGACTGGCGTTTTCTCCGGCCCAGTGACGCTATAGGTCTAGGAACCAACTCCAGGACGTCATGTCTGCCGTGTACCGAAAAAGAACGTACACGCTAATGTAGGTCAGATTCATTGTTCTCTTCCGTACGTCGTGGTAATTTATCCAATGAAAATGTGCTTTCTCTCTCTCTCTCTCTCTCGATGAGCAACAATTTCGTACGACCAATAATTTCCTCTGACCATCACACAACACATATAGCAATTCAACCAAAAATACAAGGCGCAAAGCGAAATAATTTTTTAGTGTCCCATGCAAATTTCGCTGTTGGCGCTTGCGGTCTTTTCAACAGGTTTGTATGCCTTTCTTATCTTGTTCATTCATCCGGTGCCATGTTATTTATGGGCATCCATAATTCTTTTCTACATTGTTGTCTTTTGAACAATCTGTCCCAGCCTATATTAAAGCTATTTTCTGTCCCAGCCAATATTAGAGCTTTTTTTTTCTAAAACGAAACATCATTATAGAATTTTCATCTGTCACTTTAGATAATGCCCCGAGCCCCTCCTTCAACTCGGCGGGGCCATGTTCAATAAATCAGCTAAGTTTTTAGTTTGTTATCAGCAACTGAAGGTACAGGAGCGGGTCTTTACTCTCATTTCTATTGACCTTTCTTTGGCTACGTGTAAACGTTGTTGGCAGGAAATTCGCAGATGAAAATATAACGCCCTTTGTGGTGATGAGGAAGGGGGTGGGGTGGGTGATTATAAGATAGTAAATTTGGGGGCGGGGAAAGAAGGGGATTAGTTGAGATAAAACAGGGCGAGTTAAGGCTAACGGGTTGACCTACTTAGCTGCCTTTATAACCGACAGCACATTTTCCCCTTCTATGTGTCCTCACACCAGTGACAAGGATCCACATCAACAGAAAAGATCAAGCTCTCTCGTTTGAGGGGTGGATCAAACCATCCCTTACTCCCTTTCCCAACCCTCCCCCGTTCCCCTTGAACGAAAAAAACAAAACAAAACAAAACAAAACCGTCTACACGTGTTATAATCAAGTTCAGACTGTACGCACTCGGAACTGACACCGTACGAGAATCTACGATGCCTTTTTTCGCCTTCCGAGACTGTGACGCTGAATCAGTTCAGAGAAGCAAGGAAAAACTAACGGTCTGGCGGATACAATAGTTAGGATTCCAACTAACACTGGTATAATTTCGCCCCTAAACGCTAATATACCTTGTCAGGACATAAGCAGAACGTGGGGATATTTTGCAGGTGCAAACAGAACTTCAAACCGTACTCCATCCCAATCACACAGGTATCCAGAAATGAGTTCCACCCAGCACAATAAACGGCCATACTGCGCTAAGAAGAAGCAAGTCGTCAGAATTATTAACAGAATGACAGGACAGAAGCAGACCCCACCAGAAGCGTCCAGCAAGTACCCGCAATGGTGACTGGGAAGGAGAAGAACAAGGTAAAACAGAAAAACGCCAAGCTGGATGTTTTGTCCCTCGGCGCCTACGGAATGTTTCTGGATGGGAGCCAAAATATGCAAAACACAAATCAAGGCATGGGAAATTACGGACCCCAACCAGCACATGAGAGCCGACAAACTGTATCACACTGTAGTTAACCTACTTGGGAGTAATTTCAAAGGGCTTGTCTTTACCGACAAGGGCACGTTCCCACACGCTGGAAATCACTTTAGTTATGGGGAAAGGTAGGCCGAGAAACAGGTTAGGCCTAATCATGTTTCGAGCCGCGGGTAGCACAGATGACGCGTCAATTCTGTGAGGGAGATAAGAAATCTTGAGGGCATAGCAGAGACAGGACTCTGTGTACTATTGCTATACTTCAATAACAGAAGAGCTGTAGAGACGTTCTTGTTTACTAGTGGAGACACGCCAAATTGTCATGCAGAAAACTGTCGGCGGTGACTGTACATGCATTAATTCTTTCAACACTTTGGGGTTCGGCAATGGACATGAAAAATCTGAATACTGCAGGTTGGGTATAAAGAGAGGAGATAGGATGCAAAATTTTGCCCTGTTCACCTTTAAACGGTGGATATATTTCACAGCCTGCTTCATCCTGCTTCTAACATGTGAAAAGATGGGGGAAATGGGCTGGAAGAAAACGGCATCAGCACACTTAAATACTCTATCAGTTTCAAAACCCCTTGTGGTTCATAACGAAGACAGCTAAAAATACTGCCTGGCCCTTTGTGTTTCATTCAAACTTTCTCTGTCAACTTAGGACACTACACCTGTACACCTGCGTACGTGGCCAAGGATGAACAACGCCGATATTCCTTTCTCCTCAATTATTTTCCCCCTACCTCCTCCCTCACCATACTCCCACCCCAAAGGACCCCGTCCAGATGTTATTCATTCGCCTTCCCACTTGACCCAGCAGTGACCTAGATTCGGTATCTTCCCACCCCCCCCCTCCCCAATACTATCAAGCGGAACTGCGTGTGTGTACGCCGCATGGCTGTATGGAAGGCCAGCCCCACTGTTAACAACGCAAATAAAATGTTTTTCATTCTCATCCGCCGAGTGATGGGCACATCGACCTGAACATATATCGATATTTCTTCATGCTCTATGTCTTCGGTATCGACTTCTCGGATCTTTCAAACTTTTTCCGGAACTCCCGATACTACACTGATTCACTTAAACACATCATCACGATTCTTTCGGCTAGCAATTTGACCTCTGGCTGTCCCAAAAAAAAAAAAATGTCATAAGGGGGATATTAACTTAAAACAGATGTACAAATCACAATTGCAATCACAGCAGAGCAAACTGGAGAAACGGAGACTCCCCCTCCTCCCCCCCCCCCCCCGTATCGATTTATATCGTACAACTCGCCCCATCGCCAGGATACGAATATTACAGAATAATCGGATTAGCGAATCCCAGCAAATTTCCATTGCCGAGACGGGTATCAATGTCGAGATGCTTTTATCGATACACACAATCTGACATTGCCCATCATTAACCCGAGAGAAGAAATTTCCTTTCCGAAGACGCGATACCGACTGAACAACACAGACAGGTTTTACAGCACAAGGCAGGGCTTGAACTTCTTTAGCTAATGCGGGGCTGAACCTCGCTAAAAAAACATTCTACCTGGGGTGGAGGGGAGGCTGACAAGACATGGCGGTGTTGTATTGAGATGCTGGCGCATTTCGTGAGAAAACCCGGATTTCGGAGCACATTATTTTACATTGTGGCGTTCTGCGTGTGATTTTCAGTACCATTCCCATGTGCTCCCCCCCCCCCTCCTTCCACCTTTTCTTTAAATCCAAAAAAGACGGGAATCGGGACAGGGCAGAAAGCCGCAGTCCCTGTTCTGAGGAGGGGCTGCATTCCATTTGGAATCAGAAAGCGTAGTAAGTGTCACATTTCAAGCAAAGTCGGACAAAAAAATAAAGAAATTTTGTTACGACTACTCGTGCAATTTACATGCATTCGGATACCATTATCATCGTGATAAACATGGATTTAACAATAAAGCACAAATGGATGCCTACTGCAATTTTAAAACAACTTATGTCTCTACCTAGGCGACGTCTAGGTCTCTACCCTTGGATATGAAACGATTAAAAAAAAAAAGATCTATTTCGGGACATTCACTATTCAGATAGATGGACACTCTGCTTGACAAAGAAGCTCATGGTTGTTTACACAGATTCCACATCTCGTCCGCTTGGAATGACATGGTAGTAACTCGCTTCCGTCAACTCTTGAGAAATCGAGGAGTGAAGTTTCATGTGATCATAGCTTTTTGGAACAAGGACTTTTTTTTTTTCTTCTTAGTGATACTTGCGAATTACACACCGAATCTGTCTGACACTTTGACACACAGCGGAGAAGGCCGGTAGACAAACAGTGGAAACAGAACCTTGTCATTCTAAATTCTACAGGGACGATCTCAAGATGATTAAGTTCGGAATTATTCAAAATCATTCAGTCTTGCTGGGCTGATTACAAAACAAGACAGCAAATATTTACTAGACCACCGGGTGGGGCAGGTTCAAAAAACGTACCATCTCGCGCATGCCTACACGTGGAAAACAATAACGGCCCTATTGTGCTAGAAAGAAGCAAGACAATAGACAGATTGTAGCTGTATGATAGGAGAGGTGGACACACTACCAGTACCACAAGCGCCCACCAACTACCCGCCTCAGTGGCAGGTAATTTTTCTCTCTCCCATGAGACTTTTTGGATGTTGTTGCGGGAGCGTAGTCTTATTACAAAGGCAAATAGAGAAAGTACTGAGTTGTGTGCATTGTTCAGCTCTAGCCTATGTAAACTGTAAACCTACTACTAACATGACCCCAAAACTTCCGATTTGGCTGTTGTTTAGGGGACCGTGGCATGTTACATGGTAAACTGTAGATGAACAGTGAACACTACTCAGTATTATCTATCTCTATAACGGCTTTGTAATTAGTCTCCGAACAATCACTCCAATATTACTTGATCAATTGGCTGATTTAATCGGCTATTGCCACTTATAGGGTTAAATATTTGTATTTATCACGAAAAGTTATGTTCTGATAAGTCAGAAATTGCTCGGTCCAAGAACTGGGGGCGAGGCACCGGGTTGTGTCTTGTTCAGATAATTATATCTAGAATCCAGTGCACTGAAGTTAACGACAAAGCCTTGCAGCAAGTTATCTCCATGTTGAAACTGGGTCAAACGGTGCATTATCGTCCCATAAATCTTTGTGATTACCCGGCCGCCAGTGAGAAAACAAAAACGTGTGTTTCAAAATGTACCTCGAGGTGGCGTGATTTGAGTTTCTGCCTAACCCCAGGGAGCAGGGTTCATATTCATAATCCCTGGACTGGGTGGACACTGGACCCCCGAGATCAAGGTTTCGGGCTCGGGAGGATCTACGTGGGGAGTCTGTAACAAAAATGTATGGTTTTCGTTTGCTAATTAAAAACGTGTCGAACCAAATTTAGCTCTGACACCCCCCTCCAAAAACAAAACAAAAAAAAAAAGATGGAGACCTACAGACCGACCTATTTCATGTCCATCTACTACATCACCTCCAAATTTAATGCGTTCCCCATCTTCGGAAAATCCCAGTTTTGAGTAATTTGTTACGTGCATATAAAAAAAAAATGGCGGAAGGGAAAAAAAACTAGAACATGAAAGATTCCTGAAAAACTAAGGCCGCAGTTATTCAGAAGGTCAGATCTAAAATTGAAGGTAAAAAAAAAAGAGCGGAAGGGAAAGAGCCAGAACATCAAAGGCCTCTGTAAAGCTAAGGCAAAAGGTCGGAAATAATTTAAAAGAAGAAAAAACATGCAGGCAGTGCAACATCTTTTTGTGAAACAAACCGAACTGGTACACCCAAGACCACGAGAGAGAGAGAGAGGCAGACAGAGTCGCCACATCCCTAAACCTTTTCATTTGTTATATTTTACTTTCTCATCCATTTTCCACAAGTAAAACAATCCAAGCAACACACGCGAGCAATGGAATGCGGAACTGCAAACACTCTGTATCAGCAAAGCCTTGAGTTAATGGCTGTGTAGCACCCTTGTTCTCGCGATAATTTGAACTTCAAATGGCCTGTGCCTCAACAAGCCTACTATGTTTTTGATGTGTAAATTACCCATGGCAATTTCAAAATGCGGAAGAGCAAATTTGCTCTCTGTAATGTTTAAATTTTCCACTGAAATGTTCCACCGATGGCCTTATACAATTGTATTTAATTGCGTTGAACAAATTTTCATCGTTGTTAAGGCATTGTGGAAAGGGATTAACTCATTCTTGTTCCAATCCCTCCGGCTGTTGTTTCTTAGCTGACTGGCTTGTGGCCCGATAGTTAGAGTGCTTGACCTGGGTGCCAGAAGTCCAATTTTAAAATCCCAGTTTTGCTGGGGAGTGTTTTAAACGCACTTACTCGTTGCCATGGCCCTGAAGAGGGCCCCAACCGCAATTCTAATAATGGCATGACCAAGCAAATGAACGGAAAAGCAGGTCTGCGACACTCGTAAGAATAACAATGTAGCCATGCTCTGAGATCTGCAATTCCGCATATATCTGTGATCGCGATGTCTGACATTCCATGCGTCCTACAACACTGTTCCATCTATCACTGCCCAGCTGAAATCTGTCTTAAAAAGATAAACAAAACAGACTCCACCCCACTTATAAATGAGGTCAAGAGGACCGGAGATACAAAACTTCGTTCTTCTTCACTACCATCTGGAGGGTGACCTCGCTGACGTGGTTTCAGACAGTTGTTACAACTTTCCAGCTGCCGAAAGTTCAGAGTATCTTCTACAAGAAGACGCCCACTTAAAATATTACAAGTGACACACACAAAAATACACTTGCAAAGGAAATCGCAAGCTAAAACGGAAATGTGGCAGGTCGAAACTGCACCATCACCTTTTCAATCCAATGGCTATCTGCGTTTGAGCCCTATGGCTTGTTCATATGCAGGTTTGCATTAATTATGTTTTCTCTGCGTGGATGGTATTCCCAACATCGGGCGAGGCCGGTAGATACAAATTTCGCAGGCCACTTACAGTATAGCAGGGCGGGCAAAAAGGAAACTGCATCATCAAATTAAAGAGCTGCCAATGTCGATAGTCCACTGGACCCTCATATAAAACTACACAGCAGTGCATTCTTCACATTTCATACTCTCGTCCTCGCCAGAATAACAATCAGAACTTATGTATGTATGTACAATCAGTTGTGGTTGAATCGTGGACGAACTTAACTGAACTTATAGATTTCTTGATTGCGGTTTCTGTGCCCCCCCCCCCCCCGCCTTTTTTCTGGATAGCAGCACTCTTACCCAAGCTGTTTACGCATGGTCTAGTCGTCGTCGTGACACCCCCCCCCCCCCGCTCCATGTTTATGACTCTGTTTTGTCGCTTTAGCCTGTTTATTACAGAAATGTCTGGTCGTCCCGAGTCTGCCGGGCCTGCGTCGACACGTAGCGCTTTCTGACGAAGCAATAGTAACACAAATCGCCGTTTCCCAGATTTTTGGAGCAGCAGAACCTTCAACAATCTCGGGATATTTCACAGAACCCACTGACAAACCCCATCCCAAGGTGTCCAGAAACGGTACCGGTAACTCCCGATTTCTCGACTTCTCTGAAATATTTTGCTTAGCCATGACGTGGCCAAATTTTGCGGAATCTCCGCGGAGCCTTTGGACAATGTTGGTGAAACCCCTGAGCTCCGCGAAGCCCACTTTGGGAACCGCTGATATGGAAACTGGAAATCTTATGACAACAGATGCGGTCGTGTTGACAATTTTACCACGAAAACAATTACAGGCCTGGATGATAATCTTGAAACACGTGCGTGTGCGCACCAACACTCCCGTCTAATAATTATCACCCTTTCCCCCGTTTCCCCGTTTTGCTGTGGTAGTAATACAAAAAGGGAAAAGGTAGTAAAAAAGGAAAATGGCATGACTAATTCTTTTCCCCAGCTAGTTATGCTGGGCAAATTGCCTTTGGCAAATCTCATGCCCTTTTGGCCCTTTCTCTCGGGTTCATTATTTGCGGAAATTGTGAATAGATTTTCTAATCGCCTAGCACTGGGACTTTTTTTTTCTTGACTATTATTTCTCCCTGCAATAAAATGGCCACAACATTACTAATAACGAACTTTTCTCAGCTGAAGATTTCATTGCCACAAGTCGACGGGGTGTATCATAAAATCGCACGCCTTAAGTCGCACAATGTAGGTGTCAACTCTATATTTTTGCTAAATATACAATGGACTCCCTTCATTTTCCATTTTGAGAGAGAGAGAAAGAGACAGAGAGAGAGAGAGAGAGAGAGAGAGAGAGAGAGACCCATACACAGACAGAGAGAGAGAGAGACAGACAGAGAGAGAGAGAGATTTCAAATTTCTGTTTATATGACCAGGAATGTATTTCAGACAAGAAATACATTTCAAGCCAAAATAGTTTTCTTTCCAGTCTCCTTTAAAATTAGGTTCTTCGCATTTAGGCCGTTGCATTTGTCATTTCCTGAAGTGTTGATAAAACTCTCCACTTTGATCTCTCAATACCATGCATTTAACAGTACAATATCTGTAGCTTTTGAATATGGATCTCTATCAGAACACAAGTATTACCTAATATCGGTTTACTAGCATAAGCATTATATTCGAACAATACAACATATGTTGATAGTGTGCTGCACCTGGTATGAAACTATAAACAAAAAAGAAAAAGCATTAAAAAAAAAAAAGAAACAACGTTAAACTGATCCAACAGATGTGTATATGATATAGACTTTGGGTTTCATTTCTTTCAACACCTGTCACACAGCAAATGGCCCCATCTCGATGAATAATTCGTGCCTTTCCTGTAACAAACACGAATGTGTTGTACATGAATTTTGTTTGTTGAATTTGATGACGGTAAAAAAAAAATGACCTGGCGGAGAGAGAGAGAGATTGAGAACAAACAAATCCACAACTTGCCAGTCTGAACGAAGACTCGGGCACCAATTCTATGCTACATACACGTAGGACGGTGTATACCGTATGCAGCTTGTCCCCTCAGCTCACCGCTTGTCTACATTCCCAAGTAACACATCTAGCATTGAATAAATAAGTACAAGAGGACTAAGTAGCGGCCTTAATCCCTTCTATCGGTAACTTCATCATTTCACGTCAATAAACTGACAAATATGAGAACATAAATGGTGACAGGTTGATGTAGTTCGTTTCAATATACGATTTTCTTTGAGGGGAAATGGCGTATTTCCAGTCTGTCTCGAGACGAAACGATCTCGTGTTCAGGTCTTTAATTTAGGAGGTTCGCTGCTCTGGGCATTTATACCTGAATTTTCTTGTTATTTTTTCTCGTTCTTGTGTTTTTGTGTCTTTTTGTGGTATAGATTAGTTTGTTTTTTAGAATTTTGCCCTGGCAGCGGCCTTGTTCGGCCTGCCTTTCTCGTCTTTCAGCTGCCAAGATATCGTTAACGTACGCAACGTGCACACGGGCCCTGTCAGTTTTTCGTCCTGATCCGAGAAGACTAGGTGCTGGACCCTACCTACCATAGGATCGCGGACACGAACTTTTCCCCTCCAAAAAAATCCAATATGCCTGCATCGACCGAGAATCGAACCCAGTACCTTCCGCATGACAGGCGAGCACCTTGCTGCCAGACTAACGTGGTCCTAACAACAACCCGCAAAAAAAAACAAAAAAACGCTCCATTTTTAAACCCTTCACAAATGAAAATTTCATTCAGGACACGGCCAGTGCACACCACCGATTGCCACAGAGACCCTGGGACAAAAAGAAAAATATACAAAAATAAATAATTCACGCTTCACACGGCACCACACCTGTCGTTGCCTGAATATCGCGCATTTTTTGGGATGTACAAGCTAAGCTATTTCATCACACATCACGTGCTGTATGCATGGCAAATACACCGAGGCATGCACTGGAACGCTGTCAGACAGTGCAAAATAGATTATCCCACCCCATCCCCCATCTTCCCAACCCATACAATACCCCACCCCCATACCACCACAGCACAATGTTACATAAGTCCTTAAGGACATCGCCATTGTAACGTTTCTATAACTGACTTCGCCCTTCTATTTGCTCAAATGCTTATTTGAATTGAAGTTACGTTCGAACCCACAACGCGTGGACATGTCGAGGCCTCAATCTAGGCCAGCCATACATGACCACAGTGGCTGTCTTTCACACACCCCCCCCCTCCCCCTTTTTTTAAACCATTGTTTATTCTCATTAGAAAGCCAATGTTACACTGGCTTATTGAGCGGTCTTGACATAAAGCAGTTGAATACCATCTGTGCTTTATTGGACATTTATTTGAACAGAGCTGCACATACCGTGTAATCGTGAATAAATTATTTGATAAAGTAATGACAAAGTTCAAGGCGATAAATATGAACGGGTGCCGGGGACAATTTGCATAAAAATGTGCAAATATGCACTCTGATTCCGTCAATATGTTCAGTGTTATGTGGTTTTAAGAGCCGCAGAAAATCTGTGGGGCCGCAGAAGGCAGTGATAATAAGTCACTTTCAATGTTGTGTCGCAGTAAGGATTTTGAAAACCACAACTGTTTCTTACATTTTTTTCTTTTTTTTTTTTTTAAAGCCACATTAAAATTTTCAACTCAGTACAGCTTCATGCAAAATACTAGTCCAGTAACAATAACCACTTCAACAAAACAGACCACAGCTTAACCCTCTACGCTCCATCCCCCATTTCACGTTATGGGAAAATACTGATTTTGCGAGTCTTTGTTCTCAGGGGCTTAACAAAGGGGTTTAAGTGTTCATTTGGCTGATTTAGTGCATATATAGTAGAAATTACTTCAAACGTAACCTTTCACGCCGTGAGTTCTTATGGGAACTGCAGCTGGGTGATACAATTTCTGTGCCTCCATGGGGGGGGGGGGGGGCTAGAGAGTTAACGACAAACGACAGCCTGACACATTTTAGCTTAGGCTCCGGGTTCAGGATACAAGACGGAGTACGTCACAAAGAGAAACTTGGAAAAGCAACAAAACAAATAAACAACAACAAAAAAAAAGGCTCTTATCGTATTTTATTCATTATCAACTATTGCCGGAAAAATTATAATGAAAATCTCACGCTCAGTGTCGCAAAATGAATGAGCGCAGTCTTCTCTCACGGACTCACCTTGTCAATTTATATCTTTGGAAAAACATACATCACTGGAGTGGTTCTGTGTCTTTTAATCTAAACGTCTGGATATCAGGGATGGGACGACAAGTCGGGGCGTCCCAGAACAAGCTAAAGCAGTGGTTCTCAACCTTTATAACAGTTCAACTTTCATTCCACTCGAGTCATAGACATAGCAAACACCGATAGGTCAACCCGGGTCAATAGTAGTTTAGCTTAGCAGCAGAGACTTGAGTTAATAATCAGTAGAAATGTTTGTATGCACAGTCTGGTATTATCATCTTCATACAATAAACGCGACTCTGTACTTTCAGTTTCACAATACAAACAGTGTGCAGAATTTAAGACCTAGTGGGAGCGTTCCATAGCCGGAAGAATGCTGTTAGAGCTACGTTGATAAATTACAAAGCCAAATAGAGAAAATACTGAGTGGTGTTCATTGTTGAACAATGACTTAACAATGTAAAACGCTCTGCGCCGCTAACAACAGCATCTCTGGAACACATGATCAGGTACTCAATACTCTATTCTGAAACACGTTCAGATGTATCAAGAAATGTTACTGTTTTGTGGCAAATAGTTCGTACATAATTTTGTGTTTTCATCTCACCAATCATTTATTTTAAACTCGTCTTGCATGTTTCAAAAGTTCTGGGACATAACAATCTATGTCTGAGGGCACAAGGAGATTAGCAAAGGCCTAAACATCCGCCCCCTCCCCCTCTCTGAAATCCCCAAATGCCCCCCCCCCCCACCCAAGGACCATTCTCCCCGGTTTGAGAATCAATGAATTATACCACGTATAAAGCGTGAGCTGTTCCAGTCATGTGTTTGTTCTGTCCAGTCTGATTGGAAAAGCGTTTGTTTAGGTAGCCGGTCGGAATGTTTTCATTTCATTTACCTGTGACGGCAGCGTGTCTATTTCTGTAAGCCACATTTTTCCTGGAAAAAAAAACCACTTGCAAAATAATAAAGAAACAAAGATGTCTTTTAAAATAACTTCTTTTTCTACTTCCATCCATCGACTGAGAGACTTAGAGAGAGAGAGACAGACAGACAGACAGACAAATGAGAGAGAGTGAGATGACAGAGAACGAAAGAGAGAAAGAGACAGACAGACAGAAAGACAGAGAAAGAGAGACAAACCGAGAGAGAAAGAAAAATAGAGGGGCAAGCAGCGACAGAGATACCGACAGAAGAGAAAGGCAAGCAGCGACAGAGATACCGACAGAAGAGAAAGGCAAGCAGCGACAGAGATACCGACAGAAGAGAAAGGCAAGCAGCGACAGAGATACCGACAGAAGAGAAAGGCAAGCAGCGACAGAGATACCGACAGAAGAGAAAGGCAAGCAGCGACAGAGATACCGACAGAAGAGAAAGGCAAGCAGCTACAGAGATACCGACAGAAGAGAAAGGCAAGCAGCGACAGAGATATCGACAGAAGAGAAAGACAAGCAGCGACAGAGATACCGACAGAAGAGAAAGACAAACAGCGACAGAGATACCGACAGAAGAGAAAGGCAAGCAGCGACAGAGATACCGACAGAAGAGAAAGGCAAGCAGCGACAGAGATACCGACAGAAGAGAAAGACAAACAAACGGAAGAAAGATACAGAGAGAGGAGGAGGAGGAGGGGGGGGGGAGGTGCTTCAGCATCCACACCCAGAGCTCTTTGTTTTCCCCGAGGAACAAAGATTCTACTCTTCTTTTCTCTATCTACTCCCCAAGTTCAGCCTCGAGCACTCACTCTCAGACAACACGTACGCTCGTGCCCACACGTTCAAATCTATCACCCGGTGTGTGCACCGCAAGAAATCAGCACAGACAGCACAAGGTTGAACACTGACAACGTCTGGACCGCCTAAATCAGCGAGTCTCAAAATCGTGGACGTTCCAGACACCTCGCGACCTTAGTTCTTATTGTTTGACCTCCTTTTCTGAAGAAAAAAAACAACAACATCCTGTCCCTGATCGACCATCTGGTTTTCTCCGATAAGGACGAAACACTCGGAGGGCCCTTAGGCATGTTGGGCGCGTTAGATCTACCATGGCAGTTGTTGAAAGTCGAAAAGAGCAGACCGAGCAAGGCCGCTGCTCCGGCAAAATTCTAGAAAAAAAAGAAACAACACTAATCCCTATCACTAAAATACACACAGACAAGAACAAGAAAAGTTAGGTGTAAGTGCCAAGAGCAGCGAACCTCTCAAAGTAAAGGCCTAAAACGCTCCTTTTCTGGAAAAACTGGAGATCTTCCAGTATGTGGAAAGGGTATGACAAATATACACTTGTTTAAAATGCGTCGTGGCACTTGCCAAACTGTTTCACAGTTCCGATTTATTCTTATTCTTTATCATCACAGTTATAATGGAGCTAGAGGGTGAACATGTAGGAACCTGTCCCGACTACGTGACCAAAAATTGTTAAACTTTCTGTATTGCCTCAGTTTTTGACGATTAATTACGTGGACACGTCCATTTTGGACCAAATTCAATTGTTCATAACATCATTTACTTGCGATTTTTTAATTGCACGAGAGAGAGAGTGGGAGAGAGAGAGGGGGGGCGGGCGAGAGAGAGAGAGAGAGGGGGGGGGAGAAAAGGGGAGAGTATGATTGGAATAATTATCGTTCTTCGCCTGTCATTATGCAATTGTGGTCAAAAATATACTTTATTATCATCTGGGTGTATTGTGTGTGTCCAGGAATTGTGGTGTAACAATAAGTTCTATAATTATGTCTTTGCATCAAATGCAAGTGCCGTTACTAATGTGACCTAGATCAAGATAAAAACGCTTGGGCTTGGTTTTAAAAAACAATTGGAAGATTCATCTTCTTCCAGTCTGCTAATATTACTCACAGAACAGAGATGGTGGGTGTCATGGTTTAAGTACTATAATTGCCGTGCTGGGTCACGACTTGCCAGGAGTTGATTTTTCACGGTCTCGTTGATTATAACCAGCGTAATTTTGTCCTTGAACTGTTCTCGTGAACAGTTTGTTTTTGAAACACTTTTTCTTAGAGATGGAAAGAAAGTGGGGCGAGATAGAATAAATGGATAAGTTAGGAGTGACAGTGCAATTCTCGACCCCGTGATTTTGATGAACACTTAGAAGGGAAGAGAAGGGGTGAATAAGGATAGATAGTTTAAGACGCTTAGTCGCGTTCAGAAATTCGTACATAAAATGTAGAAAGCACGAGGGTTTAAAGATTTCAGTAATTGTTTTGACATTTTAAATTGACCTTGTCTGTTTTTAGTACAAGGCCGTGACCAACTCCCACGTAGAATATATTAATACTGCGAGATGAGCTCGCATGGATGCACCAATCAAATCTAGGGATTTGGACGGTAATTTGCAGGTGGCTGCACAGTATAAAAGCGTAGCCATACCTATGCCCATTACTCCATACAGAAAATTCCAATCTGTGCAGGCGTCGGCACGATTCTGCCTGAAGAATCATAAGACTGTTGATTCATGTCTAGTCCACTATAGACATTGAGATGAAGCCATATGCTTGAATGAGATATGCCCACTGCTATTGTCTACTGTTCCCTGGTTTTTCTAATACCAGGGACCAAGTGTAAGTGTTTGTCCTTTGATGATTCAACAATGAACGAGGAACTGGACATAATTTATCCAGTAGGACAGGATTGCCGCATATGCTAGGAGTGCTACCCAAGAATGCAAGACAAAGATTTATATTGACTTGCCACTAGTATGAATGTTTGGCATACACATCTGTGAATTGGGATTGATTTGTCTGGATGAGGCTGGGGATTGCCAGCCCATCCTAGAGTAGATCCAATAGACTAAACTACGTCAGTTTATATTGACGAGCTTGATCCATTATAAGCGGTAGGCACAAATAGCTGAGAGGACATCGTCGCCAGAGACATTAGTATATTGCTTGATAGATAGTAGGCAGACTATATCTGAGAGATATATAACTAGTACTTAAATTGTTAGTCAGAATGATCATAACCTTATAGGAATCTAGAGAAGACTTCTAGTGACATATTATTGAATTTTCATTTGATGCTGCTGATGTTGTCTTTTAGTATGTAATAGATCTAGACAAAATTGTTAGGAAATTTAATGTAATTAAATTTGTGGCCCTGCAGGTCTGTTTATGAAACTTATTCAGATTGTTCTTAGTGTGTGGCATGGTACGAAAGAGTAAATAGTAAATACCTCTCGATTTAAAATGCAGTCATAATTCCATCATTGAGAAGACCCTCTTCATAACAGCTAGAGGGCACTACCACCCAGTACCAGATTTGTAACAGTGGGTATCTCCCACTCACCTTCATAATGAATCCTAGTTTGCAAATATCTGCGGCGCATGATAAATAACATCCAACGCGATCGACAATGCATCACTGAATGAGTCAAGTGAAGTTGCATCTTATCCAAAATGGCGGTGCGCATACTTCCTGTAGTCATCAAAATTTGGCTTATTTCGATTCTGGTGGTTCCCTGTTCTGTGGTAATACGAAAGCCACAAACGTTTAACGTCGAGTTTCTCAAGTTGTGCAAAAAAGTGTACATGTACTTTGAACAAATAAGAACTAAGGTGACAATTTCTAACCCACCATTTGTTCCAGTGGAATTCTCCTCCGGCCAGCCCGTACCCCCCCCCCCCCAGTAGCGTTACAGGTTTGAGGATCACTGTACAGAAAGCGCCAGATGAGGGGGGTAAGGGAAAGACCAGATATAATAAACCAGCGCGCCTGCCAACTTGCATCAGATAAGAGATGACTAATGGCGGAACTATGTGCAACATGGCGCAGCTGAGCTTCCATTCGTTTCCACTTATAGGCCTGCGTGCAATGAATCCAAAACACAAACAATAATAATGGTAAATAACAATAACACTGACAATGATAAAAGGGGAAAATCCGCACGACACAGGGAAAATCCACAGGATGTGTATGAGGATCTTTGAAATATGGACGGAGAGAAACAGAGAGAGAGAGAAGAGGTGGGGGTGGGGCGGGGAAGGAGAGAAAGGGCGGGAAATTGAGGGGCCGGGAGGGAGGGAGGGAGGGAGGGAGAAAGAGAATAAACAAGAAATCAAAAATTTTCCAGTCTGAACGAACAACCGGGCGCTAATTTTATGCCACACGAAGGTTGCTGTGTACATGCAGTGCACGTTGTTTGCCCTCAGCTCACGGCCTGCAAGATTTTCGAAACAACACATCCTGCACTGAACATAAGCACAACAGGACCCAGCGGCGGCCTTATTTCCTTATACATGTGCTGGCAGCAAGTATGATAACTTCTATACCTTCAAAAAGACAGATAGATGGAAGACATTTACATATTATTATATCCTTACACGGGCTGTTGGGTGGTCTGTCTGTCTGCGTGAGTATGTGTATAAGGGAAAGGGTCGGGGAAAAGGAGCATTAAAGGTGGAGAGAAGACAGGGGACAAGGACACTTTTCTTGCCGATGTTGTTGTTTCTGTAAGACGTAGTTGCAGTTTGTCTGCGAATATTCCGGGACGGCAACAACAGCAGTGTACACCACGCAACAAGAAATCATTACTGCACATCAGCACGACAAAGCCAGCAAACACACACAGAGGCACGGCTGTTTGTGTCCACACCACAAGTTCAGATCTACATTACATGTATTACGTAGGCACATACGCTTGGCACACTGACAGCCACAAAACGTCACCATAATGAGAGCGCAAGTAACACAATGTGGCGATGGCACCCATAATTTTAAACCACAAAAAAAAAAACGATAAAAAGTTGTTGGGGCTGTTTTTTTTCAGTCTTTTCCCCCGCTTCATGAGTACAAATGTCAGTACCGCTGGTCAGTGTTCTCTACCACGCGCATTTTGCAAAGTAAGTATTATCAGAATCCCCACCCCAGTTGGACAAACCCACCCCCACCATTTTTTTCTTTCTTCCCGTACATAAGCAGTGATTTTCTGTTGCAGGTTTTCAAAATGGTAAAAGGACAATTCTGCCGCCCCAGAGAAAAACGACGTAACTGATAACATGAACTTTTTCTGCTTCATAGTCTGAATGAACTTGTCTCACCCAAAATAACACTTTATGTCAAGGGCAGAAACACGTATCTGCTGACGAAAGAGTAGTTTCTAGTGCGGCAAAACCAATGCATGTGATTCCTTTGGGCAGCAGAATACTCTCTTCTCTCTCCCCTTCCTACCCCGCTGCAAGCATAAAAGCAATGAAAAAGAGAGAAAACGAATAAAGAAAAAGAAAGAAAAAACACGTTCTTGAGACAATCAAGTCGTGATCAGAACATGGTGGTAAATTTTGAAATACCTGTGGGGAGGAAAAAATTACAGCATGCATGACACTTTCAAGTCACTTTTGGAATATTGGCAAAGGCAAGCAAGGCAATATAAAGAATTTCCACGGAGAGCTTGATTAAACATTTTATGCCCCGAATTCAAACATACATACACAACATACATACATACATATTAAATTTACAACACAAAGACAACAAGCTGGAAACAACACATGCTATTAATATGAAATTACAATTATGCGTAATACGGCAAGGCAGAGCAATGTGAACAGGGAAACAGTCAATCTTTGCCACACAGCAGTAGGATAAATAAGAAAAGTACATGGAATAAATAGGGAGACTGAACTATTTTTTATGAGCACATTATTTTTATTTTTTTATCATTTTCATGCCGATTATCTTCCTCAGGAATAGTTAGTCAACTTCAATGGTATTTCGGATTTATCTGGACTAAGATCGAAGCGTTTTCTGTGTGCATCTTTTTAAACATCATTTTTATGCCGTCTTTCTTTCTCAAAGATAATTTCGGATTTAAGCCGTTTTCATGTGTACGACACCGGAAAGGGCAAAAATCCATCAAGTAGTCAAAAGGAAGAGTGTTTCTATATATGTACTGAAACAGCGCTTCCGTACACATGAAAAAAAATTATTTCTATTTCACTACTTTGGAGGTTTTTTGACATTTCCGTTTCCGTACACATGAAAACACCGCTTCAGACGTTATTAGATAATGAAATTCCCACTCATTTTTGTCGACGGACGAGCTGAGTTCCGACAGTCCACAATCTGGAGTTCGCAGGCGATAAGTCCCGCATTTGTGAAACATTATACGATTTCTTCATTTGTTTAATTTTCTAACGTGTTACTTTTGACTTTTTTATCCTGACGAAGGTCACTTAATCTAGAGCTTGATTTGTCTGTCCTTTTTTCTGCGCTTTATTGTATCGTTTCTGTCAATATCTCTCGTATGAGAATCTGCCATATAGAACTTTCTTCTTTTTGCCGTATTTTGACTTCCGAAATGTTTGCCTCGGTCCAGTGGCCACTATCAATTCCTCAAAATTATTCTGGACGGGTACAAGAATTCAATCACAGACCGGTGGCATGTTTTCATGGAAATTTCATCAGCTCAGGGTATCTTTTCTACCAGGTTACCGAATACATAATCCTAATCCTAAAACCAGCCCCAAATCCCAGTAACCTTAACACTATTTAAAGACAACACCGCTGCTGATAAGACTGCCACCTTAGACAAGAAATTTTAATAGTGATCAGATGTAAAAACTGCAGGAGCTCTTAAAGGTCAGAAATTCCAAGACGCAATAATGCCTCCGTTACGCTTAATAAATTATGAAACATCTCTAAACACACAGCATACTGCAATTAATGATTTCGCACCTCTTTCATCACGTCCAGAAAAAAAAATTAAACATCAAATTAAATTGGGATGCTAAAAAAGATTCTACTCATACTGCGAAACCTTCGTGACATTGTCGTTTTTATTCTTCCCTTTTTTTTCCTCAAAATTTTCAAAATGAGGATGCAAGGAAATCTTCGCCTCTATTTTGACACTGTTGTTTCATTTATTCATTTATTGAGAGTTTTTTTTCTGAATTTTTTTCAAAGAACGAAATCAACCTCAGGATGTCGTGCTGCCAAAGGTTTCATCAAAACGTGATAATGTGCCATAGTGAAACTAACGCCACTTTGGAATTCTTATCTGAATCGTGCAGTCCGGGTGGAGGGGGTGGATGCGGGTGGATAACATGGCAGAATCAAAGTTACCAGTGGCAACCTTTCATTTCCTACACAGGCCCCCTGGTCATTAAAGGTCATTAAACAAGCAACTGCATCAAACATTAAAAGCTGACATATTTTTAATCTCTCCCAGTGATCACTGTGGTCTTGAACATTTCAAAGGGGAACATTTTAACCTCATTAGAAACACAGAAACAGAGTGAAACTTTCATTCTATTCACTAAAAGAGAGGGGGGGGAGAGAGAAAGGGAGAGGGAAGGGAGGGAGAGGGGGGAGAAAGAGAGACAGGGAGGGAGGGGAGAGAGAGAGAGAGAGAGAGACAGACAGACAGACGGACAGAGAACCCCTCATCTTAAAGGGATATCTTCTTCGCCTTGTGGCAAACTGGTATGGTATGTAAGCAAGTATGGAAAGTAAGAATGAAATGCACCATAGCATGTACTTCCGCTTCTGTTCAATGCAATGTATTGTTTCCTCAATATTGTATAGGTACATTTGGAATGTATTTAATTGAAATAAACAAATTTGACATGTTCATATTATATTTTGGTCAATCTTCTGACAATGATTCAGTTGCTTTGGCAACTAATAAACACAGAGGTCATGGTATTTTAATAAAGCTTAGAAGCTGAACAAGCAATAAGGACGTAAGTGAGATGGAAGCATATAATTATTTACTTTGTGCTTACTTTTTGAGTTTCACTTGAAAACAGTGGAAGGCATATAAAGACCTAGGTAGAAACTCGCTAAAACTAACCGAAGTGCGTAAATGAGATTACACTTCTCTGGGTGATAAATGCCAAGTAATACTAATAATGTTATAGTAATAATAGGTAAACCGAGAAAGAGAGAGAGAGAGAGAAAGAATTTTTTTTTAAATGCAGAGAAGTGGAAAGCTCGGGAGGAAAAAAAAGGGTATTATAACAGGGGAAAAAATAGAGTTAAAAAAACAACAAAAAACCAAAAGGGAACAAAAATGAAGATGAAACCTGCACTCCATACTGTGGAAAGCAAAAATTCAAAAGCCGTAAAATAAACAATCCTGCGTTGTTGAAGGAAGTAGATATATCCCCTGTGGCTCTGGAAGAGGGAATAAATAGCATTTTATTCCCGGCAGTTTACACTATTCCAGTCATTTCTGTTGACATCATAGCCACGCCACAGAGGGGGGAAGCCCCGCTTTTCTAGACATTACACGTATACTCCAAAGACACTGCTATGAACTGTATATTTAAAAAAAAATAATAATAATAATATTTTTAAAAAACGACGGCCATCTTTGCTGTACTCCTGGTGGGATGACTATACACATTGTAAGAGACACTGCACTTCATCAAGATACCAATGCACTTCAAGGTTATCCATTTCAACACCTGGCGGCAACTTCTGAAGGATGGGGTTATCGTCTTTTGTAGTTGTTCTTTGAGAGGATTTTTGTTTAGATACTCCACAGTCTCTAGCGCAAAGCAAGTATCCATCTGGCGCGGCTAAATAATACGTAATACTCCTTCAGTATCCAAGTCTTGGTTCTCCATCCCGGGGGTTGATAATATCCATCACAGGGAGAAAATATTTCAGAAACCACCACGTACTTGGTTGGTAATCCAGTCAAAAAACAAGCACAGGGTAACATAAAATGTGTTTACTCCACAAGCACAAGGAGGTACGTACTGGCAAGTTTTCACGCGTTGAGATAATCAAAAACAAAGATTTTTTTTTTTTTTACACGACATGGTCTGTAACATAGAACACGCACAACAGAAAAAACGTGGCAACTCTTTATTAATCCCAAACCGAAAAGTAGATGAGTGTACTCCAAAAGTAATAATCCAAACAGTAGGGAGACTCCACAGCTGCTGAAACAAAGGCTGCTCACATTTATTTTAAACAATAAATGAAATGTACAAAGACATAAAAGAACAAAAAATAAATAACTGCGTGGAAATAAAAGAAGACAAAATTTAAAAAAAAAAAAAATTGGATGACAAGCAGAATAATAAAATGCTATGAGGACAGAGATAGGAAATATTAATAAAAACAAAAGTTAAAAATGTTAGTAGGGAAGTACGTAGAAATTAGTGAGTTTTGATGAGGTGGGGGAAATAAGACATTTTAAGGCTGAAAAGATATTCGAGCTACAAGTGTTAAAAAAGCGACACAGAGACAAGAAATTTAGAAGTACTACTAACGACGAGTGTGTGCTGATAACGTTAACCTGTTGTCTCTCGAGCTCAACTCTTCCTGGGAGAGGGCCTGGTGTGAATGCCTATGTGGCAAAGCCAACACTAGTACTACACTGAAATCTGGCCAACCAAAACCACCGATTTAAATGAGCGTTTTCGTCTGTGTAATTTTAGAAATGAAAAAATGGGAGGGGGAGGAAAAACTCACTTCATCCAAACAAAAACATTAATACTTTGTGTAGTTCTGTGTGTAGTTCGAAGGTGCTTGTAATTTACTTCCTGAATAGAGTGGCATTTTAGGCAATGCTTAAAAAAGTGGTGCACGGGAATGATATATACTCATGTTTATTCTAGTTATCTACATCCACTCTGGGCCACTGGTAAGAGAAACATGAAACACGCTATTAATGAGGGGGGAAAAACACATACCGTGGCCAAATCACGTACATACTTTTTAAAAATATCATGTTCCCTTTTGTCTTAGTCTTATTTAGACGGCGCCTCTGGATAAAGAGCTTTATTAAACCTCGTTCAGAAAACAAACACCAGATGAGAGACTACAGTTTCAGACGTGATAAAGATAGTGGAATCGTTTATTGTTTGTGTCCCAATAAGAGCCCGGAATGTTGCCTAACATTAAATGATACTTGTGGTCACTTATTTACCGTACGTTTTTGTTGTGATGTATATTGCGTCAACTGGACTTCCCTATCAATTAATAGTAGAATGGCAGTTAACCCGTGTGGAATAATCCTCACAAGGCTTTCTGTCACGAGCAAAATGATTCCCTATGACACTCTAAAGACTCAAGTGAAACAAAATAATAACCATAATAAATAAATGACAATCCCTGTGATACCTTTACTGAACATGTCTAAAAAAAATTTTTTTTAATTCCTAGCTGGACACAGTGTGTTTCGTATAGTGTAGTAGATGAATACAGAGTAGAACACTCTGAAATCTGCTGCTCTTTCAAATGAAAGAATATATTTCTGACCACTTTTCCACGCGGTCAAAAGTTTAACAACCATTGATAAACTAGAACCCGGGGTAATTATTTTTCCCTTAATCTTCTAATAATTACTTTCTATTTATTCTTAACTACCTTTCCAGTCTCGATCGATGTGATGGGGAAAAAAAGGGGGAGGGGTGGGGGAACGTACGACTTCAAAACTACCACTGAACTCACTACTGCCACAGTAACCCTTGCTCAAAGAAAATTACTAACCTGTTTCATCCTTCTCAAAGCCACTCAGTTTTGTTTCCTGTAATCTATCAGTTGCTGAGCCACATTTTTTGCTTTGTTTTGTTTTGTTTTATTTAGCGCTAGTTATGTCCGAGTTTCTTCTTACTGCAAGAAACGTTAATCTTTCTGATGGGGCATGTCACAGAAAAATGTATCATACTATAACGGGATTAAGACGGTAAGTATTTAAACCTTCGTAACTAGGTGAACAAAAATACTAACTGCCTCAATGTTTGATGATACATTGCGTGGACACATCCATTTTAGGCGCCCAGTCCTTAAGATTACTATTTGTTTACGATTTTTATTTGTTTACGATTTTTTTTTAACCACAAATTATGAGATTGACGAAATATTATAAAAACCACAAAATTATGAGACACATTTTTGTGGAATAGAGTCGAAAAGTGTGATGGGAAATTTCGTTTTTCAGGACCAGCTGCTATGAGAAAACGATAACAGTGGAAAAACGAGATATCTGGTAAGGGTGCAAATTAATAGTAGCATTTGAAGAAATGGAAGGTGGTTCTGTAATGCCTTTAACTGCATTTAAAACCTATGGTATGTTTCTGTTTTCTGTAAAATTCAGCTCCATGTGAAATGGGGTTTTTTGTTGTATTTTTTCCTACGTTTGTCTGACAATGGTTAACATTTGGCACACGAACTGACTAAATGGATGGAAGAAGAGCTGGACCAATTAAAAAGGGGGTCCACGACACGAATAATGGTAAGGCCTAGTGGTTTCATCCACCATAAACATTCGTGTTTCTCTGTATTTGGTTCTTAGCTAGTCTAAACTGTGACGTCCTAAATTCCTGCAGAAAATATGAATTACATTTTTCAAATATTTTTTCCCACTTCGTTGCCCTAAATAATTATACATAATTGTTTTTGTTTTTGTTGCTGTTAATTATCAATTAGCCCTAAATGAAATACACGCCGGGCCAAGTCCTCAGAGCACAAAGCCCATGGCTGACTGGCAATCAAGATAACGACTGAAACTACGAAGGAGCTCGTAATGTAGTAGCGGTTGTAATATATTTTACCTTTATGGGGGTTAAACAAATTTAGATAACTAATGTAGGTCGACGGCCACTTTAACTCGGGGGTAGGCACAGATACCCCCCCCCCCTCCCCATGGGAAAAAAAAAACAAACAACCCAGGTTATGACAGGAAACTGTTAGGCACACATTTACACGCAATATTAAAAACGAAACAAAAACAGAGTATACGTTGTTCCTCGCTGTGATATCAGATATTATTATATGACAGGCGACCTATCACAGTATAACACAGAAGAGGCTGCACATTTTTAATGCTATACTGTACAACACCGCATATTACATACACGGCCAAAGCAATGCATGTCTACTCACAAAGCACAGGGTGAAGACAGGGGAAGGGAAAAACAGGATATAGGTTTTGACCGACTTCAGCATGCATAGAAAGTATATCAGGGACAATCTTGCTTACCCTTTTGTCCAGTTCGAGAAGGTGGACACTGGTCTGGAGGATGCTGCGGCGCCACCGGTGTAAGTGGCGCTACGGACAGGATTAGCTCCGGCCACTGGGGTGTTCGCAAGAACCGGAGTGCTGGTGGACCCTTCCCAGTAATCAGTTCTGAGGGTCAACTCGCCCAGGCTATTCTTAGCGTGGTGGGCTTTGGCGGCTGACTTGATGTCATTGAAGGCCACAGTGGCCGTGCTGCCGGAGTCATTATCTTTGGCTGTCTGAAGCCTGACACTTTGTATCTTTCCGTACCTGGAACATACGAACAAGGATAATTTATTTTACATTTCAATCGACTGAAATTTCTTCACACATGTCCAAACAATATCAGCAAAGCACTTCCCCCTGTCTTCTTATTATAATTAACGGGGTTCCCGCACCTCCCCATGATGTGCTTTTCCAGGGCTAAATGTTAAATTCCAGGGCTAATTAGATGCAAGATAATTACGGAAAAATTTATATTATATATTTATTTTTCTTCAGTTTTGTCTTTCCACTTTAATATTGTTTTACTAATGTTTTTTTTCAAACCCAAGAAAATTCCAGGGATCCCTCGAATTCCAGGGCTGCTCGGGAACCTTGAATTGACAATCAAGATCAACGGCCCAAAAGTCGAGGATAGACGGAGTTACTTACACATAGTACTGTTTCGATTTCGATATTATCTTTGCAATGACACACTTAAATCAAGACATCAACGGTGAAAGAAAAATGGGTAAAATGTTCTCCAATCGCTGTGTCATTGCTATGCCAAATTTCACCTTTATATTCGCCATCAAGTATAGCAATCACGTCAAGACAGATGAGACAGGTGTATGGATCTAAAGGTGTTGTATGTTACAGCATACTTGTTTGGGTAATATGATACTGTTTCGTACAAGCCCCCCCCCCCCCCAGCCCTGAGAAGGTTAATACAAGAGCTACCGATCCACGGGAATAAATTGCATGAAATATACAGGGCAGAAAATGTGATACGATTTACAATGAAAAGATAATATAATGTGGGGGGTAAATTTACTTATGAAAAGCTGCGGCGGGGTAAACGGGGCGGAAAGGGTTGGGAAGCCCCGTTTTACAATTGGATGAGCTACTCTTATTCAAAATACATGAACGAAACGCACATTTCTAAGGCGGCACTCATCTTCAAAGAAGATTTTTTAAAATGATTATTGTTTTTATTATTTTATGGCCTGGTAAAATGTATTGAAAATGGGACCAGGCGTGGCCGATGGAGTTATGAATGAAACAAAATTATTCCACGGAACATTGGGCAAATGGAGAGGACGTGATGTAATATTCATAACTGCTCGCAATGCATCTTCTGTATAAAGTTAAAACTTAGTGGAGTGTATCGGAGTCCGAGTGTGTGTGTGTGAGTGAGTGAATGTGTTACGAGGGAATGCGAGAATTGTGTACATCCAAGGATGTTGTGTAAATATGCGTTATATAAATTCCCCTTTGGAACGATGTACTATTATTACTAGAAACACAATGTATTATTCCCGGCCCAGAGGTTGATTTCAAGATGGCTTTAAACTTATTTACTCATGAGAGAGCTACAGCTTCAAACAGTGTGTGTCGTCATGGTTATTCTTAGCAACAGGCATCTGTAACAGAACCGGCCAATGGGATCCCCTTTCCATGCCACTGAAAGCAAAATAAACCAACCAAAAACGAAAAAGGGGTTCCCATAGCCAGAGTGACACAGCAAAGTCGCGCCAGCAAGCTGAGTTCTCGTGCTTACTGATGTGCTGTGGACGTTCTTCGTGATTTGGAGGACCGAGCTCACGGCAAGTGTGGAAAACATTCATCTTATAAATGTTCAGCGGAGTTATCAATGAATGAATGACGACATGGGTACGAAGACAGAACGACTCGTGCGTGCACACTGTGTACGAGTCCCGGGGCCTGCAAGAGCAGATGGTTTGAGTTTGGCTGGTATTGGGGCTGCCAGCACCCGTTCACACATTTCAAAACATGATGCAAGCCAAATGTTTCTACAGCCATGCCATGTTGCACCACCATCACACTATGCAAGAACCAGCATAACAACAACAACAACAACAGACAAAAGACAACCTAAACGCCCTGGACCCTGAAGTTGATTCTATGTGTTCAATAATTCCCCCTAATGTCACTCATTATCAGAGGACTGGCAGTATTGAACGTAACAATGATATGAAATCCCTTATACATTGAATGTTGCTCTCTCTCACTCTCTCTCATTATGTACTTTTCCTTTCATGTACTTTATCATGTAGGCCTACTTTTCCTCTTTCCGTATTTAGAGCTCTCTCTGACCCTTCCCGACCTTTCCTCTCTCGTTATTCTGTATCTTTCCTCTTTCCGTATTTACAAGGCGTGGTCTTTACCTACATCTACTCTTCTCCCTCAGCCACAATCAAACATACCGTTTTGCCCCTTATCTGTAAGACAAAGACATTTCTAGACGAAGCAGATAGACATACATGTCTACAATCGTGTGAAATTCGAGACAGCCCCCCCCCCCCTTCTTTCATTTTTGTGTGGGGAATGGAGAGGGAAAGAGAGACCGACAAAAACAAGACAAAGAGAATGTAGGCAAAAAGGCCATCCTGACTTGCCATACAATCTCAAGCCAACCCCAACCGCCTACACAATTATAGAAAACTACAAATATATTGGGGTGCAGCAAAAGATGACGCCTATGCTTTAGCAGTTCTGTTTAAATATGCCCCATGCAGCAAAACCTTCTCACATTGACAACCAGTAGAATCATCCAAGTGGCAAAAAAAACAACAACTGATGTCGCTATTTTGGGAAAGATAAAGAAACGATACAACCGCACACCATAAAAAACCTGTAAATTAATCATATTCTTTGTTACCACACAAAGACTAAATACGGTATAGCTTTAACTAATAGGTCCAGTTCATAAAGAAGACTAGAAGCTATCTTGCACTTAACTAAACTTACTACACTGGACGTGCTGTAAAACTTTTTAAAAAAACCCAAACAAAAACTTTGTTGTTTGCAAAAAATAATAATAATTCATTGCGGTTGAAATATTTGCACAATTGTTTGAATCCACCATCTCTCTCTCATTACGCATACCACCCCCCCCCCCCCCAAGCACTAGACAACGATTAACTCTTAAGGGCCCAAACGGACACAATGAATCCAGCGAGTAAAACGTCCTTTTTTGTTTTCATTTTGTGATTCTAGTTTTCTTTCACCTTTATTGATTTCCAACCACAAACAGACACATCGTTTTTACAAGACTGAAAATGAATAACCATGTGTGTTCTGCAGAAGGAAATATAAACCCAGCAGTCCAAGTAGGCAAATGTTTTTTGTTTTTTTCTTAAATATACACCGGCCTTTACAACAGAGGTCAGAGAACAAGAAGCGACTATGAAAGTTCACCAGCAACACACACGCATTTTCACACAAGAAAGAATCCTCGACTCCTCCTCCTCCCCCCCCCCCCCTTCCAGTGAACCTCTTGCTGGTTTTGAGATCACTTTCCCATGATGTGCTCTAAATTTAGAATCATCGAGACCAATAAAGAAAAGAATGGAAGAGAGAAAAAAAAAAACACACCTCTCCCTCGGCCTGCTCGCCAACAGCGCTGTTTTCTATGGTTTCCTTCATTTTTTTTCCTCTTTTCGTTTCTTCTCAACGCGACCCACAGAGGCCATACGCGATGGGCGATTACCATGTGAGTACATGGAAGTATCGAATGAAGAAATCCTCGGTCCACAAATTGAACGTCCATACACATGGCATACTTTCTGGGAGCGTATCCTAATGAGTTCTGTGCACCACCGTTAGTATGTAGTGAGAAATTTGATTGGCGCTAATTTGCTACTGACGTCAAACGAACGCCCTAATTCCTCATAATTTGTTTTGTTTTCCTTCTTGTATTGAGCTTGAAGACATAATTATTTATCTCAACTCCTGGAATCTAGTTTAGCAAAAAGAATTGCTTTCCAGAATAAACGATTTCTGATTCTCGCAAATATACCCCAAGAATACATTACCCACACAGATAATTATGTGCTCTTGACAATATGCCCAAAGACATACATGTACATTGATAATGTTGTGCTCTTGTAAAAAAAAAAAAAAACGCAAATTGATAAATATGTCGAGGGTTATCGACCAGAATGCGTTATGTCCAATTTTATTCGTTGCTCGTGAATGTCAGTAGATATCTAAGACGTGTGACTTTACTCCACACCTCATTAAACCTATTTATGTGGTGGCTGTGTTGAAGTTAGTGCAATTATTGGAATTTCCATTTAGGTCACAAATTTCCAACTCGTTTTCCTCAATTTGACGATATTGGACATAAAATATTCTGGTTGCCAACCCTCGATGTGTTCTAATAAGTAAAATGTACACAGATATGCCCTTCTCATTACCCAAGGAATGCAGATTTCATATTATAGCGGAGGCATCAGGTGACGTTGTGGAACATGACATGGTTTGACGGGTGAGCGTCCAGGTGCGCAAAAAACGTTAGCTTCGGGGTGCACGTGAGATGGCAATTTAATATGTTTACCCTCTTTCCAGGGAATACGCGAAAAGGGAAGATAACAGATGGATGAGGAAACAGATGCCGAAGAAACCAAAATAACATCCGAACCTTCTTTTGAAATGTCATGACCCATTAATATAAATCGTTTAAAGAATTGAATAAATATGCCCTGTGATTTATCTTTCTATACTGTCAATACTTCCATATGACAGGAATCGAAGGTTGGCAACCAGATTGTTTCATGTCCAAAATCTTCAAACTGAGAAAAACGAGTTTGCACTCCATAAGGGCTGCGGTCAGCTCTGGGGAAAACATCCCCCCTCCCCCACCCCCTCTGAATGTGCACACTAATAGGTATTTTCAATACACATTTATGTCTATACCCCCTCCCCCACCCCCTCTGAATGTGCACACTAATAGGTATTTTCAATACACATTTATGTCTATACCCCCTCCCCCACCCCCTCTGAATGTGCACACTAATAGGTATTTTCAATACACATTTATGTCTATACCCTCTCCCCCACCCCCTCTGAATGTGCACACTAATAGGTATTTTCAATACACATTTATGTCTATACCCCCTCCCCCACCCCCTCTGAATGTGCACACTAATAGGTATTTTCAATACACATTTATGTCTATACCCCCTCCCCCACCCCCTCTGAATGTGCACACTAATAGGTATTTTCAATACACATTTATGTCTATACCCCCTCCCCCACTCCCTCTGAATGTGCACACTAATAGGTATTTTCAATACACATTTATGTCTATACCCCCTCCCCCACCCCCTCTGAATGTGCACACTAATAGGTATTTTCAATACACATTTATGTCTATACCCCCTCCCCCACCCCCTCTGAATGTGCACACTAATAGGTATTTTCAATACACATTTATGTCTATACCCCCCTCCCCCACCCCCTCTGAATGTGCACACTAATCGGTATTTTCAATACACATTTATGTCTATACCCCCTCCCCCACCCCCTCTGAATGTGCACACTAATGGGTATTTTCAATACACATTTATGTCTATACCCCCTCCCCCTAAAAAAAAATCCATCTTCTCCCCTAGAACGTTTTGAGTCCCATGCATCTTGTCCCAACTCAAAGCCAAAAACTGGCAAAAAAAAAAAAGAAGAAAAAGGTTGTATATAACAACTCGCGTAAGAAAATACCCAAACGATACAATAAAAACTGCAAAGGAAAAAAAAAGGGAATGACCCAAAAAAAAAAAAAAGTCACGGTATTTCTGTGGTTATTACAACAATATCCCAAATCAAATTTATGCTGACTTCAACATTAGCTGTAGCCAACGATTCAGAATATATTATATATTATTATTACTCACGCCCTCACCATTTATTTTCTCTCTCTCTCTCTCTCGCACACTACATTTTTTTTAATGCCCTCTCCACATGTCGAATATGTCCGTCCCGGGCTGGATGTATAGAGGGATCTGCAAATGCCCCTCTGGCAAAGTGTTTTGGTCTTTTGCCAGCTCTCCGTGCACACAGCGCAAAAAAACAAAAAAACAACCACACAAAAAGAGGGGGGGGGGGGGGAAACAACCCGCACATATCATCATCCTGTTCATGGCGAGCAATGCACGGGGAGAAGCGATTGTGCACACTGATAAACAAGCAGGGTTTTTGCATTTGTATGAAATTGTGAGCGGAAACGGGGGGAAGGGGTGAGAGAGAGAGAGAGAGAGAGAGAGAGAGAGAGAGAGAGAGAGAGAGAGAGAGAGAGAGAGAGAGAGAGACAGATAGACAGAGAGAGAGGGTGGACTCGGAAGATTTTAAAAAAAAAAAAAAAGCAAGAAAGACGCCGACCTCATTTCTTCCTTCTTTCGATCTGAAACGCAACGGGCCCCGACAAGGCCCAAACGATGATAACCTATGATAAATGCATCACGTTCGCCTTGAGGGCAACCAAGACGAGGAAGAAGGAAAATCGGGTTGGGTTTTTAGATGAGGACGTAAGTTTCTGCTCTTTTTCCTCCTCCTTTTTGGGCTGATGCAATACCGGAGTTTTTTTTTGACGTCAAGTGCTGGAGGAATGTCTGCAAGTAGGCTGTAGCCTAAAATATATCTCTTTCTTCTTTTTCTCTGTTTCTTTAACCCCTTGAATACCAGCAGTGTGTTGTCATGCATACGTTGTGAGTGTTGGCTGTAATGATTTTGTTCAGCACAGCCAGTCAGTCTCAGACACAAAAGTAACATGGGCCATAAAAATCAGCAGTTCGGCAGTGGTATTCAAATGGTTCATACTCCTATATTTGTCAAGGCTGTACGAGGACGAAAAAGATATATTATCTTCCTTCTCCTCCCCTGCTGATGTACCACCGAGCTTTAAGACGAGTAGCTCATGGAATGTCTACAAGTAGAACCTAAATATCTCTCCTTCTTCTTCTGCATTTCTTTATTTAGGCCAAGTGTATCGAGTATGCATGAGGACAAATTAATTGTCCAATCTTTCCCTCTCCTCCAGTGCGGACGGAATGCCAGACTTGGAAGTCGAAAGCTGGGTTTTCATGTGTGCGGAAACGGAAAGGGCAATAAAAACGGAAACGTCAAAACCCTTCAGGTAGTGAAATAAAGGCGTGTTTTCATGTATAATGAAACGGCGTTTTAGCCCAGATAAAAAAATAAGTATATATTTCATTGCATAAAATGAAGTTGGCTGCCATTATCCGTCAACATTATCGGCGGATACTATCCAGGTTCATCCCACCAACAATATCGACCCCGGTTTATCCCCCAGTGTTTAATTTACTAAATACAAAAAAAAAAACAAAAAAAAGAATTGGATTTATTTCCTATTATTGTTGTTCGATACCCCCCCCCCCCAACAGATTGATTCCTAATATAAAAAAAAAACTTAAAAAAAAAAATTCTCGCCTGAGAATCGAACCATTGTCACCCGATTGACAGGCGAAGATGCTAACCACTACGCTATCGCAGACCCTGTATAGTTGTGAAAAAATGTTTCCAAAAAACAAACATCACAAACCAATTATCGGGGGAAAAACACTCTGAATGAAGTTATGTGGTCTTTTTTCGTAACACAGCAGATAATGTGTGGGGGGTCACACGTTCTGAAACCATTGATCTAGTTCCACAGATCTCAGACCCGCCTACACAACCGACAGTATTTTTCAAGCCCTATCAATCAACAGTGAAATGGGGGAAAGCAAGATTATGCCCAACTAACTACAGTGCTGCAGCAACCCATGACAGCATCATAATGGCTCTGTCTTGGCCACTCTGCCGTGCTCCGAACAAAGACGGTGTACGCCAATCTAGATCAGATTCACTCTTATTTGACATTGTTTCCCGGTGTATTTGCCATTATTGTTGTATCCCACATATTGCGGATTTTGAGGGTCTGTCGTGAGAGCAGTTGTCTCACTCCTAATTTCATGGCGTGTAAGTGTCATTCCAATCGGTTAAAAACTTTTCTAGATATGTGTCCGTGACGTAATGTTGGTTTACGTAACTCTGGTTTTACGTAACTCTTCAAAGTTTCAATCCTCATTTTCTCGAAAAGACAAAAAATGCACATGCGACTACATGGAAAATACGCGACGATTTTTAAATAATGACATAATACGTTCTGTTTTTATTTCTGGTTTCCAATTTTGTGTGACTGGGCTTTGATAAGGTCATCACAAAATGGAAACTGAAGAAAATAATGATGAAGCACACCGCACTCTGGAAATGTTCGGGGTTGTCTTATTGTTGTTTGTGTTTTTATGTCTCTAATAAATATGTGTGTGTGCGTATGTGTAGTGGTTTTTGTTGTTGCATACGGTGTTTGTCGAAAAACGGCAGCATTCCAGTCTTCGATGATAAGTGGCCGGGTGGAAGGTGTAGATGAGACCCGAGACTGGCATCGCTTTGTTACAATCAGGAATGTTGAGCATCTTGAATTTAAAAAAAAAAAAAAAGGTGGAGTGGGGGGGGGGGGGTTGGGAAGACAGCTGGGATGGGGTGGAAGGCGAGGGTGAAATTCCCTACAAAATCAATGACGGAGGAATGAGCGATGGCTGCTGGACGTCAATTCTGGAGTGAATAGAGACTGTGCAGAAGAGGAGAAAAGAAAAACAAGACAAGAGACAGGGAGAGGAATATGAACAAGAAGAAGAAGAAGAAGACCACAAACCGAAAAGTGAAATTGTGGGTGGCAAAGATCACGGGGGGGGGGGGGGGGAAGAGGAGAAGAGGGGGGGACGAAGAGACAGGAGAAGAGAGAAGGGGCGAAGGAAGGAAGAGAGAGAAAGGAGGGAGGGGGAGAGAGAGGGAGAGACAGAGAAACGCAAAAAAAGAAAACAAAACCGAAGTTGTAACAAAGATCACAGGGGTAAAGAAAGAGAAAGAAAGAGAGAGACAGAGAGAGAAAAAAAACAGAACTGCTGAAACTGTGAGAGAAAGATCATTGGCCGTTAATTCCTATTCCCGATTCGACTGTGGACAGCCCCCCCCCCCCCCTCTCTCTCCCCCTCCCCTTTCCGCCTATAGCTTTTTCCAGCCCTGGCCTGGCCTGAGTGCGACAAGCAAAACTTAGTTTGAGTATTTCGGGTGCTGATGTCAGGGGGAGATCGATCATCACTGAGAGAGAGAAGGCTGGGGGAGGGGGAGGGCCCCATGACTGGCTTGTCACAGATTCCAGCACTAACCACTGGTGGTGGGTGGTCGGTGGAGGTGGGGCCTGTCCCGTCCACGGGAATGCTAGCTGGGCCTCTCTCTCTTTCTCTCTCTCTAACTCCCTTGTTAGAGCAGGGGTTTTCATGGGGTGGAGCTGGGGGGGGGGCATTTTTGTGGGAGGGAAAGGGACACGTGGCGATTAAAATACATGTGTATGTAGTCATACTGAAATTGGACTAGACGGTAAACATGTAAAATATCTAAAACTTCGTCACCACGTGACCAAACATTATGAAATGTTATGCACTGCCTCAAGTTTTGACGATCGGATAAGTTGCGCGGACACGTCCATTTTGGACAAAAGTCAGTCTTTAGTGTTACGTGTATTTATTTACGATGTTTTTTGAGCCGTCAGAAAGAAGAGGCGCATTTTGGCATTGAATGGGTCAATTTTGTAAAGACCAAAAGGAACTCTAAGCCGAGCAAAAATTAAAACCCAACTGGGGAGATATACATTTCACTGTAAAATTATGTAGCTTGTTTACAAAAGACCGATCACGAGTGGGAGGGCTGGCGATGACGAGAAATAATGGGAGATGTGGGAGGGGTGGAGAAGGCAGCTGGGGTGAGGATGGCAACAGTGAGAACAAAAATGAAAGAGGTGAGCTGGCTAAAAATGAATCCTCTTCAGCCAAGATGGAATGTTGATTCATTTGAGAGGAAAAACAAAAGAAGAAAAAAAATCAGCGGGAACAGGAAATGAAAGCCAAAGAAGAAGTTTTATTTAACATGACCGTGGGAGGGACAACATCCCATGATGATGAAGGGGATGTTAGAAGGAAACTGGAACCAAAAGCGTGCATAGAGAGATGAGCTTTTCTGCTTCCCACATTGGAATTCTACGTCTTCAATCGGACCAAATAATGCACATATCGGGGAGGCAGGCGAGGGCTCTTGTTGATGTCGATTATGGGGTGGGGGGGGGGGGCGGTGAATTTGGAGAAAGCACGTCGACACGATAATGGCCACATTACATTAGGGGAAAAAAGCAAGAAGGAAGTGTATATCCGTGCAACATGTTGTATGGATATGGACAGTGCATTTCCGTACATGTTTACCAAAAAGCGCGACTGGTGAAGGTTTGCTGAAACAAAACTTGGTATGGTGTTCACGAATTTAAAGTGACAACACCTGGAACAGTCAGATGGACCTGGGGCCGTGAGGGTCTAGTCAGTTTGTATCAATCGGCGGTAGTCAGATTGACTAATCGGGCGAAAAGGGGTTGGGGTAGCCATTGGTGATCGACGTACACTCAAGTATATTATTAGCGCAGATCGCGCAATCTCTGAGCAGAAGTCGGATTGTTTTGCTACTAAGCCGATTCATATTTTTAAAAACTATGCAAATTAACAAGGATGTACGGATATGCGCTTCCTAAACATAACATAACAGAACGAACGGACAGAAGGAGACATTACCAGAAGCGCCCCCCCCCTCCCCCTGTCTGTTAGGGAGGAGAGTGGGCGTGAACAGGAGGTATTTCAAAGCACACAGAAGCATTTAAAAAAAAAAAAGTCCAAGCACTTCTAAAAGTGCATTCCTCAGTAATGTTGTATAATAATGAGCAAAGCGCACCTTGAACAGGTGTATCTCGGTTAAATGCGTAAAACGATGTATTTTCACTCAAATATTTGATGCCCATTGTTACTTACATTAATCCAGGGTTGGCAACCAGGAATGTTTTATGTCCAAAACAGTCAAACTGAGACGAACGAGTTTGACATGTGTCGCCTTGGTGAAAATTCAAATAATTGCACACACCCAACACGGTCACATGAATAGTTTTATAGGTTATGAAATAAGGCCAAACACTTTGTGTCTTGGATATCTTAGAGGCAATGAATAAAATTAGGAATTTAACACATTCTGATCGATAACCCTCCAAATATTCATATATAAAATATATATAACATATAACTAAAGTACAATGCCAGTTTCGTGACAAGTTTAGTGCTGCTGATTGAAAGAAAATGCAAAATGGGGGGGGGGGAGAGAGAGAGAAATTGTGCAGTTTAAGGTTTGAGCCGAGACACAGAATACCGAGTTCCACTAACGTCCACAAATTGCGCGCATACAATGTATGTGGCGAGTACTATCTGACGAATTGACTCCGTCTCGGGTTTGAATTTGGAGAAAACACGTCGACAGGGTAACGGTCACTTTGTGCCCAGAAAAGAAAAAAGGCAGAACGACAGACAGAATTGAAAAGAAAGACAGGACAGAAGGAGACTCTACCAGGACTCTACCAGAAGCGTCCACCAACCACACGCTGGATGGGGCAGTGAGAGTAAAGAGCCATGAAAGAAAATAACGACAAAAGTAGAAAACACTTGAATACGGTTCGAGAAACAAGTGGAGCTACACTTTCAGTAGACCCTTGTAAACAGAGAATGCCACTTGAAATGTTAAGCATTGCTGATGTCCTACATTAATTATATAACCTTAAATATGTGTTTAAAAAGGATATGGGTTAAAATATTGTAGGTAAACACTGTCTACGCCTTTTCTATAGATTTATCCCACTATGCCTATCTGGCAACTGATGTGTGTACTGGGTTTTGGGTGCTTAATGTAAATACTTTTTTTTCCCTGCCCAATTTCCAATTTAGGCATGTTCTACTTACATACACACAGTCGAATACTGAGGCAACATCTGCGCTGGAAGTGGACAAACCGTGGTGTTAAAAAAAAAAATAATGTCGATCAAGAATGAAATATAGGTCATTACTGGGCTTTGGCGCGACCGGGGCATTCAGTGAAGAGATGAACGCGAAAAGTAAAGAAACTTCACTGGACATTTCAATGATAATGGAAGACGAATGAGGAAAATATAAAATGGAGAGAAAAAAGTATACCAAGTACATACATATGAAAAGGAAAATGTAGGACGTGGATGGACAGACATTCAATGCAGAATGTAGATTAATGAGGAAATGGACTTTCTCCACTGGCACAAGCCGGCTGTTGGGAGACTGGAGAAAGTAGTCTTAGGATTGGGGCAACAGCTGGACTGATCAACAAAATAAATGGGGGGGGGGGGGCGCAAGATGGTGGACAATTGTGGAAACAGACGGAGGGGGGGGGGGCCCAGAATATAATATTGTGGGTTTTCTCATACACACTCACATATTTATCTTTCATATTCCAATTGGCTGGATCTTTTGGTGCCATTTTCTGGTCGTCTGCTTCTTTTAAAAACTATTCTGGTGTTCAGAATCGCTGCGTCTGCTGATGACCATTTTTGTTCTCAATTTGGCAAATGGACAAGCACGAAAAAGTATGTGAGTGTGAGTGTGTGTGTGTGTGTGTGTGTGTGTGTGTGTGTGTGTGTGAAAGAGAGAGAGAGAGAGAGAGAGAGACAGCTCGTCGCATGCGGGCATCTCCAAGAATCCAAGAATAATAGAGGGCAGATTAAAAAAATGTACGCGTGAGCAGATGTGCATTTTCCTGGAGGGCTAAAGGGTGTTTACTTCTTGTAGAGGGGAAAAAACAACAACAACGCCCCGCGCCCTCAATTCCTCGCTGGCGCTCTCATCGGGTGAGCACACGAGTCAGTTAGGGCTGCTCGCCACGGTATCCCAACCTCAACGAAATCAACAGAAGTACAGAGGATAGGTCCTGAAACTAGCGTTGTAGTAGTTGTCGTTTGTGGCCATCCATAAATGCGTACGCTCCGAGGGCGGCGGGAAGGGGGGGAAAAACCTCTCCTTATGGGTGTTCAAAGTCAGATTTGCCCCCCCCCCTCCCCAAAGTTGTATTTCCCTTCTTGTGGGTGAAGGCCGAAGTAAAGAAAAGCGTATATGAGTGGAAAGGGGTTGGGGGGGGGGGGGGTTTAAAAAATGAATAAGAAATAAAAACCCCAACAACAACGGGTCTTTCCACAAGAATGGTCTGGCAGCAAGCAAAGGACAAACTGAAGTCTAACTCCAGAAGAGGATTATGTCATGACCGGCACCATTGAAAGATCAACGGCAGACCCATTGCACACTGCCCGCTAACGTAAACCGCGAGTGGGGCCAGCTGCAATACAACTTCCTCACCCTCGGAAGTGTAAAAAAAAAAAAAAACACGACAAGAACCCACGTGGAAACAACAAAAATTGTAATTAACCGAAGCAATTTACAAACACGCCTCACCCGGGTATCCCAGGTGGAGGGCAAGACAAAGGAAAAGGTACGTCTTTAAGATATACAGACAGGTAGCAACACCCTCCTTGCAAAATCTGTGATCTAGTTATACAGCACAGGACACAGATACGCTGCTGGGCTAAGCTGACTGTGAAATATGTTTACGACCCTAAAAAGTACATAATTTGGTGTTTATTTTTCTGTTCTCAGTTGAGGATTTGGTTAACTTTGAAAGAACAGGAGTGAAGGTGGTTGTTACTGAAGAAAAAGATGGTGGGATTGACGGCGATACCATGATGATGATAGCATTACTGGGTGTGCGAAGTCACTAGGACTGGGACAGTTAGTATTCTACATGATGGAGAACTCGGTTGGTGTTTTTTTGTTGTTTTTTTCACGTTGCTGTTTTTCTGCAAAAGAAGAGATGGACAGACGGACACACACAGGGAGAGAAAGAATTAAGTTTGAGTTTGGAGAAAGCATGTTGACACAATAGGGGTCCAATACATTGCGCTAGGCTAAGAGCAAGACGATAGACAATATAACTAAGCGATAGGACAGAAGTAGGCCCTACCAGAAACGCTCACCAAAAGCATTCAGGACTGAAAAAAAAAAAGACAGTCGTGGGATGGGGGAAGAGAGAGAGAGAGAGAGAGAGAGAGAGAGAGAGGCGGAGGATAGACTAGAGAAATGCACATGGGGGCGCCTGGCCCAGCCATCTTGCCACAGGAAAAGTTCACGTCGGTTCATGCCCCTCGCCATAAAACTGCAATCTCGTAAATATCACAGCGCACCAAACACACTTCTACCAAGATAGGAAAGACGAGACCATTGAAGGGAATGGCTGGGAAATGTAGTCAATGCGGAATGAAAAGATTCTACTTATCGCAAGGGGATACATGTTGGTCTAGAGGTAATGTGCTCGCCTCTCATGTCGAAGGTACCGGATTCGATCCCTGGTAGTCAGGTACTCGTAGGTGCATGCAGGCATGTTGAAATTTACTGAGGGGAAAAATTCCGGTCCCTGGTCCTAAGGCAGGTAGGATCTAGCACCTAGTCTTCTCGGATAAGGACGAAAAAGTCGAAGGGGCCGTATGCACGTTGCGCACATTAAAGATACCATGGCACCTTAAAGTCGAGAACAGCAGCCCGAACAAAGCCGTTGCCCGGGCAAACCATGTGTATGTCATGTTTGTGCTCTTGAACGCTCAGTGAAAGTGAACTTCCCTCATTTTGGATAATAAAATTATTCTGACCGTTATCTTATCTGAATGGGTAGCTTTTTAAAACTGGTAACATACTTCCACCTTTTAAATAAACAATTAAAAAGAAGGGGGAAAAAATGCAGGAACAAAGTTGGTGTTTATATCTTATGCATAAACAACATGATAGAACTGTGTACAGCGATCACTCCGCCCCTTCTCCATGTATACAATGTACACGCCCGAGCACAAAGCACACGGCTGTCATATTTCTTGACCTTTTCACTCAAGCACTGAGAACTGGGTAGGTTTCCTGCCCCCGGGGGCCAAAAAAGAAAAAGAAAAAAAAGCTTGGGGTACCTGGAAAGGTTCAGGATTGAGAATGAACCGGGGTGGGCGTGAAGAGAAGCGGGTTACTTCGAGCTTGCTTTCTTGTCCAAAAGCAGCTTATCAAATAAGGGGTGGGTGGGTGGGTGTATAGAACAGATCTACAGAGGGAGGGAGGCTGGGAACAGGTTTGACTCGGTGTGTGGTGTGAGGGGGGGGGGGGGGGGAAGAAATAGATCTCTGACTTGAAACTCTGAAAGTGGAGGGACCCGAGATACGTAAAGTAAAAGCTTCATGAGGCTTCTCTAGATTCCGAAAGGTAAAGGCGCAGTGATTTGGTGGGACACAAAAGGTCACCCAAAAATGAAAGCAAGCTATCACCTCACCACAATATACGTGCTAGTGACGCCTTTCGCTTGAACCAAGGACAAGCCTAACTGGATCTGATCAAAGCCCTAAGCCTATCCTGATCCGCTCCAGCGTAAAGTCTCAGCAAATGCTTTCTAACTGCTCGAGGCAACGCCGTGTGTCCAATCTGGTTGCTGTCGGTAACGGTGACGATTTTAACGAAAGAATTTACTGCTTAAGAAATAATGAAAATCCTGTTACGCATCGATTTCATACAGGAAAACAAGACACCGCCACATGATGTCTTCAACAAAAAAAAAAAAAGTGATTTCAGTTCGCCTTTGGGTAAGAACTTATCGACGATGAAGACGTGAAGCATCCACCCCCAAGCCACATCTACAGCAAGAGTTCAGTCATCCTGAATCCATGTGCATGTTGTTCAGACTGTTTCCCATGTCGACGTGAAAGAAAAGGTGTTTCATTATACATTTTGTTCCCAACCAACAAAACAGTCATAAACTCATTCTATATATAGACAATTTCCTCCGGCAACTTGCAGTTATGTTACAAATAATACTCAAGAACTAAGAACTGTGTTCTCAGCGCTCGCAGAGACCCAAAAATAAAATTTTAAAAAAAAACAAAACGACGAGCAGGGTCAACATAGTTTCCCAAAGCCCCTTGTCCTACATTATACACCTTTCTATACATGAAAAACGCCTATGGCACTTGAGCCAAGCTGGAGAATCCAGCAGAAACGGGCGGTAATCCCAATGATATAACCACATTAACTACGCCTTGGACGTCATTCTCAAAATAAGGCTTTTGCATTACATGACCTGTCCCTTTTGGGTAGTTGGTAGTAACAATACATACCACAGTATAGTCTCGACAGAACTCCCCCCCCCCCCCCCTCCCCCTTCCCCCCTCAAAACCAGAAACATAATAGTGATCATTTGAGGACTCGAAAATGAAAACATACCCGGGTGCAAAGTTAAGAATTTTGAGAAAAATTAGTCTTTTGTTTTGTTTTCGGTGGTAGCCATTTGCAAATGTGAGTTTTATCGGTATTTTTACAACCCATGGGCTCCTTCGATTTTCAGCACTTTGAAGCGGGAGATAATATTCGATTCATAATAATATAAATTTCTGAAAGGCCAAAAATAGTTAAATAAGTAAGATCACAGCTTGATGCCTTTAGATTTTCAAGTCCTCGTTTGCACCCGTTTGTGTTTGATTAAGAAAGATCTGGATACGGTTACGGCGTCTTCTTACCAAGTGGTTTTTGTTGTTGGCGGCACACTGAGTTCAGTTTTATCTCGGTTGTCGTGTGATATGTGCAATATGGAGTTCAAAGGGACGCCACACACAGGCGACACCGAAACGCCCGTTTCACAAGTCCGGGCGCCCTGAAACTGTCATGTGGAAAGAGGGACCTCGCAAACTGAGTCAAAGTAGATGCAAAATAGGTTTGTCTCCATGCTCTACCTACAATGGTCTTTTGTGCGCGTGTGTGTGGGTGTGGGAGGGGGGGGGCTTAACGAAGGGGACAGGGATGTGTTGAGAAAGAATTTCAAAACGTGAATGAAAGAGAGAAAATGCGAGGGAATAAACCTCCCAACTCAAAAGTCCACGGTGTTGTCTTTTTCTTGCTATACATTTTTTTTTTTTTAGCAGTATAGATCAGATAGAATTGCCACGATCTGATAGCGCAGGCAAGCTAGCAGCCACGCCAAGCCAGCACTGGCAAGCATTCAATGTTTACCACGCCAAATGCAAAGCTTTCCACACCGGTACACCAAAATAGCTCCACTCAAGCAAGAAAGCACTAGGCCTCGCTCCAGCAGCTTAAACACTGACGCGTCTGAAGGGCATTCAAAGAGGACGTAGTTGACGGGTGGTATCAGGCTGCTACAGGTAAAAACACACACTTAGCCTGCCCTCCACTCCCATCCCTCAATTTCCAGTCAACGTGAAGTATTGCCACATCATTTCATCATGTAGATTTGGATCTAAAAGTAGATCCAGTGGCAGGCAGTTTGGGAGCCTACAAAAATTTTAGTTTTTGATGTTTTTTCCCCCCCACATCACAGAGACAAAAATAGACCAGTTTGTGATACCCATGTGAGTATCAGCCATAACTTGACAGGTGCAGAGATTGTGGAGTCGCAAGCTACTGGTACCAGTAGGGATTTGGCCCACGTACCGAAGAAGCCTCAAAGGTTGGCTCGTCCAGATACAAATGCCGTTCATTTGTACATTTTTAAGGGAGAACAATTTTTTTTCCCTGTTTCATTCTCACCCGGCGACTTCCAACAGGACCATTCATACTTCATACACACTGCAGCTCTATGAATATTCAGACCTACTAAAGCAAGGCAGAGGGCAGGTTTGCTAAGGCCCTCGCGAAACAGAGCCCACGGCACTACTTCGGATCTTTTTTGTTTAATCACGCGCATGTATGTGACTGGCCAGAAAGATCTCATGAAAATCCTCGGCAGTTCTATCAAGACACATAAGCCCAGATCAGATTAGCAAGCAAGCTTTATCCACTTGGCAAACTAATCTCGTAATTGGCCCCAGTGGGATCATTCCCACAGTTCACGGTGACCAAGAATACATGGCATGAATGTACAGCCCTCATATTTAATGCTTCCCTTACATCAAATTACCGTAGGCGATCGATGGGCCTTAGAACGTTAATGATCTCTTTCCATGTTGAGAACGACAGCTACAGCCCTGCTGAATTCAGGGGTTTAGTTCTCTATCTTGCCTAAGTCACAAAAAGATTAAAAAAAAAAAAAAAAAAAAATTCAGATATGAAGCACAAAGTGTCTGTGTATGGCATAAGGCTAAAAAATTCTTTTTAGGGTGCCTCATTTCAGTAACAAAATCTTGGCTTAATTTCCTCTCTACAGAGGGCAGCACACTGACTGATCTTTCTGCAGAACTTCACACTTTGTTTTGCAGTCCAACTGAATTGTGGCATGATATAGAATGAAGCCTTTCAATTGTTGGCAACTCTTTTCAAATATGAACTACAGGCCAAATCTCCAGTAAGAAAACTGCCAAATAACAACACGGATATAAAAACAATAAACCTACGTGGGCAAAAGTAAGTAATATGTAGCACAGCCCCTCTTTTCCCAACCCGTGGCCGCACTGAATTAATAATAATAATCTCCACCAATACATGTATTTAACAATGGTGCCTACACCGGATCGAGTTCCACATTAATTAGAAACGCAGCCAACCCGTCCATGCCCATAGCTGTAGGGGCTGCCATCGATCTGCTTGCTGGCTACGTGGAGCCGTTTCTGCGCTTACTGTGTTGGCTAACAAAACAAGCTAAAACTAGTCCGCAAACATGATCATGCGATCCTCTCCACTTGTGCCTAACGCCCGCCTAGGCCCCACGAGTGGTAAATATAGTTGTTTGTCCTTCGCTGGCTGTTATTTGATAAGGCTTGAAAGAAGGATGGCCGCTGACTGAGGTAAAGGACCGACACTGGGGACAAGGGCAACGCTGAACTTGTACGAGAACATTCTCCTCACCAATGATTTAGGTGCTGGAAACATATGATCTGACAGTTTGACACAAACAAATATAGATGATCCATCAAGCTCTTGAAACCCAAGCCACCGAGAACGAGAGTTCGGTATCAAATGTATAGATCTATGTGGTCGAATAAAATAAAATAAAAGCAGTGTTCCTATTCAGTACACCGAGTTCTACTTTAGCCTGTATTCTTCTGTAATTCTAACCCGTCAGTTTGAACAGTCCCATTACACAGGAAAAAGTCGATTTCCATAATGTGTGACATTGTATCAAACCATGCAGCCTTCCTCAATGCAAAATCGAGGCCACATTGCTACTGCCGCGATGGAAAAAAGGATAAGGTCTGTATTATTTCTTACTGACAATTATACGTCGAGCAAATACATGAGGGGGGAACATTATGACTGCATTCAAACTACCTCAGCGCGAACAAAAAAGCTTAAGAAATTACTGGGAAAACCGCGTGCTAAGAATGAATGGCAACGGGGCAATACGTTAGTTATGCCAAGTTTAAATAAGATAATGAGCTATAACTGCAGCAACATAAAACCGCGGGCTGGCCTAGTTTCGTGTGTGTTAGATAAACCAAGGTTGAAGCCTCGACGAGAGGCTCGCTGTTCGAGCTAGTCAGGTCAGATAAACAGTCTGTTTTCACCGCGAACCAGAGAGGCCTAGCTAGGCCCGCACCACACTTCAACCAGCTGCCTGCACTGAAATGTAAAAGGGCTGTGGTGACTCATCATCACGAGAGAGCGCACAGCCGCCATTAGCCCTACCGACAGTAATGATAGGGCAGGCTTTCTGGCTAGGCTAAGTCTGGGCTTGGGAAAAATGAGAATCGGAGAAATGACACGTTCAATCCAGCCTTCCTTACCCCCCCCCCCCTCAAGGTCTTTTCTTTTTCCTAGGCTCACTCTCCCTCCGTTCTGAATTAAGCCTGAGAGTTTGTCTATAGCCGCTTGAAGGTTGGGTGGTCACAAATACATCAGAACGCTCCACTGCTTTCATTACCTGCTCCACCACCCCCCCCCACCCCTTACGCTTCAATTCTCGTCTTGAAGTTCAAACCAATCCTGTTTTTCATCGTGTTCTTTGCCAGTGGAGTTTTCTTTCTTTCCCCTCCCTCTTCACTTTTACATGACCTCAACGTGAGATATTTCCACACAGACGGGGTGTATTCCTGACTGCTGTGGGCTCAGCAATCTGCACCAAACTTCCTCTTCTTTTCCGCCCTGCCATTACAAACATAATAAGACGAGTTTCATGAGCAAGTTCTCGTGAACGAAGGGGGAAGGGGGAGGGCGATACTCTTTCCTCTTTTCTACCGTATTCTAAGACCCGAAAAAGGAACCATTATTTTTATGCAACATCAAGTCCATTACTTTCATGGGGTGAGGAAAGAGAGCTGGAGAAAATGAAGGGCGATGACTGTCTATTCCGGCGTCAAATTGAGGGATTTCTCAGTTTTGTTCGTAAAGGAGGGAGGAGGGGGAAAAAAGCAAGATGATTGGGAGGGAAGATGAAACCACACACGTTGTCATGGCTACGATCTAATTATGCTCTCGCATGTCCGTGGATTTGTCATTCATTGTGACACTAGAGTGAGGGGAGACGTGGGTCATCTGTGTGTGTGTGGGGGGGGGGGATAGAAGATGACTGATGGTGTAGCTGACAGGCATGAAAACGGCGGTGGTGCTCCGTGTGTTACAAATATGTCACGTACACACACCAAGCCAGCCCTATTACTTTGCACCCGTAAGCCTTAGGCTTAACGCCTTTCTCTCGATTTCCAGCTTGGTAAGTCATTTTCCTCTTTTCTCTTTTCTAGTCACCTCTGTGCACCCCGAAACGCTTACAAGCCTCAACGCCCCTCCGTATGTCTTCTCCCTACCTCTCCCCTTACTCCAACAAGCTCGAGTCATCACCTCTTTTCACTCCTCTCCCCCATCCCTCAGGCATTTTCGACGCCCTTCCTTGTTCTCCACCAAAGCCCTCGACAGGTTTAGGCACTGCTCGCGGGTCTGCCTTGGTAATGTGTTATTTCCTAAAGTACATGCTGCGGGAGAAGAATATGTAATGAAGGTAAAAAAAAAAAGATCTGGAAGAGGAACGCGGAAGAGACGGATGGAATGGGGTGGGGGGAGGAAAGAATGAAACCCTGGCAGGCTGCCAATCCCTCTCCTCACAGGATAGAGCAAGCAAAATCTTCGAGCTGGCTCTAGCCAGTTTCTCCCCTCTCGACAGTGCGCTCGTTCGCTCCTGCCTGGCCCTGGCTTCCTTTTCAAACCGATCGTGTATTCAAAATTTACAGAACGAAGCGGACGAGGAGACCGGAGATTGTTATAGACGTAAAAGCAGAGGACGAGGTGGAAAAAATCGATACTTTCCTTCCCTTCTGTGCTGTGAGCTGAAGCCTATGGCGGTGGGCTGTACAAACCCATAGCGTGCTCATCTGACTGAAGTGTCCCTATAACCATACTATTCTACTGCTGTTTTGCACGAAAGCCAGCTCGAGGGCTGAAGTACAGCGCTGGCTATATGGTGAACTGAAAGCCTTTCGATCGACTCGAAGGGCAAAAGCAAAGCAAGTTCGATCGCTTTCAGTTGGCAGCCATGGTGGGTGAGGAGAAAAAAAATGGCAGGGCTACTGGACCGGGAGACGAAAGGCGCCATTTTGAAACACTGGATGTAGCTACAACTGGCTACAAGGAGGACGTTCTGTGTTCTACATTTAGATCTGTTACGTTACTACAGGATACACACTAACCTTTCATCGTAATATAAATATATGTCGAAGCACATGTGCCAGTTAACGAATATACTAATAAAAAACAACAACAAAGCCCAGACAATGAATGTTTTTTCGTGGGAATACATTTCAAAGGAATACATAATTTAGTAGGTCTATTTCAAGAATGGCAACTGACCTAAAACGCTCAACGCCACATGAAAGCATTTGTCTACGGTACCTATATCTACTCGTTGGTGAAGCTGGAAAATCTTCCCGGGAGGTGAAAATGGACCAAAACCACCCGTCTTCAGTATTTCGTCACTGCTCTGCGATAATGGCTTGTCAGACTTATGCCAAAAGACAACTACAGAAAAAGAAATGCGCCAGTAGGAAAATGTACTAATAGTCCAATAAAATCGTTATGGCACGTCACCAAATGACAGGAAAAGAAACAGTTTTTTTTTTTCTATTATCGCAAAGGTGTCAAAAATGACTTATGCCATCAGTGTGGAGCAGTGACAATGTTTATAAAATACACCATGAAGTAACCAGCATTAACTTTCACTGATGTTCACGACAAGAATCAAATGCAAAATTCTGCAATTTGGAGAAGCTGCCAGCAGCTCAAACCTTTTAAAATCTGCCCCAAAATGTAAAATTGTCAGTAATCTTGTAAGTTGAAAAAAGAAAGAAAGAAATATCCATTATATTAATGACATTATTTTTCTTCAATCGTTGTACATAATTACATGTATGTAGGCATAGGGATGCCAACATTCCCAAATTGGTGAATTACGTATTACAGCCCATAACAATTGTTCACTGATACACTGTTCTGTTGACTCCCATTATTCGAGAATAACATAGCGTGGGCAAATTTTTGGTTCTGAAAGTCTTGAAGTATACGAACAAAATTTCAATCGCGTTCAAAAGACTTCCGTGATTACTGAAAAGCATGAAGCTTTACAAATCTTACTCCGAGTTTAAGTGATGAAAATCTTGAGGCCAAGCTGTGGGCTTTTAAACCGTGACACAAATGACAAAAATGCATTTTATTGCTCAAGCCTCTGTCTCTCGTTGTACAAAAAAAAACCTTAGTCATAGCGCATCATTTGATCTTATAAAACATGTTCCTTTCCTGTCAAGCCAGGCATACGCTCACGACAACAATAATTATTATACTTTATCATGCACAGCTCAGGATGAGGTCAGAGCGTATGCATATTAATGTCTTACAATGTGTCGGTTTCCTCCTTCCGGGATTTATTGCAGAGCACACTTAACCATTCTCCTGGCATCTAGCCCCACAAAAAATAAAGGAACCACAAGGGCAGGGGGGGGGGGCGGTTAGTTGGCATCATTTATGGAGAACCCCCCCCCCCCAACTGATGCAATCTCGTGCACCAGAAAGTCGCATGTGCCAAAGTGAGGGATGTGACTTTCTGCTCCCATTGTGCTAGCTATGCCATGAGTAATCTGAAGTCTCAGCTCACTGTGCAATGCCCAGGAATATGCTCCGTGTGGTCGCTAAACTATTTCATCACTCTCCACAACACATTGCCTGACTCTTCCAGGAAGAAAATAGCACTTCGTTTACAAATGTTTCCGTATTCCCCCCCCCCCCCCCCCCCCGGCTTACCACTTTCCCTCCTTCGCCAGAAGGAAACTCGTGAGAGTTCACGACTTAAAATACTCACTGACAAGAAGGGGCACGAGCTGTGACGTGCTATTATAATGTAACAGTCATAACAGGTCGCTGGGCCACGAGATGCCAGTTATCACCGGTACGGAAGCCATCTCAAATAAACAGACCACACTGGTGTTCGCTCACCGATACGGAATACTGAAACATGTACAACTTACATCCCATGAAAACTTCATCAACCAGCCCCTGAATGAAACACACTGGCTATGCATTATTAGATGAGACCTTTGGTAAACTTCGGGCATGAGGAAATCTGCCCCAACTTTCACTGATGTTTACGAAAAGAATCAAATGCAAAATTTACAGTTGTGGATAGATCTAGTTCAAACCTTAATACCAATGCACTGGGTGGTTCCCTGGTCAAGTCCGAAAATGCAGTCAAAGTACATGTACTTTTAATGACTCGCCTTCCATAGACATAGTTTCCTAGCCAAATCTGGTTAAAGCCGAGCCATTCATTATTGATTTAATAATATACAAACTAGAACCGTAGCATATAACCTTTTCCCACCCTACTTTTCTGAAAATTGGGGAAAGTATTGATACGCCAGGACCGTGGGATGGAGGACCATTGTGGTTCTCTGTTCCACGAATCATTTTATCTATCATCACTGCACGGAAACTACCTTATCTCCATACTCACTGCGCTCTGTGTTATAAATAGTTTTCTCTTTCTGCAACAGGTGCGTTCTATTCTGAGAAACAATTTTACGTCTATCACTCCTGAATGCTGAGCCAAAATATTCTGAGATGTATTTGATAAAACTACTTGTCCGAGGAAATGTAGATCTATTCAGGACGAATTTGCTGTTTATTTAAATCTATCTGTTTTACCTTGCCCGAGATACAGGATACCGAGAGGAACTCTTCCTTCTCCCAATATGTCCAAAAATTGTGCGAGTATATTAATACGGTGTGATTACTATTTTTTTTTTTTTTTTGGTTCAATTACGAAGGGGTGTGGTGCGAATTGTTGCACTGTTGACATCAATGATACGCGCGCACGTCGACGGACAGAATATGATTCGTCTCGGATCTTACCTTCTTCATATCAACTGTTTTCACAAACAGTAATCTTTTAAATGGCATAGTCACGGGTTCACGGAGTCAGTGTATAAAAGGTATACCTAGCCATGTTGTCTGATTGCTATGACCCTTCTGGGGCCAGGGATGAGGAAGCGGTCTGGCCTGTTGAGCTAAATTTTAACAATGCCCTGTCAGTGGATCCCACCAAAAAACCAACTCACATACAATCATAATAGTGCATTTCTCTCTTATTCTTCTTCTGGCGCCTCCAACTGCCGTGTCACAACACTGCTGTTTCTGCCATGTGTTTTACTGCTGATTCTGCCATGTGTTTTAAATTTCAGGTCATTGACTTTAAACCAAAAATAAAACATCCAAGACACAAGCTTTCCTACAAAACTGCATACGTGCGACCCTCGCTAATTAAGAAGAAAGAGAAAAAAAACATGCCGCACGCTGACAAAAGTGCACGTCGACCTAAACTTTATATATATACACACATTCAGCATATTTCACTGAGTGTGTTACACACATGCTGTGCTCGATGACTCCAACAGCGCCGCATGCCGCGCTGTGGAACTTAATAACATCATTATCATATTACAAAAACGGCGTGCATATCACTTACACATTTCTATTCCAAAGCGTTTGTATAATGTAAGTATTACACCGATGCGCAGAATGTTATTTCCAAGCGAAGATACGTTCACTGTCAAAAAGGAAAAGTTGGAGGCGGGTCCTCCTATAATTCAAACATGACAAGTTTGGACCAAGGAAATTCCTTGCGCATTTACGCGAAATGGTTCATCGCTGCGGTTCAGAACTTTGAGTGTCACCATCTGGTTCCAACAACTTAGTTGGCCTACACACCAATAAATGTGCACTGCCTGCCTTGGGTTTAACTACTGCATGGACAGCTAAAAACAATGGATTATAATCAAGGTGTGGAGCACAATAAAAAATATTACTGCACTGGAGAATGAGAAGCCTTTCTCAGCAAAGGCAATCATGTGTGTGCTTACACTACACACAGTAATTATAGAGAACCGAGTTCTTCACGCTCACGAAAGTTATATACGTTATGCCGATATAAAAGTGTTAATGATAATGTAACACATTCAACCCATACATATGCATGTGCACACATATTGTACAAACACACATATGGACAGATAGAGAGACAGACACAGACAGACGCGAAGCATGTTGCCGTTTCAAAAAAAAAAAAAATGAACGGACAAAGAGCAAGTTATCGAATTCTTTTCACGGTTTTGTTTTTAACAATGTTAATTTAAAATAATTAATGTAAAACTGTTTACTGCGATATTCTGTAATAAATTACAAGTTCCCCAAATGTAGAAACAACAACAATATGACTTACATAGAACAGGAATGTCGAGGATTACATCATATCACGGCCCTCGAAACAAAGCCCTCCAAGACAATTCAGACAACATGCGGCGTTGCTGGGATTTCAAAATATTGTCATTACTTCCCGTGAGCTTAGTCAAAACGTCGTCAACTCATGGGGAAAAAAAATCCTGCAGTCTTTGAGATGAATCAATGAGCACGCCAGATAACAACACAACTAATTTTTCCATGCGAGGCCACGCCGAAACCCAGGCTAGGCTCCTCAAAATCAATTCGCCTCATTCGCCATTTCCTATGACAGCTGGATAGACATTCTTAGATTTTCGTGTTTCCAAATTGATTTCTTTCCACCAATTACAAATGCCTGGGTGCTGTCACGTGTGGCTTGTTAATAGAATTTCCAACCTCTCCAGGTCTGGAAATTATTATCATTGATGGACTTAAACGATAACAAGCCACAATATTTCCTTCAATCCTTGTATGACGAATGACTCACGAGCTGATGTCGGTGGTATGACAACGTCTGTAATTACGTGAGTGGAGGTAAATGTCATTCTACCACGCCAAGGCTTCTGTGCAAACACAACATGAAACACGGCTAAAAATATAGGAGAACTTGCAAAATCCATACAACAGCAGCCTCAAATGAAAGCGGATTATCTCCAAACAATTATACCATGGCTGTGAACAGCAATTTTGCTGGCATGGCTGAATATGCTAGGACTGGGAAAGTGGCTGAGAGTGTAAGTTCTCTGGTCGTGCCATTACCGTGCAATCTGTTACTCGAAGTTTGCACTGCTGAATCGTGTGCGTTAACTTAATACTGTCCACATTGTCTATCTGCCTAATACGTGTTGGGTTTTTAAACGATCTCACAGGTGGCATCTTATTACAATAAATCTTCCATATCATACACATAAAGTATGATTACTCAACAAAACAATACAGCAACAACAACAACAACAAAATCATGGCGAGGAGATGGGAGCCAATGGGAGCCAATGGAAGCTCCACACATACGATTTATCACTGTCGGTGCCTGATGTACAGATATCAAAAGTTGTTGTTTTTCTTGCACATCTGCCTGTAAAACCGCCACTGTTAAGTACTACTTTTAATGACTAGCAAATATTGGTACTGAGAGTCCCATTTTAGTTCATGAGATAGTGGTAGATCCTAGATCTGAATGTAATTTTAAAACACAGGCTTAAGATTCGGCAGTATAAAGGATAGATTGTTGTTGTTGTTGTTTTGCAGTATCGAGCAGTACGGGCATTTAATTTATATAGCCTAAGTGTCAAAAACAGACTGGATAATGAAGACAAAAAGATGAAGGAAAAGGTACCAAAATCCCGCGACTTTCGTGAAACCAACAACAGGTGGTGTAGTTCGTAAAGCTAAAACAATGGGTAGTGTAGTTTGTAAATCTAAAACAACAGGTGGAGCGTAGTTTGTAAAACTGAAACAACTGGAAGTGTTATATAGTTTGTAAAACGAAAACAACAGGTAGAGCGCAGTTTGTAAAACTGAAACAACTGGAAGTGTAGTTTGTAAAACGAAAACAACAGGCAGTGTGATCTCTTACATGATAAGCATAAATTTTTTATTACCCACATGCACGCAAAGACACACCTGCCACTGTCTTTATCGGGTGACCTACATAATTATACAGTAATAACAGCACGTCAGTGGTCTTTATACCCTGTCGTGCCACGCACAGATCTCTGGCCGCGCATATGACCGTAAGGAAACACGTCTTTGATAGAATTTCGTTTCTCACGAGTACGCAAAACCACCTAATCCATACATTTCTCCACCCCACCCCCCCCCCCTTCCACAAACATTCACATCGCCAAAGGTCGAGATGTTTATTCAAATGTCAGTCATGTGATGTATCGTCTAATTATTATTTTGTGAACTGACTATGCGACGTGCGGAAAAAAAAAGCCATACATCACACATGTTTTTTTTTTATTAATACTTCTTTAGAAATCATTGGCTGATGCGGAACTGCAGCTCAAGAGCGTCATCACACCCACCCCCTCCATCCAACTAATTCGACGCACCCTTTAATTATACAGATTTCTAAAAAATTCACGGACAAATGTTTTTTTAAAAAAGTGTTTACACAAGTTCCGCTGTATCTATGAATGTGAGCTTTGACAGGTCGGCTTACATGCGGTTACTGCTCCACGATAGGTCAAACTTATGCCAAGAGGCAACTGACGGTTCATAGCATCCCTGAGCATGAGGGCTATCAGACCACATTACAGAAAATGAAATGTGCCTATCGGAAAATGTAATCATCCAACAGAATCATAATGGTATACGTCACTAAATTTTAATGACAGGTGTTTTTTTTTTTTCTTAACATCTCAAAGGTGTCAAAACTGACATTATTATTAGCGCAGAGCAGTGACGATGTGCACCTGAGCTGTCTTTGGAAAAACCAATTTGTGAGAGACGTATGAAACTGTCAGCGAACTCCTTCCTAAAACAAAGACCTCAAACCTCTGAACAATAATAATAATAATAATAAAATGAATAATTAAAAATATCACAAGGTGATGCTGGGGATCACTTTCGAATGCTGAGTGGGAAAAACCCAATACCAAAAACAGCAGAATATGAGTATGACTATGAGTAAAGAAATTCTAATCTATACTTGGCACATTTTATGTTGCTTCTTTCGCAAGATTAAATGTGTTGGCTTTCATCTGCCATTAAACACTGAAAAACTGGAATATCTGTTTAGTGGAGTAAAGGCTTGGCAGTCGCTCAAAGGGTGGGGAATGTTAATTTATGTGTCCGACATGGCTGTTGTTAAATCATTTAGTTTTACACACACACACACACACACCAAACAAAAAAGAATAAAATGCGGGTTTCCTTTTTATGTGTGTGTACAACGTGTAAACAAGAAATTGTAAATATATATCTCATGTTTACAAACTGGACGTGAGAGAAATACGGGCATTTTTCCAGACAACAAAATAATGTATTTCTTTTAAATTCACGCGCAGCCCCTGCGTGGCACTTCTTCATTCCAAATAAAACACATCTACATGGTCAGTCAAACACCATCTGTTCTTGTTCTTGGCGTACAATGCATCAACTACAGAAAGGGGAATCTAAGACTACTGAAATACCACGGGGGTTATTTTTATTCCCAGCCCCCCACCCCCCCCCCCAAACCACATACACAAGCCATGAGACTGCAAGTGAAAATATGGACATTTTGAATCTGTGATTGCAATGTGTATGTGTGTGAGTGTAGCAAGTAGCAGAGAGACCAAAGACACAAGCGACAGAGAATTATGAACAGCCCATAAACATGTTGCGATTGTTCTTCATCCATTAATGTACTTTTCAAATTTCTCTCCTTTTCAATTTTTTTTTTCTCCTCATGTGTAAGTATGAGCGTACATGACTTATTAAATTGCACTTGGATACGCCGCTGCCAGGAATATTTAGAAACAAAACCAACAAAATACTAGGGGATGGAGGGAAAAAGGGAAAGAAGGAAATCCAACATAATGCTATTAGTACTTTACTTGGTTCCGATAAGAGACCTTTCCTTCGTGATGTTGGCCTTTATTACGTGATCAGACCTAATTTGGCTATCACCGTTACTACAGTCTATTCTATCACGCAAAACCAATGTCCTCAACCCTCACCCTCATGACACTTTCTCGGTATCACCTGCGACCTTATATCACCGACACGAAGGTAGTGTAAAGCTCAGACCTAGGCGAAGAACTCAAAAGCCACAATCATGATCATCATCGCGTGCCGCCGTTTAGACCTCCTGGAGTATTTCTACGTCAAAATAATTGCATTTCGTGACGTCCCTTTTCTGGTAGGCTAGTGGTAGTAAACATTTGTTTTTGTGCAATGACATTCGTATTTAATTAAACTTCCCACACATAACAGGACCTTAGTTTTTGTTTGTTTGTATCTTCATTTCCTTGAAAAATTGATCTTTCAGTATGTGGTAGAGCTAGGTATGTATAACAAATGAACACTTTGACACTTGTTTAAAATGTGTTGTGACACTTGTCAAGCTGTTTCACAGTTCCGATTTATTCTCATTATATCTTGTAATACTAAAGCCGCAAACGTTTAACGTCGAATTTCTCAACTGTGCAAAACGTGGAGTTGGGACAAACCAAGAACTATGGTAGGAATAGGCCTATGTCAGATTCCATTGCACAGTTACATGCAATATCAAAAACAGTCATACATCAGTGAAATATACGTGTATTACTTTGATAAAACATGTATCTATGCCAAGCCAAGTTTATGCGTTTACTGATTTGAAGAGGGAGAGAAAACAAGAGGGGGTGGGCAGAGAGAGAGAGAGAGAGAGAGAGCACGTGTTCTATCAAGGACAAAAAAAAACAACAACAACATACCGATTGCACCGATATACCCTCTACCCTTACAGCTAAACATACCCCTCTTAAACCCCATTCCAGTAACCAAATTCCTATGTGCATACCCACTAATTAGTAATTACACTGCACTGTGACTGTGCCGATATACCTGTGTTTTCCCCTCCATCCCACCCGACAACACACTTCCTAAAACCAAGTCACCTACTTGCATTGCAAAAGTACAAATTTACACACGTGATCATTGTGTGTGTCTCATTATTCGATTGCCACGCGGGTGCACAAAGGGAGTGGGGAGATGAAAGAAAAAGTTCGCGAGGCAAAGATAGCTATAAATTATGTCACAAACGAAGAAGAAGAAGAATATAAACATCTTCACCACGATAACAATGAACAAGGAGCCCTTTTGAGAGCTAAGAAAGCCAAGAAGGGAAGAACGACAGAAATAACAACGAAACAAGCAAAAAACAAAGAAGAAGACTGAGGTGTAACTGCCAAGAGCAGCGATCCTCCTTTAAACAAAGATCTCTACAACAATGAAACAGCCCCGGGGGAAAGTGGCTCACTTCAACGCAATAACCAATTTCATTCCTAGATGTGTACATTGTGTTGTACAAGTGTGTAGTATAATATTTCCCCAGCATAATTACAATGTGTACACCAGTACGTCAGTTTTGAGAAATGTTGAAGGTTCAAAATTTGAGCCCCTCTAAACCAGAAACAAATAATGAAAAGGATATAATTATGTTCAGTATTTATTATTATCGCCGCTTTACGGATAAAATGGGCACTAGAAATTAAAGTAAGTGATATCTATTTGATGTCAATTGAAGTCTAATGATGAGATGATTTTGTTTTGTCCGAACTGTGAACACAGAACGCTTGTAAACTGGGGGGGGGGGGGGGGGGGAAGAGAGAGAGAGAGAGAATAAGGCTATCAGACGTGTGCAATGTGTACTGTCAGCAGCATGACCACGAGATAGCCCACCAAACAACATTTCGACACAATCTTCAACAGTCGTTATCCATTGGTCCGAAACTGAAAAATTTTCTGAGGGCTGAAAATGGACCCAAAGCACTCGACAGGCCTGAACCTGGCGGTAAACTTACATTATTTCGTACTTTTATGAACACATGAATATAAGGCTACACAGGCAGGAGGCTGACGAAAATCTTGACACGGGTGAGGTCACCCTAAGGAGGATAGTTCCCACAGAATGGTTATCTCATGAATGTGATATCATTTCATGTTGCCTTTTTTTTTTTTCTCCAAAATGACACTCCTCGCCAGTCTGTCCTACATGGACTGATTAGGCCTAGTCTTGATCCCGTTTACCACTGTTAGTCATGTACTAAATCTATCAAGCTGATGACTGCATTGAACTAAAGCATAACGCCCCTTCCCTATACTGTAAGAATAAAATGCAAACTTGCTAATGTTCAACATGGAAATAACCTTAAAATATTATATTATTACATCCATGCACATCGCGGGCCCTATTCCACGAAATCGCGCCTGTGCGAAGAACCTATTTTTTACAGGTGGAAAAAAAAAAGGTGTTTTGCTTGAAAATGTAACTTATTTTCAGTATATTTTAGCTGTATAAATATCTGAATTATTATATATCTCCCCTTCTTAATCATGACAAAAACAAACAAAAAACCCTCCATGAAGTTCATAGAATGTTTGGCATTAAAGATTTGCTATCTGCAGTTTTATGTTTGATACACTTGTGGGGTTTCATGTGTCAGCAATACAATAAATGCCTATAACGCCTTTTTTTTATAAAGTCGTTCTATCCAGGTCGAATGTGCCTCGAGAGTTCGAACGCGTCCGTGCTGCCTGCACATTTCATTATGGATCGTTGTTAACTGGACCGGGTGCGTCATGGACAATCGTTAAGTGTGAGTCTGGGCTGCTCGACGGACCCCACATGTCGGGATGAGTCACACACGACACTTTATTAAACAAAACAACAAAAAGAAGCCAAACAGAGGAAGACTTACATAAAAAGGCGACAAAACCGCATAATTTCAGCCCCGGCTGATGAAGTTGTTTTTTTAAATTAGTTTTTAAAAATATTTTTCCCCTGTGTAAATGCCGAGTGCCTGAGTTGGCTCTCTTGGCCAATGTCAGCGGGAAAAATCCTGACAAAGAAAAGAACACGACTGAGCCCTAAAACCAGGAAACTGCTCAGCATACTGCCTGGCACTGATGCCATCATGACAAATAATAGGCTTTTCTTTTTTAATAGCTATCTTGGGGATATATATGAAAGGGGTCGGGGTCTACTTGACTTATAATTAAAAATGTGGTGTAATAAATGACACAAAAAACAAGTGGAGTCTGAAGTCTTACAAACAAAACGAAACAACGCACATTCAGTCAATGTCAGTCGATGAACAGGTCTTTTAATTAAACTGACCACCAAAAATAGACTGATTTATAATTCTCTGATACAAAATTCATGGCTGACCAAATTTCCTTGTCAGTATCCTTCGCTAACGATGACTCAGTAATGACAAAAAAGAAGTTACCAAAATACTTGAAAATTACTATAGAGAATTAAAATGATTACACATGTCACTGAGTGACTTCAGAATGACGTGCGGCAGACTGGACTTTGTTATTCTCTGATCACGCTATACCAAGCTAGATGCACAATTTTAAACAGCAACTACATTCAACCCGGTTATCTTTCAAGGGTTTGTTCTTGGACTAGTTGATATGCCTGACCATATAAAAAGTTCATACACTTAATACAACTGATGTAATGTTGCAATTGACAAACTTTCCTCCTCCCCCCCCCCCTCCCCCAAGGACTGAGACATGAGAAACAACTTACAGTCATGTCATACTGTTTCTATTTTTCATAGTTGTTTCAAAGTCACTTTTTCGACAGACATATTTTCTGTGCTGGAAGCCATCTCAGAAAGATCTACACTGATACAGTGTCAAATGCTATCTCAGAAAGATACACTGATACGGTGTTGAAAGCCATCTCAGAAAGACACACCGAGTGATACAATGTTGAAAGCAACCTCGGAAAGATACACTGACACAGTATTCAGGTTTACCTCTCCTCATACACAATTACATTAGGTCCAAAATGTTACTGACTCTTAAAATTTTATTTCCCACATCACTAGAATACCACGAATATTATCACACCAACAGTCTTGCTTGCAGCCTGTAGGAGGCTCAAAATCCATTAAGAGTGAGAATTTCGGTCAAAATTGCATCAATCATTTCCCATCTAAATTGCCGCCTTCTAGAACAATCACATTTGATTTTGGAAGTGCGGCTTCTGACACTTAATTACTGAAGCCAAGTTAGCAAATTTCTATTGCATCTACAGCAAATCAAAGAAAAGACAGCAGACAATGTAGAACATGTGTCACTCTACACAAACAGATGATACCTTATCAGGGAGGTCATTGTTTCATGTTAACTTTTCCAAAGCAGTGAATGAAATTCTGAACTGTACTGGTTTCCAGAACTTGCAATTTATCCAAAAAAAACTACATTGTTTAAATTAATAAACATTTATAAGTGGTCATTTCCTTAGTTTTAAATTACATGGTATATTTGTGATTTCCATGTAGGCCCTATATTCAAATTACCAAGCTCAAGTTCTGATGAAAAAAAAATTTCAAACTTCAGAAAGTACTTGAACATAAAATTAGACTATGAAACTTTTCTTGATACTCAAAGGCGGTTATAAACTTAATTCTACATTTAAATGATATTTCAGTACTGGTCATGTTTTTGTATTGTTTGGGTTTTATTTCTCACGCGGGGTTTTGCAACATAGAACCTTTTCTTTTTGCCCAATTTTGACTTTTGTTGTCTACGGACTGACCTGTAAAATAATACTAAACATAGTACACTTTCCAGTATCATCAACTTTCCAGTATAGCTATCACTAACTTTCCAGTCCTGGTATCATCAATTTTCCAGAACCAGTATCATCAATTTTCCATGATCAGGATGCAAATTTGATTCTTCTATCTTTTACAAAGGTCTTAACATTAGTCACATACCTTAATTCCCTATAATAAGAAGACTTGTCCCCGGTTAAACTGAATTTTTACACTTAACATTCCCGGCCAATGCACGACACTGTGTAGGCCTATACTAGAGTAATACAAATAGAGTGTACATGTCAACATAAAACACTTTTATGATGAGACAAGGGTCTTTGAAGTTAATGACTGTTTATGGGCTCATAACCAAGGCACATCTGAAGGATAACAGCCATGTATATTACCATTACTGCCCGGGAAAGATTTCAGACTATGAAAGGGGTGTGCTATGAAAGGATAAGCTAGACTAAAGACATTTTCAACGCTTTACTCATAAAAGTTTATGGTATTTCACAATCCAGAGGTTCAACATGAAGTGATTAACGATCATCAAAATAGACGGATAGATAGCTAGATAGATGGGAAGAAAGAGACTAATGAGATCAGGGTTCATACAAAGTCTTGAAAACTAATTTTAAGGACTTTTTAAGGACTTCCTATGGGCTAACAGTAAACAAATTAAGGACCTGTGTGCCCGTGGCCAAGAAATATTACAACTATACAAGTGGTGTGCAGCACACATCGAAACAGGATGTTTCTGTATCCAGTCACCAGAGTTCAAACGTAGTACATTCACTCTGAAAAGTTCAGACATTTCAAAGTAGGCCTACCAACTATCCAGTGTGTAATTGGAAGATCTGAATTTCAAATGTTTCAACTGAAACACAAATTTAAAGGACTTTTTAAGGACTTTGGCATCATTTTCCGAATTTAAGGACTATTTGAGTGCTTATTTTTTCTTTTATGAAAATTAAGGACTTTGAGGACTTTTAAGGACCTGTGTGAACCCTGTGAGATAGGTAGGTAGAGACAGACGGACAGACAGACAGGCAGACAGACAGATAGATACATACATAAATAGATAGATTGATAAATCTTCACTAGTTTACCAGACTGCCCTATTTTGTGGGATAGGCTATAGGCCTGCTTGTGTTTTTAAACACTTTGAGTATCTCCCCTAAAATATGTCAATTTACAGATGTACGTACCAATCAACCTCTTAAATCCTAGTAAGTTTTTTTAATGCGTTTTATAACATATAATAGCCTACATATTTTACGCACATGTAAGCTGGTGGGGGATATAAATACCCGGTAGGCTGTAGCCTTACTAGCCTAGGCTATATTTTACTTCTCTAACACTGAACTAGCTCAGAGTTGTGAGTTGTTCAGGCCATAAGTTTTTAATACCAAACTTTTATCCCCCCCCCCCACCCCCTTTTTCCTAATTCGTGAATCTAGATCTAGATATCTAGATCTAGATTCGTGGTACTCGTGGTGCTTTTTCGTGTGCGTGGTCAAGGAGGAAAGTTGCGAAGCAGCACACGCGGTGACGTGTAACACATGTAGGCTAATTCAATTTTGTACACCAAAGTGTGAACGCTAATTACAATAGGCAGAATGCTAGAATCTACCTAGACTCTAGATATATAACAGTAGCTAATAAACAGAGTCGAGATCTAGATCTAGATCTACTTCCATGTGTTTGAAAAATTATTTTGGAGTCTCTGGTTGTGTTCGAATACGTAATAGGCTACTTCGCAGTTCTCTATCCTCCAGAAACAGAAAGTGTGAAAAGAATGTGTGATAAAAATGGCATGATGAAAATAGCAAAGATAAAAAACACTGTTCTGAACAAACCGATGGTCACTCTAATGAATGATTAAACCATGCAAGGAAAAAAAAGCCTAAATTACTCACCGTTGGAAATGGTCAATAACAATCTCCTTTGTGCAATTTTCTGGCAAATTTCGCACAATCAAGTATCTTGTTTCTCGTACCATTTCTCCGACAAACTACATGGTTTCCATAAGGTTAAAACTCCATGCGTGAAAAACCGCTTGGACTTCAAGGCGGTGAACACAGAATAAAACACTGTAGCCTAGTAGTTGTACCATTCGAAGATCGGCGTGTAGGGGGGGAAAAAAGTGCCTAGTCGAGTTCGCCTTCCTGCGAAAACACGCTTGAACAGTAACCAGCGCGTGACGTCACTCTACACTCGGTCGTTTGTTGCAAGGAACGAACGCCACTCTCCTCGTGGATTGGGAAAACTCGCTTGCTAGCGAGAAACAGCGGCGAACCAGGACACGGCGAGATGTGTTTACTGAACAGAAGTCTCTGTGTGACTGTTATAGTCTGTTTCACACGATGTAATGAATTCGTGCTATTCCAATCCCCTTCACTCCCGCTATGATACACTGCAGGGCAAATCCCTCATCATGGCTGACTAGCGAAGAAGAAAACAGCAGGTTGGCTCAAATCCAGAAAATGTAAAGGCGCACATAAAAAGAAAGAGTAGGGGAAAAAACGCGGGGCGGGGAGGGGGGAGAACGCTGTGCAGTGCTGTAGACCCATTGTTCGTGAATCTTGGCTGATCCGGGGTTCTGGATTTGAAAGACGAGGGCTATTTATTATACAGTGTGATGTAATGAATGTATTCACGGCTTTAGTTAACCGTAAAATACTGCCCAGCAGAGGACAGGTAGTCCCACCAGTTTAGCCGCGTTGTAATATTATGACATGACTGTCAAGGTATGTTACAGATACAGAGGGCCTAGGTTTACCTCCGGGGCGTGAGAAATTCTTGGTAGCGGACTTATTTCTCTTACCGACGCCGCCTCTAGGCATGAACTTTGAAGTTAAACCGTATGAATAATCTCCGGATGTTCTAGATTTTAATATAATGGGAACGGGAATCGCTGGCCATTGTAACCGGGTGATTCAGCCTTTGTAATTCAGCTGAACTGTCCGTTGTTTGTTAGCCTAATGTTTGTTCTGTCAGAGGGCAACACAGTATTCAAACCGTCTCCCTCCACATCAGCACTGAAATAATGTTGTTCCAGGATATTGTGGGCAGATCAACACTGGGGAAAGAGAACAGAATGAGTGATTTAGTCACGGAATAGGAAAACAACAATGAAATCAAATCATTTCTAAAAGGGCCAAGGTTAACGGGCGGATGCAAACCCAAGCTAAACAAAATCTGTGGGCGCATGCGGGGAAGTGGGCTGTTTCGTTGTGGTCATGTCAGACGCTCTCTATTCACGGCAGTTTAGAAATTCACGGTCAACAAATGATTATAGAGTAGCAAAAGCAATATCACGGGTTATCTTTATGCAGGCACCATTTTATTGTGTAGGCCGTAAGTTTTTTCCTTTAATTTCTTACGTGTTTTTTCCCCAAATCTGTATTTTGCGTTTTTTAATCATTACTATTATTGCTGTGAAAGTAGCCAGTGAAACCGGTCTGTAGGCTTCCTCTGTACTGTAAACACTATTCTCTTTAATCTTAGAATATACGTGACATTGTTTGACATTATTTTTTTTCTCCTGAATGTCCCCATGCGAGAACGCGTATGGGATGGGGACTAGGTGGGTTTGTAGTGGCGCCCAGGCCAAAGAGGGTTACTGTACCCCTCTTTGGCCTAGGCCTAAGCCTATGACCAGCTTTGCACGGGCCTGAATGTCACCTCTTGTTTTGCTAATCAGACATGTCGCAATTTTTAACTTTGACCTCATTAAGAGATAGAGAATTATTTTTGTAATTATCTCGCTCGAATCTGCGTCTGTTCCAATGATTTCAAAGCACAGATGCTTCAGTGTTGTGGATTTTTCCTGTAGATGAAAATCTTGCTTGAAGTTTAGCACGCGACACACAGTGGAATAGGTTTACGTAAAACTGCCTCGGTACATGCATGGTGAAATCTGTGTTCTGTAGGCTACAAGCCACCACCATTCATCTTTGCTATGGTGTTCAATCTGTTCAGATGCTTTTGGGTCCAGTCGCCTCTTCAAAGCCCTCGCTGTGCTTATATGGCACGACCACATGACCGACAGAAGCTGAAAAATACACACTCCCGCCTCGTTTGGAGTGGTGACGTGGGGGGGGGGGGCGAATGGAAAGTCTCCATTGTGTGTTTGTGGAGCCATGGTGCGCATAAAAGGCCTACAAGTTTATTAAGATGCTGTCAACCCAGGTTGATCACGCAACAATTGAATCATTTCAATTGCTTTGACTTTATACGGACTACTTTGACCTATCCGGGAGTGTAACATGCACAAAGCACAATTTCGCCGGGCCTTGTTTGTAGTGTCATTTGGGCGTTGACAGCCCGTTACAGTGATCTCTGTGTCAGTTACAGATGTGTATGAGGTTCATGTGGCAAAGCGACACAGTTACACCCTCCAGCTCAACTACATCTACCATTTAAAACAGGGTAGACGATGATCGATGACCTATTGACCTTTACCAGATTTATCAAGTTGGGCTGTACTCAGATCAAATAATCTAAAGATAAGGGGTGTCATCCAGGAAGTATGTTCACTCGAGTTTGGCGATGTTTGGACCTCTCCCCCCCCCCCACACACACACACGCACTTTCTCCCCATATCGTCACTGCTCTACACGAATGACGTAAGTCATTTTTGATACTCGTGTGATATTAGGAAAAGACGTTCTTTTCTTGTCATTTGATGACTTATGCCATTACGGTTCTATTGGATTATTGCATTTTCCTATAGCCGCATTATTTCTCGTTCTATAACAATATTATCTGTTAGCCCTCATGCTCAGGATAGAAATGCAGTGAGTAACTCCTAACTATATGCCGTTATTGAAGAACAGCAGCAACGTACGCTTTTTATAAGCTTGGTCTCAACCTCCCTCCTCCACTCTTGTACAAGCGTACAGCCTTTTGAATGGTCAATGCCCATGATAAAGCCTTCATTTCTGAAACCATTGGCATTATTGCATAGACTATTTCAATGTTGTTTCATTAGAAACGCGATTTTTATCATGAATGTTGTTACAAGTACGCAGGTCCCACTTTTTTTTCGCTAAGGGTCCGTATTTTAAAGCCTTTTAAGACTCCAGAGCTAGAGAACTCCTCACGAAAATAATCCTAAGAACAGCTTTGATATATTCTTTCAGATTTTCTTTTTGTTTTCCTGCTGTTTTTTTTTTTTTTGGTTGAAAGGGTAAGGGGCAGGGTTAGGGATTCGATAGGATGGTTGAGGATAAGGGCAGGGTTAGGGAGAGGCCTACGTATGTAGCCGCCCATGGCGTAAAAACGCGTGTTCAGGTCTTTATTTTAGGAGGTTTCGCTGCCCTTGGCATTTACACCTCACTTTTTCTTGTTTTTATTTTCTTGTTGTGGTAGGGATTCGTTTTTCAGAATTTTGCCTGGGCAGCGACCTGTCCGGCCTGCTCTTTTTGATTTCCAACTGCCGAGGTATCTTTAACGTGCACACACGGGCGCTCCGAATTTTTCGTCCTGATCCGTAAAGACTAGGTGCTCGATCCTACCTACCATTGGGCCAGGGACAGGAAAATATGTGAAAACTCCCAAAATTCCAACATGCCTGCACCGACTGGGATTCGAACCCGGTACCTTCGGCATGAGAGGCGAGCACCTTGCCTCTAGGCCACCTCATAAAACGCTTGGGGTACCGTATGTCCGTACTTATAGACCCATTTCACTTCCGCGTTACGGTTGTTTGCGGGGAGCCGCACGGCATCGAAAAGCACCGTGTAGGGCAAAAACCTCCACTTGCCTTAGTGATGGCATCTGAACATGTGCACAGACAAAGCAAAGATGCATTTTTATGCCAGAACCAGCACGTAACGGGTTTGTACAGTTGGGTGCCCAGCAAGAGGATGGCATCGTTTGACTGTTGTCCACCGCTTCCGCCCTACAAGTGGGGCACGCCGCCATTTTGTTTGCAAATCACGTGATATGGAGGACGGTAAATGAAAAGGGTCTATACAAACAGCCTTTTTCTATGAATACGACCTAGACTTGCTCCTGTTGTGCTGGAGTGCTGTGAAGTAGAGCCTCTCTGAGTCCCAACTTAACACCCAGGGGCAGCCGGGTTAACTTTGTGGCCAAATGAGTCACTGCTGTCAGGACAATAGACATTGTAACTAACTACTCTGCGGTCAGGGAAGGTTGTAATTTCTGAGTCATGCAGAGTGTGCACTGTTTTCATTTTGCCTAGTTTCCAGGCCAGAGTAAGGAGGGTGGCAGTTGACATTTTGAGGGGGGCTACTCCTCCTGGTACAGAAAAAGGAGGAGAGCGGGGGCTTTGGCAAATAAATTGATATTGTAAAGGCAGTCGTCGGGGGAGGGGGGGGGGGGCGGACACTTCTTCAGAATAAAACTGTTGCCATATTACTTTTTTTTATATATATATATATATATACATCTTTACCCAAACACAAATCATGTTCATATTACCAAGCACAATAATGCGTACAGTATACTTATTGAACAGTTTGAAATGAGGCTTACACTTCTCATCTGGCCAGCTTTTCACAGCCCTGCTGGTGGTACTGCTCAGTAATGGGACCCCTTGGCCTAACGTTGCTTGTGCTGGGGTCCCACATTGCCCGGGATCGACCTGATTAAATGTCCTTCACACCAAACCACATAATTATTATTATGCTCTTTGCTTCTTCCCCTACATTATTAGCCTTTTACAGCAAGTGGTATAGCAGCATTTTGTTATATTTCCATTTTCTTTCTTTTTTTTAACGAATTTTTTCACTTTTTCACACTTTTGTCTTTCACTGTTGCGATCCAGCTACTTCTTTTTTCATTTTTTTCACTTTTGTCTTTTCACTTTTTCTCAAATTTCGTTTTGAGTATTGTGATCCAGCTATTTCATCTCATTGTGTTTTCGTCGTTTTTTTCACGTTTGGTTTTTACTCTTTCTCACTTTTGTTTTTCACCGTTTCTCTACTTGGTTTTCACTATTTTCATTTTTGTTTTTCACCGTTTCTCTACTTGGTTTTCACTATTTTCATTTTTGTTTTTCACCGTTTCTCTGCTTGGTTTTCACTATTTTCATTTTTGTTTTTCACCGTTTCTCTGCTTGGTTTTCACTATTTTCATTTTTGTTTTTCACCGTTTCTCTGCTTGGTTTTCACTATTTTCATTTTTGTTTTTCACCGTTTCTCTACTTGGTTTTCACTATTTTCATTTTTGTTTTTCACCGTTTCTCTGCTTGGTTTTCACTATTTTCATTTTTGTTTTTCACCGTTTCTCTGCTTGGTTTTCACTATTTTCATTTTTGTTTTTCACCGTTTCTCTGCTTGGTTTTCACTATTTTCATTTTTGTTTTTCACCGTTTCTCTGCTTGGTTTTCACTATTTTCATTTTTGTTTTTCACCGTTTGCACTTTTGTTTTTCTCTGTTTCTCACTTTTGTTTTTTGCTATTTCTCGCTTTTGTTTTTCACTGTTTCTCTACTTTGCATTTCATTGTTTCTCACTTCTGCTTTTCACGGTTTCTCACTTTTGTTTATATTTTTGCTGTTTCTCATTTTAAGAAAGTTTGGTTGTTGTTTTTTTTTTTTGGGGGGGGGGGGGGGGGGGGGGGATGTTTCTCATTTTTGTTTTATACTGTGTCTCTGCATTTGTTTTTCACTGTTTCTCTACTTGTGTTTTTCACTGTTTCTCTACTTTTGTTTTTCACTGTTTCTCATTTTCGTTTTGCACCGTTTCTCACTCCTGTTTTTCACTGTTTCTCATTTTCGTTTTGCACCGTTTCTCACTCCTGTTTTTCACTGTTTCTCATTTTCGTTTTGCACCGTTTCTCACTCCTGTTTTTCACTGTTTCTCATTTTCGTTTTGCACCGTTTCTCACTCCTGTTTTTCACTGTTTCTCATTTTCGTTTTGCACCGTTTCTCACTCCTGTTTTTCACTGTTTCTCATTTTCGTTTTGCACCGTTTCTCACTCCTGTTTTTCACTGTTTCACTTTTGTTGTTTACTCTTTCGATCCAGCGACCATCTCAGCTTGAGCCCGTCGGCCTGTTGATATGGCAAAGGTTACATGATCTCACGCTGAATTTACACATCGACAGAATGTTTGAGTGTGATGCTCTTATAATTTTTCATTGTATAAAATTCCTGATAATCTGTAGTTTAGAATGTCGTTGTCAGAGGAAAAGGCAATACAATGCACAGAGAGGCAAAATAGTATAAACAAACAAACAAAATCTGCGGGGTCGCAAGGCTTGAAGCAAAGCCAAAATGTGGCAGAAAGAAAAAGTTGTATGTAGCAAAGCCTTGCGTGGGAAATGATACAGAAATGATTCCATTGAACTGGTTGGAAAAGGACAGATTTTTTTTTTTTAATATTCTGTCTCGTTTCATGTTTTTTTTCTGACCGAAAGCTTGATTTACGTGTAGGCCCTATATAAATTTCTTTTCCTTTCTGTTTTATTGTATCGTTTCTGTATTATTTTACCCTGGCGAGATTTTGTTACGTACGTTTTCTGTAGGCCACATTTTGGCTTTGCATGAGAGACAGTAGAGTTTCGTTATTTGTCACACCAATCCTGGGAGGTCACGGATCAGTTGAGTTGATTAGCAGATCTAAATTTACGGCTGCTGTGTAGGCGCTCCAGTGCACTCCATTTCCAGGGCAGTTTTTCACGCGAATTATGTGTTTGTGTGTGTGTGTGTGTGAAATCCAGGACATTTCAACTTTTCGTGGCCATAAGAATGACAAGGTTCTGTGTGACACAACAGATCTACCAGAGACTGAGAGTATTGTATAGAGCGAACTCACCACTGCCAAAATGGCGAAACTAGGTAGCGGCGGTAACAAGAATTTTGAAAGTAAAAAAAAAACTATTTAGAACCGTTTGTAAGCTCTTATAGATCTAGTCCCCGTGGAAACGTAGAACGAGTATAATGGAATACGGGGGAGAGGTGGGGATACAATTTTTATTTAATTTTGCCCTGGCAATGGCCTTTTTCGGCCTGCTCTTCACGACTTTCAACTGCCAAGGTATCTTTAACGTGCTCACGGGCCTTCCGAGTTTTTCGTCCTTATCCGAGAAGACTAGGTGCTCGATCCTACCTACCATAGGATCAGGGACAGGAATTTACCCCTCCGCCCCCCCACCCCCCACCACCCCCCAAAAAAAATCCAACATCCCTGTACCGACCGGGGATCGAACCCGGTATCTTCGGCAGGAATGGTGAGCACTTTGCCTCTTGACCAGCGTGCCCCCGTGTCTTGAACTCTTTCCCAGCGAAGCGATCGTAGGTGAGTCATAGACAACTGGATAGCAGATCGTTAATAGATTTACTGTATGTATTTAGGTTCTGTCTGTGTTGGTCCCATATCTCTTCCCCCACCCCCCCTCCCCCCCCCCTTTTTTTTTTCGGAGGCACTACATTGTTCACTGTTGAGATAACTTTTTTAAATGTAAAATAGCATGGCTTTACAATGTCTGCATTGAGATAGTTATTACTTGCACGTATGTCCCCCAAGTTTTTTTGCGCTAGGGGTGCGTATTTTAAAGCCCTTTGTGACTCCGGAGCTAGAGAGCTCCACCCCGAAATACTCCTTACAACAGCCTTAATTAATTATTCTTTCAGGTTTTCTGTTTTTGTTTTTTCTCCTGTTTTGTTGTTGAAAGGATAAGGACAGGGTTGGGGATTCGATAAGATTTAGCGTTGAGGACAGGGAGGGAGTTAGGGATAGATACGTATACGTATGTGCCCTTAGCGCAAAACGCGTTGGGACCCTACATACGAGTAACAAGAAACCACCTGCATTGATACTACTGCGAAATCGAATTGCCATTTTCACACGAACACGCCAGGATGAGGCAGCATTATTGCAGCACACCTCTCAAACATCACTATTATCTACCTGATTATCATCGTGAAACATTAGTGCTAAATGAAGGTAGCCCCAGCTGCTTGAGTGCTACATCAATTTTTTTTTTAATCGTTACCAACATTTTCCTTGTGTTAATCATTGTTGTTTTCATTGTGAATCTTCAGAGCGAGACAGATTGTCTGTGTGAGTGTGTGCTGTACTTTACAATTGCAGAAGGTTAAAGTGCGTCAAAACCTCTCTCTCTCTCTCTCTCTCTCTCCCTTTCTCTCCCCTCCTTTTCTCTTTCTGCGCCTCTTTCTACCCCCCCCCCCCCAAATCTCCCCCTCTTTCTGTCTCTCTCTCCTCTCTCATGTTATTGTTACTCATTTTCCCCATCACATTTTATCAGGGAAGGGAGGTACACATTGATACTGTACAGGATTCGAACCTAAGACCACTCGCACTTGGGTCAAACGCAGTTGCAGTTACCACTGGGCCTCTGCACCTCTCTCTCTCTCTCCCTTTCTCTCTCTCTATTTATCTCACTCTCATCCCCACACACATGACATACAACGGATACCAACTAATCTACAATTACATGTATAATTTATAATATCCTCATTGTCAACGTCACCAGTAATCACCTTCTCCACCGTAATAATTGTAAACTCTTTATACACATGTAGTTCGCCGTCCAACGTTACTGTCGGCATGAAGAGGGTAAAGTAGTTCATGTCACTAAAACTATGACTTTACGGCTCGTGTCCCCAAAACTTACCCTGACCCGGAAACTCAGCTGGCCACAATGTAGCCTATTCATCAACTAAGTTATACATACACACATACACACATAAATATATATATATACATGGATATAATATATATATATATATATGTACATGATTCTTTTCCTATCATTTTTTTTTTTAAACGAAGAGAGCAACAATTGATAGTCTCCATCATAACAAACCTACATGACAATGTAACACCTTTACGGCCCGTATCCCAAAGGTTATGCTGCGCTGCGAATTGACTCCCGACAAACTGAACATCCCACACGCCCCCCCCCCTCCCTCCCCGACGTTTTCTGATTAGTACCAAGTTCTACATCACCACTACACTCAGTCATATCATACACATCTGTGGCGCTAAATTCCATGATGCACATTATGTATCATCATTTTTATCACTGTCAGTGTAGTCATCAGCATTATGCGTTACCTTCATTACCATAAGCATAATTATAACAATTAACATACATATAGGCGCTTCAAAGTGTCTCCGTGTTGGGTCCGGCCTACATTTAATATCAAAGCAGAGGATGACGGAGTCATCCATATAATTAATGAATAAAGTACGTGCAAGGGGGGTGGGGGGGGGGTGCTCCCAGTGAATGCTGGAGAGGGAGATTTCTGGGCAGCGTACGTGCACACAGTAACGATACTGAGTGTGAACATTTTCGTTTTGGGAGTAAATGTCCTTTCGTTCAACAGATTCAGAGTTATTTAGAGTGTAAAAATCAACTGTTAGAAAGTGCCCAGACATCCATTGGGGACGGGATGGGGGTGAGGCCAAGAGTATGCAAAATATGAAATACGGTATGATCGGGAGAGGGGTGTAAAAAAAGCCCAAATCGAGCGTACAAGACATACATGTATGTATACTGTATGAAAATAGGAAGGAGACGAGAAGTGGAGAGAGAAGAAGAAAAAAAAAGGCGGGGGGGGGGGGGGGAGGAGAGGAGGAATTGCAAACACGTCACCTCCCAGGGATCCCAAAAACCTGCTCTTGTCCGCAGCAACCGCTCCACTCCGCTTTCTGTTGGGTTTTTTTGGAAAATGACGTGCGAAATGTAAAACACTCTTTGCCTCTATAGCAGCGAGGGGCGGAGTGGAAACGAACGGACACTGTGGACAACTATACAGAGGCATAAAGTGTTTTATTTTTTCATACGTCATTTTCAGCACAAAAAAAAAAAAGTGTGGGGGGGGGGGGGGAGCGGCTGCTGTGGACAAGAGCAGTAAGTTAGTTCCGGGTTTCACATGACGCCAGTCGTCTCCCCGTGTCTCGTCTACCATCGCAGGTCTCTGCAGACACATCATTTTTGTTCTTGTCCTTCAGTACAAACAGCGAGGCCTACTGCTACTGCTAAGGCAGTCCACTGCCCCACAAGCCCACACCTGTGGCCTAGACCTCGAAAAATGATGACGACCGCAATATCATATTTAAAGAACGTCGACCCGCGCCTACTCGTTGACACCTATTGTGAAGAATTTATTTTCGTCTCTTTTTGTTGTTGTTTTTTGTTTTGCTATTTCTGTCAGCTCTTTATTTATTTTTGGGGCGAGAGTCGACTCCATCCAGGAGCAGTGGCGGATTTACTATGAAACTAATGAAGCTTAGGCTTCAGAGCCCTTAATCAATCCCCGAGCGGCCCTGAAGAAACTTTTTTTAATGAGTAAATTTTGGATGTTGCCCTATCGTTGCTGGTTGCAAAGGGGCTCTGGCTCCATGTAAGTAACAGTTCAGGCTTCAGGATCGCAAAAATGTAGGTCCGCCACTGTCCGGGAGTAGGTGAGGGTGCTGACATAATGGAATTTCCGGACCTGTCACTAACAATTATGGCCCTTTCTGACACAAACAGCTGCCGCGGCTCATGTTTTTTTGTTGTTGTTTTTTTCGTTTACAGATGTAACTGGTTGATTGTGGCCTTGATCTCTGAATCAGAGTCAGCGTTAATGATTTTGGCCAACTCACTCTGACTTGGTGTACATGGGATCAGTGACTCTCAGTGGGGTGGAGTGGTGGTGTCTTTTATGGGAATTTTAGAGTTCCGTCAATGCAATGCAGGGCCATGATTGCATTATTAATGTAATAAATACACGTCTGTGGCAACACTGTAACTACGAATACCTTAGATTAATGAAGATGTTCTTCTATTGGACTCACCCCTCCCCCCGTCCAAGTACATCGAGTGGTATTTGCCTGATTGTTGTATGCGACATTTTGCAGATTTTGAGGGTTTGTTATGAAATGGTTCTCTCACTCCTAATTCCTAAGTGCCATTCCAATCGGTTAAGATCCTTTCGTCCATCCATCCACCCATCCATCCATCCATCCATCTATCTGTCTATCTGCCAACTTCAAAGTGGGTAATGATGTTACATGTGTTCAATATGCGCGACTGGACTGAGATGTACGTGTACGGAACATCTCTCCCTGGAGGGAAAGCTCGTGAACACAACATGTTTGTGAAAAAGACTTGGCCGTCATCTCAGTCATTTAGCATGCTCGTTCGATCGCGCTGAATTGGCAAAAACAAACAAACGAACAAAAAAGGTAGGACATTTTGTTATTGTTTTCATGTCCTTTGAGCAAAACAAATAAAATAACACATGCGTACAACCACAAACAGCCAGCAACTTCAGTCTGGATCTCAAAAGTTATACTTATAGACATCCACATAGCATTGTTACATATTGTCGGTTGTATCCTTTTATCAATATCATCATCATCATCATCATCATCATCATAATATTATAAAGGAAGTAAGGTCTGCAATGTAAATTCTACGAAATATTATATTTATTATTATGCATGCATAGAAAGACGTAAAGTTGTACGTGGGCTTATTTTAAATGGTCTTGAAGTTCGCTGTATTTTGAATACTTTTGTTGATTTTGAGCCACACTGAGTAGTTGAACAGAAGAAAGTCTTCTGACATTTTGAGCCGGAAAAATCATTGAAAAATCATTGCGTCCTTAATTACATTAATAAAGGATACAGTGATTTTTCTAGGAACGACTTTGTTCCAGAAAAACAAATTGACCAGATTCTGAGACACAACAACCTAGTTACGTACAACGTTAGTGAGCGCTAATGCCCGGTCAAACTGTTTATCTTACAGGGATGTCACATTGATTGCACGACACAATACATCTACGTGTAATCTAGAACAGAAAAACTGCCTGACATAAGCTTATACAGTATCATTTTGTTGCTTCTGAAAAATGCGATAATGTTATTACAGAACGCCGGGTATTAGTGTCAAGGATTATTTCAAAACAACTTACATAATTACATATTACATAATGATTTCTGGAAATGCCAAATCGCAAATGTGAGCGTCGTCCACAACATGTGAATCTGGAATTGGAAAGGCAGACGAATTCAGCTGGTCAGTGACACAAAATTAATAGGGATACATGAAATACATGTATATCTCATTATCTGATAGGGCAGTTGTCAGGGGCGTGAAGTGTGCCTAATTCTACATTATAAACCATTGCTGAACAGCGAACATAACTGAGTATGATTGTGTTTTCTATTGACTTCGTGTATTCAGACCACGTACCCCCTAACAACAGTGATCTGATATATAGATATGTGCTGATAAAAGATCACAAATGAAACCTTATACACGTATGATATTGCAGCGCGTTTCCTACCTCTTAAGTCAGGGTCCACCCATAAAATATGTACGCTTGGTTGGGGGGGGGGGGGTGGGGGTACCCCCATCGTAACAAAAGCGGACACGGGCCGAGCAGGGTGCGTGATTTTTTTCCGTACGAGCTTTTGCGAATTCAGGAGCGGTGCAGCAACAGACCCCAAAACACAGGACAGCTCCAACACATCCCAGGGATTTTTGGTGACGCTCAGAGTCCTATCAGGCACCGTCCAGAGATTGCAGCACCCATGGCAGTGCTCGATAGGACGAGAAATCCCTTAGCCGATGACCTGTGTTTGGGGGTGTGTTTTAGGTCTCTAGTTTAGGAGGTTCGCTGCTCTTGACATTTACACCTAACTTTTCTTGTTCCTATTTCTGTTTATTTTTGTGGTAAGGATTAGTGTTTTTTTTTTTTTTTTTTTTTTTAGAATTTTGCCCTGGCAGCGGCCTTGTTCGGCCTACTCTTCTCGACTTTCAACTGCCAAGGTACATGTATCTTTAACGTGTGCAACGCGTACACGGGCCCTCCAAATTTTTCATTCTCATCCGAGAAGGCTGGGCCACAGGATCAGGAATCCTCCCCCCCCCCTCCCCGAAAAAAATACCAACATGCCTGCATCGACCGGGGATCGAACCCGGTACCTTCGGCATGAGAGATGAGCACGTTGCCTTTGATCACCGTGACCCCGTTCTGGATCACATTCAGTGATGGGGGTGAGAGCACAGTTCAGTCGAGTTGCAAACCACAACAAGCAGTTCATTTGTGTGAGTGGCATACATTTATCGATACACCCCGTATAAGATGACCTCACCAATACAAAAGAAAAAGCCTAGTTTTTGTCAATAAACTAAAATGCGAACTTGCTTGAACAGATCATGAATCTTACCAAACTGACATTGTGTTCACTGAATAGGCTACTAGTCACTACCGGGTACCGCCCATCATTATCCCGCAAATTACACGTACGGTCAAATTCTTGATCAAGGGCCATTCCTTTCGCTAGCCGATGTCTGAGCTAAACACGTCATTGAGTGGTCTGTTGTCATGGCAACGAGGCCTGAAAAATCGATAAGACTGCAGCCGGGGTGCCTTCTGCGCGCAGTGGACACTGAACTGGTGGCCGGAAATGGCATTTAGCGGGTGATGGTGGTGTGAGGAACGAGCCGATGCTAAATCAAATTAACCGAAACACGAAAATCTTTCTCGGATTTTGTGTGCGTGTTTGCGTGTGTATGTGTGAGTGTGAGCGGGTGACAACAGGCGTGTCGTGTGTGTAGAAATACCAGTACTGTTAAAAGGGGGGAGGGTGAATGGAGGGAACATGGAAGGAAGAATAGTAGTATTAGTAAAGTGAGGAGGGGATTCGGAAGGAAGGATAGTACATGTCGTAGTGGTAGCAGCTGTCACTCCAGCTAAACTATTTGTGTCCCCCCACCCCCCCCCCCTTTCCTTCCATACAACTTGCAAGACACTTTCTTTTTTTTCACAATGCCATAGACGTAGGCTGAACTCCATTTTTTCAGGATGATCTCCACATGAATACACCGACCTCCTCCCCTGCCTTAAGTCTGTGAGTGAGTGAAATTAATGTGGGACACATTCTGTAAAACAAATGAAATAAGATTTTGCGTTTTTTTATATATATTTTTTTTTCACTTGACGTCACAGAAACTTGTGCCCAGGCTACGAAATTTTGAATGTTAATATTTCGAACATCTTTCATCGGAAGTTCCAAGGCCGTTAACGTTTCGTTCTCCCAGGAGTTTCAATTTTTCTTTTTTGGGTTACAGCTAATCTTTCCAAGTGCGCAAGCTCAGCCGCTGTGCCAAAAAAAAAAAAACAATCTTCGCAAGTGTACGATTTGCGGCGGAGGTTATGGGGGTGGGGTGTGGAGGGATACCATGCATTTGAGTTTTCGTTTAGGAGAAAGCACTTCGACACAACCACGACGATTTAACTCTTTATGTGCCAATCATCGATATATATTTATAATAATATATCGGTTCTTCCACTGGTCACGTTTGCGCCAATCACCGATGTATCGTTCATGCACAAGAATGCTAGGCTATTTTGTCTCGGGAAGAAAGAAAATCGACTTCCTAATCCTATTCCTAAATGTTGCTGTGGTTAGTCTTCATTCGTCTCCCCCCACTATTTGCTTCCTGTATCGGCAAACGTGGAAAAATTAATGGCACACAAAGAGTTAAACAGAATACATGTACATGACGCAACACAGAACGTCAGGACAGAAGGAGACCCTACCTGAAGCACCCACCAACCACCCACAGCCAACATCACAATTGAGGGAGTTAGAATTTGAAGGGATCTATGAGACTGTTCATATATTATGTCATCAAAAATTGACTAATTTTGACCCCCCCCCCCCCTTATCATCACATGTCATCAAATGGCTATCCCCTCCCCTCCCCCTGCTTGATGGCGTAATCAAAACTTGACAAATAAGGACTAAAAATACCTGTATAGTGCTGTTTGCTATTTATTTTAATTCAAACGAACAGATTATAAATAAAATCAAATCAATAAGAGCTTTTATATAGCGCTTAATATCCACTAATGCTATAAGCGCTTTACAAGGGCATTGAGTAGTAATAGTAGTCATTCAAGGTTGATTAATTAATTAATTATTTTATTGGCAGGTATTATAATAAAAATGTGAATTTGATCTATATATTTGTTCTTCTTTTTCAGTTTTACCAAACCACATTGATGACATCATCTTTGGACTCAACACCCCCCCCCCTCCCCATGTCATCACTCAAGAGACACCCCCCACCCTTATGTGATGACATAATATGTGAACGGTCCTTATGTGCCATTTGATTGCTTATGAAGAAAACAACAAAAAAACACCTATAAACGTTTGCACGACTGACTATGACATAATCAGCTCTTCGGGTAATCATTAGAATATTAAATTCGATTGTTTCGTACTGAAATAATCGTTTATGCTTTTTTCTCAAAAGCAGGGAAACGTCAATTAGAATTAGATCCCTTTTACATAGCGACGACATGTCTGCTCCAGTTGTAACTGGGCTACAATGGCACGACGGCAAATTTTCCAAATGGGATTTAAAAAGATACAAAATGTAGCTCGAATCCCCTCAAGCTTGGGTGGCGCCAGTAAAACAAGCCAAAGAAAAAATCATTTTCATAAAGAATTTACAATGTTCACACATGCCAAAAGTTTACACTGCTTTTAACTTTTATTTATTCAGCATGGAATTTTCATAATTAAATTTCTTTATCAGTAACCGATTTTTTTTCTTGGAATCAAGCCAGGTGATTACTTTTTACACTACGTTATTTTTATATACTTTACATGTATTATCAAATTTTATTGAATATCAAGTTATTGTAACGTGAATCTACCCTTGTGTTAACTTAACAAGACGTCGCGTTAGGTGAAATATATGGTGAGTGTCACGAGTGGAGTGAGTGCAATTAAGGGGATTGCTACAGAGCGGGTGTAGAATAAGAAGAGCTCACGACAGACGGATAGGAAAAGACGTGAAAGGGGAAGAGTAAAAATAACTCATGCAGACAAGTGGGAAAAGCGTGCGTTTATGAGTGGTGTGGAAGTCTGAATGAGGCGAAAGCGCTGGATTACTATCACTGCAAGTTAGAAGGTCCTATGGAGCGGACCTGTGAATAAGAGCCCATCGGGCGGACATAAGGGAAGCAGTCGAGAAGACAAGTGAGACAGTCTTTCCAGTAATGACTGGTACGTAGAATGTTGATTGATTATTATGATTGATGTATTATATTATATTCGTCTATTACCATGATGTAAATAAGTATATGTGAGGAATGTGGAAGTCCTTGATATTGAATATAGCAATGTGCGCCATGAGCGATAGATGAAAGTGAGTTCATGGATTTGTAGCGCGAGTGAGTAGTGTGTACTCCGATGGAGGTGTGTTACCGTAAGATGTGTGGTGAGTGGAAGGTGAACTAGTGTGTGTACGCTTCATGGATTGTAAGGAGAGGTGGAGTGAATAGAAATGGTAGGGTATTATACCAATGTAATGTTATTCTTGTAGGTGTCGGGGACGGGCCGCAGAGCCACCTCGATGAGCACAGGGGATAGGCCAGCATAGGGCCGGAGGCCACACATAGGCCAGAAGTGAGGCTGTCAGTGCAGGACAGTAGAGGCACATAAAGTCGTGGCAGTCAGGCCACGGACAGGGACGTAGATATGAGAGTGAATGAGATACTATATTGTTGCCATGTTGATAGGCTAGTGAACTGATATTATGTTGTTGCCATGTTGATGGCTATGGAAATAATAATGTGTTATTGCCCTGCTGAGGTGCGAGGGGAATGCTAAGGTGTATGACAAGAGGAAGGGGATATTGAGAGACTGCGGTGCCAGTAAATTACTAATGTGTTGTTAAGACCCTGAGGGGAGAGGCTCAGGCCGAAGTGCCTTTAGGAGTAACTACCGGATTGTGGATCCGAGGGAGAGTGTGTGTGAGAATAAGGCCGTTGTACGGCAGTTGATTTCAATAATATAATGTATGTAATTGCGCTAGTATATGTATAATTATGTTTAATAAATGTGTGAGTCTGATGGATTGTTCTGTTAAGTGTTAAACTTGTTTGTTCGTGATTGTTGTCCTGTCATACTTATTACATCTCCCAGTCTGGGATTTGTGACACTGGGGGCTCGTCCTGTTTACCTGTGGTCATTTTGACATTGTGTAGTCGTTATATCTAGTTGTTTTTCTGTTGTGCTAGGAATTCGTGCTGTTGTCTTTGTTCGTGGGATGAATGGAAATTTCATGATGGTATGATTTAGGTATGTTTATGAATAATAATATGTATTGATGCGTGTATTTTGATGAATATGTATTAATGTGTACTTAAATTTCTGCAGAGTGTGCGTGCCAGCCTGTAGAGGTCAAGCAGCCAGAGCTCCGAGGAAAGGGAGAAATTGAAATCTAGGGTGAAAGTTAAGTGAAAATTTTGTGCCCTGGATTGAGGGCTGTCTTTTCTTCTGTCTTTTCCTGCTGTTTTTCTGTTTTCGTTGTAATTGATTATACGGGCGGTGGCGCGGGTTTGCTGTGGTGAGCGTAGTTTGTCCTCTTCGGGAGGTGGGCTAAATTTGGAACTTCGTTCATCACAGTGAACAGTTCTGTAGGGACCTGTATTTTTGTTTAGTTGTAGCGTCGATATCTTCTCTGTTCTGCAGGAAGACGTATTCTCTTGTCCCTCTTTCTTCCCTATCTGTAGATACGTTCTTTTTTTTCAGACTCTGTTCTTGTTTGTACCGTGTAGTGTAATCGGCGTAGTTAGGTTGCATTTTTTTCCATTATATTTTCTTTTGTAGAAGCTTTGTCTTAGTCTGGTTCGTTGTCCTTGACGTACTTGTGGTCCTTCTACTATATTCCTTCATTCTTGTCGTTTCTATTTTTTTTTATAATTAATAGTGCTATACATTTTATAAATATAGAATTAGTTAGGAAGTACGTAAATTTCTGAATTGTATTTGAGACAACTGGGTGTTGTTATATCTGGTGTGATCTCAGGTCTCTGGTCGTATCGTTAGTGATCATACCGACAGGTTGGTCGTCTTATAATAGATACCATAACCATAAATCTGTGAAATGGCGGAACTCCAACAACTAATGAAGTTGGGTAAGGAACTTGGCCTGGAGGGAGAGGAGCTGCGCGGCTGGATTAAAGACCAGCAGGCGGAATTGCGCGACGAGCGTGCTAAGGATAGAGAGAAGGAAAAAGAGGCTCAGGAGAGGGAGTTAAAGTTAAAGGAGATAGAGGCGCAAGTAAAGATTGCGGAATTAGAAAGCAAAAAGTATACGCCAACGGAAACAGTTGAGCGGCAGGTACACAATAAAGGTGGCGTTAGGATTAAGCTCCCTACGTTCGACGACCGGAAGGACGACATAGACGCCTTCCTTTACAGGTTCGAACTGAACGCACAATTGCAATGGGGGGAAAATAAGGAATTATGGGCCACGTACCTGGCGTCTCTATTGCAGGGGCGAGCGTTAACCTACTTTAAAGAGCTACAGCGCGAAGACGTGCAAGATTACGATAAGCTGAAGGCTTTGCTGCTTCGCCGATTTGCGCGTACCGAGGAATATTTCCGGGAGCAGTTTAGGCGAGCACGTGCAGATACCAGGGAGGACTTTGCTGCCTTCGTCGCGAGACTAACGGAGTATTTCGCGAACTGGGTAGACCTGGCGCATGTGGGCGCGGATTTTGCTAAACTGAAAGACTTAATGATCCGTGACCAGCTGTACGCGTCGTGCCACAAAGATCTGGTGGCTTTCCTGAAAGAGAACGAACCCGCGACGGTGCAGGAGGCGTCTAAGTTGGCGGAGGCATACCGTACGGCGCATCCGTCCAAACCAGTCGCCAGGGCATACGTCCAAGATGCTGGGTACGTCGCCGTTGTCGAGGGGTCGCCGGCAGGACTGGGGGACAGGTCGCGTCAGCGTGGTGCCTATAGCGGGCAAGCCCAGGGGCAGCGTAGGGGCTATCACCAATCACCGGCATATGGACCCGGTAAGTTTGACCGAGCAGGAGGGCTAGGTCGCGGTAATGGCCGGGGGCGAGTTGTGACCTTTGCCGATGACCGACGGCATAGGGACTCTAGTTCCGGTCGCGAGGGGTCACGGGGACCCAGGCCTATGGCAGCACAGGGAGCGGAGTGTTGGACTTGCGGACGCGTGGGTCACTTTTCACGCGAGTGTAGGGCCGCGAAGTGTTGGAACTGCGGAAGAGCAGATCACATCAGCGTGAACTGCCCTGCAGGTAGGATAGCGGCGAACGTGGACAGTAGCTCCAGTCCATGTTCCCCAAATAAATTTCACCATGCGGCTGCGTGTGTTACATCGGACAACGGAGGCGGACAGTATTCTAAGTGTCCCAGTTGTGAGAAGTTATTATCTTCCGGTGTTTTACCTTGTGGGAGAAAGATCCCCGTTATAAATTCATGTCATACAGGAGGTGGTCTTAGGGTTTATCCGGGGTTTGTTGGGGACGAACCGGTCTCGGTTTTACGAGATACGGGATCTACCGTTGTGGGAGTGCATAGGGACTGCATTCGGGATTCACAGCTTACAGGTGAGACTGTCCCGTGCATCCAATTTTCGGGGGCCATTGAGAAATTACCCATGGCAAGAATAATGATAGATACACCTTTCCTTAGCGGGGAAGTCGAAGCAGTCGTTGGTTGTTTTCCAGGCGCCCAGCTCATCATTGGGAATGTATCACGGGTAGTTTCCCCTTCCGATGAGAACGTGCAAGCATGGTCGCAATCAAAAGGTATTGACTTTTGCGCCGCGGTCGAAACACGTCGACGGGTAGCTGATAAAGATAAGATTAGACCTTTGGCTACGCCAGCGGTCAACCTAGATATCACGCCGGAGCGCTTGGCGAGATTACAAAGGGAGGACCCATCATTAAACCCATGTTTTGGGGAAGCGCGAACCGAGAAAACGAGGAGATATAAGAACGGGTCGTCCTCCTTTATTGTTCAGGCGGGCATTCTGTTCCGTAAGTGTGTAACGGTGTCCTCCATTTTAAAGCAGGTCGTTGTGCCAGCGTTGCTGATCGCAACAGTATTGCATTTGGCACATGATGTCCCATTAGCGGGTCATATGGGGATAGCTAGAACCAAAGAAAGGGTTCTTAAAAATTTTTACTGGCCATCGATCCACAGAGATGTGCAGGTCTATTGTAAGACGTGCAGTGCGTGCCAAAAGACGACGCATAAGGGTCGTACACCCCAGGCTCCTCTTCAGAAGATCCCCACGGTCTCGGAACCGTTTAAAAAGGTCTCGATAGACCTTGTTGGCCCCATTCACCCAGCGACCGATAGGGGGAATCGATTTTTCTTAACGGTCATATGTAATGCTACGAGATGGCCAGAGGCGGTCCCTCTGCGGACCATAACGTCGGAGGCAGTCGCGGAAGCGTTGTTCGCAATTTTCGCTAGGGTAGGAATACCAGAGCAAATTCTGTCTGATAGGGGCGCGCAATTTACGTCGCAGATGATGAAGGAATTGTTCCGCTTATTCAGTATACAACCCATCACTACCACCCCTTATCATCCGCAGGCTAATGGCATGTGCGAGAGATTGAACTCGACGTTGAAGTCGATGCTGCGTAAGGTAGCTGCTGATCGCCCTAAAGATTGGGATAGATATATCCCTGCAGTGTTATTCGCGTACAGAGAGGTACGGCAGGAGTCAACGGGATTCTCGCCGTTCGAAATGATGTACGGTCGTAGTCCTAGGGGCCCAACTGATGTTCTTCGGGACATGATGACGTCGCCATCATCGGGAGACGATGAGCAGATTTCGGTGTTTCAGTACCTTGTTGATTTAAGAGAAAGACTATCTTCAGCGCGCACTATAGCAGAAGAAGCTTCTGGTATCGCTTCGAAAAGAGCAAAAGACTATAAAGATAGAGGTTCCAAACTGAGAATTTTTAAGCCAGGAGACAAGGTCCTATTGTTGTTGCCTACGGACCATAATAAGTTATTGATGACATGGAAAGGTCCTTATGTTATTGAGCGAGTTGTTTCAAAGGTAGATTACGCTATCCACATTGATGGAGCGAGTAAGGTCTTCCATGTTAACATGCTACAGAGATTTTATGAGAGACCACAGTATCTGTGTGCACAGACAAGACCAGAGGAGACTGTCTTCTCTATTGCTTGTACGGGGGTCGTAGACCAGTTGGACTGTGACGTAAGCGACACCGAGGCGCAGGAAGAGTTACAAATTCAATTGCCGGAGTTAACTGCGACACAAGGTTACAGGGACGTAAAAAATTAACCCTGACCTTACGAGTTCAAGGAGTAGGGAACTTGAGACCCTGTTGGCGTCATTTCCGAATGTTGTTACGGATTTGCCGGGTCGCACTACGGTGATCCAGCACCAAATAAAGTTGACTTCGGATAAGCCAGTATTTCTTAGACCGTATCCGTTGCCTTTTTCTTCGAGAGATAGAGTCATAAAGGAAGTTGAGTCAATGTTGAAGTTAGATGTGATAGAACCATCAACATCGCCGTATTCATCACCCATCGTCCTCGTGAAAAAACTTGATGGATCGGTGCGGTTCTGTATTGATTTTCGAAGATTGAACACTATTACGGTAGGTGATAGGGAGCCTATTCCGTTTCAGGAGGAATTAATAGCTTCATTGGCCGGGTCCACGTGGTTTTCCAAGATAGATTTGACGAAAGGGTATTGGGAAATCCCGCTTACTGAGGAGTCTAAACAATACACGGCGTTCCAAACGCCCATTGGATTATTCCAATTTAAGGTCATGCCATTTGGGTTGGTAAACGCGCCAGCGACGTTTGCACGATTAATGAGACTAGTGTTGAAGGACATACCTAATGTCGTGTCATTCTTTGATGATATAGCATGCCATACGTCGACATGGTCTGATCATATTCAGACACTAACAGTAATTTTTCAACGATTACGTCATTTTGGGTTAACTGCTAAACCCGCAAAGATGGATTTGGCATGTCCAGAGATAATATTCTTAGGACATATTGTGGGTAGAGGTGTTCAGAGACCTGAAGAAACAAAAATTGACAAGTTAGTAGGGTTGCAAATCCCTAAAACAAAGAAACAAGTCAGAAGCTTAGTGGGAATTTTAAATTATTACAGAAAGTTCATTCCAAATTTTTCCTCCTTATCATCTTCTCTTACTGACCTTACTAAGAAGGGACAACCCGATAAGGTCCAGTGGACGTCTGAATGTCAGACATCATTTGATAATTTGGTGACAGCATTATCATCGTCACCCATTCTGATATTACCCGATTTTCGATCTAATTTTATCCTCAGAACGGATGCGTCGGACTCTGGTGTCGGCGCTTGTCTTCTACAGGAGAAGAACGAATGTCTCCATCCTGTATGTTATGTCAGTAGGAAGTTATTGCAGAGAGAAAGAAAGTATTCTGTGATAGAGCGTGAGTGTCTTGCCATTGTCTGGTCCGTCCAGAAACTAGGACGTTATCTCATGGGACGAGAATTTTGTATCCAGACAGACCACAAGCCACTGACATTTTTGTCGAAGAATCGTTCGTCCAGCCCACGCTTGTCTAGATGGGCATTGGCTTTGCAGCCGTATACCTTCGTTATTCAACCAATTCCAGGAACCAGCAATCATATCGCCGACTACCTTAGTCGAGCCTAGGGGAAGAATTCAGGAGCTTATACATCAGAGGACAGGAACATTGACAGGATCTGTGTGAATGAGTCGACTTTAAAATATTGACATTATAAATATGATATGAAGAATGGTTGATAGGTTGAGTGGTTTTTGGATTCTGTATGAAGTATTGTGATTAGTTAGCTATTTATGATGTGACACATATATGCATATTGCAGGGCATATTGATCATATATTTTTCCCTGATTTCGGTATTTTATATACTAGGGGAACTGCTAGGTCAGTTTTTTTAGTGTAGGTATTGCACTCGCTCGCTCGTTGACAGTCATCTTGATGCGATTTGAAATTAATTGCATTAATTTTTTTGGGGTGGGGGATGATGTCACGAGTGGAGTGAGTGCAATTAAGGGGATTGCTACAGAGCGGGTGTAGAATAAGAAGAGCTCACGACAGACGGATAGGAAAAGACGTGAAAGGGGAAGAGTAAAAATAACTCATGCAGACAAGTGGGAAAAGCGTGCGTTTATGAGTGGTGTGGAAGTCTGAATGAGGCGAAAGCGCTGGATTACTATCACTGCAAGTTAGAAGGTCCTATGGAGCGGACCTGTGAATAAGAGCCCATCGGGCGGACATAAGGGAAGCAGTCGAGAAGACTAGTGAGACAGTCTTTCCAGTAATGACTGGTACGTAGAATGTTGATTGATTATTATGATTGATGTATTATATTATATTCGTCTATTACCATGATGTAAATAAGTATATGTGAGGAATGTGGAAGTCCTTGATATTGAATATAGCAATGTGCGCCATGAGCGATAGATGAAAGTGAGTTCATGGATTTGTAGCGCGAGTGAGTAGTGTGTACTCCGATGGAGGTGTGTTACCGTAAGATGTGTGGTGAGTGGAAGGTGAACTAGTGTGTGTACGCTTCATGGATTGTAAGGAGAGGTGGAGTGAATAGAAATGGTAGGGTATTATACCAATGTAATGTTATTCTTGTAGGTGTCGGGGACGGGCCGCAGAGCCACCTCGATGAGCACAGGGGATAGGCCAGCATAGGGCCGGAGGCCACACATAGGCCAGAAGTGAGGCTGTCAGTGCAGGACAGTAGAGGCACATATCATAAAGTCGTGGCAGTCAGGCCACGGACAGGGACGTAGATATGAGAGTGAATGAGATACTATATTGTTGCCATGTTGATAGGCTAGTGAACTGATATTATGTTGTTGCCATGTTGATGGCTATGGAAATAATAATGTGTTATTGCCCTGCTGAGGTGCGAGGGGAATGCTAAGGTGTATGACAAGAGGAAGGGGATATTGAGAGACTGCGGTGCCAGTAAATTACTAATGTGTTGTTAAGACCCTGAGGGGAGAGGCTCAGGCCGAAGTGCCTTTAGGAGTAACTACCGGATTGTGGATCCGAGGGAGAGTGTGTGTGAGAATAAGGCCGTTGTACGGCAGTTGATTTCAATAATATAATGTATGTAATTGCGCTAGTATATGTATAATTATGTTTAATAAATGTGTGAGTCTGATGGATTGTTCTGTTAAGTGTTAAACTTGTTTGTTCGTGATTGTTGTCCTGTCATACTTATTACATCTCCCAGTCTGGGATTTGTGACAGTGAGAGCGAGTACAAGAAGTAAAAAAACAGTACGCGTACTAATATTATTTTCGCACGCCACACGTTTTCTTTCATGCAGAAGTCCCTGTCTGTTATGTATTGTGTAGCTGGCATGTGGCGGAGAGATAAGGGGGTTGTGTTGAGGGCAGGCCAAGGCAGTTCCTGTTCTAACAATTTGATACCAGAACAAGCTGCACCTCTACCCCCCACCGCCTCCCCAATCTCTTCCGCTTTCCCAACAGCCAGACGTCCTGTGAACAGGCCATAACCGTGTCTATGGGTGGCGCAGAGCAGTTGGTATGAACCTACTCCGTCTTGTAGGCTACTAGTTGTAGACTTTTAGAGGCAAAAGATGTTTGAAGAGGGAGGGGAGCTGGTAGGAGAGCAAAGTACAAAAATATATCAAAAAGAGCAACAAAAAAAACCACACACACACACAAAGGCTTTTCTATTACATGTATTCTTATCAAAACCCCGTAATAGGACGTTATGTGACTAGTAAATTTAATACATGACATGATAAGGACTCAAAGAGTTTGAAAGGGGGGCCCATATGTATTACTACATGTATATATAATATACATGTATATACATATGTACATGTATATTTCCTACCTGGCCAAAGCAGGTTACCAGCTTTGCAGGGGTCTGTTTGTGAACCGAATGTTGTGACAGTATGTACGTCCCCAAAGTTTTTTTGCCTAGGGATACGTAACTTAAAGCCTTTTGTGAATCCTGAACTAGAGCCCCCCCCCCCCCCGTTTTTGGTTGAAAGGGTGAGGCATTCGATAAGATTTAGGGTTAAGGATAGGGACGGGGTTAGGGATAGGTAGGTTACGTATACGTACGCGCCCCTAGTGCAAAACGCTTGGGGTGCGTAGGCCTACATATATATTTATAACGACGGCTTGTGAACCAGAAGGACAGTGAATGTCTCACTTCCCCCCGATACAAAAAATTGCGCTACTGACTAATCAATGATGTTTTCCAATTTTAACACATTATCATAAAGCGATCGAAGAAAGATGATACCAGCACATTCAGGTTTCAGGGGTGTGTTTTATGTTACAGTGGGTGTCGGCGACAGGTTCGCAATGCCATGTCACACCGGCCACTCATCTGCAATAATTTACGTGATACATATTATATTTGAAGAAAAATTACATGTATTTATATAATATGCGTATCAGAAACTGATCAACATTGTTACCTAAAATAAATAGTGATCACATGAAGACATTTAATTATGACATTTCCTCCATCCAGTGACTGATCTGCTATCATTTAATGTAATGTAATAAAGGACGTGCGTGAATTTCTTTGAATTCCACTAATCCCCCCCCCCCCCCCCCCCAAAAAAAAACAAACAACAACAGCAAAAACAAAAAACGAGGAAAACAGCAACAACAACGAACAATCGTGCCCATCATGCTATGATTATATCAAATATTTCATCTATTATTGTCGCACGGGATACGTACGTGACCTCTATCAGCGCTCCTTGCTCATCAAAGATGTAGCGCATGCCACTACCATACCGATGGTTCATCACCTACTGATCTGACAGAAGCTTTTCCTGAACTTTTGACGCAACGCGTTATCTCCAACCGCAACGTATATAATTTACACAGTGTGTGTAAGTTACACCTGAACTCTAAAGACGAAAAAAACAACAACCAACAACTGCCAATTGCGGAAAATATAGAAATCGGAATACCGGCCTTGCAAATTATGGGAATCACGCCCGTTTTTAAAGAAAAATCAGAACGATTCCGATCAAATCGGAGTGAGTGGCACCTCTGCGATGTATGACTGCCTTGTTATACTTAAGCCCATACATGTTGGCCAAGATACCGGTACAAAGGGTGTATTCTATTAACACTTTCAAAATTATTGTGTACATGTCGGTAAAAATTACTAAAAACAAACAAACAAACAAATGATAGGTCTGGTGAGCCAGGACCCGAATGCTTGGGTGGATGTAAGCGAAATGTGGATGTGGAGGACAATGAGAGAATGTAAAATAGCCTGCACTGAGGCCATGCAAAACAATAGCACATTTCATATAAAAAGGCTGATTGAATGTAACGTTGTCAAGAACACCTTACACGTCAATAATATCCCGTTGGCCTCATTTCCAGTTTGTGACGAAGCGGATTCGTACTTTATACTAGCCCGCTTTTTTTTTTTCAATTTATATAGAGGCCCGTAATTCATTATTCAATAACCCTTTCGTGAAGCTATTCTCCGAACTAGAAGTGATGTATTTAGGTTATATGATAATAGTTTTAATACATGCATAGATGAATACATGTTATACAATTGCATTTGAATGAAACACTAAGCCTACGAGCTAACGCCTCTCAAGATGGCCGAACCTGAAAAGAAAGTCCTACTTAGTGGACAGCGAACCTACGCTCCTCCTGACCGGCTGAATATGTTTCAGATCACAAGATGCAGTAGCCTGCTAGAACCCAATATTGAAAAATATATCATCTGTACAACATAAATACTTTACAAATATAGCCCTCGCCAGGAAAAACAGTTCATTTGGACGGATTAACATCGCAAATGCGTGTAATAAAGTGCATCATGAATTTCCCTTCTCACAAAATGGCCTGTTACATGTTACAAAAAAAGAAAAAAACAACAACAAAACAAACCTAACACTGCAATGACATGAAAGCTCAACGTATACAGACAACGACTGTTTTCCACACATATAAAATAATTGTAAGCGTAGTTGAATAAACGAGCTATGAATGTCTGTACATAATTTATTATAAAGCATGCCATATTTCTGGACAAGGCCTCCCCTCGGACCTCACTCTCATTCCCAGACGAGAGAAGGTTAGCCTGTGCATTCATTCCTCTCCCTGCGACCCGACAAATAAAATTCAAGATGGCGACTCGTCATGAATAATGAACAAGAAACGCTTTCTTCCAGGTCAGATTGCGAACAAATTGCTGGAGTATCCAAATTGTTCGTTTGTTTTATAAAAGCATTCCATAGTCTCACGGTTTTGTAATCCATTGGTCAATTTGTCTTCGTACTGGGATGAAATACTCCATTGCAAGGTACAAAAATGTTGAATAGATTTATTTATATCCAATAGGTTGTCTACCATCACCTCTAAACAGAACGACCTAGCCAGCAGCCATTCGAGAACTTTTCACGTGATCCCAAACCCACGCAGCGCAGAAGGCAAAGTAATTTATGGGTGTTCTATTTCGCCCATTACCAGTTCGCCTCACGACCGTCAACCTTGCGCTATCTTCGTTTGAAGCAGACTATAGTTCCGAAAGTGGGACACGTTGTTTACATGCTGTAGTCGCAGCACAAGCACTAAGCAGAATGATAGGCCTACCAAGTGACGATAAGATTGAAATGAAACTGGGACAGATGTATGAATTCATAATCTCTGCACACCCTGTATACACATTATGAAAGGCTGCCGCTAGTTGCCGTGAAGCGCGCTATTGTATCACACGTTTTATTGACAATGCCTGGCACAGTTATTAAAAATGGACAAGTCATCGATACTTCGCTTCAGATAAACCAAATTACTGATGTGTATATCGTAGATGGACGTATCTCGAGCATTGGAAATCCACCGGAAGGTACTCGACAATGGAGTACGTACGATGCTTCGGGGTGCTTAGTAACTCCCGGCCTGGTGGACTGCCATGTTCATGCATACGAGCATGCCACGCCCCTGGGTGTGAACATAGATCAGACGTGTTTAGCCAAGGGAGTTACGACAGTAGTTGATGCAGGAAGTTCAGGTAAGATACACAGCCGACTACAGTGCAGAGTTGGCTTGGGCGGGCTCGAGTAACAGTAACAATGTCGATTTTGTATAGAATCTAAGGCTACATATTCGTGCCACGCAACAAAGTAACCTTGCTTGACTAGCGAGGAGGCGACCACGAAATCAGGTCACACTGAGATAATCGCCGAGCTTGAAAAAAAACAAACCGATCAAGGCCTGAGCTTCACGCACAGAACAAAAAAATAGTAGACTAATTCTACCATCTTTGACAGAAATAATAATGATGACATGACTATCTGTACGAATATTTAAAAAAAAAAAAAAAGAAGCAACCCTTCAGTGTTTTAGCAAACATTATTTTATCACCCTCTGTATTTCCTTACAAAAAAAAAAAAGAAAGATTAATGACAGTAAGTGAGGTAAGACTGGGCGTGTGCAGTGAAAATCTGACATGCTGTCATCGGCAAGAGCTCGCGATCTATGCAAGCCAAGCATTGCAAAGCTGGCCCGGACTGACACATGATTTGTAATAAGCCCTGGGCATTAACACTTTGCAGCATAAGAAAAAGAGAGAAGACAAGCATGCTGAGCACCCATTCCCAAGAGTTTCAATGTTTTTGTTTTTTTATATAACTATCCTGGATGTCATATAAATGCCATTTGTTCCTTGGCCCGACACTAAAAAATTGCCTAATTGCTGGTGGTTTTATCCTATCACAAAGTGTTAAACCATGCCAACCTGACCAAAAAATTTGACCGTGACCCACTGTTTAAACTTTTTACTGCCATTAAGCCAGTTAAATTCACTAACTTTTTAACACTTTGCTGCCACTACCAGATCCCAAGAAATCAGATTTACATTTGTACCTGGTATATTTATTCTTGTTTAGGGTTTCTTTGTCTGTTCAAGCTCCAAACACAAATTTGTGAAATTACCATCATGTAGGCTTACCTGTGAAAAAGCCTGGCATGAAGTATGATGAAACAAGAATTTTCATTTGGCAGTAGAATGGTTAATTACTGACATCCCAAGGTACAGGGACAAGATGTTGGCATTTTTGTTATTAAATGGTGTTACCAAGGCTACCTCTGTGTTACCCACTGGGCTTGGAAAGGAGGTTACATGTATTACAGTTCCGCTAAAGTTTGGGTGCTTAACCTATATCATAATAGCAGTTAATTTGGGATAAAATACATATCATTTGCAAGTGAGTCAGAAATTAATTGTTCATATCATGAGTGGTAAATGTTAATTAGCAGACATTCGGAGGGGATGGGCTAGACCAGGATTAGATTAATTTGAAGTAATTTAAATTAAAAGATAAGCTCAAAAGTGTTGGGGTTTGGTCAGATTTATAATGAATCAATAGTTGAAGTCGGGTAAAACAATGTGCAGCAATGTTTTTCAACCCGTTTTTTTTTTTGCAGCCACCTTACTGCGCTGGCAGCCATTTGCCACCTTATCTGTCATTGTTTTGTTGTTAACACTACTCTGGACTAATAACAAACCTGGGACCATAATGATGATTTTAAAAAATCTGAAAGAGTTCAGTATGTCCGACTACACAGTCAAGACAGCCCTGTCCCCAACCTTAGATCTTTCCCTATTCTTGTCCGTATTATACCTCACCTCAAAGCTAATCTTATCCATAACTCTACCCCTTATCTTTCAACCAGAGAACAAAACAAAAAAATCTGTAAAGAATAGTAGGACTTCAGTGGTTGGGATGTACAGAACTCATTAAAAAAAAAAAAAAATCAACACATGAAGAAAAGACAATTAATTAATAAAATTGGGCACATTCCCAACCCTTGAGAAACACTGATGGACAGCTGTCTAAACGAAAAGGTCAGATAGCAATTATAGCATTTTTAATTTTTGTTTGCCCACATTGCACTAAATGGCAGGATCGATGGATCTCTCCAAGTTTTTCTCCAAGGAGTTGGCACTCAACATCAGGTTCTGATGCTGAACTGATTTGAACTGATTAAGAAAGTGGTTTTCACGTCTGGGCAAAAGCGCCATTTTTACTGTATACATTCATGGCAACCAAGAGTGATCCTCAACTTGTCAAGGATTTTAAAATCATTGCTGGGAGTTGTCTTTCACGGACTACACTAGATTTTTCTTATCCCTATTAAGCCTGCACTCAGCAATGTTTGCAGTGCAGGAAATGAAGTGTAGTAAAGTGCTTCAGGCAAATAAATTCTGACAAGTAGAAAAAAACTGAATCATCTTTATAAATTATATTGAATAATACTGTTTATACATGAGATTCAAAGTCTTGTGGCAGGAGGGCCTTTGAAGAAAGGAGATTGTAAAGATAGTGGTTATAAAGAAAAATAAAAATGAAGATTACTTATTGTACATGCATGGATTATTTTTATGATAAGTTTGGTTAACTCTTTGTGTGCCAATCACTCATGAATTGGTTCTTTTGCTGGTCACATTTGTGCCAATCACCGATGTATCAGTTCACAAGAATGATAGGCTATTTTTTTCCTTTTATTCCTTTCGGGAAGAAAGACAGTCAACTTTCTATTCATAAATGTTGCTGTAGTTAGTCTTCGTTCATCTCCCCCCTAGATTCCTGTTTTGGCAAATGTGGAAAAAATCATGCACAGAGAGAGTTAAACATGATTGTGAAATACATATATATATCTCGGCATTTCTTAGAGAATTGAAGAACACCTTACTCAGTTACTGGGCTATGTCTGTGGTAAGCTCCAGGGTCGTCAATAATTTGTTTTTAAAAATTACTTCTCCTTTTTTAAAATCATGTTTTGATTTATGGTTTTATGGGGTTTATATGGCAACTTATGAAGCTAACAACCACGTTGTGTTGCCTGCGTACCCATGAAAAGTTGAAAACCAAAAATATAGGAAAAAGGTTTAAAAAAAAAAAAAAGAGTAACGTACAGACGTTGGGATACTAATAATACATGTAATGTAATACTATCTCATTCCTCGCGGTCGCTCCAAGGGATGAAAATCGTGGCAAATTTTTTGTGTGACCCGCCATTCAGCCGCAAGGGAGATTACTACTTGAATTCATTTTGGGGAACATTTTTACGATTCACTCCCATTATGTCGGAAGCCGACGGACAGGAACTACGACTCGTCATCATGGACAGTCACAGTTTCAATTATAATTATCTTATTTATGATTGCTCTGTCCCAATTTGAGCGAAATGTTTTGGGTTTGACCATTGTTTGTTGGAAATAAATCAAAAGTATCCAGCATGGATCTATATATGTACCCACTAGCTCTCAAAGATGTACATGTATAGCAGTTGATCTTTTTGATAAAACAGCAGAATTTTACACAGAAACGTACATCTCATTCTAGAGTTAAAAATTTAGAATGGTGTATGAAAGACATGGAAGGAAAGGGGTGTGGAGAACGTCGTACATATTTACACTTTTCAGTTCTGGTGCCGGTTAATTAAAGTGTTTGGTTTTATTAAATATTTTCTCTGCCATTATGGTGTTGGAATTAGATAAAAATCATAATTCTAGTGAACAACAGGCAAAAAGTGCATGCAAAGTGTCACTTAGATCTATAAACTAGATATTCAGTTCACCATTTTCATGGTCAGGTCATCTCATGCATGATGGGAGGGTTGGTTCAGGCTGAGTGTGCCAAAACAAAAGGGAGGAGGAGGGTGGTGTCGAAAATCGGTTCATTGAGCATACATACTTAAAGGGGTGGGGGGGGGGGGCTGTTGTCAGAAATCGGTTAATTATACCTTTTAGGCAGCCCTTTTCATCGCATTTTCTGTAGTCTGATGGTGGAGTTGGCAAATGCAAGGCTGCCAAGCAGTACTTCTATAGCTCTGTTAGTGTTAAATCCCACACTGACATTGCCTCTCCTTTTCAGTAATGTTGGATTTTTAGTAACATATTTTCTTTCAAATTTAAATTCTTTTTGATTTTGTTATTGTCTTCGCTAGTATATTGTAGTAATGTTGTGAATAACATTATTTAAATATCTGCTCTTGTTATTTTGCAGGTGCTAGCACATTCCAGGGCCTTAGAAAATTCATTGCCGAAAGAAGTAAAACTCACTTGTTCTGTTTTCTACACATTGCTCAGCATGGATTGGCAGCTGCTGGGTGTGTCTCACCAGGTAATTTAGATAGATTATTACCCCCGCACCGTCTTGTATTTTGTTGGTAGGGGTTATAGATCCTTTTGCTGATAATATATGAAGATCTTCATATGTATCATAAAGCAAGTGGTGTTGCATATTTGTTCAGCCATTTCTTGTGTGCTATGTTAAATTTCCTAACTGTCACAGCATGAGTTTTTTTGTTTTTTTAAAAAGTATTTTTAAAAATTGAAGGTATATCTTTGGAGGATTTATCTGTCTTTCCGTAGTTTTTCCAGTGAGTGGTTGGTTTTACAGTACTTAGATAGGAAAGGGTGAAAGTCAGTGTGACATTCGTACACTGTGTTTGTAATGTCTTGCGTTATTCCAACAACCCTAAAACAATTAACAGAGCCAAGATCCACCTGTTAACGACATGACACTTTATTGTCAACTGACTGTTCTTACCCAACGATTACCGATCCAAAATAAGTAATCAATTTGATTACTTACGGACATTACAATTGTACGATACTACACTCCTTCACCTTTAGTAAAAACAACACCTTGTTTTAAATAGCAAGACAAAACAAAAAGAACATTAAACACAAACTAACAGAACCCTGTGAAACAATAAATTTACCTTAATTATAGTGATCTACATGTATGAAGTGTAGTGATAATAGGAACGAGAGTAATGCTTTATGCAATCTATTTCTAAAGGATATTATGAGTATGGTGATTGCATAAAAATTTAACCCAACCAACATGTGATACTAATACGTGTAGGGGTATCCAATTAATTACAGTTAATTGTTACAAACAAAAAAAAATTGAAAATGTCAAATTCAAGGTTCATATTTAGTGGGTGCCCTACGTGTCCGAGATGATCTACGAAGTTGGATCTCCTCGGAAGAAACCGCTGGATTAGCTATAGGTGCAGGGTCAATGGGCGACGCAACAGGTGAACTCATGGTTTCCTGCGGTGAGGCAACAACAACAGAATTGTCAGGGGTGTCATGGGAAACCAAATCATCATCGATCGCAAGGTTCTGTGTCTGCATGGGAGGCTCCGCCACTGTGACTCTCAACTGATTCTGATGTCGCCGAATGGAGCCATGCTCTGTACTTATTTCAAAACAAGGTCCATGCTTTCTCGTTATTCTTCCGTGCAGCCATTTGGGTCCAGAGGGTGCATAGTGTCTGTAGAAAACGGCATCACCAATGCTGATGTGCCTCTCACGAACATGAGTATCAAATGCCTCTTTCTGTCTGCGTTGACCTTGCTTAACTGACGTTTGTACCAGCGGATGTATCAGGTCGAGTCTGGTTTTAAGTTGGCGACCCATCAATAGTTCTGCTGGGGAAATACCCGTGGTAGAGTGTGGTGTTGTGCGGTATTTGAACAAGAATCGAGCTACTTTATCGGCCAGAGTTCCTCCAGTCATCCTTTTTAACCCCTCTTTGAAAGTCTGGACTCCCCTTTCTGCTTGCCCGTTTGAAGCAGGGTGATATGGAGAGCTACGAAAGTGCTGGATGCCGTTTCTTTTTAAGAATTCTGCAAACTCTCCACTTGTGAAAGTTGGTCCATTGTCCGAACAAATGGAGTCTGGAACCCCATGGGTGGAGAAACATTTCCTTAGTTCTGACACAGTCTCACTTGTAGTAATGTTTTTCATTGGAATTACTTCCATCCATTTTGAATGTGCATCTATTATTATCAGGAACTGATGACCCAGGAAAGGACCCGCAAAGTCAATATGCAACCGACTCCAAGGTTTTTGTGGCCAAGGGCCACTGAGTTAATGGTGCTCTTGCAGGCATCTTTCTGGAACTTTGGCATTCAAAACAATCCAGAACCATATTTTCGATATCCCTGTCCATATTTGGCCACCATACCCAGGAACGACCAAGCGATTTCATCTTGGCCATGCCTACATGCTCATCATGAAGTTCTTGTAGGACAGCTTTGCAAAGTTTCACAGGAACAACCACTCTGGTTCCCCACATAATGCAGCCATTTTCTACAGTGAGTTCTGATTTCCGACACGTAAATGGCTGGATTTCCTGACTGGTTTGGTTGGGCCATCCCATTAGAACAAAGTTATGTATTTGGGAAAGTGTGGGGTCCCGCGCCGTTTGAAAAGCGATGTCGCTGCTAGTCACCGGCATGCTATCCAGCAAATTCAGGAGGTCTGTTATGTCTTGGGGTTTCGGGACATTTGACGGACATTCTGGAAGAGGCAATCGGCTGAGACCATCACTGTTGGCGTTTTGCTTGCCCGGCCTAAATTTCAGTTCATAATTGTAAGTAGCCAGCGTTAAAGCCCATCTCTGGATTCGTGAAGAAGCCATGTTTGGAATGGCCTTTCCTTCTCCGAACAGTCCGAGTAAAGGTTTATGATCTGTATAGATTGTAACATGCAAGCCATAAATGTACTTGTGGAATTTGCTCACAGCAAAAATCACCGCCAGGCCTTCTCGGTCTATTTGCGCATAGTTGCGTTCCGCATCGTTGAGGGTTCTTGATGCGTATGCAACAGGACGTTCGATACTGTCCTCTCCTTTACAAGCCAGAACTGCTCCTAATCCATAGGGTGAGGCATCACAGCTTATTACCAAAGGTTTCCTGGGGTCAAAATGTGTTAGTAGCCTGTCTGACATGAGCATTTGCTTAGACTTCTCAAAACTATCTTTTTCTCGTTTCTGCCATGACCATTTGACATCTTTTTGTAACAACTGGTACAATGGGGCCAGTTCACCAGAAATATTTGGAAGGAAGGATGAATAGAAATTAACAAGTCCTAAATATGAACGAAGCTGGTGGATATCCCTGGGTTCTGGGGCATCCTGGATTGCCCTGATTTTGTCTTTCATTGGCCGCACACCATCTTTGGTCAATTTCAACCCCAAAAATGCAACCTCATCCTGAAGGAATGCACATTTGGAATTCCTCAGTCGAATTCCCTTCTCCTGAAAACGTTGTAACACCTTGGCCAAGTTAGAAAGGTGTTCAGCCTCATTCGATCCAGTGATGTAAACATCGTCAATGAAAACACAAACACCTTCGATGTCCTTTAGTAAGCTTTCAATGTTCCTCTGAAAAATCACTGGAGCTGAGGAAATCCCAAAACTAAGCCTATTGTATTCATACAACCCTCTGTGAGTGTTTATGGTACTTATCTTCTTGGAATCGTCATCTAGCTCAATTTGGTTGTATGCATTTCTTAAGTCCAAACGGGTGAACTTTTCTCCTCCCCTCAGTTTCAGCAATAGTTCATCTTTTGTTGGCAAGGGGTGAGTGTCCACTTTAGCCATCCTGTTTACAGTCACCTTGTAGTCTCCACAAATCCTAACCTGACCCGAAGTTTTGAGTACGGGTACTATTGGTGTTGCCCAATCCGAGAAGTCCACCTTCCTTATAACCCCTTCTCGCTCTAACCGTTGCAATTCTGTTTCAACACCTTCTCGTAATGAAAAAGGTACTTGACGAGCACGGAAGAATTTGGGGGTGGCATCGTCCTTTAACTGAATTTTTGCTTTCAAGTCTTTCACGTGTCCTAGTTCGTCCTTGAAAACATCGCTATATTCATCTGGCCTTCTGGAGCGTGGCAGTTTAAGGGCCCAAAACGTGATTGCGTAACACAGCAGGCCGTTCTTCTAGCGTTGCTAGGCCACGTCTGCAAAGGCCACCTGTTCCACAACGCCACCGGTCCTAACTTGTCAACGAACCCGAGAGGCGATCAAGAGAGTAGATCTAGGAACCGCACGAAGATCAAGTTTCATTTAAGTACAAAAATGCGTTCCAATTTACCTCGTCGCCAATCTGTAATGTCTTGCGTTATTCCAACAACCATAAAACAATTAACAGAGCCAAGATCCACCTGTTAACGACATGACACTTTATTGTCAACTGACTGTTCTTACCCAACGATTACCGATCCAAAATAAGTAATCAATTTGATTACTTACGGACATTACAATTGTACGATACTACAGTGTTTAAAATATATTGTGAATTCTGGTAAGGACTTACTCATTTGTTATATTCACTTAAAATATTGGAAATTTTGAGAAAAACTCTCATTTTGTCACTGCTCTATGCCAATGGCATGGGTCATTTTTGACAGTCCTGAGATGTTAAGAAAAAAAAGTTCTTTTACTGTCATTTGGTGACTTATGCCATTATGAATGTGTTGGGTTATTACATTTTCCTTTTTGGCGCATTTCTTTTTCTATAATAGTATGTGATAGACCTCATGCTCAGGAATGCAATAAACTGCCAGTTGCCCTTTGGCATAGATCGACATATGCCATTATCGTAGAGCAGTAATGATTTGTTGCCATCATTTTAAATTTTGGCCATAATTGACTCACTTGTGACTTTCACAGTCATTTTACATTTTCAGGTGGTGGTGGTGAATGTGATTCCATCAATGTGGTTAACGTTGAGGACTGCACACGTGTCATCAATGAGAATCGTGATATGATAGTTGGGGTCAAAGTGCGTCTTGCCACTGACATAACTGACAACGGCAAAAATGAAGAGGAGGTGTACAGGTGAAAATATGATTTACTGAAACATTATGTAACCAAAAGTGTTTTTTTCATGTTAGTTCATTTTTTCTTTGATATTTAGTTAATTTTTTTTTGGATATTCCTAGATAGGGCTGTATTTAATTCCTCACAGACTAATTATACCTCACGAATTGCAGTCAAAAGTATTGCTATGGTAACCGTTTATTTTACCAAAAGTCCTGCAGTTCCACCTTCATAATTTTGTTTTGCTGCATTAATACCGGAGCAATTGTGGTATAAGTACTCGTATTTGATAATGCATTCATTTCCCATTACGTAGAAAGTTGTGAAGCCGTATTGTAGAACAAATAGAAAGTGAGCTATAATAACTTTACAATAGCCACTGATAGACATGATAGTGACTGTAAACATCGGTTATGGCATTTCACGTTCGACAGATTCAGTGTCGAATGTAATTTAGACAAGAAAAGTTTCTATCGGGTGTTCTAATTTGCCAATTCGTCTCACGACCGTAAATCTTGCGCTATCTTCGTTTGAAAGCAGATATAGTTCTGTTTACATTGGGATATTGTTTATTATGTTGCGAAACCGTGCTCCAAATTCCTTGTGTGAATGTTTATGAAAGTGATTTTTAAAAGATACTTTTCAAATGGCTGGTTCATAGGGGATGACACAAAGAAAAACGGCAGTCAGTCAGTGAGTTTAAATGACTGGGCCGGGAGGACTGCAAATGTCTCTCATTTTAATGCTTTGTTAGAAAATGTTGTTCTTCAGTCCACTAGAAATTAATATCAGGCTTTAAAAAATATACTCGCGATTTACATGTGTAAATTCATGTGTGTAGGCTTCATAGAAATGTACGTGTGAAGATTCAAAGTGGAAACAGATCAGTCTACTTTCTCACGGTATGGCCATGAACAACTGCCAGAACAGGATTACATTTCGTTCTGGTCTGACCACATTTATGATGACTATTTTTGTAAACACTATGCAAACCAGGACCTCTACACTACCCTTCTTTTATGGTCCAGCCAGTCATAGGATATAAATGTTATATCACTGAAGTTAAGATTTTGACAAAAATCACTTTTAAGTCAGTGAAGGATGCACATTGAGAAAGGTGCTGTTTTTGCTTTGCTGAAAAATAGAAATTGACCTAACATACTTGCTAGACTTTGTTAGAGTTCTAACTTTATTTCACCCTCCAGTATAAAATAACAAGATTTCTCAAAGCCAAATCCCTTGCTGTTCATGCTTTTTATCCCTCATTCTCTAGGAGAGCTCTTCAAGCAGCCAGTACATGCCAGGTACCACTGATGGTTCATCATGCCAGGTCTTCCATTGACCATGGAGGTTAGTTCAAGAATTCATGCTGAAATTTATATTTCATAAGATTGGGCCTTTGTGGGTATAGGCCAGTCCATTGTTTCTGTCAAACAAGGTTCCTGCACAGACAGTCCTGGAAATCTGGGGATCCTTGGAAATGCAAGCCCATGAAGTAGTGGACTAGCTACAGAATAGCCCCAGAATTCACGAAAGGTTTAAAAACATTTAAAAAGTGGGGGAAAAAATCTGAACAAAAATAAATAACAAATTTTCTTTCGCTTTCTTGCATTTACGTAACCCCCAGGGTCCCGCGCACCCCTGGAAATTAGACATTTTAGTAAAAGTCCTGGAAACCCCCTGAAAATTGAGGATTAGCCCTGGAATTCTGTTGGGGTTTAAATAGCCTTGCAAATTCCTTTAAAGTTGAGTGTCAGTGAAAAAATTTGAGATGCAAAACTTCCGATCGCACAGTCGATAATTGGTACTTTGATACATAATGGCCGGTATTGCTTATTGTGTGATAGTAGCCAAGCCCAGCGAAGTAGTTATGGGGAATACCCGCAGAACTACAGGTATGACCATTCATGCGTGACTTGTCTTGAAACAAAGACTGGTGCGTTAGCCACTCAGCTTCTTTCCATGTATGGATCTTGAGCGTGTCCTAAAATTTATTGAGATACATGTAGTTGAATGCATACCTGACGACTACCATAAATATTCGTGTGTAATGCGATAAATTTTATAAGTATATGAGGCACCAAGATAATGAAGCCAGTTTGCTTTTGGGAGTTGGGTGAGGCATTATAGCACCAGTGTAAGATTTCACAAATTTTAACCTGCTGGCATTGCCGATCTCTGTAGCTCAGGCGTGATCATCGCCACGGGCCAATCAAGTGGAGATAGGTCTGGTGTTCCGGCAAACGATGCGTTTTTATAAAAAAATTATTATTTTATTTGTCGCTCTTTCATTCTTATTTGTGATTCCCTAACCAATTGGCCAACTTGTACCACTGATTCTCCTCGGGTCGGGCAGAGAGAGAGAGAGAGAGTGTGTGTGTGCAAGCGTGCGTGTGTGCGTGTGTGTGTGCGTGCGTGCATGAACGGTAGGGAGAAACGCTGAACGGGTTACATACATGGACAAATGCGCTCTGCACTCACCTCTTCCCCCCTCCCCCTTTTTTTTAAAAAACAACGCAATACGCATTGAATTGTTTTCGCGGAAAGGGGAGTGGCGGCGGTGGGCATCGGCATGTTTACAAAGATGACAAACTGCTCACCCATTCAGTGAACGTCAATTAAAAATGTTGCACGAAAATGTTATGCTAAGCTGGGCTTGGCTGATACGATTGTCGTTAATGCTAGTACTGTAGTAGGAGAGGGGAGAAGGGACGGACTCAGGCGTCTATGGGAAGCGCTAGCGCTGGTGTGAAAAATTTTTGGTTTATAAAATTATCGGCTTGCCATTGCAACTGTCGGCCAATATTTAGCATTAATCAATCAGGATTAACCTATTTCTGGATCTGGATCTAGTTGTTTTCGAGGATAGTTGTGAAACAAAGGCTGGTGCCTTGGTCATTCTGGTTCAGCGTTCTTCCACATGGGCTTTTTGTTGTTGTTGTTGTTGTTCTATTTATAGGAAAGGTCGAATGCTTTGTATCTGATGAGTAGATCTAGACGGTTCTTGTTGTGGATCTGGCAGTTTGGAAAGCAGTAGAATTAAATAGTAATGTTAATTAACTTGATACAAAGAACATTTGAAAGAGTACCTGTCAGAACTGAATTGCATAAACAAGTATTGAAATAGTAATATTATTTTGATTAATTAGCATTTGTGCAAGGAACTTTAAAGGTCTGGCTTTATAATGTTAATAGCCTTGGTGCAAGGAACTTTGAATCTGTCAGGAGGATTGAAATGCATTTATAATGTTAATAGACTTGACTAAGACACCTTTACTATAGCATCTGTCAGGGAACTGGACTTGAGATAATTGAACTTTTCAACATGGATTTACTATGCTTGAACTCAGATACAGAAACAGATAGAGTGCTGCATGTATATATTGCTTGCCATGTTTGTTGGTCACAGGTCCTTAATTTTTGTTGTTGTTGTGAGTCTTTAAAATAATGAATTTGTGTGAAACCTGTTAAAAACATTGGTAAAGCATAGTGAAATGGACAAAAATTTGTACAAAAGTAAGGAAATAAGGAAATTTTCTCAAATTTTCGTGCACCTGAGTTACCCTGGAATTGAACATTTTAGCCCTGGAAAACCCCCGGAAAAAATTTCTTAAAGAGGTGCAGGAACCCTGAACCCCGGAATTTAACCCTTTGGAGGCAAGGGTATTTTGGATGTTACACATCTAGAAAGACAGGGGTTCATAGGACAAAAATAGATAAAATTACAACAGTAGGAAGACCCGCCATTGAAATGTTCAGATCTGTAGGTTTTATGAAAGAAGCATTCTGACTGGCCACAAGACCATGGCAGACAAATCAGAATTGCTTTCTGAATGGGCTGAAAATTAGCCCTTCGTGTTTTTTTCACCATAACACAGACGGGCTGATGATCAGCCTTGTTTGTTTTTTCAATGTAAAATAATGGGGCCAGTCATCAGCTCTGTCGTCTTCTAAGGCTTAATATTGTGGCCCTTGAAAAGCCGTGGAGAAACATACTCAAAGAGATGCAGGAAGCCTGGTCAAAGGAATGCATTGTTGAAAAGGGGAAGATGTTCTGTATGCCCATGATACACTCCCATATTTGGCAACTGTAGAATTTTTTGCTGTATTCTGTCAAAACTTTTTGACTTGTACATGTCGTATTTCTTGAGATAGATGACTGATTTTGTTTCGTTTCTCATGTAGAGTGGAAAACAGTAAAGTTGAAGCTGAACATGGAATGGCTCATTGGCCCCAATTTGCATTGATTAAAAAAAATAAAAAAATCAGGTATTTGCAATCATTTTTTAGCATGAAACTTAAAATCTGTGATGCAAGCATAGGTAATGTGATAATTTGCAATTGTTCATCTCATGGGCTTGTTCATAGATGTCAATAGATGTCATAGAGCTTGTGCTTTTCTGAATGGTGTAACCAAGGACTGCACTGAAGTATGTATAATAGTCTGTTATGATATTATATGATATGTAAGATGTGTGTACCATGTATGTACCCTTAAACGCTCTGTGACAGAGGATTTCCCTCATGGGATAATAAAGTGATTCTCATCTTATCTTATCTTATCTTATCTTAATGAGAATTGGCTATTCCTCAGGTAAACTTGGCTGCCCAAGTGATTTAGGGAAAGGAGACATCTACACTCATTGCTTCCACTACCATCAGACCTCAATCCTGGATCCCGAGGCAGGTTGCGTAGACAAATACTGCTGGGATGCCAAGATGAGAGGGGTCCTTTTTGACATTGGACATGGAAAAGGTAGGATGAAAAAGCTGATGGAAACTTTTGTATAGATTTTGGAGATAATTCACAGTATTGTAGAAATTTTGATTAGATGTAGAACAAAAAAACTTTGGCCCTGTCTTGTAACCACCACAAGTGTGTTCACACAAATGCATTATATTGTCACCGTTCCCTAAAACTAGTAGTATATAACTGGTTTTGAGTATTTTTCGGAGAAGCTAAAAACTTAACATTTTAGCACAAATGGTCTAGTTGTGATGAATTTTTGAAAGTTTGCTGTTCCATTATTTTCTGGCTTAAGATTCTATAACCAAGGTTATTCAATGTGGCTCTGAATGTTGTTGAATATGCATTGAATTGATGTTTTGAATTTTTGAGTTAATACTGACATGGGGTAATGGTGATGATAGGACAATTTTCTTTGTGCCAGATGTTGTATGTACTTCTTGAAGGTATTTTATTCCTTATTTCCCTACAGAAGCACTTCCACATTTGGAATATTTTCTAATTTATAAACAGCTGGCATAAATTCTGATTCACTCTTCTATAATGTGCATATATGCAGGACTTGCAGTGAACAGCAATATGTCACAGGCTATGGCTTGGCAGCCTAAAAGTTGACAGCAATTCTGAAAAGTTGACTAATTAAAAACGGTTGTTTAAATATTTTTTTAAATAATCAAAGCAAACATAAGATAAACATTTATTTTTAACAAGCTTGAGATGATTTTCATTAGTCTGAAAAGTTGAGCTTCTCTGTCACAGTCTGTGAGCTACGACAATGCAGGGGTTTGTGGAGAACGCCAGTGAAGTCCTTCTTTATTATAGATGACACCTGACATCAGGCTCAGGGAAGAGAAATAAGAAATAAAAGAGTCAAATGAAAAAGGGCACATTGTTTACTGTTATAGTTGTCACGAGTGGAGTGAGCGAGATTCAAGGATTACGGGGGCATGGAAGTGTAGGATTGACTCACGGGATAGTGAGGCTGCTCACCTGTATTGACTTCTGTTAGTTAGCGTGGAAGCGTGCAAGACGTGAGTAAAGTGAAGGCGATGAGGTAAATCTTGTGTAGTGAAAAGTCACTGCAAGTTAAGAAAGTCCAAGGGGACAGACGTGAAGAGAGCAGTCGGGAGATTGTGTGTTTTCCAGTGATGACTGGTAGGTTGAACTATGATTGATAATTATGATGATTGATGTACTATATTCTCCTATGACCATGATGTAAATAAGTTATATGTGAGGAATGTGAAAGTCATTGATTACTGTGTATAGAGATGTGCGCAATGAGCGATAGATGTAAGTTCGGATCATGGATTCGTAGCGAGTCTGAGTGCTGTGTGGTACGGTAGAGGTGTGTTACCGTAAGAGGTGTGGTGAGTGAAAGGTGGACTATTGTGTGTACGCTTGATAGTTCGTGATGAGTGGTGAAGTGGATAGTGATTGTATGGTGTTATAGAAATGTAATGTTATTCTTATAGGTGCCGGGGTCGGGCAGAGAAGCCACCCGCGGTGAGCGGACTTGTGCCGGGGTTGGGCAGAAGGCTACCCACAGGCCGCCTGAGTGAAGCTGTCGCGCAGGACAGCGGGAGCACATGAGTCGTGGCAGTCTGGCCACAGACAGACAGGGACGTTGCTATTAAGATGTTAATGTGCTATTAAGATGTTAATGTGCCATTGAGAATATAATGTGCTATTGAAATATTAATGTGCTATTAAGACCTCGAGGGGAGATTGAGATACGGAGATTAGGTTGAGCAGGAGCCAATAAGAGAGGCCAGCAAGTAATATATATATAGATGTGAGGCTGAGGCCAGAGCATATGTTAGAAAGTATTATCGGGTTGTGGACCCGTAGAGGAATGAATGTCGGGAATGCTGACAGTTGGATGGTAGTTGAATTGAATAATGTAATGTACGTATATCTTTATTTTTATGTATAATAAATGTGTGAGTCCGGTTGGTTGTTCTGTTAAGTGTTATACTTGTTCGTTCGTGATTGTTGTCCTGTCATAATTATTACATTTCGTAGTCTGGGATTTGTGACAATAGTCCCTTGACTATGCTATGATATCATGAGTTCCGTGCAAGAAGTCATTATCTCCTTATGTATGAACTTGGAGATATTCACTTCTGGCACTGTGATCTTCCATGAGTTGAACAACAGGGGAGATGAAAGTACCAGAGAGTAAGGGATTGTCAGTGCTGGCGGAATAAAATTTGTAAAATTTTATATTTGTCTATGAATTCAACGTCCTCAAACTGGCCCAATAATTACAGTATAGAACTTCTCTCATTATACACAAGCTGGTGAAGTATTAATGTCACTTTGCTTTGACTTAACTTATTTAGGCATCTTATTCATGATTGATTGACTGATTGAAGATAAGAATCAGAATCCTAGCATACCAGGCATCCCCATAAGTGCTCCTCTTCCCACTTAAAGATCCATTTGAGGGTTATATTACTAATTGTCGCACCTGGTTCCATATTTGTTGGTTTGTCCGCCCTTGTTGCACATTTTTCTCTCGCTCTGTTTGTATCCTGCCTCAGTCATTCTGGTTATGGTGGCGCCTCAGTGTCTTCATGATGAAGTTCATCTGCTCGCAGTCAGTGGGTGATCATCTGCATGAACTCATTCCTGTCATGCTGCAGGTCTCCAAGGACAGAAGCATTTGCCAGCAAGTAGATAGGCTATCTCATGGCCAGCATGGCCTGGGTAGTATATCCATGTGAGGGACAAGGTGAGGCCTTGGAGGATGTCAAGCCATTTGCGCTGAAGCATGTTGCTGTCCACTTTCCGCAGCATGCTCTGCGAATCTGTGATGATGATGGCATGGTCTGTGCTATCCTGCCGTGTCGCTAGCCAACAAAGTGCCTCAGTAACAGCCTCCACCTCCACCTCCATTCGCATGCGAGACACAGAGAAAAACTATCTGTAGGCATATAGAAGAGATGCTGAGGATTTGTAGGACCTCAGTTCAACTAATATCACCTTTAGCCATTTTGACTACTCAGCTCCTGGGGCTTAATTATCAGTTTGAGAAAAATGTCGCATGTGGGAATTTAACACACTCATGTAAAATTCAGAGATCTCATGAGGAAAGTCCTGTTTGAGTGGATCTGATGAAATCGGGCTTAAGGTGAAAGACCAAATTTCTGAGAAAACCAAAGAGGGAAAAATGTTCTATGGAAATTGAGATATAAAATGAAAGATTGGCCATTTTAATGCATTCAGTTAAAATATTTTGCTTGAAATTGGCTCAAAACTATTTTATTTTGATTTTTTTGAAGGGTTACCGGTATAAACATTTGGCTCCAAGCCCGATTTTACCAGATCCACTCTATATCCCTCCAGGAAAGAAGAAATGAAAACTACTGTGAGACTGTTCATTTTTTCTGTTCTAGGTGCCTTTTGTTGGGCTTTGGCAGAACAGTGTGTGGCTGAGGGGTTTTGGCCAGATATTATCAGCACAGATCTTCACACCAGCAGTCTGGGAGGACCTGCTTATGACTTGCCTTGTGTAATGACGAAACTTCTACATTTAGGGATGCCGCTGGAGAAAATTATTGCAGCTGTGACCGCAACTCCTGCGAAGGCTATAGGTAAATGTCATCCCTCAGTATAAATTAACTACCAGTATTCTGGTAGAAGATTTTTGTTTCTCAAAGGCCTCAGCCGAAGACTTTCGGCCCTATGACTTTCAGTTTTCTTATACCTACTTCGTATATCATCACAGCTCTGTGATGAAAAGGAAAAGAAATGCGCCAGTAGGAAAATGTAATAATCCAATACAATTATAATAGCATAAGTCATCAAATGACAGGAAAAGAGACAATTTTTTCTTAATTTCTCAAAAGTATCAAAAATGACCTATGCCATTAGTATACAGCAGTGATGATATTTTTATAGGTTTGAAAAATATGGATAACTTTAATGGACCGACTGTGGATTTCCATGTCAATTACTTGATCAGCTTCAAGGTGACAAAGTTGCTATCCACATATTATAAAAACCACAGAAAAACTATGGAGTTGCAGCAAGGCTATGTGCAAAGTCAAAGTTTGGCAAAAAGAAAAAGTTGTACGTAGCAAAGTCTCGCGTAAGAAATAATACCCAAACGATACAAAGAAACGCAAACTAAAAGAGAAGACAGAAAATGGCCCATATTTCGTTTCATTGTATCGTTTGGGTATTTTTTCTTGTGTGAGGCTTTGCTACAAACAAGACTTTCTTTTTGCCAAATTTTGACTTTGCACATAGCCTTGCTGCAACTCCATAGTTTTTCTGTGGTTTTCCATTCACATAGCAGTACATAGTAGAAAAGGAAAGGAAAGGACAGATGTTTTGTACAGGGAAGTGACACAAAGTTTTGTTATGCTCTGGAAAGTTATTTTACCTCAGTACTTCCTAACCTACTTACACCAGTCCGCCCTCTCTGTGGCTAAGCAAGAGGGCACTACTCTAGTTTTGAAAATAATTACACTTTAAAAAATATGTGTAAGACGATCTGATGACATCAGGCTGAAGGTGAAAGACCAAATTCCTGAGAAAATGGCTCCACAAGGGGAAATATTTTTTATGGAAACTGAGATTTGATTTTAGTGTAAAAGATGAGCTATTTTTCTACATTTAGTTAAAATACTTTGACAGAAATTGTCTATTTTATTTTGATTTCTTAAAGAGTTTTAAAAATTTCACCTTTAGCCTGGCTTTGTCAGATCTTCCAGCATATAATGAAATACTTATAATGTGAATTTTTGAGTTTTGTTTTTTGCCCCTGAATTCTTATCACCATTTTTATTTTATCATTTGAAGTCCTTGTTCACCCCTGACCTCCAAGGTAAATATTGCAAAAGTGGTCAAAATGTCATGTTTACAAACATAAACTTTGGAAAAAATGTCAAAAGGAAGGAGAAAGGCAATAGAATTTTTCTCTTTTCACAAGGAAGAAGATCAAAGCATTGTCTAAAGTCACCGTATTTTGACTTATTTCCAGTATCGAGAACTAGGCCTATGTCAAAAGCAGTGCTCCAGGCAGGATCCTCTTTGCAGTTTGAAGTGCTTCATGGTGCATTAGGCAGCATTGGGTTATAAATAGATAGATTTCTGTCAATAAAAAAACCAGGAAACATTTTTCATCAAAGTTTCAGTTTCTGTTTCCTTTTCTCATTGTAGGAAAACTTGGAACAATCGGACAGTTAGGAATTGGAATGCCAGCTGACATTACGATCTTGAAAATTGAGGATGTGTCGGAAAAATTGGAAGACTGTACGGGAGAGTTCAGAACAGTACATAAAGCATTTGTTCCTGTTGGGGTGTTCCTCAGTGGTGAAGAGCAACCTATTAACAGTCACAGAGCCTGGCCAAACCAACTGAGTGCAGCAGATTGTCGGGCTGGAATGGTGAAACGACTGCGGACAGGCTCGAAAACAGAGTGATTACATTAATTGTTGATTATTACTTTTGTTGTTACCGATCTCTGTTATATTTGATATGACACTGTGACAGAAAGTGGTGCTCGCAGATATGATGTTTTTCCCAATCTTACTTGAAAACCCTAGTGCTAAAAGTACTTAAGTCACAAAATGCTTGTTTTGAAAATATCAGTCCTGAAAATTGAAATCAGGCAAGCCTTGGTGGGACTTGTCTGAATCAAAATGTGGCAAAAAGAAAAAGTTCCATGTGACAAAGCCTTACATGAAAAGTAATACAGAAATGATCCAATGAAACACATAAGAAAAGGAAAAACAAAATGAGCTTTGGGTCAAAGGATCATCTTGAGGTAAAGAAACAGTATGAAGTTGTAAGAAATTGTAAAATTCACAAAAAAGACGAATGTTTATTTTGACTTTGCTACAAGCCTTGTATTGTTTTAGTATTATTTCTTATACAGGGCTTAGCTATGTACTGCTGTTTCTTTTTGCCATATTTTGATTTTTGCTACAGACCTTGCTGCAACCCTACAGATTTTCTGTGTTTTTTCTTTTATAATATTAAATGAATTTTCTGAGCATTGCTTCACATTCTGTGATGTCTCATGTGTCAACATGCCAGTGTTTAGCTTTCACACATAATTTGATGCTCCGCAAATGCGATTAATTTGTTAGGACCACGGAACTTCTTTCACTGGTCTTTCGAACTTCGGTACTTTTCTTGACTTCTGTTTGTGACTTTGGTACTTTTATTTCAAAAGGATGTGGGCATTTTTGGCTCTTCATTGTAGACTTCGGTACTTTTTGTGCATTGAGTCTGATCCAACTGAAATCTAGGCTGCAGTGAGAAGATACATGTACTTATGCACTTTGTTTCCGGTATCCAGTTCCGGTATCCAGGCAGTGGACTTAGACATCAATAGAACACTTTTCCCCCCAAATAGTTTCAACTTTTAGAAAATGTGCCGTGAATACTTTTTAGCACTGGTGGGGTCTTCACATGTCAAATAACAGAAAATCAGAAATCTTGTTTAGAAATTATGATGAAATGGTAACTGATGATTTTACCTGAGGAAAATTTCCATTTTGAGCCACACCCTTTAACCCATTCACTGCTATGGGTGCATTACATGTCTACATGCAGGGGAGTATCAGTGTGGTTGGTACTAAGGTCATATAACCACCCACAACTTGGTTATTTACAGGAACATTGTCATAAAATTTTGCGTGATGACATAGATATGACCTTTCACCTTTGCATCACAAATTCACTTTAGAGGAAGCAAAATATTTCTTCAAAATGTAAAAATACAAAACTACCTTTAGATGTAGTGCCTCTCTAGATAGATCTAGAACTGGATGTCAAAATCATTTGTTATCTCTTCAGTTCTCTTCACTGCCAATAGCCTGGGTCGATAGGTTGGTTGTGTTTGAACCATTGCAAAAATTCTGGGTTCAAATCATACTACTTTGAAATAAAATTCACCATAAACAGACTCGAGGTGATGTTAAATTGTTATTTTGGAGATCAAGGAATGTTACTCAGACATAATTGGAGAGTATAAGTATGTGACCCCCCGCTATCGGTCATGATCAAAGCTAGTCATAAGCCCATCAATTCTGCGGGTACATGAGATACTATATACAGAGCTTGGCCTGTGGAATTGATGGGCCGGGACAGCAAAGTCACACATGTTGCTGGGCAACGTTCTGCAGCCTATGACCTTCTGTCACAGTCTCATATCTATACAACTACTTTTATCCAACAGTGTTGCGATATTTTTTGTTCTTTTTCTTAATCCCAAATACTAAATACCTCTGTGCTGAGTTGGGTGCCTTGAATTTTCCATCCCAATCATGGTTTTCAGGGCTCTTGAATTATTTGCTATGTAGTCAGATATAATATGGTATTGGTTAAAAGTGATAGAGGACCACCTGTATTCAAGTGATTCAGAGTGATATATTGTGATATTTGTATTTGTATTTGTATACTACTTTAATGCCATTTGGGAAATTTGCCTTTGTGTCATTGCACCCAGTTATAACAGGCGTGTTGTCGCCACAGTGGTTGGGGGGGGGGGGGGGGGGGGGGGTGGTAGGGATAAATTTTATTTTCATTTTGCCTGGGTAGTGACCTGTTCAGCCTGCTCTTTTCGATTTCCAACTGCCAAGGTATCTTTAATGTGTGCAACGTGCACACGGGCCCTTCAAATTTTTTTTACCGTATCTGAGAAGACTAGGTACTGGATCCTCCCCCACAATAGGATAAGGGACACGAAAATATGAGATAAATCCCAAACTTCCAACATGCCTGCACCGTCCGGGTTTTGAACCCAGTACCCTTGGCATGAGAGGTGAGCACCTTGCCTCTAGACCACCTTGTCACCCTCTAGACCACCTTGTCACTCTCTAGACCACCTTGTCACCCTCTAGACCACCTTGTCACCCTCTAGACCACCTTGTCACCCTCTAGACCACCTTGTCACCCTCCAGACCACCTTGTCACCCTCTAGACCACCTTGTCACCCTCTAGACCACCTTGTCACCCTCTAGACCACCTTGTCACCCTCTAGACCATCTTATCACCCTCTAGACCATCTTGTCACCCTCTAGACCACCTTGTCACTCTCTAGACCACCTTGTCACCCTCTAGACCACCTTGTCACCCTCTAGACCACCTTGTCACCCTCTAGACCACCTTGTCACCCTCCAGACCACCTTGTCACCCTCTAGACCACCTTGTCACCCTCTAGACCACCTTGTCACCCTCTAGACCACCTTGTCACCCTCTAGACCACCTTGTCACCCTCTAGACCACCTTGTCACCCTCCAGACCACCTTGTCACCCTCTAGACCACCTTGTCACCCTCTAGACCACCTTGTCACCCTCTAGACCACCTTGTCACCCTCTAGACCATCTTATCACCCTCTAGACCTTCTTGTCACCCTCTAGACCACCTTGTCACTCTCTAGACCACCTTGTTACCCTCTAGACCACCTTGTCACCCTCTAGACCACCTTGTCACCTATTTCAGTATACTATAAAAATAGAACTGTCAATTTGTCCAGGCTGTTGTTTGGGGATCATAGTATTTTACACAGTAAGCTATAGCTGAACAGTGAACACAACTTGGTATTTTCTATATTGGGCTTTGTAAGTGGACCAAGGTCCCTTGATAAACAGTCTTTATCTTATTTGATTATGCTTGTATGATTGAAACTTTATCAGTATGATTGTTGATGGATGTTAGTAGTTTTTCAGTAGTTGGCTTTTATGGCATTGGAAGAAAAGACTGAGAGACGTAACCAAGCCTGGCTACGTTGGAGTTGTAACAGGGACTTAGTGGACCCCAAAATTATGGTCCAGAAGCATAAAACAATTGTGAGTGTAAATTCTATAGGTAGAATGCACATAACGTCACAAAGTGTTTTTATTTTGTTCTTCCACCAAACAAGATGGCGGTGGATCAGCTGGTGAGTGTAACTTTGAGATATGTCTACGCGGTTAAAATGCCTGCTGGTTGCATTGTAGCTGATTGTTATAACAGGGGTGGAAAGGATGGATCAAAGCTGGTCAAATTCCCTACCATCCGTGTAAACAAGGGCAAGGAAGTGAAAGAATTGACCAAACGTCTCCCATGTGCATGTACACACGTGCCATTGTTTACTACAGCGAACTGTTTTCAGTTCACCTCCGATTGGTTCGCGACGCCTTAAGTGCTCGCAGTGCAAATCAGCTAATGAATCAAAATCAATGCCACCATCGCCATGGTGATGCGTGGGTCCGGACAGCCAAGATGGCGGATATGCGCATTCTACCTATTGAGGTAAGAATTCATGTTTTTTTTTTTAGTCATATAGGCTGAACTTTGGCTGCAAATGTTCACAGTCACCATATCAATTTTTAACCAGGATAGGAATGTGTCCCCAGAAAATAATAAACTCCTCATTACTCAAATTTCAGAATCAGAACCTTTCATTGGATGTTCCCTGTTCATTTTTTTGTTTAGCCGGATGTGACCTAAGAATTTGAAATAAATATACTCATAATTGGTAATTGATTGCAACTTTTGCCTTTATGGAGCATGTAAATTATAGCAGACCAACTTGCTTGGAACAAATATTCAGAGAATTCGGGTATGTAGACTCATTAGTCAGTTCACAGTCTGTATGTGAGTGTAAACGATTTTCATGTAGACTATTAATAACCAGTTGAGATCCCTGCATTTTTTTTTTAATCATTTGTTGTGGTGAGTGAATTTAGTTATGCAGTGGAAATTGTGTTGTGCAAGCATTCACTTAAATAATAATATACATGTATAATGTATGCATGCAGGTACTTGTAATACATGTTTTAGCCACCTATATCTTTTTCTGCACTATTCGTAAATCTCACAAGACTGGTCTCATGAATGTCTTTAAATGCCAGTATTTTAAAAGTAAGTAAATGGTAAAAAATATGAATGATTTTTTTTTAATATGTTAAATAAAACAACTTGAAGATCCTCGCTGTGTTTATAATGCAAAGTATTTTTGGGGAATTTTCATTGCTGTGTGTTCTTGAAAATTCAGTCAAAATGTAGCTAAATGAAAAAGTTGTGAGTAGCGAAGTCTCACAAAGAAATAAAAGAGAAACAATACAATAAAACCTAAAGGAAAAGGAAAGACAAAATGAGCTTGCAGTCAAAGACCTTCAGGCCAAAAAATTGAAATATTTTGACTTTGCTTCAAGCCTTGCAGTGACCCCACAGATTTTCAGTGGTTTTTTTTTTGTATCTTGAACATTTAGCTTGTTTGTGGGATAATTGATTTGCCGTGCTTAATCTTATGCTATTGTTACATATTTTTCAGTCTGCATTATTTTGCCTGGGAGAAGAAATATGTCTGTAATGAGTTAATGATTTTACTCTGACAATCACTATAGTTTTTTGGTTTAATACAAAGTGCCTTTATTGCCATAAATATGCTGGTGCATGCAAAACGGAAGGCTAAAATGCTTTTTTTTTAAAAAACCTTAAATACCTTTGGGAAATTGCCAGTCAGAAATTTCTCGAATTATGGAAACTGTATCAAAATATAACGAGCGAATTTTTTCCTTTTTAAAAAAAATAATTTTGAATAGATTGGGAAAATATCGAAGATGGACATTTTGTCTCAAGTTTCAAAATGTTAAAGGTAGGCTAATGCCCCATTTGTCTCATTTCTTTTCAGTTTCATATTGTGAAACTAATTCATTAAATTTGAAAAAAATAAAAATAAAAAATCCCAATTTAAAATTGTATAAATAAAAACCACATCATAGCCAATGGGTTTGTGCACAGATATGTAGGGGATTTTACATCCCTGGTTAACTTAACTGTAGCAACAAAACTAGTCTTCATTTTATCACATTACAAATTTAACATGTCTTATTTTCACTGAAAACTGATATTGTAGCATGTTGTTAAGAGTTTGAATCATTACTAAACTGATAACATGAAAATGTCACAAGACAAAGAATTTCTTTCTCAAAGCAATTGGGTTGTTAACTGTACTGCAGGTATTAAATGAAGATCCTCCCTGTTTTTGTGCTGAAAAAGTAATTTAAGGCATTTTCAGGGTAATTTGATTTGCTGTGCTTAGAGGAAAAGAAAGTTTTTTCTTAACATCCCAAAAGTGTCAAAAATGACCTATGCCATTAGCATAGAGCAGCGACAAAAAGCTGGATCTACTGAAGTTCTACTAAAATTCTTGTGAAGTTTTTTGAAAATTCTTATTCTGTTTACCTGGTCGATCCTTCAGGAACAGGAAAAGAAACAGTTTTTTCTTAACATCTCAAAAGTGTCAAAAATGACCTATGCCATTAGCATTGAGCAATAACAAAAAGCTGGATCTACTGAAGTTCTATGAAAGGTTGTTCCTTCAAACACGCAGCCATCTCTGTACTTGTACTTTTTGTGCTGTTTGAAGTATATTCCAAAGTCCCATTTTGGCACTTTACATTTTACATTGAATGAGCAGTTTAATTCAAGCCCTGCTATGACCATTTAGCTCTTTTTTTTGTGTTTATTGAAGTTATTCAAAATGTTTAATCAGGGTTGGGAATCACCAGCGGGTCAATTTCCTGAGATTTAGACGTAATATGTCACTGCCAACCATAACATATTGAAGTTACGACTTTAGTTCTTGTTTGTTCCAACTCCACTTTTTTGCACAACTGAGAAATTCAACATTCAGTGTTTGCAGCTTTAGTATTATGATAAGGAGTTAAAATAATTCGGAACTGTGAAATAGTTTGATAAGTGTCACAATGCTTTTTAAGCAGGTGTCAGAGTGTGCATTTGTTATGCCTCTTCTACATACTAAAAGATCTATAGTTTGTCAGAACATGGATATAGAACAAACAAGAAGTAAGGTTGCGATGTGCAGACCTTAACACGTATTGGACAACACAGGAAACAGTGTTTGCTGAGGGTAAAATATTTTGAAAAATGTAGAAGTCAGGAAATTTCTGTAGGATTCCCATCCCTGTTTAATGCAACAAAGACCATTTGTTGTTGAAAATTTATTTTTAGCATCTTTTTTTCATTGCATGAAAGGGATTTGGTGAAATCTACAGCAGCTGTTTTTGGGTGTTTTGCAATTTTGTGACATGGTGCTTTCCTGCTTGTTAAATTTTCAACATACGCACAATTTGTGTTTTGGAGCAGTTTGTTATCCTACATTAAGAGACTGAGAAATCAGTTTTTTTATTTTTTTATTGTAATTTGTTTCCAAGTAGCCAGTTTACTCTAGTCATGACTAAAAGCCTGGTGTTAATTGGTATTGCTAAGAAGAGGTTCTACATGTTTGCATGAATGAAAGTGAAATCAAATTACTTTACCTGAAAGTAGTTGGTGTCCATGGAAACAAAAATCCTGCAAATATTACATCCAGCATAAACAGGCACTAGTAGTATTCTACAAATGTGTTTTTTGAAGAAGACTTTCAATCACCAAAGTGTAAATTGAAGCGCAGAAGGAAATTTCCTGTCATACATTTTAATTCTACTCAAAGAAAATGGGTCTTTTTTTTTTCTGGCTCAAAACGTCAGAAAACTCTTTTGTTCAACTCAGAATCAATGAAAGTATTAAAAATGTAGCGAACTTCAAGGCATTTTACAATATATGCCCACGCACCCCTTTACATTTTTGTGTGTGTAACATATTTTGTAGAATTCAAGGCTCAGCTGTTAAAAAGCCTTTCAAGATTAGGTCTACATTAGTAGCTTAATGTGATTCTTTGGCACTGGTGGACCTTGGGGATTGCAGTTGAAATTCTGGCAGTGTGATATTTCACTTCAGTGAACTTTCTTCACCCATGCATATTAGTGTTTTTTTTTCATTTTTGTTTTGAGGTTGGGACAGGCATTAACTGTGATTCTGATACGAACTGACCAACGCTTTAAATGTTGAAATAACAAGTCAACAACCATATTAATCGAAGCATGACATTTCAGGTTTGATGGATTGTAGATATTCTGTTGGACTCACAGGTATTATATGAAACTGCCCTATATTTTACTATGTTGGCTTCCATGTTACTGCTGAAACTTTTAAAGAAATGTCCACCTTTTATGTTATTTACATTTGCTTTCATAGCGATATTGTGAATTCCTTATTTATTGACAATAAAATATGTATTTCTATGAATTTAAATCAGGTGCTGTTTTTACTTTTTTTTTTCAATTTCAAGTTCGTTTGCTGAACCTTCACGCAAAAGCAGTTTCCAAAATGTTCCTGGATCATGATGTTTTGAACTGATTTGCATTCTGAAACTTCCAATTACACAGTATCAAACAATTCAGAGAATTTGTATTTGAAGCCTTGGTAACTTTGGTATGTGCTGTCTTCTTGAAGTGACACCCCCCATTTAAACACTGAAATACTTATCAATGTTAGTTTGGCCTAGGAAGGCTACAAAGATAAAAACAGCAGCAGCTACAACAAAACCACAAAACAAGCACAGTGAAATATAAATGTCAAGAGTAGCTATCCTCCGAAAAGGAATTTGGGTTTGATTTTAGAGAAAGCACGTTAATACAATAAGTTGAATAACAGTGATGTGCTAGGAAGAAGCAAGAAAACAGACAGAATATAATACAATGATAGGACAGTAGAGACTCTGCCAGAAGCGCCCACCAACCACTGGCTCCAAAAAGGAAGATCTTTACACACATGTATTTTAGAAACAAGCCTCTGTCAGACTGCTGACATGTGAGTGCTACACTGCACTACCAGGAATTTGTTAGGGTGGTTTTAAGACCATGCCAAGTGTGGTTCAGACTTGGTGTCTCTCGCACATGGGTCTAGCACTGTTATCAGTGGGCTACTACTTTGACACAAACCTGCCCTCACACTAGTCTAGTCAGTTTAGACCACCGGACTAGCTGCACTGTGATGTCGGCAAGTTTAATGTCTCAAATGAAATCCGGCACACCAGCCAACTCTCATTGAACCCCCCCCCCCCAAATATCACGTTACCATCCAACTAGACAGCAGATCAAAATCGGCTGGTGCAAGCCTCATCTAACTTTCCTTTAACTGATAAATCATTTCCTATCACTGATAAATCAATTGTGAGCCATTAACTTTTAAAACGTCAACACATGAGTCTCTTTTCCACAATCAAGATGGGCAATATCAAGGCATACCTCAGAGGGTTAATGTTTATTGCTGTCTAAAACTATTACTGTGTGTATGTCCAAAATGCAAACTTTACAGGAAAAGAGAAAAACTGAATGCGGCATAAATCTTTATTCTCTTCAATCACATAAACATTTTTCCAAAATAAAAACCATATCTCATTGGGTGCGAAAAGTAAAGTGCAAAAACAAACTAAAACCAACCAACAAGGACTACATTAGCCTTGAGGTTAAGTGCATCATCTGGAATAGATCCCATAGGTTACCTGCATTTGATAACAGATTTCAAAATTTCAGTTACTGAACAAATATATTTTTTACCTCAGCAAAATCATCCAAGCGCTTCAGAAAAGAACACAGCCGGTACAATCACTGCATTTGATATGGCTTTATTTTTGCCTCTAAACTGACAGATCATATCACAAAATTGCTTGATTGTATTTCCACATCAGTACAGTTCCAAAGCATTGCTTGTAAAGTTTTGCAGATAAACTTTACAAAGTGTTGGATCAACTTTTTAACATTTTAAACCCTACTGACAGGAAGGGATACATCATGTTTTCAGTAGGAATGATTGAATACCCAGTAAACTTTGTAATTCTATATTATGGCTTTATCTAAAAAGCGGAGATAGAATAAAGTAGTACTGGGGTGACGATATTCTGATAGACAGACAATTTGTGACCAGTTTCAAATTTCCATATAATACATAGTAACAGTTTGTAAAGTACACATATCGAGGGGTGCCTGCAAAAAACGCTGTAACTCTAAAATTTTTGATTTTTGTATTATTTGTATTTTCTGTTTCACCTTGGTAAGTACTATATTTTGACTGACGATACGGACTTTGCACAGGCAACCCTCAGTATAATAATACCAGAATAATCACACAGGTAATTAAGACTATCAATAAGGCATAAATCTTCATCATCCCCTAAAACTAGTAAGTTTTGACTACTTTCCAAGAGCAGTAAAAAAACGGTTTTCATTTCGCACAGCATGTCCAGTTATGCTGCACCTGATTATTTTTGGTTCAGGAGTCTATAGCCAAAATCATTTGATAGGGCTTTGGAATGTATTAGTATATATGCAAATTGATTTTTTGAATTTTTGAGGTACTAGTCTTAGGAGACAGTGATGAAAATTAATGGTAGAATTAAAAAAAACCAAAACGAAATCTATCATGTGCATGTATCAGATCTGATCAGTTACATGCCAAACAATGCTTCTGGCTTAAAGTGTGATACTGCTATAACTTTTTTTTTTCCATGAGGAATATTCATTAAAGCCATCACATCTGAAGATCAGAATTCCTGCCTAACTGAAGCACTTCAAAGAATAGATTAAGAATAATGAAAACTGGAATCTAGTTACCAACCTCCAACATTACATGTCAGCAAATACTGGCACCAGTACAATTTTGATCTATGAAACCGATCCAGTCTTCATGCGCGTCAAAATCTCGCATCAGTTTAACAACCTCTTATAAAAGCAACTGCATGTGTTGCATCAACAGATAACCTGTCAAGTTTCATCAACTGAAGTTCAGATAATTTCTAATAAGCAATTTTGAAAGTTGTATGAGTTTGTAAAATTATTCATTTGAAAAATACAGAACAAAATAAGATAGCTTCCATCTTTTGTTTGTACTAAATGTTCCAAGTCATGTAAGAAACTTTGGAAAGAAAATATAATGCATAGGAATCTGCGTTCTTTAAGGCCACATTCTTACATGTATAAATCCCACAATACATTGGAAACACATGTTTTATCCCACAGAATGGTTATAATTAACTGATAAACCTTAAGCTGTATTTCCATGTGTTGCGAAACAGAAATGGCAATGGAAACATTAAAAATCCATCAAGTTCTAAATTAAAGAGTGTTTTCATGTGCATGGAAACAGCGTCTCCATAAACATGAAACGTTCTTTGTATTTTACTATTAAGGGTTTTTGATGGTTCATTTCCGCATACATGAAAACACAGTTTACCACTCTAAAGAAAACCGTAAATAGTTTGGAGTGGGCGATACCATAAATGCAAATACAGCATGGAATACAAACAGAAGTTTTCAGAATACATGTATATCACAAAACATATAGCTGCCGGATTTGATAACATACAAGTGTGAAAAATAATTGGAAAAAAAAAAGACCGTGCAATTCCAATGCTGAAAGAGATTCTGGGTTAGACTTCTCCTCTCTGCTTCTCATAGGGATAGTGGCATAGATACCAAAAGGCATGATATGACTCCCACATTGTGTGGAAGAAAACTGACTGGAATTCTTCAATAATATGAAAAACATAATATTTATTTCAAATCTCCACCGAAAATAAAATATCACAAAAACATTTTTTTCACATTAAAAAAATGCATTTTCATTCATTTCATTTGCTTTTTTTCTAACCTTTGGAGACAGAAATGTAAGTCTTTTTAATTAATTGCTGCTATTAGACTCTTGAGAAGATCAGACTCTTGAGAAGCACTGTTAAAAAACCACTCTGGAATAAACTTACTCTCGTCAGATATTAAGCATTAAAAATTGTACAATTTTCCATTTACAATGTAAAACCCACATGAAATTTAAGGAAAGTGAGGTGTATTCCATTATGAGGGTCAGGCTGATGGCCCTCGATACTTGTTCTGAGCTTGTGGGGTGTTCTTGATTTCTTTGATTGCTATGTTGTCTTTATTGGATAGCAGAATACTCGAGTCTTTCCAGGGAAATGGTCCACATTGCCAATTTGTTTCAAAATTGAGTGAAGGATTTACCATAAAAGTACACACTGTCCTGAGAAGAATACACTTTATTTCATGTTAAAATGTTGAAAATTGACCAAGTTATGGCTATTTCAAGGTAGCAAGGTAGAAAAAGTCACCTTTGAAAAAAACGCACTTAAAGTCTACATAAATTTAAAAAGGCCATTAAATTGGTTCAGCAGAAAAAAAAACAACAACATATCTATAGGCGGAATTCATTAAATTCCTTTGGCCCAGCCATGAAGAAATGATTGAGGAATCTATTTATCTAGGAATCTAGAGGCAAGGTGCTCACCTCTCATGCCAAGGGTCCTGGGTTCAAAACCCGGCCGGTGCAGGCATGTTGGAAGTTTGGGATTTTCCTCATATTTTCGTGTCCCTGATCCAATTGGGGGGTAGGATCGAGTACCTAGTCTTCTCGGATAAGGACGAAAAAATTTGGAGGGCCCGTGTGCACGTTAAAGATACCTTGGCAGTTGGAAATCAAAAAGAGCAGGCCGAACAGGCTGCTGCCCGGACAAAATTAAATAAAATTCACCACTACCATTCCCTCCCCCTCATCCCCCCCCCCAAAAAAACATCCCGCCGACCGGCGCTGCACTATGGCGACGACGTGCCTGCTCCAGTTATAACTGGGCTGCAATGGCACAAAGGCAAATTTCCCAAATGGGATTAAAGAGTTAAACAAATACAAATACAAGTTTATGCAGAAAACTGATTTAGGACCATTTCCCTAGAGAGCCTCACATAAGACCACTTAAAAATTAAGATGGGCTGACTCAGCCAAACAGGACACAAGTTGACTGAAATGAGGGACACAACACACTGGTTGTTCTATAGTTACATACAAATTATATAAACATAGGCATTGTGACAGTCAAAACACATTTGCGCAAAATAATGTAAAAACTTCAAATCAGGCAGTCAATAACTGAGTAAAACTCACTCTGATAAAGCCTATTCAACTCAAAAATGATTCTAAAATAGTCAGCAATAACACAACCAGAGATTTGGTCCAATAATATTATTTTGTTGTATAAATTCAGGTCACAACCTCCTACACTAAGTGAAATGTTGGAATGAGCAACAAAGTGCAAAACCCACTCCCAACAACATACACAATGTACTCAACACCCCTAAACAATGTCCATTCTCACACTGATGGCCTTACATCAACTGAGGGTCAATTGTAGAATTTGCCAACAATGTCAGTTGCAGTGTTTTGTGACTCTCATGACAGGTTGCTTTACCTGTGTTCCACTTTTGTACCGTACACATTTACAGTACTGTGAAAAGCTCTACAATCCTCTTCGAGACATAAATGTGTGAATGTACTGTATTGAATTATTCATTTTGTATCGTCTCACACCATTACTGTTGCTTGCTTTAAATTCAAAAACTGAACGCAGCCACTCTAGGCTTTACATGACATTTATGTGTTGATAACACATGTATTTTCTGGGCCATATCACTCAGAGAGTAGAATAGTCAACCAAACCTCCTTCTGTCTGTTAAAATAACCTGTGTAGCGTCTTCACAATGGTATGATGCAGCTGTATCTTCTTCCCTGCGAACAATTTATTCATGATGACACATATCGTGTATGTGACCAAAAGTAACTTAACCTAAGGAGCAAAGATATCCAAAACAGATATTACTTAACATCATACTTCACTATTTCGTGATTAAATTTACATGTAAACTCGCTCACTCACTGATTTAAATCTTGCATTTTCAGGTTTTGGACTCAAAGCATACATCATAAACATTTTTCTTCCTTTTCTGATTGGAATTTCCTGAAAAAATAAAATCTGTGCATATTATTTTTAATCACTTCCAAATATTGGACAAGACTGACAATTTAACCCTCAGCTTCTCCTGATCTCAGTTTGTGCATAACATCACACAACATCTGATTGCAGAGCGCTGCATAGGGATTCATGGCTGTTAGAACTTGCTTGGCAAAGCCACTTCCTAGATCTGCAGCTTTTTGAAAGTCATGTTTAGCTCCTTCCTCATCACCTGTTAACACAGCAAAGAAAAGACAGTCTGATGTATACACAGTGGGCAACAGTTAAACGAGAAATAGCTGAATCAAAAACAGCGGTAAACCAAAGGAAAATAGGAAAACTAAATATTAGTAACAGGTTTAAACTCTTTCCCAACGGTACAATGCGCACTTCTCTAGCGGCAGCTGGTACAACGCAGTCTGCGTTGTGATGTCAAAGTATTCCTTGACCACTTGGAAATTAACATCCTGTGGCGTTGAACCTTAAAAATAGAATTCTTGGTAAAGCTTCCTTTGTCCTAGCGTGTCCAGCGATACCATGTGTGCAATAAGTGTATAGTTTGGACAGCTAGTGTGTAGTAAGGCATTTACAAATGCACAGTACAGTATGACGTGTAAACCCAGAAGGTGCTCCGTCCAGACATATGATGCTTGCCCGTAGGGAAAGAGTTAAGATGCAACAGCGTAATAATTATTGTATTACATCCTGCATGGATGACTGATGATGCAAAGGCCTAATTGATGACAAAAAAAATGTGTGGTGATTTACAACAAGAGTCTACATTTTAAAATGAAGAATACAGCTAATTAGAAACAAATATTGTATCAAACAGAAAAGTTATAACTCTAATAGTTAATAGTTAAATAAACAACATGGCACAGGGCTTTTCTTTCTCTTGGCTTTAGCAACAGATCAATCTAAATCTGCACATCTCGGACATTTTTAGACACAAAATCTGCCCCTCCTTCTGAGTTTTGAGTGAAAAACTTGCTCATGTCACAATACCTTCTCGCTTCCTAATGAGGCCTCTCTGTGTAAATGCTTGACATGCAGCAGTGCCTTTCTCTTGGCTGAGCTCAATGGCTTTGTCTAGATCTGCCTTGGCTCCTGTGAATACAAAAGTTACAAAAACTGAAATTTGCCAAAAACACAGTGGGCATGCTTTTTTGACAAATGGAATCAATGCACCAAATGACTAAATATCATCCGAGGAAACTAAAACTATGCAGTGGTCACTTTTTGATGCCAAAATACCCAATGTGTAAAATTTCCAAGCTGACCTAAAAATTAAAAAAAATTACTTGGGTTTCTGAAACTTGTAGGGACAATAACTATTGAATTTAATTTATTCTCACACCTTCAATATCTCCTTTCAGCCTCAGAGCTTGTGCACGGTTGTTGTATGCTGATGGCCATTCGGGTGCCGAATCCACTGCTCGTTGAAACAGTGCCAGAGCAGCATCCACATTTCCTGCTTCTGCCGCTTTTACACCTTTAATTTCCAGCTCTTTGGCTGTCTTAATCTGTTCATTCTCCACAGGCTTCTCTGAAAAATAATATTTTCCTTCCATCAGAGTATCATAAAGATAAAAATGTGACTCAAAAAAAAAAAAAGTTGTGCTTGGCGAAGCTCCATGAATATCATCGGTTGGCTGCTGGAACCTCATTAAAACTAAACTCAAGGGCTGTTGTTCGGAGACCGTGGTAAGAAACTCCTCAGGTACAGCAAGGCAGATGACAAGCTTCAGAGGAAGTGTGGATTCTTTTATTAGACCATAATGATTTAGTCTAATCACAAAGACAAACAGAGAAAATACTCAGTTGTGTTGAGTGCTCAGCTACAGTTTTATATGTAAAATTTTGTATTTGTATGCTACTTTAATCCCATTTGGGAAATTTGCCTTAGTGCCATTGCAGCTAGTTACAACCAGCCACATTGTCGCCACAGTTTTGGGGGGGGAGGAAGAGATGATGGGGGAGGGGGAGGGAGTGGACGAATTTTATTGATTTTTTGCCCAGGCAGCGGCCTGTTCTTTTCGATTTCCAACTGCCAAGGTATCTTTAACGTGCGCAACGTGCACAAGTGCCCTCCGAATTTTTTCATCCTTATCTGAGAAGACTAGGTACTCGACCCTACCCCCCCCCCCCCCCCCACTAGGATCAGGGACATGAAAACATGAGAAAACTCCCAAACTTCCAACATGCCAGCACTGGCCGGGTCTTGAACCCGGTACCTTGGCACGAGAGGTGAGCACCTTGTCTCTAGACCACCTTGTCCCCATAATACTACTGTTCCCTAACAATAGCCTCTAAGTTTAGTTCCAGCAAGGTTCCAACAGCCGACCCACGATATGTACATGATGTAGCCTATATAATATATACATGTTGGAAATGAATATTAGACCTAAAACAAAAATGAGTGAACACAATTTTCATTAACTTCTGATGCAGGATTCTGGGAATTGTAGGAAATATAAGTGAAGATTAAGAGGAAATTATGTAAATGGAATTCACAATAAACTTAAAACACATTACTTTTGGGAAAGAGTTCTATATACCCCGACTGCTTTGAACGTTTAATGTTTATATTATAATTCTTTCAGAGTGTTTCAATAATTTTTTTTATTTTCCGGTTGGATAGATAAGGGATAGTGTTAAAGATATGAGCAGGTTAGAGTTAGGTATAACAATAAGCCCCAAGAACAAAGTTAGAGACAGGTTTAGGGGTTAGGGAATTGACTGGGTGATTGGGATGCATGTAGCTATTCCCTAATGGCCATGCTTATTTGCAGACATCTGCGGATAAGATCACAATCTTATTCGCAGATAGATTTTTTGTTTTGTGATTTTTATTTAGGAAGAGCTCCTGACTTTAGATGACAATTCTGGCTTGTTTTGTTGAAATATTAGGCTCTTCACTCGGTAAGATGGCTCGATTCGGAGTACCACATGGTGTTTCTTATAGGTAATGATGCATCAGGTTGTCTTTTTATTTTAGCGATACTTATTGGTTATCGTGTCCTTGGTAGCATTAGAGAGACCTTGCTTAGTAACGCTTTTACTCAGGCTCCCCTGTGGCATGCTAAGTAAACTAATCTACTGAGTTGGTAAGGGGGGGTTCGAATCTCTGCAAGGGCTGACTTCTTTTTTTTTTGTTACTTTTTTTCCTGCTTTTTCCTCCACTGATCATTGCTGCTTTGCTCCAGAGTATAAAATTGTAAGTAGGATTTTTTTTTTTAAAGATGAATTATTAGCCAATTTTGTTGGGTGTAAAATCACAGAGAAAGTCAGACAGAGCAAATAAAAAATGAACTAAACTTCCATGCAAACAAAAGAGTAATATAAGAAAACATGACAAATGGCTGAAGCAGAAGACCCCCCAAAATATCAGTAAATACAGGATAGATCTAAGTTACCGCAGAGAGAGATGAGCTGTTCAGTTCACACTGACTAAAGGAAATCATTTACATGTTTAAAATTTGATTAATTTTCTATTTCTAATTAGCTACTGCCCCGCTCAATGAAAAGAAATAAAAATAAAATGAACAGGAAAAAATAAAAGAAGTAATCTGGAGCACACTATATCTAGTAATTATCAGTTTCCCCATGACATCGATTTTGCAAAATCCTTAGGAAAAAAATGATTCCTAATAATGAGCCGTACTAGGTTTAAAAAAAAAAACAACAAAAAAACCCCGAAGTGTTTATCTGCCGATACAGTCAGATAAAATTTCCCCTAGAATTTTTTTTATTTGCCAGCATAAATTCTGTATTTACCAGTGATCTCCCCTGATTTGAGCCCTTCTGCGTCTTTCTCCTTTGTTCCATTCATCCCAAACAACATTTGTATTGCGCACGCATTGAAAACGATGGCATGATTGAAATTGGAAAGACTTTTCTGAATAAAAATGGAAGTTTATTGATTAAATGAATACACACGAAGGTTCAGCTCTTATCCATAAATAATATGGGTTTCTTGGATTAAATTCAGTAAGAATTCCCTTGCAATTGCAGTAGGTTTCTCAGTAGCATAGTGGTTAGCACCCTTGCCTATCAGTCAGGTGACTGTGGTTCGATTCTCTGCAGGGTGCAGGGCAGTTTTTTTTTTCTTTCCTTATAAAAGTCTTTTCATTAGGAATCAATTTTTTTTTTTTTATCCAAGAACAATAATAGGGAACAAATTCATTTTTTTTTTTGTATCTCCACCTGTCAATCAGGGGACAGTGGTTTGATTCTCACCAGGGTAGGTGTGTTTTTTTTCCTTTTCTTATAAAAGTCTTTATATCAGCAATGAGTCTGTTCAATGTTTTTTTCTTTTTTTTTTTATCCAACAACAACAATAGGGAATAAATCCAGTTTGTTTGTTTTTTATAATTAGTCAACAGCAATATCTGCAGATATCTGCTTTATCCCCCGATACTCTTGGTGGCCGGCCCAAGCTGTATCTGCTGACAGTCTTCATCTTTCATTGCCTTTCTCACCCTGGATCAGGGTATAGGCCACCAACAAACACTTTCCATCCCTCTCTATCATGCCCAAGCTGTATCTGCTGACAGTGTTGGCAGATAAACCCAGGCAGTATAGTATCTGCTGACAGTATTGACGGTTCCGCCGATAATGTTGTCGGCCAAGGCTGTATCTGCCGACAATGTTGGAGCATAAACATGGGAAGCATCCACCGATAATGTTGCCGGCCCAGGCTGTATCTGCTGACTGTGTTGGCGGCCCAGGCAATATCCACCGATAATGTTGATGGATAAACCTGGGCAGTATCCGCAACATTATCAGCAGACAAACCTGGGCAGTATCCGCCAATAATATTGGCAGATAATGGCAGCCAAAAAAAAAAAGTTCTGGCGTGGGATTGAACCCATTTACTCTGACTGATAACTGCAGATGCTAGTCATTGTGCCACCGCAGACCATGATAGGCTGAAGGAACTTTTCCATAGCAGACATCAGAAGACCAAGAAACCCCCATCTGTGAATAAGCAATCCGTTCCCTTATTTAGATGTAAGTCTAGACTAGCTCTAGATCTAGATCCAGACTATACAGTGCAATCCAAATATTTCGACATCAGTGGGATCGTCTGAATTGTGTCGAGTAAAGAGAAAGTCGAAATAGCAGATTAGTGGTGGAAGAGAAAAAAAAGGGGGGAAGGAGGTCACACATCACCATAATGGGAAGTGTCCAATAAATAACGCAATTATGTCCCTTTTTCCTTTAATTATCGTCATACTGTCACCCGTTCCTCCAATATCATTGTTGTGCGGAACAGTTGCGTGGCAAAGATTTACCGATATCGCAGAAATGCTGTAGCTATCAAATGCGCAGTGCTTTACTTTTTATTTTTTATTTTTTAACCTCGACCTGACTGTTTCTTCAGAAGAAGTCATGATACTGATACAGTCACAGTGCGGCAGTTAACCGAGAGATCTAGGTCAAGGCCTAGTAAGTAGTATCAACGGCGCATGAATGTTTTGTGGGGGAAAAAATTACTCAGTCTGTAGTACTCTGTTACATCTTTACTGCCTTGTACGCTTATGCAAGGCACTACATAACACATTCGCGTCACTGAAGCCAAGGGTCATCCTCTGTGTCCACACATCCCCTCTCTTACCCCCCCCCCCCCACCAGCACCGCAAAAAGAAATAAAGAGGTCTTATTATATATGCGGGGAGTTGCATGGGCATTTTCGGTAGCAGTACAAGCACAGTACACTTAGTAGATCCAGTGCAGTTGTTTTGCCGCGGTCGGGGAGAAATGTGTCGATATATGAGGAAAGAATGGAATAACAGGTTGAGTTACAGGGAAATATTTTGTAGCATTAAAGAAGGAACAGCACAGGTTGGGACTTAAAAATTGTGTCGAGTCACCCAGAATGTCGAGAAAAGCCATGCCGAGATAAGTGGATTGGTCTGTAGTATTTCAATCCAATGCAAAACACGCATATCTGCTGGACATAAAGCTAGTCTGCAATCTGTAACTCGCCTGAGGATCGACACTTAACAAAAGTAAATCTGTAGGCTCTCCGCGTCTGCTATTGATGAACAGTGATAGATTCTACACGTCACCATTACGATTGTTGACGGACTGTGTTTTAATTATGTCGTAAAAATATAACGATGTGATGCAGAAATAGGAAGCTGAGGACAAGGGCACAGAAAGAGAAACACACTGACTAACCTGCATCAGCTTCTTCTTCTTCTAGATCTACATCATCTCCATAAGGTAGACCTGGATTGAAAATTTGTTTCAGGACTTCTTTGTCATGAGCAGTTACTTTGACTCTGTCACAGCTGGAGGCCGCCATTTTGTTTGTAGATGAAGATGTTATTCCCACGTACAGGGGCCAAATTATAAACACTGCGTTGTTTTCACTTTGCCTTTCTCTAAAACTGGCCTTTGCATGTAAATTCCAGAGGTCAAAATAAGACCAAAGGAAAACTAATGTGCTTTCTGTGCGCACCACTCAGAAGTGGTTCTTGAAAGAATGAATGGCACTATCTTATCAGAGAGTGAGTATCTTATTTAGGCCCACTTTGTTTGGAAAATCCCATTTGCTGTCTAGGACACCGAAAAGGAAATACCATATAATAAACTAAGGACACGTAACTTATAAAGGAAAAAAAAATGTGGAGGAAAATGTGAGTGGGTCTGGCGAAATCGGGCTTAAGGTGAAAGACCAAGTTTCTGAGGAAATAAAATTTTTTTCTGGAAATTGAGATTTGCACTTAAAATGAAAGATTAGACATTTTTCTGCATTCAGTTAAAATATTTTGCTTGAAATCGTCCTAGAAATATTTCATTTAGATGTTTTAAAGAAGCATAATCATTTCACCTTTTGCCCGATTTCGCCAGATACACGCACAAAATATGTTTCAGTTACGATTCAGGGCAACAAAAACGTACCGTATTCAAAAAGTGTTTCCGATCCCTTGATGTGGGAGGAAGAAATTTGAGAAAAGCCGATTCTGTTTACTTTGGACAGGACTATATGATGCTTTTATTTTTGTAAGGTTGTTCTTGTTGTTTTGTTCACAGTAAACCTATATTGTTAGTTCATGAGTAACAAATGCAAACATGCGTCCTTACTATCGCACTCAGTGATGCAGTTCACTACAAAAGTCAGTTCTCTGAAACATCCTCAATTATGGTTTCAGTACCGGTAATGCCAGTATGTCTATTCATTAAGAGCAGATTATAAGGCAATTCTATTTTTTCTTATTGGGGTTCCTTGAGGTGATATTTGCTGTTTCATTAAATGTTTACAGTAGTTTGGTAAATCTGAGTACCAAGCCATGAAATATACGAAATGTATACGGTAATGATATGCACAATTTATTGGCTTAAAATTCTTTCTTTCTTTTTTCTCTCCCCTCCCCTCCCCAGCTCTGTTTTTATTCTTCAGCATTTCTTTTGATTATTGTTTAGTCTTCATTTGACGTTTGCCAACCCTGCCATCTACGCATTTGAAAAAAAACCCAAAAAACTCACAAAACAAACTAGAAACAAACAAATAAAAAATATGAATCAAACAATCAGCAGCAATAAGAAGACTTGGTAGCCCAACCTTTCAGACAAAAGTGACATGACAGGAGACGGGGAAAAGGACTGATCCCCTGCTACTTGAAATACAAAAGAAGGAATAGAAAACAGAAAAGTAAAAGAAATAAGGAACTGCCTCAACGCAAAACAAGTTGCCACACAAATAAAACTTAGCTGAAAATGATAACTGTTTAGGAACGAGCAATGTATATATTTACATAATATACATGAATGTGATGTTTCGAGGCCAAGGCCTCTCTGTAACCCATTTGTTATTGCGTTTTCTTAGAATATAATAATGGTAATGATAATAATGGTGATAAATAATAATAATAATAATAACATGAAAATAATAATAATAAATAAAAAATAAAATAAAAAATAATTATAATATGTTGGCAAAACACAGTCTTCTTCATCATGTTTCTTAAGTTTTTATAATATAGGCTTACAAGAAACCACGGTTTTCAATGATAAAACATGGATCCTAGAAGGGAGTTTTTATACAAACCAGAACAAGCGCTTAATTGGAATAGATCATACATTTTAATATAGGTCGTTTTCATAAAGAATACTAAATATTTCTCATTAAAAATACTTATAATTACATATATTACCAGTAATATTAAACCCTTTAAGAAATCCCCTGTAAAAATGTAAGGTTACCCTCTGACCTTGCAACATAAAATCTTCTCATTCTCATAACAACCGTGTTATTTTTATATCGAAGGGCTATTTATAAATATCATTGTGAATTTCGGTATACAGGACAATGTTGCTTTTCGAGAGAAATTCATATTCTGGTATTACACTGCATAGAAAAACCATGAACAGGATCCCCCCCCCTCCCCCAAAAGTTCTTGCAGCAAAAAGTCGTACTCGTAGTGATAATCATTAAAACATTGATAAAATTTACTAATAAAAATTAAAATTCGGCAGCACATATGGAAATAGGAATCGTGCTTACCAATCCTAATAATGTACCTACATGTATTCATTTAAAAACAGTAAGATTTTCACGAAAGAGAGCATCAAATTTGTATCCCAGTCTAGTCAAATTAAAATGGTTCAGCGCAGTAACTGAATCCACCAAAATGCCCACAATCTGAAATTAAGGTCAGTGAGCTAGAAATTCCAAATAACAGTGATGTCATTTGGTGAATTCAGAAGGTTTATCAATGCATTGAAATATTCATGAATAACAATAGCTGCAAAGTAAACTTATGTAACAACAGTAGATTTTAGATTATACTAGCCCATCAAGTGCAAGTTTAGTTTACCATTCAGTTGTGAAAAATGAACGAACCAATGAGACATAATGAAAATAACTGTTGCGATAAAAATGCAGCACATACCTGGCCAACTGTAGACTCAAAGCAAAACTAAACTCACCAAAGAAACACATTAAAGAAGTGCACTTCAGAGAGAAAGTCAGTCAACCACTGATATACAACATTATATGATTATTCTTTCTTTCTTTCTTGGACCTCAGTCAGGTGGCAAATCCACCCCTCTCCCTTTTGCTAAATACATTCCATAAGAGTACAAACAATTTGTTGTTAATTTATGTACAATACATCTCAATTATCAGAAAGTTACACAATGATGAGAAAATAAATAGGAAAAACATGTTCTCGGTAAGGGACTGGGGTGACGCTAAAAAAACTAGAAAACTCTCCCGTTGATGCTGGGAGACGACTCACAACGGACAGAGAAAATCTTTATCCAAACAGCCAACTCAGGCATGGACAACTGGACCTTAAAATATAGCACCAACATCACAACCAGACTATCAACCTTAATCGCAACAATACTAGTAAGAACAATGTTAGTCTAGTTAATATCTCTGTAGTTCCAACCCAGCTGCCTAACGGCAAATTGCCAAATTGTTAATCATAAAATGCTGCCAAAACCTCGTTGGGCTAACGTTTATAATTATAAATGCAATGCATCTTGAAAATAGGCGTAATTGACGGAAACAAAAGTAAACCGCTTCTTAAAAACGTCAAAGAGTATCTGCGGACTTTGGACTTTGAGACGTTATATTTCATTAAAAAGAAATATTTGCTGGTCGTTATAAATTAAATCCCGTTTGCTCACATGGTTACTTGTAGTAACCTATATCAGTGCGCATTTGGGCTTATTAAATTAGCTATTTAACTAGGAAAGTGTCCCCTTAAAATGTCAAGGCTCAATCCCCACTAAGTGGCTGAACTGTTTCACACTACACACTACTTCTACAGGCCTTCTCAATGTGTGTCAATGTATCAGACGGATTCGGCAGGTAATTTGTAGGTATCACTGAAAAGAAAATAAATCGTCCCCCTAAAAGCTATGAGCACATGAAACTTCAATCAATTTCTCAAAAGTTGATGGAAGGGGGTTAGAAGATTATCATTCTTAGGGGTCGAAAGGGCCATCAAATCATTCTCCTTCTTCTCCCCTTTTCCCCCTTTAATTTTCTGCATATTATTGTAATGATTTCGAATTTATGAGTCTGAATTCATAAGTTCGAAACATATGGACTGCATGAAACAATTAGATACATATAGATATGCAAATGAATATTTTACCAGTTATGAAATAGTTATTGTTAGATTTTAGACAGAGTTGTTACGTTGAACATCTGAATGTCAAACTTCGGCTGACCTTGGTTAACCCTCAGATGAATATTTAAGTAGGCCTACTAGAACTTCATTCGAAAACAACACTTGGTAACTAAAAAAAAAAGTTTTTCCTATCTCTAATGTAGTACTGAAAAAGTGACGCCAATACACAGAAGAAAGAGAGAGAGAGAGAGAGAGAGAGAGAGAGAGAGAGAGAGAGAGAGAGAGAGAGAGGTCCATGTCGTGCGACAAAATGTCTAGCCACCTCGAAAGAAAAGTCTCTTGTCACGTTTCTGTCATGACAGTTTCTCAGGTGGGTGTGATCTAAAAGTTATGACTGTTCATGGTCAGGTGATTCGTCGTTAAGTCCAACGTCATCACTAAAAGTTTCATCAGGACCGTCGTGATCGAAGAGCAAACCCCGTTTGATTTGGTGTGCAACTTGTAGCTGGTTTACTCTAATAGACCGAGAAGGTTTAAAACCAATGGCGAATGATACCGTAATAAAGCTGAGTTGGTATAGAGACAACGGTTGAAAACGAAACCGGTCCAGCAAGTTCAAGCAGTTACGGTATCCCTGCTGCGTCAAGTACGCGCGGAGTTCTTCATTTCTCCCGATGGCGTTAACATCGGAGTGTGTCAAGAATATTTTTCTTACAAAGTAATGAGCCAGAGAATCATATCCGCACATCAAGGCAGAACAGAATGGTGATATCTTATTGCCAATATTATAAATTTCTTCGGAACTTGCAGGCAAAATCCCTTTTCTCTCCAGCATCAAAAGCCCCACGCCTCCCACGTCAGTCGGACCTAATCCGGCAGCAATCACTTTGGGAATAAGGTTGAGTTGTCCTTTCAACATCAGTTCATGAAGGGTTTCATTTCCCAGATATGCTGAACTAGCTCCTGCACTTAATAAATATTTGATCATCTTAAGGTTTTTTCTATCATAACGAAAACATTCAAAAAGGAGTGATAGAGCTGTGTGGTCCTGCAAGATAGGACTGGTTCTGTTGATATCAGCACCGGCAGTAATTAGCATACCAACAATGTCAAACCGTTCACTATTTGCTGCCATCATTAATGCTGAAAATCCAAAATCATTCTGACGGTCAATTTCAGCACCAGCGTCAATAAGAATTTTCAGGGTTTCCGAATCACAGCAATATTGAACAGCACATAGTAATGCGGTGTTTGCAGAATAATTGGTAAGATTCACATCAGCTCCATTTTCTATCAAAAGACGGAGCAAGTCCCGGTTTTCTTTGATTGCAGATGTCATTAGAGCGGTTGTACCACTCCAGCTTTGTGTATTGACCCCAACGCCACGTTCAGTCAGAACTTGGACAAGCAGCCTGGCAGCTTCTATGGAACCAGATTCTACCGCGTGATGAAGAGCCGTGTCATGTCCATTGTCCGCAACCAGAACATCAGCCCCGTGTTCAAATAACAGCTCCATTATATCAGTACGTTCCTTTGCGGATGCCATGATTAGGGCTGTATGACCCATGAATGTTTTAGCATTAACATCAGCACCATTTTCCAAGAGGACTTTTATCATTTCATATTGTGACGATGTAGATCCGTCACCACTGTTGCAGTCACTCACTGCTTTCAGTAAAGGTGTGGTTTCAAAGCCGTGTCGTTTCACTGGTAGATTAACATTTGCTCCATACTCAATCAACAGTCTGACAACATCTGGACTACAAGATTCCACCAAAGGAGTACTTACTACATTGTTATTCAATAAATAATTGACGTCAGCTTCCAGCTCAATTAGACAACGGACAATCTCCAAATTTCCTCCAGCAACAGCACAGTTAAACAACTGTGCCATGGTATGTCTTCCGTATGAAGTTTTAAAGAACATCAAAACATCATCAGCAAGTGTTTCCAAAAGGAATTCCAAATAGGGCCATGACTGATTTTCTACAGCTGACCTGATTGCTTCCTCATTGTCCATATAAGCGTTATGATCCAAAAGGAGTTCAGCACATTTGAAGTGGCCATTCAGAAATGCAACATCTAAAGCAGACTGTCGATAGACGGGTGTCTCTCTACTGTTTGGATCAGGCGAGGATATTATTCTGTTCACTTCAGCACCATGCCTGAGCAATATTTTGACAAGGTCACATCGATCATTTTCAGCTGCGGTGATCAATGGGTTATTGTTATCTCTGGTCACTGTACCAAATGGGACACCATGTTTACAAACCAATCGTAACAGGTCAGCACTTCCTGCTTTCGTGGCTATGACGGCCAGAACATTAACTTGCTCTGGTCCATTCAATATCATGCCACTTTTCAACAAAGCCTTTAAAATATCTACTGTTTGTTCGTTAAATTTGGAATCTTTGTCGAATATCATTAAGAGTTCTTGTAAGCAATTTTGTAGGTCAGTACAGCCTTCCTTATAAGGAAATTGACAATCAAGGAAAATACACAACGACTCCAAATCCTGAACTCGGGTTGCTGCAGCCAGTGCTGATTCCTCTTTATGTACAGACTTGGTTAATAACCTGAATATTTGCCCAAGACCTACTCGTTCTACTATTTCTGTAGTAGATTCACCATTTCGGCTCACATCTGTATTGATCCAAGAGAGTTTGTTCGAGAATGTCTCATTTTCGTCGTCAGAAGAATTCAGACTAACGGCTCCTTTTGAATTCAATGTGGGCTTTTTGCGTGTGCTATAACCGCGGCATTGTGGCCACATTTTGTCGATTAAAACTTTCATAGCATCCACATCTCGGGCTTCAATGGCCTTCATCAGAGCCGTGTAACCTTCATCATTTTGATGATGAAGTTTGATATTAGCTTGGGATGTGAGAAGTTGAACCATGTCTAACGAACCTGAGCAATGTATTGACAAAATCAGAGCCGAATTGCCATCTACGTTAGTAGAGTTGATATTACACCCTGTCCTCAAGAGAAAACGAATTATGTCAATGTGACCTTTTTCTGAAGATATTATCAGTGGGGTATTTCCGTTCTCGTCTTTACACCGGACATTTGCACCAGATCGGACGAGGCTGCGTACTACAAACTTGTGTCCTTGTTTGCACATTTCAAGAAGAGCAGTATCTAAAACATGCTGTGGAAGATTAGTTATTTTGCTTGGTCTTTTCAGAATATCTAAGATCAATTGTATTTCACCACCCTGAGCCAGAGAAACAAACTCTTTGCCCACAGCAGACGCTTTTAGCAAGCTCCTTGAGGACGAAGTGGTTGAAATTGGCACCGATCCTGTGCTAGGTGCGGTTATCTGAATTGATTGTCCGCTGGTCTCAGGCATGGCAATAGATTCCCTGTTGGACTCAGACCTTGGGATGGATTCTCCACTGGGCCGTGGCCTTGTCTCCATAACCTCCTTAGACATCTGATCGGCCTGGAGATTCTCTTGACTTTGTGCCTTTTCCTGGTGGATTTTCTGTGTTTTGTCCCGAGATTCCCGTATTTCCTGTGATTCTTCAGCTGTTTCTGCAGAGCCACTTGGCTGACCTTCTCCCGTTGCCCTAGACACATTCTGGTTCCTAAACCTTACTCTTTTTCGATTCGGCATTCTTTCATGTGCTGTCCTTGTATCAATGAAATTAAAGATAAACAATGATAAAGTACAAAAAAAATTTAAGTGTCCTAGCGTAAAGTACAGACTGCGAACTTTTACTTTTGTGTCAAAATTTTATGGTCACCTTAATGATCTAAGTTAGTGGTGTTGAAGCAAGGAAAAATTTGTCTTTTTTTTTATATTATCTACAATGATTTGTAATTAAGAAACGTCATCATGATTTGGCGGTCTAACAAAGTGGGGAAGAATTACCAAATCCGATTAAGTCATTCAAAAATCTTTCTTGTTAATGGCTGGTCCGGGCATAAACTATAAATTTTAAACATCCACGTCGAGAATAAACTTGCCGCACATGAACACTGCTAGAGTCTAGTCCCTGAGTCTAACCAGATTTTGTAATCCTCCCCTCCAAGTCGCTGACTATAATTAAAGTTTTCGTTTTAAATGCCACCAAGTCCTTGTTGTTATGAAAATAAAATAGTTCAACTTGTCAATTTGACCAAGTAAATAAATAAAAGCACATTGGCAGTTATTGATTTTGTTGCCATTTTTCTGACATCATCCTAGACTGTCGTGGCCAGCGCCTGCACCACAATTGGACAGCACTCTTACATACAGTCAGTTATAAATGTAGGCAACATCACATTCAGTTCATGCAAACATACAAGAAAAACTTACACCCAACAAGTATTTTTCCAAGCCTAACCTAGATGACAGTCCACCTTGAACACATCTTCAGTGTGCACAGATTTTTTTCTGATCCAGAGTCACAGCAGAAATAGTTGATATACTATTCCGAAGAAACAACACTATTTAAAAAATAAAAAGAGAACTACAAAACGGACATATTTTTTGCAAATCAAACTCGACGAAACATATTGATGGTTCTGAAATGTTTACACTTTTCCCTTCCAGGTGTCGACAGGAATAAAAGAATGCTATTTTATAGGAGGAGTGAGAGATCGCTAACAGCCAGTATTAAGTCCAGACTAGTTGAAACTTAAATACTTTTCACGTGTTCGTTCATTGCAATACTCAAACAAGACTCATGCCCAAGAGACGGTTGACCTACTTATTATTTCAAACATTTATAAAACTTCTACAGTTCCGACAAATTCTAAACAATAAATGAGGTATAAGATTACAAAAATTTATCTGTCGCCACGGAAAAAAGAGTCCTCTGTATTTTCCCCAGTTATTTTAAACATTTTATGCAAGGCCTGCAAATTTATGCTTTCCAGCGGCTAAGATCTATTCTGATCACGGGTGCACTTTTCCCGGCGAAGAAAGAGAACTACACACGTAATTTTCTTTTTATTTGACTATTGTTTATTTTATTATTATTTTTATAATAAAATATTTTTCAACAACCAAGGCGAGGAAAAAATATTGCAAGTAAACAAATCTATAAAAAAATGAAAATGAAACAAAAGCTTAAAATTGAGACGTAACAGAGATCTTTGTCATGTACACATGTATATATAATCTATTACTTATTCCCCCCCCCCCCCCCCCTTTTTTATTCCACTTTCAAACATTTATTGAATTATACATTAAAATATGACATATTATGTCTTTTTACAGAAATATCCTTAAATTCGTGTATCCACGAATAATGTCAAATGAAACTGCATATAATTATATTTAAACTTTACAACTGGCTGAAATGTGTACATGACCCGACACGACAAACTCGACACTTACACACCAGCTGAACTTTTTTTGTGGTAACATAAATATTTGACATGTGTGATCCTTATTTGTATTTACATAAAGAAGGTGTAATACATGTACATCTTTAAACGTACCCATGCATAATTGTGTGTATATATGCAAACACTGGTAAACTCACTGACATAGCTTTTTATAAGGTGAACTTGGCTATCTGTTTAACCTGGTGACATCGATGATGCAGACGAGAGGAAGAATAGGATTTGGTGTGGTTGCCATTTTTGAAATAAATGATTCCATTTTTTTTGTTTTTGTTTGTTTTAGTTCTAGCTTTCTCAATCTCATGTCATCACTTTGGTGACCCCAACAACAGGCTTATCCGGAGCAACGATGCGTATCCCAGCTAGCATAGTACAATGTATAATATATTAATAAATATTTTAAAATATGTTTTAACCGATCAGCTTTTCGCTTTCTGAGGTTTATCAGTAAAATCTCCTTTTATTTCGTCTTTGATCATTTTATTGTTCTTGTTGTATTGCTATAATGTTGCTGTAATAGTTTGTCAGTGGTGGAATGTATGGGCAAATTTGTGTGTGAATCATTGAGAAAATGAACGAGCAGGTGGATGAATAAGTCACGGGGAGTATCAGGGGGAATAATTGAAATAATGGAGGGAATGAATGAAAATGTGTCTGTTTTCTTGTTCTTGGTTGTTCTTGTTCTTATTTTTGTTTCTGTTGTCCTCTTGCCCCCCCCCCGCCCCCTCAAAAAGTGCTCCCTAAGAAGTTTCCATTTCTTGCACATTTTTGTTAAAGAGTTGATTTTATATATGTTATGCACTGCCCCTATAGGTTGGCTATGCTCTGTATGAAATGGTGATTGAAATTATTACTTGAGCCACAGCATGAATTTCTGCTCCCAGTTACTGTACTATTAGTGTTATGGCATGAATTTCTGCTCCCAGTTACTGTACTATTAGTGTTATGGCATGAATTTCTGCAGACAGTTACTGTACTATTAGTGTTATGGCATGAATTTCTGCTCCCAGTTACTGTACTATTAGTGTTATGGCATGAATTTCTGCAGACAGTTACTGTACTATTAATGTTACGGCTTGTGGCCAGTAAGCCGTGACTGTAGAGTTGAAACTGATTAACTACGAGGCGATTCATCACACCCATGACGACTCCCGCCTAGTCGGCCAATTTCAGTAACGCGCGCCAGTTTGAGAAGTGCACACCAATGGGACATAACCAAGAAAATAAAACACTATTACCAAATCTACAAAGCTTATCTCCCATTTCGAGGGTTGATAACCAGAATGTTTTATGTCAAAAATTGTCAAATTGAGAGAAACGAGTTTGACATTAGCAATCTTAATGAAAATTCAAATAACTGCAATCATTTCAACAAGGTTACATGAATAGTTTTATTGGGTTATGAAATAAAGTCACACATCTTGTGTCTTGGATATCCACAGGCATTTAAGAGTAATAAATAAACTTGGACATAGACATTCTGGTTGAAAACCCTCGATTTCGTCTCCTAAGAATGACAAGGTTCTAACTCCCTTCTGTCAACTTTTGAGAAGTCGAAGATTGAAGTTTCATGTGGTCGCAGCTTTCAGAGTAAAGAATTTTTTTTTCATTTTTAGTCATACTTGCCATTTACACATCGAATTTGCTTGATATTTTCATACACAGTGGAGAAGGCCCATGGAGGTATTGTGGAGTGTGTAACTCTGTTCAGCCAAAAAGTGGAGATAGAACCTTTGGTTTTTTTCGGGAAAGATTTGTTACAATAATGGGACACTAACGATCAAATGTAACGCTGTAACTAAGACGACAAGATTTATCTCCTATTGTCTTTTACAGTGATAGGACATAACCACAAAAAAACACACACACACACACACAAAAGTTTATCTCTGAACTTGTTCACAGTCATGGGACGCAATCATGAAAATGTAACACTATCTCGAATACCATAAATTTTATTAATGTTTAATTCCAAATGTGTTAACAACGATGGGACATAAGCAAGATAATGCAACACTGACACCAAGACGACAAGATTTACTTCCCATTTGTTTACAATCAGGACTAAGAAGCCAAGGAAATATAACTCTCTATTATGATGACCACAAGGCTTATCTCTCATTTGTTTTCATTGCCTTTTTTTTTTCTCCCAAAGCTGCAAACTGCGTTTCAACCTTTGTTATTTTTTTTCACAACAATGTGACATAACCAGAAAATACAACAATAAGTATTACTAAGACGACAATGTTTCTCTCCCATTTTGTTTTAACAACGTAATTAATTTGTACACACATGGCTTCTTTTAAATCCTGAACGGGTCAACAGTTAATCAATAAGGGATCAACAGCACTAGGCTGAGGCTCCCGAGAAACCAAATCACCTCAACAGTTAATCAAGAAGAGAGGGGGGGGGGGGTGATCAAATCTGACGTAGGTTTTCCTAGTGACATGGGTAAAATGCTACAAGTACATGGCTCATTGTAAAAGTAATAGCAAAATAATGATACTAAATAAATAAATAGATAAATAAATAAATGAATAAATAAGCCACCTAAGTAAAATATTTATGGTCGTTGAGAAAGACAATAAAATACACACGTACACACACACATACACACACACAAACATGCACGCACGCGGGCTCACACACACATAGGCTACACACTTAACATTAAGACTGAAAAATGCAGGAAAAATGTAGAGATTTTTGAACCTATACTTCTTTTTTTCTTTCTCTCTTTTCTTCTCTCTCTCTTTTTATTCATTTCTTTCCCTCTTTCTTTCTTTTTTTCTTTCCCCTAGCCACATCAAGCAGGGATCGACACCTGTTCCCCTCCAGCCTCATTAAGAAAAATACTTTCCCAATAGAAAGGAGAAACATCGAATGAAAGTTTTACAACGGTTAGAAAATAACACGGAAAAACAAGTGGGGGCTGGGGGTGGGGGTGAGAGTTTGAAGTGTCGCAGTAGAAACGACGAACTGGTCCAGAGATGCAGGATAAAGTTAAATCTCTTCATGGTCAAGTGTCTCTCACATGGATGTACTGCCCGAGCCATGCTGGTGTTAGGCGCAATGAGATAGTCAATCTACTTGCCGGCAACGTTACTGTCCGTGGAGACCTGCAGCATAACAGGAATGAGATCATGCAGATGACCACCCTAACGGATTGCGAGCAGATGAAGACACTGATGTGCTCACCATAACCAGAATGATGGAGGCGGGATACCAACGGGGTGAGGGATGAATGTGCGTCAAAGACGGACGAACCCGACAAATTTGGAACCAGCTGGCCACTGGGTCAGTTACCGGTGGTAGAATAGCCCTCAAATAGATATTATAGTGGGGAGAGGAGCACTTATAGAGATGCCCGGTGAGCTAGGACTCTGGTTCCTATCATCAATCCATCAATCATCATGGTCAGATGATGAGTCACTATCACCAAGGTTATCACTGAAAGTTTCTTCTGGACCGTCATGAGTGAAAAGCAAACGCTGCTTTACAAGATGTGGCACATGTAGATGTTCTACTCTCATAGATCGCCCAGGTGCAAAACCAATAGCAAATGATATCGTTATAAAGCTGAGGCGGGACAGGGACACAGGTTGAAAGGCAAACTCATCCAACAAGTCCAAACAGTTTTGGTACTCATGGCGTACCAAGTATCTGCGGAGTACTGCGTATTTCCTAACGGCGTAAACATCGGAGCGTGTCAAGAATATTTGTCTGACAAAGTAATGAGCCAGAGAATCGTATCCACACAACAAGGCAGTACAGAATGGTGAAATATTATAGCAGATATCATATACTTCTGCATAACTTGCAAGTAAAATTCCTCTTCTCTCCAGCATCAAAAGCCCTTCCAATCCCACGTCAATCGGACCGAGACCGGCAGCCATCACTTTGGGGATAAGGTTGAGTTGTCCTTTCAACATCAGTTCATGGATCGTTTCAGGTTTCAGGTATGCTGAGCTAGCTCCTGCATTAAATAAATACTTGATCATTTGAAGTCGTTTCCTACTAAAACGAAAATAATCAAAGAGGATTGATAGGGCTGTGTAGTTGTGCACGACAGGACTGGTTCTGTTGATATCAGCACCTGCGGTAACTAGCATACGGACAAGGCCAAACTGTTCACTTTTTACTGCCACCATTAATGCTGAAAACCAAGAATCGTTCTGACGGTCAATTTCAGCACCAGCGTCAATGAGAATTTTCAAGGTTTCTGAATCACAGCAATGTTGAACAGCGCATAGCAAAGCGGTGTTTCCAGCAGCATTGGTAAGATCCAAATCAGCTCCATTTTCTATCAAAAGACGGAGAAGGTCACGATTTTCCATCATTGCAGCTGACATGAGAGCGGTTGTACCACTCCAGGTTTGTGTATTGACCCCAATACCACGTTCAGTCAGAATTTTGACAAGCAGCCTGGCAGCTTCTATGGAACCAGATTTCACAGCGTGATGAAGAGCAGTGTTATTTCCATTGTCTGTAACCAGAACATCAGCCCCGTGTTCAAATAACAGCTCCATTATATCAGTACGTTCCCTCATGGATGCCATGGTTAGGGCCGTTTGACCTACGAACGTTGTGGCATTAACATCAGCACTATTTTCCAAGAGGACTTTTATCATTTCATATTGTGACGACGTAGCTCCGTCACCACGGCGGCAGTCACCTATTGCTTTCAGTAAAGGCGTAGTTTCAAAGCCCTGTCTTTTCACTTGGAGATTAACATTTGCTCCTTGCTCAATCAACAATCTGACAACATCTGGACTACAAGATTCCACCAAAGGAGTACTTACTACATTGTTATTCAATGAATAATTGACATCAGCTCCCAGCTCAATTAGACAACGGACAATCTCCAAATTCCCCCCGGTAACTGCACAGTTAAACAACTGTGCCATGATATCCGTTCCATGTGAAGTCTGAAAAAACATCAAAAGCTCATCACTAAAAGTTTCACAAAGGAAGTCCAAATAGGGCCATGACTGATTTTCTACAGCTGAACTGATTGCTTCCTTAATGTCCATATAAGCGTTGTGATCCAAAAGGAGTTGAGCACATTGTAAATGACCATTTTGTAATGCAACATCTAAAGCAGATTGCCGATAGAAGAGTATCTCTTTACTGTTTTGATCAGAAGAGGATGTTGATCTGTTAATTTCAGCACCATGACTAAGCAATATTTCGATAAGGTCACGTCGATCGTTTTCAGCTGCGGTGATCAATGGGTTATTGTTACCTCTGGTCACTGTACCAAGTGGGACACCACGTTCACAAACCAATTGCAGTAGGTCAGCACTTTCTGCTTTCGTGGCTATGACGGCCAGAACACTAACTTGCTTTGGTTCATTCAATACCATGCCACTTTTCATCAAGGCCTTTAGAATACCCACTGTTTGTTTGTTAAATGTGGAGTCTTTGTCGAATATCATTAAGAGTTCTTGTAAGCAATTTTGTAGGTCAGTACAGCCTTCCTTATAAGGAAATTGACAATCAAGGAAAATACACAACGACTCCAAATCCTGAACTCGGGTTGCTGCAGCCAGTGCTGATTCCTCTTTATGTACAGACTTTGTTAATAACCTGAATATTTGCCCAAATCCTACTCTTTCTGCTATTTCTGTAGTAGATTCACCATTTCGGCTCACATCTGTATTGATCCAAGAGAGTTTGTTCGAGAATGTCTCATTTTCCTCGTCAGAAGAATTCAGACTAACGGCTCGTTTTGACTTCGATGTGGGCTTTTTGGGTATGCTATAACCGCGGCACTGTGGCCACATTTTGTCGATCAAAACTTTCATAGCATCCACATCTCGGGCTTCAATGGCCTTCATTAGAGCCGTGTAACCTTCAGCATTTTGATGATGAAGCTTGATATTAGCTTGGGATGTGAGAAGTTGAACCATGTCTAACGAACCTGAGCAATGTATTGACAAAATCAGAGCCGAATTGCCATCTACGTTAGTGGAGTTGATATTACATCCTGTCCTCAAGAGAAAACGAGTTATGTCAATGTGACCTTTTTCTGAAGATATTATCAGTGGGGTATTTCCGTTCTCGTCTTTACACCGGACATTTGCACCAGATCGGACGAGGCTGTGTACTACAAACTTGTGTCCTTGTTTGCACATTTCAAGAAGAGCAGTGTCTAAAACATGCTGTGGAAGATTAGTTATTTTACTTGGTCTTCTCAGAATATCTAAGATCAATTGTATTTCACCACGCTGAGCCAGAGAAACAAACTCTTTGCTCACAGCAGACGCTTTTAGCAAGCTCCTTGAGGACGAAATGGTTGAAATTGGCACCGATCCTGCGCTAGGTGCGGGTATCTGAATTGATTGCCCGCTGATCTCAGGCATGGCAATCGATTCTCTGTTGGTCTCAGACCTTGGGATGAATTCTCCACGTGGACCTGGCCTTGTCTCCATAACTTTCTTAGATATCTGATCAGCCTGGAGATTCTCTTGACTTTGTGCCATTTCCTGGTGGATTTTCTGTGTTTTTTCCTGAGATTCTTGTATTTCCTGTGATTCTTCAGCTGTTTCTGCAGAGCCACTTGGCTGACCTTCCCCCTTTGTCCGAGACACATTCTGCTTCTTAAACCTTATTCTTGTTCTGTTCGGCATTTTGTCTCTAATTTTTCTGTATTTATAAAATCAAAGAGAAAGAGTAATATATATAATTATGCAGAGGTTAAGTGACCTAGTTGTTACACACTACTTCCCAAGACCCACTATACCAAGACAGTGCAATCGATCGTTAAATACAAAGGCGAAGAGTTCCGCCGCGTGCGTTGTCTGCTAGACTGACCCAGCGCGTATTGTGTGCCCAGTCATGGCTCGGTTAGCAAAGATTTAATTGTGGCATGAAGTAAACAGTGATATTTTCTTTATGTCTCCTTGGATGAGATGAGGTTAATAGACTACCAAGATTACCAAGAACTGTAGGCCTACAATAGATCATCTATTCAAATAATTAATTTAATGATTAAAGCAAATAAATGAGTATAAACTGCAAAACTTTGAATGAAGTTCTTACATACATAAAACCAAAGGGGAACTGTACAGGTACATCTTCTAATCTTATGAAAAAGTGTAGGGATAACCAGGGTAGCAGAACAAGAAGAATGAAGTAGCAAAAGAGACCAGATGAGCCATTATTTAAATGATTAAAGCAAACAAATCGGTATGAAGCACAAACTTTGAATGAAATTCTCACATACATCAGACCAGAGGGGAAATTCATATCTAATTCTATGAAAAAGTGTAGAGATAACCAGGGTAGCAGAAAAAGGGTAATGAAGTAGGAAAAGTGACCAGATGGGCGATTCAAAAAAATCAACAAAAACTCAACAAAATCCAGCCGCAGTATTCTGATGATAATGAACGTTGAAAAAGTGTTACTCATGTTGCAGCTTCTTCAGTTTTCCAACTTTCTTTCCTGAAATTTTCTGTTTTGGGGCACTATTTCGATTGAATTTCTATTGCTTGAAGATTAATAAGGAAAAAAGAAAGAAAGAAACAACAACAAAACACTTCCTTTAAAAGAAATTCGGGATGATCAAGTGGAAAAGTTCATTCACATAATTATTGATTGTACATAATATGGGATTCCTTAGCTTTGAGAAAGTTTATCAGTATTTGATCGATGACCTTTTACGGCTTCCTCAAACAAACAAAAAGACGATGCCCTTATACCGAAAGTTGAATTAGCAATTAGATTTTTACGGCCCTTCCTCTTCACAAACACAAACACACAACTGATGATCTCCATAGCACACATGCATTAGACCAAACACAAAAATATTGGGACTGTATGAGGAATGCAAAGGTGTATATGTCTGAAGTCCAATTTACTATAATAGACATGAACTTCAAGACGGCAAACAGCCTTGCAAAGTGTTAATTTTGATTAACACTACGACGAACCGCATGCCTGTGATTACGATTGTACGCGCCGGACTATTTTTAGAAACTACTGGTTCGGCGGACGGAAGTGCTTGAATTGCACCGTCTTGGTATAGTGGGTCTTGGCTACTTCTACGGGCTTTCTCCATTGTATGTCAAAGTAAAAAATTCTTTGCTCTAAAAGCTATGATCGCATAAAACTTCAATTCTCGATTTCTCAAAAGTTGAAAGAAGGGAGTTAGAACCTTGTCATTCTAAGGTAAAGATTGCTCTCGTCCTTGAGTCAACATCGGCATAACCAGAATCAGTAATCCCCCCCCCCCCCCCCACCCCACCCCAAAGTAATTGTCAATTAAAGCTGACTATAATTAAAGTTTTCTTTATAAAAGCCACAGGGGCGATAAAAATAGACTAGTTGTATAACTTGTCAGTTTGCCAGGTTAATAGCAAATAATAAAAAAGGAACACATTGTAAGTTGTGGGTTGTCTTTTTCTCGATATCAGCTTAATCTGTCAACGCCAACACAAGCACCACAATCGGACGACACTTTTGCATACAATCAGGAATAATTTATCTAGGCAATATCACAAACATACAAGAAAGACTTACATCCAACAAGTATTTTTCTCAGCCAGGTCTAGATGACAGCTCTGCTAGGGCAAATCTTCAGCCCGCACACATTTCTTTCTCGATAGAGAATCACAGTAGATGTTATCGTTGATTTACTTCTCCGAAAAGAAGGACCGCTTCAAATTTAAAAAGACACAAAAAAGGAAAGATATTTTACAAATTAAATAAATATTGACGAGACCGGTTCGTGATTCTAAACTAAATTTACGCTTTTTCCTTCAGATGTTGACAAAAATGGAATGCTATTTCACAGGAGGAGTGAGAGATTACAAACACTGAGTATTCAGTCCACACTGGTTGAAAGTTAGATACTTTTCACGTGTTCATTGCAATACTCAAACAAAACTCAGGCTCAAGAGTCAGTTGCGTGCGAAAACCGGAAACGCAAGACGCCCCAGTTGTCTAGTCTTAACTTCTGTGGTATCTCTGCAAGTACAGAGTTGAAACGATCACCCTGTTCGTTAACACCTGAACACTTCAAATTTACCATCTGTATAAAAGGCGTCTCATGTAGTTTTAAATCAGAACAATTTGGGAAGACACTGGAAATATGAAATGTCAACCGGCAACGGGAACACCGTAAGGTAAGCAATTAATAACAAACACACATGTCAAATCCTCAAGTGAACAGTTGTCCTATTGTGAAAAGGAAAGGCAGGCTGCTACACGTAACAATGACTAGCCTGTACAATTTATTGTGATTCGGCAGCCGGCAAAATAAATGTCACTTTTAAACACGAGTTAAAAATATCGAAATATACGAAAGGCATGCTTTGAAGCTGCAATGACATGAAACGGTGGAACAAACCAATATTCCTGGTGCTTTTGGCAGTTTTTCACTTAAGGATATCACGGACTAAAAATCCTGCCTTGACATCTGTCGTGTGTAATGGCCGTAATACATTGTAGCAATTTCTTAATTATTATCCTATCATAACTCCATCACTGAAAATAGCTTCATTGCTAATGCAAAATATAATACTACATCTAGTGTAAATTGCAATAGACAATCTGATGAGCAAAGGTCTTCAAGTAGCACCAGTGAAATACTTGCTTATTTTAATGTATTTTATTGCAGTGGGTTGATTTTTTGGAAGGAGTTCCGTACTCGAGCGCCAAAGACCAGAAACTAACTAAACACAACTACCCCAGCCCCTTTTCGCCTGATTAGTCAATCTGACTACCGCCCATTGATACAAACTGACTAGACCCTCACGCCCCCAGGTCCATCTGACCATTCCATGTGTTTAAATTGATAACAGTGAAAGTGGCGCTCGAGTAAGGTACTCCTCCCGATTTTTTTTACTTATTGGACAGTGTTTCACAAATCTACACCTGCAAATTAAATCAGACTGAATTAAATGGGCAATATTTAATCCCTTGCTGGAATAGTCAATACGATAATAAAAGGTAGAATGTAGCGCAGAATTGTTTTTCTGTATAATTCATTTTTCACAAATCTCCAGCTATTTCCTGGTGTTAACTCATGATATATTTGCATTTCAGAACTGGACTCTGAGGAGCAGTACAGCGACTGCGGGAAAAAAACAACAGTTGCTGCTCGGAGCAGACCATACAAAAAAGCAATATCGTGAAATACAGATTAATCATTAATTTAGGACAATTTTGAGATCAGAATCAAGACATTCCGAGTGGCAGAGACCTGCAGAGATTCAGCCCAACGCAACAGTACGATTCTGGTATTTGAGACACTAGCAACCAAGGAATGGCTGAAAAGTTTCATTCCTGTAGTCAGGAAAATATACCAGAATCAGAGGACGCTCGACGGGCAACTTCTGAGCCTAACCCTGCAGGTGAGCAGATATCGGATCGACGGCACCTCAATGCCATCAACAAGGGCGATATTGATAACATTATATCCCTGCTCGAGAAGTCAAACAGCCAATGTGTCTTCACACAAGATATATTAAATGAACTTTTGTTAGCAGCCACAGTACAAGGTCAAAAGTTCCTCGTTTGTGCACTCATACGGGCAGGCGCCAGTGTCCATACCAGAGATCCGGATGGGTCAACTCCGTTAATGATCTGCTTAGAGAAAGGGTTCAAGAAAATTGCTCAGTTTCTAGTTTCCAAGGGAGCTGATGTTAATGCCAAGAACCAAATAGGCCACACACCTTTGATTCTAGCAGTTCGTTCATCAGGAGGAAGTGATTTGATAGATATTCTTTTGGTAACTGAGAAAGTAGATTTGGAGTATGAAAATCAAGGTGTGATGGCTCTAATGAAGGCACTCGAGCTCAGAGACATTGGCAGTATGGAACTTCTTCTTAAACAACTTAAATCACATTTTTACTTTAAGAGTTACGCAGCCCCAAACGTGGGTGCTAAAAGTGAAATCAGTATGATAGATGTGGCAGAATTCGAGAAAACACTCGAAACGGTGACCTACAATTGTGAGACAACTCGACAGATATCACTAAGAATCGGCCTTGACACAATTTTTGAAAATTTTAAGAGGAACGCTGGAAGGAAACTTGACACTCTCTTGCAGGCAGCCAGGTCACGTGATTTGAAAGTCCTGGATATTTTGTTGGACATGCCGAATGAGAATAAAAATTCCGACGATGCGACGTACAGAGCACTTGAAATATTTATGCAGGACTTTAAACCTGGAGATTTAATGAGCGCAGTTGATTTGGCGGTGATAAAAAAGTTGGTGAAAGGAGGTGCTAACTTTGATCACAATCCCAAGTGCCGAAGACAGCCCTTGCTGATAGCCGTGGATGTTGGCTGTTATGAGGCGGTGCAGCTGTTGTGTGAACACGGGGCATCGCCGAGCGTATGTGACAATGAAAACAGATCTGCTTTAGCCATTGCAGCTGCTACGGGTAGATGTGATTTGGTAGAACTGCTTCTTAAGTATAAAAGTGGCAAAGACATAGTCAATACACCAGATTACCTTGTTTCACCGTTGCATGAAGCACTGACAAATGGACACATCGAGTGTGCAAAATTACTACTGCAAAGAGGGGCAAGAATGGACTTTGACAAGGCAATTGATATTGCAGTAGCACAAGACACGATGTCTTATTTCGATTTCCTTGTTGAACATTTTGAAGAAGAGTATTCTAAGTTTAGAAATCTAAAGTCCCAGGTCAGGAAGACCTTGACATCCGCGGTCAAGGCAGGAAATCTTGAGGTCATTGATCTATTACTCAAACAAGGAATTGAAGTTAATTCACTGTCAGAAAACAACACCACACTCTTGATGGAATCCTTAAATATGGATGTTCTTCGTTTAAAAAAAGAGGGTGCGCACGTGAATAAGAAAGGGAAAACGAGCAGCACCACACGCCGGGAAGCCGTGGAATCTCGAGATGTCCCAAGAGAATTTGGAAACAAATCGTCGTCACAGCAAGATGTTGTTGAAGCTTTATTAAAACAGGGGGCAGAAACTGAGGTAAAGGATGGGCATGGTCGCACACCTCTCATGGTGGCAGCAGCAAAGAAACTTGTGGATAGTGTCACTCTCTTACTGAATCACGGCGCTGACGTCAATGCAGCTGATAAAATAGGGAAGACAGCTGTTTTTCACGCCGTTGAAAGTAAGTCCCTTGAAACAGTTAAGTGTTTATTGGAGCATAACTTCAAGGCGGCAGATTTAAATCAGCAGCGTAGGACTGCATCAACAGCTCTTAGGTGTGCAGTCAAGTCAGGGAAGGCTGAGATGATTTCAGTTCTTTTAGGACATGGTGCAGACATAAACTGGAAAGATGGAGATGGAAATACAGCTGTGGGATGGGCTTTGCACAGAGACCCGAAGAAAGGTATTCTGACACAAGTCATAAAAGCTCATGCCAATATCAACTATGAAAACAATGGAGGTCTCACTCCTTTAATGATTGCAGCAGCGACACACAATGTTTTTGCTGTGACTGAGCTTCTAAAGAACAATGCCGAAGTGAACGCCGAGAGTCATATTTTACCTCCTAAAACAACAGCTCTAGCCTTACTCCTTAAAAAAAATATCTCAGACGAAGGTGTCTTATGTGCACTTCATCTGTTACACAAAGGGAGCGCTTTGCCTGAAATGAGCCCTACTATATTGCATTACTTAATCCTTTCCAATGCAACACGTTTGGTTCGTGCACTGATTGCTGCTGGGGCAGGGCCTGTTAGCAAAAGACACTTTGCAACTGATTTTTACTATGATCGCTTATTGGGGCCACAGTTTGTTGAGATTCGTACACCATTGCATGCTGCACTGTTTATCAACAATGTGGCACTTGCGAACTGTTTTGTAGAAAACTGGTTTCTTACATGGTCTGATGTCAGTAAGTTGAGGAAAGAGGTAGACTTACGCCGATATTTGGTACTAAGACAGCACCAAGACTCTCTTGATATTCTGGACCGACTTTCATCACAGCCGTTTTCTCTGGTCACTTTAGCTTTCGTGGTGGTGTCAGATGCAGTGGGCACGGGCCTAAACAGAGCAGAGAGGATTAGCCAGCTGAATGCCCCGCCTGTGGTCAAAAAATACTTGCTATTTAAAGAAATAAAACCACCTGCAGGAAGCCCACCCAAGATCGATGTGTGAAGATGATTTTAATAATTACAGCAGGAAGTAGTTTTCTGATGACGTGTATTCACCCTGGTGAGAAAAATTATTTTGGCATTCCAGTCTGTTAAAGATTCTCATGCAATTCCTAGAAATTCCAGATAACGGTTTAGGTTTTTTTTATTTTTTAATGGATATTTGTCTTCATGAAGAAAGTGACCTACCTATTATTTTAGACACTTAAAACTTCTTCTATAGTTCCTACAAATTCTAAACAATAAATTAGGGTATATAATTACAAATATTTATTTGTCGTCAAGAGAAAAGAATCCAGACATTTTAAACATTTTATACAAGTCCTGCAAATTCTTTTTAATGGCTAAGATATATTCCGGTCACGATTATTTTTACTGGTGATGAAAGAGACCTACACATGTAAATATCTTTCCATTTATCGGATTTTTTAAAAACCAGCAGTGGAGGGGCGTGGAAAGAATGATGCAAGTAAACAAACCGTACAAGAAATAAATAACTAAATAAATCAATAAAGTTGAGATGTGATCAGATCCTTGCCATGTAAATAGTTTTATTACCTAATCCTCTTCCCCTCCATAGATACATGGAAACTTTTACTGAATATATATTTATTAATATATGACACTTTTGTCTTTATAAAAATACGTTTAGTATTATTTATTCACAGACGGTGTCAAATGAAACTGAGTATAATATCATACTGCATCTTTATAGGTTATAATTTTGTAGATGACGTTGCACAGCAATCTCGGCACTAGCACACTAATTTTGTGCTATGGATATCACATCTAGTGCCTTTAAATGTACACGTGCATAATTGTATGTACACATTTTATTATTATACAATTGTAAACTCACTGGCATAGTTTTTTTAAAAGGTAAACTTGGCTGTTTGTCCATCTTGATGACATCGTCGATGCAGGCGAGAGGAGGAATAGGATTCCACGGGGTTGCCATTTCTTAATAAATGTTTGCAATTTTTATTACGTTTTAGTATAATAGCTTTCTCAATCTGTCACCATTTTAGTGATCCCCCCCCCCCCCCAAAAAAAAACAACAGGTTTGTCTCCAGTAACACTGCGTACCCCGGGTAGTATAAAATATAATGATGAATATTTACGAATGTTTTAGTATAGAATTGATCATCGCTTTTTGCTTTCGGAGTTTTATCATTAAAATCTATTCTAGATTTTTTGATTTTTTTGTTTTTTGGTATTGATATAGTGTTGCTATAATTCTTTGACAGTGGTGGAATGTATGGGCGAATCTACAAGCCTGTGTAAATTATTGAGCGATTGAATGAACGGGTAGATGAGTGACAGGACGAGCAGGGTAAAGAAGGGAATGAATGAAATTAGTAAGGATGTGAATGATGATTATATCACAATAATGTGTGAAAGTTTGAATACTATTAAGTTCTGTCTCTCTCTTTCTCTTACTTTCTCTCTCTCTCTCTCTCTCCCCCCCCCCCCCCCCCAGCCACTCCCCTTTCTATCTCTTTCCTCGACCCCTCTCTCCCGCCCCCCACATCTCTCCGCCTTCTCTCCCCCTCTTTCTCTTCATCTCTTCACAAACACAAGAAATATAACAATACAAAAACATGATATATCAAATAAATGTTTCACCTTTACTGACGACCTTGTGTAATAATCTGTATTAAGTTGAATAATAACATAATTTATCACTCTAGTATAAAGTATGAGTAAATTCTGGTAAAAGGGCAGTGGTTTTTATGTAAAATATATCTCTGTAACAGTCAATTCATCAATACCTCTTAAACATGTTTGCATAGACGATTCAGCCCCATTTTCACATAATATCGCTTATTTGAAAACACACAAACACATACACTAAACAATAAAATGTGGCCAACTGCAGTTTTCAAGCTGCTATTTCACTATGCATTCAGGACTGGTGCTCATACGCGACTTGCGCCCGTGTTGGGGTCGTGTCTCACTCAGTTTCATGTTTCTATCGATTCTGCAATGTGCCTGTGTCTTGCACGTGTGCGCATCACCATTCATACGTCAAGATTTAAAAAAAACGGAACCCAACTGCAACACAACCAAGTCGCACGCGAGCACATAGCCTCATTAATTAAGGGTGTGGGGAAGGGGGGGGGGGGTATCATTCTAAGTCCGGAGTGTCACGGCAAGTTGCTGCCAGCAAAGTGTGCGCCTAGACAGGATCTTCCCGGATTTACTAAGAAACCATAGGAATTCATAGTGTGCACTTCTTGTCTACCAGCAGCTGATTGTACCATTCGGGGCCTATTATAACACCTTCCTAAAACTTTGTATTTATGTTGCAAAGCATCCCTAGAAGAAACGCAAGTCACAATCAGGTTAGGCTAACCGAGAGCGGCACCTGGTCACACCAGAGGTCCATGTCTGAACATCTGAAGGAGGAAAGTTTGATCCTTCCGTCAAATGCACAAAACAACCCTAAATACGTGAGTGGATTTGGCGAAATCCGGGTTAGCATGAAATTTGTATACCTCAGTGAATGCAGGAAAAACGGCTAATCCTTCATTTAATAAGCAAATCTCAATTTCTATAGAAAAATATCCCCCCTTTGGAGCGGTTTTTCTCAGGAATTTTGTCTTTCACCCGGCCAGATCCATTCATATCTCAAATAAGTGCCCGCCCGTTCTTAAAACTTCACAGTCCATCCGCCTTTTCAGCTTTCTTTGCTGCAACAACATTTCTAATTGATTGTCAGGACATAGATGGGCACAGATGACCAACGCGACTACTTATCTGTCTACAAACATACGTGAAACAGTTGGACAGAGACGATCTCTAATGTGAACAGGCAGTAAGAAAGGCGCTCACCACTGCGTCAAGAAGTGAGTCCTGTGCTCACTACTACCATTAACACCATGTTGCATTATAATAACATGCCATATTTAAAAAAAAAAAAGAAGAAAAAAGCCTAATTGAGTAATTTGGCTTACATTATCCAAAGAGGCATAAAAGGGGACATTTTTAATGTAACATAGGCCTATTATTTTAAAGTAGATTCACATAAGATTAATATGCAAATAAAATATAAATAAATAAACGCAGACACCTTAACAGAAACCGGCTCATGTTTCAAAATTATGCGTGTCCTTTTCTCAACTTAAAATAAAAATACGTAACATGCACTTTAAAATGGGGGTCATCATTTCCCACCTGACCCAGGCCTATCGCGACCTTGTTTGTTCTGTCTCCATTTCCTGAAAACAACAACAACAACAACAACAAAAAACAAAAACAAACTGGAGATCTTTTAGTATGTAGAAGTACAACAAATGCCCACTCTGACAATTGTTTAAAACGAGTTGTGGCACTTTCCAAGCTGTTTCACAGTTCCGATTTATTTTAAGTCTTTGTCATAATGCGAAAGCCACAGACGTTTAACGTCGAATTTTTGTTGTGCAAAAACGTGGAGTTGGAACAAACAAGAACTAAGGTCGCGATATTACTAGCTTTGCATTGACTTGCAAACAACCAACCAACGAATCAAAATTAGTTAGCCCTCTAGTGCTCAGATGTAGATTCCAATGTCCAAACATTCTAAAACCTATAATGAAATAATCATAAAAACCACAGAAAAACTGTGGGGTCGCAGCAAGGCTATATGCAAAGTCAAAATGTGGCAAAAAGAAAAAGTTGTATGTAGCAAAGCTTCGAGTAAGAAATAATACCCAAACGGAAACTAAAAGAGAAGACAGAAAATGGCCGATATTTCGGCAGAGGAAAAAAAACGAAAAAAAAACAATAGAAAAAAAATTTGAAAATTGAACAGATAAAAGAATCGAACAATAAAAGATTTGAATATAAAATATACAGGGTCTAAATAGAATGGTCTACTGTCTTCTCTTATAATTTGCAGGCCATTGTATCGTTTGGGTATTATTTCTTACGCGAGGCTTTGCTCGTACGTACAACTTTTTCTTTTTGCCAGATTTTGACTTTAAAACCCATAACACTGATGTAAAAAAAAAAAATGGTGAAAGAATTGCATGCAATAAAACAATTGATACCACACCAAAGGCCATCGGGACTCCAAAACATACCGTGCTGTTGCCCGTAAGTATCAGCAAGTATACTGTTGTTTATGCAAAGGACTTTAACCCAGGACTTTTATCATTCGAGGAGAGCGCGTTGATTGAGCCGAAATTGTCGGAGCCATACCAAACACGAAAAAACCCCAAAACTTTTTTGTTCAATATCCCGTTTTTGCCCCCCACCCCCTAAACAAGACATTATAGCTAGATGTGTGCCATATTTTACAAAGGTTCCTTGCCATGCTACTTTATGTGGCAAGCCTGTTTTGAGTTAAGATATGTTTACGTAATGATACACAAGATATGCGTGCCATGCATGAGTTCTTAAACGCTCTGTGAAAGTGAATTGCCCATAGGGGATGTTAAAGTGACTCTTATCTTATCTCAGTTCTGGTTTCTTCTTTCTCATGAACAATAGTGACCTTAACTATTCATTTCGTTACTTATTGGAAAACCAATTTGCTGAAAAGACAGAACGTGTTCTAAATATAAGGAACACAGAGCACGAGATGGTTAAATATTTCAATGATCCAAATAACAATTTATAATACCGATCTATCGTCACTGCTCTACGCAAATGACACATAGCATTTTGGACATTTTTGAGATGTCTTCATTTTTGAAGAAAAAAACCTGTTTCTTTTCCTGTCATTTGGTAACTTATGGCACTATGATTCTGTTGGATTATTACATTTTCCTATTGGCGCATTTCTTTTTTCCTGCAGTGTTATCTGATTAATCTCATGCTCAGGAATGCAATGAACCACCGGTTGCCTTTTAGCAGAGGTCTGACATAATGTCATTATTGTAGAGCAGAGACACTGTGTAAACTGTTGACTCTACATGGCCCCTCCTGACCTCGCCAGCTTGTAAAACAAACTGTCTTCTTGATTTAATAAAGCTTGTGGGCTGTCAAACTCAACAATGGAACCGGCCTCTAGAACCATCACTCTGTGGAGAGTAAAATCATAAAGATCAGATTTAAAAAAAAATAGCAGTGATACTGTAAGGTCATCTTAGGCCTCGGTATAAATGTGGAGAGAGAGAAAGAGGGAGAGAGAGACAGAGAGAGAGAGAGAGGGGGGGGGGGCGAAGAAAAAGAGAGACAGAGACTGAGAAAGAGAGAAAGAGAGAGAGAGAATGAGAAGAGCAAAGAAACAGAGAGAAAGACAGGAGGAGAGGGAAGAAGAAAAAGAGGGACAGAGATTGAGAGAGAGAGAGAGAGAAGAGAGAGAGAAAAAAAGAGCGCGAAGAAAGAAAGACAGAGCGAGGAAAGGGAGAGAGAGAAACTTGCGAGGCCATAAGCTTGTACATTGCATTTATTATTTCATTATATCCCGCCCTCCCATCCTTAAAAGAGGTGAGAAATAAGACCCCCCCCCCCCCCCATTTACACACAAATGCCAATCTCAAAGCTCAGTACTTGAATTCTTGGACATAAAGACTTTTAACTGGGTCCTACCCCCAGGACAGTCCATACAGACAGCTATGTATTTATTTACTTGGTTATTAGCTGGTTATGTACTTATGTACCGTACGTACATTCATAGTTGTCCATTTATTTATCTAACTATTCACTCTGAACTCCTTTACGTATTTACGTACGAACTTACCTATATAGGTATCTATTTATTTATTAAATTAGTTTTTCTCTGTTCACTTAATTATGTACCTATTAAGTGATCTCTTATCACGGAGTCATACACAGAATGAATGCATTACGGTAACTCTTTCAGGACGTATCCCCGATTTATCGACGCCAGTGAAAAACGCGTTTCGACCTATCGCCGATTCATAATTATTGTAATCTACATTCAATTCTCTTTTATTTGGTGCATAACATTTTACTTTACTATAAATAGTTTTTTTTTTTTTTCTGTGAGTGTTTTTCTGAACCATGCCGTTTTTTTTACCCCAAAGTGGGAAAAAAATTAATTACGTCCAGACTTGACCGAAGCGCCTAGTACTGACGTCTTGAAAGAGTCAAGAAAAGATGGGTGACGGACACTGAGAGTCATGAACTCGGTGTGGCCGGGGTTCTAGAAGATGTCAGGAAGTTAAAGGCCGAAACATCTAATGAAAGAATCCACTCTTCCTCCGAAGATGGTCATCTGTCTCGCTCCACCTATGGAGTTTCTTGCCACTGACATTCCAAATCGCATTTCAATCTGAGCCTTAAAAAACAACAACAACACAACCAGTCTCAAAGCTTACCTGTCACAGTCGAGTATTGTGTTGATCCTGTGAGCAATGGTGATGGTGGTACAGTGTTTGAACACCCTCTTGACAGTGGACAGCACCAGGCCATCAGTCTCTATGTCCACAGAAGACGTGGGTTCGTCCATGACCAGAATTTTGCTTCTTCGTAATAAAGCTCTCGTCAGACAAAGCAACTGTCTCTGGCCAGCGCTGGAATAAAAAAAACAAAACGCAATTTTTTTAGTATTGAAAACCAAGTGTGCCGAGGATGAATGGACAATTTTATTGAACAAAAGGATAATAAACTGATAAACAGACATCCAGGAAATACAATATATACATATATTAAAAAAACAACAAAAAACAGAAAAATCTATGGGGTCGCAGCAACGCTCGAAGCAAAGTTAAAATGTTACAAAAATAAAAAGTTGTAAGTGGCAGACGGCATGAGAAATAGTCAAGAAACGATATAATAAAATGCAAATGAAAAGGAAAGTCAAACCAGGCTTCGGTATATTAACTTGAAGTATCCGCATTTGTTAAACGTTCTACGATTTTTAATTTGTTCAATTTTTTTATTTGTTTAATTTTCTATCTTGTTACATTTTTTTTTCCGGAGAAAGGTTATTATACAGGAAGCTTGATTTGTCTTTCCTTTTCCTTTGCATTCGATTGTATCGTTTCGGTATCATTTCTTACACCAACCTTTGTTACATACAACTTTTTCCATTCCCCACATATTGATCGATAAAATGCATACGCTAATAAGGGGAAAGGGGGTTGTCCAAAGCCTATGAAAAGGGTATATTGGAGAGGGGAGGAGCACAGGGCTTTTAAACAGTGAAATGGATGATTTCGTCATACTGTAGCGTCCCACTAGTAGGACGATCGATATTTTCTCACCCCCCCCCCCCCGCTTGGCGAGTCTCACTCGGCGACCTTCCTCCCCCCTCTCGCCAGCAAGGCCGGTATTTCTCTTTGATGTGGCTTGTTTGTTTCACTGTAGAAAATCTAGAAGGTCTAAGAAGGTACTGCGGTATCCGAGATTACCCTAGGTCGACCTTCAGTGATGTAATTCTGTGACGTGTCTGTGTACGATTGGGTGGCTGGTATGTGTCCCGAACGATCTAGGTCTGTCTCGTGCTTATGGGGCGGTTAAGCCGCTTCCTGAACGTTCCTGGACAGAATATATATAAGGAGGGCCAGGCGAGCAGGAGGGTGCAAATCGTAGGGTGAAAGTCGTGGGTGTAAATCGTAGATGTGCAAATCCAGTCATAGTTAGAAGTGTGTCTTCCCGGCTAGCTAGGTGTAAGTAACCTGTGGATATCAGCTCTTGTTTACAGTTATTAAACGTTAGTATTAATTGTTCATCGGATCCTGTTATTTATTTTTACAACAGTTCGAGACAGTTTCGTTTTTAAGGGGCAGACGATCAGTTCATCTGACTCGCCCCATCATAACGTGCTGAAATTTGCTTCAACTGTTACATATTTTCTGGGCTCGTCCGGGATCCGATCAGATTAGAACAGATTCAATTCAGACCATCGAAGTGTTTCTAAAGTACATTAAATTGTGTAATCATCATCGAGGATATCCACAACATGTCAGAGGCTATTGGAAGGCTTGGCCAGGAAGCAGACGCCTTGGAGCTCACTGGAAAGGAGAGACAGGATTACATCCGCGAAGGCCTAAAGGAGGAAAGAGAGAGGCAAGAGCGCATGGAGCAACTGAAGGAGGAAAGAGAGAGGCAAGAGCGCAGGGAGCAACTGAAGATGGAACGACAGGCTCAGCTGGAAAGAGAAAAGATGAAGCACGAGCTGGAGATGGAGAGGATCCGCCATCAGCGTGGAGGCGAGTCGACGCAGGGGACCAGCGACCACGCCAGTTCCAAGAGACCCAAGCTACCTGCATTTCAGGATGGGAAGGACGACCTTGATAGCTGGCTACTTCGTTTTGAGATGTTTGCCGAGACAGCGGACTGGCCTAGATCCACCTGGACGACATCACTGTCTGCCCTGCTGACTGGGAGAGCTCTGGAGTGCTTCTGTCGATTGCCGATCGATGAGGCCAAGGACTACGACAAAGTCAAGGAAGCTTTGCAGAGGAGGTATAACCTGTCAGAGGACGGTTACAGACTCATGTTCAGACAAGGTAAGCCTGAAGATGGAGAAGATGTCGGGATGTTTCTAACTAGGATCAAGACTTACCTAGAGAGGTGGATAAAGCTATCAAAGATGGAGAAGACCTACGAAGGAGTGAGGGACCTGTTCGTTAGAGAGCAGTTCATGGATGTTTGCCCACCAGACCTTGCGACCCATGTGAGGGAGAGGAAGCCAAAGACGCTACAGGACGTCGCAGACTCAGCGGAGGCGCTCCTGGTAGCGAGGAACCGGACACTCAGCGGGAGCGCCAGACTGCAGAGCCGGCCAGTGCGACAGAGGCCCAACGGAGACAGAAGCACACAGGTCTGCCATAGGTGCCAGAGGCCGGGACATAAGGCGACGGAGTGTCGTACCAAGATAAACGACAAAGGTGAGTTGAAATGTTACCTTTGTGGAAAGCCAGGCCACGTTCGGAGAATGTGTCCAGCCCAGAAGGAAACGGGGAGAGGCAAGCCGAACAAGGCGGCGGCGGCCATAGTTATAGCGGCGGACGAGTCGTCGAGACAGGATGCGACGACGGCTGAAACCAGCATCAACGTTCAAGCGGTAATGAAGGACGGGAAGCTCCAGTTAGCGGTGCCTGTTACGTGCGGAGGATGCAGTGACGGAAGGACCGTGGAGAAGCTGAAGTTACCAATGATGAAGGGCTTGATTGGAAATCGAGCAGTAGACGTCCTAAGAGATACCGGCTGTGAAGGTGTAGTGGTGCGGCGATCACTGGTGGACGACGGACAGCTCACCGGTGGGAAGAAACTCATCGCGAGGATCGATAACTCCTTGCTAGCGGCGGAGGAAGCCATTATCGACGTGAGAACGCCTTACCTGACGGGCAGAGTGACGGCGTTGTGTCTCCCGGAGACCATCTGCGACCTAGTAGTCGGGAACGTGGACGGAGCGAAGGACCCGTACGACCCTGATACCGAGGTGATGGTAGGAGCGGTGACCACGAGGGCCCAGGAGAAGAGGAAGGACCAGTCTACGTCGCTGAAGATGCCGAGGGCAGAACGGCACGCGGGAGTGGATAGGAAGGAACTCATCCGACTCCAGGAAGAAGACGAAGACCTCAAGAAGTTGGGGCAGAAGAAAATTCCGACCAACAGAGGCAACAAGTCCGTACACTTCGAGAGACACGGAGGTGTACTGTACCGTATTTATAGGGACATAAGACAGGCTACGATTACAAGACAAGTGGTACTGCCCGAGAAACTGAGGGAGTATGTACTGAGCGTTGCCCATGATTCTATCGTCGGAGGACATCTCGGCGTGAAGAAGACGAAGGACAGGGTGATGAGCAATTTTTACTGGCCTGGTATCGAAGGTGACGTCGCGAGATACTGCCGCTCATGTGACATCTGCCAGAGGACAGTGAACAAGGGAGCGACTCCTAAGGTGCATTTGCAGAGTATGCCAGTGGTAGACATCCCATTTAGGAGAGTGGCCGTGGACCTAGTAGGACCTATTGACCCCCCAAGTGAAGGCGGACATCGGTATATCCTGGTATACGTAGACTACGCTACTCGTTACCCTGAAGCGACCCCCTTGAAGAAGATTGACGCGGAGACAGTAGCAGAAGCCTTAGTAAATATCTACAGCCGTTTGGGTGTGCCCGAGGAGATCTTATCTGATCAAGGGACTCAATTCATGTCGGACGTCATGAAAGAAACGAACAGATTACTGGGAATTCGACAGTCGACCACCACAGTCTACCACCCTATGTGCAACGGGCTGGTGGAGCGATTTAACGGCACACTGAAGAAGACCTTGAGGCGACTGTGCGCGGAGCAACCTAAGCAGTGGCACCGATACATTAACCCGCTGCTCTTCGCGTATCGTGAAGTGCCCCATGAATCGACAAAGTTCGCCCCATTCGAGTTGCTGTATGGAAGAACGGTGAGAGGACCGATGCACATCTTGCGAAAATTATGGACCAAGGACGTAGAGGAGCCGGAGACAAAGACCAGTTACCAGTACGTCATGGAACTACGCGAGCGGCTGGAGGACACGTGGAAGTTAGCGACGGAAGAGCTCTCAAAGGCACAAGGTAGACAGAAAACCTACTACGACCGGAAGGCGCGAGAGAGGAAGTTCCGCCCTGGCGACGAAGTTTTAGTACTGCTGCCGACAAACGCCAACAAGCTCTTAGTCCAGTGGAAGGGACCATACAAGATAGTCTCGGTTGTCGGCGTCAACGACTACAAAGTCAAGATGGGTGTGAAAGAGAAGACATTGCACGCTAACCTTCTCAATAGGTATATCCCCAGGACTACACCAGCGACGACGCAAGCAGCGGCGGCGGCAATGGGACCGGCATCTGTCGTGACCGAGATGTGTGGGATGAACGACGGCAGGAGCGACACCACACCTGGAGATGTCGACGCTATGATGGACGACGACGGTGATGGTGCTGGGACTGTGCTGGCAGAGAACGACGTGATGGACGAGAGTCAACCTGTGGAGTCGGCTGGCATGACAGTCATCGAGGACTGCGACCTGGAAGGCGACAACGGTGGAATGACGGAGGACCTTGCCGACCTAGGGAGCTGGGACCAGAAGGAAGGCTACGAAGATGTCCAATATGGAACGCAGCTGACGCCGGAACAACGTCAACAACTCGGCGACGTGGTGAAGGAGTATCAACGCATCTTCACCAATCTCCCCGGATGCTGCCAGTTAGGCGAACATCGCATCGACCTGACATCAGAGGTACCTGTTCGGCAACGACCATACCCGGTGCCCTATGCTATGCGCGACTCCTTGAAGGAGGAGCTCAGCACCATGGAAAGGTTGGGCATCATACGCAGGAGCTCATCAGCGTATGCTTCACCGGTTGTTGTGGTCAAGAAGAAGGATGGATCCAACCGAGTCTGCATCGACTACAGGAGGCTGAACAAGATCACTGTGTTCGACCCTCATCCGACAGCAGCCCCATCGGAAGTGTTCCAGAGTCTGTCGAGAGGAAGAGTATTCTCTCGGATCGACTTGAGCAAGGGATACTGGCAAGTGCGAGTCCGGGAACAAGACATTCCCAAGACAGCGTTCGTCACCATGGGCGAACACTATGAATTCACCCGGATGCCCTTCGGGATGATGAACTCAGGAGCTACACTGAACAGGATCGTGAAGCCATTGGTCCAGGGACTGAACAATGTGACAGCGTATGTGGACGACCTGCTGATCCACACAGAGACATTCGACGAGCATGTGAAGGCTCTCAAGGAATTGCTGCAGAGGATGGACCAAGCTGGATTAACTGCAAGACCATCCAAGTGCCTGATTGGAACGTCTGAAGTGGACTTTGTTGGACACTCAGTGGGAAAGGGTATGATTGGTCTGTTAGAAGAAAATGTGTGTAAGGTGCGAGATGCACCCAGACCCACCACTAAGAAGGAAGTGAAAGCATTTTTAGGACTGGTGGGATATTACAAGAATTTGTACCTAACTTTGCAGCGATTGCAGCACCACTGTCTGATTTGCTTAGAAAGGGTCAGCCCAATGTAGTTCAATGGGAGGAAGTGCAGGAGAAAGCGTACACTTCTCTGAAGAATGCCATTGTTTCCAAACCCGTGTTATGTTTGCCAGATTTTTCAAAAGAATTTGTCTTAGCAACTGATGCATCAGATCGCGGGTTGGGTGCTGCTCTTATGCAGGAATATGAGGGAAAGTTGTATCCTGTGGCATATGCCAGTCGTAAGCTATTGCCTCGTGAGACGAAATATTCAGTCTCAGAGCGAGAATGCCTAGCCATCGTTTGGGCGGTAAAGAAGTTTACTTTGTATTTGTATGGTAAGGAGTTTGTGCTCCAGACTGACCATAGGTCATTAGAGTATTTGAATTCTGCCAGATTTGACAGCCCAAAGCTATTACGATGGAGTCTATTTTTGCAGTCATATAGATTCAGGATTAGGTATGTCAAGGGCAAGGAAAATGTCGGCGCCGACTTCCTGAGTAGAGTATTTTGAATAGTACAAGTTCAGTGATATGTATTGTAACCCAGATTTTTGCCTATTAGATAAGTTTCTGGGATGACTGTATTGTAATGTAATGGCATATATTTTTTATCTGAATGAGTATTGAATTATTGGTCGGCAGAGAGCCACTATGTATTAGTCATATTTTGATGTTTTCATTATTTGTCACCAATAGGACAATGTAATTTTTGAAGACTGTAACCCAAATGAGAACTGCGAGCAAGCAGTGATTTTGTATGTTGAATTGATGTAATTTACGAGTGGCCTAAGCTTAGGCGGTATTGGTATTGCTTCGTTTGATCTGATATGATGAAGTTAGACCCTGATCAGTGGTCGATATGTGTTGGTATTTTTGCCATTGTATCTATGAGTTTATGCATTTATGCATTTGGTATTTAAGACAACCATCGTTGTGTACAGCGTTTATGTGCTATGGTTCGTGCACGAAGCATTTTGTGCTCGATGGCCATCGTTTCGCCATTGTATGATTTTTAATAGTATCATTGACCATCGTTTCACCACAGTGGTGGTAGTGTATTGGTTATAATAGTAGGTCTACTGTTGACCATGGTTTTGTAATGGTACTGTAATGATATTGTAATGAGATTGTATTAGTGTTATAAAGATAATATGGTTATTGTATTGTACTTAGGATATTGGGAAGACACCTAGTACATTATTAGCAATGGCTATTGTAAGATTGGAGATGATAAGTATTCTATGATAGTGTAGACGCTTTATGATGTAGATAGTTGAAGAATGTTCAACTTAAATTGGGGAGTTGTGTAGCGTCCCACTAGTAGGACGATCGATATTTTCTCACCCCCCCGCTTGGCGAGTCTCACTCGGCGACCTTCCTCCCCCCTCTCGCCAGCAAGGCCGGTATTTCTCTTTGATGTGGCTTGTTTGTTTCACTGTAGAAAATCTAGAAGGTCTAAGAAGGTACTGCGGTATCCGAGATTACGCTAGGTCGACCTTGAGTGATGTAATTCTGTGACGTGTCTGTGTACGATTGGGTGGCTGGTATGTGTCCCGAACGATCTAGGTCTGTCTCGTGCTTATGGGGCGGTTAAGCCGCTTCCTGAACGTTCCTGGACAGAATATATATAAGGAGGGCCAGGCGAGCAGGAGGGTGCAAATCGTAGGGTGAAAGTCGTGGGTGTAAATCGTAGATGTGCAAATCCAGTCATAGTTAGAAGTGTGTCTTCCCGGCTAGCTAGGTGTAAGTAACCTGTGGATATCAGCTCTTGTTTACAGTTATTAAACGTTAGTATTAATTGTTCATCGGATCCTGTTATTTATTTTTACAACAGTTCGAGACAGTTTCGTTTTTAAGGGGCAGACGATCAGTTCATCTGACTCGCCCCATCATAACGTGCTGAAATTTGCTTCAACTGTTACACATACTAAGATGAGAAATCTTTCCTTTTAAACCACTTCCCATAATTTTTTAGAGCTTATTTCCTATGTTGAAGTCCCATTCACCTTTAACGGTATTTAGGATTTTTTTGTTTCGGTTTCCGGAAAATTAAGGGTGAACAGGAGTGATTTAAAAATAACAATATATTTTCGTTTTTCTTACTTACTTTCTTTTCTCTGCTCACTTTAAGTTACATTACCTGAAGTTTAAACCATTTTCCCCCACGTCAGATAGAAGACCTGCCGGCATGTTGGCCACTGCATCTCTCAGGTGGGACATGGCCAAAGCCGTCCAAATCTCTTGGTCCAAAAATTCCTTGTTCGGGTCCAGATTCATGCGTAGAGTGCCCGATAACAGAACGGGATCCTAAGAGAGAATACAGCTTGTGGTCATTATTTGTTTATTTATTTATTTATTTATTTATTTATTTATTTATTTATTTATTTATTTATTCACTTATGTATTTATGTATACCTCTTTAATCTCATTTGGGAACTTTGTCTTAGTGTCATTGCAGCCTAGTTACAACTGGAGCAGACACGACGTCGTCACAGTGCAGGGCCGGTCGTTTTTTGGGGGGGGGGGGGAGGGGAGGGGGGATAGGGATTAAAAAAAAAAGTTTTTGGCTAGGCAGCAGCCTGTTTGGTCGGCTCCTCTCGATTTCCAACTGCCAAGGTATCTTTAACGTGCGCAACGTGCACCACGGGCCATCCGAATTTTCCGTCCTTATCCAAGAAGACCAGATACTTGATCCTACCTACTATAGGATCAGGGACAAAAAATATGAGAAAAATCCCAAAAATTCCAATGTGCCTGCACCGGCCAAGAAGCGAACCCGGAACCTTCGGCATGAGAGGTGAGCACGTTGCCTTTAGACCAACGAGTCCCCATTATAATGCAAGAGAATGCAAAGATGCATGACATGACAGGACCCATTACCCAGAGAGTCACGGTCCAATAATTACAATCCTTGCCTGTTCTCCGTAAAACCAGCAGTGTAGTGTTAGATGTATGTTGCACACCTTTGGCAATCCATACATCCTGGACATTTGGACGAACTTTTTACAGTTATACACCCTGGACATTTTTACTATTTTTTTGACAATATATACACATTCAGGACTAATTTGGACAATCCTATGACAGTCATACACACTGAGGACCAATTTGGACAATCCTATGACAATCCATACACAATGGACATTTGGAAAATGTTTTAACAATCCATACACACAGTATATTAATTAGGACAATTTTTGACAGTCCATTGCCTACCAATTAGTTCCTCAACCAATCTGTACTTGAAAAGTAGTAAGTTTTGAGTCTCTTACAAAGAGGTACTCTTATAGTTATAAAATATAGATTTTGTCAGTAAATCACCTTTCCTACCCTAAATGTTACACTGTACAGCCATCCTGTGTATGTTTGTACTCTATAGTTTTCGCCTACCTGTGGCAAAATAGTTATCCTGGACCTCAAATCGTGAAGTCCTAGTAGAGATATGTTCATGTTGTCAATGATGATGTCACCGTCCTCAGCCTCTAACAGTCTGAATAAGGCCAAGGTCAAGGACGACTTGCCAGCTCCTGTGCGGCCAACAATGCCAATCTGTAAGAATGAAAATGACTTTGACTCTTTGTTTATTTGTCAGAATTTGATTCCGTAGTGATAAACAAAGCAAAACAACAAAAATCCCCCCCCCCCCCCCCGCAGCTTTCCACAAAATAGAATTTCTGTTTCCTACGACAGACATGTGGACGGACGGACTTACAGACAGACAGACAGACAAACATACAGACAGAAGGACAGGCAGACAAACAGATAGATAGATAGATAGATAGATAGATAAATAGATAGATAGATAGATAGATAGATAGATAGATAGATAGATAGATAGATAGACAGACAAACGGGCGGGCAGACAGGCTTCTCTCACTTTATTCTCAATCACTCTATCTCCACTGACCTTTTCTCCCGGAAAGATGACAAAGTCCAGTTCTTTGAGCACAGGCTCTAGGCCTTCTCTGTACCGGGTTGTGTATTGACTAATGATGATCTCTCCTCTATCTGGCCAGTCAGGTGGAGGTTTGACACTGGTGTAATGTGGGGACTACAAACAGATTCATCCATACAAATTAGACACAAAATATCACAGTCCTTGTCTTTTAAATGAGGACTCCAAAATCAAAACGTTGTAAGTGTAAACTTCATACTTTTGGAACTCAGCCCTGCTGCTGTTATAGACAAACTCCTGCACCTTGCAGATAGTTTTTGAGCAGCAAAAAGTAGTTTTATGAATATGGTATTTGCAGCCTGCGTTGACATGGAAACCCGACAAAACATTCATTTCTAGAAAACTGGTTTCATTGACACCATCAGCACAATGTTGAAAAAAAAAAATGTATTTTAATTGTGCATTTCCGGAAATCCCGAAGACCAGTTTCATCCGCTATGAACAACAAAGGACTGCAAAATTTGCCGATTTAATAGCTTAAGGTAGTATTAGGGTTAAAAAAAATTGACCATACCTCTTGTGCTATTTCCGAGTATTCGTTCACCCTCTCCACACTCACGACGTTTGTCTCAATGTCACTCATTGTTCTCACCAACCATTTCAAGGCTTGAGTTATCTGAAATATGCAAGACAGGACAGAAAATTCTTTATTTCAAATAATAATATCTATAAAACTGGACTCCTCCGTTTTTGAACCCAGACTCCTCTATCAGTTGGTTTATTCCACTGACGCCACCCAAAATTATGATGGAGACCAGTGTCTTCTCAACCTTTTTTTGACCCACGACCCACTCAAGTTTTCCAAGAAAATGTGCGCTCCCCAAGATCGGACAAAGCTAGTATACAGTATATACAAAACATTGTAAAAATATTTATATATTCCGTATGTATACATTCAAAAGAAGTTTTAATTAAAATTTTACTTCAAGTTTCATTCACTTGTTTCTTACTTCAATGGGAGCCTTGCACTTTCTATGAAAAATCCCTACGCCCAATACTGAAATCCCACGTCCACACCTTGAGAAACACCGATGTAGTCTGTGATGCTTTGCACAAAATTTTGTTTATATATATATTTAAAAAAACAACAACCAGACTTAAAATTTGTTAGATCGTAGCAGGGCTTGGAACAAAGTCCGGTAGTTAGACTTACCTGTAAAGCATAGGTAACGGAAAGTCCCAGCGTTGCGCCAGTCATGTCTTGGGTGCCCAGGGAAAATACAGCACTGAAGAATACCACCAAACTACTGACTACCTCAATCCAAACACCAAGCCATCTGGAAAAGAACACAAGTGATGTGTATTTAGGTCTTTATTTTAGGAGGTTTCCTGCCCTTGGCATTTACGCCTGACTTTTCTTGTTCTTGTTTCTGTGTATTTTTGTGGAAGGGATGAGCTTTTTTAAAAAGAATTTTGCCAGGCAGGGGCCTTGTTCAGTCTGCTCTTCTCGACTTGGAACTGCCAGGCTATCATTTATATGCACACGGGCATGCCGAGTTTTTCGTCCTTATCCGGGAAGACTAGATGCTTGATCCTACCTACCATAGGATCTGAGACAGGGAATTTTTTTCTTCCGAAAAAAAAATAATTCCAGCATGCCTGCACCGACCACGGATCGAACCCGGTACCTTCGGCATGAGAGGCGAGCACCAACATTATCGGCGGATACTAGCCCAGGTTTATCCTCCAACAATATCGGCCCGGGGTTTATCCGCCAGTGTTGGTGTTGACTAAAAACAACAACAACAACAACAAAAAAACAACTGGATTATTTCCTATCATTGTTGTTGAATTGAAAAAAAAAAAAATTAAAGTCCCTAATAAAAAAGACTTTTATTTTTTAAAAAAATACCCGCCTGAAATTCGAACCATGGCCAGCCGATCGACAGGCGAGGATGCTAACCACTATGCTAATGTATAATGGTGAAGAAAATTGTCCAAACTAAACATCACTAACCCAATTATCGGCGGATAAACACTCAGTTTGTGATATTTTGAGCCTCAGAAAGGAGACGCATTTTCGCCGAGCTCGAGTTTGACTTTGGGTATTACGGCCCGATAACGGCCACTTTGTGCCCTTCACGTTCTATTTGGGTACACTTTGTTTATGTTTCGTATTCAGAGCTATCAAGTTCAACATAGAATTCAATACATTCGTAATACTTTTTAATACATTATTAAATTTCTAAAAACGGTTCTTTTGTATAGATCTGGAATAAATTTTGTAAGTTCCGAGCGAGCAAAATCGAAAAGGCAGATCCGAATTTTGTTCTTCACCTCTCTCAACGCATTGCGGAAATTATCGTTTTCAGACAGCTCCCACTCTTTTGTTAGCCTCGAGGGGAAAGACGTGGACGATTGAAAATGATTTGGGCAAGGAAGAAAATATAAAAGGGGAAAAAAGGGAAGTAGAAAGTGAAGAAGGAAAAAAATCACAAGTAAAACACAAAGAAAGAAAGAAAGACAGACAAAGAAAGAAAGTTAGAAAGAAAGACAGAAAGAGAAAGAAAGAAAGAAAGACAGACAGACAGACAGAAAGGAAGAAAGAAAAACAGAAAGAAAGAAAGAAAGAGAAAGAAAGAAAGGAAGGCAGATAGACAGAAAGATAGACAAATAGGGAAGAAAGAAAGAAAGAAAGGAGAAAAGAGGGAAGAAAGAAAGAAAGACAGAAAGAAATAAAGAAAGGAAAAAAGAAAGACAGACGGACAGAAAGAAAGAAAGAAAAAAGACGGAAGAAAGAAAGAAAGGAAGAAAGAAAAACTGATGCCAAGATGTTCACACAGTGCACTGTCGACGAGTTCAGTACCTGTTAGCTGTGATGCCAGCGAAATAAAACACTTGGTTCTTGTCAATCAAATCTATCGATCTCTGGACAAATCGACCCACGGCGTCAAAGGCTCGGATCACCTGACAGCCTGTAAGTGTCTCAGAGAAATGGGAGTAAATAGGTGATCTTGTCACTGCTTCCAACCTCTTCAGTTGCCGTGACGAGGGCACGAAGAATCGCTGAGAAAAAAGGGTAAATTACAAAAATATATAATTATCTATTGTGTGAGAAAGGTAAGAAAGATTAAGACAGCATTTTTTTTTCCAATTTGGTATACTGTAGAAGAGCCCTCTGTCTTTCTTTAAATTGTTCTTCTCTGTCCTTCTTTCTCTCCTCTCTGTGCACCAGTCAGCCAGTCTGCCTGTTTGTGCATCTATCTATCTATCTATCTATCTATCTATCTATCTATCTATCTATCTATCTATCTATCTATCTATCTATCTATCTATCTATCTATCTATCTATCTATCTATCTATCTGTTTGTCGGTCTATTATCAATCTGTCCGTCAGTCTGTCTATTTATCTATCTAGCCCTTTCTCTCTCTCTCTCTCTGATACTGCTCCCAGGGGGGTGGGAGTGGGGGCCGCGGCTGGCCGGGACACTCCTTCCTTCCCCCTCCCCTCTCCCTCATCCGGCACTGAATGTATCATTATGTCTTTGTCCTGCTGCCTATGCTCAGCTCACCTGCACAGTCATGTACATGATGACGAGCGGCAGAATAACACTGGTAAAGATGGGCGTGTTGACGCTGATGACCACAAGCGTTGCTAGGACGGAGAAAGTACACATGATCCACATGAAGACTATCTGGGGCAGCTGGTTGTCAAGCGTTTCGATGTCACGGGAGAACCGGTTCACGATTCGTCCGGTCGGGGTTGTGTCAAAGAAGCTCATTGGTGCTTTCATGACCCGATCCAGCATGGCTGAATGCATTGATGACGCCGCTGACACCATCCTCAGTGCTCCAACACAGGCATAAATGAAAACGAACAATGCTGAAAAAAACAACAACAAGCAGGTAATGTTTGAATGAAATGAAACGACGCTGAAGTAAAAGAAACTATTATCTCCCTCTATCAGAAGAACCTTATCATTCTAAGTGGACGCAATCATTGCGTTCTGCCAAATGTTTATTGCAAGTGTTTATCTTATAAATAAACATAGTATTTCCCTCTTGCATGAACTTGAAAACTTCGATTATGTACGCTCTTCTGGAGAGCCGATTTTATCCGCAATGGCTGTGCAGCGTTGCAAAAAAAAAAAAAAAAGGCAAATTTAATTTATAGTTGTAGGGTTAACATTAATTTCCTCAAAATTGATCAAGTTTAATCAGTAGTAAAATTTGATTACCTACTTAAAAAAAACAAACAGCTAATGTGACAATACGAAATGGTTGAAAGATTAAATATAACAATGGTCCAACTGCCTCAAAGCCAGCCCTGTTGTCTGCATATTTTACAGGAACTGATATTTCTAAACACGAAGAAAAATAAATGGTAGCACTGTATACAATTTTACCTTGAGCAGCTCCAAGTGCTCCGTAGACGGTCAAATACTTATGGTTTTTATCTGTAAGTTCCGCTCCCGTTACATTGCCCGATGCTATTTGAGGATCTCCTGTCCAGCGAGATAACCAAACATTGGCCAACACACTGGACACCTGAAAGAGAGACGAAAACAATGAAGATACAGTATTATCGTGTGATTAAATATTGTGTTACAACAAAATAGCCACCTCGGGACCTTAATTGTTGTTATTCTAACTCCATTTTTGTCCAAAACTGAGAATTCGATGTTGAACGTTTGCGGCTTTATTATTGCGATAAGCTTTCAGAACAAATCGGTACTCCGAAACAGCTTTGAAAGTGCCGCAATGCATTTTAAACAAGTGTCAAAGTGTGCATTTATTATGTCTCTTCTACGTACTAATGTAAAAGATCTCCAGTTTTCAGCAAATGGAGATAGAACAAACAAGAACTTATGTCGCGACTTGGCACAACGCTCAATAGGGAACAACAAAACATGAGCTCAATCCTTTTGCGGAGGACGTGACGTCAGGATTCTCCTCCTTGCTGGTACTTACTCAGCCTATATACGTCTATCCTTCCTTTGGTTTTTGTGACATCACGGATGCCGCTGTCAGTACTTCTAGTGTGATTGCTGACAATTTTGAGGGACTTTCTTATTCTTACTCTTACCAAAGATACTAGATACGATAAGATGGGATAGTCCTTCTTCGCGCGTCTGAAAAACTCGTGCAGACAGTTTGCGCGCTGATCTCTTAAAAACATCAAAATAAAATATTTCTAAGATGGTTTCAAGCAAAATATTTTAACAGAAGGCAGAAAAACGGCGAATCTTTCACTATTATAAGCAAATCTCAATGTCCATCGAAAATTGTTCTCCCTTTGGAGGGGTTTTCTCCGGAATTTGGTTTTTCACACTCTAAATCCACTCACATAATTATTATGTCTTGACTGACCTGATACAAGGAAAACATGACAAAGACGACGACAGTTGCGCAGACACCGACGTATTTACAGTAGATTTCAAACACACGCAGCTTGACCTGTTGGAGGAAAAAAAGGCCAACATTTATTATCAGAACTTGCACGAATCTTAGAGAGACACGGTGAAAGAAGGATTTTATAGGGACAGAGAGGAAGACTCTCTTAGATTTACAAACAATGTCTGCTTGTCTTTCTGTCTGCCTGTATGTCTATCTGTATGCCTGTGTGTCCCCCTCTGTCTCTTTGTCTGCCTGTTTCTGGATGTCTGTCTGTCAGTCCATCTGCATGTCTGTCCCCCTCTCTACCTGGTTGTCTGCCTCTGTGTCTGTATGTCTGTCTGCCTGCCTGCCTACCTGCCTGTCTGACTGACTGCCTGTGTGTGTATGTGTGTCTGTCTCTCTGCCTGCATGCCAGCCTGTCTGTTTGTTTGTCTGTCTGTCTGATATCAGTATAACATTCTCAGCCATATTTTAATGTGGCCAAATGCTAATAATCATATAATGATAGTTACCATCATTAAAATTCTTTACACTTTATTCTTTAGTTCTCTGTTGATAATTTACAAATATGAAATATGACTTTTTCCCGTGAAGTTGTCATAAGTGCCAGTACTAGTACAGACCGTTCCAGCTTCTGTTGCCTCATCTTCAGTCAGTCTGACCACAGTGCCATTCCCTATACCACCTCCAGCCAGTACAGATGTTAATTTGTAGGGCCCCTTCTTTTCGTCGGTTGGGGTGGACGGTTGTGAGTGGAGTGACCCGCTTCCCGTAGACATCATATCAAGCCTGGAAAGATTTGATTTAAACTTAGTTCACATCCTGTTGATTCTACCAGTCATCCCCTTAGAATTGACAAGGTTCCAACTCCCTTCCGTCAACTTTTGAGAAATTGATGACTGAAGTTTCATGTACTCATAGCTTATAGTGATAGGACTTTTTTTTTTCTTTTTAGGAATACTTACACATTACACACCGTACCCGCTTGATAGTTTGACACACAATGGAGATGGCAAGTAGAAGTAGTGTGTAGTGTGTAACTCAGTTCCGCCAAAAGGTGGAGATAGAACCTTGTCATTCTAAGGGGACGCAGTGTTAAAAGGACAACCTTCCCGCACCCCTCCTACAAACACACTGGAAGCAAAAAAGAGAAAAATGTAATGAATTCTAAAAGAAGATTAATAAAATAAACTACGCCAGCTTTTGGTCACTAACAATCATTTGAACCCAAAACAGTGCTCTAGTTCTTATTTGTTCTATCTTCTCAAAAACGGGAGGTCCTTCAGTATGTAGAAGAAGTATAACAAATGCACACTTTGACACTAGTTTAAAATACTTTATGGCAATTATCAAGCTGCTTCACAGTTGGGATTTATTCTAACTCCTTATCACATTACTAAAGCCGCAAACGTTTACCGTAGAATTTCTCATTTGTGCAAAAATAGAGTCGGAACAAACAAAAACTAGGATGGCAAAAAGAAACAAATAAGAGATTTTGGGGAAATTAGACAAAATATGCTAAAACAGACCAAAAAAAAAACAACAACAACAACAAAAAAACAACCAACTTATATTTTATCTTTTAAATTTTTGCCAGTTTCAGCTTTGATGACTGTATATCACGAAAATGTGCAGCGGGCAGCGACACAGTGTCTTAAACAGACGCATTAAGGGGTGCAATTGAACTAAATTGTATACCCATGCTTTACAGTATTATAATAATTATGGGTTGTGCCTGCATCCAGAGTTATAATTCCTGACCCCCACAAACCACGGCGGTCGCCCAACATAGGCGCAGATGACGTACCTGTTTTGGTGAAAGCTGACCACATCATCACCAGACGTGTTCCCTTCTGATTGGCTGGTGACAGATTCCACGTGTTCCCACATCTTTTTCTTCATCACTCGAACTAGAGCCATGGGAATAAGGAAAAAACAATCCATTGAAGCATTGAACTGCTGAACTACAGTAAACTTCCTTTGTCAGGGAAAAGGGGGGTTGGGGGGGGGGGTGTCAATAACCGCGGCATAAACTTATGAACAATTAAATGAATTAAAGTAAATAAACCCATACATATAATGAATAAATAAAGAAGTAAAGAATCAATAAGAGAGACAGAAGAAAGAGGAAAAATGTAAATGAATAATAAGTAAATATATGATAAATAATTAAATAAATAAATACATAAAACTCAAATAAATAAATACGCGAATAAATAAATGAATAAATATATATGTAAATACATTCATAAAATATTAATGACTATATATATAAATAGAAAATAAATAAATAAATAAATACATTAATAAATAAATAAATACCATAAGAAATTGTGTAAATAAATAAATAAATAAAAAGATAAATAAATAAACCACTAAATAAATAAATATCCGGGTACTTCGTAGGTCGCTCAGAGACCGTTTCATTTGGACAGTAGTTATTATCCATGTGGAAAAAAAAATGTATGCTCAGGGGAGTGTCTTAACTTCTTTTACCTTCTTCGTCTTCCTCGATCTCCGACTCCGACTCTTGCTCCTTTCTGAAATTTGCTAGCAAAAATTGGGCAAAATGTCCATCCCTTTTCATCAGCTGAAGGTAAGATCCAACTTCTGAAATACGCCCATCTTGCATGACAACGATAAGGTCTACTAGAGGGAGCCAGTGGATGGCATGGGTGGTCATGATGCGGGTCTGGAAATAGAAAATTATTGTCGCTATTGCTCATATGTCTGATTTGTTTTCACCTCACACCAAAATAGTAGAAGTTCCGGGTATGAAGAAATTGATTTTTTCTCTTTTTTACGTGTGTTGTTGTTTTAATTTGATTATCATTATCATTCACCCTCAAAAGAGATAAGGAGAGGGAGAAGAAAGAAAGAGAGAGAGAGAGAGAGAGAGAGAGAGAGAGAGAGAGAGAGAGAGAGAGAGAGAGAGAGAGAGAGAGAGAGAGAGAGAAGCAGACACATGGATATATAGCCACATGGATAGATAGATAGATAGTCAGACAGACAGACGGATAGACAGATGAACACACACAAAGATTCAGAGAGGGAAACAGGCAGAGAGGAAGAGCGAGAGAGAACGGCAGACAGAATGACAGACACACAGATAAATAGGCAGACAGTCAGACAGATACATGGAGGAAGATACAGAGATAGAGAGAGAGAGAGACGTTGGAGAGAAAGAGAGAGAGACATTGGAGAGAAAGAGAGAGGGGAAGACAGAAAGAGAAAAAGAGATAGAGTGAGAGAGAGACAGACAGAGAGAGAGAGAGAGAGAGAGAGAGAGAGAGAGAGAGAGAGAGAGAGAGAGAGAGAGAGAGAGAAAGAACGAGAGAAAGAGAGAGTGAGAGAATTTTTTAATGTAGATACTCTTTCTCCTAAGGTCGTATCTGATAAATGTACCTTATTTTTCAGAAGTCCTTTGTCTGAGAGAACCCGTTTGAAAATATGTTTGCCCACATGTGTGTCCACTGCACTGAGGGGGTCGTCCATGATGTACAGGTCAGCATTCGCGTACAGCGCACGTGCGATACTCACTCTTTGCTTTTGTCCTCCACTCAGGTTGATACCCTTTAAAACACACCAAAATGATTTATCAAGAGACCATAAAAGAATTCACAACCACCACCACCACCAATATCACCAGGATCATCACTGCCACCATCACCACCAATACCATCACCATCGGTTGCCCCACCACCACCATCACCACCACCAGCCACCACTACCACTGCCGCCACCACCACCACTGCCACCACCACCATCACCACTACCACCACCACCACCACCATCATCACTATCACTACCACTACCACCACCACCATCATCACTATCACTACCACTACCATCACCACCATCATCACTATCACTACCACTACCACCACCACCATCATCACTATCACTACCATTACCACCACCACCATCATCACTATCACTACCACTACCACCACCACCATCATCACTATCACTACCACTACCACCACCACCATCATCACTATCACTACCACTACCACCACCACCATCATCACTATCACTACCACTACCACCATCATCACTATCACTACCATTACCACCACCACCATCATCACTATCACTACCACTACCACCACCACCATCATCACTATCACTACCACTACCACCACCACCATCATCACTATCACTACCACTACCACCACCACCATCGTCACTATTACTACCATTACCACCACCACCATCATCACTATCACTACCACTACCACTACCACCATCACCACTATCACTACCACCACCTCTACCATCACTACACCACCATCACCACCACCACTACCACAACCACTCTCAAATTCCACTTGACAATCTTATATTGTTGCTTCAAATTTACAAAGCAACAGCCATTGTCTGGCACCACCGCCGGTTCCAGTTGTTAGTATGACATTCTTCCACTTCTTCTTTTAGGCGTTGTTCATCCATTTTAGAAGATAGCCCTTCCCAGACTTCTTCCACCTGGTTCTGTCCTCTGCCTGACTCTGCCACGTTGAGCCGTCATGCTTGCTGATGTCATCCACCCATCTCCTTGGTGGTCTTTTCTCTGGATCTCTTCCCAGTTCATGTACCTTGTTTTCCAGTTGTTTTTTTTTGCACAATAATTAACACGACTACCACCACCCCAACCCTTGACAACATCAATCATAGAAGTACAAATTATAAAGCAACGTGCGACCCTAGGTCTTGTTTGTTTTATCTCCATTTTCTGAAAAAAAAATGTAGATCTTTCAGTATGTAGAAAAGCTATAACAAATGCAGATTTTGACACTTGCTTTGAATGCGTTGTGGCACTTATCAACTGTTTCACAGTTCCCGATTTATTCCAACGCCTTATCATAATACTAAAGCCGCAAACGTTTAACGTCGAATTTCTCGGTTGCGCGAACAGTGGAGTTGGAACATACAAGAACTAAGGTCGTGTATGGTCTAGCACTACCTGTACAACAACCACAACTGTTACCTTTTCTCCAATCTCCGTCTTGTCCCCACCAGGCAGAATCTCCAGGTCAGGTTGTAGAGCACACGCGTCTATGATCTTTGCATACGTTTTAGAGTTGAGACTGGACCCAAACAGTATATTCTCGTGCACGGTACAGTTTTGAATCCAAGCTGTTTGGGGCACGTAGGCTATATTCCCCTGCAAATAGACGAAATATTATAAAAACCACAGAAAAACTGTGGGGTCACAGCAAGGCTTAAGGCAAAGTCAATAACTGGCAACAAGAAAAAGTTGCATCTTTTATTGTACCGTTTGGGTATTATTTCTCACGCGAGGCTTTGCTACATGAAACGTTTTCTTTTGGCCTATTCCTTTGCAAATAATACATGTATTGTAAAAGTAATAACGTATTGTATTAATTACCGCATGGGGAGGCGATGCCAAAGAAAGTGACAAGAACAAACCCAGTAACACAGTTATCATGAAAACATGCAACATGACAAACACGGCATTTTTCAGTCTTGACCATCTGTACTCAAATGCTTGTGTAAAGAAATTCATATCCCCTATTTCATCAATTTTCTAGATCATCCAGGAGCAACAGAATAATAGCCATGAAAGCAAACAGAGAACGAACACAAAAGATCGTTTTTGCCCCTCGTAATTCGTCCCAGTAAGACATTATAGCTAGATTATTATGTGTCACATTTCACCAACCTGCCTTACCATGTCACTTGATGTGTGTCTGTTATTGAGTTTATTGAATTATGGCATATGTACATGTAATAATGTGTGAGGTATGTGTACATGTATGTGCTCTTAAATGCTCTGTGAAAGAGAATTTCCCTCATGGGTTAATAAAGTGATTCTTATTTATCTTATCTCATCTTATACCTTAAGTTAAAACCACCTGGGTGTCAAACAGATACGTGTGATTTTGAATTTACCCATTTTAAAAAAAAAACTTCCAGTCAAATGTATCATCCTTTGCATGATATTCAAGGTCTACTTTTCTTCTTCAGAGCACCAACCCACCTCCCCTTTTTCGAAAAAATATCTGTTGTTAAGGTTTTGTATACATTTAGTTCAGAAATTCTAAAACAGAATCTTAACATCCTCTAAAGATGATGATGTAAAGATAGGCATTCTTCAAACGTCAATGAGGAGAGAGAAAGAGAGAAGAAGATGACCATTCTCCTCCTCAGATTAGCTGCAAAACTCATTCTCAAATTTAACCTAAACAAGCTAAGTTACAACTTACAGCAGTCTGGATGGTTCCCTGAAGACGGTCCATTTCCCCAAGAATAGCTGAAAGCAAGGACGATTTCCCACAGCCTACAGGGCCAACCACAGCCACAAAACTTCGCCGAGGAATCGTAAGGTTAATACTGGAACGAAAGTACAAACTATCGTGGATATGGAGTATACTGAGGGATTGGCACTGTGATTTATCCAACTGTGTTAGGGAACATGACCGTATACACCAGAAACATGTAACAGAGCTTGAGGTAATGTACCTAATTTCCAGGAAAACTCCTCCAAAGGAGGGAAATTTTCTATGGAAATTTGCTTATTGAATGAAAGATTAGTCATTTTTCTGCATTCAGTGAAAATATTTTGCATGAAATTGTCTTAGAAATATTTTATTTTGATTTTTTTAAAGAGATATAAACATTAAAGCCTGATTCCGCCAGATCCACTCACAAATACTGTAATACTATCTATGAACAAGACTCCAAGAGGGAACGCTAAAATGTAACACACACACATGCATACGCACACAGCCACACACACAGAGGAGAGCCAGACGGTCCCAGCAGGGATTACCCAATGCTTACCCACTCAGCCTGAAAGTAGTATCACGGTAACAATACGATCACGAGAAATACTTATGATTTACACTCGTTATTTAACCACCTTCATTTCCTCTGAATAGCTGTAGAAACAGTGTTTACCCACTCAGCCGAAAGTTGCATCGGGGTATACGCATCATGACCACGAGAAATACTTGTAGCTTAAAATCGTTTATTTGCAACCTTCATTTCCACTAAACAGCTGTAGGAACAATGCTTACCCACTCAGCCTGAAAGAAGTATCAGGGTCCCATGTAAATACACCCTTGCTAATGCTCACAGCCTTGTCTGTCACAGAAAACATGAAACGATAATATGTTATTATCCAAGATCTGTGCAATTACAAAGCCAAATAGAGAAATATGCGATAGGTCTTCGGACATTTCATATTCTGAAGGGACAGGCTGACATGGAAAAAGTTCTCCCTGCAAATGGATATAAATAGAAGGAAAAGAAAGAGATAGAGTTAGACTGAGAGAGTGAGAGAGAAAGAGTGAGAGAGAGAGACAGAGAGAGAGAGAGAGAGAGAGAGAGAGAGAGAGAGAGAGAGAGAGAGAGAGAGAGAGAGAGAGAGAGAGAGAGAGAGAGAGAGAGAGAGAGACAGACAGACAGACAGACAGACAGACAGACAGACAGACCGGCAGGCAGACAGACATAAAGGTATGCACTCAGACAGGCAGGCAAACACACAGACAGGCAGGCAGACGGAAGACAAACAGGCAGGTAGACAGAGAGACAGACATAGAGAGAAAGAGAGGGACGGACAGACAAACAGTCGGACAGAAAGATTTAGACCTATATCAGTAACTTCCACAACTCACCGTTCATATCATGTTTCTGATAATGAGATCTGTCCAGTTCCGTCTCACACAAGAACCGGCCAATTCTACTCACTGACACGCTAGCCTGAAACACACCAAACATCCACTTTATACCCACTTACAAAACTGATAAAACGAAATAGAACAGAATGAATTCTGCCTGCAAAAAATACGTACAAAAGTACATGTAAAATAAACTTTACTGACAAAAAATAAATAATAGTTAAGGAGATAGACGAGTAACTCATCAATGGACAGATAAATAAATAAATAAATAAATAAGTAACTAAACAAATAAAAAATAAATAGGGTGTTTCTGTACGAATGAAAACATTGTTTTTATTTCCCTCCTTGAAGGAGTTTTGAAGTTTAGGTTGCCGTTTCCGTTTCTGTACACTTGAAAACCCAGCTTAACCCTTTAGTGCACAATGTACCATATTTGAAATAGGTCACCTGGAGCCGAAATGCCCTATTTTTGATACACTTACTCTTCCTACTTTATTGACAAATAATTTTTCCAATTAAATATTTATATTTTTTAATTAATTTGACTATTTAAAATTAGTTAGCATATTATTTCAGAAGTGCTGAGATTGGCAATTTTTGTCTGGACATTAGAAGGTTAAGACAAGCCTTCTCTCATTCTCTATTCCTGAGTGTTAATGTTACCTGTGTTGTAAAAGAGACCATCTCTGGTATGAACGATATGGGAAACTGTAGAATGTTGAACAAAGCCAGCGTAACAAAGGCCATATCTGCAGTGAGCGGTGACTCCGGGTACAGGACTACGTAAGTGGTGAAGGACACTAGACATACCTGGGAACACGAGCATACTGTAAAAGTCACTACGAGAAACAACAATAATAACAACAAAAAAAAAACCCTAAAGGATCGGGCAAGCTGAAGCGGATCTATTCTAATCACCCAGAACCGAAACTGACAAACAGATTTATCCTTCGCAAGGCCAGGTACCTCAGCCAGTATCCAAATAAAAAGAAATTAATCAATGCTGTCACCTTATTATGTAATGTAATACAAATACACTGTAATAATTAACCTGTATAGCGCTCAGACATGATGTGCCCCAAGGCGTTGAACTAAAATTAAAAACGAGATTAACATAAGATCAGTTCATCATGCTCCCACTCACACACATTAACAAACACTTGATCTACTCTCATCCTAAAACCTCTGAGACCAAAAAGGGACATCATTCAGTTTCAATGAAAGCAGTCCTAAAACAATTCAGTTTTGAGCCTATTTTTACGTGACCATGTTTTCACACTTCCTGGCGTCAACGCGGATGTGGTTCCACAATTTGGGCTCACCAACAGAAAAAAGTCTTTTCACCAAGCGACAATCTGACAGTGGTTGGTCTCAAGAAGTTTTGCGCCTGCTGATCTTACGGTTCGTGATGGCTGGTATGATTCCACTAGATCTGAAAGGTATGTTATATAGGTAGAATGCGCATATCCACCATCTTGTCTGTCCGGACCCACTTAAGGCGTCGCCAATCAATCGGCGGTGAGTTTTAAAAAAGTTCACTACTGTAAACAATGACACGTGTGTATACGCACATGGGAGACGTTCGGTCAATTCTTTCACTTCCTTTCTCTTGTTTACACGGATGGTAGGGAATCTGACCAGCTTGGATACATCCTTTCCACCCCTGTCACAACAGTCAACCGCAATGCAACCAGCAGGCATTTTAACCGCTTAGACACATCTCGAAGTTACACTCATCAGCTGATCCACCGGCCATCTTGTTTGGCGGAAGTACAAAACAAACTCTCTGTGAAACTCTGTGACGTCATGCACATTCTACCTATACTTACCAAATAGGGAGCGCAAGTCCAGATAAAGATGCTTATGGCATTCAGCCAGGCCAGTTTGTTCAGGACGTTCATTTCCCTTTCCCGAAGAAGGAGTATCTTTTCCTGGAAAGACGTTTCCCACGCGTACAGTTTTAACACCTGTGAAGTAAAATGAAAAGCCTCAGTCAAAAACCCCTTGAATGTGAATTTTGAATAGTCTTTTGTATTATTCAGTATGTCGATCATTCTGTCTTTTGAACACGAAATGTCATTAAACTCACGAAGAAATTAAAACTTGAGTTACTTCATAACTACAGAGAACTCCAAGCAGTTTGGCAGTGCGGAATTTACCATTAGGTTAGGCAGGCTGAAGCCTAGGGCATCAAAATCTAAAGAGGGGGGGGGGGGTTGTGAGGGGGCTCACCGCCTCAGGCCAATCTGTATAATATTTTGCGACAAGCGTAGCCCTTTCTTACTTATGATGTTACAATGCATTGTAGTTTCTGAACAAATCTTTTGTAATTTTCCTGGCCTTGTGCCCTTTCCACGTGGAATTTCGAAGTGAGGTATTTGAAACACCTATCATCATCACTGGCGATACTCAAATTATTCAAAACACTTCCATCTTCCTCTAGGCCTGAAGGTGGGGGATTGGGCGGGGGGTAGGGAGGTTAGGGGGGGGGGGGAGGGCACAGCTAGAATAGCCTTGGGCCTCTCTTTAGCTAAATCCGACTCTGCAGTTCGGTAATCTTCAAGATGCCTTAACATGAAACTTATCCAAACATTAGACATCATGAAGGTTTGATTTTATTGATGTTGTTGTTTGTTTGTTTGTTTAGTCTGCTTGTGCCATCGAAGGCGTCGCAGGAAGAAAGAGTTTTCGGTCTGCAGCCAGCTGGGAAGCCTGTCTTGGTGTAATGCCGTGGCTCGTAAGAGCTTCTGTGACCCCACTGGTCCAGGTCTTCCTAGGTCTGCCTCTGACCGCGTATCCAGACAACGCATGTTGTATGCATGATTACTTTCAATGAACGAGCCGAGCAGGAAAAGGCGTTGTAGCAAAATCGTAATGCCATTGTAATAACAAACAAACAAACAAACAAAAATGTTCCGCAATGCCTTAAAAACAATCTATAAACGCATTCTCCAATATCATAAATTCACTGTAATGTCGTAAAAAAGAGTCTAGAAACGCGTTCTACATTATCATAAAGTCGTTGCAATGTCGTAAAAAGAGTCTAGAAAGGCATTCCACAACATCATAAAGTCGCTGCAATGTCGTAAAGTCTCTATAATGTCGAAAACAATAATAAAGAAATTTGTTTTGCAATGTCGTACAAAAAAAAAAGGGGGGGGGGGCTTATGCAATAGCAATATCGTAATGTCACCACAGAATCATAGCTAGATATTTCTGTTTGTATGAGCTCACCTCACCTTTATACCACCCAGTACTTCGTTCACCAGTTTGATCCTCCTGTCTTTCCACGTCAGATTTTCCCGCTGAAGACGTTGCTGTCGGTAGGCGAGAAAGCCGTTGAAGGGTACCAGTAACAGCAACAGCCCCAGGCCCGACAGAACAGGCAGGCCCAACGTGTCCCACAGCAGGTAAACAGCCAGGAAAATCTGTGATGGTCCAGACCAGTTAACCCTTTGTTGACAATGGTCAGTATATCGACACTGCTATACGATAATGGCGTATGCCAGACTTATGCCAACAGGCAATGACGTTTCATTGCATTCCTGAGCATGAAGGCTCTCAGATAATATTATAGAAAAAGAAATACGCCCATAGGAAAATGTAAAATTCCAACAGAATCATAATGGCATAAGTCAGCAAATGACAGGAAAAGAAACCGTTTTTTCTTAATATCTAAAAAGTGTTCAAAGGTGACTTATGCCGTTGGCCTAGAGCAGTGATGATACGTAGATCTCAGAATTATCCTGCTTTATCCCCCATTGATATTCATTCGGAGTGGAAATATGATAGGTTTTCATTGCTGTTGTCTTTTCCCGGTGCTGTTACATTATTTACATAGAATTGCCTTGTAATTTGTTTTGAATTGACTTTGGATTTTGCGGTACCTCAACTCCACAAAGTTGTACCATGCAAGTTTCACAGACGAGAAGAACAATGCAAGGTAATTACGCAGCAGCCTATAATAGGTATCTATCTACAAAGTTGAAAACTTATATGCGCAAGGTTTGTTATGTCTTAAAAGAGATAAAACGATAGTTTTACTGATGCTTACATTTAAGAATCACTGGAACATCTCTTACCCCACATCATCACGCCCCCAGTACCTTACCTGTAGAGGTATAGACCACACCATCCAGGTGTAGCTCATCAGGTCTTGTACTCTCTGACAGTCCACAGACATGAGATTGACCACCTCGCCGGTGGTGCTTGACCTCTGTCCACTGGTGTCCAGACATAGTGACTGGAGAAATTAAAATGATTTATTAATTGTCTGTTCGTGGTATAATTTCATAGTTCATCGTATTATTTCATAGTTCATCGTATTATTTCATAGTTCATCGTATTATTTCATAGTTCATCGTATTATTTCATAGTTCATTGAAAGCTTCTTTTATATATCGCGACCTATGCACTTCTTTGTTCTAACTCCACTTTTAGCACAACTGAGAAATTCGACGTTAAACGTTTGCGGCTTTAGCATTATGATAAATCGGAACTGTGAAACAGCTTGGTAAGTGCCACAACGTATTTTATACAGGTGTCAGAGTGTGCATTTGTTGTACCTCTTCTGCATACTAAAAGATCTCCAGTTTTTCAAAAGATGGAGATAAAACAAACAAGGACTAAGATAGAACAAACAACGTCGCGACATGTGTGGGCTCCGGGGGGTTAAGACTGTCACGAGTGGAGTGAGCGATAGTTAATAATTACGGGGGGAAAGGAGGAGAGTAAAATTAACGCACGTAGACAAGTAAGTTAAAGCGTGCATTTTGTGAGTTGTGGGGGGGTCTGAATGAGGCGAAAGCGCTGTATTACTATCACTGCAAGTTAGAAGGTCCTACTGAACGGACGCAAGAGAAAGCCCAGCGGGCGAACATAAGGGGAGCAGTCGGAAGACGGATGAGAGTGTTTTTTCCAGTGATGACTGGTAGGTAGAACGTTGATTGATAATTATGATTGATGTATTATATTCGTCTATTACCATGATGTAAATAAGTATATGTGAGGAATGTGGAAGTCCTTGATATTGGATATAGCAATGTGCGCCATGAGCGATAGATGAAAGTTGAGTTCATGGATTTGTAGCGCGAGTGAGTAGTGTGTACTCCGATGGAGGTGTGTTACCGTAAGATGTTTGGTGAGTGAAATGTGAACTATTGTGTGTACGCTTCATGGGTTGTAAGGAGAGGTGGAGTGAATAGAAATGGTAGGGTATTATACCAATGTAATGTTATTCTTGTAGGTGTCGGGGACGGGCCAAAGAGCCACCTCGGTGAGCACAGGGGATAGGCCAGCATATGGCCGCAGGCCACACATAGGCCAAGAGTGAGGCTGTCGGTGCAGGACAGTAGAGGCACATAAAGTCGCGGCAGTCTGGCCACGGACAGGGACGTAGATATGAGCGTGAATGTGATAATGTACTATTGCCATGTTGATGGGCTATTGAAATGATAATGTACTATTGCCATGTTGATGGGCTATTGAAATGATAATGTGCTATTGCCCTGCTGAGGTGCTAGTGGAATGCTAAGGTGTATGACAATAGGAAGGTGATATTGAGAGACTGCGGTGCCAGTGAATTATTAATGTGCTATTAAGACCCTGAGGGGAGAGGCTGAGGCCGAAGTGCCTTGAGGAAGTAACTACCGGGTTGTGGATCCGAGGAAGAGTGCATGTGAGAATAAGGCCGTTGTACGGCAGTTAATTTCAATAATATAATGTATGTAATTGCGCTATTATCTGTATAATTATGTTTAATAAATGTGTGAGTCTGATGGGTTGTTCTGTTAAGTGTTAAACTAGTTCGTTCGTGATTGTTGTCCTGTCATAACTTATTACATCTCCCAGTCTGGGATTTGTGACATTGGGGGCTCGTCCGTTGTGACTCGTCCATTTTCGTAATATTTAGTTGTAGTTAGTTAGTAGGGATTTTTCAGTGGGCATTTGTTACTTTAGTTTTTGTCCACGTAATACTTATCTTGTGGTAGGAATTTGTGCTGTCTTTGTTCGTGGGATGAATGGAAATTTCATGATGGTATGATTTATGTATATTTATGAATATGTATTGATGCATGTACTGTTATGAATATGTACTAATGTGTATTTGAACTTTCCAGAGTGTGTGTGCCAGCCTGAGGAGTCAAGCGGCCAGAGCTCCGATTAAGGGGAGGAGTTAAACTCAAAATTCGAAGTTAAGTGAAACTGAAATTTTGTACCCTGGATTGGGGGCTGTTCCTTTAATCTGTCTTTTTCTCTGTTTTTGCTGTTTTCGTTTGCTGTGTTGAACCTAGTTTATCCTTTAAAAAAAAGGTGTGATAGACTTGGAACTTCGTTCATCACGGTGAACATTCTGTAGGGCTTTGTTAGTGTTTAGTTGTAGCGTCGATATCTTCTCTGTTCTGCAGGAAGACGTATTCCCTTGTCCCTCTTTCTACCTATCTGTAGATAGGTTCTTTTTTTCAGACTCTGTTCTTGTTCGTACCTTATAGTGTAATCGGCGTAGTTAGGTTGCATTTTTTTTCCCATTATAGTTTTTTTGTAGAAGCTTTGTCCTAGTCTGGTTCGTTGTCCTTGACGTACTTGTGGTCCTTCTTCTGAAGTTCTTCATTCTTGTCGTTTCTATTCTTTTTTATTATTAATAGTGCTATACATTTAATGAATATAGAATTAGTTAGGAAGTAGGTAAATTTCTGAATTGTATTTGAGACAATTGGGTATTGTTATATCTGGTGTGATCTCAGGTCTCTGTTCGTGTCGTTAGTGATCATACCGACAGGTTAGCCGTTTTCATAATATATACCGTAACCATAAATCTGTGAAATGGCGGAACTCCAACAACTAATGAAGTTGGGTAAGGAACTTGGCCTGGAGGGAGAGGAGCTGCGCGGCTGGATTAAAGAGCAGCAGGCAGAATTGCGCGATGAGCGTGCTAAGGATAGAGAGCAGGAAAAAGAGGCTCAGGAAAAGGAAAGAGAGGCTAAGGCTCAGGAGCAGGAGAGAGATGCTAAGGATAAGGAACAGGAAAAGGAGTTTAAGTTAAAGGAGTTAGAGGCTCAGCAGCAGGAGAGGGAGTTAAAGTTAAAGGAGATAGAGGCGCAAGTAAAGATCGCAGAATTGGAAATCAAAAAGAATGCGCAACAGAAACAGTTGAGCGGCAGGTACACAATAAAGGTGGCGTTAGGATTAAGCTCCCTACGTTCGACGACCGGAAGGACGACATAGACGCCTTCCTTTACAGGTTCGAACTGAACGCACAATTGCAATGGGGGGAAAATAAGGAATTATGGTCCACGTACCTGGCGTCTCTATTGCAGGGGCGAGCGTTAACCTACTTTAAAGAGCTACAGCGCGAAGACGTGCAAGATTACGATAAGCTGAAGGCTTTGCTGCTTCGCCGATTTGCGCGTACCGAGGAATATTTCCGGGAGCAGTTTAGGCGAGCACGTGCGGATACCAGGGAGGACTTTGCTGCCTTCGTCGCGAGATTAACGGAATATTTCGCGAACTGGGTAGACTTGGCGCATGTTGGCGCGGATTTTACTAAATTAAAAGACCTAATGATCCGTGACCAGCTGTACGCGTCGTGCCATAAAGATCTGGTGGCTTTCCTGAAAGAAAACGAACCCGCGACGGTGCAGGAGGCGTCTAAGTTGGCGGAAGCATACCGTACGGCACATCCGTCCAAACCAGTCGCGAGGGCGTACGTCCAAGATGCTGGGTACGTCGCCGTTGTCGAGGGGTCGCCGACAGGACATAAAGACAGGTCGCGTCAGCGTGGTGCCTATAGTGGGCAAGCCCAGGGGCAGCGTAGGGGCTATCACCAATCACCTGCATATGGATCCGGTAAGTTTGACCGAGCAGGAGGGCTAGGTCGCGGTAATGGCCGGGGGCGATTGGTGACCTTTGCCGATGACCGACGGCATAGGGACTTTAGTTCCGGTCGCGATGGGTCACGGGGACCCAGGCCTAGAGCAGCACAGGGAGCGGAGTGTTGGACTTGCGGACGCGTGGGTCACTTTTCACGCGAGTGTAGGGCCGCGAAGTGTTGGAACTGCGGAAGAGCAGATCACATCAGCGTGAATTGCCCTGCAGGTAGGATAGCGGCGAACGTGGACAGTAGCTCCAGTCCATGTTCCCCTAATAAATTTCATCATGCGGCTGCGTGTGTTACATCGGACAACGGAGGCGGACAGTATTCTAAGTGTCCCAGTTGTGAGAAGTTATTATCTTCTGGTGTTTTACCTTGTGGGAGAAAGATCCCCGTTATAAATTCATGTCATACAGGAGGTGGTCTTAGGGTTTATCCGGGGTTTGTTGGGGACGAACCGGTCTCGGTTTTACGAGATACAGGATCTACCGTTGTGGGAGTGCATAGGGACTGCATTCGGGATTCACAGCTTACAGGTGAGACTGTCCCGTGCATCCAATTTTCAGGGGCCATTGAGAAATTACCCATGGCGAGAATAGTGATAGATACGCCTTTCCTTAGCGGGGAAGTCGAAGCAGTCGTTGGTTGCTTTCCAGGCGCCCAGCACATCATTGGTAATGTATCGCGGGTGGTTTCCCCTTCCGAGGAGAATGTGCAGGCATGGTCGCAATCAAAAGGTATTGACTTTTGTGCCGCAGTCGAGACACGTCGACAGGTAGGTGATAAGGGTAAAATTAGACCTTTGGCAACGCCAGCGGTCAACCTGGATATCACACCAGGGCGCTTGGCGACATTACAAAAGGAGGACCCATCATTGAGTCCATGTTTTGAGGAGGCGCGAACGGAGAAAACGAGGAGATATAAGAACGGGTCGTCTTCCTTTGTAATTCAGGCGGGCATTCTGTTCCGGAAGTATGTGACAGTGGCTTCGGTTCAGAAGCAGGTAGTGGTGCCGGTATCCTTGATTGCAACGGTAATGCGTCTGGCCCATGAGGTTCCATTAGCGGATCATATGGGAAGTGCTAGAACCAAGCAAAGAGTTCTGAAAAATTTTTATTGGCCGTCAGTATACAGAGATGTACGGTTATATCGTAAGACGTGCAGTGCGTGCCAAAAGACGACGCACAAGGGTCGTACACCCCAGGCTCCTTTTCAAAAGATCCCCACGGTTTCGGAACCGTTTAAAAAGGTTTCGATAGACCTTGTTGATTTAAGAGAAAGATTATCTTCAGCGCGCACTATAGCAGAAGAAGCGTCTAGTATCGCTTCAGCAAGAGCAAAGAACTATAAAGATAGAGGATCTAAACTGAGAATTTTTAAGCCAGGAGACAAGGTCCTATTGTTATTACCTACGGACCATAATAAGTTATTGATGACATGGAAAGGTCCTTATGTTACTGAGCGAGTTGTTTCGAATGTAGATTACGCTATCCACATTGATGGATCAAGTAAGGTTTTCCATGTTGATATGCTACAGAGATTTTATGAAAGACCACAGTATCTGTGTGCACAGACAAAACCAGAGGAGACTGTCTTCTCTATTGCTTGTACGGGGGTCGTAGACCAGTTGGACTGTGACGTAAGCGACACCGAGGCGCAGGAAGAGTTACAAATTCAATTGCCGGAGTTAACTCCGACACAAGGTTACAGGGACGTAAAAATTAACCCTGACCTTACGAGTTCAAGGAGTAGGGAACTTAAGACCCTGTTAGCGTCGTTCCCGGATGTTATTACGGATTTGCCGGGTCGCACTACGGTGATCCAGCACCAAATAAAGTTGACTTCGGATAAGCCAGTATTTCTTAGACCTTATCCGCTGCCTTTTTCTTCGAGAGATAGAGTCATAAAGGAAGTTGAGTCAATGTTGAAGTTAGATGTGATAGAACCATCAACATCGCCGTATTCATCACCCATCGTCCTCGTGAAAAAACTTGATGGATCGGTGCGGTTCTGTATTGATTTTCGAAGATTGAACACTATTACGGTAGGCGATAGGGAGCCTATTCCGTTTCAGGAGGAATTAATAGCTTCATTGGCCGGGTCCACGTGGTTTTCCAAGATAGATTTAACGAAAGGTTATTGGGAAATCCCTCTTACTGAGGAGTCTAAACAATACACGGCGTTCCAAACGCCCATTGGATTATTCCAATTTAAGGTCATGCCATTTGGGTTGGTAAACGCGCCAGCGACGTTTGCACGATTAATGAGACTAGTGTTGAAGGACATACCTAATGTCGTGTCATTCTTTGACAATATAGCATGTCGTACGTCGACATGGTCTGATCATATTCAGACACTAACAGTAATTTTTCAACGATTACGTCATTTTGGGTTAACTGCTAAACCCGCAAAGATGGATTTGGCATGTCCAGAGATAGTATTCTTAGGACATATCGTGGGTAGAGGTGTTCAGAGACCTGAAGTAACAAAAATTGACAAATTAGTAGGGTTGCAAATCCCAAAAACAAAGAAACAAGTCAGAAGCTTAGTGGGAATTTTAAATTATTACAGAAAGTTCATTCCAAATTTTTCCTCCTTGTCATCTTCTCTTACTGACCTTACTAAGAAGGGACAACCCGATAAGGTCCAGTGGACGTCTGAGTGTCAGACAGCATTTGATAATTTGGTGACAGCATTATCATCGTCACCCATTCTGATATTACCCGATTTTCGATCTAATTTTATCCTCAGAACGGATGCGTCGGACTCTGGTGTCGGCGCTTGTCTTCTACAGGAGAAGAATGAATGTCTCCATCCTGTATGTTATGTCAGTAGGAAGTTATTGCAGAGAGAAAGAAAGTATTCTGTGATAGAGCGTGAGTGTCTTGCCATTGTGTGGTCCGTCCAGAAATTAGGACGTTATCTCATGGGACGAGAATTTTGTATCCAGACAGACCACAAGCCACTGACATTTTTGTCGAAGAATCGTTCGTCCAGCCCACGCTTGTCTAGATGGGCATTGGCTTTGCAGCCGTATACCTTCGTTATTCAACCAATTCCAGGAACCAGCAATCATATCGCCGACTACCTTAGTCGAGCCTAGGAGCTTATACATCGGAGGACAGGAACATTGACAGGATCTGTGTGAATGAGTCGACTTTAAAATATTGACATTATAAATATGATATGAAGAATGGTTGATAGGTTGATTGGTTTTTGATTCTGTATGAGGTAGTGTGTTTAGTTAGCTATTGATGATGTGATACATATATGCATAGTGCAGGCCATATTGATCCCCATATTTTCCCCTGATTCCGGTATTTTATGTGCTAGGGGCATTGGTAGGTCATTTTTATGTAGGTATTGCTCACGCTCACTCGTTGACAGTCATCTTGATGCGATTTGAAATTAATTGCATTAATTTTTTTGGGGTGGGGGATGATGTCACGAGTGGAGTGAGCGATAGTTAATAATTACGGGGGGAAAGGAGGAGAGTAAAATTAAAGCACGTAGACAAGTAAGTTAAAGCGTGCATTTTGTGAGTTGTGGGGGGGGGGTCTGAATGAGGCGAAAGCGCTGTATTACTATCACTGCAAGTTAGAAGGTCCTACTGAACGGACGCAAGAGAAAGCCCAGCGGGCGAACATAAGGGGAGCAGTCGGAAGACGGATGAGAGTGTTTTTTCCAGTGATGACTGGTAGGTAGAACGTTGACTGATAATTATGATTGATGTATTATATTCGTCTATTACCATGATGTAAATAAGTATATGTGAGGAATGTGGAAGTGATATTGGATATAGCAATGTGCGCCATGAGCGATAGATGAAAGTTGAGTTCATCGATTTGTAGCGCGAGTGAGTAGTGTGTACTCCGATGGAGGTGTGTTACCGTAAGATGTTTGGTGAGTGAAATGTGAACTATTGTGCGTACGCTTCATGGGTTGTAAGGAGAGGTGGAGTGAATAGAAATGGTAGGGTATTATACCAATGTAATGTTATTCTTGTAGGTGTCGGGGACGGGCCAAAGAGCCACCTCGGTGAGCACAGGGGATAGGCCAGCATAGGGCCGCAGGCCACACATAGGCCAAGAGTGAGGCTGTCGGTGCAGGACAGTACAGGCACATAAAGTCGCGGCAGTCTGGCCACGGACAGGGACGTAGATATGAGCGTGAATGTGATAATGTACTATTGCCATGTTGATGGGCTATTGAAATGATAATGTACTATTGCCATGTTGATGGGCTATTGAAATGATAATGTGCTATTGCCCTGCTGAGGTGCTAGTGGAATGCTAAGGTGTATGACAATAGGAAGGTGATATTGAGAGACTGCGGTGCCAGTGAATTATTAATGTGCTATTAAGACCCTGAGGGGAGAGGCTGAGGCCGAAGTGCCTTGAGGAAGTAACTACCGGGTTGTGGATCCGAGGAAGAGTGCATGTGAGAATAAGGCCGTTGTACGGCAGTTAATTTCAATAATATAATGTATGTAATTGCGCTATTATCTGTATAATTATGTTTAATAAATGTGTGAGTCTGATGGGTTGTTCTGTTAAGTGTTAAACTTGTTCGTTCGTGATTGTTGTCCTGTTATAACTTATTACATCTCCCAGTCTGGGATTTGTGACAAAGACCTTGAGGTATAAATTTTGTGTGGACATGCTCTACTCAACGCAGATAGCTAAACAACCATCACGATTTGTTTTTGTTTCTTTATTTTAAAAAAATTCTTCAGTTTAGTCCTTAAAGCACTCGAAGATCTTTTTGTATATCGGGGGCCTCAGCCGAAGGCTGTTGGCCCCAGCGTCCTTAAAGCTTCTCCAGTTTGTTTTTTATTTCCAGCCCGACAAAGATCCGTGTGGACGAACGCTTCCCTTTCAAAAGTTTATTTTCATTTATAATTTATCAATTTGTTTCTTAGAATTCATTGTATAATTTATTTGTTTCTTAGAATTCATTGTATAGTTTATTTGTTTCTCAAAATTCATTGTGTCATTTATTTACCACCATCCCCTGTTTCATCGAATTTCTAGATCATCCAGGAGCAATGAAAGAAACAGAGAGAGGGGGCGTGTTTTTGCCCACCGCAATTCGCCTCAACAAGATATTATAGCTAGATAAGCGCCAAATTTTACTACGGTTCAGTGCCAAATAACATCATGTAACAAGCCCGTTACTGAGTTATGGTATGCTGATGTATTCATGTGTTGGATGTGTGTACCATGTATGTGCTCCTAAAAGCTCTGTGAAAGTGAATTTCCCTCAAGGGATAATAAAGTCATACTTATCTTATCCTACCTTCATCTTGTTTGATTGTTTGTAATTTGTTGCTTAACCACGGATTGCCAAAGTTCATATACATGTGTTTTCAGTTTATTTAATTTTCGAAAAATTTTGTTTCATCTTATTTTATTTTATTTTATTCATTTTGTATTATTTTATTTTGGCCATATTTCATTTCACCTGGCATTGTTTAGATTAGCAGCCCCATGCCTCTCTCATGCTAATCTTCTCACACTTGTTCAAGCATAACTCTCTCAATATGTAAAGAGTGACGAAGGACCAAATTTCCCATCATACTTTTTAAAATTATAGTGGACAAAAAAATGCGTCTTGTTTTTGCGGCTCAAAAAACTCTAAATAAACAACATTAATGAAATGACTAAAGTTTGTCAAAAATGGGTCGTAAAAAATTGAGACTGTTTACCTAATTTCAAAAATTTTGATTTTGCACCCATGAAAGTTTAGGTGCTTACTTCTTCACCCTCTAGCTCCACTAGAGTATGATATAGTGCGGCATCAGTGGAAGAAATTTCACATTAGGACAGAAAACAGTCACCACAGGACAAACTCGTCTCATTTCCCCCACCTTCTTGTATATTGCTGCCATCAGAGCTGTCTTCATTCTCATACCCGACGTCATAGCCAAATGATAATGTTGATGATAAAATGTGGTTTGGCACCAAGATGCGAGCAACAGCGCAGTTGCCAGGACATAGCCGTGCCAGGCTGGATAATCCGATCTGGCCTCAATATGAACAATAAGGCCTCTAGGAAAAAAAAGAAAAAAAAAAACCCACAGTGAACAAGAAAACAACAACAACCAAATGACAAATGGGTAGGTAAATAAATAAAGTCGACAAGGGGGTGGGAGTCGCCATAAATACAGCCTCATAAAGAGCGAAAAAAGAATCAAATAAGAACAGAGAGAAACAAGGAACTTTTCCTCAGAACCGGTTAATTTGAGATATTTCACTCAAATAAAAAAAAAAGCAAAAAAAAAAGAAAAAAGTAAAAAAAAAACAACAACAAACAAAAACAGACAGACGGACGAACGCACAGACGGACAGATAGATAAACAGACAGACAGACAGACAGACAAACAGAGAGACAGACAGAGAGACAGACAGACAGACACACAGATAGACGGATAGACAGATAGATAGATAGATAGACAGACAGATAGAGAGATAGATAGATAGATAGATAGATAGATAGATAGATAGATAGATAGATAGATAGATAGATAGATAGATAGATAGATAGATAGATAGATAGATAGATAGATAGATATAGGTAGATAGATAGACAGATAGATACAGAGATTACATTTTTTAAGTACATTGAATTGAAAGTGTATTAGATATCAATAGGACAAACATCCTTTGACTGCAATGTCATCTTTGGCAAATTGGCGTGAAACATTATACATTGTATCTGATCATTATTCAGTCACCATAAAACAGCTGAGAGAGACTGAAAGGACTACTTACTTAAGCAAAAATGGTCCCACGAACTGTAGTACATCTGACACAAACTTGCACAGGTAGGAAACGAAGACTTCCCAACCAAAAGCTCGAACTAGAACCTTAAACAGGCTGCACTTTGACCTTCTGTTGACAGGATCTTGTCGAAACTCACCGCCTTCAACAGTTGTTTTAGAATGGCCACGTGACGAGGAACCCAAGAGCGGCGACCGTTCGGTGGCTGAGAAATGAGTCCCTGAGAGATGAATGTGGAAAATAATAATGTAATAAAAAAATAGTGTTATTAATAATTAGCTGTCGACACATAAAACCTCACATGAAGCAAGACTGTACCTTCCACTAAAAGATGGCGGCAATTCGCGTGGCAACCTAAGGCTGCGCCATTGCTGACTAAATGGAGGCAAGCGACTCTTGATTAAAGCCCACACCAATAGCACACAACAAGTGCGCACCAATTTCAAACTGTTTTGTTGAAAACTTGCCCTCCATTTGTCTCGAATCATGGCGCCACAGGGTGCACAATGTCTTGGCCTACTCCCCACTCTAGTCTAACTAAAGAGCTCTGTGGTCAGTGCTACTTGTAAACCGGGCTCGAAACATTTTGTCAGACCCAGATGCAGCTGAGAATTCCCTATAACCACGAAGCTCCTTTGTGTGCGGTGGCCAGTAAATCATTCTTATAAATACAATAATTGTCAAATCAAATTTTAACCGTTGTAAACAATGATGATGAAGTATTTCATCACGTTAATATAATAATAATTCTAGTTCAAGAACTACCCTGCGGAATACGTACAGCTCTATATGCAGATGACCTAGTTATGTGGTGTACGGAAGAACAAGCCACAGTTGCCACAAGAAGACTACAAAGAGCCACTGACATCCTCTTAGCATGGACGAATAAGTGGTGTGTCACAGTCAACGAAGAGAAGTCGTCCACTACTCTTTTCACCCTGTCTCCAAAACAGACTGCTGGAGCCATCAAGCTCAATGGGACATCACTCAAGGAAGACAAAGCACCAACCTATCTAGGAGTCACATTCGACACCAGGCTCTCATGGAGGAATCACATCGAGAGGGCAGAGACAAAAGCTAGAAGAAAGCTAGCCATATTGAGGAAACTGAGCGGCACATCATGGGGAGCGACAGAAAGAATTCTCAAGAATGTGTATCAGCAAGGGATTCGCCCTCACCTCGAATATGGTTCAACAGCCTGGAGTTCAGCGTCCAACTCAGCCCTTCAGATGTTAAACAAAGTTCAGAACCAGGCTTTGCGCATCATCACAGGAGCAATGAAGTCAACACCCATTGTGGAGATGGAGAAGATCACCCAGATAGCAACACTTGCAGAACGAAGAGAAACCAGGGTGGCAATCCAGGCAGAGAAATTCAACAGCATAGAGAATCACCCAATGAAAGAGAAGCTAGGAGACCTGGCAAGGGGAAGGCTGAAACGTACGAGCTTTATTCACAAGGCAAAGCGAATAAGAAGACAGCTATCACACCTTCCCCAGATTGCCCACCCCCTGACATCTGTACCTGAACAGACCCCTTGGACGGAGGAGACAGAGACCCAAGTCCAGATACACACAGACGTTGATGGTGTCTTCAACAAGGGAGAACAAAGTGAAGTAGAAAGAAGAACTGCTGTACTCGGCCTACTTGATGACAAGTATCCAAGCGAATCATGGGTTCGAGTCTACACAGATGGCTCTGCTGAGAATGCTGTAACAAACGGAGGTGCCGGAGTGTATATAGAGTATCCAGACTCAACAAGAACGGCAATTAGCATGCCAACCGGAACCTTCTGCAATAATTATGGATCAGAAGCCAAAGCCCTCATGACAGCTGCCACAGAGCTTCAAGTAGAGGACAGCAACATCGTCTTCCTCACAGATGCAAGATCAGTCCTTGAGGCCCTTCAAGCTGGCAAGCTTAACGACCTGAAGAAATGTTTTACACAGCTTGGAAATAGAAGCAGGATAGTCCTACAGTGGATACCATCACATTGTGGAGTCCCAGGCAATGAGAAGGCAGACCAACTGGCCAAGGAGGGCTCCGGCCTGGAGCAGCCACAGTGCCTCCTAAACTACTATGAGAAGAAAAACCTCATCAAAAACGACAGACGGCAGCAAATAAACCAACAGGATAAATATCATCTCCTGAACAGAGAGGATCAAGTACTATTGTTCAGATTAAGAACTGGTCACAATAGGCTCCACCACCACATGTTCACCAAGTTCAAAATAGGAACATCTGCCATATGCGAGTGCAGCCAGTCTCCTCAAAACACGGAGCATATATTGCAGAACTGCACACTCCTCTCAGCACTGCGAGAAACATATTGGCCCCAACCCACCGACCTGAATATCAAACTCTATGGTGCTCTGCCAGAACTGCAGAAAACCGTAGATTTTATTAAAAGAACAAATCTGCAGATTTAGATTGGTGAACGAAAGAAGAAGAAGAAGAAGAATCACGTTAATATTTCATGCCGGAATCTAAAGGTAGACAGGGGCTATTTATTGGCACTTAGGCCTATCACTGTCATACATTCGCATACAGGCAAACAGGCAGATAGACAGACTGGCAGACAGACAAACAGGCGGGCACTCATACAGACAGACAGACAGACAGACAGACAGCCACGTATACAAGTAGACAGATAGATAGATAAATAGATAAATGGATAGATAGATAGATAGATAGATAGATAGAAAGATAGGTAGATAGATAGATAAATAGATAAATGGATAGATAGATAGATAGATAGATAGATAGATAGATAGATAGATAGATAGATAGATAGATAGATAGATAGATAGATAGATAGATAGATAGACAGGCAGGCAGGCAGACACACAGACAGACAGACAGACAGATAGATAGCCAGACAGACAGACAAACAGACAGACAGAGAGATAGACAGACAGACAGACAGACAGACAGACAGACAGACAGACAGATAGATAGATAGATAGATAGATAGATAGATAGATAGATAGATAGATAGATAGATAGATAGATAGACCAGACAAAAGGTTACCCACCATGTCCTGCGCCATTCTCTGAGCGTGACCCACTGGAAATCTCCGCACTTGTATAACCTGATGAACCATTAGTAAATTGCCAGCTGGACCGTCTGTTCTGCCTATGGAAAGTAAGTGAGTCATCACTGTTTAGGGATGAAACAGAAAAAGGCTGTAGCAAAACAATCCGACTTCTGCTCGGAAATTGCGTGATCTGCACTAATAATGCAGTACTTGAGTGTACGTCGATCACCAACGGCTACCCCAACCCCTTTTCGCCTGTTTAGTCAATCTGACTACCGCCCATTGATACAAACTGACTAGACCCTCACGCCCCCAGGTCCATCTGACTATTCCATGTGTTGTCACTTTAAATTCGTAAACACCATACCAAGTTTTGTTTCAGCAAACCTTCACCAGTCGCGCTTTTGGTAAACATGTTGTACGAATATGCACTGTCCATATCCATACAACATGTTGTACGGGTATACACTTCCTTCTCTGTATTATTATTTTAGTGCTCTGTCTCCCCCGAAGCTTCTGCTTACTTCTAGTAACTGCAGTTCCGGGCTTAGTATTATACCTCACCCCGTTAGTAAGTGCTCACTGCCTATGTGCAAGCCTCATTTAATAGCTTTTATGATGGGCAGAATTGGCCTTGGTGCAACTAGTTGGATTTTGACGTCACGACATTGATTTTCAATAGGTCCAAAGAAACTACAGTTGATAAGATGAGACAGTTAGTGCTTTTAGCGTGCACAGATTTCGCACCGCCACCTAGTGGCAAACGCGCGGAAATCATGAAAAGTGCCGTATTTTACAAAGCCAAATAGGGAAAATATTGAATTTTTTCACTGTTCAGCTATCGTACAGGCCTTGATTGGCGTCACTTATTGTGGAATTATAATCTCAATCGCAGTAGGAAAACTCTGGTCATTTTTTCTTTTTTTTTTAGTCGCAGTAGCACTGTCACAATTTTGCATCATAAATTTACCATTATATCAAGCATTGTTTTCGTACTATGCACCATGGGCTAGGCCCCCAGTCAGCGCGCAAATTGTGTGCAAGTTTTTTTTTTTAATGGTGCGAAGAAGACAGTGTCTCATCTTATCGTTTCTAGTTTCTTTGGTAAATTATCAAAGAGATCCTCTCAAGGGGGCAAATTGATACCGCTACCAAAATGATAGATCTTGGTCAGTAGAAAACAAATATTATAATGCGGCAGCAGTCTACAGAGACACGAGATGACCTAGTCCAGTGATCCTGAACTTGGGCGATATCGTCGCCTCCTAGGGGCGATTTTGATTGCCAAGGGAAATGGGCAGGGGGGGGGGGGCGCGATTTGGGGGCACGAGGCGAAAAGATGAATAGAGGATTACTAGGAGAGGGGAGAGGGGGAGTAAATACAGGGCAGTCATTAGCTTGCTCAAGTGCACGTGTAGATCAGTTTTTTTTTTAACAGAAAGGGTCTACTTTCTTTTAGTGCATTTGATAAAGAATGTTTCCTGTTTTAGAATGAAAAACCAACACACCTATTATCATTAACAAGGCTGTGAAAAAATTAATATCATAATTTGTCTTCTTGTCAAATGTATTTGTTGGGGTTGGGTGGGATTTTTTTCCTTGGGGAGGGGGAGGGGGGTGAGAAAGGGGGCAGGGAATGGCAGGTTATTTGGAGACCACGGAGGTGATTCCCTGAAAAGGGTTGAGTACCACTGACCTAGTCCAAGCGTTCACAAAAAAATTCTTCTCACCGTTTCTTATTGTTGTAATATCGCCATGCTCGAGTGAAACGGCCAGATACCGTCTCGCACGCGTCACGCGAGTTGAGGTGCCAAAGGTCACCGGAGGCCAGAGGTCGTTTGTAGCCGCTTACGATAAGTCTGGGAAAAAAACAAACAAACGAAAAGTTAAAAAAAAAAGGGAAAAATAAAGAAAGGCAGGTGAGTGGACGGACGGATAGATGGATGGGTGGATGGAAGGGGTGGATGGATGGCTGGATGGATGGATGGCTGGATGGATGGATGGATGGCTGGATGGATGGATGGTGGGATGGAATAGGTGGATGAATAAATGGTTGGATGGCTGGTTGGATAGATGATAGATGGATGGATGGAATCCGGATGGATGAATAGATAGGTGGATTGATGTATGGATGGATTAATGGATGGATGGATGGATGGATGGATGGACGGGCGAACGGATGGATGGATGGATGGAAGAAAGCACAGAATTAATGAACAATTAAATGAAGAAGAAACTTACTTTGTAATCCAAGCAAATGTCAGTCGGGAGGGAAAAGATGCCGTAACTTCAGGGCAATCGTTCTGGAATCAACAAAGAACAACTTTACACACATTTACACACCCAGAGAAACGAATCACTAGACACCCAATAACAATTACAAAACAATAAATCCTCGTGGAAACAATGTCCCGTTTGGCAGTAGAGACTTGCAATTTATTTTGCCATGAACATGGGTGATTATTGTTGATATTATCATTCTGTAAATGATGATGATGACGATGATAATGAAAGAAAAAGTTGTGTGTAGCAAAGCTTCCTGCCAGAAATAATACAGAAACGACAGAATCAAACGCAAACGAAAAGGAAAGACAAAGAACTGCACTGGCTTCCTATAACAGAAAGAATTACATACAAAGTTGTTGTTTTTTGCTACAAATGTTTAAATAACACCGCACCCAGCTATCTCAAAAATTCTTTACAAGTCTACACACCATCTCGTTCACTAAGATCATCAAGTGACAAAACAATCTTAAGAATCCCATCTAAAAACTATAAAACTATAAGTTGAATGCGCATGACGTCACAGAGTTTTTGTTTTGTACTTCCGCCAAACAAGATGGCCGGTGGATCAGCTGATAAGTGTAACTTCGGGATGTGTCTAAGCGGTTAAAATGCTTGATGGTTGCATTGCAGTTGACTGTTGTGACAGGGGTGGAAAGGATGAATCCAAGCTGGTCAGATTCCCTACCATCCGAGTAAACAAGAGAAAGGAAGTGAAAGAATTGACCGAACGTCTCCCATGTGCGTATACAAACGTGTCATTGTTTACAGTGGTGAACTTTTTTAAAATTCGCCGCCGATTGGTTCGCAACGCCTTAAGTGGGTCCGGACAGACAAGATGGTGGATATGCACATTCTACCAATAGGCCATAGATCCTTCAATTATTTTGAACCTTTTATTTGGAACCAGATACCCTTGAACATTCCTGAAACACCGAATCTTGAAAGCTTTAAGAAAAGCATAAAACATCACCTTTTCCTCCGAAACTGTTAAGTTTTCAAAATTCTATTCTGTACTTTGATGTTATGATTGATTGTATAAGCTAGTGCTATTTGACTAAGAGCGTCTATGTGTGTGAAACTGAGAGTGTGTATGGATGAGAGTGCGCGTTTTAGTATGAGATTTGGAAAGTGTATGCATGAATCATTGACGCAATGTACAGCGCATTGAGTAATAATTTTATTAGAAATGCGCTATAGAAATTCTATTCATTATTATTATTATTATCAAGCTTTGGGTATAGTAACCTTCGTCATGAAAAAATAAAAACCGTAACAAGATGGATAATTAAACAAATAAAAAAATCGTAGAACGTTTGATCAGTTTCGTATCTGTCAGTCCTAAACTTGGATTCCCGGGGCGCAGCACAGTCGTCAAGGTATGGTGGCCCGAAGATTGTAAGGTTTGTATATTATTTCTAAAGCAAGGCTCTTTCTTTTTGCCATATTTATATGTGACTTGACAGTGACATCTAAGTATTCCCCTCTGAATCTTTATAATTCATTTTCAATTTTTCTTCCCTGACCAAGAACTTCAAGTCCGATCACTCGTTAAAAAAAAAAATCGCTTTTTTAATTATCTTTTGAAATTATTGTATGATATAAGTTTATTTGTCGTTTTCGTTCGTAAGGCTGGGGTTGGCAACATACAACTTTTTTTTTCTGTGTGTGTGTGTGCCACATTTCCACTTAAGTGTGAGTGGATCTGACGAAATCGGGCTTGGGACGAACAATCCAATTCCTGAGAAAACCCCTGCAAAGGGATAAACAATTTTCCTATGGAAAATGAGATTTGCTTATAATACGAAAGATTAACCATTATTCTACTACTACTGCTGCTGATCCCATAATCCACCAGGATCGTAGGGGCGCTGCATGACAGAGAGCCTCGTCAGGTGCCTCCACTTTTCGCGGTTGTTTGCGAGCGCCAGTTAAACCATTGTGCTTGAAATCGTCTTAGAAATATTTTATTTTGATTTTTTAAGGTGGTATATAAAAGAACAAAATCATCTTTAACCCAGTTTTCTTAGATCCAGCCACAAATAGGGCATCTTTAGCGACATGATATTGAATTAATAATAGGCTGTTATTATAAGTACACACGAACCGCAAGTGTTTTGCTCTAGGGGCGCATACGTACACGTACCTGTTCCTAACCCTATCCTTATCCTCAACCCTAAATCTTATCGAATCCCTAACCCTTACCCTTTCAAAAAAAAAAAAAAAAACCCGGGTGAAAAACAAAAGGAAAATCTGCAAGAATAATTAATTAAGGCTGTTGTTAGGAGTATTTCGGGAGGAGCTCTCTAGCTCTGGAGTCACAAAAGGCTTTAATATACGTACATCTACCGCAAAAAAACAACAACACAAAAACGTGGAGGACGTACACACATGTAACAACATTCTAAATAATCCCTAACTTTCCAAGTGCAAGGCACGCTGGATGGTCAAAAGTTAAAAAGTACGAGAAGTAAAATTCTTGCAGGTAGCCAGACATTAATTTTATCCAAGAAACAGTCAAGATACCGTGGGTGTGTATCTGTTGTAAGCGTACAGTCTAACATCAGCAAAGCTGTTGAGGACGAGCTGGGTGATCACTAAACACATAATGACGATGAGCACGGAGAATCGCAATGGATCCTCATTGTACATCTGAAACAAAAGATGGGTAGAAGCTGCTGTTAGGGAACAGCGAACACAACTCAGTATTTTCTCTATTCCGCCTTGTAATTAGTCTACGGGCCCTTAACATAGGTCAGAATGGAATGATTGGATACCCAGCCAGCAGCCCTACATAGGAATGACATCGTTCCTCCGTAGATCCGATGGTCACGACATCGTCCCGACGTCGGTTTGATGAAGAGAAACCCTTCTCTACGATAATAATATCAACCTTACGGAAATCCTATACAAATATACGTCGGATTGACGTAAGAATGCTGACCGGGTACTTATCCTTGATGTTGTTGTTGCTGTTACTCATGGAAAACGTATTTACATTTACATTACACATGCATAAATGCACTATACATATAAACATAATATTATGAAGTCACACCTGCATACCTAGTTGCACGGATGTATATAATATTAATATTACGGATGGACGAACAGACGTATGTATGAACAAACAGATTAACAGATGTAGATAAATATTTAAACAATTACCCGGACAGATTGCCTGGCAGGCAGAGCGACAAACAAAGAGACAGATAGATAGATAGATAGATAGATAGATAGATAGATAGATAGATAGATAGATAGACAGACAGGCAGACAGAGAGACAGACAGACAGACAGAAAGATAGATAGATAGATAGATAGATAGATAGATAGATAGATAGATAGATAGATAGACAGATAGATAGATAGATAGATAGATAGATAACTTCACAACCTACTTGAACCTCTATGTACGTATAGAGTGGCACTACGTAACAAAGTGCAGATATCAACCAATAGACGAAGAGAACGCCAGATGTTATTATACAACTTCTCTTTTCCAACTGCACCAGAATGGCGGTCAGCGCCTGGAACAAGTTAAAAAACAACAACAACCCAACATTAACTGGCTATAGAGCGATAAGAACTTTAGTCAGAAAAAATGCAAAAAATAGATGCCAACTCAGACACGACGAACTCAGTGGCACTAAATAAATGCTAAATACCCGGATTTTTATGTCGTGTAAAACTATAAGTTTATTTGTGCAAATGTAAGCGATACAAGGTCTGAGCAATGGCAAAAACAGGCCACAAAAAAAAAGGGGGGGGGGGTGGAGGTTGGGAGGGGGAGAGATGGGCGATTTTTTTCTTGAAGGGGGGTAGGAGGGGTTCGCGGACAGTGGTGTTCAGAGATTTGGTGATGCCCGGCCCGGGCTAACTCCTTGATTTGCATGCCCCAGGACTCAAGCCTAGGACCTAGACACTCTATGACTGGATGCCCCCCCCTCCCCGCCCCCCTGCATCTTTTCTGTGTTATTTCTTAACCGAGGCCCCCTTTGCCCCCTGTCTGCGCCGCCACTAGTTAAAGAATTTTGAAAATTAAAAAATTTTATTTTTATTTTGTACAACTGTCTAAAAAATTAAATTACTGTCAGAGGGATGGGACACCCAGACATGCATTGCTTAGCAGGAGAGCAATAGCGAAATAAATAAATAGACAAGTGTTAGCAAAAGGGACAGGATGAAGGTTCGAGGGACGTCATGGAAAGGAAAAAAAAAGAGGGTGGGGGGTGGGGGTCTCACAGATTTGTTGTTTTTTTTGTGTGTGCAACAGTAAACAAAATTAAAGCTAATATCACAGCCTGGAAATCACAGCCAAAATATGTAAATAAAAGAAAAAAAGAAATGACATGATTCTATTTTTTAATAACTCCTTAGTTTTATATTTTGCTCTACATATTTTTTAATTTGCTGTACATGTTTCACATGTTTTTCATGTTTTGAATCAAGGCAATTCACAGGAGACTTTCGTCTGTAGCATTTACGGAAACCCTTTCAACAAGAAAGTGAAGATTTCATTCATCTCTTTACGGGCAGCCAATTAATTACTTTTCCGGCGCCCGGCTAATCTTAGACATCAATAATCAGACAGGGGTTGGTGGTCGCTGAATGTGACATGACATTTGCAGTTGACATTTTTTATTTTTTTTTGGTCATGCAAAATTGCATGCTGACTCGCCTTTTCTGAAAATAAGGGGATTTTTTTTTTTCAAATCTTATTGCTTTGTCGTTACCCCGTTTATAACTACTCTGGGACACATCCCCAACCCTAAAACAACATTATCACGACAACAACAACAACAGCAAACAAACAAGCTATTCCTAAACACTCCAACACTCAGCCCTCTGTCCCCGCTAATTTGCGCACTCTCTATCTCTCTTTCTTTCTCTGTCTCTCTCTCTCTCTCATACTCTGTGTCTCTCTCTCCCGTCTTTCTCCCTTCTCTCTGTCTCAGTTTCTCTCTCTCTCTCTCTCGACTAGCTTCTTTTCAGCACAATGTAACCGTTATCACGACGACGTGATTTCTACAGACTCAAATTTAAACTGTCTCTCTGACACTCCCTCTTCCAAACACTGAGGCATAGGAACACACACAATGTGAAGAGAGAGAGAGAGAGAGAGAGAAAGAAAGAGAGAGGGAGAGAGAGAGAGAGAAAGAGAGAGAGAGAGAGAAGGAGGAAGAGGATGAGGAGGAGGAAGAGGATGAGGAGGAGGGGAGAAAGACAGACCGACAGACGGATGGACAGAGGGGAACTTCGTCGAATGTCACATGATAATAAGTCCATGTTTGAAATCCAACTCAGTTTTCCTTATTTTTTTCGTTGTTTGTTTGGTCTAGTCCGACGCCGCCACCAAAATAATGTGTGTGAATCTGGCGAAATCGGGTTTGAGGTGAAATTTTTATATCTTTTAAAACCCAAATATTTCTAAGACGATTTCAAGCAAAATACTTAAAATGACTGCAGAAAAATGGCTAATATTTTATTTTGTAAGCAAATTTCGATATCCAGAGCAATTTTTTTTTCTCCCAGAATTTTGGTCTTCCACTTTACGCCTGATCTCGCCGCGTCAGATCCACTCGTGGTCTTGGCGACCTCCGAGGTCGAAAAGCTCTGCGTTAAAATATTCTAGTTAATGGACGAGAAAACAAAGTTTTTATACACACCACCCAAAAATCCCAAAAAGGACTGAAGCACATGACCACTGGAGCCAAAGATATAAAGTACCGGTACTAAAATTTGTTTTGCAACTTTCAAATTCCGGCCAAGAGAGAGAGAGAAATGCAGCTAAAGGAGAAAAGGGTTTAAAAGTGTGGATCTTCAAACAGGACGAAGCTAAGTCACTCAGTTCCTTTTAGGTTAGTTTCTTTCAATTTTTTTTTCTTTCGTTGTTATTCTTTTTCCCCCCCTTTTTTCTTTGGTTGCTTGACGAAAGTCCTACGATATTGTAAGGTTGCTTAGTTTATTTTACTTTGAAATATAAAATTCTTTATGTTTCTTGACATTTTGATAAATTCAATGGTACCCAATATAATTTGCTGTTAACGCAGAACTTGGTGTAAAACGTGATTTTTTTTATGTGTTTCTTTTTTATCACATTTTTCTTTAGATCAAAGCCTGCTGGCTTTACTTTTTCATTTTATGAGGTTTCGCTGCCATTGGCCTTTACACCTCACTTTTCTTATTCTTGTTGTTTTTCTTTGTGTTTTAGTGGTAGGGTTTAATTTTTTTTTCAATTTTGCCCGGGCAGCCGACCTTGTTCGGCCTGCTCTTCTCGACTTTCAGCTGCCAAAATATCTTTAACGTGCGCAGCGTGCACATGGGTCTTCCGAGTTATTCGTCCTTATCCGAGAAGACTAGGTGCTCGGTTCTCCCTACCATAGGATCAGGGACAGGAATTTTCCCCCCAAAAATTCCAACATGCCAGCGCCGTCTAGGAATCAAACCCGGTACCTTCAGCGTGAAAGGCGAACACCTCGCCTCTTGGCCAGCGCATCCCCCAATCAAGTCCTGTTGTTGTGACTGTTGGCTTATCTGAGTTTTTAAAAAAGTATAATTCAGACTTTTTCAAAAATTGTTTCAGTTTCTTTCCCCGCTCTTTTTTTTTTTTTTTTTAAACCTGACGAAAGTTGTCATTAACCAAAAGGTGGCTTAGTGTATTTCACTTTCAAATATCAGATTCTTTACCTTTTATGATTAATTTTATAGTTCTCTTGATTTTTGTTTTTTAATAAGGGGTGAAATAGATCAAGGCTGGTGTAGACGCCAGGCCGGTGGCTCCGCCCCATAAATTTTGTTTCACAGTGACCCAGCGGGTCGCAGCGGACAGTGCCTCTAGTGTTAGTGTGAAGCAAAGTTTATAGGCGAGTGTGCCACCGGTCTGGTGCCTTCTATTTCATCCCATAAGCAGGGTTTGCCAAATGCAAGAATTTTCTTCCCCACATTTTGCCCTTGGAACAAGCTGTGTTGACACTCCATAGCTTTTCTCTTGTATTTTTTATCAAGAGTTTTTCAAAATTTATTACAGTTTACACGAGTGGAGTGAGCGGGATTCAAGGATTACGGGGGCATGGAAGTGAGGGATTGACTCACGGGATAGTGAGGCTGCTCACCTATATTGACTTCTGTTAGTTAACGTTAAAGCGTGAAATGTTGTGAGTTGGGGGGTCGGCATGAGGCGAGAGCGCTGTACTGACAATCACTGCAAGTTAAGGAGTCCCAGGGGACAGACGTGAGATCAGAGGCAGTCGGGAGATTGTTGTGTGTTTTCCAGTGATGACTGGTAGGTTGAACTATGATTTATAATTATGATGATTGATGTATTATTATATTCGCCTATGACCATGATGTAAATAAGTATATGTGAGGAATGTGGAAGTCAGTGATTACTGTGTATAGAAATGTGCGCCATGAGCGATAGATGTAAGTTAGGTTCATGGATTCGTAGCGAGAGTGAGTGCTGTGTGGTACGGTGGAGGTGTGTTACCGTAAGATGTGTGGTGAGTGAAAGGTGGACTATTGTGTGTACGCTTCATGGTTTGTAATGAGGGGTGAAGTGGTTAGAAATGGTATGGTATTATACCAATGTAATGTTCTTCTTGTAGGTGCCGGGGTCGGGCAGAGACGCCACCCGCGGTAAGCGAACTAGCACAGGGGATAGGCCAGCATAGGGCCGAAGGCTACGCATAGGCCAGTGGAGTGAAGCTGTCGAGCAGGACAGGAGGGGCGCATGAGTCGTGGCAGTCTGGCCACAGACAGGGATGTGTATATAATTGTTAATGTGCTCTTAAGATGTACTACATGTGATAGTGATATACGACTGTGCTATTGTGAGATTAATGTGAATTGAACTATTAACATGCTATTGCCATGTTGAGGAGCTCTTGGAATGCGCAGGTGTTATGGCCATAGGAATGTGTTATTAAGACATTGAGTGGAGAGGCTGAAGCCGACGTGTATTTAAAAGTAACTACCGGGTTGTGGACCCGAGGAAGAGTGCTTGAGGGAAAGAAGGCCGTTGGACGGCAGTTGATTAGAATAATATAATGTATGTAATTGCACTGTTATCTTTATCTTTATGTGTAATAAATGTGTGAGTCTGATGGGTTGTTCTGTTAAGTGTTATACGTGTTCGTTCGTGATTGTTGTCCTGTTATAATTATTACATCTCCCAGTCTGGGATTTGTGACACCCCTCTCCCCACCCTCTCTCTGTCCCGGTTTCTCTCTTTTTTTTCTGTCTTTCTACCTGATTCTCTCTCTCTCTCTCTCTCTCTCTGCCTTCTCTCTCCCTCCCTCCCCTCTCCCGCTTCCTTTCTCCCTCTCTGCATGTACATTTGTTTGCCAATGTGTTTGTTTTTCAAATTACTCATAACAATTAATGAGAGAGAGAGAAATCACGAACTCATTGATACTTACATAGCTCAGACCAGCCACAACTTGTGAGACCAAGTAAGCCGTGTTGTCGGTGTCATAGTTTTCTGATAACTGTGATGATGATGATGATGATGATGATGACGTTGTCGATATGTGGGAGGGCCAAAGGGTCTCTTTGATAATGACCGTGGTAGTGGCCATAGTTAGAATGATGGACAAAGTCTGAGGAGAGAGATAGTTATTTTGATTATTGTACTGGCAGGGCTAGACAGATAGACAGACAGACAGACAGACAAATAGATAGATTAGATAGATAGACAAACAGACATATGGGTAGATAGGTAAATAGAAAGATATATAGACAGACAGATAGATAGATAGATTAGATAGATAGATAGATAGATAGATAGATAGATAGATAGATAGATAGATAGATAGATAGATAGATAGATAGATAGATAGATAGATAGATAGATAGATAGATAGAGCGATAGGTAGACATACAGACAGACAGACAGGAACGCAGGCAGTCAGGCAGGCAGATAGATGGATAGATGGATGGATAGATAGATAGATAGATAGATAGATAGATAGATAGATAGATAGATAGATAGATAGATAGATAGATAGATAGATAGATAGATAGATAGATAGATAGATAGATAGATAGATAGATAGATAGATAGATAGATAGATAGATAGATAGATAGATAGATAGATAGATAGATAGATAGATAGATAGATAGATAGATAGATAGATAGATAGATAGATAGATAGATAGATAGATAGATAGATAGATAGATAGATAGATAGATAGATAGATAGATAGATAGATAGATAGATAGATAGATAGATAGATAGATAGATAGATAGATAGATAGATAGATAGATAGATAGATAGATAGATAGATAGATAGATAGATAGATAGATAGATACATACATACATATTTCAAGAACTTTATTGACTATATGATTTTACATGCAATGAATACATCCATTTACACAATCACATATTCAACCATCTTCAGCTGTACAACACACCAATATATTCCGTACAATAGACATTACATTTTGTACGTTATTTCAATCAGATTAAATTATACCTTCTCTTCCATACTCTTTGCGAACCTATAATTGCGCTAATGCTGATAAACTTGCACATGCTAGTTGACTGCCTATTGCTGAAACCTAGCATTTTTAACCCTGATGCGGCTTTGTTATGCACAGTCCCCAATGCTCCCACGATAATAACAATGATTCTACAGTGGTAGCCCTTGTCATTTATATCATTATGCAATGATAGATATTTCAAAAAACTTTTCACGAAAACATAAATCGATGAATTTGTCAAATGGGACAGCAATTTCTACAATAAAAGCATCTTTGTTCTTTTCATCTAATATGAGTATATCAGGCTTGTTGGGGATGTTTTCGTCCACCTGAACACATTTGTTGGTTGTCACTACACATTTATCACTGGCTAATTTATTGGAGATGTGTTCATACAAATAATTTACAATCCTGTCACGCCTTTCTGAGTACATTCCTTTAAATTGTTGACATCCATTGAGAATATGTGAGTTATGGATCGGGGTAGGATCGAGTAGTTCTTGGAAATTGGATTTTTCTCATATTTTCAAGTCCCTGGTCCTATTGGGGGGTAGGATCGAGTACCTAGTCTTCTCGGATAAGGACGAAAAATTCGGAGGGCCCGTGTGCACGTTGCGCACGTTAAAGATACCTTGGCAGTTGGAAATCGTAAAGAGCAGGCCGAAAGGCCGCTGCCCGGGCAAAATTGAAATTAATAGATTAAAATTTATCCATATCATCTCCCCCTCCCCCCCCCCCCCCCCCCCCGCCAGAACAAGAAATAATAAAACAAGTAAAGTGAGGTGTAAATGCCAAGGGCAGCGAACCTCCTAAAATAAAGACCTCAAATATAGAATATGTGAGTTTGTGTCATATGGATGATTGCAAAGGGAACATGATCGAGGGAATGTCTCGGGGTAATATTTATTCATGTTAACATTTGTTTCAAGAAGTTGTAATCTCCCCTTCATGGTAAATTTTATGATATTGTCATTCACACTTGAGTTTTTCAGAACAGCACTGGATGATGAATGCATGCATTTCATGACACTGTTAAAAATTTGACACATACATACATACATACATACATACATACATACAAACATACATACATACATACATACATACATTCATACATACATACATACATACATACATACATACATACATACATACATACATACATACATATATACATACATACATACACACACACATACATACATACACACATACATACACAGGGTCTTCAAATTGGCCGCACGGCTAAAGTTGCATTTTCATGTGTATGGAAACGGAAACGGCAAAGGTTACGTCAAAAATCCACCAGGTAGTAAACAGTAAAAGTGTTTCCATGAATACATGCAAACATTCTTCCGGCTTTACTGCTTGGAGGGTTTTTGACGTTTCCGTTTCGGACTTTCGGTACACCCAGCTTCAGATGGTCACTCCGAAAAAAGGAAAGAATGTTCAAGTTTTACCGTTTTAGCGATGGCCAGCATTGTGTGAGGCACCACAGTGCTGGAGTCGCGGGTGAGTAAGTAAGGAATGTAGATGAGAGAAGCCATCCATAGAAAACCTGCAGGAGCGTAGGTCAGGGCCGTCGACTGGAAGCACTGGGTGAATCTTGGCCATGAGGAGTTGAGTGTAAACTGGGGGTCCTGGCAGATACGATCAGATAATATAGATAAAATAAGAATCAATCGAGGTGCAAATGCCAAGGGCTGAGATCTTCGGAATACAACGAACTTCAACGTCATCAGCACGAGAATTAATTACTCACTTATCCCATGATGGAAATTCACTTTCACAAAACCTTTAAGCGCACCTACAAGGTATCCATATCAATAGCATCATTATGTAAACATACCACAACTCAATATCAAGCTTATTACATGAAGTAACATGGCAAGGAGCCTCAGTAAAAATAATTATGGCACACATCTAACTACAATGTCTTGTGGAGGGCACAAGCGAGCTATTGAACAAAAAGTGCTTTTTCAATCTTTTTTTGTCCCAAGCTCCACTTCAATTTTCCAAAGAACGTGCGCCTCAACATTGTCGCATTATCTGACAAAGTTAGTTATACAAAAGGATTCAAAATATAGGGACAAGGTGGTCTAGGGGCGAGGTGCTCGCCTCTCATGCCGAAGATACCGGGTTCGAATCCCGGTCGGTGCAGGCAGGTTGGGATTTTTGGGATTTTTCTCATATTTTCCTATCCCTGATCCTATGCTAGATAGGATCGAGCACCTACTCGGCTCGGATAAGGGAGAAGAACTCTGAGGGCCCGTGTCCACATTGTGCACGTTAAAGATACCTTGACATTTGGAGATCGAGCTGGCCGAATAGGCCGCTGCCCTGGCAAAATTAAATAAAATTTATCCCTACCACCCCCCCCCCCCCGGGCAAAAAACCAAAACAAAGCTGCTGACAGGCGCTGCACTGTAGTGACGACGTGTCTGCTCCAGTTGTAACTGGGTTGCGATGACACTAAGGCAAATTTCCAAATGGGATTCAGGAAGTATACAAAATACACACACACACAAAAATGCAACAAAATAACCATTGACGTGGTGCATCTGTTAACTTCGAGGTTTTGATCAGAGCTAAAGCAGGAAACAACCAACACAACATAAACAAACAACAGTTTATCTTTACAGTTACGGTAAAGTACACAGCGAAATTCAGATTTCTATGAAAAGTCCCTAACCCCCCCCCCCCCCCATTCTGAATTCCCAAGTCCCCCACCCCCCCTCCCCAAAAATATTGCCACGCCCAGCCTTGAGAAACACTGGTCTATGTGGTCTAGGCAAAGATACTAGAAACGGTAAGATGAGACACTCCCTTCTTTGCACCTCAAAAAAAAAAAATCGTTCACGCAGGTTGCATATTGATCGGGGGCCCCATGGCGCACATCATGAAAAGAATACTTGATTTAATGATAAATTAATGATACTGATTTGTTACATTGCTACTGCGACTAAAAAAAAAAAAAAATAGCCAGAGTTTTCCCACAGCGATTGAAGTTAAAATTACAAAATAAGTGACGTCAATCAAGGTTTGCGACAATAGCCAACTAGTGAACAAAATTCATTATTTTCCATATTTAGCCTTTTAAAATACTGCATTGTTCATTACTTCCGCGCATTCGTCGCCAGGTGGCGGGGCGAAATCTGTGCACACTAAAAGCGCTAGCTGTCTCATTCTATTGTTTCTAGCATCTTTGGTCTACGCTCGTCTGTACAAGACATGAATGATGTTAGATGTCATAGTAAGAGTGGCAGATGCTATTTGGGCTTTGTTGTGACGAATGTGTGGCCAAAAACGCTTATGGTGTCATTACGGGAAAACGGTATCCGTATGCGAACAGAAAGGGCAGGCTGTAACATCTAGTGATAATTCCTCAGCGTGCAATTCATTGTGTCATGGCCCCCAGCAAAATGAATGTTACCTTTTACTTGACCATAAAGATAATATAAGATAAGAATCACTTTATTATCTCAAAAGGGAAATTCGCTTTCACGGAGCGTTTAAGAGCACATTATATGGTACACATATCTTTCGCATCATCACAGAAACATATGTCCTTACTCAATAGCTCAATAACAGGGATATGTGAAGTGACATGGTAGTGAAATATGGCACATATTCAGCTATAAAGCCTTGTTGAGGCAAATTGCGGGGGGGGGGGGGGCAAAAACGACCTTCTGCATCCTTTTGTTTGCTTTGAAGTGTATTATCCTGTTGCTCCTGCACGATCTAGAAATTTGATGACACAAAGGATGGTGACTGTCACTTAAGATGGGTATGGATTTCTTTACTCAGGCATTTGAATACAGATTGTCAAAACTGAAAAATACCGTGTCTGTTATGTTGCATGTTTTCTCGATGCTTGTGTTGTTAATTTTAATCTTGTCGCTAAAATACTGAGGTATGAAATCTAAAGGCAAGGCCTTAAACTTGAGAAGCTGCTGTGATTTGGAATGTTGGAGAAACGGTTGAAATGACCAAAATTCTTGGCGTCTCCAACAATCGCTTATAGAAGGACACTGACTTGTTCACTTAAGGACGTCACAAACATAATTATGGTTAATAAAAGAGAGAGAGAGAGAGAGAGAGAGAGAGAGAGAGAGAGAGAGAGAGAGAGAGAGAGAGAGCGCACAATGCTTTAGTGCCGTTATAGATTAACCGAGGCCGGTCCTGCATTTTTGGATCATCCGCTTCAAACCATCTGGATATCCGGATCATGATGCAAATTTTAGACCAGATAACAAATTCAGATCTGGATCCTCGATGTGGCTCGAAGAGAGAAGAGGCTTGAAGAGTTCAAGATTCGTCTGCTACCTGCTGGCGTATCTGTAGGCAAGGGCGATGACTTGTTGCTAGACCCCCCTCCCACCCCCCCCCCCCACTCCCAGTTGGCAAACATGAATACGTTTTTGTTTTTTAAGTGGACCTAGATAAAAGAGTAGGACTCTCTTTGACCCCCCGGTGTTTTCTTATTCGGGAGGAATCCTTTGTAGGTACACAGTGAGTATGTTTGTTTCAATGATGTTGCTTGGCAACCTTTCGTGCACTGGGGTGGTTGTTTTTTTTTTTCCTTTTTGTCAAGGCGGCGAGACGTAGGGCTTCGCTGAAGCCTCTGGTCTGGATTTCTAAAAGGGAGTAAAAGCAGTCTGAAGCGGGCCGCAAGCGGGCATTATAATATCGGAACTGTGAAACAGCTTGATAAGTGCCATAGAGCGTTTTAAACAAGTGTCAGAGTTTGCATTTGTAATACTCTTCTGCAGACTAAAAGATCTTCGGTTTTTTTAGAAAATGGAGATGGAAGGAACAAGAACTGAGGCGACGATATCTCAAGAACTTTATTAAAATTTCTGAGGTTGTAAATCGAAAAATTTCTGAAAAAACAAAACACAGTCATCAGAAGAAATCTTGTCCCTGTCACTTCTATAATATATATTTCACTGCTGGGTGGGCTACTGAGGGTTAAGAGATCTGATGTGATCGTTGATGGTAAGATTTATAAGAGCTTACTTAAGAACGAGCAGATTGAATTCTCAAAACTCTTTACATTCTGTGCGAGAGTTCAAAAGTCCTAGCTCATGTCTGGTATAATCGGACACGGAAAGAGCCTGTTATATACAACTTAATATTGGTCATGGAAACAGGGAGCGGAATTACACAGAGGGGTGAAAAATTCTCAACAATTTTTGTTTTATGTGCACATGTGCGTGCGCGCGACTGTGAGTCTAAAATGTTTTTAGAATTAGGGGGAGGGGCGCTAGAACTGTATAATGATCACGATGAGTACATAATTCCATTGAAGCGCAAAATGAAGGAGGCTTTTTATATTAATTAATGATCAATGACAATCTGCTGCTTGATTAATAAAGAGAAACATAACAATATCGTAATATGCCAATACTCATATGGGGTATACCATTCTTCGGGTTTTTTTGTTTGTTTGTTCAATTTTCTATCCTGTTACACTTTTTTTTCGTGAGGAAAATGTATTGATCAAACGTTTTTCTTTGCGTCTGATTGTATCGTTTCTGCATTATTTCCTGCTCGAAGCTTTGTTCTTCTTTCTGTTTTTGCCAGCTTTATGAAAGAGTCTTTGGTTTTTGTATATTATTATGGCAGGCAATATTATCGTGTCTTTTTCTTTCTCTTATACTGGCATTATAAAAATGCACTTAAATCCTACACTTTCATACTAATTTAGTGACCGAACCTCATCAAAAAAAAAACAACCCACCCACTCAAGACGCAAATATAGGAGTTTTGGAGCTGGCGTGTCGTAGAGTCCCCAACCCAAAATCTTCTTAGAAAACAGCAGCAGCAACAACAACAACAAAAACAACAATAACAAAATTTACTGCAAAATACAATTGCCTAGGATCGAAAAATTCTTTGAGGTTTACCAGTGTCCAGGTAAACGCGTCTTTTTTTTTCAGTTTTGACCATCTGTACTCAACTGCTTGTGTACAGAAATTTATTCCATCTTAAATGACAGTCACCATCCCCCGTTTCATCACATTAAATTTTTCTAGATTATCCAGGAGCGACAGAATAATACACATCAAAGCAAACAGAAAAAGATACAGGAGATAGGTTTTACCTTCCGCAAATTCGCCTCAACGAAATATTATAGCTAGATGTGTACCATAATATTTTACTTAGGTTCCATGCCATGTCACTTTATGTAATAAGCCTGTTATTGAGTTATGATATGTTAATGTAAAGCTTAAAGATGAGTTAGGCATGTGTACCATAGATTTGCTCTTAAACGCTCTGTGAAAGTGAATTTCCCTCTTGGGATATCAAATGATTGTTATCTGATCTTACCTTACGAAAAAGTAGCCGAAGTAGTGAGAACAAGAAATAACAAAATGTATGTCCACAAGTTATACAATTTGCATATTTCTGTCTTTTCACCGGTTTGTATCTCACTGTCTGCCCAAACCATTGGGCTATGAAAAATACATGGAAATATACATATTTATGCACTTCTAGTGATTGTAAAATAATGGAAACACAATAAATTGATGTTGTCCAGGAGATTTAACAGTATCGCCCCTGCTGAAGGATAATGGCATATATTATGTCCGACTTACGCCAAAGACAACTGGCATTGCATTCCTGAATCCGGGGCAGATAATTATATAGAAACGCAAATGTGCCTATAGGAAAATGTAATACTCTAATGGAATCATAATGGCACAAGTCACCAAATGACAAGTGTCGGAAATGACCTATGCTATTAGCGTAGGGCAGTGACGATATTAACAACAAACACAATACTAAACACTTACCCAAAATGTTGAATTGCCACAAAAGGACATGGTAGATGTTGAATCAGTCTCTGACTCCAGACGTAGGGTTTTACATCTATTTTCTCTCACAGATCATGTGTAGAAATCACGAAATGAAACTGTAGGAATTGCAACAAAAATGCCCTAAAGCCAGATGGAAAAGGCCGCGTGGGAGATGGTTTTGTAAACGGAAGAAGGAATATAATTTATTTAGTAAAATATTGACATTTGCGTGCAGGGCCTTGAATAGAGGGCTTTTATAATATGGGAACCCCCCGATATTATTATAAACATTGATATTTGTCTTTTGTTGTTTTACTGATAAACAAAATTCTGCATAGTGATGATGAAAGCCCAAGGCTAAAGTCTCGATTCTCTCTGACACGGGAAGCCAACATGGCCCCCAAATGATGGCTTTGGTTCCTTTTAAAGCCTCACAATTTTTCCACGTTTCATAATTGCAAATAGAGGTGAGGGTCGCGGAGTTTTGAAGGTCTGGAGGGGGGGGAGGGGGGGGGGTAGGCGGGCAGAGAGAAGGGGATGGGGGTTGGTAGTAAGGAGTGTGTGTATGCGTGTAGAGGGGGGGGGGGTTGGTAGAGGGGGGGGTTGGCAGAAGGCGACGGAGAGTTTTTACCCTTTAGCTGTATATTTTTTTTGTTTTTGTTTCAAGAAAGAGAGAGGAGAGAGAGAGAGAGAAAGAGAGAGAGAGAGAGAGAGAGAGAGAGAGAGAGAGAGAAAGAGAGGGAGAGAAAGAGAGAGACACACACACACACACACAGACAGAGAGAGAGAAACAGAGAGAGAGGTAGAGAGAGAGAGAGAGAGAGAGAGAGAGAAGGAATATGGTTTTACATAACTTGCAAAATGGAAATTATGTAAGGGATGTTATTGTAGAAGTCTCCTTCCACCCCACCCCATCCCAACCTCCAACCTCAGTTCGTAGTTTCTAAATAAATGTCTTCTCCAGCCCCCCCCCCCCCCCCGGGTATTCTGTATGCTAAATTCGCAGCCTGTCAGCATTTTTTTTTTTTGTGCATTTTTCAAGGTTGTTGGAAACGGGGTGGGTGGGGTGGGGTGGGGAGTGGGGGGGGGGAGTGGGGGGGGGGGGAGACAGAGTTGGTATCGTGAGATTTCATAAGTTCTGTGAGTGGATCTGGCGAAATCGGGCTTAAGGTGAAAAACCAAATTCCTGCAAAAAAAAACCCACTAAAGGGGAGAAATTTTTCTGTTGAAAGTAAGATTTGCTTATAATATGAATGGTCAGACATTAATTTTTTGTGCCTTCAGTTAAAATACTCTGCTGGAAATTAGTGTTAGAAATATTTTATTTTGATTTTCTAAAAAGGTACCAAAAGTTAACCTTTAGCCTGATTTCGCCATATCCACTCACATATTCCACTGTGACCTCATTCCCACCACCCCTCTCCCCCCCCCCACCTCCCTGCAAGGGCAGGACCAACAACATACCCCTCCCTAGCGCACGATCTGATTGAGTGGCTTGGCGTCACGCCCCATACCCTTGCATTTCCGGACCTGTTTCTCTCTCCCTCCCTCAGCCCAGCGTCTCGCCAGTCAGTGGTTTCCCGATTATAGTCACCAGCCAGCCAGCCAACCACCTTGACCTTCCCTTAACCAGACATCCCCAGCCCCTACAGATTGCACTACATCAATGGTTCTCAACTTTTTCCAGACAATCACCCCCTAAAGCTGGGTTTTCACGTGTAGGTAGAATGCGCATGACGTCACAGAGTGTTTTTGTTTTAATCTTCCGACACTAATGATGGCCGGTGGATCAGCTGATTAGTGTATGTAACTTCGAGATATATCTATGCGGTTAAAATGCCTGCTGGTTGCATTGTAGTCGATTTTTATGACATGGGTGGAAAGGATGGATCCAAGCTGGTCAGATTCCCGACCATTCGTGTAAACCAGGGAAAAAGTGAAAGAACTGATCGAACGTCTCCCATTGAACATGTACACACGTGCCATTGTTTACTGTAACGACCTACTTTTAGCTCGCCAGCGGTTGGTTCGCGGCACCTTCCAGGCTGGCAGTGCAAATCAGCTAACGAATCAAAATCAGTGCCACAATCGCCTTAGTGAAGCGTGGGTCATTACAGTAAAGATAACCGATATGCGCAATTTACCCTGTACAGAAACGGAAATGGCTAAGGAAGGTCAAAACCCCTTCAAGTATTGAAATGGAAGGAATATTTTTTATGTGCACCGGGACGCCGTCTCCGTACTTTGTTTTTACTACACGATGGACGTTTACCCTTTCCGTTTCCCTACACATGAAAACAGCTTGAGGCTTCAAAATTTCTTTCAATGAAAAGGATTGAACAATCTAGTATCATAATTTGGGTGTAGTCCGTCCTTTTGCGAAATGTATCCGTTGGGTTTGGGTAGATATTTGAAGTTGGTGGGTATGGGGTGGGGGGGGGGGGGGAGGGGGAGAAGGGGGCAGGAGAGAGGGAACCTAAGGGGTCAATTGCGTGATAAAGGTTGAGAACCACTTTTCTAATAGCTTAATATTGTGTACGTCTGTAGCTTTTTTTGTTCTTTTTTAACCTCTTCTGCACTATTTTTTACGTATGAAGGCTGGAACTCACTTGCCGGCAACTCACTTGCCGGCGTACCGATGAAGGCTGAAACTTAGTCCCTGATATCTATAAGCCATGGTCTCGTTTTACTGGAAAAGGACGGCAAGATCCAACCAAACAAACAAACGGTTCAACCAGTGGACTATCTTTTTCTTTTCTTTTTTTCTCACGATCCACTTAGCAACCCTGCCGGACTCAGGGGTTACCACCCCTGTGGGTTATCGCAATGGCTTCAGTACTACTGTCCAGAGAGGGCTAAGCAGCCCTTCTGAAATTTATTTACTTTTCAAAAAATTTAGTTGTTTTACTTTTGACATTTTAGATTTTATTTTGACCCCCCCCCCCCCCCCCCCCAAAGGACACACGTCCTAAAGCTGGTGATTCCTAACGTTTTGAATCAATTGGAATGTTTCCATGACACGAAAGGAGAGAAAGAAAGTGTATTTATAAAAAGAGATACCGGGCGATACCTCTGATGAACCTGATTTCTCCCCCCTCTCTCCCTCCCCCCTCCCCATCTCTTTCTCTCTCTCTCTCCCCAAGCCCATCTCATAGATAGGAAAAGAGATCGACGAATATTCAGCGAGCAGTGCTCCACGCACTAAATTATTATACAGCACACTTCTTAGTGTTTAACTCTTCATTAAAATGGCGGACCAAGGTGATGGTATTTCCCGGATTCAAACGGACGAAATCGTGAAAGTATCAGAATATAACTGCCCTGTTTCCATAACACATTCATAAATTCCAGGTTGCCATGCCTGTCAATACCCTCCCCATCTCCCTTTCCACCTTACCAACAAAGTCCGGTCGTCCCCGCATGTCACAATACGCATCAAATTTTTGTGACAGGTGTCAAAACTTGTACGTCGACCCCTGCGACCAGATAGCCAATTAAAGGCCTTTAAAACCGCTGCTAACTTCAGTGTCGAGACTGCCTACGTTCCCCTAGAATGATAACATACTTGTAGGACATGCTTGAGACGTGAGAACCATGCACGCTCGTGGGGCTGTGCGATTTAAGTTGGGTACTATAACCAGTTTGTCCGTAAATTACCCTTAAGGGGGTATCATACTAAGCCCGGAACGACACAGCCAGCTGCTGGCAGACAGGAAGTGCATACCATAATTTTCTACATTTTCTTAGTAAATCCAGGAAGATCCTATCATACTAAACCCGGTGGGACACAGTCAACTTCTGCCATTATTTTGTTGGGTGTATAATGTACTGCTAGCAGCAACTGGCTGAGACGTTCTGGGTTTAGTATTATCAAATAGTTCAAAGATACCAGACACAATAAGATGAGACAGCTTGTGCGTTTCGTGTGCACAGATTTCGCACCGCCACCTAGCGGCGAATGCTCAAAAGTCATGAATATTGTCTTATTTCACAAAGCCGAATAGGGAAAAAATTGAATTTTATTCACTGCCAGGGCCGTCGTAACATCATTAAGGGCCCTTGGGCAGATTCTTTTGTAATGCGCGGGATTTTCTTCCCCGTTTCAAAAACCAATGTTAAATTGGCAGATATGGGGCCCCCTAAACCCTTGGGGCCTCTGGGCAACTGCCCAGTCTGCCCATGCGTTAAGACCGCTCTGAATCCTCCGCTACGTTCCATGTCACTTCAACTATTTTGTGCCTGTTGATTATATGTTATAAAACAAACGGGTTTGACTAAAATACATTATTTTTTTTACAACTGTAAGAGGCCGTACCCAGCATTATCTGGGATAACCCACCGTTCTCTCTCTCTCTCTCTCTTTCTTTCTGGTCTAGAAACTTAGAAAGCCTCACACATTCTCCAGCAGGCTTACTAAATATTTCAATGCGCACCGCACTGTGCACTCGTTTCTGCGCACGGAATTGAACGCGCTATAATACAGTTTCACGTGCGGTGGGCTTATTACAGGGAGCCAAAACAAAGGCATTGCAATTTACATTTTTACAACTTTTTATTAAAAAAATAAAATTTCCTGAAACTTGAATCAACAAAATCGGTCGATACAAAAGCGATTGGGCTGGTAAGAAAGAATACAGAAACGATAGAGTAACCTAAAAGGGAAAAGAAGAGGAGAGACAAAACAGGCTTTCCGTCAAAGGACCTTTCCAGGCATTGTAATAAAGTTCATAGTTTTACGGAACTTTTTAGTTCTATATGTGAAATTTACATTGATGGAGCTCTGAAAACCAAACATAATTATGTAAAGCACCCTGATAGATCGTGAAAGGCGTTATCGTCCCGACCCGCCGCAAAACCCGAACTCAAACTCAAAATCCAGGCCAAAAATTGCAACGGTTTGAAAAGAAAAACAACAACAACAAAAAAAAAGAAATTGTAAAAATTTTCTTTTAACCACATTTTGACTTCCCCTCGAACCTTGCTGTGACCCCACAGACTTGCTGTGGTTAGTTGAAAACTAATGTTACATAAAGCTAAGTTTGTGAAAGAGGAGCTGACGTATTTATGTAGGGTCGGGTTCTGCTTTTTCTGCTGCAGACAAACGTAAATGAATAGTATGTTATGTTGTTTCTTTTGCGCTAAAACCTCTAATTCAGGGGTTCCCAGCCTGGGATAAATTTACCCCGTGATATATTGTCATTGGAATGGTTATTGTTATTGGAATTGCATTTGGAACTTAACATTTTCCTCGTGGGAATAAATTTGGCCCACCCAATGGGAAAACGCTGACTGATACGTTCTTGTTGAACAGCTCTGTCTGATTCTGGTATACCAGTATCTGTCCATGAATAAGATAAGTGAAATAAGATTATCATGTGCTATTATTATTGTAATTGGTTTTAGAACTTAAAAATACTAATGTTGAAAACAGTATGTTAAGACTTCTCTTAGTCTGTTGCTCTGTTATGTAGAAGTGTAAACTCAAATTACTAAACAGAACAAGTAAATTTACTTTCAAATCGTTACAAGGAGTACAAAGACGAAAAGGGTCAGGAACCTTTTTTCTGGTTGGTGAATGTAGTTCAAGATAAGTCGTAGATTGCATAATGCGATAGACATCAACACTTTTTCGTCGCTTGCACTGTACATTCCAGGCATCTTGTATCCTTCAGGCCCACCCAACCAGTGTAAAATTAGGCTATCTTACAAAAAAAATTGCACTTGGATCTGTTTACGATTGGCCCATACAATGCACTTGAGACAAGGAATGGTAGGCTAAATACCACCGCGCACAGGCTCTAATCGGTGACAGCTGTCACAATAAACCTGTTTACACATAGAAATCACGACATTTGTTCCAGTTTGTCCTTTCTCCACTCTCTGAAAAACGGAATAAGTTTAATATAGAGATATAACAAATGCACACTTTAACACTTGTTTGAAATACATTGTGGCACTTATCAAACTGTTTCACAATTCCCATTTATTCTAACTCTTTATTACGATAACTAAAGCCACAAATGCTTAAAGTCGAATTTCTCAGTTGTGCAAAACAAGTGGAGTTGGAACATACAAGAACTAAGGTCGCGCCACAGACTAATAAAATACCCAGACTGGATGATCCCATTGTGTGACGTCACAAAACAGCGAAAGGTCATGAACCATCCGCCACATTAGGTTTACGCTAACGACCGACGCTTCAGCATAGCTACAATGTTGAATGACACCATTTTGACGCGCCTACTGAACGCGGAAGTTTGGTTCCGCACCAAGAAATTAATACATGTATCACCAATCTTGTCAAATAAAAAGAAATTACTACTGCAGATAGAACTAGAATCGGAATTTCCCGAGCGGCGGCCATGTTGGTTATACGACCGCCGCTCGGGAAATTCCGTAAAATACGGCACAGCCCGAAGCTCGTGTTTCCAATCTGGTTAACTTATTAGTCTGTGGGTCGCGCAATGTAGACCAATTGCATCGGAACTCAATGACATATAATTGTTGCTGGATACATTAAATTCCCAAGCAACGCTTAATTTCTGAACTCCAAGCTCAACTATCTTTAAAACATTTATAAATGTTGAATTTTTGCAAGTATTTTATAAGCTAGTAGTTTTACATATTGCACAAAAAGTAGATAAAAAAGATATTAATAGTACATACGGTTCAGTTTCCCAGTGTCAAGCGTGTTCGTCGCTGAATATCATCATCATCATCATCATTGTCAGATTCATGAGCATCAACGTTATCATTAATATTGTTATCATTGTTGTTGTTTTATTAGTACTGTTTGTGGCATTGCCCGGGTTGAATTTGTTTTCAGGTACAAATTTCATCTTTGATATCATAACTCTTCCTGAAACTGCACCTTCCTATAGTATAAAAAAACAAGGAAAAATCTGTGCGGTAGCAACAAGGCCTGAAGCAAAGACAAAACATAGCAGTAGAAAAAGTTGTATGTAGCAAAAGGCGCGCATTAGAGATAATACAGAAACGATACAATCAAAGCCAAAGTATTGTTTCTTACCCGAGACTTTGCTGCATACAACTTTTTTTAGTTAGTTGCTACATTTCATCTTCATTTTAATGGCATGTTAAAATGGCCAGTATTTTCACAAACTGAAAAAAAAAAAAAACAAAAAGAAAAAAAAAACAACACGAAATCAAAACACTCGATTCCGTTCCCACCCTGTTATGTGATAGCGCATTTCATTTTTTTAATTTTTTTTTTCTTGTTTTGTATCAGATGCTTATGGCTTATAGTATTCTTCTTGCAATTTAACGTACTACGCCAAGGACAATCTTTTCCACATCCCTTTGCACTTTTACGCACTCTGCACCACAGACTAATAAAATACCCAAACTGGATGATTCCATTGTGTGACGTCACAAAACAGCGAAAGGTCATGAACCATACGCCATTTTAGGTTTAAGGTAGCGACCGACGCTTCAGCTTAGCTACAATTTTGAATGATATCATTTTGACGCGCCTACTGAACGCGTAAGTTTGGTTCCGCACCAAGAAATTAATACATGTACAACCAATCTTGACAAATAAAAAGAAATTTCTACTGCAGATAGAACTAGAATCGGAATTTCCCGAGCGGCGGCCATGTTGGTTATACAGTCGCCGCTCGGGAAATTCCGTAAAAAACGGCACAGCCCGAAGCTCGTGTTTCCAATCTGGTTAATTTATTAGTCTGTGCTTTGCACCCTGTGACCGCTGAAAACGTCGACTGTCGCCAAATGGAAGTATTGGCAGAGAGTATGTATAGTATAGAGAGGTTTCACTATTGGTCGGTTTGCACTGCGAGACACGGAAGGCTCAGCGAAAACACTGTTAGCATGGAGCGGAAAGTAGGTCGCTGTGGTAAACAATCGCCGTTTGTGCATTTCCATGGGGCGTGAGAGCTTACAAAAGGCTCTAAATAGTTTCAACCAGCCCAAAAATATGAACAAACTGCAGTAAACAAATATGCACACGATCTTTGGTGAAGTCGGCCTCTTTCAATTCTTCAATTTCTTGTTTACCCCAGCGACCTAGTTTCGCGATGCGGCGAAAGTGAGATCTCTATATATATCTCTCTGGTACATATTGGTTTGTTTTACCCGGTGTCACAGAACCTGTGCCCCCAAGAAATTTTGAAGAGTCATTAGTATTTTGCCTTCTCTGAAAATTCTCATGCTGTATATTTCCTTCTCCCAAGAATTCCAGTTCTTCTTTTTGGAATACCAACCTCTGCGAGTTGGCATGTAGTTTCTTGTTTCGTTTATCTGTCATTTATAGTGTTTCACGTTTAAAATAAACACACAACACATTTTGAACCCATTAGAGCCGTTTACTAAATAAACAAATAAAGAAAATTGCAAGTCCGAACAATTCTTATGCCTTTCGCATTTGTTTCATATAATCTGAAACCCATCCATCCGGAACGAATGAATTATCCAATTATTGCCCAGTATTCCAATCGAATTTAAATATTTTAATGATTTTACTTGAAGATTTGATGTCAGTACTGCAAACGTTTATTAAATTCGATTGGTTTATATTAAAGTGGTGTTTTTTGCTTTTTTCTCAAAAGCAGCCAAATGGCACGTTGATCGCTTTTAATTCTGCCCCCTCGTTCCAATGTGTGTGTGTGTGTTGGGAGCGGGGGGTGGGGAGGGGTGGTGTTGAAGAAACCTAAAGTCACAAGGGGGGGGGGGGGGAGAGAATGACGTTGTCCGAGACTCGGAGAACACTGGCACTAAGTTAAATAATAAGCTTACGCTGAAATAAGATACCTCTTGCGGGTCGTCCAGATACCACAATTTTGCCGTGTGTCACACCAGTTTGATTCTAATCTTTCCCGATCGCTTTCCCGCGGACTGGGAGCCATCTGTGAAGTGCGTAAACTCTGAGGAGGGGCGGGGTGGTGGGCGGGGGAGGGGATTTGACTCCAAAACACAATAGCATACACGGGAATGGGGGAGAAGTGGACCAGGGGCATACGTACGTTTTCAGTTGCTGTAATGAATTAGCCCGGGATGGGTTGCCCCAGGCGATTTCGATCGACCATGGAATTGGATCTCACTGTAACCAGAGAATGTGTATGTATAGAGAGGTTTCACTATTGGTCGATTTGCACCGAGAGACACGGTAGGCACCACGAATCCATTGTTAGCATGGAGCGGAAAGTAGGTCGCTTCGGTAAACAGTACCCATTTGAGCATTTCCAGGAGGCGTAGGAGCTTACAAACGGCTCTGAATAGTTTCAATCAGCCCCCAAAATATGAACAAACCATAGTAAACAGATATGCACATTATCTTTGGTGAAGGCGGTCTCTTTCAATTCTTGTTTAGCGGCGCGACCTCGTTTGGCGATTCGGCGGAAGTGACATCTTTCTATAAATACATACTCTCTGCTGTAAGTCAATGTCGTGACGTCACCATCCAACAAGTCGGCCAACTGTAAATCGGCTAATGCGAGTCTTGGCTATGGGGTAAACCAAACCAAAGATACTAGAAACGATAAGATGAAAAGAATGCTTGATATGATGGTAAATTTATTATGGTGAACATAGTGGTAAATAATCGCAAAAATTGTGACAGTGCTACTGCGATAAAAAAAAAAAATTAAAAAAATAGCCAGAGTTTTTTTTCCCACAGAGATAGAGGTTATAATTCCACAATAAGTGACGTCAATCAAGGCCTATAGCGATAGCTGAACAGTGAACGACAGTCTTTGTCTAGCTTACCCCCAAAGGACGCTTCATTTTGTTGCTGTTGTTGTTTCGGCAAAATGAGTTACCCGATAGGATAATAATTATAAAGATGGAATATAGCTATGTATCTGATATAACAAATCATACACATCATAGTCTACACTAGTATTTCTCAACCTTTCTTGACCCGCGCCCCACTTCAGTTCCCCCCCCCCCCCCCCACCCCACCCCCCGAAAAAATCAACAACAACAAAACGTCCGCCCCACCATATTTGGACAAAGTTAGTAAATCCTACACCCTATTCTGGAATCCCAAGCCGCACCAAAATATTGCCATGCCCGTCTTGAGAAACACAGGCCTACACGAAATGACACTGGAACTACTGGAACATAAAGACCTTATCAAGACTATTCGCGGTATTATTCGCCTTTCTAATGACCTTACTCTCTGTTGTTTGTGGGAGGGGTGGGGGTGGGAGTGAGGCCAATTGTAGAAAAGGCACACGCAGGGTGGACGGGCGGGGGGGGGGGGTGAAAAAATCTCTAAAATCGAGCTACATTCTCTATGGATGGCCCCCCTTACGTCAAATTGCTCCGTTGCCCAATGTCAAAAATGAATTACTTTTAAACGCGAGCACAGCAATTCCTTCTGCTCATAATAACAAACCTCGTAAAATATTAATCGAAATAAAAAATGTCTCCAAATTTCAGCACATGCAGATCCGTTTCCACCAAGACGGTGTTATAATAATAAATAATTCACATGGCATTTTGTAAAAAAATGCTTCCTGATGTGGTCGTCAGCCAGCTGACGGGTCGTGACCCAGTCTTACAGTTCAGGTTATCTTCACCTGGCGTTTTCAGTAGTTTCATTTGATGGATGAATGGATGGATGGATAGATGGATGGAATGATAGAGTGATAGATGGATGTATGGATGCACGGAAAACAAAAAATATGTATCTATCTTTCTGCCTGTATATCTATCTATCCATCTATCTATCTATTATCTATCTATCTATCTATCTATCTATCTATCTATCTATCTATCTATCTATCTATCTATCTATCTATCTATCTATCTATCTATCTATCTATCTATCTATCTATCTATCTATCTATCTATCTATCTATCTATCTATCTATCTATCTATCTATCTATCTGTGTCCGTCTGTCTGTCTGGCTGGCTGTCTAAATCTCACTTTCTCTTCATTAACATAGCAGTAGTGAACTCCCTCTCCCTCTCTCTCTCTCTTTCCAATAAAAGAGCGATAGTGACGTGACATTTTGATCCGCCCGGGAGAGAATGCAAAACTTTGTGTACGTGCCCTGGAAGGACGGTAACAATACACAGAAATCAAACATCGTTGAAAAAGTTTACAGCAATTGAATGTAAGGCCTTCGTCGATCGTGAAACGATGTGCAGCCAATTTATCAATTGTCCCGTCAATCTGGTTGTCTGGGGCAGCGACGTCTGCGACTGTGGAGACCAATGTGAGAGTGGCAGTCTCTCTCGCAGATGTCACATTTATGCGCTGTCTCTGGTCTGTTGGAGCTGATGCGCTCTTTTCTTTGGGGCCTGCTTCTCCGCCTTGGCATTCATCAGCTTCTCCTCTTCCAACCTGAGGCAATGGTTTAGGGTGTTTCTCCATCCTGTCCGGTCAGCAGCAAGGTCCTCCCAGGAGACAGTATTGTAAGTAAAGCTCTTGAGGAAAGCCATGGCAAAGATAAGATTGGGCTCTCACAACTTCACGGTAGAGAGATTTTTTTCTCAAGCTAGTCTGGAATATTATGTGAAATTGTCAAGAGAGAGAGAGAGACAGAGAGAGAGAGAGAGAGCGAGAGAGAGAGAGAGGAAGAGAGAGAGAAGAGAAAGAGAGAGAGAGGAAGAGAGAAAGAAGAGAGAGAGAGAAAAAGAGAGAGAGAGAGAAAGAGAGAGAAAGAGAGAGAGAGAGGTTTATCCTGCCTAGGCCAAGTACCTCATCGAAAAAAAACAAAACATGGTGGCGGGAGTGATTCATTGTGGTGCAATGTTGGCTTTTCTCTTTTGTCCAGTACGACAGCTGAAAAGTCGGTTTAAAAAAAATTATAGAATTACTTTTCTCAATGAATTACACCCTCCAGTCTCCACTATTTTCTTTTTATATATAAAGTTAATATTTCATGGTCATATTTAAAGGTAACACTGATTCCGCCGACTGCCATATACCACTATGAATTGTATGATCATTTTGATGTGACAGCTTGAACATGCTGTGGACTGAAAGATTTAATTGTTTACGTAAGAACTTGACAGACGTTTTTTTTTTCGTAAAAAGAGACTTTGAAGTAGGGTCGATATCGTAGACACCTGACTTTACTAGCGCACTGTGTGTTTAGGTGTTTATTTTAGGAGGTTCGCTGCTCTTCTTAGCATTTACACTTCGCTTTTCTTGTTTTTCTTGTTCTTCCTGTGGTAGGGATCAGTTGTTGTTGTTGTTTTTTTTTTTAGAATTTTGCCAGGGCAGCGGCCATGTTCGGCCTGCTCTTCTCGACTTGTAACTCAACTGCCAAGGTATCTTTAACGTGCGCAACGTGCATACGGGCCCTCCGAGTCTTTCGTCCTGATCTGGGAAAACTAGATGTTCGATCCTACCTACCATGGGATCAGGGACAGGAATTTTTACCCATCCCCTCCCCCCCCCCTCCCCCAAATTTCCAGCACGCCTGTAGCGACTGTGGATCGAACCGGGTTCCTTCGGCATGAGAGGGGAGCACATTGCCTTTAGACCAACTGTTGTTTGTTTCTGATGTTTTTTTTTTATATATATATAGATATCCGGCCGTACCCGGGATAAGTAGATCTATGTTTACTAGTTTCAATTGCCCCATGCGGCCTTTGAGCACTGGAGGCGAAATTTGTCATGAAATGGCGGGTAACTGCCCGCTGGTCAGTGTGTTTAGTTACACATTGGCAGGAAGTGATGGCATCGTGGAGTCATGCGTTCGTAGAATAAAAAAGGGATGGAAAGATCAAATTAGCGACACAAAGCAAACTCAAAAAAAAATACTTCGCCACCATTTTAAATCTCCAAATCTAGGAAAAAACCTTCTGCCGGTCACCTTCAAAATATCACGCTGACCTGTACAAATGAGAGTCGGTAGGTCATGTTAAATATCAGGCCAATTTTTTTTTTCTATAACATAGATTTTAACTGTTAATATCGTAGACCAGCTTCCATGGCTTATCGCTAAAGCAAGGAGTGTGAAATCCTATGAGATAAAAACAAAAACAAGAACAACAAAGCAAACAGAGCACACTTGACTTGCGCTAACTCAAAAAAAAAACAACAACAAACAAAACAACAACAGAGATATCACGAGGGCGGAAAAAGGAATTAGAGATACTGTAAAGTGGACATAAAAAAAAATCTGATGCCCTTCAATGATTAATGAAGGAAAATGATAACAACGTTAATGAGGCTCGTGAGGCATTTGTTCCAAATGTCGCATACAGCGATGAAGACTGCGATTGGTTTATTACTCTTCAAAGCCAAACCTGTCGTCAGCTGCAAGTGCCACGAAACATTATCAGAATATTTTGTAATTTTAGACGGAGGTTGGATCAGCGGGAGGCAATTTAAAAGCAGTCAAATACCCCAGATAAGGTAATGTGGTTAGTTCTTGCATGTTCTTAAAAATAAAGCTCATGAGAATAACTCTTAATTATTTCAGAATTTGGGGCAATTACATAATGTTACAGGACCATTAAAAAATAATTAAACAAACTGACGAACAAAAACATGTTGTGTAAGTGTTACTACTTTTACTTTTAAGGTGGGTTTGTTCCCACGGTGACAAAACGTAGGCTGACATAAGAGTGACGGCAAAATAAATGTAATTTTGTCCTACTTTCGTCGCAGGGCAGCGCACGACGTTTTTCAACGTTTTGTGTAAGAAAGGGGACTGGAGAATGGCCACAGGCGGGTCACGTGCGCTTTAAATGTTTCATTTCCAAATAGCTTTCTGAAAAGGACCCATATACTGTCCACTCCGAAAATCATTGACCATCTAGCATTGCTATGAGAAAGGTCTAGAAGACAAGTCAAAAATAAGACTTGACGAATTATTGGAAACACATTGGGTGGTAACTAGGTGAGGGAATACATTGGACTTCAAACCTCCGCTGTCTTGCCGCTATACTCATTCATGGGAAAGGCTTCGGGAGTAAATCCTGGGGAAAAATCCGAAGTAAGGCAGCCCGATACTGTAAACAACATCGTTCTGGTAATTCCTGCGGCGGCGCTGAAGCCAAGAGTGTCGCCTTTTGCCTTTCCAAACTTTAGCGAAGTGGCGAGGGGTTTGAGTTTGACTTTTAACGGCCCATCGACACGGTAACGGCCACTTTGGGGCTTTCACGGTTTTTTGGTTGTCTTACTTTGGGCTAGCTGTCAGTCTTCAGATTCCTAAAAATAACATCAAAATTAATAAAAGTGGAGTTAAAGGTCTAGTGAGAAAAGGCCCCTACTGTAAAGTATGTTTATATGAAGTGGGGGGGGGGGCGGGGGGCTACATGTGTAACAGCTGGTTCCCCGGGCGGGGGGAGGGATGACGAATGAAGTCAATCATTCGTCTCAGACACTTTTGGGAACGATATATTGAGCAGGACAAGGATGGCTGATCCACCAGGAGTGGCCAACATTTTCACTGACCACTTGTGAAGAGAAAACCATTGGTTTTCTTCACTCATGATAAACTACCCAGGCACTGGACTCCGGAAAGGAACCAGACCAGTGTGCAACTCCACGCTCTTTCGAGACTGACGGATGCCAACAATGTGTAAGGCGGTAGTGTTTCAGCAACGTCTCACAGAGTGGGTGGACGAGATCCAGAGGGTTGAATGTATTACCACTCAAAACACTATGAGAACAACCAAACCAGTGACCTAGATAATTATGGCCCCGCCCTCATAAGTGTAAAAAAGGTCATGACCCGAAAAACTTATTAGCTTGTCGGTGGATATCTTCTCCTCTGACGTTCTCTTGCATTCTGGCTCCCACCAATAATTAAGCATTCTATGCCCTCTGGCTTGTCCCAGGAGATTCGTCAAGCTCATTTGCAATCAGTTAAGTTCCGTACACCCCCGCCAGATGCACTGAGCACTATTTTGACAAGTGTACTTGCACCAAGTCGGGCATTCCGATTGTGCGTGTCTGAAGTTACTGGGCTAATAAACAAAATTCAAGAATCACGAGCAATTCGAGCACATCATTTTCAGCTTTAGGCTTTCTCCCCAACGAGATGATATTATGTCGTGCTATATCTCGCCTGAACAGGCTGTGTTACACAAGTTTATAAAAAATTGTGACCCGGTCATTTCAGTTACAATTATTGAGCATGACAGACCGAAGCAAGAGCAACGAAGATAATGCTAAGAATGTCTTACCATCAAGTGCCAGGTAATTATCGGAGATGATAAGCTACAAGAAAATGCTGTGAATTATAATAGTTTGCACATGACAACTTACAAAATAAGCCTTACATAACTTGTAATTTAGATAGCAGCGTGTTCAGAATCACAATACTTTTTAAAATGGTCTTTGCATAACACAAGCCTAACTTTTTTGCACTCCTTTCCAGACACTTTTTTCTTTAAAAATTTGTTGACTTTTTTAATGTGGTTTTCCAAGTGAAGAGAAAAATTCGGGATTGGAGACATTGCCTGTGAGAATATGTGTGTGTGTTTTTGACCTGTGTGCATGTGTGTAAGTGTGTGTGTATGTGTGTGTATGTATTGTGTGTGGATGTGTGTGTGTGTGTAGGTGCTCCTTGCTGCCTTTAGCAGTCAAACATTTGAATACATACGACAAAACGCGACTGAATTGTCAAGTCCCACGCAGCAATCACCATTCAGCACCAGTGTTCGTTCAAGTCTAGGATCCGGGGAGGATCGACCTAAAGTAAGTTAGAATGTGGGGAAAACCAAACAAACAAACCAACAAACAAACAAAAAAACAAACCTCTGCTTTTTCCCAAAGTCCCTAATTACAAACAAAAATAAAGAACTATAGGCCTACAAAATTTTTTTATGACAGGCCACCCAAATAACACTTAACAGTAATTTCAGTCTAGGGGCGCTTATGTATACCGGTACGTACCAATCCCCAACCCTTCTTTATCCTCAACCCTAAATCTTATTGAATTCCTAATTCTCTCCCCCCCCCCCACCCCCACCCTTTCAACCAAACAACAGGAGAAAAAAACAACACTCCGAAAGAATAACTAATTAAGGCTGTTAGAAGTATTTCGGGAAAAGCCCTCTAGCTCTGGAGCTACAAAAGGCTTTAAAATACGTGTCCAATAAAAAAAAAAACAAAAAAACTTGGTTGGCATACGTTCTTGTAACAATATTTTAAAATAGAACATTATAATAATAATAATCTTACTATAACTGAGCTAGAGGCTGTACTGTAAGCAGCTAAAACTTCGCGATTACGCCATCAAAAATTGTGAAACTTGATGTACCGGTACTGCATCGATTTTTGACGAAGAGTTAAGTGGACACAATCATTTTGAACAAAACACAGTCTTTACATTATTTATATAAACATTTTTTTTTTTAGCCACAATAACAGAGACTCATAATAAAAAAATAATAATCTTACTGTAATTGAGCTAGAGGGTGAACCTGTAAGCGGCTAATACTTCGCGTCTATGCCATCAAAAATTATGAAACTTGGTGTACTGCATCAATTTTTGACGAAGAGTTACGTGGACATATTCATTTTGAACAAAAACCGGTCTTTACTATTATTTATATTAAACTTTTTTCAGCCGCAAAAACAGAAGCGCATTTTCGAAGACTATCGGTAGAATCAAAAAGTGTAATCGAAATTTTCACTCTTTCCCTAAAACTTTTTTTTCACACATGTTGGTCGAAAATCAACTTTAAACATCACATTTATGTATTTTGTGAGGATCCGTAGTGTGAAAATAAGTTTATTAGTATTTGCACTGAATCTAAGTTCCGTGTAGATCTAGATCTAGAGTTGGGCTCAAGCAACCTGTGTCAGTGTGTGTTGTGTAGCGCACGAAAAATGATTGTTGAACTAACCTGAACTAAGTATAAAATGTATTCAGGTTGTTTCAAGAAGTTACTGTTGCAGCTTTGTCAAGACGCCTTAGCCTGGGGAAACTATGAGCGCATCTGGCATTACAGCATCTGTCAGGAGAGAGGGGGAGGGAAGGGGAGATGGACGAGAGGGGTGGGTGTTGAGGACAAAGGGGGGATGGAGAGGGGAGGGAGAGAAGGGAGATGGGGCAGGCAGGGTAACGAGGGGGGCGAGGTAACGGGGGGGGGGCGGAGAAAGAGGGGGTGGATACTAGAAATTGGTTGAAATTGGTCGGGGGAGGGAAGGGGGGGGGGGCTGAGTCCAATTTATCCCTTGGCAAGGCCTCATCTAGAACTGCCCAGATTATGTCAAAATAATTATGCCCTTAGTACCGTCGTAGAGCAGGCGCTTTAGCTTGTAATACTAATAAAACGACCAGGGGGAGAAATCGGAACTTCAAGTCTCCCCTCCTCCCCTCCTCCCCCCCCCCCAAAAACCGCCCCGCCTCCCAACCTGTTACATAATTTAATAATGGGGTCAGGGGGCTGATATCTCTTGTCCTACTTCTACTCACGCTGCACGGCAAATTGCAAATTCAGGTCGTTACATAAATACACAAAAAACCAAAAACGGGCAACTGATTCGCTCATTCTGGAAATTTAGTCTTCTCTTTAGTTTGCTTTGTATCGTTTGGGTTTTATTTCTCACGCAGGGCTTCGCTACATACTTCTTTTTGCCCAATTTTGACTAAGAGATCTCTAGTCTTCTCAGAAAATGGAGATAGAACAAATTTAGGTTGCGAACGGTTGCCAAAAGCGGCGGGAAAAAATTATTTCTTTGACAGAAAACTGTTACAAATGAGAACCAATAATGTCGAAGAAAGCGTGTTCTGGCAGTCCCGGGCGTAAGCTGGTCTTATTGTTACATCTACAGCAGTGTTCTCCAAGATGGGGGCGCATGTCTCACCGGAGAGACCGGGGAAATATTTTGGTGGGGCGGGGGACTTCAGAATGATGCCTAGGGATTTTTCATAGAAATCTTAATTTCAAAGTGTATTTTAACTTAACTGTACTAATAAATTGTTGTTTGTTTATATCGTGTTGATGGTTTCCTGGTTTAGCTCGGATTAAAACATCAAACCACAGAAGTATATCTTGAATCATTTTGTATATCTAACTTTGTCTGATTATGATGGGGCGTGGAACAAAAAAAGCTGATAAACATAGACCGAGAGCCCACAGAGCGCAGGGACATCACATGATATTATCATAGTTCACAATGCTCTGGTGCTCATGTACCCACGGTGGCGAGGGATCCTTTCTCAGTGCGGCAGCACTGTGCTGTGTCCCCATTCACCATTCTCAGTATGACCGTATTGTATACCAAGGTCCCCATGCACCCTTTCTAGCGGCCTAGTTTCATGAGTTCGGGAGAGATCGGGGTATAACAGAATTCTGTCATCTTACATTCTTTCTTTCCTTTTCCGTTTTTCGCCCAGACAGACAAACAGACGAACGGACAAACGTATAGATAGATAGATAGATAGATAGATAGATAGATAGATAGACAGACAGACAGTCAGATAGATAGATAGATAGATAGATAGATAGATAGACAGATAGATAGACAGACAGACAGACAGATAGACAGACAGACAGACAGACAGACAGACAGACAGTCAGATAGATAGATAGATAGATAGATAGATAGACAGACAGACAGACAGACAGACAGACAGACAGACAGATAGACAGACAGACAGACAGACAGACAGACAGACAGACAGACAGACAGATAGATAGATAGATAGATACTAAGATAGATAGATAGATAGATAGATAGGTAGACAGATAGATAGATGGATAGATAGATATACAGATAGAGAGAGATAGATAGACAGTCAGACAGACAGACAGACAGATAGACAGACAGACAGACAGATAGATAAATAGACAGACAGACAGATAGACAGACAGACAGACAGACAGACAGGCAGATAGATAGATAGATAGATAGATAGATAGATAGATAGATAGATAGATAGATAGATAGATAGATAGATAGATAGATAGATAGATAGATAGTTCAACAGCATTTTTTGGCAGTTCGTAGAGAGTTCTTGTAACAGGTCTCTAGTTGATGTGCTAGTTTTTCTTTTCATTCTTCGTCTCCCGAACTCTTGTTAAACAATTGAATAATGTGTTCGTAATTTGATCTGAATCACCTTTGAATTCAGGCTATTTCAGCGGTTCTCAGTTTGAGTGTATGTTTGGGGGGCGGGGAGGAGAAGCATGACGTGTGTGTTCAGGTCTTTATTTCAGGAGTATCCTTGCTCTAGGCGTTTGCACCTCACTATTTTCTGGTTCTTGTTCTTTTGTTGTTGTTTTCTTGTTCCTTTGTTGTTGTTGCTGTCATCCCTGGCTTTCTTAGTCCTCAAAGACCATTTGGGTCCCTTTGGGCTGTTATTGGTCTTATTCCTTTTCCTTCTTTCTTGCTTGCTCGCCCTCAAAAGGGCTTCCGTTTGGGTTTCTTTGTTCTGTTCTTGGTCTTATTCCTTTTCTTCCTTTCTTGCTTACTAGCTCTCAAAAGAGCTTCCATTTGGGTTCCTCTGTTCTGTTCTTGGTCTTGTTCCTTTTTTTCTTGCTTGCTCGCTAGCCCAGAAAAGGGCTCCCCATCGGCCTGCTTCCTTCTTTTGCCTTGTATTTATAGGTTGGCGCCAAAGAGAAGGCGGTGGGACATGACTTTAGAGGGGAAACAGTGTTGTAAATGTTGAGACCCATTGGACTATATGTATACACTAAAGAATTTAATAAGTTCTTTGGTATACACTAGTGTCTAACAATGCCGGAAAAAACAACCACTGGACTGACTATCTGTGCCCATGAATGACTTTATCCAAGTGCCTTAGTACCTACCAGTACCTAACGGTGCTGGGAAAGTTGACACCCACTGGGCCATCTGTGTGCATCAAGAGTTTAATCAAGTACTTTAGTACCTGCCAGTACCTAACGATGCTGGGAAAGTTGAGACCCACCGGACTACCTGTGTGCACCAAAGAATTGAACTAAGTACTTTAGTAGCTAATAGTACCTAACGATTCTGGAAAGTTGAGACCCACCGGATTACCTGTATGCACCAAAGAATTTAACTAAGTACTTTAGTACCAACCAGTACCTAACGATTCTGGAAAGTTGAGACCCACCGGACTACCTGTATCTATGCACCAACGATTTAACTATAGTCCGTTCACCGAGGCGTGATCACGGTTTAGTTGGATTTTCTCAGCTATTACGAGATACAGCGTCCTGAATTTTTGCAAGCAGTGTTACATTTATCATGACCCTACAAATCTTGAATTTGACGTCTCTGCACAGCACCGTTCTTTAAAAGCTGCGAATTCCTTTGCTCTTTTCTTTGTTTTCAATTGAATAGGCCCCAAACTTATAGATGTTTACAGTATACGTGTGTTCCAACATGATCTGTCACTTCTCGTTTCCCTGTAGTTTATCTAAATTCCTAAATATAGTAACAATCTGTGGTGAATTGCAGTGGCGTAGCATCACATTATCGACTTGAGGTTTGCTTTACACGTAAATGCATTTATTGTTCCTTTCCTGTTAGATAAAGCTACTACAGATTCATTACTTGTCAATTGAAAACAGCCATCTAGTTATGCTAAACAGTAACATCCTGTGAAAGATAAAGTTTGTAAAGTAGCTAGGCTTTCCAATCTGTATTAACTTGTGAGAAATATACATATCGAGATATGACCAACCTTTCCCCTCTGAGTCCCTGCCATTGCAAGAGCATGGCCTTGTGTGTACAATGATCAGGTTGCGGACTTGGGATAACCTTAGGCCCAATAGAAAGGTTAGCCCTAAAAAGTTTTTTTTTTTTTTTTTTGTGTTTTACTTCAAAACAGGCAAGCACTTTTCGATGTTTTTTTTTTTTTTTTTACTGTTTTATCATCTTAGTCGCTTTCTGAGTCGGATGCCTCCAATGGATTGATGACGATATTCGGCTGAATAAAATGAAGGCCCTCGTTTTGCCAGTATTCTTCCTCCAACCGCGATACATGGTCCTCTCACTTAGAGAAAAATTCTGCAGGGACTGTTTTCAATGCTGCATGAGTTAAGATTTTAGATGTCTGACAATTTGAAGGTCTTGTTCTCCAATGTTCCGCATCGTATTGATTTTGATCTTTAAATCCACGATGAAAGGAATTCTGAAATTGAAAGATCTCTGACAACGCCTCTGACTCTGTGTTGGCCTACCAGAGAACAATCACGAGAGTTTGTTTTTAAACTCACTTTAATCCTGAGCTGTACCACATTTTAATGGGACTCAAAACCATGTGTTCAATTATTACAGTAAAGCACCTAAATGTTTACCCTTGTCGGTGCTCTCTTTATTTATATACCGCAAATAAACAAACTCGAAAACTACTTGAATAATTCGGGGGCAAAAAATCTGGGTAAGGGTCATCACAAATCTAAGACTTCACGCCAAATTACATTCAAATATCATCGACGGTTGCAACGCTACGAGCAGTTTTCTGTGATCATGCCTCGGTGAACGGACTATAATTACTTTAATGCCTACCAGTATCTAACAATGCCAAAAAGTTGAGAACAACTGTTACTTGGTCATCTGTACGAACCGGAGAATCCCTCAGACTAATATTCGGAAACAAACCCAGGTTACACTTACAGACACTGGGAAATTTATACTACGACAAAAAAGGAAATGGGCTGGCCACATGGAAAGAATGAAAGATAGTAGATGGACAAAGTGTTGCTGTGGATGGAGGCATAGAAAATGAAAGAGGACAGGAGGACAACCCGAAAGACGATGGAGAGATGACATTGTACAGACAGGTGGACAGGCATGGACAGAACGGATGGAAACAGAGAAGAATTAAGATCATTGGTGGAGGGCTACATTCTGCAGTGAACGAAAGAGGCCGAGCACAATAAGATCAAGAAGGGTTTTAACATGAAGTGTGAGTATCTGCATCATCGCATTTTTCAGACCTGGCTCTTGCTGTGTAATTAAGAAAGGTTACCCATCCTTGGCCCAAGGGACAGGCTCAGCTCAAAGCCCGGAGACTCTTACTTTCTTTCTATTGTCCTTTGCATTAGACAGCTTCAAATATTGTTTTTTGTGGTTTTTTGTTTTGTTTTGAGGCAGCTTCGTTTTTGACTATATAAATAGATTGCTTTATTTAAAAACAAATAGAGAGCGCTATAGACGATCTTTTTTGCCATCCGCAATTCGAAGTCGCAGTGTTTCCTGATGTAGTAAGCTATTGTTACTTTCCTGCTGGATTGCTCTTAGTTACAGTGTTTGTTTGTGAGAAATGTTCGTATTTGCTGGTAATGTGTGAGCAATGTGCATGTGTTTGGTGTGTATTAAAGGCCTGTAGGTCTTAGATAATTATCGTATTTACATGTACTGTTGTACCACTACTGAAATGCTGTGACAACAAATTTCCTGGAAACAGGATAATAAAGCTATATCTTATCTTATCTTATCTTTTTGTTTATTGGTCCTACAAGCAGCTACAAGTTCAAAGCCGTGCTTAAACATTGTCTCTAAACATTTTGTCACCGGAACATCGCTCAAATATTAACTTTTTTTAAACTTAAGAATACACTCGTGAGTTGTTTGAGGTGGTCCCAGCACTTAGGGAAGTCATTCGTCAGCGGTCTGGCTGCCTGTGGTTTTTTCAAGACTTATCTCTGGTATTGTAATTAAGCCTTAGAGCGCTGGAAGAGGACCTAAAATAGCAATAAAACAACAGTAAAATTTCTTTTTATCTCGAGGGCCTCAGCATGAGGCTGTTTGGCCTTAATCTGTTCTTGATTTTGTCGTTGCTCGTCTGTTGTTTTGTCGCGACTTTCGTCCTTGTTTGTTCCAACTCGACTTTTTTGCACAACTGAGAAATTCTAAATTAAATTTTTGTGGGTTTAGTATTATGATGAGGAATTAGAATAAATCGGAGCTGTGAAACAGCTTGATAAGTGCCACAATGCATTAGGCCTACTAGTGTCAAAGTGCGCATTTGTTATGTACCTCTTCTAACATACTGTTATAAAAGCTCTCCAGTTATTTCCGAAAATGGTGATAGAACAAACAAGAACTGAAGTCGCGCTCTGTCTGTCCCGTTATCAAAAAAAAAAAAAAAGAGACAAAACAAATAAGAACTAAGGTCGTGATATGATATGGCCGTCTGCCACTGCATCCTCAGTCTGTCGGATATTCAATGATAAGCACCAGAGATGGAACTCAGCCTATACATTCCTACATTAGGCTTGCAGGATCTTCCATTTGAAAAACATGACAGAACATAGAACTGTTCTTCACACTTCCTCATTACTGCGGTTCTACACATACAATTCAGTGAGAATGTTGACACAGCCATCAGCGTAGTAATCCAAACCCTTTCCCACGCCCTCGAGGACACACGACATCTCATATTTTCTACCTTGTCAATGACAATTTCAATGCCTGGAGACATGCAAATTAACAATACATGTCCACCATGTTCAACACGGGATTAGGTGTTGTTTTTTCCTCTGTTGTTGTTTTTTCCTCTGTTGTTGTTTAACTGACGTCCGCGACTCCTGCTTTCCCCCTCCCCCCAAAATAATTCAACCCCTGAGAAAATATATCCGTTTCCCCTTAACGCCGATGTCACCATTGTGCGTTGTCGCTCTCGCCCCCCCCCCCTAATCTTCTCCTGTCTGGCAATCTTCTCATTACCTCCGGCTCCCTCGATTTCACTCCACCGGCCTTTCTTTCCTCCCCTCTTTCTCCTCCCTCCACCCCCAACCGCCCGCCCCTTTCTTCCAGTCCAAAAATTGGAACAAACTTCATACGTGTCGAATAAAGAGTTACTTATTTCGACCTGTGCTGATGCAGTGCAGGGGTCCAAAATTTACAGCGGTTGAAGCAAGTGCAAAGCCTGTTCCTCCGACCGTGCTCCGACTGAACAATTATTGCCTGTGCGTACTTTCTTCCCCCTTTCTTGAGCCTCTTTTACGTAAAATTTAACACATTTCTGGAGCATCCCAACGTAACATAGAATGAATAGTTTTTGAATTCATACAAGCACTGTTGGACTGCAAGACAGAAAAAGCGAAGAATAGAAAAAAGTGGCGAAACTCCTTAGAACTTTTAATTACGTTAACAAAAATCCCTAGAAGGAACGCTTTGTACATAAATAATCAAAGAATGATTAAATATGAAAAGTGTATAATAAATAAATAAATAGATAAAGCAAAAATAGTAAAATTGACAAATATAGATAAATAAATAAAAATCGTTACGTAAATAAAAGTACATAGATAAATAAACAAATAAGGAAATAAAAGAGGTCAACAGTGAACAGTTAAATATTAAAAATAAATATGAATAAATAGGAAAAAAAAACAGTTAAAGTTAAATGAACAAAAATAAATAACTAAATAAATATCATCGTTACACATGAAAATAGATAAATAAATATATAAACAAAAGACGTTTACAGTTGGCTAGTCAGCATCTAAACCAGGAAAAAGAATGTTGTGATAGTTTCGGCAGTCTAAAAGCAAACAAACAAACAAACAAAAAGATAATCGTAACAGAAAGAAAGCAGCGGAGACTGCCAGTGTCGGAATGCTACATGTCGCTATTCACAAGATGTAAAATATGACAGTTGGGATCGTTCAAGCCTACGCAGATGGCCAATTAGTGTCGCTGTGAAAGGATTTTGTGGTCATGTTTGGACTGGAATCTGTGGCTTGTTTGCTGGGGTATAATAGGGAATAGCATGCTTCATGTGTGTCAGTCTAGTGATTTGGAAAGTCTGAAGCGTTGTAAAAACACCAGTGTTCGCCAGAAAAAAATGATAATATGCTTGAAAAAAAAAATGTTACCGTCAACCAAAAATTCCATCATTTACTGAGTATGAAGAATGGTCTTTAGGGACAGCTAGGCCTAAGTTTTCGTTTTTTGTTCTATCTCCATTTTCTGGAAAAATGGCGATCTTTTAGTATGTACAAGAGCTATGACAAATGCACACTTGACGCTTGTTTAAAATGCGTTGTGGCACTTGTCAAGCTGTTTCACAATTCCGATTACTTCTAACTCTTTATCGTAATGCTCAAGCCACAAAGGTTTAACATCGAATTTCTCAGCTTTACAAAAAGTGGAATTGGAATAAATAAGAACTAAGGACGCTAGAAAAGTGAATTTTAAAGTAAGTTATGCTCCTCTTTGTATAAATTTTAAGAAAACTACATCACTCTCAAAAACTTTGTTTTCAAAGAGAATATTTCTAAACGGATAAATAAACTTCTCTTCCTTCTGTTTATGAAGTTCTCAGATAAACCGAAACTCTTTGTGTGCATTTCCTCGTCCAGCTACCACCCTGGGCACGTTCACTCCCTTCCCACACACCCCATGTACAACCATTTACACCACCCTGTCACTGGCTTCTACAACTACAACGACAACGAAGAAAAATACATCGATCAAGGCCCGGGTTTTTGGTGGCCGCTTCTGGTAGAAACATCTGCAAGATATTATACGTGTTTAATACAGGCATTTTTTATTCGGTCCTAGTTCCGCTGGACCATGGTAAATCCGGTATTGGAAAAACTTGTTTGTGGCGCCCCTTTCCCCTTTCTGTGACGCCCCCTAACTGCTTGATGTCCCAAGCACGTGCTTATTGTGCTTAATGGTTAATCCAGCACTGTCCCATGGTTTTAAAATGTTAACATGCGTGTACGTGCTCACCATCGCACATGTCTTGTTACTATTTCAACCCGTACTTCCTGGGGTCTCACACTCATAGACGCCATGCTGTTAAAGTGGATTTTATTGTAGGATTTTATTGTCATATCCTTAGTCGTGCGTCCTGGGGTCTCAGATACATCACACCACCTTATTGTTATATCCCGATTCTTAGGTTCTGGATTTCTGACAGACACCATACTTTCAAAGAGGGTATCCTAATAAATTGTTTTTTTAGAAGTGTGGTGTCGATTAGACTCCAGGATGTACGACATGCATTGTTTTTAGCGACGTACGGCCCAAGCTAATCATTATTCATCTGACTATTTGAAATCAGAAGTTTCAAAAGTTTTGGATGACACTACCTGTACCGCTGAGTGCTGGAAGGCTCAGACACTCACTGGGCCTCGTCTCTGAAATGGCTTAAAAAGGGGACAGGGTTTTAAAAATTCACAATTTCCATGGCGTTGCCTGTTCAACCAGCAACAGGTTCAATCTTAGTGTATGAAAGAACTGTTCATTAAGGAACAGATAATTTCAGTCCAATTGGAACTTTGAAATCTTAACTCTGCGGTTTAGGCCCACCAGTTTTGAAAAGAAAAATCAATTAAAATTACATTTAGCAATTTCTGAACAAAGAAACAGGAAATTTCACCATCTTTTGATACAACTTTTGTTGTTGTTGTCTTTTTGTTATTGTAGTTGTTCTTCTCATAAAACGTGGCTGGGCCAAAAGAAAGAGCTTCAAATCTTTTGCTTTGAGGGAATTAGTCATATAAATTAACAAACACATTCATAAAAAGTTGTTTTGACATTAACTTGCTGTAATACTCAAAGAACATGTACTTCTGATCTTGTGTAGAAAGGTTTATATGTTGAAAGTTTTCCTTTCAAAAATAATAAAACTTGCACTTGCAGTAATCATGAACACACCAAAGGCGAAGTGGAAAGATGAGAGGAAAATGTCAAACTTTCCCCCCTAACCTCACTAATTAAATGCAAGCTCAGTTATGCAGTTGAAGGTGATAAACGAATTCTGAAAAGATGAAATAACTTATTTCATGTTGCCTTATGTAATAAAGATGAACAAGAATATGGAGCCGGGGGCTTGTACAGCACTTGGATCTATGAGAAATGCAAGTATGTTCAAAAAACCAAGTGTTTTTTCTTCTGGAAGTGAATGTATTGGAAGAAAGAAACGAAAGTGAACTATGCCCAGCCTACATAGGATCTGAACAGGTTGCTGGGAGACTATGGTGACACAGCGGAGGAAAACGAATTTTTTTTTTTCAGGACATCAATTATCGAATCTGCCAGTTGATTTCATGTACCAGGGGGGGGGGGGGGGAGGCAACTATGACTATGAGGTGTGCGACCTCGAAGGCAGAGATAATTATGTCAACAGCGTGTGGAAAAGCGAACTGGATGTCCGATGAGCGTCTGTACATTTTTCATCTGCGGTATTGAATGAAAAAGTCTAATATTATCGTTTTCTTTTTAACAAAGTAACTTGTTGGATGACATAAGTAAGATTTGTCGCTGTTTTTGTTGTTTGTCAGTCTCCTTGTACCATGATACCATCGAGGGCGTCACAGGGAGAAAGGGTTTTTGGTCGGCAGTCAGCTGGGAAGCCTGTTTTCCCACTATACGTCCACAAACTGCGAGCGTATAAACACGGTGGGCACAACTCTCTTTCGTTCAATTATGGAGCGGTGCGGTGCGAATTGTTGCGCTGTTGACACCTATTATACATGTATATTTCACTTTCAGTAACTTTGGCATGAGTCACTGACCAAACTATACACTCTTCAGTCCTTAAATTTGACAGGAAGGTGGCAATTGAGATAAGGAAGACGGTGGCTATAATTAAAAGTTGTTTACTTTAAGCATGTATTTTAAAAAAATAACAATGTTTATTGCTATGTAACATCTGTATTTTTGCATGTTTGTTTCGTTTTATGTATTTCACAAACTCTCCATCTTTGAACGCAAAAGGCTTTTTTTTTATTAGACCACCTTTACTAACCCAATTGTACATGTCCATTTCAAATACCGCGGAGGGTGCACGGAAGTTTTTTTTTTTATTTTGATTAGTTTGGTTCTTGAATTTGTAGAAAATGCATTGTTTCAAAGTGCTGTCATTTTCATCCTCCATTTTGGCTCCATTCTGTTATAGTACCGTGTATGCCACAAAAAGTAACCATATCAAGCTTGGTGCGCAGTGTCCTGTCGCGCATGAGTTCTGAAGCAGAACTGCAGATTATTACTTTTATTGTAAGAGACAGAGAGAGAGAGAGAGAGAGAGAGAGAGAGAGAGAGAGAGAGAGAGAGAGAGAGAGAGAGAGAGAGAGAGAGTGAGAGAGAGAGAGAGAGAGAAAGAGAGAGAGAGAGCACATGATTGTTTATTCCGGGCATATCTAGTAGGGTATACGTGGGCAAGTGGACGGATGGAATAATTATGGCGAATTGATTGTCTCTGTGTCCTGTGTCTCGGGTTCTACAACATGCCAAAGTCCACATGTACAGCAAAACAAACTGTCCACTTGCGCATAAAGATTAGCAAGTGTAGGCTACTGTCTTCTGTGTTCCTGTGCAAAGCACATCAAGCCAAGACTGTTATATTGTTATAATTAGGTGAAATCATACTTAGCCCGGTCTAGGCTATCATCAGAAAGTCGGCATCGAAAACTACTATCTTCTTCAAAATTATGGAAATCAAAGACCTCAAAGTCTATGTGCTACCAAAATTTAAAAAAAAAGAAAAGACAATTTCAGACAAAAATTGCAATGCAAAAACATAATGATTTTTAGGGACACTTTTCTCAAGGTGTTAAATTTACACTTAGCATAATATCTCGATTTTTGGCTCCCCGTTTTGAAATTCAGTCGTTATAAACATATTTGACAGAAACAATAAAAAAAAGACAACCAAAAAAAACATCCGAGTTTCGCTTCTGTCCTGCTGTGAAAAAAACATCCCTCTAACTTTCTTCCACACGTCGACGACCTAACGATTCAAATGAGAGACATGGCACCTCCCCTGGTGGTAATTTGTGAAGTATTTAAGTGTGCTGAGAGAAAATTTCGCATGACCGTCAGTGTGGAAGACCGGGAGAGTATGTGCACTGCAAGAAAAGAGTTTAGAAAGTGTTGTCGTAAGAAAAGGAGGAAAGAGAAAATATTATCGGCAGATAAATTATTCGAGCTTAGCCGTTCTGACCCAAGGAGTTTTTGGAGATAACTAAAAACCAACAAAACTTAGGTAATAGGAAAGTGCGATTTTGTAGACTATTTCCAAACCCTAAATAACAGTTATCAATGTTGGGGGAAGGGGAAGAAGAAGAAATTAGTCGGTGGGAGGGGAATGAGGATCAACATTATGACCAACTACTTGATGAAGAAATATCAGTGGATGAATTAGAGTGGGCTATTAATAGTTTGAAAAGTAATAAAGCCGCAGGTTACGACAATATCGTTAATGAATTCATTAAATATAGTGGTTACCTTGTTAAAGTCGTTTTAGTAAAATTATTTAATGCTATTTTAAAATTAGGTTGTTTTCCGAAATCGTGGGCAGTCGGGGAAATCGTTCCAATTTATAAAGGTGGTCACAAAGATGACCCCAAGAATTATCGAGGAATAACTCTTTTGAGCTGCCTGGGTAAACTTTTTACTAATATTCTAAATAATCGTCTCACACACTGGGCAGAATGTAATAATGTTTTCTGTGATAACCAGTTTGGCTTCCGTAATAACAAGGGCACAACAGACTGTATGTTTATATTGCATAGTTTGATAGAATTATTTCAAGAGAAGTCAAAAAGTTTGTATTGTCCTTTTGTTGACTTTGAACGGGCATTCGACAGCATAAATAGAAGAGCACTATGGTTTAAACTGGAGCAAAGGGGAGTAACTAAACAAATGACTAATTTATTGAAAAACATGTATAGTAAAATCAGGTTATGTGTGAGGGATGCCAGCAGTGTGAGTGAAGCAACTGATACTTGTTTCTTTTCGTCAAATGTAGGACTATTTCAGGGTGAATCTTTGTCGCCATTTTTATTCTCGATGTTTATTAATGACTTGCATGATTGGTTGTCTGCAAAAGATGTCAAGGGCGTACATATAGAAGAATGTTTGATAATGATACTGATGTTCGCAGATGACATGGTCTCATTTAGCGATAGTAGGCAAGGACTACAACAAGGTTTGAATGCTCTGAATGGATATTGTAATGGGTGGGGTTTGACTGTGAATACTGGTAAGACAAAGTGTGTGGTTTTTAGCAAGGGAGGGAAGTCTGGCGTGCGGGATAGATGGATGTACAATGATATAACTCTGGAAACCGTTAGTTCATTCAAGTATCTTGGATTTATATTTAGTAGTACAGGTAAATTTTCTAAAGGTATTCAGGCGCTAGTGGATCAAGCACAGAGAGCTTTATTTGGTTTGAAGGCTTATTTGCATAAAAATCCAGAGCTGAGTCCTTCGTTGCAGCTACGACTATTCAATACATTAATAAAGCCTATACTTTTATATGCTTGTGAAATCTGGGGATTTGCTGAAGCTTGGCCCATTGAGCGAGTCCACCTCACATTTCTGAAGTCTATTCTAGGTGTAAGAAAAACAACCCCAAATGCTTTTATATATTTTGAATTGGGAGTTTACCCTCTAAAAATTGACCGTCAGGTTAGACTATTGAAATTCTGGGTTAAAATATTAGGCTTAGACGACAATAGTACCGTTAAAAAAGTTTATAGCAGATTATTATCAGCCACAGAAAACTACACAAGTACAATTAACTGGGCTTCACTGACAAAGAAAATACTGGAGAAATCTGGATTTGGATACATCTGGGAAAGTCAAAAGGTTGATCAAACTTCGTTGTTTTTATCTGAATTTGAACAACGTCTACGTGACAATTTTCAACAAACATGTCGAAGTGACATAGAACATTTAGCTGTTGAATTTTACTCAGAAAATTACTTACATGAAGTAAAGCAGAAGCATTTAAGGATAGCCATAGCAAAGATAAGATTGGGCTCTCACAACTTTATGGTGGAGAGGGGAAGGTGGCAGAGGCCTAAACTGGAGTATGTTATGAGATTATGTGAGACCTGTAATGAATTGGAGGACGAATTTCACGTGTTATTAACTTGCAAAAAATTCAAAGATATAAGGAAACAGTTTTTACCGTCTTGGCTACTTGTTAGACCAAGCATGTTTAAGCTTATATACATTTTCTGTCGTCGATGCACGATAGAGAACTACATTCGTTTGCACTGTTTTGCCATAATGTTCTAAACGATTACAATAATGTCGCTTTGTGACTTCTCCTGGCGAAGTCTGAAAACTAAATTCACCTTCGAGTGAAAGAATAAATTATAGTGATATTTTCAATTGTAGTAAATTTACAACAGATAAAGGTGAGGAGAGATCGGTTATGTAGGGGGGGGGGGATTGAAAATGATGACTGTTGCTGGCAATTACAAGCTGTATTTGACTGTATACTACAATAAGTAAGTGTATAAATGCTGCAGGGAGCGGGGAGAGTGAACGATCATGCATTTTGTCTGTTTGTTTGTTTGTTTAATGTTTTCTAAGATTGTTCACATGATTCTTGTGTGTTTTTGAATTGGCCGCCAGGCCTATAATAAACTAAACTTGAAACTTGTCTACTTAAAAATGCGAAGTGTGCTTCATTGCATCATTGTAGGGGCGGGGCAATGGCGTCTTATGGTTACCAGCAAATTGTAAGTTCTGTATACACAACATTTCCAGTTGAGCGGATAGACAACAAATACTCATCTTACACATACTGAAATTATTCTTCGGTAACTAATTTTATGTTCTTTTAAGTCTCGAGTTGTTTTCGTTGTTGTTGTTTTTACTTTGGCATTTCCGTGATCATGTTTTCAGCCTTCACCAACGCCAAGCATCCCCTGGCGCGCTTTGATGAAGTGTTTCCACAGGAGCAGGTCAGAGGTTAAGGAAATATAAATTAACGTAATATGGAGCGCTGGTTTCCAATTTTCTTTTCTCCAGGCAAACCCCACGCCAGGGATTCCCAATCTGGGGTAAATTTCGCCCACCCAGGGAGTAAAATATATTATTATAAGGATCTGACAATTCAGTTTGAGCAGCTAGAATATATTCTGAATTTCACCCGTTAATAAATATGGTAAATATTTAGGGGGAAAAAATAAATAGATTAAAAATATAAAAAAACAATTATTGCCCAGAGGCGGCAGGATATGCTCCATTGTGAATAAAATAAAAACAGTCAATATCTTCTGAACAATTAATTTTCTTTTACGAACAGTATCCAGAGTAATAGAATAATAGTAGCAGTAATAGTAAGACACGTGTGGGGATTAAGCTTGCTTCATGCACCTAATGATATCAATTCTTGCACTTTTCATCTTTTGTCATTGCCCCCCCCCCTTTTTTTTTTCTAAATTCTATTTCCACTCGCTCTCAGTTTTATTCTTTCTTCACTTTCTCCTTCTCACACGTCATTCATTCATATTATACTGTATTTATTTATCCCTAATGTAGTTTAAGATACTTTTCTCTTGTTTTCATTTCTGTCTCAAATGCAAATTTGAGGTTAACTGATTTGCCATTATTTGACTTTACTGATATATATTTTAGCGATACGTGAAGAAAGCACATCGACACTATACCTGCCTTGCCCCGAAATTTGGTAGTAACTAAAAAATTCGAAAAAGTCAATTTTTAGATATCGTCGGGCATTTTCCATATTGTTTTTCGTGCATTTTTTGCCTTTTAGACAAAATCAGGATTGAAAGTCTGGAGAGTTGTGTGAAATCAGGTGTTTTTTTTTCCATACGCTGCAAAACCGAAACTTGCATAAAGATGTCCACTAAAGATACACTCACATGACTCATTGACTCACATACATAATAAAATTAGGAGTGAGATAACTACTTTCATGACAAAACTTCAAAATCGGCAAAATGCCGCATACAACAATATGGCAAATACCCCTCGATGTGTTCATTTGCGTTCAAAGCCGCATCGAATGAGCTTGGTAGAAGACTCCTAAGACGAAAAATAATCGAATTGCAAACTTTCAAATATTGATCGCCACTAAACTAACATAAAACAGCTTTTTTAACTCCATCTCAAAAGAAGCCAAACTCGATTACTATTGGGGGACGGTGACGATTTGAAGTCGGTGTATTTTGGGCAAAGGCACTTTTTTTTTCTTTCTATCATTTTGGTTTTAACGATCTCTGTTTTATATTTCTTAGTCTTCATTTTTACATTCTCCTGGAGAAAGCATTTCACTTCCGTGCAAAGCAGCATTTCAAAATTTCCTTTTCGTCGGTTGCTTTAATCCATTTTCAAAAAGTTGCCGGGAGCCAACAGGACAAATAAAGGTTGAGAACTCCGGTTCTATGCGGCAATGATCTCTCTCTCTCTCTCTCTCTGTCTTCTTCTCTCTCTCTCTCGCTGTCTTCATGTCTCTCTATCTCTCGTCCCTCTCTCTCTGCCCCTCTCTCTCTTTCTCTTTCTTTCCTCCTTCTGTCTGTCTCTCTCCCCCTCTTCCCCCATTTTCTCCTTCCCCTTCTCTCTCCCCCTCCCTCTCTCTGTCTGTCTCCTCTCTTTCTCACTCTCTAACCCATCTCCCCCTTAATCCCCCATTCTCTCCGTGTTCCCCCCCCCTCTCTCTCTCACTTCTTACCCCCTCTCTATGTGATGTGGGTGCGCATGTATGCATGCACATGTGTATGTGTATGTGTTTAATCCTCTACTACCTATAATTGAGTTTTAAGTTTGAGTATGAAGAAAGCACATCGACACGATAACGTACCTTTTATTCTAGGAAGATGCAAGTTGACAGACAGAATGTAACAGAATGGTAGGACAGATGGAGACCCTATAGGCCCATTGTGAATGACGGGTGGAATGGATGAATCCAAACTGGTCAGATTCCCTACCATCCGTGTACACAAGGGAAAGGAAGTGAAAGAATTGACCGAACGTCTTTGATGTGCGTCTACACACGTGTCATTGTTTACTGTAGTGAAGTAGTTTTAGCTCGCCGCCGATTGGTTCGCGACGCCTGAAGTGCTCGCAGTGAAAATCAGCTAACGAATCAAAATCAATACCACACTCGCCATGGTGATGCGTCGGTCCTTACCTCAAAGATGGCGGATATGCGCAATGGGCCTATTACTAAGTATTAGATGCGCCCACTAACCACCCGCTATATGGAGGGAATCTACATACGCTTTCCAGTTACGCTAATCATTAAAAAAGAAAGGTGGGAAAAGCAGTGCAAATTGTTGATTTTTTTAAAATCAACTATGTTTCTAATGACACGGTCAAATAGTCCATCAAAATGACACTTAAAGCTATAGAATACCAAAGCACTGTCATGGACAGCCACCATTCTAAAAGCATTCAGATGGTATACGCGAGGGAGTAAGGGTTAAGCCAAGCGTTTGAAAGAAAGTCAGAGGGGAGGGCATCAGAAATCGCCAAAATCGAGGATTCGTACTTTAGGATGCTGTTAAAAAAACTCGGGGGAAGTACGTACTAATAACAACATTCTGTACTTTAGCCAGCTTAAGTCCTTGGCTTCACGATTCTTTTCCCATCAATTGTCATGAGACATGCAGTTTTTTGTGTTGTTTTTCTGACTTCAAGAGTTTGAAAAAGTTTACAGAGCAATTCAAGAAACTTTCAAACTCATGGAGTTTTTTTTTTAGTAAGAATCAGAGAAATATTTTCCATTCCCTGTTGGGTCACCAGGTTCGTCACAATAACTCAACGTTTCACACTGCACAAGTCACCGCGACCTTAGTTCTTGTTTGTTCCACTTCCAGCTCCACTCTTTGCACGACTGAGAAATTCGACGTGAAACCCGAGACACAGGATACCGAGACGGATCAAGTCGCCATTATTAATCCGTCCGTCGAACTGCGCTCGTATCATCGGTGTCAACAATGCAACAATTCGCACCACACCCCTTCATAACTGAACGAAAAAGAGTGGTAGTTACTACTCACAGTATTAATACGTGCACAGTTTGTGAACATAATTATTGTGGGAGAAGGAATAGTTCGTTTCGTATTCTGTCTCGGGTTAAATGTTTACGGCTTTCTACATGTATGACGATAAAGAATTAGAATAAATCGGAACTGTGAAACGACTTATTAAGTGCCACAAAGCATTTTATACAAGTGTCAAGGTGTGCTTTTGTTATACCTCTTCTACATACTAAGAGATCTCCAGTTTCGTTTCTTTTCTTTTCTTTTTTTCGAAAAGGAGATAGAACAAATAAAAACTAATGTCTTTTCACTTCAAGTATGACCTAAGTTTTATATTTTAGTCTTTATTTTAGGAGGTTCGCTGCCCTTGGCATTTACATCTCACTTTTGCTGTTTCATATTTTTCTGATTCTTACTTCTGTGTTTTTTTTGTGGCAGGGATTAGTTGTTCTTTTTTAAAAAAATTTTGCCGGGGCAGCGGGCTTGTTCGGCCTGCTCTTCTCGACTTTTAACTGCCAATATAATTATCTTTAACATGCTCAACATGCACACGAGCCCTCCGACTTTTTCGTCTGTATCCGAGAGGACAAGATGGTCGATCCTAGCACTAGCAGGGACAGGCATTTTTTCGCCCTAAAAACCAACATGACTGCACCGACAGGGGATCGAACCCGGTATCTTTGGCATGAGAGGCGAGCACCTTGCCTCTAGACCACCGTGTCGCATGACTTGAATTTCTTTTTGAAACTTTTCAAATGGCATGACCCACACTTATCTCGTTCACTGTGTCATTGCAGTGACTTGCAAACACCCACCAGAGTGTCGTTTTCATGAGGATCAATTAACTCAAGGGTCGGCAAAATGGTCGAAATCGATCCCGGGGGTCTATGTGGCTATTCAAAGGGTCGATAAATGTCTAAGGGTCAAAAGGGGATCAACAAAGTGTCACTAAATTTTTAATGTTCTGACTTCTGTATCAATTTCTTTCTTTAAATTTCGTTAAACAGTTCTTATCGAGAAGCAGTACTGAAAAATAAGGGCAAAGGAATTATTATCTTTAACTTGAGAAATCTATTATTGATAACATTTATTCATTTATTTAACAAGATGGGTGTCGATGAGGGACCAAGGATCCCATGAAGGGATCAGTGATGTAAAAAGTTTGCTGGCTCCTGAACCAACTGGTCAGCCCGCCAACCACCTCCCATGTCTCAAGGCAACCACCCTATCCCAGCTCAATCATTGAAAACATTAAAAAAGAAAAGGGTATTGCAATAAATACTAAGCTTTTGACAGTAATGTTGCGGCAGATTATGTACGGGGCAGTTTATTCAGTGAACTCTCAGTGCTGAGGAGAATCACAAGCAGAAAATGAAGTGGGGTGGGGTGGGGTGTGGGGGTTAGGAACGCTTTCTGCTGACACAAGACACTGCTTTCAACATGCAAACAATTTTAAGTGTATGTATACATTTTCTGCGTATTTTGTATGGGCACGTATTTGAATCTGACTGTAGGGCTGCTGTATGTGCAAGCAGGCATGTGAACGTGCGTGAGGTTGGATGGCTACGTGTGACGATGTAATTGGATCAATGGTTCTCAGCGTGGATAATACCGCTGCCCCTCTCCCCTTCCCTGGAGGACGATTTAGAGTTCCAGGGAGGAGGGAGGTACAAAAATAAAGAAAGGGGCGGCAAGGGGGCCGAAAATGATGAAAGGGCGATTGTGGGTTGGGGGGGGGGGGCCGAAAACATGAATAGAGGACGATTTGGGGGAAAGCACAGGGCAGCCACTGACTTGTTCACCTGCATGCGTAGATGAGTGTTGTTAACAGAAAAGGCCTACTTTTTTCAGTGCATTTGATAAAGAATACTTTCTGTTTTATAATGAATAATCAACGCGCTTGGTGTCATTAACAAAGTTTCGAAATACTTAACATCATATTTAATTTGTGTGTAGTCCGTCTTCTTGTGAAAAGTATCTGTTCTGTTTGGGTTGGGATTTACGGATGAATTTGGAGGCTAAGGGGGTGCTTGCCTGAAAAAGGCTGAGAACCCTTGAATTAAATGGATAAAAAAACCTCACAGCGTTTCAATTGCTGTTTGCAGCCTTTTTTTTTTTTTTTTAATTATTCGTATTTAGATTATTATTATTTATTTTTGATGGTTAACGTGCATGTCGTTGCACTTTTCACGAACGTTCACATCACAAGTTTTCACTGTATGTTACAGTGGCTTCAAAATCTCTTGAACCTTCACAACTGACTTTTATAAAAAAAAAAAAAAAAAGAAAGCTGAGATCGTTATCAGCATGTTCCTTCATCAAGTATCTTCAGAAGTTAGGCTAAATGGCGGTGAGCACTTCGAGTGTACCGTAATTCAGTGGTGGTCGTGGTGGTTCTTTTTTCTGCAGAGGCTGGGTGGGTGGACACTTTGGATGAGGTCTTAACAAAAAAAAAAAAATGAATTCTCTTATTTATCGCTTAAGAGGCAATTTTGATAACGTTGATAAAATTTAAAAAAAAAAGAAAGAAAAAGATCCAATTCGCCTACCTTACTTTCTTCTTACTTCTTCATAAGGACGAATTTTTAGGTGTTGTATCTACATACAATTTAAAAGAGAAACGGACAAATTTGTATGCACTATGGTCAGTCGTACTTTATGGTTGGCCTGATATTGAGTTGTTTACTTATATTTCTAAACTAATTTCTCGTATCCTTGGAGAAGTTGGTTATAGTTCATCTCGCCCCTGTCTGTATGAGTCATTTTTGACTGGGTATTATAAATAAATAGAAATAATCATACACATCTGGAAAATTCTCGTTGTTGCTGGATAATATCGACACTTCGGGTTCTTATTATAAATAATAATAATCAGTATCTTTCCATGTATCAGAAGGGAACTGTGTGCCTGGCTGAAAAAAAAGTGGGATTTTCCCAATGCGCAGATGAAGACATGAGATACGGTAGGTAGCTCCGTGCAATGGTGTAGGGTGGGCGGGGCCACAGGGGCGGTTGCCCCCTGCGCAGAATGTTTAGGGTCCCAAAATTGCAGAACTAGCACTGTATGAACTGCCAGTTGTGAAAGAAGTTTCTCAAATCTTAAATTGATCAAAACATATCAGCGATCTAGGCCTACAATGAGCCGAGAACGACTGAGTAACCTAGCAGAGGTGTCAATTGAGAGAGATCAATTTCAGTACTGTTACTGAACTTTTAGCACAAAGGCATATTCAATACATAGCATTAAATGCGTTTTCTGAAAATACATATGCTTGGGGGATAAGGTATTCAATACTGAGCAGCGGGAACGGGCTTGAGAAGTGCCTATACGCTCCGCGGGTTAGGAGGTGCTACACGTGCCTTTCCCCTGGCGCTGGTTTTTGGAAACCCACATTACCGTACGCCACTGGCTCAGTGTAGTATTTACGTGGGAAAATTAAATAAAGTGACATCTTCCCACTGTGTACTCGGAGGGTTAATGAAGACCTAACAACATTATGAATCCACTGGTCACTTTGTAGCTGATGAAGGCGTTGTCCTAGTAGATCACAGTGATGGACATAAAGGATGGGGAGACAATCATCGCAAAAAAACTCTGTAGATTTACTCGACTTTCTTTTTCAGATCATTGCAGTGTTTTTCTTCCTTCCTTCTTTATTTTCCCTTCTTTCTTTCTCGTCTGTCTTTTTCCTTCCTCTCTTCCTTATAATCCTTTCTTTCTCCTTGCTTCTTTCTTTCTTTTCTATAGACCTTGATATTTCTGAGAAATATAAAGAAAAAAACATGAGTAGGCCTAGACTTTAAATGTGCCTTGAATGCGTAGATGATTCACTACCATTGTTGCAAATATCCGGCACGCGAGGGCAATAAAGTCGCGTGCTGCGTGATTTGCATTATAGATAACATGTATTAATTTCTATTATTAATACCAGTATCTTCATTGCAATGTTGTTGTTTCTTACCCTTATAAAAACCTCTTTGCTCGATGAATTTCTGTGACGTTAATCAATATCAAACTTCACCGGTGGGAAAAAAATCCCTGACGGAAACACAAAAGCAGATTATGTAAGTAGCGAAGACAGACCAGCTAATCGATTATTTTTCATTCCAGGTTCCTCTAATATTCTCCCATTCCAATCGAATTATTCCTGGAAAGCTTGAATGCTTGCTGTAATTTACAGTTAGCATATGGCAATGTAAAAGCTGTACCGTGTTTTAACGAAACACGAAACAAACATGGCGAGACGGGAAGTTATGCGCGAACAGTAACAGTTGGTTCGTAAAATTTACGGTCTTATAGTTATACTGTGTGAGGTTATCTGTTGAAAGGATTATCCTGTGGCCAGTATTTCATTCAATCAAGCGTACGGATCTGTGAAACATTTGTCAGGTAAATGAGGGAGTAGATCTAGATCTAGATCTAGATCTACTTCAATTTCAAACAACGCTGTGGCTATTCTTACGGCAGCCTCCCAACTGTTAGTCCATTGTCAGATTGATATGTAACGACGTGAGGGTCTAGTCAGTTTGTATCATCGAGGCCGTAGGCCGATGTTCGTCTGGGCAGTAGTCAGATTGACATATCAGGGTGAGCCGCCGGGGCAGCTATGTATTGTTTTCACTCGTTAACTCTAAGAAGGACTTCCGAATGCATTCTATAGTCCGAGTGAAAACAATACATAGCTACCCCGGCGGCTCACCCTGATATGTCAGTCTGACTACTGCCCAGAAGAACATCGGCCTACGGCCTCGATGATACAAACTGACTAGACCCTCACGTCGTTACATATCAATCTGACAATGGACTAATATAGCCTAGGTAAGTTGGTAGGCTGCCGTAAGAATAGCCACAGCGTTCAAACAAACTTTCTAGACACTAGTCGACTAGAGTATAATGAGTCTAGGATCTAGATCTAGTGTAGATCTAGATAACACTGTAGTCTTGATCTACTACTACTACTGTCTGGTGTTAACTTAAGTTGCATGTTGGTAAGAGATGGATAGAGGATAACTACCAAAGTGAATTCTTGGGACATTCAGGGTAGGCTTATATTATGATGAATAACACTGCACGGTTTTTCTGGATGATGTCATTTAGGCCTATGCCATTACCTCGACCTGTCATGACTGGGCTGCAATGACTTGGAAATATTTTAGATTAGAATAACGCATCTTGCTCTTGCAGTTCCTTTATTGTATCTTCACAAAAATAGAGGGAAGGCAGCAACAGGTGCGAAACCACCACTGAACCACCAAATCAAAACAAGAAAAAAGTGTAGATCTGTAGAAGCCTGATGGCAGAGTGAAATTGGAAATAAACCATGTGGGTGTCTGGCATTACAATCTATACTTTTCAAAATTGCACACAATAGCTTCATTATTTTACGTTTGAAAACTAATGTGCAAGTTAAACCATTACTTTAAGATGTTTACTGCAAGTTATGAGCGGATCAGATTGGAGCACTTTAACTTTAGAAGTTTGAGGTATCTTCACAAATTGCTGTGCCATGTTATGACAATATGAGCCATGTAAGGGGCACAACCTAAGTAAAAGAATAGTCCCCCACCATTAGAGGAATGAAAGTGCACACTCTATGTAGGGCCCTTCAGAAATCACCAATTATTTTGAAAAGGCTTGGTAGTGTGAGTGCCTTTAGTTTTAGACTGTTATTGGTGTTGATTTTTAGATCTAATGTTGTAAAACGTGCTGGGGCTTTTTTCCTGGCTTGACCTCTAATTGTGAGTAGATTTAATGTCTTTTAAACCGAGAAGGATGACACTGAGGACCTTAAAGTATTAAAATATAATTTATCACTGATAGACAATAAGACATTATAATTGAATGGCATTGCAAGTAATTTCAACCATTCAAGCAATTTCCTTCGAAGATGGTACAACTATTTTGAAGGAGCACGTCATGGCCAGCTTTTATATCAGAATATGTCTCTCTCCAAATTTCACACTTAAATTATATTATAGATTCTTTCCAAAGAGGAGCCATGGCCACGGAATGTTTTAATCTACGTAGTTTCCAACACTGCCGAAAGGATGTTGATCTGGTGTGTTTTCAACTACCGGAAGTCTGCCCTCTGTGTCAGCAGTGCACAGCAACAACTGAGAGTCGTATACCTCCATATGTTTTACCTTCACCTTTCTACTCTTCCACCAAAGCACCACGGTCTGTCATCCTCAGGGTGACTCACGGTGATTTCGTCAGGTATGTTCATGGGTCATTTAAAAAAACATTTTCCATGATCATACCGACATGTGAACATGAAATTTATAAAGGAGGGAGAACAAAATGTTTGAGTTGTGGAAAAATCTAGTTTGAGAGACCTCACACATAGTTTATCATCATTAACATAGTAATTGAAATTTTATTTGGCCAGTTTCACTGCTACAACTACAAGTTTTTCAGCATGTGCTGAAAAAAAATTCTTAAAGTATATGGACTTTGCAAGTCAGCAGTATGTTCAGCACACTTGCACTGCCAATTTTATGGCATACGATATTATATGTCCACAATGCAGATTACGGTTACAAGTTCCCCCGTGCTAAAAAAAAAAAAATTCTAAAAGTACATGACCTTACACTAGTTACAGGTTAGTAGGATGCCAAGTATATGTCAACAGTGCATTTTGGACAGTACTGTGGCAGTGCAGAGAAAAGGTTATCTAAAGATAATAATTAATTTTACCAGCATTATTCAGCAAGTTGAATTTGCAACATGGAATAAACATGTCAGTGACTATTTCTGCTTGATCTTTATCAGCTGGGTTGTCAGAAAATCTACCTATATCGTTGTTATGTGCGTTTAGAACGTCTGTTTAGCACCTCTCAGCAGAGAGCATTTTTTTATAGGCACACTTTTAAAAAATTTTGTTTTGTTTCAGAAATTATACAAGAGCATCAAATCTTCACATAGGAATCACAGACAAAAATGGTAAGTAAGTGATTCCAAAGCAATGGTAGATAAATATGATGAGTGTAATATAATTATTGATAGTGTTGGTCGCAAACCAGCTAAGTCAAGATAAGCAAATTTTACAGGAGGAACAAAAAACTGCCGATAAAACAAAAGGGAAATGGATGTGGCCCATTTGATCACGTTTATTTTGAGAATGGTCATTTTTACATATGATGCGGGATTCCATGCTTCACAAATTGGTGCGGCCAGCACCATCATTATGTTTTTTTTTTTTAAGAAACCATTACATCAAATACTGTCAGCATTTGCCCATTCTGCGAAGTTAGTTGAAATTTTGAACTCTGTCATGTAAAAATTGTATGATACAGAATTATTCAGAGTACCCATGAGTGCTTTAGTTGTTTACTCCTGATTATCTAGGAGTAACTGTAGGAACAGGGTAAAGATTGAAGCTGTATAGTACAATTGTATTACCATTGTACTATACGTAGCTTGCCATTTTAATCTGCAGCCTAAGGATTGTGAAATTAACGGGCATGACCATGAAGGTACAGTTTCACCAGCATTGAGTTTGGCCATTTAGATTATCTGTCTAATGATAGCATCTATAGAAAGGCACAGTCTCTACAATTCTCAGCGATGATTGTGATTGAACGAAAAATTCTCTGAGAAACTACATCTTCCTAAGAAAACCATGACAGTTACTTTGCTCTGCAGTGGGCAACAGACATGACAAGTAGGCCTACATATCTTAGGAAATAGAAAGCAGTGTTGTTGTTTTTTACCTATTTATTTTGTCTTTCACATACTTTTATGAAGTCTGTTTACTTGAGAACCAGATATACACAGACATGCTACAGTTCATACTGTTGTTTGCTGTCTCATTACATGCATATGCTATTTCATAAATTATACATTATGAAATTTAAAAACTTGGATTTGTTGGTAGATGTAGGTTGTTGTTAAAAAATTTCTCATATTTCAAAGCGCAACAGATTAAGAAAAAAACAACAACTGAGCATTATGACCCATTTTTGTACAAAATACATGTAGATAATTTAATGTCTAGTGTTGTAAAAATGTGAGTAACTATAAGTGAAATTCTGATTTACAGAGATGAAAGGTGTCCAGTGAAATATATCAGTTTTCACTTTTTCACTGTAAAATAATTAAGGTTCATTTGAGTGAAAAGTATCTTTACGATTGAAATGTTACAGTCTTTATCAAAATAGAAAATTTGAAATAGGATAAAAAGACATCTTTTTGTATACTTCTTAGTATATTAGTAGATTGTATTGTTTTGAATTTGTAATATGAATGAATGTAATGGTTCAAAAAGATGTAGCTGTATTATTTGGTGTGGGTTTTTGATTCTTCAGGAATGGTCTATGACTTTGATGAGAAGGGGCTAAACCAAAGTCATATGTGGACACAATGTTTACCTGTATTAGCATGTATATCTGGTCAGTCTCATTTGTGGGATCAGACGCTTGAACACATCTGTCACCAGGCCTCACTGTGGCACAAATCAAGGTAAAATATATTTGTCCTGAGTTCACTGTTAATTCTGATTTTTATTGTCATTAACTTTATAGTCTTAATTTTAAACCATAAAACTGAATAGCTATTCAAAGGAGACACTGATGAGAAAAACATTAGATGCTTTTGTTGCTGGGCATATCGTCATCAAGTTTCCCTATATCCTTTATCAAAATTTCAAAAACACTTCTCAATAGTGCGAACGCAGTTTATAGCCACTATTGAGAAGGAACGCAGAGGCTACATTTACGGCAGCCGTAACTTTACTTTGTGACCTTATTCTTACGGCACCCTCAAATTGATGACGTAGACAATCAGCCGATGCTTTGCGCGGATTGTGTAGATCTACACAAACACACATAATGTTCAGCAATATAGCGCTCTATGTTCGTCACAATAATAGCATGAGTGGAAACACCTGCCCACAGTCAATAATTGATGTTGCTATGGGAATAATAGCAACAGTAATTCTTATCTGACACTCATATTATAATGTGCTGTACAGTCGAAGTAAAATACCACTAAATTTTAGTCTACTCTAAGGATTGAGGCCAATATACTAACTTATAGATCTCCTGGTAATGCACTTCATGTTAACTTGCATGCTGTCTTCTGCATAATTTCTTCCTACTAACTTCTAGCTGCCGTAGCCACCACTACTATTGATACAGTACAGCGATCACCAGTGCTAGACATAGTCTGCTGGCCTGTAGCTGCACTCGAGAGCCATAACTATAATCATGTTTACAGCAGTCAGCTGTGGTCTACGTCATCAGCATGTGGGTGCTGTAAGAATGAGGCAAAAATAAAAGTTACGGCTGCCGTAAACGTAGCCACTCAGAAGAAGGAATGGACAGTGGGTATGCAAGAACTGTGATCCCAGCGATTTGAAAAGATTAAGCTTGTATGTTTTGTACAGCATGAAAGTATATTTTTAAGTACATGACAGAGAGAGAGAGAGGGAGAGATTTGTTACAATTTCATTTACTGTGAAGCACTTTGGGTCCATTTTGTGGAGACAGGGGTTATGTAGATGTACTCTGGACAATATTATTAGAGATATGCCCGGCATTACTTGTGGTAAACTTGTGCACCCATCTTTCTATCTCTCACTCTTTCTGATTTAGGTTTCCCATAATATTCTATTGTTTTGATACAGATCTCATGTGCTCCAGAGCACCAGGGAGTATGTATTTATAGAGAGATCTCACTTCCGCAAAATTGCAAAACTAGGTCGCTGCGATAACAAGAACTGAAAGAGACCGCCTTCACTAAAGACAGTATGAGTATCTGTTTATTGTGGTTTGTTCATATTTTTGGGCCGATTGAAACTATTTAGAGCCGTTTGTAAACTCTTATTTCCTTATGGAAATGTACAAATGGGTACTATTTACTGCAGCGACCTACTTTCTGCTCCATGGTGGCAATGGTATTGTGGAGCCTGGCTTGTCTCACAGTGCAAATAGACCAATAGTGATTTCTTTCTATACATGCATACTCTCTGATTGCACTATGTACTCAAATTTAAATTGCACCAAAGTGAACATGTGTCAAATATAGCCTCCCATGTGCTGAGCGTATCAAAGGTAGCACAAAGAAAGATCACTGTATTTGACATATTTACAGTTTAAAAAAAAAATACCCGAAAATTGAATAAACATAATCGGTGGACACGAAAGCGATTGGGTTAGATTAGTTGATACTTGAGAAAATTTTTTGGATAATTTTTGAGACTGTTATTTGGGCTGTAGTGGTGGACAAAAAAGGGGGTGAAATTGCTCTACAGTGAAATACTCCGGCTAGTATTTTTTTTTATATAATAAGATTATAGTTTCATTTGAGAGTTTTTTGTAATGTTTTTTTTAAAAATTGTTTTGTTTCAGATACAGAGAGAATGAGTGGAATTGCTTTGACTTTGTTTTGCAGTTTATACTTCAGCTGGGACATCCTGATGTGACTGGGCTGAATGTTATGTCAAAAGCTGATTTCTGTGATCAATTTCTAACTCAAAAAACAAAAAGGGTAGAACAGTATATCTATTTGTACAGACAAGCAATACTAAGTGGCTGTGTTATAGTACCCAAGAAGAACAGTAGTTTGAAAGACATTGGTTTTAGTGGAACAGATCCACATCAAGAACAGAAGAGATGACTGCTGTAGTTAATAAGTTATAATAGAGGCAAGGTGCTGGCCTCTCATGCTGAAGGTACCTGGTTCGAATCCCGACCGGTGCAGGCATATTGGAATTTTGGGATTTTACTCACATTTTCCTGTCCCTCATTCTATGGTAGGTAGGATGGAGCACCTAGTCTTCTTGGATAAAGACGAAAAACTCAGAGGGCCTGTGTGCACATTGCACACGTTAAAGATACCTCGGCAGTTGAAAGTTGAGAAGAGCAGGCCTAACAAGGCCGCTGCCCAGGCAAAATTAAAGAAAAAACTAATTCCCTCCCCAAATAAAAATTTGCCAACAGGCACTGCACTGCATTGACATGTCTCTTCCAGTTGTAACTGAGCTGCAAGGACACTAAGGCAAATTTCCCTGAAGGGAGCCAAGAATATACAAAAAAAAGTATACAGAATAATAGTTAACCTGATAAACAATGCTAACTCATTGTGTTATCATGGCTTAGAAACACAGTAGTCTGGAAAGCAACGATTCTGGTGGAACAGTCCACATGAAGAATGAAACAGATGATTATTTCAGGTTTAGGTACTCCCAGCATTTGACTTGGCCAGCAATACTAGCCGGCTGTGTTATCATTATGAAAAATGGTAGTTTGAAAGACATTGATTCCAGTGGAACATATCTAAGTTATCAACAGTATAGATGTCAGTCCCAGTTATGATTAACCCATTCCTGCCTAATGCGCCCTGATGCGACATGCTCATGTCTGCCTAATGCAATTCAGTGCGACCATGCTTGGATCAGACAATGCACCTGAATGCTTATCCAATCAGTGTGCTATTTACAGTACAGTCTCTTAGCAACCTGATCTCATTGGCGGCCTCAATTCAACTCATATATTGTAATTTCTTTCTCAACATCTAACTCCCCATGAGTCGTGCCCTTGCCGCTCATTTCCGTTTAGTCGTTTTTCCGTTGTTTGTTTACAAGACGTACTGCACAGCGTTTGCGCGTTAACACCCTGCGCACCCCCTTGACCATTATCTTATAATTTTGAGCATTCTCCCCACCTGGACTCATAACCAAGTTAGGATGTCCACTCACTCAATCCGTTCATCTCATCATATCATCAAAACAAAATATTCAATGAAACAAAACATTAGTCACTTCTTGGACCAAATTGCAACAAACATAATTAATAACCAATTCCCAGTATTTTCACCTAGATGTTAAATGTACACAGTTACTTTCATCACCCTTCTTTGTAGGGATTTGTAATTCAGATGATACCTGAAATTGAAAATCACAAGTCTAGTTTCTCAGGGGGCTTTGCTTTCTACCTGCTCTAGTGCAAACTGAGCCTGGTTGGTTAACAGAAGATGTAGCTCTAGGCCGAGCACTATCTCTTGAATAAGTGGCTTCGGGGCTAGATATAGGCCCATCTGCTTGCTTCTCTGTATCAAACAGCTCTAACTTGTGGAGCTTTTGTGAAGCTCTTGTCACTTTACCCCTGGTTGTTTTCAGTTCTACTGCTCTGATCAGCCCATCTTTTCCCACAAATGTCTTAGTTATAACATCAAGTGCCCACTGCAGTCTAGGCTTCCCTTCTTCTCTTATCAAGACTAAAGAGCCAATTTTCACATCATTGTTTGGCTTCTTCTGTGCCATAGGTGGTAAGTTTCTAATGTAACTTTCCTGCCAAATGTTCCAAAACTGATTGACCGCCTGTGACTGATATCTGTCTCTCAATGCAAGATCACTCATTTCTTCATAATATTCATCCACCATGACAGAACTCAATGCTGAGCTTCTTCCTATCAAAAAGTGGGAGGGGGTGAGGGGGTTCCCAGTATCCCCAACGTAGGTGAGTGGTCTAGAATTGATACAGGCCTCTATCTCTTGCAAGACAGTTTCCAACTTAACCCTTGATACCTGAGTTTTTCCTAGACTCTTCCTCAAAGCCGATTTTACTGACCTTATCAGCCTTTCCCACCACCCTCCCCACCATGGAGCCAAGGGGGCACTGAATGTCCACTCTATACCCACATACTCTAACTCCCTTTGCAGTAAGCCATGAGCTACTCTAAATGTTTTTGCATTGTCAGAGTAGATTATTGAGGGTTGGCCTCTCCGCGCAGCAAATCTCCTAAAAGCTAGTATGAAATTTTCAAGGGATATAGAATCAACCAACTCAACGTGAACTGCTCTTATCACTGCACATGTGAAAAGTATGATGTACAGCTTTTTGTCAGGATTGTCAGAACAGTAGAGAGGGCCAGCATGATCAATGCCTACAACCGAAAACGGAGGTGCTTTCTTGACTCTGTCCTCCGGAAGAGGTGCAATGGCTTGTTCGCATGGTCTTGCATCTTATCTTTGACAATCAAAACACAGTTTGCATATTTTCTTAGCCAATGTTCTCACCGATAATATCCAAAATGAATTTCTGAGTGATGTGATCAAAGTATGCACTCCGGCATGTTTCATCAAGACATGTCTGTTCTTCACTATGAGATAGGAAACATGGCACTTGGGTAGGAGTATTGGGTGTTTCTCATCATACAAAAGTAGGAGCTAATGTAAGCCTGCCTTGTATCCTCAACAGTCCATCCTTGTCAATAAATGGGGAAAGCTTGTAGATGTGAGATGTTTTCTTCACAGCCATTTCGCGGTCGAGGGTTGTCAGTTCTTCGCCAAAATGTTGCTTTTGAACACAGCGCAATAAAGTGGTCTTTCCTGTTTCTAATTCTTCTGGGGTAAATTTATTGGACTTGTTTCTTGTTTGCCCTGCACGGCTGTTGCTTATAAATATTAAAATCCATGTCATCACTCGAACAAGTTTTCCAATGTCAGAGAAGCGATCATAGTCAATCAGGCCCCGGCAATCCAGGTTTGCATTGATCAGAACTGTTCCCTCTTGTCCTTCCTCTTCGTCCATCTTGGGCCATACTATCTTCTCATTGACTTCATCAGGCCTTGCTTCATCCTCTTTCAACCACGTAGGTCCTTGCAGCCACAAATCCGATTGTGTCAATTCTTGTGCAGTCACGCCCCGGGTCAACAAATCTGCCGGGTTTTCCTTCCAGGACAAAATTTCCATCTTTCTGGATTTGTGTGTTGCTGAATCTCTTGCACTCTGTTCTGAACAAACTGCTTCCATTTTGTGGCATCACTCTTTATCCAACTCAGAGTAATCTGAGAGTCTGACCAGCATGTATAGAAAAGGTTGGTATCATCAATCTGAAGCGCTGAAGCAACAAAGGTCAACAGTCTTGCAGCTAAAAGTGCAGCCAAAAGCTCCAGTCTTGGAAGAGTTATCTTTTTTAGCGGAGCTACCTTCGTCCTGGTTGTGACCAAGGTTACAAAGACTTTGTCATCGACAAGTGTCTTCAAGTACACGCAACATCCATACGCTTTTTCAGAGGCGTCTGAAAACGCTATAAGTTGTTTCTCAGATGTTCCATTCCATGCCACTGGTGAAATGCATCGAGGGATTTTCCAGCCCTGGATACAACTGAGGCCTCTTATCCAACTGTTCACATGTTCTTGGAACTTAATAGGTAGAACATCATCCCACCCAAAGCCTTTCCTCCATGCCTCTTGAAACAAAATCTTCAGCGTTATGCTAAAGGGAGTCAAAAATCCCAAAGGATCAAACAGTCTTGCTGTAATACTCAGCAATAGTCACTTAGTGAACAGACCAGGCTCTAGAGAAGGGAATGCCCTAAAGATAAAACTATCTTCCTCTGTAGTCCAAGAGAGTCCCAATACCTTGACTGTATTGATGTCACCGAATCCTTCAAATGTCTTCGTGAATTTTTCCTTCGCTGCTCGACAATTTGTAGCCCACTTGGTGAGTGTGAATCCGCCTTGCTGCATCACATTCCCAGCTTCTGTCATCATCTTACAGACTTCTTCTTCAGAATCAGCCCCCGTCAACCAATCATCCACGTAATGATTAGCCTCCAATTCTTTGGTTGTTGTCGTTGAATCAAACTGCGATAAGTGAAACTTTAGAGTAGCATTCAGCAGGAAAGAGCTTGCTGCGTTGCCGAAGGTAACTCTGTTGAACCTCATAGTTCTAATTTTCTTGTTAACGTCCCAGAGGAATCTATGCACATCTCTGTCAGACTTGTGCAGGTTGATCATCAAAAAAGCCTTCTGTATGTCTGCCGTGAGTCCAAATTGCCATCTCCTGAACCGTAGTAAAATCTGAACCAAATCAGGAATCAGTTTTGGCCCTGTCTCCATACAATCATTCAAGCTAACTCCGTTATCACCTTTGCAAGAAGCATCGAAAACTGGTCGCACCTTTGTGGATAGACTCTCCTCTCTCACGACTGGATGATGGGGTAGGTAAAAAATAGGATCATCAGTCACCATGTCTTTTTCTTGAACTTCTTGGATGATTTCTGATTTTTCCAACTCTGTAAGTACAGCATCTTACCTTTCCTTCAAGTCTTGGTGCTTTTCCATTCTTTTGGTCAACCCTTTCAATCTTTTTTCAGCAATTTCTCTGTTGTCCATCAATAAGCTCTTGGACTTCTCACTCTTCCATGGCAATTTGACTGTGTATCTCTCTGCCTCAAATCGTATCTCTCTTTCAAAGTTTTGCAATGTCCTGTTTTGGAGGATGTCTTCTTTTTCTAAGGGAGTCCAATCCCCACATGTTTCTTACCTCTTGCTCTGACATTCCAGTCTGACAAAATAAAATCTGACTCTTAGGGGTTTTCAATTGTGATCTTACCTGACCCTCATATGACCCTGAAAAAATCCACCCAAAGGCTGTTTTCTGAGCCACCAAACCCTCTGAGCTTGTTTTTTAAAAATTTTGATGAGAGGCCAGTACCAGTCAAGACCAATCATAATGTCTACCTTTACAGGTCTACCCTTTTCATAATCCTCTTCAAGAGGAATAGAACTAAAGTTTTTCAAAATGTCCACTGGCACTGGTGCCCTAAACATGGTGGAGCAAATAGTCTTCATACCAATCAGTCTGATTTTTACTTCACAAGCGTCAAGCTCATACACCTCTTTCTGTCCCTTTCTCGACCCATTCTCTCCAAAACGACAGTATGCCAAGGACTCTTTCCCAACCCTGTCAGATTCAATTTCTTAGCACAGTCTAAAGTAACAAAGGATCTATCTGATCCGCTGTCAAACATGATGTTGACCTCAGCCCCTGCTATACTACTTTTCACGACCTGCATGACAGTTGTCTTGGTACTGGTTCTTGTGTAGGAGACTCCTACAAGGGCTGGATCAGCACCAGATCCGACAGCTCCCTCACCATCCTTGTTCATATTTTTCAAACACAAAACACTGCGGTGGTTCCCCTTGCAAAAATAGCACACTTTAGTACAAGGTTTTGCCAAATGTTTCCCCAGGCATACAAAGCACAAACCCAAGTCTCTAATTTTCTGTTTTCTGCCCTCAAAATCTAGATTTTTCAGTTCTCTACATCTATCAGAATAGTGTGTTCCAGAGCAAAACGCACACTGTCTACTTTGCTGCCCACCTGAAAGCAAGGCTGCAGCAGTTCCCGTCTTCTTCCTCCTCTCCCACTGTGGCTGCCCCTTCACTGGGAGTCCTAGGCCAGGTACTGTGGTTGCACTTCCTGCCCCTGAGCCAAATGTCTGCGAGCGCTCCCGTCTCTGGATCTCGTCATACATAAATTGGAGAAGAAAGTCCAGGTCACCCTCGTGCCCCTCTCCCACTCTCGCCCATTCCAGCCTGATGTTCGACGGTAGCTGGTGCAGGATAAGAGGTGTCAGAATGACGCCATAGTTTTCACCGCCAACACCCAGGCTCTGTAAACTTCTTACTCGTGTTTGGATTTCGTCGTGTAGTCGCCACAGGTTGGGTGGTGACGAGCTGTCTTTCACAGAAGATGAAAGGTTTGTCTGCAACAGTTTCTGAATGTGCGAAAAAATGATTCTCTCTGGTCTGCCAAACCTCTTCAGAAGAATCTCTTTGGCTACTGCGTAGTTCTCTGCGGTCAGTGGTAAGCCAGAAACAGCGGCTGCCTCGCCCCGAAGAAGGGACTGTAAGTACGTAAATTTGTTAACAACTGGGACGTCGGTTTCATCAATCACAGCCCGAAACTTGTCCCAAAATGTCTGCCATTCAGTGTAGTCACCCCCAAATCTTGGTAGCTCTAGCTTTGGAAGCTTTGCTGTGGGACGACGAGGGTTGTTGGCAGCTGCAGAATCCCTCAAGGCGCCAGCTTCTGAAGCGGCTTTTGTGTTCTGATTTTCCCTTGTCTTAATTTTCAATCTTTCTTTAGCCTCTACTAAAACTTTTCTCTTCTCATCTCTGAATTGTGCAGCAACATCAATATCTTCCTCTAACCTGTCTAATTCTATTTTACTCTCAACTAAGGCCTGAGCCTCATCTAGATTTTGCATTCTTTTATCAAAATCTTCTATCTGTTCTAACAGTTCTGTTTGTGATAATGTTTCTTTTTGCAACGTCTGCTGCAGTCCATTGGTTACTCTTGTGAGCCAACTTTTGGCCGCGCTTCTCTTTCTGCCAGTCTCTTCCATATTGTATGGTACAAATTGAAGCGTGTGTCACTGTCAATCACTGCGTGATAAGTATTCTGCTAGACTAGATAAGTTCACTCAACGTCGAAGGGTTCTAACCACTCTAGCTAGTTCTCTAGATCTATCGATGGGTGACGTCTCTCAACTGTCAACCCTCCACAACTCTTGACAACTTCTTAGATCTAAAGTCACTGTCCCGGGTTTTGGCACCATTGTAGGCGTAGGACTTAGGTAAAGCTAAGAAAGCCTACCTGTTTCTTGAGTTGATTGTGTAGTGAGTCATCGAGAGTGGTTTCCCTTGTGAGGTCAATGCGATCGTACTCCGTAGTGTTTATGTTTCGCATTACCCCACACCATGTAATTTCTTTCTCAACATCTAACTCCCCATGAGTCGTGCCCATGCAGCTCATTTCTGTTTAGTTGTTTTTCCGTTGTTTGTTTACAAGACGTACTGCACTGCGTTTGCGCGTTAACGCCCTGCGCACCCCCTTGACCATTATCTTATAATTTTGAACATATATATATGTAGATCTATATATTTTCTGAAAGGGCGTTCATTTATCTACATTTTGGTACCATTTTCATCAACACTGGATAGTAATTACGTACACAAATATTTTTTTTTTTAAAAGTCAGTCAGGATATTACAGTTATTTCCCTTCGCTTAGGCATGTGGGCATGAATAATTAGAAGCCCCTAAGGCATTGGGCTCGTATTTTTCTGCCAGCTTTAGGTAGGAAAGGGTTAAAAGCAGTGGAGCTGGTAAGCAGTAACTGAGTTATTTTGTGCCCAAGTAAAACAGTAGCTTGAAAGACTGATTCTAATAGAGCAGATCGACACCAAAAACAGAACAGGTAACCTCTCCAGTTCTCCAGGAAGAGAGGGGAGGTAAATGTAATATTTATATTGTCAAGTCTTTAAGTACTTCATGGTTAGCAGTTGGGAAAACTGTATGACTCCCATTCAGATCCTTGATCTTTGCACAAATGTTCATTCATTGTTTTTATTGGCTTAAACTAACGGAAAAAAAAAAGAAAAAAATCAATTCAGGTAAATTCCACTAATTTATATTGAACCATCAAAGAAAACCATAGAATTGTCATTGACTTTGATTGCGCTGAAGATTTGTAAGCAAGTGATCAAAGAACAGTAAACATCAGTTGATCTCTGTGGAAACTGACTGTATAATTAAAAACATCGTGTTAGTTTGGTTTGTGTTTCCAGTTGCTGGATTCAGAATAACAGATCCCATCCCCCTGTCTGGTAAGTTACTATGCCAAAATTACACCGTTAAGGATAAGACTGGAAAATATGTAAAAAAAAATTATACTTTTTATTTTTGACCTGTGACTACTTTATTACATTTCTTCATTGATATTTCATCCAAAAGAACTGAGTACAATGTTCACAACTGCTGCCTCAAAATCTTTACAGCTGAAAAAAATTGTTGCAAAAACAACTATTGTGCATTTTGCAAGCAGTGTTCCCTCTTAGCTGTGCACTTGTGTGTGCGCACACACACAATTTATGACCAGCACACAAAGGAAATTAATAAGGGCACCAAAAGTTACCCAGCCAGCAACCCTACGTCAATCCAATTTAGATTTCCATAGAATACCATAAGGGCCAGTTCCCTACATCAAACCAACTTCTGTGTGACTTCGTAATCAGCATATCCACGGTGTTTAGGTCTTTATTTTAGGAGGTTTCGCTGCCCGTGGCATTTACACCTCACTTTTTCTTGTTTTAGTTTTCTTGTTGTGGTAGGGATTAGCTTGTTAGAATTTTGCCCGGGCTGCAGTCTTGTCAGGCCTGCTCATCACGATTTCCAACTGCCAAGGTATCTTGAACATGTTTAACGTGCACACGGGCCCTCCGAATTTTTCATCCTTATCCGAGAAGACTAGGTGCTCGATCGCACATACCATAGGATCAGGGACAGGAAAATATGAGAAAAATCCCAAAATTCCAACATGCCTTCACCGACCGGGATTTGAACCTGGTATCTTCGACATGAGAGGCGAGCACCTTGCCTCTAGACCACTGTGTTCCCAGAATCGGCATATCTACGTAGGAACGATATCGTTTTTATGTGCAAACGACATCAGCTTACACATTGGATTTCTGTATGATTGCTGTCAGGGTAGTTACCCAAGGTAATATAGTAATTAATAATTATACTTATCTTAACTAAATATGTTTATTTATATTATAAAGGAAGTAAGGCCTCCAGTGTAATCATGATAGGCTTTTTATCCACTGAGCCTTAAATTCTACAAAATACCATATTACATGGAAAGACGTAAAGGTGTGCATGGACATATTTTAAAAGGTCTCGAAGTTCGCTAAATTTTTAATACTTTTGTTGATTTTTAGCCACAACAGAGTTGAACAGAAGAAAGTGTTCCGACATTTTGAACTGGAAAAAAGAGTAGAATTAAAAAGTATGACAGGAAATTTTGTTCTGCGCCTCAATTTACATATTGTGGGACCTTGGTTCTTGTTTATGTAGTGCAGTCATATTTGTAATAAAACATTCCAATACAATTTTGCTACCCACGAGAAATATACAGTGCCAAAATTAACTTGAAACAATTTCAAGTTTACATTTACACAAGCATGCAGTGCAGACATACTTTTGTCACAGGAAAAAAAATGTGCACAACATAATCTTTTTTACATACAATGACTACCAAACATTGGAGGGAACAATTGTTGCAAGGATGTATTATTTGTACATGTAGTTTTGAAAGTTTTATTTGTATGATGATATCATTTCTATAACACGCCAAGAAAAATGTCATTGGATATGTTGTGTTTTTTTGTATTTTTGGAAAATAACACATTGGACATATATTATATTGAAATAACGGTAATGTGGTTGATATTTTGCATTTAATGAAAATAAATTTTCACTTTGTAACAGAAAGTCCCCAAGTGCGTCAGTTATTTACCAATGAGAATGCATGTTGAATATAAATTTTTTGGTGTGTGACTGTAATCTTGCTGTAGTTAAAGAAAATTTTATTTTTCAGAATCCTCCTGATGTTAAGAAATATCAGTTGCAGTTCGACATTAACCCTGTGACTAGTAATGCCGTAAATGTTAGATTTGTTCAACTCCAGTTTATACTGTATATAATAATAATAATAATGGATGGCATTTATATAGCGCATATCCGTTAAAAAATGCTCTATGTGCTTTACAGAAGCAACATGTCAAAATACATGGGTAAACAATTACAGACAATCAAACATGGTACTCTTAATTAAAATGGAAGGGGCATACAGAAACACCCTTATAAAGGCTCACACACACAACCCACATTGATACACACATAATAATATATAGATCCACTTATTTCAGTTATTTTGAATGGTAAATATGAATCTAAATCAGGCTATTGATCTATATTTCAAAGCTAGTTATAGAGAAACAAAAAATGTAACTGGTGGAGCAGTGAAGAGTTAACAGCAATATTGTTTCAGTATTGAATGGGTTAACATCAAAATCTGTGATGACTAAATAAGTAAGGTTGTGTATTTATTTTCAACATTCCTTCACAGTGCCATGTCAAAAGTCAACATAAATACATGTACCAAATAATCAACCATAGTGGCAGGAAAACCAATATAATCTTATTTGCGCTCCTGAATTGCAAAGTTAAAATGTGGCAAGATATAAAACACTTGAATTGGTAAATCCTTACCATAATAATAAATAACAATAAAACCAAACAGAAAGTTCAGAAAAGAAGGCTGCTTCCGGCCACAAGAGCTTTAGACTGAATAAGAAAATTATGAGAGCACTTGAAAAAATATGAACGTTGATTATTTTGGTTTTGTTAACATTGTGGATTGAGTTGTCAACTTCATTCTCAGTGGTTACATGTATTTTTCAGATCTTGCGACCTTAAGTGAGATGAAACATAGCTAACTTTTATTTTATTGGAAGTGTTAAAATTTAAAAGTTATCAAGTGACAGACTTAATATGTAACATGTAATAATTAGCTTGTAAAGCTCTCAAATCTACAAAATGTGATGTGCTTTGAGGCGCCGAGTTAACATTAGAAACAGAATTAACATAAGATCAATTCATCATGCTCAGACTCACATGCATTAACAGAACTATATCTACTCAAGCCTATTAGACCAAAGAGGATATCATTCAGTTTTAAAGAAAACAGTCCTAAACAATACAGTTTTGAGTCTAATTTTCAAATGCTTTATAAATGTGAATATCTCATCACCAGAACCGACCTTAGTGGCTGCGAGGCCCGATTATAATTGTTTTAAGACCTGCAATGTGGTGTCGGGTGTATGTTGCAATGTGTGGTTGTGTGTAGGCCTACTTGACAAGACTAGATTACCCTAGCGCGCCACCCAATTGGGAACACTTGGTACAGTTGGCGTAAAGTCGGTTCTGCTTACCAAGGTGCAAGACTGAATTTATGGCAGCATATACACAGATAAGAAAATTTCGAATTATTGCTATAAAATGGTCCACTCGATAACAAGCTTATAACCTTAATTGTTGTTGTTTATCCATTTTCAATCATTGTTTCAAAAGTAAGACATTTGTATAATGTATTATATTGCACCCATCCGTCTGTTGACAACAACAACAACAACAAAAAAAAAATGCTCTGTGGCCTTGAGATGTTCCTTAATTTAATTTTACACATGCACAGGTTGAATTTGGGTTTAAGTTTAACGGCGCCCCGGCACGATAACGGCCACTTTGCGCCTTTCACAGCTTTTTTCGTTATCTTATTTTGAGCTACCGGTAGCTTTCAGATTCCTATACGTATGATCAAATAAAGTGAACTTAAAAATCGAACGAGAAAACGCCCGTGCTATAAAGTGTGTCTATATGGACCTTGGAAATATGATAAGAATCTGTTAAATCAACTTAGTAGACTTCGGCTTCCTTCAGAAACGACAAGATGAGCTGCAGATCCACGTCAGAAACAATTCCTTCATGGCAAATTTGGCTGCCAATGTTAGACGCCCATACACGAGTACGACATGTAGTCGTTGGCTCATTGATATGGATGTCAGGACACACATAACATGCGTAATTGTTTCCTTTTAGATGAAGTTCATCCATTCCATTGAAAGTCACGGTAAAGTCACCTCTCGGTCGTCAGGAATAAAAGCACAGTACATGCTTGGAGTTGGAACACAGCAACATTTCTGTGTATTTAGTCAAACTAGAGTTTGGGATGGACACGGTTGGTCACGGCAGGGCCGGGTAGAAGTCCAATTTCTCTTGCTGGTCCGTCGATTGTCTAAGGATTTCCTAAATAATTATAGTGACATTTAGAAAGAATTAAAAAAAATGTCCAACTGTAATTATGAGTTTAATAAAAACAGGCAAAATCAAAGAGACAAGTAGGGGGGTGTAACGAGAACGGGAATTAACTCAACATTGATCGTATGATTGTGTTATTATTACTGCTAGTTATTTGCTCTTTACTGTCTCCCCTTTCCCTCCCCTTTTCTTTTGAAACCCCGTTCGAAAGTTTTACAAATGTACTAAAACAACGCAACTGTCACGGAAATACACACACACGCAGAAAGAGAGAGACGTATTAATAAAATTTTGTCAACATTTCAGATTACATTTCGGTGTCACTGAATGTCTGGCGCGATATTAGAACAAACACCATGCGGGTGGCTACGTTGTCTCAAACTCATCAAAGTCAGAGAAGACATTGACGACAGATCTCATCATCAAATTTGTCTTCAGCAATCGTCAACAAACTAAATGAAAACAGGTTCATGACTGGATCTGCTTTACCAAAATAATAAAACTTGGCTATGATCGAAAGTCTCTGAATGTCAAGTAGATCTTCAAATACGACCACTTCTTCAGATTTCTCATTAACAGTTCTGATACCGATTAAACAGAGAAACAAAGTGCATTTACGCTAGTGGGTTGGGTTAACCCACTTCATTGATTGCCTAACAATATCAAAGGCTGGCACATGGTAATCATTCTTGACAGTTCATTATAGCAGAAACTCCATGAACACTTGTTACTATGAGTGGCTTAGTGTAACGAAATCAATACAAGCAACAAAGAAATTGCACTTAAAATTAGGTGACTTGATTATAAAAAAAACTTGATTTACCGATACATCAAAAAGAGGTACGATATTTACGTATGATTATTAACTGTTCATACCGTGGTATTAATAAGTTTTTATTTAGCTTTGTTTTCAAGTGAGATGTCTCAAGCTGACGACAGGTGAAAATAATGCGTTAATTGCACGCATAATGAATAATATTTGCTCAAGTAATTAGGTCACTGAACCACCCTCCCACCCCACCTCAACCCCGCCCATAAGTTTTCACTACCTTGAAAAAACAAACCGGCGTTTTCCGCGAGAAGAACAGGGAGATAAGGTGCATTTAACTTTGGGTGAGCACGCGAGACTTTTCAGTTAAAAGGGAAATCTTGATTGGCTGAACGATTGCAAAATCAGCCCTGGCCCATTCATGGTACAAGCACGAGAGAGCTACATGGAACATGAAGTGCAGTAGTTTACTTCCGAAAGTTCTGTTTCCTTTAGACCAACTCTTGGATTAGTGGAGGCTCTTCTTCCTTCAAAAGAGAAATTCGTTTTACAAGATGTAGCTTTGGAGGTTAAGCCTTTTCATAAGAAAAAAACAAACAAACAAAACTCTCATTTCCTTGAGACACCTCTGAACTTGTTGTTCTGTTGGGCTAGAAATAATTTCATTCCTAACAGAATACAATGTACTAACCTTATGAAGGAGATCGAACAAAGATTATACTGATACACCAAAGGATCAGCCGCCAAAGTACAGTGCTGTTCATGACAGGTCTTAAGCCGTAGATAAACTGACTTTAGCGATTGTCAACGGACCAAAGTGAAAAGGTTTCAAGATCAGATCCACCTTAAAAAAACCCCCATAAAAACGTGTGGTGATCTAAGTCGCTGGAAGTGAAATAGGTTTTACACAGAATTCTTAATTTGATATTAAATTTCGAAACATGAATAAACAGATAAGTTTGTACTCGTGAGTTTCCGCGTGTTCTGTCAAGATTACATTTAAATGTATGTAGGTGCTTACACATAGATTAGTCTGCGTTTCATTCAACATTCCCTATTGCTGTCAGCCATCAGAATGCGTTCAGAGAATGTAACAATGGCCAACAGCACCTTTGTGACTGTAAGTGTACAAGCCTTCAGTAATTTCTCATCAACCTCCCGGCCCAGTGTGGAGTCAGCCGTGGTTGCTGAGGTACAAGACGTCATTAGTGATGAGGTCACTGCAATTGTGGTCAACTTGATTCTGGACACCATCATCCAGTTACCCCTCCGTGTGTTCGGAATCGCCACTAATATCATCAATATAATCGTCTTCCACCGCATCGGTTTAGAGGACGGCATCACTGCCACGTTCTTTGCACTTTCATGGGCGGATCTGGGGTTTATAGCAGTTCAATTGGCCGTGAGAATTCTGACTATGCTCGACAGGGTTTTCAACGTTAAACCTTACGTAAGGCTGACCTCTCTCGCTTTCATTGTGGGCAAATACAGCTCAATGTTTTTTGACACCTCAGTCGTACTCACAGTTTTCGTAGCCGTTCAGAAATGCGCCTGTGTTGCTATACCTCTCGTATTTAAAAGTGTCTTCACTCGCTCTCGGTGTCTCATGATTGTTATTTTTATATATGTGGCGGCCTTTGCTTGGTACGCGCCATGGTATGCAACCAGTTGGCTCCACAGAGTATTTGATAAGAAAACCAACTCGACACGTCTTGGCTTTTACTATTCGGAACATTTTGAAACTTTGCTGTTCTTGTCCAGAACTGTGAGTCGTATTGGATTACCGGCAGCTGCGCCCATCGTGGTCATTCTCTGTTTGATTATTCTGGCCTACAAACTGACGCAAGCCTCCAAACTTAGACATTCCATGACGCAAGGTCAGTCTGACAATGTCAAAAGTCCGGACAGCTCTGGGGGAGAACAAGCGTCCATGAATGCCAGAGAAGTTCGTGTCATCAAAACTGTGAGCTTGGTGTCGCTGATATTTGTCATTACTATCATACCCGATACCATTGGTTTTGCGGTGAATCATTTCTACCCAGAATTCCATACGAAAGGTCGGCTGGGAAATGTCTTCCGGCTTTACGAGGAAATCCACAAGGTGATGACGTGTGCTAACTCCACCATTAACATATTTATTTATTATAATTTTAATACAAAATATCGAGAAGCATTTTTAGCAATGGTGACGGGGATAAGAGGGAAGGAGAATACTAAAGATTCCCATTCAAGAGGAAACTCCACGAAAAAATAATTCCCATCTGGGTGTTCACATATTATTCTTTCCATTTTAGGCCAAGGATTCAATGCGCAACGAAATGTCACTGGCTGTAAGTTATTTTTTTTTTTTAAATACTACAGAACACCGTAAGGCCTTTGACACACTGAAATAAAATATTAAATGGTCAATTTTCTCAAGAAAATAACAACAACCAATCAGTGACAGATTTCTGAGTAACAATACTATAAAAATAAATTTTGGGTGCAACTTGTCGTTTTAAAGTTTTCAAAAGCACAAGCACCGTGAGAGAAGTTTAACTTAAAAAAATATCCCGAAATGTGAACTGGCAATCAGCAGGTAATACATTGTTATTGTTGATAGGGGCCGCAGGAAACAGAACTGGCAACAGGCTCCAGCCAGCCAGAGGGGAAAGATACATGATTATGCGTGTGTTTAAGTCTTTATTTTAGGAGGTTCGCTGCCCTTGGCATTTTACACCTTATTTGCCGTTCTTGTTTCTGTGTCTTTGTGTGGTAGGGATTTTTTTAAAAAGTTAAATTTTGCCCAGGCAGTGGCCTTGTTCGGCCTGCTCTTCTCGACTTGCAACTGCCAAGGTATCTTTAACGTTGACACGTGCCCTCCAAGTTTTTCGTCCTCTTTATTGCAGGAGATTAGATGCTCGATCCTACCCACCATATGATCAAGGATAGGAATTGGCGGGAGGGGGGGGGGGGATACATGCCATGTGTTGCAGTTGTTGTTGTTACTGCTCTTGACACATCGCGACCTTAGTTCTGGTCTCTTCTCTCCATTTTCTGAATAACTGGAGATCTTTTAGTACGTAGAAGAGGTATAACAAATGCACGCCTTGACACTTGTTTAAAATGCGTTGTGGCACCTATCAAGCTGTTTCAAAGTCCCGATTTATTCTAAGTCCTTGTCATAGTACTAAAGCTGCAAACGTTTAACGTCGAATTTCTCAGCTGCGCAACAAGTGGAGTTGGAACAAACAAGAACTAAGGTTAGCCTATTTGAAGCCGCAGAAAACAACTGGCAACAGAGTCAGAGGGGAAATGCTACATGACATGTATTACTGTTGTTGTTGTTCTTCTTGTAAGCTCAGTTGGCACATCTGTACTTCTTTACAACCTTTGTGGGTGGATATCTTGTGCAAAATCTTGTGTGAGAGGTACATGTGCCAAAGGCAAACTTTCTGACAAAATGGAATTTGTGACATTCAAGTAATCCAATAGGCTGCACGTCGTTTGTTTGTTGTTGCTGGTTTCTGTTGTTTTTTTTTGCTGTCGAACGTCTTTTCGCTAAGCTGCAATTAAGCTTGCGTGTCTTTAGTAAAAATCAAGCCAGCGAGAGCTCGTTAGCATCACAGTGAAAGTCAAATCTTGCTTGAAAAATTGACTGGTCTCTTCGGGTATTGTAATATAACCTTGTGATAATCAGAAGCACATTGTGTTTATCTCTCTGTAGCCTATCTGTGTGCTTGTGACACCGCGAAGCCAGCAATTATTGCTTAAAAAAATTTAAACAGGGCCAGAGAGAATGTAATATGTATCGAGGCTAATCACTATTTTTGCTATTGGCACAGCGAGACATGGAAGGCTCCGCGGAACCACTGTTAGCATGGAGCGAAAAGTAGGTCACAGAGGTAAACAATGCCCGTTTTTACGTTTCCATCGGGACAGAAAGCTTACAGACGGCTCGAAACAGTTTCAGTCAAACCAAAAATAATTATGAACAAACCACTGTAAGTACCCTCATACCCTCTATGGTGCAGAGTTCTTGTTAACGCAGTGACATAGTTCTGTGATTTAGCAGAAGTGGTTCCAGTCGTGATAGTTCTGTGATTTAGCAGAAGTGGTTCCAGTCGTTACGGGTACACGTACTTTCTGGCAGGACTACGTCCGTCTGCTTCACCTCATATTCTGACAGAACGTGGACACAGAAACTACATTATACATTACAATACCACATGAAGATGGCCATGTAGAACTCAACAAACGTAAGAACATAATCAGAGTGGGGCATTTTATTTCATCACAAAGATTTCCATCCTTACACCAAAAAGTTGACGCTGCCTATTTAGGAAACGACCAGTACTGAGTTGTGCATAACCCTTTATTTTTATTTTAATATTTGTAAATTGTTTGTTGCTTTTTTGTTCATAAAATTGGGACCCCCAACCCCCCCCCCCCCCCCCACCTCCAAGAAAGATGTGAAGAGTAATTAAAATTAGCCCTCCTTCCTCCAAACCTAATCCTAAATTAAATCTTCACGAGTTCACCTCTGAAAACGTGATCTCTGATTGAATTGTATGATATAATTAAGATTAACCTTCCCTTACTCCAACACTAACCCTAATCTTGAACCTGCACAGGATCACCGCTGGACAGTGATCTCTGATTAAATCACACAAATGAAATTAATCTTTCCTAACTCAAAACCTAGCCCTAATCTTCACCCTAGATAAACCGAAGCAAATTAATGTAGCTGACTATAGTCGTGGACTAGTCCTTTTGTAGTAGTGATGTTTAGGCCAGGTACTACACTGAAATAATGGTCAAGACTTAAGAAATCGTAATATTGGGACACAAATGATGAATCTTCTGACCATGGTGATATAATTTATAACGCATTATTGCCAGATTTTTTTTCTAAACTGCACTAAAGCTTCGAAACAAGCCCCCCCCCCCCTCCCCTGTTTTTTTTCTTAATGTAATTGTCATAATTTACCCAATCTAGTTGCCAGTGCAAATCATTCCTGGTATTGTATCTAAAATGACATCAAAACAGAGTAATAAATTGTAACTCCTAACCACATTGTCTATTGGCTTGTTTCACTTAGGTCAGCAAAACTTGTGTTGCATCCCCGCCTCTCGGTCCATGGCGGTTGAGCGTGGGCTCTCGCAAAGATTTTTTTTCTTTTTTCTTCTGCTCGTCCGTTGATCATGCGCACTTGCTGTGTTTAGGTGTTTATTTTAGGAGGTTCGCTGCCATTGGCATTTACACCAGACTTTTCTTGGTTTTACTTTTCTCGCTCTTGTTTCTATGCGTTTTTTGTGGTAGGGATGAGTTTGTTTTTTTTTTTTTTAGAAATTTGCCAGGGCTGCGGACTTGTTCTGCCTGCTCTTCTCGACTTTTAACGGCCAAAGTACCGGTATCTTTAATGTGCGGAACATGCACACGGGCCCTTCGAATTTTTTTTATCCCCATCAGAGAAGACTAGGTGCTCGATCCTACCTACCATAGCGCCGGAGACAGGAATTCCCCCCCCCCCCCAAATAAAATAAATTCTAACATGCCTGTACCGACCGGGGATCGAACCCGGTACCTTCGGCATGAGAAGCGAGCACCATGCCTCTAAAATACCGTATCCCCATTCGCACTTGCAAAGATTAATTGTTTCTTTTTCGGCACGTCGGCTGAGTGTGTAAACTCGCAAACATTGGCTGTAATTCATAAAGACCTGACACCCCCAAGAGAACGAAACAATTATGTCATTGGAACTTTCGACAACAGACAAAATGGAATTTAAAATTTCGTTCCAGCGCAAGTTCTGTGTCGTCAAGGTGAACTAAACAATATCAATTTACAGTTCTATGATTATTATTTGCACAAACTTAAATCAATATACATGTACTTCACAGATTGTAGAGGTACATTTTAATGGCAAAAAGAAATTTTTTTTAAATGTGTAGTTTGCGGGAAGGAATTTGAAAACATTGTTTGTCATAGACTCAGCATACAAAAATTAATTATCTCCATTCTCTCCTTTTCCTGTTCATTGCCTCTTCTTTTCGTCTGTCTTTCTATCCGGCATTCTCTCTCTCTCTCTCTCTCTCTCATTCTGCAGCGCCTTCTCAAACATGCGTTCATAACAAAATACAGAGGCACTCTAGCGCAGTATTAAATTGTGAGGCAACGGTGTAGAAACGGTAACATTGCAGCAGCCGCTGTAGTAGATAAAGTAGGCCTAGGGCGAAATCATGGCTAGGGTACAAGATTTTGAAATTTTCATTTCTTTTGTCATTAGGGGACCGTGGTATATTACATAGTTAGCTACAGCTGAACACTGAACAGTTCGGCATTTTCTCTATTCGGTTTTGTAATTAGCCTACGGTCCCCTAACATCAGCCACTTTGATTTTTGCCAATTCTGAAATGGCTATTGTTATAGGTACTTAAGACCCCCGAGCGTTTTGGCTAGGGGCAAGTCCGTAAACGTACCTATCCCTATGCCCGTCCATATCTTCAACCCTAAATCTTATTGAATCCCTTACTCTGCCCCCTACCCTTTCAACCAAAAAAACAGGAGGAAAACAAAAAGAAAATCTGAAAGAATAATTAATTAAAGCTGTTGTTAGGAGTATTTCAGGTGAAGTTCTCTAGCCCTGGAGTCACACTAGGCTTTAAAATACGTACTCCTAGCGCAAAAAAATTGGGGGTAACTTTCAGATCCTGTCCCGTCGCCGCATCAGTTACACAAAGGTGTAAGTCTATATACATGTCTTCTCGCGAAAGGATGGCCATTAGCAAGAATATCACCTGCTTCGTATATTATGCTCCCAGAGATCAACATCTGCCTGTCTCCATAATTATTTCTCCTGTCATTAAATTTTGTTTTACGATTTGAATTTAAACCTACCAAATTCTAATCTAAACTTCTACCTGCTGTTGTCCACAGCATTCGCTCTGCACTTTTTGCGGACAATGACGTAAAACACTCGTTGCCTCCGTATACTTGTCCACAGCATCCGCTCCTCACCTCTCCGCCCCTCACCGCTATAGAGGCAAAGAGAGTTTTTCATACATCATTTTCCTTGATAATAGCGAAGCGGATGCTCTGGACAAGACCAGTTACTCTCACCACTTTATCAGTTCAATTTACAGCAATATCTACATTCTGAAGACAAAAAACAACAAAAACAACTTCTTCTGGAGGTGGAATGGACAACCTGCGGTACCTCGCCAGGCGCTTGAAGAAACTGATTCGTTACTAATTTACAAATTATACAAGAAATCATTACTCACACTCTTCACAATATAAATAAAGTGTAAGAATGATTCAGATACATTAAATACTTTACAAATCTTTCACCGGCTAAGTAGCCCGACTCCTAGCTAGAAATCATGTAAAACTAGAATTCAGACACCGTGGAAATCACGTAGAATCAAGAAATATCGGAAACCCATGGTGAGGGCACCACACTTTACATACATGTATTGCGTTCTGTACAAGCCAGTGACTCGAGGAAATGAAATGTGGATTCATTCTTTTACGTGTAGTTCCTTGGAGTTCACACAGTAGCTGACTAGGCTCGACGATGTTTTTTTTTTTTTTTTTATTGTTGGAAGAAATCTTATTGTTCATTGATTCAGAAGTAATGTGGTTAATATTCTGCATAATTTACAGAAACAAATTCTCACTTTGTAACAAAAGTCCCCAAGTGTGTCATTTATTTACCATTTAGAATGCATATTACCTGTGTTGAATGTGTTTTTGGTGTATATGACTAACTGTAATCGTATTTTATTTAGGTTTCAGAATTTTGTTGATGTTAAGAAATGTCTATTGGAATTTGATATCAATATCAATATCTGTGACGACCAAACAAGTAAGATAAGATAAGAATCACTTTATTATCCCGTGGGAGAGATTCTCTTTCACAGAGCCTGTAAGAGTACATACGTGGTACACATCTTACGCATCATTACATGAATATATATCATAAACTCAATAAACTCAACAACGAGCAAACATAAAGCGACATGGTAAAGAATCTTAGTGAAATGTGGCACACATCCAACTAAAGTGTCTTGCTGAAGAGAACTGGGGAAGGCTAAAACGATCTTATATATTATATAGTACATAATGTACCGTTCTTTGTTTGCTTTCAGGTGTATTATTCTGTTGCTCCTAGATAATCTACAAATTTGATGACACGGGGGATGGTGACTGTAATTTAAGATGGATATGAATTTCTTCATTTCAGTACAGATGGCCAAAACTGCATTTATTGTTTATTTTATGTGTTATTTTCAACATTCCTTCACAGTGCCACGTCAAAGGTCAACAAAAATACCAAATAATCAACTATAGTTATATATATATGCCGGAAAACCAATATGATCTTGTCTGCACTCCTGAATTGCAAAGTTAAAATGTGCCGAAAAACAAAACACCTGAATTGGTAAATTCCTACCATAATTAACAATAAAATCAAACAGCAAGCTCAGAAAAGAAGGGAGCTTTCGGCCACAAGATCTTCAGACTATAAAATAAACCTATGAAAAAAATTCAAAAAATATGAACGTGGACTTTTTTGGTTTTGCTAACATTGTGGATTGAATTGTAAACTTCATTCTCAGTGGTATACACGTATTTTCCAGATCTAGAGACTTCAAGTGAGATGAAACATAGGGCCTAGCTAAGTTTTATTTTACCGGAGTGTTGAAATTTAAGAGTTATCAAATGACAGACTTAGTATGTAATAATTATGTAATAATCAGCTTGTATAACTCTCATATCTACGAAAAAAAAAAAAATCATGTGCTCTAAGGCGTTGAACTAAAATTAGAAACAGGATTAACATAAGATCAATTCATCGTGCTCAACTTAATCTAGTCTTATCTTCGAACCTGTGAGACCAAAAGGGGCATCATTCAGTTTGAAAGAAAATAGTCCTAGAGAATTCAGTTTTGAGTTTGTTTTTAAATGCTTTATCAATGTAAATACCTTACCAGCAGAGCCGGCCTTAGGGGCTGCGAGGCCCCGATTATGAAACTTTGGTTGTTCTCTAGCTTAAAATCTGCACTGTGGTGTCGGGTGTATGTTGCAATGTGTGGTTGTGTGTACTTGACAAGGCTAGCGCGAGGCCCAGTGCGGAGTACTGGGTACAGTTGGGGTAAAGTCGGTCCTGCTGACCAAGGTGAAAGATTGAAGGAAATGAAATTAAATTGGCAGTGTGCACACAGATAAAAAAATTATCGCTATAAAAATGGTCCACTCGATAATGAGCTTATAACCTTCTTTGTTGCTATTTATACATTTTCAATCATTGTCTAAAATGAAATACATGTGTGTAATGTATTATTATGCATCCATGCATCTCTGCTGACAACAACAACAACAACAAAAACTGCTCTGTGGCCTTGAAATGTTCCTTAATTTAATTGTGCACATGCACAGTCTGAGTTTGGGTTTAATGGCGCATCGGCACGATAACGGCCACTTTGGGCCTTTCACAGCTTTGTTAGTTACCTTATTTTGAGCCAGCTCTGATTCCTATACATGTGATCAAATAAATGTGAACCTAAAAATCGAACGAGAAAAGGCCCGTACTATAAAATGTGGCTATACGGGCCTTGGAAATATGATAAAAATCTGTAAACTCAACTTAGAAGACTACGACTTCCTTCAGAAAAGACAAGATACGCTGCAGATCCACGACTGAAAACAATTCTTCCATGGCACGTTTGGCTATTAATGTTAGCAGCCTGTACACGGGTACGTCATGTGGTCATTGGCTCATTGATATGGATGTCGGGACACACACAACATGCAAACTTGTTTTCTTTTAGATGAAGTTCCTCCTTTCCATTGAAAGTCCCGGTAAAGTCACCTCGATAGAAATGGGTCATCAGGCATAAAAGGGCAGTACTCGTACATGTTTTTTGGGTTGGAACATAGCGAAATTTCTGTGTTTTTCAATACGTAGATCTATCTATATTTAGTCAAACTAGAGTTTGGAGTTTTCAGTATGATGGACACTGTTGGTCACAGCAGGACCGGGTAAAAGTACACTTTCTCTTGTCGGTCCGTCGGTTCTCTAAGGATTCCCTAAATATAGTGACATTTACACACACACACACAAATAATTTTTTTGCCCATCTGTAATTATGAGTTTAAACAGGCAATATCAAAGAGACAAGTACATGTAGGTCAGCAAAAGGAGAGGGGAGACCAGGCGAGGGTGTGACAAGAACGGGATTAATTGTCACTGAAATACACACACACACGCACACACACGCAGAAAGAGAGAGAGACGAATTAATAAAATTTTGTCAACATTTCAGATTAAATTTCGGTGTCACTGAATGTCTGGCGCGATGTTAGAACAAACACAATGTGGTCAGAAAAGACACTGACGACAAATCTCGTCATTAAATTCGACTTTAGCAATCGTCAACGAACTAAACGGAAACAGTTTCATGACTAGATCTGCTCGACAAAAATGATAAAACATGGCGAAGACTGAAAGTCTCTGAATGTCAAGTAGATCTTTAAACCCGGCCACGTCTTCAGATTTCTCATTAAATCTCTGATACCGATTAAACGGAGAGGCGGATCGCGTTCACGCGTGTCATTTCAGCTAACCCACGTCACTGATTGCCCAACAAAATCAAAGTGTGACATAATATGGTAATTGTTCTTGACAGTTTATTATAGCAGAAAATCAATAAACAGTAAAAGTTGTTACACTGAGTGGTTTGGTATTAAGAAATGACTATAAATACAAGCAACAAAGAAACTGCGTTTAAAATTAGGTCCTTGATTAAAAAAAAAACATGTCACACTTGATTTATATTTTAAAAAAACGCTACATAATTTACATAATCATGATTAATTGTTCATACCGTGCTATTAATACGCTTTTATTACTTTTAATTAGCTTTCTTTTCAAGGGAGCTGTCTGAAGATGATGACAGGTAAAACTAATGCCATAATTGCAAGCATGGGGACTAAAGTTTGCTCAAGTAATTAAGTCACCAAACCAGGCTCGCTCTATACACCCTCACCCCGCCCATCAGTGTTAATTGCCTTTATTAGCAAACCGCCGTTTTCGGCGAGAAGAATAGGGAAATAAAGGTACATTTAATTTTGGGTGAGTGCACGAGATTTCCAGTTGCAAGGGGAATCTTGATTGGCTGAACGATTGAAAAATCGGTTCTTTCCCATTCATCGAACAAGTGCCAGAGAGTTAATGGAACATGAGCCGCGGTAGTTGATCTCTGAAAATCCTGTTTCCCTTTAGGCCAACATTTTGGATAGCATGTATTGGAAGCTCTTCTTCCTTCAAAAGAGAAACACGTTTTAAAACATACGTCTTCAGAGATTAAACCTTTTCATAAAAACATCACTCTCATTTCCATGAGAAACGTCTGAATTTGTTGTTTTGTTGGGCTATAATTAATTTTATTTATAACAGAATATTACCCTAATGAAGGAGACCGTACGAAAATATTTATACACGAAGGGATCAATCGTCAATGTACAGTTCATGACAAGTATCAAGTCATAGCCAAATTGACTTTGGCAATTGCCAGAGGACCAAAATGGAAAAGTTTCAAGATTAGGTCCACCTAAAAGAATAATAAAAACTTGCTATGGTCGAAGGTCCCTGGATGTCAAGTACGTTTTAAACATTCTTCAATTTCTTATTAAATTTCTAAAAGTAAGGAAACAGATACGTTTGTACTTGTGAGTTTTCTGGTGTGCCTATCAAGTTTACATTACAGATATAAGATTGTACTCTTAACGGTAGGCACATATACTAAGCTTCATTTTATTCAATATCACCCAAATGCTGCACAGTGTTAGCCACCAGACTGCAGACACAGAATGTAACAATGAAGAATATCACTTTTGTGCTTGTAACTGTACAAGTCTTCAGTAATTTCTCATCAACCTCCGGGCCTAGTGGGGAGAGAGCCGAGATTGCTGAGGTACAAGACGTCATTAGTGATGAGGTCGCTGCCATTGTGGTCAACTTGATTCTGGACACCATCATCCAGTTACCCCTCCGGGTGTTCGGAATCGCCACTAATATCATTAATATAATCGTCTTCCACGGCATCGGTTTAGAGGACGGCATCACTGTCACGTTCTTTGCACTTTCATGGGCGGATCTGGGGTTTATAGCAGTTCAGTTGGTCGTGAGAATTTTGAGCATACTCGACAAGGTTTTCAATTTTAAGCCTTACGTTAGACTGACCTCTCTCGCTTTCATTGTGGGCAAATACAGCTCAATGTTTTTTGACACCTCAGTCGTACTCACAGTTTTCGTAGCCGTTCAGAAATGCGCCTGTGTTGCTATACCTCTCGTATTTAAAAGTGTCTTCACTCGCTCTCGGTGTCTCATGATTGTTATTTTTATATATGTGGCGGCCTTTGCTTGGTACGCGCCATGGTATGCAACTAGTTGGCTCCACAGAGTATTTGATAAGAAAACCAACTCGACACGTCTTGGCTTTTACTATTCGGAACATTTTGAAACTTTGCTGTTCTTGTCCAGAACTGTGAGTCGTATTGGATTACCGGCAGCTGCGCCCATCGTGGTCATTCTCTGTTTGATTATTCTGGCCTACAAACTGACGCAAGCCTCCAAACTTAGACATTCCATGACGCAAGGCCAGTCTGACAATGTCAAAAGTCCAGACAGCTCTGGGGGAGAACAAGCGTCCATGAATGCCAGAGAAATTCGTGTCATCAAAACTGTGAGCTTGGTGTCGCTGATATTTGTCATCACTATCATACCCGATACCATTGGATTTGCGGTGAATCACTTCTACCCAGAATTCCATACGAAAGGTCGGCTGGGCAATGTCTTTAGGCTTTACGAGGAAATCCATAAAGTGATGACGTGTGCTAACTCCACCATTAACATATTTATTTATTATAATTTTAATACAAAATATCGAGTAGCATTTTTAGCAATGGTGACGGGGATAAGAGGGAAGGAGAATTCTAAAGATTCCCATTCAAAAGGAAAGCCCACGAAGAAATAATTCACATCCCGGTTTTAATTAAATGATTTTTACATTTTCAGATTAAATATTCAGTGCGAAACGAAATGTCAGTGGCTGCAGTGTAAGTCTTATAAATCATTCACTATAGAATATCGTAAAACCTTTGACACACTGAAGTAAAATTTTTAATGGTCAATTTTATCATGGAAATAAAGAACAACAACTAATCAGTGACAAATTTCTGAGTAATAATAATATTAGATTTTGGTGGTAACGCCGTTTTAAAGCTTCGACACTAAATTCAGCGTGGGATGTTCAAAACCCCGTGAGAGAAGACTAAAAAATATCCCGAAATGCAAACTGGCAATCAGTAATAATTGTTGTCAGGAGTAACAGGACACAGAACTGGCAAACAGACTCTTGCCAGTCAGAGGGGAAAGGATACATGACATGACTTGCTGTTGTTATTGTGGACACATCTTTACTTCTCTACAAACTTTGTGGACGTATAGATCTTGTGCAAAATCTAATGCAGGAGGCATTGTTGCCTGAGGAAAAGTTTCCGTCAAAATGGAGTTTATGACTTTCATGTAATCCAATAGACTGCATGTCCTTTGTTGTTGTTTTGTTGTTATACTAATATTATTCCCATCGAACGTCGTTTCGCTAAGCTGCAGTTGAACTTGCTACTCTTGAGTAATATCAAGCCAAGAAGAGCTCGCCAGCTTTCTGCTAAAAGTTAACTTTTGCCTGTTTCGGGCCGTGAAAAACTGATTTGCCTCTTGAGAGCTTGTCGATAACAGTAGGGCGGACCTTTTACATTTGTAGTTATGTTATTATACATGTCATGTATTGTAATAGAACTTGTGACACTCATAGGCACCTTGTGTTTGTCTGTTTATATCTGTGAACTTGTGACTCCGCGAAGCTAGCAATTTTCCTGTGAAAGGTTTTGAGCAGGCTAGAGAGTATGCATGTAACACTATGGAGGCGAATCACTATCCGTCGATCTGCACTTTGGAACATGGAAGGCCCCGCGAAGCCACTGTTAACATGGAGCACAAAGTAGGTCACGGCGGTAAACAATGGCTGTTTACGTTTCCATCGGGGGAGATGGCCCTAAACACTTTCAATCAACCCCAAAATATGGACAAACCACTGAAAGAACGCAGACGGTGCAAACGCCTCGTTTCGGTTCGTCTCACCGCAGTGACATTGTTGTGCGACTGGGCAGAAGTGGTTGCTCTCGCCACGTACACATTATTGTTTGGCAGAACCTCGTCGTCTGCTCCACCGTATAATCTGGCAGAACGAAGACACAGAAACTACCACTATACGTTACAGTACCACAAGGAGATCTGTAAAAGGCAACAAACATAACAATAAAATCAGAGTACGGCATTTTATTTTATCACAAAGATTTTCACCCTTAAACCAAGAGGTTGATTCTGCATATATAGCAAACGACCAGCACTGGGTTGTGCAAAAGGTGTTATTTTATTTTATTATTTTGTTTGTTTGTTTGTTTCCTACTTTTTTTGTTCAGAAATTTGGGACACCCCTCTCTCCCGCCCCCCCCCCCCCCGGCGAAAAACGTAAAGTGTAATTAAAATTAACTTTCCTATCTCCAAACCTAACACTCATCTTAAACCTTCACGGGAATCATCTCTCGAACATAATTATGATCGCTGATTATATTACGTAATATAAATTGAAAATTAACTTTCCTAACTCCAAACCTAACCCTTATCTTAATACTTCACGGAATCATCTCTGGAACATGGGATCTCTGATTATATTACGTAAAATAAATTATAATTAAAATTAACCTTCCCTAATCCCGACCTACACGATCTCGTTGTCAATGTAATTACATTGCATTCTATATATATATTAAAAAAAAATAATATTTTTACTGCTTTTGTCTACAATTAACATCAGAACAGAATAATAAATTGTAATTCCTAACCACGTTGTCTATTGGTTTGTTGTTTCTTTTTCGGCACGTCGGCTGAGTGTGTGAGCGTGCATAGATTGGCTGTAATCCATGAAGAAGTGAAACCCTCAGGAGAACGAAACATATGCCCTTGGAACTTTCGACAACAAACGAAAATAAAATTGAAAATTTCGTTCGAGCGCGTTCTGTGACGTCAAGTGAAACGAACCAATATCAGTTTACAGTTCTATGATAATTATTTGCACAAACTTAAATCAATATACTTCACAGAATGTAGAGGTACACTTTACTGGCGAAAAGAAATTTTTGAAAAATGTATAACTGTGATCTGCATGTAGTTTGAGGGAGGGAATTTGAAAACATTGTTCGCCAAAGACTCTACAAACCCCCGTCTCTCCTTTTCCTCTTCATTGCCTCTTCTTTTCGCCCGTCTTTCTATCTGGCATTCTCGCTCTCTTATTCCGTGTCAACCATTTTTCCACGCCACAAAGTTCCCAACGCCTTCTCAAACATGAGTTCATAACAAAATACAGAGGCACTCTAGCGCAATATTAAATTGTGAGGCAACAGTGTAGAATCGGTAACATTGTGTAGCAGCCGTTGAAGTCGATTAAGTAGGACGAAATCATAGCTGGGCTACAAGATTTTGAAATTTAATTTTTTTCTGTCATTAAGGGACCGTGGTATATTACAGGGTTAGCTACGGCTGAACACTGAATAGTTCGGTATTTTGTCTATTCGGCTTTAAGATTCTGTCCGCTAGGGAAAGATTGGTAGTTTTGTCCCATTCGTCGTTTTGCTTGATTTACTCAGTTTGAGTGGCTGTGGCATAGCACAAAACATTTAGATCCGGTGCTTCGCTACATCCGTTACACACAGGTGTACGTGCATGTCTTCTCGCGAAAGGGTGGCCATCCGCAAGAATGTTCCGAATATGCCCCCTAACATCAGTATCCGCCTATATCCCTATTTCGTATGCCATTTGTTTCACGATTTGAAATTTAACCTACCGAATTCTAATACGAAATTATAACTCTCACCATATTATCAGTGCAATTTACAGCAATATTTACATTCTGAATATGGTGGAGGAAAAAAACAACAACTTCTTTTGGATGTGGCATGGACAACCTACGATACCTCGCCAGGCGCTTGAAGAAATTGATAAGTTACTAATCTACAAATACAAGAAATCATTCATCTTCACAATATAAATAACGTGTAAAAATGACTCAGATACATTAAATACTTTACAAATCTTCCACCGGGTAAATAGCCCGACTCCCGGCTAAGAATCATGTGAAAGTAAAATACAGAACACAGTGGAATTAGAAAACACTTTCATTTTCAACTTGAAACAAGAACCATATGACAACCCATAATGAATGCACCACACTGTACATATATTGCATTCTGTCCAAGCCAGTGACCCCAGGAAATGGAGCGTGGATTCATTTCTTTTAGTTCCTTGGAGTCTACACAGTGGCTGATTTGGCTCGACAATGGTCATTCATTGCTCTGTTTATTGTTTACAATATTATACAACATAGAGGTAAAGTAACGATCTATTATAAGTATCAAAATGACAAATCATTACGTATACATATAATAACAAATATTGCCTCAAAAGAGGAGAGATATGACCCTATAAATACGAAAGTCAATGGATTCCAATTTTGTTTGCTTACACCAAATTTCATTGAAAAATGACAATATACATGAAATAGGGGTCTACAGTAGGCAACATTCTCCATCAGTACAAAACTTGAGTGTCTGCAGACTCTCTGCAATTAATATCTACATGTATTTGTGTAATTGTTACCTGACATAAGCAGGCCATACAGAGAGTAATAAAGGAATCTTCCTTTTAACTAGAAAGTAATGTCTGAGGTAGACTGTCTTGGCCAACGGCAGCAGCGGACAACCTGGTCTTGTCCAAATGCTCACGAGGTCTGTTGCCATGGCGCATTGCTATTTTCATGTGAGTCAAAATATGGCGAAAAGAAAAAGTTGTGTGTAGCAAAGCTTCGCTTAAGAAATAATACAGAAACGATACAATAAAACACAAAGGAAAATGGGGCCAAATCAAGCTTTCGATCTATTGATCTTCACGAAAAACCTGTAACAGGATTGAAAATTGACCAAATACAAAAACTGAACAAATAAAATAGTCGTAGAATTCTTTTTACAAATCGGGTTCCAGCTCTGGATTTTCGGAACGCAGACAGTCCAGAACAGACTGATGGAGGTGGGATACCAACGGAGCCAGGACAGAATGTGTGATAGGGCCAGATGAACCCGACAATATGGAACCAGCTGGCCATTGGAACAATTAGTAGAATAATCCTTAAATGGATCTTGGAGCTCTAATGGGAATGCCTGGTGTGCTAGGATTCTGATTTCTATCATCAGTCAAGCAATCAATCAGCTCGTCCATCCTCTTGTGGTTTTTCATAATAATTATTTTATCGAATATTCATTTGAGCTCATTGATAAAATAAATTTGTTCCACATCTGGTCGTTTCATCACGTTTGAGTATAACTATAAATTCTGATGCAGAGATTTTCAGCTCTGTTGTGTTCAGCTCTAGGCCTGTTTTTACTATTTTCATCGGCCATTTCAGTGTCTCCTAATAAAAAAATGCAGCCTGGTATCCAGGTTATATGCAAGGGGTGACCAAACCGCGGCTCGCGAGCCACATGCGGCTCTTTGACCTTCAATGTGCAGCTCATTGAAATAGTTTCTTGGATGTTCCCGTAGTTCATTACCGTATTTAACAGTACACGTTCAGAATGGTTAAAACACCCACAAGTCAAGATTCTGAAAAAATGTATGTGCACTTTGTGATTACTGAAACTACAACAAATTACAGTTGAAAAAAAAAACTGCATACATGAGTAAATGTTATTGCATACATGATTGTATTTCTTAATATTTATATAAAAATTTTGTAATAAAACATGTATGCAACAATAAAAACATATGTATAAAATTTGTTCATATCTTGTGGCCTCGAACATGTGAAGTTTATCGTATGTGGCTCTTACATGAAGCACGTTTGGCCACCCCTGTTGTCTGCCATTCTTTTCTCGCGGCATGAAAGGAGGTTACTGATTTATTTGTTTACTAGATGACCTACCGGGCATTGCCGGGAATAAACAATAATGTGCTGCCCCCGTCTCTCTCTCTCTCTCATATAATGAAAGTAATAAACTACAGTCTTGCTTCAGAACTTCGCACCAGAACACTACGCACCAAACTGAACGCTTGATACGGTTACTTTTTATGACATGCACAGTACTATATACATTACGAAACAAACATGCAAAAATACAGCTGTTACATAGCAATGAACATTGTTATTTTTTAAAAATACATGCTTGAAATAAACAACTTTTAATTATAGCCATCATCTTCCTTATCTCAATTGCCACCTTCCTGCCAAATTTAAGGCCTGAAGAGTGTATAGTTTGGTCAGTTACTCATGCCAAAGGTTGCAAGTTACTGAAATATATAATAGATTTATTTTCCGAAATGTACGTCATATCCCAAATCATCCCTGAGCAGACGCCGCACGTACAAACTTTGGCATCTGTCCCCCTTCTTCTTGAAGACAGAAAGAGGGAGAACGGCGATTGCTAATGGCTCTTTATTGTGGAAGTTTGATTTAGTTTAGTTAATCGTGCGCCGGAAACCGCTTACTCGTTGCGTGAACACACACAATGTTTAGTTTCTGACTGATTCAATAGCAGCTGAGAGAAGATGTGGCCGGGTGAATCTCAGACAACTGCTGTTTTCTCAGGGTCCCTGTCACCCCATCATTCCATTGATTCTCAGGCTATTACGTGTCTTGTGCCTGGAAATCTTTCTGTTGATTGTACGTGATGTTGATGGCTCCATGATTCTTTTATGGCTGCCATTATCCTCCAAGATTATCGGGCGGATACTATCCGGATTCATCCGCCAACAATATCGGCCGCGGGTTTATCAGCCAGTATTGGTGTTGACTAAATACAAAAAGAAACACACAAACAAAACAAAAAAACTGGATTTATTCCCTATTATTGTTGTTAGATTAAAAAAAAATTTAACAGATTGAATGATAATAAAAAGGACGTTCTGTTGAGAATCGAACCACGGTCATCCGATTGACAGGCGAAGATGCTAACCACTACGCTATTGCGGACCCTGCCTCATTGCGAATGAATATTTCTAAAATAAACATCACCAAACCAATCATCGGCGGATAAACACTTCGTTCTTTTATACCATACTACGATTTATTCTAACTCCTTATCATAAAAAAATAAAAATAAATAAAGCCAAAACGTTTAACCCTACTTTACATTCGGTTGGGGGACATTATGATGAAGATAGTGAGTGTCTGGGGTATGTCAGATCCCGAGTGTAAAATAGGGTTAACGTCGAAATTTCATTTTCATGTAGCGACCATTGTTCGTCTTTGTTCTATCTCCATTTTCTGAAAAAACAAAAACAAACTGGAGATCCTTTAGTATGTACAGAGGTATACACAAATGCATACTTTGTCGCTTGTTTAACATGGGTTGTGACACTAATAGGTTGTTTCACAGTTCCGATTTATTCTAATTCCTTGTCATAATAACAAAAGCCGCAAACGTTTAACGTCGAATTTCTCAGTTGTGCAAAAAGTGGAGTTGGAACATACAAGAACTAAGATCGCGATACCTTACATATATTTTTTGTTCTTTAGGTCTCGGTATAAAAAAATCATAGTTTGATCATTCTGTTCATTTCTGTAATTATATAGTTGTCTCATTTCTTTACTTAGTTGGTGAAAGATCTTTGTTATAGGGGCTTCACTACTTTAGGCATTTGCATATCGCGTTTCTTGCTGTTTTTTTTTTTTTTTTCATCAGTTTCTTATGTTTTCTCTTTGTCACCTGTCATCATTTCTAGACATCCTCTCTGCTTTAAAAGGGACTGTTTATTAACCCTCAAAAATACGGTTTGTAAGCTTTCGAAAGGATTGTTGGCAAGCCTTCAAAAGCACTGTTTGTTGGCCCTCAACGGGACCGTTTATTAGCCCTCAAAATGGCTGTTTGTAAGCCTTCAGAAGGACTGTTTGTTAATACTCAAAAGGAGGGGTTGTAAGCCTTCAAAAGGACTGTTTGCTAGCACTCAAAAGGACTGCTTCAGCTGGCGCCTAAAATGGCAGTAAATTACGTTTCTCTATGATTGACGTCTCCTACATTTGTCAGTTTGTGGGTTGCATTTTTTTTTCTTTTTTTGTGCAACACTTCAACTCATACTGAATGATAATCTGTCCTTCATTGTAGGTTCTGGAATGCCAATTAGATGAAAAAAAACAACAACAACTGCCGTGCCGATTACTTTTTTACCTTTGTTTCTATCGTCGTGCGCGAGCGGATAAGAATGACCAGTAGATAGCATTTAAAATTACATTGGTGGCCTTACTGGGTTCTCGTTTGGATTCTTCTGTGTAGTCCATTGTTTCATTCATTTCAGAAAGCTTGAACATATCGTCAGTTTCTGTTTGTCAAGCGTGCTGTGTGGGAGTTTTCGATTATGGATAATCTTGTCTTGTCTTCTCTTGTTAGGCCGTCCACTGCAGGATGTAACCGTCCGCCAATAGTCTCCACTCGTCTCTGGTTTTCCGTCCGTCAAGTCCATGCCCGCTCACCTGTCTGCACAATAATGATCATCTCTCCATCGATTGCCGGGGCGTCCTCTTAAAACAGATCAAGAAGACAGACCCCAAGCAAGGGGGACAGCATTTCTGATACATTAATGCCATTGTTCTGTTTTCCCGTTGTCGACGTTCGGGCCTATTAATCAGTACAATCATGCAACCAATCATTATTATCAATGAAGTCTTCGCTTTTGAGAGGAATAAGATTTTCTACGTTCATATTATTTTAAGAATACATAGTACCTCAGACTGTGAACGGTCCACGGGCTCTCTTTGTTGACCTCTTTGAGCCTCTGTAAAGCTGTTTTTTGTCTCTTCTCCAATAAAGAATAAAATGAAACGTAAAAAAAAAAAAGTCTGCAATTTTGGCATCAAATAGACGGTTTGTAGGCCAACATAATTTCCGGGATAAGGCCGGATCCCAACATGGAAGTTTTATTACTTTGTTAAACTGCATTTTCAAGTGCACGGAAACGAAAACGGCAACGGAAACGTCAAAAATCAATCAAGTAGGAAAAAGAAAGAGTGGTTCCATGTGTAGGGAAACGGCGTTTACAAGAAAACATTCGATTTCATTACTTCAATGGTTTTTGTGGTTTCCATTTCCGTTTCCGGACACACGGAAACCCAGCTTTACGGTGTTTGTCCCGGAAGTTGCGCAAGGCCACAAACCGCCTAAAATTGCCTGGACCAAATAGTTGTTTAGGAATGTTTCGAGCGTGTCTGTTTCTGGGCCTCTTTTAGCGATGGTCATCTGTTGTTGGCTTGACCTTCACTGGAGGAAATGGCGCCGTTGTTGTGCCGAAGTCCATACTTGCGGCTACTCTTGCACAAGTATGTGGCGATGATGCAGAAAAAATCTACAAACTCGAAGAGAGAAATAGCGCTGGCACCAACCAACAGTCCCATAGACCCTCCAATGTCACCTGAAACAGAGTAAAGTGTCTACGGGGTTTTGAAGACAGTTTTGAGCTTGAGTTTAAGTTCCAGAGAGAGCACGTCGACAAAATAGCGGTCGCATTGTGCCATGAAAGAGCAGTAGGATCTGACAGACAGAATATGACAGAATAATAGGAGTCAAACCGTGCTGCTTCTGGCTGCTAATATTTTTTTGCTTTTAAATGTCATTTGGCTGTGTTTTTCTTTTTGTTTACTTTATTACATCATGTTATTCTCTTTATTATATTTATAGTTGTTGTCTATGTGTATTTTAATAGATCTATCACTGTTTTATTATTATTCATCCATTCAAGACTACTAGAAGCCCAAATGACGTGCGAAAGATCAGCTGTTTAAACTGAACTGTAAAACCCGTCAACTGATAATGAAAAGCCCAGTTCGAGAATAGCCGACAATGCAGAACTCAGTAACTGACGATTCTGGGACAGAAAACACTTCAACTGGGTCCGGCCCCCAGGATAGTCCTTACAGACAGCAGTGTATTCATTAACCTGTTTATCGACGTACTTTCGTCCTTATCTATTTATCTATCCATTTATTCACTTTGAATAATTATGCTTCTATACAATGTAGGTGCCATTTATTTTGTTTCTATCTGTTCACTCAATTATGTATGTACTTATTTATCTATTTATTTATGTCTGATCAGTGAGTCATGCACAGAATAAATACACTCCAAATAGCATCTCAGTCTGAGCCACCACCCCACCCCACCCCCACCACACACACAAAAAAAAAAGAATGATAGGACAGAAGGAGACCCTGGTAGAAGCACTCACCCAAACACCAACCACCCTCGCTGCGAAGACAGGGACTTGATAAAAGAGTCACCAAAAGTATAAACGAGAAGTAGGTGAAAACGTTGACTGAATGCAATAACAACAATAATATCGACAGCGGTAACAATTACAACAACAGCAACAACATGAAACAAACTTACTTAAGAGTTTAAATACATCGTAGGCGACCTGATGCTCTGTGACAGTGTAGCTGATGTCGGTGAAGAATACGTCCAGGAAAATGAAGTTTTGACTGCAAACGAGAGAAATGTGTGTTAGGTCTTTATCTTAGGATTAGCTGCTCTTGGCATTTACACTTCACTTTTCTTGTTTACATTTTTGTTGTTCTTGTTTCTGTGTGTGTTTTTGTGATAGGGGTTAGTTTTTTAGAATTTCGCCCGGGCAACGGCCTTGTTCGGCTTGCTCTTCTCGACTTTCATCTGCCAAGGTGTTTTCAACGTGCACAACGTGCACAAGGCCCCTCCGAGTTTTCCGTCCTTATTCGAGAAGACTAAGTGCTCGATCCTCCCTATCATAGGATCAGGAACAACAATTTTCCCCCCGAAATAAAAAAAAATTCCAACATGCCTGTACCGACCTGGGATCGAACCCGGTACCTTCAGCATGAGAGGCGAGCACCTCGCCTCTAGAGTCTAGACCAACGTGTCCTTGGAAACGAGAGAAAAAAACACGGTGGCGCAGGCTTTAGATTGATTGGCGGATTCCCGGAAACGAGAGAAAAAAACACGGTAGCGTAGACTTTAGATTGATGGACGGATGACAATTACTGTAGCTGTCAGGTGCAGCCAATAAATTTCATCAGCTAGGTTTTACTGTTGTTGTTAGAGAATCATAGCCTAATTACAAAGCCGAAGACAGAAAATGCCGAGTTGTGCTCGCTGTTCTTCTATAGCTTACTATGCAAAATGCTGCGTACCCCTAACAACGGCTTTACGGAATGGCTTTCCATTGCCAACACCGAAACAATCCTATTTATTTATTTATTATTTTTAAAATGTATTTATAAATTATTAGTTGTTGCTCTATCTATCTATCTATCTATCTATCTATCTATCTATCTATCTATCTATCTGACCTATCTATCTATCTATCTATCTATCTATTTATCTATCTATCTATCTATCTATCTATCTATCTATCTATCTATCTATCTATCTATCTATCTATCTATCTATCTATCTATCTATCTATCTATCTATCTATCTATCTATCTATCTATCTATCTATCTATCTATCTATCTATCCATCTATCTATCTATCTATCTGTGGGTCCGTCCGCCCTCGGTCCGTCTGTCTGTCCGTATCTGTTCCAATCCTGTCTATGTATTGTCTCACCTAAATGGACTAAGGCAAGAAGAAGTGATCATTGAGATTTTACCGCCCCTTTCAACAGAATGAGGTCATGTCAGGAACGAGGCTTGGGCCTTTCTAATGTCACTAACGGCTGTTTGCCTGAATTAACAAAAAGTAAATTTACTTTGGACCCACACTCAGAAGGATTTGAACCTGGGGCCGCTCGCACTCAGAATCAAGCGCGCTAACCACTATGCAACGACACCGGCATCTCTATTTTAACTAATTTATTACCATAAGCCTCTCTCAGCGGTTTGCACGAAAACTGTCAGTAATTCACATGTTTTTAAATTACTGAATAGTGTTCGGTGTGAGATCCCTCCAAATTTCGGCATTTTTTTTTTTTTTTTGGTACACATCATGTTTGCTTTCTCCTTGCATGGTCTCAGTATTGGTCCCTGACTGTTAGAGAAGGCATTGCAAGGTCTGTGATTCTTCTGAGAAAACTGGCAGCATGGGAGACAGTTAACCTCTAGACATTGAACTGAAAATTCCGGATACCTGTACCCAGTGCTTACCTGTAGAAAGAGCTGTCAATCACGGCCGATTCAGTAAAGGCTTCCATGTCCTCGACAATCTCATCCAACAACTGTACAAGATGTAAATGTTGTCCGTCAAAGTTCTCGAGGTTTTTTAATCGCGGATCGTCCTGTATCGTATTGTTCACCTGAGCTTGCGTCTCTGTTACATTCGCCAGGCTAATATTCTGTTTACCTTTTAACCCGGACTCGAAAATATTCCACAACACCTCATCAGAGAAAATCTGTTCGAGCATTTCTGCGATGCAACGGCTAAGTTTTGACCATAGACTGCCAAAACTTTTAAAATTCAGAATGATGGTCTGGCGTGACTCCGCAAGGTCACTTTTAGCAATGATGCTTTCATTGCATAGCAGCGCTGACGCCAAGTCGAATTTCGTGACGCTCCAGTCGTCCATGTATGCGTGAAGCATAGCGTCTATGCGGGCGAAGGTTTGGAGGGATTTGTTGACTGTGTCACGAGTGGCACTTAATAATTTGTCAATTGTCTCAATCGCTTCTCCGAATTGGTCCAGGCACTTGTCTTTCCTGTCTTCGAGAGATTCCCTCGTTTGTTGCAACTGGGAAACGGGCCATTCTATGATTTCATCGTAGAAGTTCTCTCTGGATTTGAGATACAGCTCGCATGCGTCTTTAAACTTTGTGATGCAGTCCTGAAACACAGGGTTACAAGTTTATCGTAGGCCTGACAGCCAATTCAAAATATACAGAAGAATAACGCAAACAAGCTATGACACTAAAAACAGAACGCGCGGTCATTCACTCTCTCCGCCCCCGGCTGCCTACTGCAGATGCGTGAAGCATAGCGTCTATGCGGGCGAAGGTTTGGAGGGATTTGTTGACTGTGTCACGAGTGGCACTTAATAATTTGTCAATTGTCTCAATCGCTTCTCCGAATTGGTCCAGGCACTTGTCTTTCCTGTCTTCGAGAGATTCCCTCGTTTGTTGCAACTGGGAAACGGGCCATTCTATGATTTCATCGTAGAAGTTCTCTCTGGATTTGATACAGCTCGCATGCGTCTTTAAACTTTGTGATGCAGTCCTGACTTATAATAAAATACAAAAACTATAACTTGACTGATAATTGCCAGCAACACTCATCATTCTTCAATCCCCCCTCCCCCCCCCCTGCGTCCCAAACTTTTCCCACCTTTATCTGTCGTAAATTATTTACTATACATTAAAGGCCGTTGTTACTTGCACGTACTCGCTTCAAGCGTTTCGCGTTAGAGGCGCCTACTTACACGCACCTATCCCCAACCCCGTCCTTTTATCCTCAACCCGAAATCTTATCGAAAATAATTAGTTAAGGCTTTTGGTAGGAGCATCAGCCCATTGTGACTCCAGAAGTAGAGAGCGCCCACTGGTGCTCCTACCAAAAGCCTTAACTAATTATTTTCGATAAGATTTCGGGTTGAGGATAAGGACGGGGTGGAAAATCTGTGGCGACACAGCAAAGCATGAAGCAAAGTCAAAATATGGCAAAAGGAAAAAGTTGTACGTAGCAAAACCTCGGATAAGAAATAATACAGAAACGATGCAATAAAACGAAAAGGCAATAAAACAAAAAGGAAAAGGGAAGGCAAATCAAGCTTTCGTTATATAAAACTTCGTCGGCAAAGAAAGATGTAATAGTTCAGTTGTTTGATTGGTTTAATTTTCCATCCAGTTACATTTTTTTAATGCTCAATTTTGGTGATCGTGCGATTTTTATCTTATTTTTATTTTATTTGTTTACCTATTTTATTTTGAAAGAAATGACACGGTGCCATAGTAACTTTTAAGATAATATTACTTATGATCATGATCTACTTTTTTTTTTTTTTTTTTAAAGTGAAATAACTTTTTGATGTTTAGATATCTTTCACCCACATATCAGATCGACATTCAAACTTACGCCAATGTAGAACTGCTGCTCCTCAGTAATATTCTCTGATTCATACACACGTTGAGATACGTTCAATAATTCTCTCAGTAAATTGCAGATGGTCTTGATATGTCTTTCACCGGCCAGTCCGATCTTACTGCCATCCTCCGACTGAGTCAGTGCTTGTTTTAGTAAGCTTTTTGGGATGATACTCTGAGGAAGAAATGCATTGATGCGTTAGTTCTGTGGTTTTTGACGTGGACAAATGGCTACCTTAGTTCTTGTTTGTTCCTTCTCCACTTTTTAGTTCCTGTTTGTTCCTTCTCCACATTTTAGTTCTTGTTTGTTCCTTCTCCACTTTTTAGTTCTTGTTTGTTCCTTCTCCACTTTTTAGTTCTTGTTTGTTTCCTCTGCACCTTTTTGCACAACCGAGAAATTCGACCGTAAATAATTATTTGCGGCTTTAGTATTATGATAAGGCGTTAGAGTACATCGGAATTGTGAAACAGCTTGATAAGTGCCACAATGCATTTTAAACAAGTGTCAGAGTAGGCATTTCTTATACCTCTTCTACATACTAAAAGATCTCCGGTTTTCCACAAAATGGAGATAGAGCAAAGGTCTCGAAATTTGAGAAGGAGCACCATAATTATGAGTTACACAACTTTACCGTGGCACATAATACGTCATTTTCTGTGTGTTAATCGTCGAGCCGCGCATTTTCTATAATAACTTCCATCTAAAAGATACGATGGCGTTGCCTCTCTGCGACTTGCCGTTCACGGACGCTCCTAAAGTCGCTTTCTTGTAATATCCCTATTGTGTGACTCACATGGAAGTCCTCCGAAATTTCTCCTGGAGGGAGGAATTTTGTCATTTCAGACCTTTTCTGTTCAGATCGTTAAGATGAAAGATCTCCTATAAAGGCAATTTAAGTTGTTGACATTCCTTCAGTGGAACAGTGAAGTTAGCCACAGGCTGACTTTGCAAATAAATTACGATTTGCATAAATTATACAACTTAGGTATCCATTATTACCGCCACGAGTTGCTTTAATGGTAATTAATAATAATAATAATAATAAATAGAATTTCTATAGCGCATTTCTAATAAAATTATTACTCAATGCGCTGTACATTGCATCAATAACTCATGCATACACTTTCCAAATCTCATACTAAAACACGCACTCTCATCCATACAAACTTTCAGTTTTACACACATAGACGCTCTTAGCCATATAACACTAGCTTATATAATCAATTGTAACATCAAAGTACAGAATAGAATTTTGAACATTTAAAAGTTTCGGAGGAAAAGGTGATGTTTTACGCTTTTCTTAAAGCATTCAAGATTCGGTGATTCACGAATGTTCAAGGGTATCTGGTTCCAGAAAAAAGGTCCAAAATAGTTGAAGGATCTATGGCCTATAGTTTTATAGTTTTTAGATGGGATTCTTAGGATTGTTTTGTCACTTGATGATCTTAGTGAACGAGATGGTGTGTAAACTTGTAAAGAATTTTTGAGATAGCTGGGTGCGGTGTTATTTAAACATTTATAGCAAAAAACAGCAATTTTGTATGTAATTCTTTCTGTTATAGGAAGCCAGTGCAGTTCTTTTAACAAAGGCGTAACGTGGTCAGCTTGTTTTTTCTTGGTAATCAATTTGGCTGCGTTGTTTTGAATGGCTTGAATTTTAGACAGTTTATCTGATGTTATTCCAGCAAGAAGAGAATTGCAATAATCTATTCGAGATAAAATGAGTGAAGTAACTAAAGTTTTGGTAATGGCTTCTGTGAGGAAATTTCGAACTCTGCTGATGTTTCTTAGTTGGAAACGTGCATTTCTGCAAATATTATTTACCTGGAATGTGAAAGACATATCAGAGTCAAAAAGAACGCCTAGATTTTTTATGCACAAAGATGATTGTATGATATGTCCGTTGATGTTCAATTGGATGTTTGGTAGATCACTTATCTTAGCAACATAGGGGTTCGTACACAACATGACTTCAGTTTTATCTTCATTAAGTTTTAATCTATTGCTGTTCATCCATTCTTTTACTTTGATGATACAATTGTTGGTACAAGAAATTAGATCTGAAAGATGATCTACGTGAGAACTTTTATAAATTTGACTATCGTCTGCATACAGGTGATATTTCATATCAAAGCTTGTCAAAATATCAGTGAGAGGCTGAGTGTACATGACAAACAAAATGGGACCTAGGACAGAGCCATGAGGTACACCACAATCTAAAAGAACCTCATCAGATGACTCATTCCCGATGGTTACACATTGATACCTATTGGTTATATATGACCCAAACCAACGCAAAGCCGCTCCTGAAATCCCAAATGTTGTTTCGAGGCGTTCTAACAAAATAGCATGGTCGATGGTATCGAAAGCTGCGGATAAGTCCAAAAGAGTGAGGAGGCAAACGTTCTTTTCGTCCAAACTATCTAAAATATCAGATGACACTTTGAGAATTGCTGTTTCTGTACTGTGGTTTTCTTTATAGGCGGACTGATACTCCTCGTTTAAGTTATTTTTGCTCATGTGCGTTAAAAGCCTTTTTAGAACTATTTTCTCAAGGATTTTTGACAGAAACGGAAGATTGGAGACGGGCCTAAAGTTACTTAAGTTATTTTTGTCCAATCCTGTCTTTTTCAAAAGAGGTTTGACTAATTTTTATCAAACTTTTTATCATATATTATATATTATATATTACTGGCTTAAGTTATCTATATTTTGGTATAAAACTTCTTATGCAGATGAATTGTGCTCCCTCTCTCTCTCTCTCTCTCTCTTTCGCTCTCTCTCTCTCTCTCTCTCTCTCTTCTCCCTTTCTCCCCCCCCCTTTCTCTCTCTATCTATATATCAATCTATCTCTTTCTTTATCTATCCATCTATCTCTCTCTCTCTCTCTCTCTCTCTCTCTCACTTTCTCTCACTCTTGCTCTCTCTCTCTCATTCTTTTTTGTTCTCTCTTTCATTATTAAATGCCGTTAAGACAAAAATCTGTTTGATGATACTTCATGCAGTCTCTTATCAATAAAAAGGCGGACACACACTTCACTTTACTTGGGGACACGTTGGCCTAGAGGCAAGGTGCTTGCCCCTTCTACCGAAGGTAGCGGGTTCGATTCCATATAGGCGCAGGTATGTTGGAATTTTAGGGGTAATTCCTGTACCTGATCCAGTGGTGGGTAGGATCAAGTACCTAGTCTTCTCGGATAAGGACGAAAACCTCGGTGGGCCCGTGTGCACGTTGCTCACGTCAAAGATACCTTGGCAATTGGAAATCGAGAAGAGCAGGTCGAACAAGGCCGTTTCCCCCGGCAAAATTAAAGAAAAAATTATCCTTGCCACAAAAACAGACAAAAACATTAACAAGAAAAATAGAAACAAGAAAAGTGAGGTCTAAATGCCAAGAGCAGCGAACCTCTTAAAATGAAGACCTAAAATTAACCACTGTACTATTGTTTACCATGAAACTATTGTTTACAAAGGAGCCGTACCTTTTCATCAAAAAGCTCTGAAATATTCCTGTCGGCGGGGAGACTGTAGTTCAAGATGGGAGATCCATTCTCGTAGGCGGCCACCATATTACTGAAATCTTGCAACCCCAAAGTTGTCAGGTGCAATCTGAATTGTAACAACACACTAGGGATTATTAGGGGCCGCGTCTGAAAAAGCGTTGTTAAGCCTTATAGCCTGCTATCCTGCTACCCTTAGGGGTGAAACAGACTAGGGTTATGAATGTATGGGGGAAACATATGCCCAGTCTTTTAGATTATTTGTTTGTGATTTTTTGAGCCAATGGTGGGTAGGATCAAGTACACAAAATAAAGGCATTTGAAAGGTAGAATTGAAAAGTATGACTGGAGATTTTGTTATGACTTCGCTACCACTGTTCTGTGAACGGCACTTTAGCTAGTAATAATGATGATCATAATGATAATAGTAATTACGATTATAATAATAATACAGTAATAATCCTATTATAAAAAAAAACAAAAAACAATGGCGGCAGTAATTCATTATGGTTCAATTTTGGCCCTTTCTTTGGTCGACGCCACAGCCTAAATGACAGTTTCAAGAATTATAAAATTAATGTTCTTAAGTGTCAACTAAACCAGTCCAATTGCTTATGTATTGACAGATTGTGTCGATTCAAGTTACAGGTATTTTCAATGAAAAGTTGTGCAAATGTAAAATACAATGATCTTTGTTTTGGCTCCCTGTAATAAGCCCACCGCACGGGAAACGATATTAATGCGCGAGCACTTCCGTGCGCACGATTTCTGTATCAAAAATGAGTGCATAGTGCTCAGGAGCGCATGGAATCTGTGGGAAGACTGTAGAATATGGGAAGCTTTATAGATCAAAAAGAAAGAGAGAGCGATAGAACGGTGGGTTCACAGTTTATCGCGGATAATGCCGGGAACTTCATCTAGTCTTATTATTAAAAAAAATAGTGGCGGGAGTAATTCAGTGTGATGCAATTCTGGCCTTTTTTTTGCTCGACGCCACAGCCTAAATGACAGTTTCAAAAATTATAAAATAAATTTTCTTAAGTGTCAAATAATCCAGCCCAATCGTGTATGTATTGACAGATTGTGTTGATTCAAGTTGCAGGTAGTATTCAATGAAAAGTTGTGAAAATGCAAAATACAATGATCTTAGTTTTGGCTCCCTGTGGTAAGCCCACCTTACAGGGAATGGTATTAATAACGTGCTCCGTGCCCACAATTTCCCCACAAGAAATGACTGCGTAGTGCTTTGGTGCGCATTAAATCTGTAGTAATATGGCAAGTTTTGTAGACCAAAAGAGAGAGATAAAATGGGGGGTTCACAGGTTAGTCCCGGATAATGCACGGGGACCTCATCTAGTAATAATAATAACAACAATAATAGCAATCAAAATATGTTGACTCTATAAGTAGCGTTAATTGTTCACTTTTTCTACACGGGATCAAAAGAACTATAAAACTAGCACCAAACAGTGATTCCACAGTCAATCATGGAATGGTCCTAATAAAAATCTATAAATAGTGTCTATTTTCACTCTATTATACTGTGATACAGGCGCATCGAATACTCATCCGCACACACTAAAAAGTTTAAAATTTAAAAGATGTCTCTTAAGACCATGGTTGAAAACTTTTTTTTTTTTTTTTCAAGGGCCTCAGACTTGGAATTCTCTGCCTCTGTCTTGGAGACTGCCTCTGACATGGAGACAGACTGAAAATTTCATGACTTTAAACATCAGCTGATGATTTATCTTTTTACACTCTGGGTGTCCATTTTTTGTTTTTTTGTTTGCCTGAGTATGCCTGTGTATTGTGTCTGTGATTATGTGATATACATGTTGTAAAGCGCTTAGAGCCTGGTTGTTAACTTGATGAAGCACTATGTAAATACCATGCATTATTAAATTATATTATTATCATTATTATTAATAACAACAACAGTAAAAAAAATAACAATAATCCTTTAAACACAACGGGTAACTACCTTCCCTCAAGTTGCTCCGCCAGAAGTATGTACAGGACGTCTCTGACAGGCTTGTCTGTCACTGTTGCAATCTGTCCAATTTTGTTTTGGATACTGTCGGAGAAGACGTGAATGTCATCGGCAAGTTCGCCTGCGGCAGAGGGAAAGGATGAGTGTTGTAAAAGCCAGAAGGGTAAAGGTATATAAACATTCTACGTTTTTTTTTTGTTTTGTTAGTGTGTTTTACTTGGTTAATTTTCTGTTCTGTTATATGTGTAGCCGCACGACAAAATGGGGCACATTTCGGCATTACCTGATTCGACAAAATTGTCACGAGTGGAGTGAGCGATAGTTAATAATTACGGGGGGAAAGGAGGAGAGTAAAATTAACGCACGTAGACAAGTAAGTTAAGCGTGCATGTTGTGAGTAGTGGGGGGTCTGAATGAGGCGAAAGCGCTGTATTACTATCACTGCAAGTTAGAAGGTCCTACTGAACGGACGCTAGTAAGAGCCCAGCGGGCGAACATAAGGGGAGCAGTCGGAAGACGGATGAGAGTGTTTTTCCAGTGATGACTGGTAGGTAGAACGTTGATTGATAATTGTGATTGATGTATTATATTCGTCTATCACCATGATGTAAATAAGCATATGTGAGGAATGTGGAAGTCCTTGATATTGGATATAGCAATGTGCGCCATGAGCGATAGATGAAAGTGAGTTCATGGATTTGTAGCACGAGTGAGTATTGTGTACTCCGATGGAGGTGTGTTACCGTAAGATGTTTGGTGAGTGAAAGGTGAACTATTGTGTGTACGCTTCATGGGTTGTAAGGAGAGGTGGAGTGAATAGAAATGGTAGGGTATTATACCAATGTAATGTTATTCTTGTAGGTGTCGGGGACGGGCCGAAGAGCCACCTCGATGAGCACAGGGGATAGGCCAGCATAGGGCCGGAGGCCACACATAGGCCAGAAGTGAGGCTGTCGGTGCAGGACAGTAGAGGCACATAAAGTCGTGGCAGTCAGGCCACGGACAGGGGCGTAGATATGAGCGTGAATGTGATAATGTACTATTGCCATGTTGATGGGCTATTGAAATGATAATGTGCTATTGCCCTGCTGAGGTGCTAGTGGAATGCTAAGGTGTATGACAATAGGAAGGTGATATTGAGAGACTGCGGTGCCAGTGAATTATTAATGTGCTATTAAGACCCTGAGGGGAGAGGCTGAGGCCGAAGTGCCTTTAGGAAGTAACTACCGGGTTGTGGATCCGAGGAAGAGTGCATGTGAGAATAAGGCCGTTGTACGGCAGTTAATTTCAATAATATAATGTATGTAATTGCGCTATTATCTGTATAATTATGTTTAAATAAATGTGTGAGTCTGATGGGTTGTTCTGTTAAGTGTTAAACTTGTTTGTTCGTGATTGTTGTCCTGTCATAAATTATTACATCTCCCAGTCTGGGATTTGTGACAAAAATCGTTAAAAGGCGTCATGGGGTCAATTTCATAGATTTTGCGTTTTCATTAATTTTGGAAACTCTAACCTCTTTACTGTTCTCTTTCCAAATGGTAATCTTGGTTGAGAAGGGTAAATGCCTCAAAATTGACTTTGAATCGAGTCATCATCAATAATTTTGACCAAAAGCTGAAACTTAAAAAAGGGTTTTTCTCAAAACTGTGGTTCTGTCACTTCCTGTTTTGGAGAGGCCATATCTTTTCTGCTAATGAAATTACAATACAATATTTTGTTTACCAAATGACAGGGCTCTGAATAACTTATTTAGTGATATCAATATTTCCATACCATCAAAATCCACGAAGTGCCTCATTTTGCTGTTTGTCTACACATATTTATTTACCTGGAGAAGGTTAACATACCGACAGCTTGATTTGTCTTTACTTTTCTTTTGACTGAATGAAATTTGTATTTTTCTTATGCGAGGCTTTGCCACATAGTTTGTTTTTGGGGGGGGGGGTGGAGGGGGGGGGGGCACATTTTGACTATCTGCGATCCCGCAGATTTTCTGTGGCTCTTTATAACATTTTGTCAAAGGCAGATTCAGTCAGAGTGAATCCGTCATAAGATAAGATAAGATAAGATATAACTTTATTATCCTGTTGCCAGGAAATGTGTTGTCACAGCATCAATAGTGATAAAATAGAAGATCTAAATACAATATCTAAGACACACAGGTCTTTAATGCATACCTCTCACACGCACATTGCTCACATAACGAAACCAGCAAGTAAGAACATTACTCATACACACACACACACTGTCAGAACAATCCATTAGGAAAACTAACAACAGCATGCCTCATCAGGAAACACTACTGCTTCGAATTGCGAATGGCAAAAAAGATCGTCTATTGCATTCTCTGTTGTTCTTAAATACAAATGGGGACAAATGGAGACGTTACAGTAGAAAGCTGATAGAGAACAAATTGAAATCGGACGTACTCCAAGCGAAGGATATAGATCTAGTTCATTCGCAATTTTTACGACAAACGCGAAATTAACGATTTCTCGCAAAAATGAAATCTGTTGTTTATGTTTCAACATTAAAATATTATTCTTTAATCTGTAAATCGATTAATCGGGGAATATTAAGTGGAATGAGGAGTCTTTATGACGTCGTTAACATAAAAAAAGCCCGGCTGAATCTTTGATGAAGAACAGAAAGAAAGGTTAAACGAAAGAATGACTTGTTTGTATCTGCTGTTTGAGCAAAACTTCAAAGAAATTGAACGGAAGGACAACTTTGATACCTCACAGAAGTATAACAAATGCACATGTTGACACTTGGTTCAAGTGCATTGTGGCACTTATTAAGCTGTTTCACAGTTCCGATCTAAGCTTATTCTAACTCCTTATCAAAATGCTAAAGCAACAAACGGTTAACGTCAAAGTCCTCACTTGTGCAGAAAGAGGGGATTGAAACAAACAAGAACCAAGGTCGTCAGATGTCAAATCCATTTAAGGGATTTTAATAACTGTAGTATCTGGTGGCTCACCTTATCCTCCAGTGCCACAAAACCAGGAGATGGGCAGGGGGGGGGGGGGGGAGCTCGCCGCCTCAGGCCAATCTGCATAATATTTTATGACACTCGTACCTTTCTCTTACTTATGATGTTACGGTGCACTTAGTTTCTGAACAACATTTCATGTGTGTTCTTTCGAGAAGGAATTGCGAAGTGCGGCATTTTAATCATCTATCATCATCCCTGTCGTTACTCAAATTATTCAAAACACTTCCGTCCTCCTCTGGGCGTGAAGGTGGGGGATTGGGAGGGGCCTCATAGTTAGAATAGCCTAGGGGCCTCTCTTCATCTAAACCCGGCCCCATTACCCTTTGACACTTACCTAAAGTTCTCTCATCCATTTCATTCTTAGCTTCAATGAAGTTCTTCTTGACCACATACTCTTGGGCCCACAGAAAATCATCCTTAATGCGGTGAAGACCCAGCACGAACTGCTGCAATTGCTGAATTTTCTGAAACAAAAGATATTTTGGCCTCTGCATCAGTTCTAAAAGTTTATGAAGATGTCTCCATTATTCTCAGTATAGTGCAGGGGTGGCCGAACCACGGCTCGCGAGCCACATGCGGCCGGCCGGCTCTTTGACCTGCAATATGCGGCACCTGAAAATATTAGTATGTTGGCTGTGGCTGAGCTCTTTATTTCTTCACAGTGTTAATATAAAAGGTTCCCTCATTTGCTGTACAAATTCAGGCATCAAGCACACGTTCTGAACTTGTCAGACGAACTAGGTCCTGACATTCGGACGTATTTCTTTGATGTTCCCGTAGTTCATTACCGTATTTAACATGTTCAGTATAGTTCAAACAATCATCAGTGAAGATCTTGAAAACATTCAGTAATATTATTATGTGTACTTTGTGATTACTGAAACTAATACAAATTAACAGTTAAAAAACAACAACTGCATACATGACTGTGTAAATATAGTTGCATACACGTATTTCTTAATATTTATATACAATTTGTGTAAAAAAGAAAAAAATATGTATGAAACAATAAAAAGGTGTGTGAAAAGTTTGTTCATATCTTATGGCTCTCGAACATTAGAAGTTTTATCATAATTATGTGGCTCTCACATTATGCAAGTTTGGCCACCCCTGTTATAGTACGTCTTTTTAACCATGATAAGCAGAATCAACATTGATTTTTTAATGTCTTTCGAATTTACACTAAGCCTTATGGGCCTGATTTTTTTTATTTGTTAGACCCCGATTTTGAGTTTGCTTCTATGCACTTTGGTAAGGCATAGTTAAAAACTCTAATTAAAAATTCTCAAACTCTAGTTGCGCGTCAGCCCCAAAGCCTGAATGGTACTTACAAAAAAAAAAAAAAAAAGCTTTAAATTTAATCAAAAACCGTAGGGAAAAGAGTTCGCTTTAAAGCACTTTGAAAAGCGTAAGAATTGGACCAAATTATATATATTTTTTAAAAAAAGACAGAACCATCCACACGAGCCGAGACTCGAACCAGGGACCTCTCCCATCGGTGCCAACCATTCTATACTAATCACAACTAGCCACTGCGTCAGATATAGTATGTGAGTGGATCTAGCGAAATCGGGCTTGTGGTGAAATTTTATACCTCTTTAAAAAATCGCACTGAAATATTTGTAAAAGACGATTTCAAGCAAAATATCTTAACTGAATGCCGAAAAATGACCAGCCTTTATTTTATAAGCAAATCTCAATGTCCATAGAAAAGAAGTTCCCCCTTTGGAAGGGTTTTCTCAGGAATTGGGTCTTTCACTTTCAGCCCAACTTGACCAGATCCACTCACATATTGCTAATATTGCAGTATGCAGGGTTTACCTCTTTCAGCGAAAGAAGAAGCGATACCATCGTATCACCATACAAAACACTGACGTCTTCCAAAGTGCGGCTGTAGGTTCGATATATATCTTTCTTGTACTGGTTCTCAAGACTGAGATATTCATAGGCGTCCAGGGCTTTTTTATAGCGGGGTATTATTTTCTGAATGTCTTCTGTAAGTATAGTTTGACAAGTATCAGAGAAAGGATATTTAAAGGCAAAGGCGTAACTGCGGCGTGGTATGTAGGGTGCCTCCTCTGGGCACCGTCTTTTGGGAGAAGACGGAGGGACTGGGCATTTTTATGGTTCAAAACAGTTCCCATAGTGTTAAATAAAAACAACTCGGCTTTTAAGCCGGCCGGGGGGGGGGGGGGGGGACAAAATTAATGCCTTTGGCACCATTAATTCCAGTTACACCTTTGCTCCTGTGCACAGGCTGAATGGCACTTATGAAAACAAACAAACATCGTTGAATTTAGTTTTAAAACCGTTGGGAAAAAAATTAATGTCCACTACAGCGAAGAGTGCGTATGCATTCAATTTTCTGTTTAGTTGCCAATGAAATTTAAGAAATGATTAAAACTTCCCGTTTCATTTGATGAATTAATAACATAGCCGCCTGGAAACATCACCGACTGTACACAGATAAGATGTCTGAAGCTGAATTTCCATGTGTATGGAAACGGAAACTACAACGAAAAAGCCAAGAATCCACGAAGTAGTAAAAACAACAACAAAAAAACAAATAAACAAAAAACCGGCCTTTCTGTGAACATGAAAACTTTCTTTCCTTTTCACTGCTTGAAAGGGTTTTCCCCTTGCCGTTTCCCTTTCCGTACATAAGGAAACCCAGATTTAGAGATTTTTGGACCACAGGTCAACAGCGGGCATCAATCAGACATATATATTATGGCCATGATAGTACAAACGTTATTGAGGAACGCTTTTGATGTAAGTCAGCGTAGGAAGAGCCAAAATATTTACGCGCCTCTCATATAAAGTTACTACCTTGCACATTCCGCGGTAATACTAATAGGTAATCACTTATTATTTGTGCCGGTGGTTGGTGGGCACTTCTTGGTGCGGTTTCCTTCTGACCTATCAGTGTGCTATAAGTCTGTCTATGGCCTTACTTCTTCCAGAGAGTATAGATGTATAGAGAGATCTCACTTCCACCGAATCGCGAAACTAGGTCGCTGCGGTAAACAAGAAATTGAAGAATTGAAAGAGACCGTCTTCATTACAGAGTGTGTGCATTTCTGTTTACTGTTATTTGTTCATATTTTTGGGCTGATTGAAACTATTTACAGCCGTTTGTAAGCTCTTGCACCCCTTGGAAATGCACAGACGGGTATTGTTTACCGCAGCGACTTACTTTTCGCTCCATGATCCATGCTAACAGTGGTTTCGCGGCGCCTCCCGTGTTTCGCAGTGCAAATCGACCAATAGTGAAATTTTTCTATACATCCATACTCTCTGCTTCTTCCTGGCACAATACGCCCGTTATCGTATCAACACGCTTTCTGCAAACTCAAACTCAAACTCTTATATTCTTCGGTTGACGACCAAAACCGACTATATCCAAAAATAGCATAATTATATGAAAACCATTAAATTCTGGCCCGTTCACAATTACAAACCTGTGGGCATAAATATAACTGGAACTGGAAATCCGAGGTTACTTGAAAGATTACAATAGAAATTACACGTAATAGTAAAAACCATTAGAAAAGCCAAATTTGGCTAAAATCGGAAAAAATTGGCCCAAATGGACCTAGACAGTTCTGGTATTCGGCTGACATGATGTTGAATAAATAGGCATAGATAAGCAGCGGGCATAATGTAAATTACCTGCATCTACTTCGTCAATGGCTGATTTGGACAACGCAGCGTAGGAATAAGAGGGAACTGCTAACTCGGAGCGACATGGAACAGTGCAGTCACATTGCTTTTCTGCCTTCACTGTATCATCATCTGGCACAAAACGTGAACACTTTGCTAGAGATTGTTTCAGACCGGTCATTTGAGCTTCTCATTTGTCTTTCATTCTTTCAATAATCATATTCATGTGAGTCTTACTCTTAATAATCTCTCTCCCTCCTCAGTTGGCTCGTTCGTATTTCTTGCCACAGTTGTTTTGGGCCCCTATTTTTTATTATTTTTTATTCATATTCTATCTATCTATCTATCTATCTATCTATCTATCTATCTATCTATTTATCTATCTATCTATCTATCTATCTATCTATCTATCTATCTATCTATCTATCTATCTATCTATCTATCTATCTATCTATCTATCTATCTATCTATCTATTTATCTATTTATTTATCTATTTATCTATCTATCTATCTATCTATCTATCTATCTATCTATCTATCTATCTATCTATCTATCTATCTATCTATCTATCTATCTATCTATCTATTTATCTACCTATCTATCCATCTATCCATCTATCTATCTATCTATCTATCTATTTATCTATCTATCTATCTATCTATCTATCTATCTATCTATCTATCTATCTATCTATCTATCTATCTATCTATCTATCTATCTATCTATCTATCTATCTATCTATCTATCTATCTATCTATCTATCTGTCCATCCACTCATGTAGCTTTTTCTACATGTCGGGCTATCTATCTATCTGTCCATCCACTCATGTAGCTTTTTCTACATGTCGGGCTATCTATCTATCTGTCCATCCACTCATGTAGCTTTTTCTACATGTCGGGCTATCTATCTATCTGTCCATCCACTCATGTAGCTTTTTCTACATGTCGGGCTATCTATCTATCTGTCCATCCACTCATGTAGCTTTTTCTACATGTCGGGCTATCTATCTATCTGTCCATCCACTCATGTAGCTTTTTCTATATGTCGGGCTATCTATCTATCTGTCCATTTTGCCTGTCTGTCTACTGGACATCGATTCACCCATCCTGTCGGCTGTCTGCTTACCCGTCTATCTTTCTTTTTTATTTTCTCTCAATGTGTGTCTCTCTCTCAAATCTTTCTGGTGTTTATTTACCTGTCAAATCAAACATAGGTGCCAAACAAATAGTTATTACTCACACTGAATACTTCGCAGACACGTCAAATACTCCGTCATTGTACAAAACTCAGCATCTGAGGAAGAAACTGTATCTCCATTACTATTAAAGAAACCCAGCAAACATAATACAGAAATTAAAGACAAAGAAAATAAAGCAAGCCAATTTAGGAAGTAAGAAAAAAAGGAAAGAAAAATTACAATAGTAGGTAAAACCAGAGATACTAGATGCAATAGGATGAGACATCGAGCGTCTTTAGCGTGCATAGATTTCGCACCGCACCTCGCTGCGAATGCGCGGAAGTCAAGAACAATGCCGTAGTTTACAAAGCCAATATAGGGAGAAAAAACCTGAATTTTGTTAACTTTTCGACGGGCCTTGATTGGAGTCACTTACTTTATAATTATAACTTCAGTCGCTGTAGGAATACTTTTTTTTATTTGTAGTCGTGCTGGCGTTGTAACAAATCCACATCATTAACTGATCATAAGATCAAGCATTTTGTCCAGACAACGCGCCATGGGTCCCACCCCCGATCAGCGGACAAACTGTGCACCATTTTTTATAGGAGGAAAGAAGGGAGTCTCATCTTATTGTATCTACATGTAGTTTCTTGGCAAAACTAGGCAATATAAGCTTATAGCAAAAATACAAAAACGCTGTATATTGTGTGTCAACACAGTTGTATTGCAGTGGTCGGAGGTGCCGCTGAAAACGACGTATATAGGGGAGTTCATGCTTTGTTGCCTTTTGAGAATGTAAATCTTACAAATTACAATACAGTATAAATCAGTGCTTCTCAACCTTTTTCAGGCAATCGCCCCCGTAGACTCCAACTTCTCTTTCATCGCCCCTTCCAACCTTTTCTCCTCCTCCCCTCTTACTCAAACCAAACGGATAGGTTTTTCAAAGTCTTATTAATGACCTACTGGCATGTTGATGATTCATAATAAAAGAGAAAGAATTCTTTTCAAATGCGCTGAAAAAAAAAAAAGGGGGGGGGGGGTTCCTGTTCATAAAACCCATCTGCGCGTGTTGTTGAACAAGTCAGTGGCTGCCCCCCTACTTACTCCAAAATCGGCCTCCATTCATGTTTTCAACCCCCTGTCGGCCCCTTTCATCGACTCCGCTCCCTTGTCGCCCTTTTCTTAGTTATCGCCCCCTTGGGAATCAAAATCTCGCCCCCCCCCCCCCCGATATCGCCCACTTTGAGAACCACTGGTATAAATGATTCACTGACAGCCGAAGATCGGGGGTGGGGGAAGGGGAGACAGAAAGAAAGAAACAAACAAACAAATAAACAAAACAAACAAACACGCGTCAGAAATAGTGCAAAACGATACAATAAATTGCAGAGGAAAAGGAATAATATTTATATCGTTTCTGTATCATTTCTTACCCCAGGCTTTGCTACATACAACTTTCTCTTTTTACCACATTTTCACTTTGCCTCAAGCCTTAGCCTATTGCGATCCCCATAGATTTAAAAAAAAAAAATCTTTTGTCACTTTAAGGGGTAAGGATGATCCACTAAGGCAAGATGTTGAAGGGCTGGCATGTTAAATATTAAGGAACAAAAGGTCTCACCTCCAAACATATAATAGTCCAAACAGCCACATCTTCTCATGGCAAAGTCGATAGAACACTCAATGTGGCAGGCAGGCAAGTCGTAGTCGTAGGTTTGATTGGGAATGTAATTCAAAACTCCGTCCTTGCATCTGTCGTAGGGTTGTCCTAGACGATTTTCCTGTTGTAATGGGAATATTGAAATAAGAGTGTTTTCATGATCAGAAGTTTGGCACTTCATGGCTTAAGGAGAGTAGCATACTAAGTCCAGAGCGTTACAGCCTGTTGCTGCCGACAAAATGTACACCCAAGAAATAATGGCAGAAACTAACTGTGTCTGACCGGGCTTAGTATGAAACGTTTTTCCCGGATTTACTAGGAAAATGAAGGAAATTATGGTGTGCAGTTCTTGTCTGCCAGCAGCTGACTGTGCCGTTCTGGGCTTAGTATGATACCGCCCTAGATGATATAAATCTTAATAAGAGTTAGGATCAGAATTGATCTTAAGGTTAAATTTTAATAAGAGGTACGATTGGGCATTTGTATCATGGAATTAGAAATTTCCTTATGCTGATTATTAGTATTTTGTTAATAGCTCACTGTCATCTTTTTGATTCGTTTAACCGGCCAGAATAAGGGTGATTCGTTTGACCAGCCAGAATAATGGTGATTTGTTTAACGGGCCAGAATAATCTCATGACATTAGTCGGGCCACCAGACCAGAATGCCACGTCTCCGCCTTTTTTTTAGAAAATAAAATGGCCACTTGGCCAGGATAACTGTTTCTAATAATACCCCCCCCCCTTTTTGTAGACTTTAATAGCTCACTGTCATCTTTTTTATTTGTTTAACCTGCCCGATTAACACCGTGATATCAGTCTGGCCTCCCGACCAGAATACTCCCCCCCCCCCCCCTGCTTAAAAAAAAATAAATTAGAATGGCCTCTTGGCCAGAATAAACATTTTTCAATAATAACATTTCTCCACCTTTCGTAGATCCAGTGCCACAAAAGAATGACTGCCAGCAGCCACTGCTTGCCCCAGACTTTCTACCACTGGGTACTGGCGCTTCATGTGAACCAACATGTGGAGTCCTGATGCCACATGAGGGCCAGCCATCCGTTCGTATTCTTCCACGTTAATGGTGAGCTGCAGGCCTTTGGCAATACCTGTTAAACAAACATAATTAATCTACTGTTAATTGGTATTTCCAGGCACCATATCAGTGCAGATTTATTTAATGGAGTGACTATTATTGGCGCTTGGTGGTCAAATCGGGTGATGTTTTTGCACAGTTAATTTTTATCCATCCATCCGCCCATCCATGGGTCCGCCCGTCTATCCAGCCATCCATCCATCCATTAATCTATTCATCCATCGATCCATCCATCCATCCACCAATTGATCCATCCATCCATCCATTCGTCCGTCCGCCAGTCTTCTATCTATCTATCTATCTATCTATCTATCTATCTATCTATCTATCTATCTATCTATCTATCTATCTATCTATCTATCTATCTATCTATCTATCTATCTATCTATCTATCTATCTATCTATCTATCGATCGATCTGTCTCTCCGTTTGCCTGTCCGCTTGTCTGTTTGCCTGTCCGTCTGTCTGTCTATCTATGTCCTACATCAATGGCATTATTTACCTGCAGAATTCACTATCAGCTTCCTACTAACGTCCGGACCATTGAAGGTAAAACACAGACCATGATCAGTGATGATTGTAGTAAAGTTGTCAATTCCACAATCCTCCCCTGCCCACTTACACCTGTAGGAATATGGAAAATTCAAGATTACTAAGACTTAGTTACAATACCCTTGTATTCGCGTCCCAGAAGGGCTTGGGGACCATCTAAAAAGTACGTGAACTCAGAGGTGGAGTTGCGCCCAATGCAAAATACCTCTTTTAAAGTACTAAAACATCCTGTCCATACCAGCGACAGCGAAGAAAAGTGGTTGAAGCCAAGAACCCAAAAAAAGAAAACAACAATTTTGGAGCTGGGAGGGGGGGGGGGTCAAAATAGCCAAAATCAAGCGTAAGTTGGGCGTCAAAGTATGGCAAAAAGAACAATCTGTACGTAGCAAAACCTCCCGTAAGCAATAATACAGAAAGGATACAATCAAATGCAAAGAAAAAGGAAAGACAAATCAAGCTTTGGTATATTAATCTGCTCCAGCAAAAAAAAAAAAAAAAGTAACGAGATAGAAAATTTAAAGAAAAAAAAAAGTAACAACAACACTAATAATAATAATAATAATAATAATAATAATAATAATAATAATAATAATAATAATAATAATAATAATAATAATAATAATAATAATAATAATAATAATAATAATAATAATAATAATAATAATAATAATAATAATAATAATAATAATAATAATAATAATAATAATAATAATAATAATAATAATAATAATAATAATAATAATAATAATAATAATAAAGTAGATTTATATAGCGCCTTTAGCCATGCCTCAAGGCGCTTTACAATAACATGATGGAATATATGCACACACACACACGTACACATAAACGGCCAGCTGGCAGACACACACACACACACACACACACACACACACTATAGATATTTCTCAAATAATATGTTTTTAACCCCGTCTTGAAAATGGCAGCACTGCCAGCGAATCTCAAAGAGATAGGCAAGGAGTTCCAAATAGTGGGACCAATGTAACTAAACGACCTTGTATGAAGTGCCAGTATAATAATAATAATAATAATAATAATAACGAGATAGAAAATTTAAAGAAAAAAAAGTAACGAGATAGAAAATTAAAAAAAAAAAGTAACGAGATAGAAAATTTAAAGAAAAAAAAAAAGTAACGAGATAGAAAAGTTAAGACAAAAAAGTAAAAAAAATAGAAAATGTAAAAAAAAAAAAAAAGTAACGAGATAGAAAATTAAAAAGAAAAAATAACGAGATAGAAAATTTAGCCAAAAAATCGTAGAAAGTTTCACAATTACGTGTACGTATCGCCTGTAAGTCCCAAACTTGGATTCTCGGAGCCCAAAGAGTCTGCCAACTATGGTGGCTCGAAGCGACGCGTTGCCTTATGCAACAAGTCCGTCACTTCGTTTTCCTTACCTGAGTAGCATTGTTTCTTTGTGATTGCCCAGTAGATAGTTTAGCTCATCCAGCTTGAGATTCTCCACCCCGGCTTTCTTTAGGTCTTCAGTGGTCAGGGCACCCGTCATCATTTTGTTGATAACACCATAGAGACCGTTGTCAGAGGCTGCTGTGATTCTGGGCAGAAAAAAAAGGGCGGTAGTTAGGGGAACGTAATGTAATCACAAAGCCGAACAGAGAAAACACTGCGTTGTGTTGACTTCTCATCTATAGCTTACTATGTGTAAACATACTACGGTCCCCTAACAACAGCTATTACGAAATGACCTAGTAAGATATGAGATGCTTGTACAAACCTGTACTTGTCTAGTTGTGTGACGTTTATAGTATGTATTTGAATTTTTGTATTTTGTATACTTCTTTAATCCCATTTGGGAAATTTGCCTTTGTGTCATTGCAGCCCAGTTACAAGTGGAGCAGACACGTCGTCGCCACAGTGCAGGGCCGGTCGGAGGATTTTTTTTTTTGGGGGGGGGGGGAGTGTTGGGGGAGGGGAGGGGAAGGGAGTAGATAAGTCTTTATTTAATTTTGCCCGGGCAGCGGCCTGTTCGGCCTGCTCTTCTGGATTTCGAACTGCCAGGGCATCTTTTACGTGCGCAACATGCACATGGGCCCTCTGAATTTTTAGTCCTTATCCGAGAAAACTAGGTGCCCGAGAAAACTATAGCTAGATCCCACCCACCGTAGGATCAGGGACAAGAAAATATGGGAAAAATCCCAAAATTCCAACATGCCTGCACCGACCAGGATTTGAGCCCGGTACCTTCGGCATGAGAGGTGAACACCTTGCCTCTATACCACCGGTGTCTCCCGAAACTTAACTATTTAACTTAAGGTAATGAATAATATTCATTTGATTTTTTCAAGAAGTCTTTTTTATTTTTCAAAAGAACATGGCAAAACAGATAAATTAATATCGTCGGTGTAGAACAACACTCCTGTAACCCACAAAATATGTTGATGTGGGTTACAGGAGTGTTGAATCTCACCGACGATATGTACTTGGGTTTGAGTTGCGTTTAACGGCGCATCAGCACGAGAATGGCCACCTTGCGCCTTTCACGATTTTTAAACTTTTTTTTCGCTATCTTTCTTCAGGCTAGTTTTCTGTCCTCAGATGCCTATTTATAGGAATTCTTTCTCCAGGCCGAGACACAGAATACCGAGACGAATCATTCCTTCTTCCACTACATGTCCACAACTTGCGCGCGTACAAACTCAGAGTTCTACGGTACTACTCTTCTTCGTTCAATTATGAAGGGGTATGGTGCAAATTGTTGCATTGTTGACATGGATGATACGCGTGCAAGTCGGCGGACGAAAAATGACGAATTGATCCATCTCGATATCCTGTGAGTCGACTGCAGGAAAGCTCACAATAATAAAAGTGAAGTTAAAAATCTGACGTGAAAAGGCCCGTGCTGTAAAGTATGTTATATTTTATTAACCCTGTAAATGTGATAATAATCTGCTAATCAATTTCTGGACTTCGCTGTTGGACAGGCAGATGAATGGATAGCTGAAGAATGGAGGACGGATAAAAAAAATGGAATTTCAAACAGAATGGTAGGACTGACAAATTGGGTTGATAAACGGATGGATGGTTGAAAGGATAAGGGTGTTTATCTCCAATGAAGTAACACTTATGTCTATCTGCTTGTTAATTCTCTTTGATGATTTAACTCACGTTTCACTATCAATTTGACTCATCCTGAAAGCCTCCACTGCAGGGATTTTCAGCTTGTTTTGTTTCTCGACCCCTCTCATTTTTCTAATTACCATCTGATACCATAAAATCTGGGGGGGGGGGGGAGGGGGGTGTATCACACTAGGGGCTGTTGTTCTAAGTACGTACGCACCCCAAGTGTTTTGCCCTAGGGGCGCGTAACGTATACGTACTATCCTTAACCCATATCTTATCGAATCCCTAACCTGCCCCCTACCCTTTCAACCAAAAAACAGGAGGAAAACAAAAAGAATATCTGAAAGAATAATTCATCATAATCAATTAAGACTGGTTGTTTGGAGCATTTCGAGAGGAGCTCTCAAGCTCTGGGGTTACAAATGGCTTCAAAATACGTAGGCTACTCCTAGCGCAAAAGTCATACCTAGGCCTACTTGTAACAACATTCATCATACAACACCCCAAAAGGCACAGTCAGCTGCAGGGAGACAACAAGTGTCCCCCCCCCCCCCCACCATAATTTCCTATAATTTCTTAGTAGACCCGGGAAGATCCCATCATACTAGGCCCTGTCAGTCCATAGAGTTCTGGAGATAGCCAGTTTCTGCCACTATTTCTTGGGTGTGCATTTTGCTGGCAGCATCTGGCTGTGACGTTCCGGTTTTAGAATGGTATGATACCCCCGCCCCCCCTTCCATTACTCGCCCCAGCCAGATAATTTGTTTTATGTATGCGTGTGTGTCCGTTTGTCTCTTTCCTTTCTCTCTCTCCCTCATTCTCTCTATCTATCTCATACACACACACGGGAGAGAGCGAGCACAATCATGCATAGGCAGAGCGAGAGAGAGAGAGAGAGAAAAAAATAGATCGAGGGTGACAGATAGATAGACAGAAAGATAGAGAATGAAAGAGACAGACACAGAGAGGAAGAGAGAGACCGACAGACAGAGGCAGATAGAGACACACTCAGAGAGGGAGAAAGAGAGACGGAGAGAGCCAGAAACAGAGAGAGGTGGACAGTGCGGCAAACACATACACATGCATACAGAAAGGAAGAAAGAAAGAGAGAGGGGGGGGGGGAGTGAATTTGCTTTGTTGTTGTTGTTGTGTTGTGTGTGTGTGCGTATGTTTGTTTGTTTTTTTTGTTTTCCTGTTGTTCCAGGGTTCGTGACCCCCTCCCCCCCCCCTTCCATTTCCCCCTTACAGAAAGGAAAATGCCTTTGTGCGCCCTCCCCCCACCGCCAGCCCCACCTCCATCCCAAGCTCAAAACCTCCGTTTTCGAGTGATCGGATCAGATTACAACAAACGGCACGATAATGAGGGCCCACGGAGGAAACGTGAGAGATCTCGGCAGGCCGTACTAACTTTGATCTTGTCAGAGTAAACACGAGCTATTTGGTACTAGGTAACTCAATCACCGGTGACGCAGGAGCGAGATAACGCAACGGAAGAGAAGAACAATAGAAATCAAGTGAGTGTTTTATTGGAATTATCTCATCAAATCATTTAAAACCCGTTCAATATAACGCTGAATCAGGGGGTTTCAGCATGGCGGCTCATCAAGGCCCTTGGTGGGGAGGAAGGGGGAGGGGTGGGCGGGGGGGGGGCGGCGGTTTGCAAGCACATCAATAACAAAACAAAAAAACCTCTATCTTTCTTTCTCTCTCTCTCTCTCTCTTTTTCTCTGCTCCGTGTATGTGCATGTGTGTGTGTCTCTCTCTTTCTCTCTCTGTCGGCCTGTGTCTCTTTCTCTCTCTCTACATCTGTCTCTATCTCTCTTTCTCTGCCCCCTTCTCCCTCTTCCTCTCTCTCTCTCTCCTTCTGTACTGATGTCCCACTTTCTTTCTCTCCGCCTCCCCCTCTCTATCTCTCCCCCGCCCCCTCTCTCTCTCCTGTCCCTTCCCTTTCCTCTCTTTCTTCCCTTCTCTCACTCTAATAAACACAGAAGAAGAGAGACACACAAAACATGTACATAAAAAGAAAGGAACGGAGGGGGGGGGGGGTGTACAAGTACAGTTTTGTTCAGCTCGCGACCCCCGGAAAAATGTGTTGGCCAAACTCCTGAGCGCTACTACCCCAGGCTAAAAATCCTACAGCAGACATCCTGTGTCCAAACATGGGATGGACAGAATAGAACAGTGTCAAAACAGTAACAACAACAAAAAAAATTACAAAAGAAAAGACTTTGAATAATTGAACAAGGTGGTAAATAGAGACGATGGCGTGTGATAGACAAATAGACAAACAGACAAACAGACAGACAGTCAGACAGTCAGACAGACAGAACGATAGATAGATAGATAGATAGATAGACAGATAGATAGATAGATAGAGAGAGAGAGATAGAGACAGACAGACAGGCAGAGGAAAGACAGATGGGGAGTTGGTGAGGGAGAGTGACAAAAGAAAAAACATCAAGGAATGAAGAAAGAACGGAAGAATCTGGAGTAAATTGAGTAAAGAAACAGACAAAATAATAAGAGAAAAAAAGAAAGAAAACGGAAAGAAAAAAACTGTTTACGGGGGGGGGGGGGAAGTCTGGAGGTCGGCCTGATCAGCATCCCAATGGAGAGCGGAGAGAAAATAAAATACCTCTGGGAGTCGGGGAAAAAGATTAGATTCTAGCCGAAAGAAAAGGGGTGGGGTGGGGGGGGGGGGGGAGAAGTGTTAGAAATGAGGATAGGAGATGTGAAGAATGACCAGAGGTAGTGGTTGGAGAGGACGGGAGGAGACCGTCTCTGTTGGGTTTCCGTAAGAGTTCATGGGAATGATTAATCAAGGTATTACGAAATTCGTCTGTTTACTTAACTGTGATTTTCGTCTTTGGCGTATCCTCAAACCGGTCCCTCTAGAGACGGAGATTTATTAATATTATGTCTTGTGTTTTTGGCTTTATGGAACCTAACAAAATATTTTGGGGGTCAAAAGGCTGTATTAGTTATTGTTGTTGCTGTAGTTGTTGCTAGTGTTGTTTTTTGCTGCTGGGACATTCCACATATTTTATGTTACCTGAGACCCATTTTTCAAACCATGCCTGGGAGAAAAATCAATGGTTGTGTTGTAAAGGTTAGTAATGAAATTTACATTTTTGGTCAGCATTATCTTCCTTGCGTGATCATGTGACCTACCGACCATCTTGGAAAAACGCACATTTTTACAACCTCCCATCAGTTGCCAGGATTATTTGTCTACTCAAACTAAGTGCCCCATTGTGTTTAAAAGTAAAACTTGATTTATTTGTGCTTTTTCTGTATGCTCAAATGCATTTTTGTAATGTAGAAAAATATTGTTCACTAATCCTGTCGGTTTGATTTCACAAATTTTGCAGTTTCATTTTGCTATGTAAAAAACATGGTATTGTTTCTGTCCCACCAGTTACCAGCTACAGTGAAGGCAATTGAATGGACTCATCTTAATTTCTATTATTTAAAACACATTTTTATCATTTCTGTACCATTTTTCTGGAGGACTGATCAATCCATTTTGAAATATGTTGCTGGTTATTTATCTAGTGGCCTTTTCTTTCTTAAAAAGTATTGTCTGAACGTGCCGTCAGTTACCGTGGAATGCCCCTGCTGCTGTTCTTGTTGTGGCTGTTATGCTTTGCATTGTGGGTGGTGTTTCGTGGTTTCGTGAATTTTTTAATGAGTTCATCAGTAGTTAGTTAGTCAGCCAGCCAATCAGTTACTCAGTCAGTCAACAAGTCAATCGATCAGTCGGTAAGACGGTCAGCCAGATAGCCGGTCGGTGGGTGGGTCGGTTGGTCCGTCGGTTAGTTAGTCAGTTCGTCAGACCGTTATTTAGTTAGTTAGTTAAGTACTTGGTTGGTTGGTTGGTTAGTTAGTTGGTATAATAGTTAGTTAATTAGATGGTTAGTTGGTTAGTTACTTGGTTAGTTAGTTGATTAATTAGTTAGTTTGTTGATTAGTTAGTTGGTTAGTTACTTAGCTAGTTACTTAGTAATTAGTTAGTTAATTAGTTATTTAGTTGGTTGGTTGGTTGATTGATTGATTGGCTGGCTGATTGATTGGTTAATTAGTTGGTTGGTTAGTTAATTAATTAGTTGGTTGGTTGGTTGGTTGGTTGGTTAGTTGATTTGTTGGTTGGTTCGTTGGTTGGTCGATTGGCTGCTTGGTTGGTTGGTTACTTCGTTAGTTAGTTACATCAAATTCAGCCTGTCATTCTGTCAGGTAGGCAGGTTGATGGATAAGATAGGTAGGCAGGTCAAATCAAATGCCACAATCTAATTGGGAAAGAAATAATGGTTTGTAGCTTTCACTTGCGTCGTATCAGTTTTTCCGGGCACTCGGTACAGATCCAATCAAAACAATGAACCGCTGAGACAAATTGCATCATCAGGTGTTCCATTCATTCACTGTCTGGGGCTAACAGACAGTAATCTCGCCAAATTTCTGCCGTTATGAAACAACTGTAAATAACTCTCACTTGAACGTATTCTCGTTGCAGATTGTCACAGAGGGAAACTCCACATAATCACTGTGCTTTGATTCCACGCTGACAGACTTGGGATTGCTGTTAAAGTATTGAACTTGTTGGTAAACTTGGAGTGCCAGGGCAAACAGGCATACGACTACCAGTATCATCCAGACTATTCTGCAAAGAAAGGCCAAATGAGTATTAACATAACAAAACATGTGCAGTGTCTATACTGTGCCTATGGGGCGAGTTTATGCCACATTGTCTGAACGTTGTTATGCCCAATTGGACTTTCTATGAAGCTTCGTTTGTTTACCAGTCACAGATAAGGATATTGCATCAGTTCTGTGAGCATAGTAAACCTTATGCCCACGGCCTTTTCATCCTCCGTATGTACGTGATTGCCCATTGGCAGTGCCTTGAAGCAAAGACACTAGATACAATGAAATGAGACAGCTAGCTCGTCTAGCTTGCGCAGATGTCGCACCGCCACCTAGCGGCGAACGCGTGGAAGTTATGAACAACGCCGTATTTGACAAAGCCAATATAGGGAAATACTGAATTTCGTTTGCTGTTCAGCTGTCTCTGTGGGCCTTAGTTGGCGTCACTTATTTTGTAATTATAACTTCAATCGCTGTAGGAAACCTCTGGGTACTTTTTTTTAAAGTCTCAGTAGCACTGTAAACAAATCTGCATCATTAATTTATCATTATGTAAAGAATTCTTTTCATGCTATGACCCAGGAGCCCCGCCCCCAATCAGCAAGCAAACTGCGTACACGATTTATTCAGAGACGGGGAGAAGGGAGTGTCTCATCTTATTATATCTAGTATCTCTGGTTGAATCGCGACCGCACGTTTTTCCAGCGGCCTACTATTTCCACTTACTGTCTATTATCCTTATCTCTTGAGATATTGAGCCTGCGCGAGCACCAGCCGATTTTGATCGATCGACCAGTTTGGATGGTGACGTCACGACATCAAGTTTCAAAGAGATCCAAGTAGTTGGTTGGTTGGTGCCACAGACTAATAAAATACCCAGACTGGATGATCCCAAAACAGCGAAAGGTCATGAACCATCCGCCATTTGAGGTTTACGGTAGCGACCGACGCTTCAGCATAGTTACAATTTTGAATGATACCATTTTGACCCGCCTACTGAACGCGGAAGTTTGGTTCCGCACCAAGAAATTAATGCATCTACAACTAATCTTGACAAATAAAAAGAAATTTCTACTGCAGATAGAACTAGAATCGGAATTTCCCGAGCGGCGGCCATGTTGGTTATACACAGCCCGAAGCTCGTGTTTCCAGTCTGATTAATTTATTAGTCTGTGGTTGGTGCGGTAGGTCTCAATGAAAATATATGTCCTGACGTCACCTTCCAATTCTCCGTTGTTGAACCAAAGATATACAATCGATAAGATGAGACGGCTAGTGCTTTTAGCGTGCACAGATTTCGCACGGCCACCGAGCGGCAAAGGCGCGGAAGTCATGAAAAGTGTCGTATTTTACAAAGCCAAATAGGGAAAATATTGGAGTTTGTTCACTGTTCGGCTATCGATTTAGGCCTTGATTGACGTCATTTATTGTGGAATTATAACCTCAATCGCTGTAGGGAAACTCTGGCTATTTTTTTTTTTTAGTCGCAGTAGCACTGTCACAATTTTGCATCATAAATTGACCATGATTATATCAAGCATTCTTTTCATACTATGCGCCATGGACCGCGCCCCCAATCAGCGAGCAAATTGTGTGCACAGTTTTTTTTTTGTGGTGCGAAGAAGACAGTGTCTCATCTTATCGTTTCTAGTATCTTTGGTAGAACTAATAAGACCTTAAGATTCAATCAGTATTGTAGGTAAAAAGAAAATTATAACACTTGTGCAGGATGCCCCAAGATCATTTCCTAAGACACATCACACAATAACACTTCTTTTAAAAATCCATTTATTCTCTACCTTTCTGTCTTTCTGCTTGTCCGTCATCCTCTCTTTCCCCCTCTCTCCATCTCTGTCTGTTTGTCTGTTTCTTTCTATCTGTGTATGTGTGTGTGTGTGTGTGTCTATCTCTATCTCTCTCCGTCTGTCTCTCTGCTTGTCTGTCCCTCCATCTCTCTATATCCTTTTGTCTCTTTCTATCTCTACCTTTCCGTCTGTCTCTATCTCCCTCTGTCCATCTCTCTGTCCCCCTCTCTGTGTCTTCCTCTCTGTCTGTTTTTCTCTTTCTATTTATGTGTTGTTATGTCTGTCTGTCTGTCGCTATCTCCTTCCCTCTGTCTCTTTGCTTGTCTTTCCCTCAGTCTATCTGTATCTGTCCGTCTCTTTCTATCTCTACCTTTCTATCTGTCTGTCATCCTCCCTGTCCCCTCCCTCCGTCTCTCTGTCTGTCCCTATTTCCCTCTGTCTGTCTGTCTGTCTCCCTCTGGTCTGGCTGTCTGTATCTCTCTGTCTCTGTCTATCTCTCTGTCCCTCTATGTCTGTCTGTCTCTTTTTATCTCTATCTCTATCTGTCTGTCACCCTTTCTCTCTCTCTCGCCCTCTCTCTATCCCCATTCCCTCCCTCTCTTTCTTTCTCTCTCTCTCTCTCTCTCCCTCCCCCTCTCTGTCTCTCGTCACCACCATAAAATAAAATACTGCTATAAGAAACAAATGTCCCCCTACCTTCTAATGCGATGGATATGTTTAGTACAGACAAATCTCATGCCGTGAAATGTTGTTATGTCACTGAACTGGTTGCAGGCATCTACCAGCTTGGCCCTTAGCCATGAAGGATTTTCCAAGCCCGGTCGAGTCGACGTCATATCTGATGCAGAAGGAATGGCAGTAAACTGTGAGTACGTGTGGAAGGGCGTGGTGCTCACTTCGCTGCCTGCAAGAAATATCGAGAGAAATGCGTGTTTAGAATAACATAAGTTGGTATACATCTTTAAAGGATTGTCAATGGTATTTACAATGAATCTGCGCGGTAACTTCGAGAATTTTTGACGGCGGCCGATTCTCACCTTTCTATCTATCTATCTATCTATCTATCTATCTATCTATCTATCTATCTATCTATCTATCTATCTATCTATCTATCTATCTATCTACATGCCTGTCTGTCTGTCGGTCCTTTTATCTATCTATCTATAGGTCTGTCTGTCTGTCTATCTATCTTCTATATATATATAATAGGTCTGTCTGTCAGTCTATCTATCTATCTATCTATCTATCTATCTATCTATCTATCTATCTATCTATCTATCTATCTATCTATCTATCTATCTATCTACATGCCTGTCTGTCTGTCGGTCCTTTTATCTATCTATCTATAGGTCTGTCTGTCTGGATGAGTTCTTTTGTTTCTCGGGGGCCTCAGCATAGTGCTGTTGGCCCCCTGTTCTTTATTCTCTCTCTCTTTGGTCTTTCTTGTTGTTGTTCTTTTTTCTTTCTTTCTTTCTGTTGTTGTCTTCATTCTTCGTGGTTTTTTATGTAATTTATTAATTTTTGGGATGCGCCAAGGCAAGGGCAAGGAGGTCTGTCTGTCTGTCTATCTATCTTCTATATATATATAATAGGTCTGTCTGTCAGTCTATCTATCTATCTATCTTTGTCTATCTATCTATATATCAGTCTTTCTATCTATCTAGATCTCGCTCTTTCTCTTTCTTCACCTCTCTTCCTTTATTTCTCTCTTTCCCTCCCGGTTTCGTTTCCTTTTCTTCCCCCTCCTCTTTCTGTCTCTCTCTTCTTCTGTTTCCTTCTTTCTCCCTTTCCCTCTCACCCCAGTTTCCTTTTCTCCCCCCTTCTCGTTCTCTCTCTCTCTCTCTTTCCGTCTCAATTCCGAATGTCTCGAAGCTTTTATGTTATTTTTGTTTTTTTCATTGCCATTAATTATGTTCTTGTTGCAAGTTGTTTTGCTTCTCCTGCAGGATGCTTGGAAAGGAAACACAACTTGATTTGAGTTAATGCATTGTTGCTGTTGTGGCTGCTGCTGCTGTTGTTCCCCCTCTCAAGGAAACGTTGTCCCATTCCCCCGCCCTCCCGCCTTTTCAAATTCATTCTTGCAAATCGGTCTGTGGTTACATCCAACATAAACAGTACACTCTTTTCTGTAAACATAGAGACTACAGTTGTAGTCTGTCTTCTTGTGAGATGTGTTTGTTGGGTTTGAGTAGGGGTTGTCAGCGATTTGGGGAGTCGGGGTTGTCAGGGATTTGGGGAGTGGGGGTTGTCAGGGATTTGGGGGAGTGGGGGTTGTCAGGGATTTGGGGGAGTGGGGGTTGTCAGGGATTTGGGGAGTGGGGGTTGTCAGGGATTTGGGGAGTAGGGGTTGTCAGGGATTTGGGGAGTGGTGGTTGTCAGGGATTTGGGGGAGTGGGGGTTGTCAGGAATTTGGGGAGTAGGGGTTGTCAGGGACTTGGGGAGTAGGGGTTGTCAGGGATTTGGGGGAGTGGGGGTTGTCAGGGATTTGGGGAGTGGGGGTTGTCAGGGATTTGGGGAGTAGGGGTTGTCAGGGATTTGGGGAGTGGGGTTGTCAGGGATTTGGGGAGTAGGGGTTGTCAGGGATTTGGGGGAGTGGGGGTTGTCAGGGATTTTCGGCGGGGGGGGGGGTGGGGTGTTAGGGATGTGGGGGAATGAGAGTTGTCAGGGATTTGGGGGAGTGGGGGTTGTCAGGGATTTGGGGAGTGGGGGTTGTTCCCCCTCTCAAGGAAACGTTGCCCCATTCCCCCGCCCTCCCGCCTTTTCAAATTCATTCTTGCAAATCGGTCTCTGGTTACATCCAACATAAACAGAGATGCATTTGACTGACATTAAAATGCTTTCTTTCATGTTGTTTCTTTTCTTTTTGTACAGGTCGATAAGTTGATTTTCATAGGATCTCACTAGCCACCACCACCACCATCACCCCATCCCTAGTGCCCCACTCCATTTCCCCCCTCCCCCTCCCCCCCACCCATAATGCCAAAGCAACATCACTTATTATTGCCACAATAACGAGGGAAATAACATTGCACGGCCAACTGCACAAAATTACTGAATAAAATACAGAGACGAGAAAAAAATAAAAACACAAACAAAACAGCCCATTTTCAAACGGAGCGTTATTTAATAGGTCGTAAACTGGTACGGCAGCCTAGACATTGTGACACAATGGAGCCGTATGGGGACATCCTGGACACACCAGAAACAATGGCAGCATCGACTGAGACATTAAAGAGCAGGGGTGTAATTAGACGAACTTGCGTCACTTACCTGTGTGATAAACAGCCTACGCAACGAATAAACGATTAATGCTCAAGAACGGTGGTTTTTCAACGTGGGCGATACCTGCCCTCGGGGACAGAGTTTGATATGGTGAAATCGGGAAGGGGTGAGGGGAGGGGAGGACGAAAACGTAGAAAGTGGCGACAAGGGGCGAAAACGATGATTAAATGACGATTTGGGGGCAAATACAGGGCAGCTACTGACTTGTTCAACATCACTCTTGGACGGGTTTTATGAACAGAAAAGGTCGTTTGTCTTTTTAGAGCATGTCATAGAGAATGCTTTCTGTTTTATAATGAATAATTAGTACACCTATTGTCATTAAATTAATAACGCTTTGAAAACTTGGCATCTAAACTTTAGTGTAGTCTGTCTTCTTGTGAAATGTGTGTGTTGGGTTTGAGTAGGGGTTGTCAGCGATTTGGGGAGTAGGGGTTGTCAGGGATTTGGGGAGTGGGGGTTGTCAAGGATTTGGGGAGTGGGGGTTGTCAGCGATTTGGGGAGTGGGGGTTGTCAGGGATTTGGGGGAGTGGGGGTTGTGAGGGATATGGGGGAGTGGGGGTTGTCAGGGATTTGGGGAAATGAGGGTTGTCAGGGATTTGGGGAATAGGGGTTGTCAGGGATTTGGGGAGTGGGGGTTGTCAGGGATTTGGGGAGTGGGGGTTGTCAGGGATTTGGGGGAGTGGGGGTTGTCAGGGATTTGGGGCGGGGGGTGTTAAGGATGTGGGGGAAATGAGGGTTGTCAGGGATTTGGGGAGTAGGGGTTGTCAGGGATTTGGGGGAGTGGGGGTTGTCAGGGATTTGGGGAGTAGGGGTTGTCAGGGATTTGGGGAGTGGGGGTTGTCAGGGATTTGGGGAGTAGGGGTTGTCAGGGATTTGGGGAGTGGGGGTTGTCAGGGATTTGGGGAGTGGGGGTTGTCAGGGATTTGGGGGAGTGGGGGTTGTCAGGGATTTGGGGCGGGGGGTGTTAAGGATGTGGGGGAAATGAGGGTAGTCAGGGATTTGGGGGAGTGGGGGTTGTCAGGGATTTGGGGCGGGGGGGGGGGGGCGTTAGGGATGTGGTGGAGTGGGGGTTGTCAGGGATTTTTGGCGGGAGGTTGTTAGGGATTTGGGGGAGTGGGGGTTGTCGGGGATTTGGGGCGGGGGGGGGTTTAGGGATGGGGGAGTGGGGGTTGTCAGGGATTTGGGGAGTGGGGGTTGTCAGGGATTTGGGGCGGAGGGGGGGGGGTGTTAGGGATGTGAAGGTTGTCAGGGATTTTTTGGCGGGAGGTTGTTGGGATTTGGGGGAGTGGGGGTTGTCAGGGATTTGGGGGAAGGGGGTTTTCAGGGATTTTGGGGAGTGGGGTTGTCGGGGATTTGGGGGAGGGGGGTTGTCAGGGATTTGGGGGAAGGGGGTTGTCAGGGATTTGGGGAAGGGGGGTTGTCAGGGATTTTAGAGGGAGTGGGGTTGTCGGGGATTTTGGGGGGGGGGGGTGGGTCGGGGTTGACGGGGATTTGGAAGAGGAGAGGTGGAAGGGCAATGAAAGAAACTTTGGAGCCTAAAATGGTGAATGCTCGAAAATGTTGAGAACCACTGCTCAAGAAGGACAAGAAGAAAAAGAAAAGGAAGGATGAGGAAGAGGAATAGGATGAGAAGGAGGCAATGAAGAGGTTAACAAAGTGTTTCATGCTATTAATTTTACATTCAGTTGCCTTTGAGCATTAGCTTAGTCGTTATGCAATGCACCCTTGAGAGCATTGTATAATAACATGGCTTTGATAGATCCTTAGACCTCCATGCTTCACTACGTCTTGTGCAAAACACGCAAAAAAAACACGTTTTAATTTATATTCATTACTATTTTTTCTGAGTTTGTTTATTTCAGTTTAATGATTATGAATTCATTTGCTTGATGATATTTTTACCCGTTAAAAGTTATTGCATAATAAATATCGTTATACCATGAGCTCAAGTAACCGGCCCTACCCAGGATAAATTTGTTTATTGGTTTCGCTTTTGGGTAACTGTAAGGGATCTGCTTCACCTTTCCCGTTTCTTTAGGTTTATTTTGTGGTTTATTTGTTTTTTATGTAGAGTAGATCCGCTGACTCCGGGAATGCACAGATGTGATTTTTAAAGTTAGGTTTCGAAAACCAGTGTGTAAATTGAATACCCAGAAAGAAAGAAATTTTCTGTCGTACGTTTTGATTCACTTTACTTTACTTTACTTTGGTGTAGAACCAGCCTCCTCGCAATCGGGACACACCCATACGTGCTCAGCTCTCCGCGCCATCATGTCGGACAAGGTCTTCTCACTAACAACTCCAGTAAGATGTTGATTGAACAGTCGTCTTGCAGTACCACACAACCGGCTCTTGACTCCACAGCCTCTCTGGTGCCCAAACAGTTTTATACGTTCGATGGTGTCCCCGTCTTCTTGTGGTGCTGTTTCTCTCAAAGCTGCGAGAATTTCATTTTCCCCGAGACTAAGAGAGCCTTGCATTGGGGCCTCACCAGCAAGCTTATCCGCTCTCTCATTTCCAGATACTCCAGCGTGTCCAGGGGAGAAAATCCAAGTCAGCCTTTTCAGTTTACTGTCGTGCAGGTACTGCACCCATTCAGGTTTGACTAAAGAAATGCGTCTTTTTTTTTTCCGGCTACAAACTGTCCGAACACTTTCTTATGATTTTTTTTCGGCTGTGGCTCAAAATCAACGAAAGTATTAAAAATATAGCGAACTTCAAGACCTTTCAAAATAGTTATGCCCGCGTACACATTTACGTCTTTTTATGCGTATTATATTTTGTAGAATTTAAGGCTCGGTGGTTAAAAAGCCTTTCCTGATTACATTGGAGGCCTGGCCTCCTTTATATGATGATGATGAAGTCATACCTCGCCGCACCCCACCAGCATTCATGAAATGGCAATAACCCTCGCCCGGGGCAAGTATTTAATAATGAACACATCACAGGATGTGATAAAGCCATGGGTTCATGGAAAAGTAAGGACGGTGGGTGGGGGGTAGAGGCGAAATTAACGACATAAAGCAAAATAGAAAAAACTTCCCCATCATGCCTCCAAATCTAAAAAAGAACTTTTTTTCAGGTCAAAAGGAAGGCACTTGTACACTTTCATGGAAATTCGAGCTATATGAGCGGTGGAAGGTCAGGTTAAAAATCCCCTTGTTTATATATGATTAGATTAAAACTCTCTGAGCCATACAGATCCCTCAACTCCTTCCACCTGCGCTGCCTACGCAAAATTCTCAAGATCAAGTGGCAAGACAGGATCTCAAATATCGAAGTTCTGAGCCGAGCCAACATTCCATCAACTCAGGCTCTCCTAGGCAAAAAAAGACTGCGGTGGCTTGGACATCTCCACCGTATGGAAAATGATCGCATCCCCAGACAAATTCTCTACGGGGAACTTGCTACTGGCAACCGACCCAGAGGTAGGCCACATCTGCGATTCAAAGACACTTGCAAGGTCACGATGAAAGCATTCAACATCGACCCCAATGAATGGGAGAACCTTGCAAATGATCGAAGCAGATGGAGACAAAAATTGCGCAGTGGCACGCTCGCAATAGACTTCAAGGCATAAGAAACATACCTGACAAAACGACAGAGGCGGAATGAAAACACTCGCCAAAGTGAACCCAAAAAGACTGACCTGCAATCACTGCCATCGCACTCTCGGGTCAAACATTGGTAGAATAAGCCACGAGAGAAGCTGTCAGTCAAAGTGAAAGTGAATATTCTAGCTGCTAAGACCGTCTGTAAAGACGCTAAAGGCCATATACATACATACAGATTAAAACTCTCATCATATTTATCCTTTTGACTTTTTGTTACCTAAACCAAAGAGACTTCAATTGATAAGATGAGACATCTAATGCTTTTAGCGTGCACAGATCTGGCACCGCCACATGGCGGCAAACGCGCGGAAGTCATGAATAGTGCGTTTTTTACAAAGACAAGTAGGGAAAATATTGAAGTTTGTTCACTGTTCAGCTATCGCTATAGGCCTTGATTGATATCACTTATTGTGGAATTATAACCTCAATCGATGTGGGAAAACTCTAGCTTTTTTTTTTTTTGTCGCAATAATACTGTCACACTTTTGCATCGTAAATTTACCATTATATCAAGTATTCTTTTCATACTATGCGCCATGGGCCCCGCCCCCCGATCAGCTCGCAAATTGTGTGCACGGTTTTGTTAGTGATGAAAAGAAGACAGTGTCTGATCTTACCGTTTCTACTATCTTTGCCTAAACTAGGCAGCCATCTCTGCAAGTATACTAACCAAACCTTTTAGTGCAGGTTCCTTTCGGCCTGAAGTGGTGCCTTAAAACAATTCATCAATAAACTTGGCCGGGAAGGTTTTTTGTTTTTCTAAACCTTGTTCGATTCACAATTTTCTTCTCGAATGTTCACTTTTGCATTCACCTGTCAAGCCACTAACAAAATACAAAAGAAACATTATGAGTGCTTATAATATGCAAAACATTAAAATGTGTGTAACACATCGCTGTCTCAGTTCTTGTTTGTTCCAACTCCACTTTTTGGTACAACTGAGAAATTCGACATTAAACGTTTGCGACTTTAGTTGTTATGATAAGGAGTTAGAATAAATCGGAACTGTGACACAGCTGGATAAGTGCCACAATATTTTAAACAAATGTCAAAATGTGCATTTGTTGCGCCTCTTCGACATACTAAAAGATCTCCAGTTTTTCAGAAATGGACACAAAACAAACAGGAACTGAGGTTGCCACATGTGTACTTGTGTATGGAGTATTATTCGCTGTGTATTCATACGTGAAATAACTAGTTTTGATATATTAAAACTCTACGCGAGACTGGTGCATTGGTATTTTGAGGTGCACTACCTTCCTCTCAGATGATGACCCAGTGGGGCCTAATTCCAAATATCATATGACCAGCGTTACCGGTGACGATTTTTAAAAATCCACAGAATCCGGCTTAAAAATCCCAAGATGAGGCCAAAAATCCCCAAAATTGTTGGGGTTTTTTTTGTTGCCCTAAACATCATGTCACGTGCTCTTCTACACAGTAGAATGCGTGGCAAACAGCCCTGTAGTGGATGGGCAACTTCGTGATATCATCTTAATTTTTAAAGAGACCGTGGAAATCTTCCAGCAGGAGATAATTTATAAATTATTATTATTGGAGGAGTCAGATCTGGAGGCTCTATTTTTATTTTTATTTATTTACTTTTTTTTAAACAAGAAATAATCATAAATATATGATTACGCCAACAAACCTCAAAATCTGAACAATAACCAAAAAAAAAAAAGTGCCAAGATCCCGAGGGAACTCCCAAATCCCAAGATCTTGGGAAAAATCCCAAGGGCCAATAATGCTTCATGTGACATTAGTTCAAGTCACTTTCTTGCTTTCACCTACGGGTCAAATTAGTACGGACCTCGATTGGGTTAGAATGGCAGCACGCGGTCTTGAGTGTTTTGCACGTGAACGCCAAACACCCACCTCCTAAAAATAACTGGCCCTCACTGTGCCAGATTTCCTACTGTGAAGCGTAATTGAAACGTCAAAACGGATTGAAACGGAGGAAAGGGAGTGGCTATCTGGCATGTGAATGCGTGCAAACTTGCAAAACATAGTTATTTCTTGAACTGAAAATGTAACTTTTTCCCGTATTGATGATGATGGTTGTTATTATTATCATTATTATTATTATTGTTATTATTATCATCACCATTATTATTATTATTATTATTATTATTGTTATTATTGTGCAGCATGACCAGTGATATCAAAGATAATATCAAGAAAAAGAGGGTTTTCATTATTGTCAGTTGTCACAGACAATGTTGCATGCGCTGCTGCGCACCAATTATCTGTCTCTGATGCTGTTATTAATTCAATTACATCTGCCAAATTATAATTCCAGTAAATAACACTGAATACCTCTCTATCTGATCGAACAGCAATTATTCGGCTTTAAAGTCTGAAGCGGATCGATATTTTGCCTTTCATTCAAGGAAATCATTTTGCGACAGAGTCCAGACATTGAGAAGTTCTTGAAAAACCTTTACAAACTTTCTTTTCTCGTTATGTACGAAAGGTAATCTCGCATGTTTTCACATCCAGTCTCGAATGATTACTATAATGTGGAAACAATGATATGGCATTTGATTGTTATGCTAGAGTTGTCACCAGCGAATACGAGCGAGAAATCGAATTTGTAAATGGGCACGAATTTTATCAGAAAGAGGAATCATAATGCGTGCACTAATTTTTTGTCTGGTAAAGTGCCCTCTTTAGGTCAGGTCGTTACAGTTAATTCTGTAGTATAAAGTTACTTGTAACTGCCCCGTTCAGAGCACGGTTGGTGATAAAAGGCACGGTTTTATCCAGAACGGAAACTGCACAAAAAGTTACTCCGCATGAAGTCGTCCACAAACTTCCGTGAGCTATAAAGATGAATAGGTTCGCACTTAGTTTATGCATTCGTGTGGGGGCACTGTGTTCGGAGAACCACATTTATGGCTGTCCAGATTTTTTTGCGACGATAATTTAGTTGACATTTCTGGGTGGGCTAGAAAATGTATAAAAGATAGACGAAAGAGAGAAAGGCAGAACCCCCCCCCCCCCCCCCCCAAAAAAAAAATGAAGGACTAGCATTTGCATATGGGTTTTCACTGTAAACGACTAATATAATTAATGTATGAAGTATAACGGCCGATCTGATTATCTTTCATTCGAGGTAAACTTTACCTCCAAGTATTAGCAGGCCAGTCTTGGGAATTAAAGGGGTTAATATATATATTTAATACAGGTAAACGCAGAGGCGGACCTACATTTTTGGGACCCTGAAGCTTGAACTGCAATGGGGGCTTTTCGCAAACCAGAAACATTAGGGCAACTGCCAAAATTCACTCAATCAGAATGGTTCTTCAGGGTTCCTACGTGATTAAGGAGTCCAGCTTGAAAATAGCCAATCAAAGTGTAAATAATACTTCGATTGAAATAAAAATTTAAAAAATACTTCAATATTATATAGATTGAATGTTCAAAAGGCACTACTTCAGATCAAAAAGAATATGGTCAAAGAGTTTGATTTGTATAGATGTAGAGATGGCTAACTAGAGCCGGTCAGATAAATCAGTGAATTCCTTTGTTTTAAACAGATGCTTGCTGTTTAGATCATGCTTGATCCTACAGCTTTCCTAGTGACAATTTTTTGCCATTATGTTATGCTGCTGGTGTTGTTGTTTACAAGATCCAACTTAGTCAGACCCATTTGTTGTTGTTTTAAACATAATTGTCTACAAATGATTCAAATTTTTTGCCCATAAATAAAAGAGCGTAATAACTTCTCTTAAATTGTTTTTGAGAAAATTGAGTTCGAGAAGTTTAGCTTTGTGTGTGTGTGTGTGTGTGTTTTTTTGGTCTTCGTTTGTTTGTTGTTTTGGAGGGTGGGGGGGTGGGAGGGTGCACTGTGAGCTAAGAAAAAAAGACAATAAACAATTCGTTTACTTCGCCCTGAGGAAGTTAGGCCTTTTCACTATTGAAAGACTGGAATGTCCTGCACCCCCACTCACGAATGAGCTTATCTCAATTTGAAACAAAAGTGGAGCTAGTTAGACCAGCCTTTGTTTTTCATGGGTCCATTTGAATGAATACGAAAGCTGAAATTTAACTTCATGGTTTTACAACTAATTCTGAGTTCCGATAGCTATAGAATAAAAAAACTCGCCCGACATTTAACTAGGCACGGCCCGAACCACCACTCATAAAGATCCGGGTTGGCGTGAAATTTTATAATTGCCTTCCTTTCGACCTGCAGAAGGTTCTTTTTTCAGATTTGGAAACTTGAAATGGTGAGGAAATATTTTTTAAATTTGCGTTGTGTCCCTAATATCGTCCCTCGATCCTTTTTTGTCCAAGAATACGTGACGCAATCACTTCCTGCACTGTGTTCACTATTAAATGCGCTCGCTGCCCAATGCACGGACGAGCTTCGCCTCGAATGCTGGCGGAGCACAGACTAATAAATCAACCAGACTGGAAACACAAGCTTCGGGCTGTGTCGTTTTTTACGGAAGTTAATGAGATGCGGCCGTATAACCAACGTGGCCGCCGCTCGGGAAATTCCGATTCTACTTCTATCTGCAGTAGAAATTTCTATTTATTTGTCAAGATTGGTTGTACATGTATTAATAATGCATTAACTTGCCTATCCTTTCATTTTATTGTTTACAGCTGCCTTTTTTTTTATTGTTATAAATGATGACCATATGGACTTTTAGCGACCGCTGCATTGTAGCTATGCTGAAGCGTCGGTCGCAACCGTAAACCTAATGTGGCGGATGGTTCATGACCAGTCGCTGTTTTGTGACGTCACATAATGGGCTCATCCAGTCTGGGTATTTTATTAGTCTGTGTGGCGGAGTGCGTACCGCATTAACGCGCAATGGGAGTGCAATGAGACATATCTTAAAACAACAACAACAACAACAACCACAACAACAAAATAAACCTAAAGGATCGGGCAAGGTGAAGCAGATCGATTCTAATCACCCAGAACTGAAACTAATGAAAAGATTTATCCTTGGCAAAGCCGGGTACCGCAGCCAGTGTTTTATATCGTCGGGTATTTGCCATATTGTTGTTCGTGCATTTTTGCCTTTTTGAGTCAATGAGGATTGTAGTTTGGTCGGCAAAAAGGCTAAAACGCATAAAACATTACGTCGAAAGCACATATCTCGAAAAAATTTTAACCGATTAGTATGACATTTATACATAATGAAATTAGGAGTGAGAGAACCACTCTCAAAATCAAAATTTTTAACGGGTATGGGGACCTAAGAAGCAAATTTCTCAGTAACTGTCTGTCAGAATTGGTTGAAATTTGCTGTGGTGATTGGCAGATGGGTTACCTATATCACTACAGAGGGATTTTTCTGTAAATTGAAAACTATTTCTGTTATTGCTGATAATATAGGGACAATTCATGGAAAAGTCATGATTTTCTGTAATTATGTTACATGATGTACTAAAATGGGTGTAAAAACAAAATGGATAATGGGAGAAAAAAATGGCTCTGTAGTGATACAGAACATATACTAGACTGTGCTCATGCAAAGTTTCATGTATATTGTATTGAAACTAAGGGAGATATTTTATTCCTCAGATTTACTATATTTTGCTGTCCCGCACCACTGAAACCGTCCGCTTCACCCAATTGCATATCGCAACATGCAAAAAGTTGTTGAATTAGTAAAAGTTAAGGCGTTGTAAACTTGTGTGACTCAAAATCCAACAGATAAACCTATAATTGATGTATTTTCATTCTGAAGGTAAAGGCTCCCCTTAATGACAGAACCTCAAAATCGGCAATATGTCGCATACAATATGGCAAATACATGTACCTCTCACACACGTTAGTCTTCTCACCCTTTTATGCATAACCGAAAATTGGACACTTTTAAGGGCTTCCTCCGCCCACAGTAACTCCTCAGTCCGTTTTTTTTTTTTAAGGGTGAGGGGTTTTGGGTTTGGGGGGGGGGGGGTTCTTGGAAAAAATGCAATCTCTCTCGGGACGAGTCCAATCTAACGAAGTTCTCTCAGAACGTTTAGCGCACTCACTCGTCAGCCGCTTGACGGGCATCTTAGCCAAGCCAGTGATATTAGCTTCATTCTGTTGAACGGGAGACATTAGACTTCGGAAAGAACAAACAGACAGACAACACACACCCCTAAACAAACAAAACAATCGATTGAGAGCCGCTGTTTTATGCGTACATATTAATTTGACAACATTTACACGCGTGTGTGTTACATAGGAATTCTGTTGGTGGTGATGATGCTGATTGCTGCTGTTAGTGTGAATGCTGGCTACAGTAATGATGATGATAATGATAAAGATGATGATGAAGATGATTATGATGATGTTTTCGGAGCGAGGTTGGGGATCATGAGCCAAACAAAAATAGTAGTAACAGCTAACATCTCTTGGGGTAGGTTTCAAATATGGGTACGTTCTGAGTTGGTGTTCTACAGTATCTTGGGAGAGGAAAAGAGGGGGGAGAACGAGAGAGAGGGAGGAGAGAAAGAAAGAGACCTGGGAACATAAGCTTATCCCAAGGAATATTTTATCAAGTTATAGAGAAAAAGAATAATAATATTTCAAGATCGATTCGAAACGAATATTTAATTGTCATGGGACGTGAGCGGGGAGTCGTAAGCCAGGCGGGCGAGTGTAATGAGATACTTTATCTGCATGCCCTGAAAATACAGTGTGTTTGAACGACACGCTACTGATTATAATTATAATCGAAGTCGCCCTTTTTTCCACTTTTTTTTTTACCCAAGATACAATAGACTGCACTGTAACGTTGGTTTTACACTGCTTTCTCACAAAGAATTGACAATGGGTGGATAGGTGAGGAGGGGTCGTTGGGATCATCAGTTGGCTGGTTGGTTAGTGGATGATTGATTGGTTGGGTTGTTTTTGGATCGGTTGGTTGGTTGGTTGCTTGATGGGCTGGCTGACTGGTTGATGGGTTGGCTGATTGGTTGATGGGCTGGCCGACTGGTTGATGGGCTGGCTGACTGGTTGGTGGGCTGGCTGTCAGAATCAAATACGGTCAAGGGGAAATAACTTAATTTAATATAACCCAGAGTAAGATATCAAGATTAATTTCCCTTGCCTTGGAGTAAAATTTAACTTTTGTGAAAACCCAAAATATCTATTAGAGTGGCCTTAAAGAATTGTCGTCTGCTGTGTCAAATTTTAACTTTTAACTAATTTGCATAGACAAAGTTAACATCCACGTCTAGAAATCTTCGTGGATTGATAAGAATAAGACAACATACATATTAGGAAGTAGGAAAGAGTTAAATAAAAACCAGTAGGGCTTAGACGAAAGATTAGCGCCCCAGTTTTACTTTCCTAAGGGGATTATATTTCCTCTTACTCCAACGCGTAGTAATTCGTGCTGCTTGCAAAGCGCGCGGACAGCACTAGTTATTCATTCCATGCCAGACTTCCGTGGGTGATGGTCTCAGCGTCGATTCTGCTTGAATGAATCCATTTATTATGAACATGGCTCGACGAATGTCTTGTCACTAATCCATGGCTCATTGAATATGACACCGCCTTTATCTACTGTTTCTGGCCTTAGCGCCAGAACAATCGTAAGTAAGATCTGACCGAGGCTCGTGATGTTTTGACAGTGAATAGGAGGCGAAAGCATGACAGTTATCCAGTAGGAGTATTGATCACTTGGTGCATAGATCTACCCGGAGTGCTTGCTGAACATTGCAAGATGCTAAATACATAGACTAGATCTAGCTGTGAATTCTAGAATTGCAACTCGTACTAATGTGTGAATCATATAGATCTAGAGTCTAATTGTAATTGAATTGTCTGGGTGAGGCTGGGAGTTGCCAGTCCATCCTTGATCTAGATATAGGCCTATCTAGAGTCTATATAATATTTAACTATGCCGACGTCACTTCGACGGGCAAGATCTAGATCTAGACCTGTAACTTTGGATCTGGATATCTAAATATCTGAGATGACCTTATGTCTCCAGAGACTGGACTCTATACTAGTCTAGTATATTGATTGCCATACAATAAGCAGACCAGATTTTAGAGATATATAATTAGTATTTAGATAATTAGCAAGAACAGAAGTTAAATGATTTTGTAGGAAACCTAGAGCTAGACTTGTAATGACGTATTTATTGATTATGAAATTGATGCTGCTGATATTTATCATTACTACATATTAGATCTCTAGTCGAAATTGTTAGTAAACTTAACGTAAATAAAATGTGGCCCTGCAGGCCCTGTTGTTGAATTTATCCACTTGTTCCTTAGTAATTGGCATGGGTCTGCAAGTTAAGAATTAAATTCAATATTACTATTAAAAATATGCAGTCGAACAACACCCCCAACACACCATTACGATAACAAGGAAATCCATTCATTACAATTGGAGTGCACACCCTTCCTTGAATCCGTAACACTGGCTGATTGGTTGATGGGCCGGTTGATTGGTTGGTGGGCTGGCTGATTGGTTAGTTGATGTGTCAAAAGTTGGTTTGTAGGTGGCTGGTCGGTCGGTTAGTTGATTGGTTGGTTGGTTGAGTGAGAGGGTGGTGGGAAGATTTGCTAGCTAGCTTTTAATTTAGCTAATTCTTACTTGTTTACAAACTCGAAAATTAAATTCGTAGCTCACTTCATAAACAAGATGCAATGAAAACAACTTTTGTAAACGACTGTTAATAGTAATTAACGTTCTTCCAGTGGCCTTGAAGATTGCCACTTATATTTCATTCGAATTTCAAATGAATTTCCTTTTTCGTAATGTTACTATGTATTGAACAATGCAAATACGTCGTCAGTGAGGTGACATATTCAACATCCAAGAGACGATAGAAAATCTTGACAATGTCAATCAATTATTGGTAATCAATCTTATTACGAGATCTCTTCGACGATTTGCTCGAATAAATTAATATCTTGATCTCTTGGAAGTTTAACTTGAATCAATAATTGGGCGTTTAAACTGAACAAATAATACACAACAAGAATTATCAATTGATCGGTCTTGCCTGTATAAATTTGATTAGTAATTATTATTCATTAAGCTGGGGGTACGGAAATTTACAAGGCAAAAGGAAACGTCAGAAACCCTGGAACTTAACCTCTCACTTTACAATGTTTTAGAGCTTCTTGTCGGCCAGCAGCTGATTGTGCCGTTCCGGGCTTAGCATGATATCCCCCATGATACCACAGAGTCTTCACGGATTTACTAAGAAAATGCAGGACATTGAGGTGTGCACTTCTTGTCTGGAAGCAGCTAGCTGGCACCGTTCCGGCTTTAGTATGATCAAATGTACTATACTAGACACAATATGATGAGACAACTAACGTGTTTAGCGTGCACAGATTTCGCACCCCCACCTAGCGGCGAATGCGCGGGAGTGATGAATAATGCCGTATTTTACAAAGCCAAATAAGGAAAACATTGAATTTTGTTCACAGTACAGCTATCGCCGTAGACCTTGACTGACGTTGCTATTTTGCAAGTATAACTTCAGTCGCTATGGGAAAACTCTGGCGTTTTGTTATTGTTGTTGCTGTTGTTTTTTTGCAGTAGCACTATAGCATTTTCGCATCATAAATTTAACGTTATATCAAACATTCTTTTCATGCTGTGCGCCATGGACCCCGCCCCCAATCAGCGCGCAAACTGTGTGCACGATGTTTACTAGAAGTGCGAAGAAGGGAGTGTCTCATCTTGTCGTATCTGGTATCTTTGGCATGATACACCCCTAACGTGGCCACAATTCGCAAAAACTCACTCTGAGAGAACAAAAGTAATTCTTACCTTTATTGTCTCTCCTCTTTATGGATGAATTTTGAATGGCTCCAGGCGTATTGATATAAGTTTCCCGTACCAAAGGGAAGTCCAAAGTGAACGTAACGTCACTGCTGGTTTTCACGTGGCCTTCGATGACGCCACTCGTGTCATCAGTTGAGCAAGATGACGTATGCCAAACTTGAACGAACCCATTGATTCTATCCATGGCGCTGGCCTGTTCAAGCTGAAATTTTTCATTTGAGAGTCTTCATCTGTTTCTGAAATGTCAAAACATGTACACGTTTAGTGGTCTTGTCCACAGCATCTAATATTTACCGAAAATGACCTATGAAAATGTAAAACACTCTTTGCCTCTGTACACTTGTCTTTAGCATCCGTCCCGCTCCGCGCCTTACCGCTATAGAGGCAAAGAGAGTTTTTCATATGTAATTTTCCCTAAAAATAGCGGAGTGGATGCTGTGGACTAGACCACTTAGACGCAAATACTGAAAAAGAGGAGAAGATAATTAAAGCGCGAGAGCTTCCACCATCAATTACTGTAATCGTCACCGTTCCCCCGAGACTGTAGTAACCCCAAAATTCGAAAATTGATTTTTATAAAATTATATTCAACGACATTCAAAGCCGCATCGAATGATCTTGGTTTTTGGGCTCCTAATCCGCAAATTAACCCAAAAGTAAACTATGAAAAAGCCAAACATTACTAGATCAGTAGTGCTAAAATGAAACAGTTGTTTGCTTCTCCTGAACATTGGCCAGAGCTGATTACTACAGTTTTAAGGCACGACGACTTATTATAGAAAGGACTGGATGAAGAAATGGTTGTCTCCAACTAACCTTCTTGAAATATTGGCACCGGAATTGTTTTCCTTCCAGTTTAAAAAGTTGAATAATTTTGTTTGATCAGTAATAAAATCTGGAAATTAAAATTCAGGAAAGACTTGCGAACAAAAAATTTTTTTTTCCATTTCATTCCTTCATAAAAGTGATTCTGTGTACATGAACATCATGTTGAAAAGTGAAGATTATCGGTTTTTGCAGTGTGACTTCATATTAACAGGCCAAACCTGTTACAAAATGTTGTTACCAATAGAAATTATAAATTATGTAAGCAAATCAACTTTCTTTGATCTTCGGTTTCCCTTCATTATAGCTTTGCCCTGTACACACAATGGCAGACTTTTTCTCTCTTTTTTTTTTTTTGTTGAGTTATTTTGAAAAGTTCTTATTCCAACTGGAGGCCAGACTTATCGAGCCAACGGGAGAGATCGCTGAAGGTCCCCGACTCCACCAATGCATGTCGGTCGCATCAGTGGAAGGCAATGCAGCAAGTGTCCTAGCTTTTTCATTATTCCAACCTATTAATTTTCAGTTCCGTCTGCGTCTACTGTTTTACATTTTGAAAAGTTCGGTGTTTTTTATCTATTTATTCATTTATTTACTAGGGGTGGTTCCGAGGTTGCCCGAGATAAACTATTCATTAGTTTCAATTCTAGGTAATTATAACGCACCTGCTTCATTTTGCTCGTTCTTCTGTTTTTATTTCGTCGTTATTTGATAGTTTGCTGATTAGTCACTACCGAATACACGACACTGCCTTGACCTGAAACAGGTCAAGGCAGTGTCGTGTATTCGGTAGCGAATGAAAGAATTATTGTGTGTTCACCAAAGCGTCTCGACTCCGCGCGGATGTACGAGCGGAAGAAAGAGATGACATCATGGGCTACTGCATTCGTGAAGAGGGGAGACGGATGCGAAATTTGCGACACAAAGCAAACTGAAAAAAACACTTCCCCACCCTTTCAAAGCTCCATTTCTATAAAAGAACCCCCTACAGGTCGAAAGGAAGACAACTTCAAAATTTCACGCAAATCCGAGCTGTATGAGCTGCGGTAGGACTTGTGAAAAAATCGGGCAAGTTTTAAAAAAATTTAATTAGATTTATATTAATTCCCTTATTACTATCTGCGGAACCAGGCGTAGTCTGTGATAAATCTTTTGAATAGTTTCAGTTCTGGATGAATATAAAGGCCCTGTTTCACATTCGCCCGTTCCCAAGGATCGAGTATTTTGGTTTTATTGTAGTTGGTTTGGTTTTAGATAAGCGTTATTACACTCCCTCTGCACGTTAATACCCCGAAAGTTCCGACGAGGCGGAGAATATCACGTCGTCAAGAAGCGATAAGCCGTGACGTCATAGGCACGAGTGTTCGTAAAAAACAAAAAAACAAATGGGCGAAATCAGCGACACAGAGCAAACTAAAAATAAACTAATTTTTTACTTCCCCATCATTTGAGTCTTCAAATTGTAAAAAAGAACTTGCTGCAGGTCGAAAGGAAGGCACGTTCAAAATTTGACAAGCTGTATGAGAGGTGGTAGGTCGTATTAAAAATCGGGTGAGTTTTCTTATAGTATGGCTTTTCTTAACATATAGAAATAATTTCTTTTTCAGAAGCGTGATTTCTCATGTGCCTTTATTTAATACATGTATCTCACTCTTTTTGTTGAAAATTTCGGCAATCTATATGAATCCCTTCATTAATTCATTAAAATTGTTATTTACTGCCATGAATGTTCATAAGTTTAACTTTCGTCCGCTCGCTGAAAGATAATATAAGATGTCTAATAAGATCAACAACTTTGTATAAAAAAACTTGTGTACAAATTTACAAAACTTTTTTCAGATCCATACAAAAGAACTTTTGAAAATACTACCAATGTAGTAAAATTTACACGGAAGTTTTAATTCCACTTGTGAAATTGAAAATCATGAAGCTCTGAATGTCAAATTTAAGTAAAGTACCCAAATGGACCGTGAATGGCGCAAAGCGGGTGTCATCGTGCCGTGCGCCGTTAAACCCAAACTCAGACTTAAAACTTAAGTCTGATAAACTGGCCAAATTTAGTCTCACTCCCCCCCCCCCCCACCCCCCTCTTTTTTTTTTTTGTTTGGCTTGCATTCCCGAGTGATCCTGAAACTGGCACTGTTTTCACGTTTTGACCTTGTACTCAGACTGGGAACTGTGAAACCTGAATTAATCGTTTTGAATAATAGATACAGTAATTTGGCCTGTAGTCACAGTTTTCTGTGATGCCATAAATTATGTGTCGTCTTTCTGCTCCCACTAGGCCAGTAGCGCTCGAATTATGCCATTGACTTCACCGACACCACGAACTAATTACTTCCTTCAATTTCTAGGTCTATGTTTGTTGTTGTTGTTGTTTTTTACACTGTCTAATCTCTTTGCTCAAGGAACTGAAGTCCATCCTTGTAAGACAGAATTTGTTGCGTTTTTGTTATTCTTGTTTTTTGTGTGTTTTTTTTGTAGAAAGAACAGCAATTATATGGTTTCTGCGATGATTGGTTGTTATTTATAAAACTGATAATCCATTGACCAGAATGTTCATTGTTACGTCATTAAGCCACATGTTTAGGTCTTTTTTTTTAGGAGGTTCGCTGCCCTTGGCATTAACACTTCACTTTTCTTGTTTTTATTTTTCTGGTTCTTATTTCTGTGTGTTTTTTGTGGTAGGGATTTGTTTTTTTTTAGAATTTTGCCCGGGCAGTGGTCTTGTTCAGCCTGCTCTTCTCGAATTTCAACTGCCAAAGTATCTTTAACGTGCGCATCGTGCACACGGGCCCTCCGCGTTTTTCGTCCTTATCCGAGAAGACTAGGTGCTCGGTCCTACCTACCACTGCATCAGGGACAGGAATCCCCCTCCCCCCCCAAAAAAAAATTCCAACATGCCTGCACCAACAGGGGATCGAACCTGGTACCTTCAGCATGACAGGCGTGCACCTTGCCTCTAGACCAACGTGCCCCCTACTTCTTAAGCCCTGAAACTGATATTTTCGAGACGTTAGTCCAATGCATATTCACACACAAGCATTTATGGTTGGATCTCAATTCCATACTTTAGCCACTGGAACCCGAAAACAATTCGTACCGTGATCAGCATAGTTTATCTCGAGCTGATGCCCCCTAAGAGTCAAACTCAAACTCCGACTTAACCAATAACTTTACTCGGAGTTTTTGAGTTTGGGTTTTACGGCGCGACGGCACGATAACAGCCACTTTGTGCCTACGGTTTATTTTGTTTTTGTATTCAGAACTTCATCAATTTAAATTTCACACTTAAGAATTAAATAGTTCCATATAAACTTTCACACGCATTGCTCGGAAACTGAATACTTTCAGTAAATCTTTACGTAACAGTATGTTAGAAAGGTACACCAGCTTATAATTTGTTCGTTTCAGAGACTCACAATCATTCTTACTGTTTCAAAATGTTCAGCGTAGACAAAGTTCTCTACAAGAGACACAACAATTACATATTAAATAGTAGCAGTTGCAGGGTACAAAGTATATCGAGGGTTATCAACCAGAATGTGTTATGTCCAATTCTATTCATTACTTTTTTTTTGTGTGTGACTCATGACAAATTTATTAACAAGCTGTCTTCGTAAATATATTTATGATGCAAAGTCTGCAGTAACGTCCACAAAATAAGAAAATCAAATTCACTTTCAGGCTCTGGCGTAGTTATCAGAAACAACGAAGAAGAAAGAAACATCTCTGCAAGTTTTAACAATCTGAAATAAAAACTCACATGAAAAAGACCATGTTTTCATTCACATTATTTCCATTCTTACACTGACTCTCAAAGAGCTCTCAGAGCTGAAATACACAATCATTCACGCCGCCTTCGAATCTCTGTTCTCATTTGCTGATAGCATGTAACATAAATTACAATGATGAATTGATGACAAGATCCAGGCATTCTTTAACATTACTCTTAAATGCCTGTAGATATCCACGCAAAAGGTATGTAACTTTATTTCATAACGCGATAAAACTAATCATATGATCCTCTTGAAGTTATTGCAATTATTTGAAGGTTCATTTTGATTACAAATTTCAGACTCGTTTTTCTCAGTTTGTCTAGTTTGGACATGAGACATGCTGGTTGCCAACCCCCGATATGTTAAAGGGTATAATGTTTACATTACAAAGTGTAAAGTATAAGTTATAAGGTATGAAGTATAAGTTACAAGGTATAAGTGTAAGTTACAAGGTGTAAAGTATAAGTTACAAAGTATAAAGTACAAGTTACAGGATATAAAGTATAAATTACAAGGTGTAAAATATAAGCCACAAGGTGCAAAGATTAGCAGCAACTCACACTGGTTTTACAAGCGTATAAAGTATAAAATCACCACAGATAACTAACTAGTCCGAACAAATAAAACCGTGGCGAGCCACGCAGATTTTTCCAGCAAATCTCCAGCAGTCGGAGTGAGTGGATCCACGCCACGCAATGACTGTCGATGCTCAACTCCCGATAGATTGCGCGTGACACTCTATCTCCACGGCCGCCGTCAACTATCCCCGATTAGCATTGCGACCCGTCTGGTCTTTCTCCTCCCCCCCCCCCCCCCCGTTTTATTCCCTCTTTCTTAGCCACTGAGCTACTTTTGGAATCAAGACACGTCTGTAAGAGTCACCGGGGATGCGTTAGAATCTCGTAAGTCTGCATGACTTTCAGATACGCTGTAATGCACACCGCGGTGCTGAAATGAATAAGTCGGTTAAGTAGTAATCGTTCCTGATTTAAGCAGATTATTGTTGTTGTTGTTGTTATTTTTGCTGTTGTTGTCTCTTGGGACATCTGTTTTATGCAGTTTTTATGATCAATTCAACAAGTTAATTTCGATCCTGTCTTGTTGTTGTTGTTGCTGTTTCTGCTACTGTTGTTGTTGCTACTGCTGCTGCTGCTGCTGTTGTTGTTGTTGCTGCTGCTGTTGTTGTTGTTATTATTGTTGTTGTCTAGTGCTACATCTCTTTCTGTGTAGTTTTCCAAGTTAATTTGGATCCTGACGTGTTGTCGTAATTGTTGATGGTGTTGTTGATTTTAAATTTAAAATCCGTGCCATTTCACTTGCTGTATTTGCAGGTTTTTATTTATTTTTATTCATTTGTAATTTTAGACATTTATTACAAATTAGATGTAAGTCTCGTTTCTTATAATGTTAACTAAAACAGAGAACGAAAGAAAAGAGACAAAGAGAGAGAGAGAAAGAAAGAAAGGAATGATGAGATAGAAAGAAAGAAAGAAAGAAACAGAGACAAGGAGAGAGAGAACGAAAGAAAGAAAATGATGTGGCTGTTCTTCATTTGAAAATCAGAAACAATAATGGAAAAAATTCCGTGAATGCAAAATGAGCATGATCAAAGACGGAATTTTTCAAAAATGCAGTAAAGTTTGTTTGCCTTTAGCTTTGAGGAGTTTACAGGAAAAAGAAATATCGCGGAATTTCGATTTATTTTGCTGGGTGCATTTCTCAGATATGTGTTAACCATGTGTACATTATTTTTAACTTGAAATTTTAGGTTTCGGCGTCCTGCTCATTAAAAATGGGGAGAAACGTGAAGTAAACAAATAATTTATGCAATTCGAAAGTTTGATTAATTAGATAGGGCAGAGAACTGAGAACAGGAAAAATGCTCTTTGTAGTTTTCCCTGCTAATAAACCCTCGGTTTGAAATATATGCCTTTCCCAATAAACAAGACCAGAATAATGAATCAGATGTGAAGATTCCCTTTCCATTTGAACTTCTTTGGCTATAACGAGCTCTGTGTAAATGTTATGTGCACGAAATCAGGACAGTGTCCAGTGCATTTCGCATTATTCGTTGAGACAGTATACATTCTTTGTATTTTATGTAAACAGAATGTTTATATGGGCCGAAGTACACAAAGTAAACAAATACAGACAGGAAGTCAAACACTTAGAGCAGGAAAAAAATACAAAAGACTCGACCAGTAAAACTATGATTGGGTGAAGATAATACAGTAATAGTAACAATAATGATCATGATGATAATAATTATAGTAATATAATGATTGTTGTTACCTGTACGCAGGTACCCCAAATTTTTCGCTCTAAGAGTACGTATTTTAAAGCCTTTTGTGACTCCAGAGCCAGAGAGACCCCCCCCCCCCCGAAATATGCCTAAGAACAGCCATAATTGATTATTCTTCCAGATTTTCCTTTCGTTTTGCTGCTGTTTTCTTTGGGGGTGGGGGGGGGGGGAGAGTTGAAAGGATAAAGATCGGGATTAAGGATTCGATAAGATTTAGGGTTGAGAATAAGAACAGGCTTATGGATTGGTACGTGCACATACGCTCCCCTAGCGCAAAACGCTTGTGGTACGCACGTACAGGTAACAAAATAATATATTTCCTTATGTGAACCGTTGTCAAAAGCGCCAGGAATGCTGGATTCTCCAAAATAATCTCTAATTCTCAAATCATTACAGCTTTCAAAAGGCAGACCTAATGGAGTAACTGTTTAACGAGGGACCTCCAAGATTTGTATAGCTCAGGGTATCACCAGGTCTAAGTCCGGCTCTGGAAAAGAAGGAATTCTGCAAAATGAAGAAAAAAAAAACCCATCATTATCTCTGATGGGAGGATGGCTATAGTTGTCCAGTCAATTTCGGTCCAATATAACATTTTATGGTTTCGGGGATAAATTTACTGTCGGCATTTAAAGGTCACGTCAGTTCGAGCTACGAAATAGTCCCTATGGTAACCGTCCATGATTTATTTCAACCTTCTCTAGGCGTTATTCGACGCAGATTTTATAGTTAAGCAAGTATAGTCCTGTCTGACTTCCCTGATTGAAAAAAAAGGAGTGGGATGGGAGAGGCATAAAAGAAGAAAAGAAACAGAGAAAATGGGGCAAAATATGAACTTTTGCTTCTCAACTTGGCAAAATCGGTTCACCATAATTATACTGTAAGAATAGTAATGTTGTTGACTGCATTTTAATTAATATGACACATGAGCAAACACATCCTCTTTTTTCCGGGCCACTGTGTTAAATGTAATTTTGTTTACCGTATATTTTAATTAATGTTGCACTTGAGTAAATACATCCTATTTCTTCGGTGCATGATATTATGAAGGATAAGGTTTTTTGGATCTAGAAAAAGGTACCCATACACACACACACACACAAAATCATTTCCACTTCGGTCACACTATCAAAGACACTAGATACAATAAGATGAGACAGCTAGCGCGTTTAGCGTGCACAGGTTTCGCACTGCCACCTGGCGGCGAATGTGCGGAAGTCATGAACAATGCCGTATCTTACAAAATATACCAAACGATGATTTCATGCCTTGCTTCTATCTAGCACAGTGTGACCGTTTTCGTGTCGGCATGCTTTCTCTTAACCCAAACTCAAACTTAAACTCGAGATCCATTTAAAAAGTTCATCAACTAAAAGTACAGTAGTTGTGACCGGACCCATGCGTGGGTATTTCCTCCGTGGAATCCCAAAATTTGCCAATCCTTTCAGAACCACAGTTGTCACAAACGTCCCCCGCCCCTCCCTCGAACTTAAACTCCATTATTGATGTCCGTGCGTTTTTACGCAGATTTACAACCTGTGCACGTGCAAAATTTGCTCGGGTGCGTGAACTTCAAACGCATCTGCTGGACCTTGGACCTCATATCAGGCGTTGTAAATTTACTAAACAAATAATTATAACAAAAATTCTTGGTTTGGCTTTTATTGTACAGCAATATTTCTATTTTTGCTGGTTTTATTACAATGCGTTTAGCATAAATTGATTCTTACTTGTTGTTGTTGTCGTCGTTGTTGTTGTTGTTGGCTTTGAGAATGATGTTGCAGGGCTTAATGTTGCTTTATTATTTTCTTGTTTGTATTGTGATTATAATATATCTCTCTCTCTCTCTCTCTTCTCCTCTCTCTCATTCTCTCTGTCTCTCTCCTTTCTCATGACATCCCATCTCCTTTCCCTCTCTCTCTCTCTCTCTCTCTCTCTCTCTCTCTCTCTCTCTCTCTCTCTCTCTCTCTCTCTCTCTCTCTCACTGGGAAATGTAAAAAAAATGTGGTAGATTTAGTGTGTTAGTTTTCTCTGAACTTGTTTCTGTTGCATCCGCGATTATTTTTTCCATCCTTCCAAGATCATCGAATCTAATTTATTCGAAACTATTTTTCACCGTCATTTGTATGTCTTTCAAAAGGAAATACCACCGCCCTTAATTTTCTTGAAGACAGATATCTGCCCTGTACAGTCTCGGAATACTCTTTTCCCAAATCTCAAACAGAACTCTCAGGGACACAGTTATCAACAAATTGATCCCAGGGAACACAAAATGATACTACAAATTAAGGTTACAATGAATGGCCAATTTGGTATTTTCCATGATCTTTCTACCGGTTCCACACACCCGATCCTCCCGTTAGAGGAATGATTATTCTGTATGGGAGGAACAACCACAGCTAAGTAACCATTCGTATTCATTTATTCTTTTGGGGGAAAATGCTATCTGAATTTTTTTCTCATTTTCCAGAGAGTGAAAGAAAGAAAGCGAGAGAGCCAGAGAGAGAGAGAGAGACAGACAGACAGACATACAGACAGACAGACATACAGACAGACAGACAGACAGACAGAGAGGAGATATGAGATGAGATGAGAGAGAGAATGAGAGAGGAGACGAGAGAGATAGAGAAAGGGGAGATGAGAGAGAGAGAGAGAGAGTACGTGTGTGTGCGCGTGCGCCCGTGCGTGTGTGTATGTGCCTGCATGTATTGAATTTGTATATTTTATATTAACTTGATGAAAGTTCTTAGTGGCCACAAAAGCTCACTTACTTTCTTTTATTTTCATTCTTTTAGAAATAGTTGTTCTGTGTGATTTTCTTTTTGTTCCTTTCTAACACAAAGATTTGGGCATTTTTTGACTGGGGAGGGGGAAGCTTAATTATCGTGACCTTATTTCTTGTTTGTCGCAAACCTCACTTTTTACACCAGTGAGAAATTCGAGGTTAAACGTTTGTGGCCTTAGTATTTTGATAAGTAGTTAAAATAAATTGGAACTGCGAAAGCGTGACAAAGCAATTTAAACAAGTGTCAAAGTGTGGATTTGTTTTGTCTCTTCTACATACTAAAAGGTCTCCGGTTTCTTTCAAAAAGAATGGAGATAGAACAAAAAATAACTAAGATCGCGATATTTAAGATTTCTCTTTTCCTGTGTGGCTTTCTTTTATTCCGGGTGTCAGCTTCAGGATGTTATCTTTTCCGTTGTGGATGATGTTGTCTTCTAGTCTATCCATTGTCTCTTTTCTCTTTCATTTCTTCTCATTATTATTCTCCGTCCTTTACTTCATTTCAGGCATAAAAACTGCCTAATCCCATCATTACCACTGCTCGCTAATGGCAAAATTCATTTTCGACATTAACTTTTGGGATATTAAGAAAAAAAACCTAACAAAAAACGCTTTCATTTCCTCTCATTGGGTGACTTATACCACTACAATTTCACTGGGTTATTACATTTTCCTATTGGCCCATTTCTTTTTCTATAATAAGATCTGAGAGCCCTCATGCTCCGGAAAGCAATGAAACGTTAGTTGCCTTTTACATACCATTATCGTAGAGCAGTGACAATGTTGGCCATGCGTAGAAATATCCATTAAAATGCATTAAAAGATTACACGCCTAAATACTCACGTTTTTTCGTCTGACCAATTTAAACGATGATTTCATTAAACATGTAGTTTATTCCCCCCCCCCCCCCCATTTGTTCATGTTATGTCATTGAACGTGTAGAGTTGACCTTCATGCATGGCTCTGCCGCCATTTTGAGTTCAAATAATTTTAAAATCTGGTGAAGTGCAAATTGCGTGGCGTCAAAGGATGTGGATATGATTGTTGGTATAATTATTATATTTCATTACTGAATGCTGACTGGTGTGGGTGCATTCTCATAAAGTGTCCAGACCATTTGATCTGTTGTCTATGTATGTAATCTATTACAGGTTGCGTCCCTACTATTCCTCTTGTATATTCTTTTCTAATTGTGTCTCTTCTAGTCTTTGTTTATATTTCATTATGTCACAAAAATTGCAATGAAGACGGCCATCTAAAGCTTCGCCAATATTTTGAGTACAAATCGTCCGGTATTTCCTATAAGCCCATTGCGGATAACGGCCATTTTAGTTAGTTGTCAGGACCGACGCATAACCATGGCAATGGTAGCATTGATTTTGATTCGTTAGCTGATTTGCACTGCGAGCACTTCAGGCGTCACGAACCAATCGGCCGCGAGCTAAACAAAAGTTCACTACAGTAAACAATGACGCGTGTGTTCACGCACATGGTAGACGTTCGGTCAATTCTTTCACTTCCTTTCACTTGTTTACACGGATGGTAGGAAATCGGACCAGCTTGGATCCATCCTTTCCACCTCTGTCACGGCAGTACTGCAGTGCAACCAGCAGGTATTTTAACCGTTTAGACATATCTCGAAGTTACACTCGTCAGTTGATCCACCCGCCATTTTAGGTGTCGGAAGTACAAAAAAAAACAACAACAACACCCTGTGACGTCAATCGCAACGGGCCTATATTGTTATTTGTGCATTTTTGTCTTTCCGAGAAAATAATTGAAGTTTGGTCGGCAAAAGGGCTAAAACGCATAAAACATTACGTCTAAAACGCGTCTCAAAAAATTTTTTAACAAGTTGGAATGAAACTTATACATAATGAAATTAGGAGTGGGAGAACCACTTTAATGACAAATCTTAAAATCGGCAAAATGTCGCATACAACAATATGGCAAATACCCCTAGAAATGGTCTTAAAATGAGATGTGATGGCTCTCAAATCAGAGCCGTCTTAACACATTGGCAAATAAGACAGTTGCCTAGGGGGCTCCAAGGGTTTAGCGGAAGCCATGAGCATGGCTACGTTCATGAGTAGTGTGGGGGATTTTCTTGAGTAGTTTCGTAGGGGTCGGGACCACAGCGTAGGAAACCAGCAGAAGAGAAAGCAGCCCACCTTTCGTTTCTACGGGAAGTATGCGCACCGCCATTTTGGATGAAATGCAACTTCACTTGACTTGATCGGCGGTAAACAATACCCATTTGTACATTTCCACGGATAGTTAGAGCTTACAAACCGCCCTGAATTGTTTCAATCAACCCAAACACAACTATAGTAAACAGATACGCAATCTGTCTTTGGTGAAGTCGGTCTCTTTCAATTCTTGTTATCGCTGTAACCTAGTTTAGCGACTTGGCGGAAGTGAGATCTCTCTCTAAATACATATTCTCTGATGTTACATTAAACATCGTTGCTTGCGTGCCTAGTTACGAACAATTGATCTCATCCAGCATGGCGCATGATAGTCAAAACTGATGGCGTATTCCTGCCTTGTGTCGTTTCTGATAATATAATCTATTTTGTGGATGGAACCAGGGAGTATGGATGTATAGAGAGGGTTCACTTCCGCCAAATAGCGAAACTAGGTCGCTGCGGTAAACAAGAAATTGAATAATTGAAAGAGACCTTCTTCACCAAAGATGTGTGCATATCTGTTTACTGTCCTTTATTCATATTGTTGGGCTGATTGAAACTATTTATAACCGTTTGTAAGCTCCTAAGCCCCGTGGAAATGCACAAACGGATATTGTTTACTGCAGCGACCTACTTTCTGCTCCATGCAAACTATGGTTTCGCAGAGCCTCCCATGTCTCGTAGTGCAAATCGACCAATAGTGAATCCTCTCTATATAATTAAATACTCTCTGGTGGAACGCAGCCTATTGCTATGCACAGGGACCCATAATGATGTTGAGGCCGCCCTGGAGCAAGTTCTGCGTCGCCAAGTGAAACCAACCCAAAGCACTATTCCAGGCTGGTATTCACTGATAGGGCACTGGGTAAAGTCTGTTTTGATTCTGTTTTGACTCAAGAGTTGAACCAACCCCCCTTGAACCAACTAGCGAGTCAGACTTGTTTCAGTCTCACTGGTGCGCTATACACATTTACAAAACTCTGTTCATATCTATACATAACAACCTTTAAGAATTTTACCAATGTAATAAAATTTATACGGTTCTATTTAAACTCCTTGTGTGCCAATCACCGATATATCGGTTCTTCCGCTGGTCACGTTCGTGTCAGTCACCGACGTATCGGTGCACAAGAATGCTAGGCTATTTTGTTTCCGGAAGAAAGAAAGTCGACTTTCTATTAATAGATGGTACTGTAGTTAGTCTTCTTTCATCTCCCCCACAATTTTCTTCCTGCATCGGCAAACGTGGAAAAATTCATAGCACACAAAGTGTTAATTCTATTTGTGAAAATTTAAATTGGTGAAGCTCTGAATACCAACCCTCAAATAAAGTACTCAAATAGGCCGTGAAAAGAGCAAAATGGCCGTTATCGTGCTGACGCACAGTAACATCCAAACTCAAACTCAAACTCCATAGCCCACAAAACTGAGGCAAAAACAGACTTGACTCGGTTCTTCATATGCTTTAATGATTTTATTAACGTAATCCTGTTTTACAAAACGAGCATACTTCAAAAGTTCGGAGTGACCGAGAAAAAAACGGAACAAATACCGTAAGGTACAAGTAACGCGATCCCAAAACCCTGATCTCAATACTTCCGGTACTGCGAAAATCAATTACCCGTGAACAAGTTCAATATTATAATCCATTCTCGGGTACAACTAGACGGATTCGTATCAATTACATGTATTTGAAATTCTATAGAAATTTGAACGTGATAGATACGGGTAGTGCAAGGACGCATTTCATTAGAAGTATTTGTAGTGAAAACAAAATAATCGACCCAAAAATTGTGGTTACCAATTCTTTTTCATTGGTGCAGGTTATTAAAATGGATGAATGATTGCTGTAATGATTGCTAGGAGAAGGCAATGAAAAGGGGCGTTGATAAAAGGAAGGAACGGCAAAGAATTGAAAGGAAAAGAAGAGAGAAGAGGGAGCAGACAAATAATAAAGGGATAAGATAAGAAAAAAAAACATGCCCTGCAGGTCTTGAGTCTGTCCACAAAACAGTCAAGCAAGACAGATCGATCTATTGATCTGTCCCTAGAATTTACACTGTTCAATAGCAACACCTCGCAAATCTTTTCGGTCATTCTTTCTCACCGTCTTGTTCTCTCTGTCTCTCTCTCCTCTCTCTGACTCGCTCTCTCGCTCGTTTTCTCTCTTACTCCCATTCTCTGTCTACTCGTTCTTTCTCTCTCTCTCTCTCTCTCTCTCTCTCTCTCTCTCTCTCTCTCTCTCTCTCTCTCTCTCTCTCTCTCTCTCTCTCTCTCTCTCGCCCTACAAAAGGTTATAGTAAAAAAATAAAATTTATGGTCCATGAAATGACAACAAAATGAATTTGGACAAAACATGGAATTTGAATTTTAAAAAATGGACCCGCCAGCATAATCCCTTCTTCGGATGTGCTGGAAATCCACACATTCTGTTAAAATGTGAAAAGCAACGATTGTAATTATCGTGCCCCGCAGCTCCAAGGCCGTTCGTATTTGCTCAGAATAAGAAATTTCAATGGATACAGAACAATGTAGAAAATTAATAAGAAAAGTGGATAAACAGACCCACCTTATCCATAGATATCCTTTCAGTACCATTGTGCTATGTGACAATTACATGGATAGTCTTTGTTTAATGTCCGCATTAATATTTTATGCTACTTTTAAAGATCGTGTGATGATAGCCCTTATAAAACACCGAACATAGACCAATGGGCCCCAACGTGGGCGATATCGGCCCCACCCCTCGAGTGCGATTTAGATTTGGGGGTTGGGGCTGGGGGGGGGGTGAAAACAGAGTGACAAATGGATGAGAACGATGAATTGGACGATATGGCGGAAGGGAGAGGGAGGGAGAAAACATGAATGGAGGACGATTTGTAGGACATGTACATGGCAGTCACTAACTTTGCTCAACAGCATTAAGTTGATATATTTTATGAACAGGAGAGGCCATTTGTGTGTGTGTGTGTGTGTGTGTGTGTGTGTGAATTTGATAAAGAATGCTTTCTGTTTTACATTGAAGAAACAACATGCCTATTGGCATTGTCATATATAGTGTTTTGAGAAGTTAAGCATCATAATTTATGTGTAGACCAGTGTATCTCAACATTTTTTGTCCCACGCTCCACTCCAGTTTTCTAAAAAAAAAAACCGTGTGCCCCATCATGACGGGGACAAAGTTAGTTAAAAGTTGGCCGAAATGCAAAAATGTTTTTTCAGTCTGTATATAATAAATATTTCAGTATGTATACATTCAAAAGAAGGTTTAATTTAAACTTTATACACAGACAAACAACTGTTTGTCTATACATTTAAGTTAAAATACACTATGACACCAAAATTTCGATGAAAAAAATCCCCTTGGCCCCATTATGAAGCCCTACACCTCACCAAAATATTGCAACGCTCTACCCTGAGAAACACTGGTGCAGTCTGTCTTCTTGTGAAATGTACCCTTTGGATTTGAATAGTAATGGTGGGGGGGGGGGGGGGGGGGGAGAAGGGGGCGATGGAAGAAAATTTGAAGCCTAATGGGGCGATTGCCTGGAAAAGGTTGAGAACCACGGGTATAAACAATCCTATAAAACAAAATATTGTTTACAAAAGACAAGAAAAAGGATGAAAGAAAACTGGAATTACAAAGGTACTGAGTAAAAATTTAAAAATCTATCCAAACATAGTGAGCACTGTGCGTTGCTTGGGCTGCAAAGAGTTAATTCTTTGGTCATCCTAAAACGCAAAAAGAAATTTGAATCAAATAATTATATATAGAACCAGTCTGTAAACATTGAGGAAAACTGTGAGCTGATCTGGCGAAATCAGGTATAAGGTGAAATTTCTATTACCTCTTTAAAAATCAAAATAAAATATTTCTGAGCCGATTTCAAGCAAAAAATAATTTAACTGAGAGTAGAAAAATGGTTAATCTTTCATATTGTAAGCAAATCTCAATTTCTATAGAAGAGTTCTTCTCCCTTGGAGGGGTTTTCTCAGGAATTTGGCCTTTCACCTTAAGCCCGATTTTGCCAAATCCACTCGCATTTAATAGGAAAATCGGTCACACCCTTTTCCTACATATCATTTCACAGCTCGATAGTGGTTAAATTAATATTCTCTGCAAAATTCTAAGACCGTCTTTGAATTTGATCGCAGAATAGTTTAGCCCTAAGGGGGGATAATCAGCATAAATTTATTCGGAGTGCAAAGGGGAATAATTAGCATGCATTTGTCTTGAACGCAAGGGACAGCAATCAGCGACAATTAATTTTATCTCCAATGCGATCAATGATTAAAACACATCATTTTCAAGCCATAAGTGACGCGGTTGTCTCAACACGAGTGAGGGGTACTGGAACACTCGTGAGTCTTTCATGGTAGTGAATAGATAGATAAAGATGATGAACAAAAAAAACACAACAACAAAAAACGGATGCATGGGTGGAAGAAACTGGACAGAGTATTGCTGAGAAAATGAAGATCACTTGAGGAATGAAGTGGTATTAATGGTAGTTGTACTAGATGAATAGATGGACGCAACGTAGAGGAAAGAAGTACATAAAATCTATCTATCTATCTATCTATCTATCTATCTATCTATCTATCTATCTATCTATCTATCTATCTATCTATCTATCTATCTATCTATCTATCTATCTATCTATCTATCTATGTCTGCCTGTCTGCCTGCCTGTCTGTCTATTTATCTCTCTTTCTTTCTTTCATTCTATTTTTCAGTCTAAATATCTATCTATCTATCTATCTATCTATCTATCTATCTATCTATCTATCTATCTATCTATCTATCTATCTATCTATCTATCTATCTATCTATCTATCTATCTAGCTAGCTATCTATCTATTTATCTATCTATCTATCTATCTATCTATCTATCTATATATCTATGTCTGCCTGTCTGCCTGTCTGATGTCTGTCTGTCTATTTATCTCTCTTTCTTTCTTTCATTCTATTTTTCAGTCTAAATTATCTATCTATCTATCTATCTATCTATCTATCTATCTATCTATCTATCTATCTATCTATCTATCTATCTATCTATCTATCTATCTATCTATCTATCATTCTATCTATCTATCTATCTATCTATGTCTGCCTGTCTGCCTGTCTGTCTGTCTATTTATCTCTCTTTCTTTCTTTCATTCTATCTATCTATCTATCTATCTATCTATCTATCTATCTATCTATCTATCTATCTATCTATCTATCTATCTATCTATCTATCTATCTATCTATCTACCTATCTATCTATCTATCTATCTATCTATCTATCTATCTATCTAACTGTCTATCTATCTATCTGTCTATCTATCTATCTATCTATCTATCTATCTATCTATCTATCTATCTATCTATCTATCTATCTATGTGTGCCTGTCTGCCTGTCTGTCTGTCTATTTATCTTTCTTTCTTTCTTTCATTCTATTTTTCAATCTAAATATCTATCTATCTATCTATCTATCTATCTATCTATCTATCTATCTATCTATCTATCTATCTATCTATCTATCTATCTATCTATCTATCTATCTATCTATCTATCTATCTATCTGTGTTCTGTCTGTTTGTCCGTTTGTGCAAGAGAGGCATGGTCAGTGAGTGACCTGCTAGTATTATAGGCCACTGTGGCAGGGCTGAGTGAAGGATAGATGTGTGTGGGTTTGTATGTGTGTCGAGAGAGTGGATGTGTCAAAAAGTTTAGCTTTCCCCGCCCGGGTGGTTAACTTTATCATGTTAAACCTAAATGAAATCACTCCTCCCCCCCCCCCCCCCCCCCTGCAAAATCCCAAATGCATTCAGACATTCGAGCACAGGCAAACAAACTCAATAGCAAGTTCGCGTTTCGAAGTGGCATTAATGCATGCGATCTATATTTAATCACCCAAAAACGAGTTTGTACGGATGGCCAGAACTTCGAAAACCAGAATGAATTCGGTTCACGGATCAAACATGTTGAAATCCCGATGGAAAACCCCCAAAGGGTTAAAGCATTACTGTGAGATGGTTTCGTCAATGCGAGTTGAAATTGTTAAAACTGTGTCGGTGTGGTTCAGTAGATTCACGTCAGAGCTAAGGGATGAAAATATCTATTTATTTGTCTGTCTGTCTATCTATCTATCTATCTATCTATCTATCTATCTATCTGTCTATCTATCTATCTATCTATCTATCTATCTATCTATCTATCTATCTATCTATCTATCTATCTATCTATCTATCTATCTATCTATCTATCTATCTGTCTGTCTATCTATCTATCTATCTATCTATCTATCTATCTATCTATCTATCTATCTATCTATCTGTCTGTCTGTCTGTCTGTCTGTCTGTCTGTCTGTCTATCTATCAATCTATTTATCTGTCTGTCTGTCTCTCCGTCTGTCTGTCTATCTTTGTATGTATGTATGTATGTATGTATGTATGTATGTATGTATGTATGTATGTATGTATGTATGTATGTATGTGTGTATGTATGTATGTATGTATGTATGTATGTATGTATGTATGTATGTGCATCATTGACAGGTGCTATCAGGCGAAATTTGATAAATACTATCCCTTGTGTCTGGAAATTAATTCACTAGGATATCATTGTGAAATAATTCTTTTGATCTTTAGTTTATTAGGTCACGTCCAAAAGAGAGTAAAAAGTGGACTATGTAAACTTGGCCTCAGTAAAATTGAAGCAAAATTTATAGCAAAATACTGCAGTGTTAGCAGTGGCATGGGCTCTTTTAACGCATGGAAGCTGAGAGCAAGAAAGTAGGACAGAGGTAGTTTAGCATAAAGTGAAATAATATTGTATTAACTCTAATATTTTACCAGAGAAGAAGATTTGGAGAGCAAGAAAGTAGGACAGAGGTAGTTTAGCATAAAGTGAAATAATATTGTATTAACTCTAATATTTTACCAGAGAAGAAGATTTGGAGAGCAAGAAAGTAGGACAGAGGTAGTTTAGCATAAAGTGAAATAATATTGTATCAACTCTAATATTTTACCAGAGAAGAAGATTTGGAGAGCAAGAATGAAAGGGACCATAGCATGTATTTCCGCTTCTGTACAATGTGAAGTATTGTTTTTCCAATAAGATATTGTACGGGTACATTTGACATGTATTTCATGGAAAAAAACAAATTTGATATGTATGTATGTATGTATGTATGTATGTATGTATGTATGTATGTATGTATGTATGTGACATTTGAAATTCAGAACGATAAGATTCCTATGTTTGGGAGAGATAAAAAATATACTTACTTAGGTCATGACCTCAACTTAAGCGGAACCTCCCTAAAAGAGCAAATGAAAAAGGCAACAGATAATTTTGAAAATGTTTTAACTAAGATTGAAAACTCAGTCTTACCTTTGGCATACAAAATTGAAGCTGTTAATTCTATGGCTATTTCTAAACTAATCTTTTATTTCAATAACCTATCAATCCCAGATACTGTTTTGCAACACCTAGAGGATTGTATTATCAATTTTGTAAGAAATGTACTAGGACTTAATCAGTCATCGACCCGTTCTTTTGTCTTTGTCCCTTTGAAGACGGGTGGACTGGGAATATTGAAACCATCCACAATGTATTATGTTAAAAGAGTCACCTTTTTACTATCTATGCTCAATTGTGACGACGAGCAGGTTCGAAAGACAGCGCGCAACGCGCTTCATTTACACATGTCAAAGCGAAAAGTTAAAGAGGTACAAGATAGGACGCAACATCATTTTGGTGGCTTCGAGTTGACAGAGAAAAATATACTGAAAAAGGAAAGCAAAGTTAACTGGGGGGCTTCCGACTTTGTCGAAATGAATAGATTGTGTACAAAATTGAAATCTTCTTTAAATTTTGATGCAGAGAATGATCTTTTCACTTTGTCAATGTACGATAGCAACAATACTTTAATGTCCACCACCAATGTACACACGCTATCAAAATATTTCAAACAACAAAGAATGAAAGAAGATATTGATTATTGGCGTAACTTGGAACAACAGGGTCAAATTTTTAACAGTGTCATGAAATGCATGCATTCATCATCCAGTGCTGTTCTGAAAAACTCAAGTGTGAATGACAATATCATAAAATTTACAATGAAGGGGAGATTACAACTTCTTGAAACAAATGTTAACATGAATAAATATTACCCCGAGGCATTCCCTCGATCATGTTCCCTTTGCAACCATCCATATGACACAAACTCACATATTCTCAATGGATGTCAACAATTTAAAGGAATGTACTCAGAAAGGCATGACAGAATTGTAAATTATTTGTATGAACACATCTCCAATAAATTAGCCAGTGATATTTGTGTAGTGACAACCAACAAATGTGTTCAGGTGGACGAAAACATCCCCAACAAGCCTGACATACTCATATTAGATGAAAAGAACAAAGATGCTTTTATTGTAGAAATTGCTGTTCCATTTGACAAATTCATCGATTTATGTTTTCATGAAAAGTTTTTGAAATATCTATCACTGCATAATAATATGAATGACAAGGGCTATCACTGTAGAATCATTGTTATTATCGTGGGAGCATTGGGGACTGTTCATAACAAAGCTGCATCAGGGTTAAAAATGCTAGGTTTCAGCAATAGGCAGTCAACTAGCATGTGCAAGTTTATCAGCATTAGCGCAATTATAGGTTCGCAAAGAGTATGGAAAAGAAGGTATAATTTAATCTGATTGAAATAACGTACAAAATGTAATGTCTATTGTACGGAATATATTGGTGTGTTGTACAGCTGAAGATGGTTGAATATGTGATTATGTAAATGGATGTGTTCATTGCATGTAAAAATCATATAGTCAATAAAGTTCTTGAAATATGTATGTACGTACGTACGTATATATGTATGTATGTATGTATGTATGTATGTATGTATGTATGTATGTATGTATGTATGGGCTGGTCACAAAGATCAAGATTCTGACAAAAAGTGCCATTGCAAGTGGAAAAATTCGTTTGGATTCCAACCGGAGCGGTTTGTTTACATCTAGATCTAGACCCACACAGTGCAATGGCAGTACGGTAGGCCTACTAGACTTTGATACGAACAGCATACAACAATGGTCAAGATTTTTAGACAAACGAGAGTCTTGGAATGACTTTATTGAGGCTGGGGCCAGGTTTAGAGAAACTATTTCAACGGCTCCTATCCACGTAAAGAAAACATTTATCCATCCCAACCCTGTGTGGTGGTTGCGAATCGTGTCTGTTTTGTGTAGTGTGTTTGTGAAAGACGGCGAGTTTCAAGATCTAAGACCCGATGGCCAGCCATTCAGCATAGAATTTCTCAAATTTATCAAGAGAATCCTTCTAAAGTTTCCTGTCGTAACACCAGAAGAAACGCCAGAACATGCGAAAGACACAACATCAAACACCGAAAACGAACGACAATCGATCACCGCATTCATTCAACAAACACTGTTTTTCTTAAGAACTGAACTGTGTCCTTTCTTTCGAAATAAATCTAACAAATCAACAGACAACAACAACAAAAGGTTATCAAAGCAAGAACTGCTCGTGGTACTAGACAAGGATCAAAAAAGAGCCATAGATATTATCAAAAACGATTGCACTGTTTCCAGTAATAGCTGTGAAATCGATATCTCCACAGTAGAGAAACATTTCAGGTCAAGGTGTGCTCGTAAACTTGACACACCCCTCACCGAACAACCTTGGGACAACGAGGTCAGCATACCATCACCAGATTGGCTGCCTCACACCGACTTATTTACAGTCGATGAAGTGAAGTCAGCGATAAAAACATTACCAACACGGAAATCCCCCGGCGCTGATGGCGTCACGTACGACACAATTAAGAAAAAAGTAAACAAACTTGCCCCTATCTTTACAGTGATCTTCAACATTTGCTTGACCCACCAGCGCGTACCACCTGATTGGAAACACGGTGTCACAAATCCCAGACTGGGAGATGTAATAGTTTATGACAGGACGACAATCACGAACAAACAAGTTTAACACTTAACAAAACAATCCATCAGACTCACACATTTATTAAACATAATTGTACATATAATAGCGCAATTACATATATTATATTATTGAAATGACTGCCGTACAACGGCCTTATTCTCACACACACGCTCCCTCGGATCCACAATCCGGTAGTTACTCCTAAAGGCACTTCGGCCTCAGCCTCTCCCCTCAGGGTCTTAATAGTACATTAATGATTCACTGGCACCGCAGTCTCTCAATATCACCTTCCTATTGTCATACACCTTAGCACTCCCCTAGCACCTCCGCAGGGCAATAACACATTATTATTTCCATAGCCATCAACATGGCAACAACATAATATCAGTTCACTAGCCTATCAACATGGCAACAACATAGTATCTCATTCACTCTCATATCTACGTCCCTGTCCGTGGCCTGACTGCCACGACTTTATGTGCCTCTACTGTCCTGCACTGACAGCCTCACTTCTGGCCTATGTGTGGCCTCCGGCCCTATGCTGGCCTACCCCCTGTGCTCATCGAGGTGGCTCTGCGGCCCGTCCCCGACACCTACAAGAATAATATTACATTGGTATAATACCCTACCATTTCTATTCACTCCACCTCTCCTTACAATCCATGACGCAGACACACACTAGTTCACCTTTCACTCACCACACATCTTACGGTAACACACCTCCATCGGAGTACACACTACTCACTCGCGCTACAAATCCATGAACTCACTTTCATCTATCGCTCATGGCGCACATTGCTATATCCAATATCAAGGACTTCCACATTCCTCACATATACTTATTCACATCATGGTAATAGACGAATATAATATAATACATCAATCATAATAATCAATCAACATTCTACATACCAGTCATAACTGGAAAGACTTTCTCCTAGTCTTCTCGACTGCTCCCTTTATGTCTGCCCGATGGGCTATTATTCACAGATCCGCTCCCTGGGACCTTCTAACTTGCAGTGATAGTTATACAGCGCTTTCGCCTCCTTCAGACCCCCCACTCATGACATGCACGACTTTCTCACTTGTCTCCGTGCGTTAATTTTACTCTCCTCTCCCCCCGTAATTATTAACTATCGCTCACTCCACTCGTGACATCATCCCCCACCCCAAAAAAATTAATGCAATTAATTTCAAATCGCATCAAGATGACTGTCAACGAGTGAGCCTGAGCAATACCTACATTAAAAATGACCTACCAATGCCCCCAGCACATAAAATACTGGGATCAGGGGAAAATATGGGGATCAATATGCCATGCATTATGCATATATGTATCACATCATCAATAGCTAACTAAACACAATATCTAATACAGAATCAAAAACCATTCAACCTATCAACCATTCTTCATATCATATATTTTATAATGTCAATATTTTAAAGTCGACTCATTCACACAGATCCTGTCAATGTTCCTGTCCTCCGATGTATAAGCTCCTGAAATCTTCCCCTAGGCTCGACTAAGGTAGTCGGCGATATGATTGCTGGTTCCTGGAATTGGTTGAATGACGAAGGTGTACGGCTGTAAAGCCAATGCCCATCTAGACAAGCGTGGGCTGGACGAACGATTCTTCGACAAAAATGTCAGTGGCTTGTGGTCTGTCTGGATACAAAATTCTCGTCCCATGAGATAACGTCCTAGTTTCTGGACGGACCAGACAATGGCAAGACACTCACGCTCTATCACAGAATACTTTCTTTCTCTCTGCAATAACTTCCTACTGACATAACATACAGGATGGAGACATTCGTTCTTCTCCTGTAGAAGACAAGCGCCGACACCAGAGTCCGACGCATCCGTTCTGAGGATAAAATTAGATCGAAAATCGGGTAATATCAAAATGGGTGACGATGATAATGCTGTCACCAAATTATCAAATGATGTCTGACATTCAGACGTCCACTGGACCTTATCGGGTTGTCCCTTCTTAGTAAGGTCAGTAAGAGAAGATGACAAGGAGGAAAAATTTGGAATGAACTTTCTGTAATAATTTAAAATTCCCACTAAGCTTCTGACTTGCTTCTTTGTTTTTGGGATTTGCAACCCTACTAACTTGTCAATTTTTGTTACTTCAGGTCTCTGAACGCCTCTACCCACAATATGTCCTAAGAATACTATCTCTGGACATGCCAAATCCATCTTTGCGGGTTTAGCAGTTAACCCAAAATGACGTAATCGTTGAAAAATTACTGTTAGTGTCTGAATATGATCAGACCATGACGTATGGCATGCTATATCGTCAAAGAATGACACGACATTAGGTATGTCCTTCAACACTAATCTCATTAATCGTGCAAACGTCGCTGGCGCGTTTACCAACCCAAATGGCATGACCTTAAACTGGAATAATCCAATGGGCGTTTGGAACGCCGTGTATTGTTTAGACTCCTCAGAGAGCGGGATTTCCCAATAACCTTTCGTTAAATCTATCTTGGAAAACCACGTGGACCCGGCCAATGAAGCTATTAATTCCTCCTGAAACGGAATAGGCTCCCTATCGCCTACCGTAATAGTGTTCAATCTTCGAAAATCAATACAGAACCGCACCGATCCATCAAGTTTTTTCACGAGGACGATGGGTGATGAATACGGCGATGTTGATGGTTCTATCACATCTAACTTCAACATTGACTCAACTTCCTTTATGACTCTATCTCTCGAAGAAAACGGCAGCGGATAAGGTCTAAGAAATACCGGCTTATCCGAAGTCAACTTTATTTGGTGCTGGATCACCGTAGTGCGACCCGGCAAATCCGTAACAACATCCGGAAATGACGCTAACAGGGTCTCAAGTTCCCTACTCCTTGAACTCGTAAGGTCAGGGTTAATTTTTTCGTCCCTGTAACCTTGTGTCGGAGTTAACTCCGGCAATTGAATTTGTAACTCCTCCTGCGCCTCGGTGTCGCTTACGTCACAGTCCAACTGGTCTACGACCCCCGTACAAGCGATAGAGAAGACAGTCTCCTCTGGTCTTGTCTGTGCACACAGATACTGTGGTCTCTCATAAAATCTCTGTAGCATATTAACATGGAAAACCTTACTCGCTCCATCAATGTGGATAGCGTAATCTACCTTTGAAACAACTCGCTCAATAACATAAGGACCTTTCCATGTCATCAATAACTTATTATGGTCCGTAGGTAACAACAACAGAACCTTGTCTCCTGGCTTAAAAATTCTCAGTTTGGAACCTCTATCTTTATAGTCTTTTGCTCTTTTCGAAGCGATACCAGAAGCTTCTTCCGCTATAGTGCGCGCTGAAGATAGTCTTTCTCTTAAATCAACAAGGTACTGAAACCTTTTTAAACGGTTCCGAAACCGTGGGGATCTTTTGACGAGGAGCCTGGGGTGTACGACCCTTATGCGTCGTCTTTTGGCACGCACTGCACGTCTTACAATAGACCTGCACATCTCTGTGGATCGATGGCCAGTAAAAATTTTTAAGAACCCTTTCTTTGGTTCTAGCTATCCCCATATGACCCGCTAATGGGACATCATGTGCCAAATGCAACACTGTTGCGATCAGCAACGCTGGCACCACGACCTGCTTTAAAATGGAGGACACCGTTACATATTTACGGAACAGAATGCCCGCCTGAACAATAAAGGAGGACGACCCGTTCTTATATCTCCTCGTTTTCTCGGTTCGCGCTTCCCCAAAACATGGGTTTAATGATGGGTCCTCCCTTTGTAATCTCGCCAAGCGCTCCGGCGTGATGTCTAGGTTGACCGCTGGCGTAGCCAAAGGTCTAATCTTGTCTTTATCGGCCAACCGTCGGCGTGTTTCGACCGCGGCGCAAAAGTCAATACCTTTTGATTGCGACCATGCTTGCACGTTCTCATCGGAAGGGGAAACCACCCGTGATACATTCCCAATGATGAGCTGGGCGCCTGGAAAACAACCAACGACTGCTTCGACTTCCCCGCTAAGGAAAGGTGTATCTATCACTATTCTTGCCATGCGTAACTTCTCAATGGCCCCCGAAAATTGGATGCACGGGACAGTCTCACCTGTAAGCTGTGAATCCCGAATGCAGTCTCTATGCACTCCCACAACGGTAGATCCTGTATCCCGTAAAACCGAGACCGGTTCGTCCCCAACAAACCCCGGATAAACCCTAAGACCACCTCCTGCATGACATGAATTTATGACGGGGATCTTTCTCCCACAAGGTAAAACACCGGAAGATAATAACTTCTCACAACTGGGACACTTAGAATACTGTCCGCCTCCGTTGTCCGATGTAACACACGCAGCCGCATGATGAAATTTATTTGGGGAGCATGGACTGGAGCTACTGTCCACGTTCGCCGCTATCCTACCTGCCGGGCAGTTCACGCTGATGTGATCTGCTCTTCCGCAGTTCCAACACTTCGCGGCCCTACACTCGCGCGAAAAGTGACCCACGCGTCCGCAAGTCCAACACTCCGCTCCCTGTGCTGCTCTAGGCCTGGGTCCCCGTGACCCATCGCGACCGGAACTAGAGTCCCTATGCCGTCGGTCATCGGCAAAGGTCACAACTCGCCCCCGGCCATTACCGCGACCTAGCCCTCCTGCTCGGTCAAACTTACCGGATCCATATGCCGGTGATTGGTGATAGCCCCTATGCTGCCCCTGGCCTTGCCCACTATAGGCACCACGCTGACGCGACCTGTCCCTAAGTCCTGCCGGCGACCCCTCGACAACGGCGACGTACCCAGCATCTTGGACGTACGCCCTGGCGACTGGTTTGGACGGGTGCGCCGTACGGTATGCCTCCGCCAACTTAGACGCCTCCTGCACCGTCGCGGGTTCGTTCTCTTTCAGGAAAGCCACCAGATCTTTGTGGCACGACGCGTACAGCTGGTCACGGATCATTAAGTCTTTCAGTTTAGCAAAATCCGTGCCCACATGCGCCAAGTCTACCCAGTTCGCGAAATACTCCGTTAGTCTCGCGACGAAGGCAGCAAAGTCCTCCCTGGTATCTGCACGTGCTCGCCTAAACTGCTCCCGGAAATATTCCTCGGTACGCGCAAATCGGCGAAGCAGCAAAGCCTTCAGCTTATCGTAGTCTTGCACGTCTTCGCGCTGTAGCTCTTTAAAGTAGGTTAACGCTCGCCCCTGCAATAGCGACGCCAGGTACGTGGCCCATAATTCCTTATTTTCCCCCCATTGCAATTGTGCGTTCAGTTCGAACCTGTAAAGGAAGGCGTCTATGTCGTCCTTCCGGTCGTCGAACGTAGGGAGCTTAATCCTAACGCCACCTTTATTGTGTACCTGCCGCTCAACTGTTTCTGTTGGCGCATTCTTTTTGAGTTCTAATTCCGCGATTCTTACTCGCGCGTCTGTCTCCCGCTCTTGAGCTTCTATCTCCTTTAACCTTAACTCCCTCTCCTGAGCCTGTTTCTCCTGTTGCTGATGCAACTCCTTTAACTTAAACTCCCTTTCCTGTTCCTTATCCTTAGCCTCTCTCTCCTGCTCCTGAGCCTTAGCCTCTTTTTCTCGCTCTCTATCCTTAGCACGCTCATCGCGCAAATCCGCCTGCTGTTCTTTAATCCAGCCGCGTAGCTCTTCTCCCTCCAGGCCAAGTTCCTTACCCAACTTCATTAGTTGTTGGAGTTCCGCCATTTCACAGATTTATGGTTATGGTATATATTAAAAAAAAACGGCTAACCTGTCGGTATGATCACTAACGACACGACCAGAGACCTGAGATCACACCAGATATAACAATACCCAGTTGTCTCAAATACAATTCAGAAATTTACCTTTACAGCAAAACTAATTCTATATCTATAAAATGTATGCACTATTAATTATAAAAGAAAATAGAAACGACAAGAATGAAGAAATACAGTAGAAGGACCACAAGTACGTCAAGGACAACGAACCAGACTAGGACAAAGCTTCTACAAAAAAAAACTATAATGGAAAAAAAAAATTGCAACCTAACTACGCCGATTACACTACAAGGTACGAACAAGAACCGAGTCTGAAAAAAAAGAACGTATCTATAGATAGGTAGAAAGAGGGACAAGAGAATACGTCTTCCTGCGGAACAGAGAAGATATCGACGCTACAACTAAACAATATTACAGGTCCCTACAGAACTGTTCACTGTGATGAACGAAGTTCCAAAGTTTACCACACCTTTTTAAAAGGATAAACTAAGTTCAACACAGCAAACCCGCGCCACCGCCCGTATAATCAATTACAACGAAAACAGCAAAAACAGGGAAACAGACAGATGAAAAGACAGCCCTTAATCCAGGGTACAAAATTTTAGACTTTTACTTAACTTTCAATTTTGAGTAAAACTCCTCCCTTTAATCGGAGCTCTGGCTGCTCGTCTCCTCAGGCTGCACGCACACACTCTGGAAAGTTTAAATACAAATTAATACCTATTCATAGCAATACATGCATCAATATACATTCATCCAACGAACAAGACAGCACAATTACCTACTAACTAACTACAACTAAATATTACGAAAATGGACGAGTCACAATGGACGAGCCCCCAATGTCATCCCGGACGAGCCCCCAATGTCACAAATCCCAGACTGGGAGATGTAATAGTTTATGACAGGACGACAATCACGAACAAACAAGTTTAACACTTAACAAAACAATCCATCAGACTCACACATTTATTAAACATAATTGTACATATAATAGCGCAATTACATATATTATATTATTGAAATGACTGCCGTACAACGGCCTTATTCTCACACACACGCTCCCTCGGATCCACAATCCGGTAGTTACTCCTAAAGGCACTTCGGCCTCAGCCTCTCCCCTCAGGGTCTTAATAGTACATTAATGATTCACTGGCACCGCAGTCTCTCAATATCACCTTCCTATTGTCATACACCTTAGCACTCCCCTAGCACCTCCGCAGGGCAATAACACATTATTATTTCCATAGCCATCAACATGGCAACAACATAATATCAGTTCACTAGCCTATCAACATGGCAACAACATAGTATCTCATTCACTCTCATATCTACGTCCCTGTCCGTGGCCTGACTGCCACGACTTTATGTGCCTCTACTGTCCTGCACTGACAGCCTCACTTCTGGCCTATGTGTGGCCTCCGGCCCTATGCTGGCCTATCCCCTGTGCTCATCGAGGTGGCTCTGCGGCCCGTCCCCGACACCTACAAGAATAATATTACATTGGTATAATACCCTACCATTTCTATTCACTCCACCTCTCCCTACAATCCATGACGCAGACACACACTAGTTCACCTTTCACTCACCACACATCTTACGGTAACACACCTCCATCGGAGTACACACTACTCACTCGCGCTACAAATCCATGAACTCACTTTCAGCTATCGCTCATGGCGCACATTGCTATATCCAATATCAAGGACTTCCACATTCCTCACATATACTTATTCACATCATGGTAATAGACGAATATAATATAATACATCAATCATAATAATCAATCAACATTCTACATACCAGTCATAACTGGAAAGACTTTCTCCTAGTCTTCTCGACTGCTCCCTTTATGTCTGCCCGATGGGCTATTATTCACAGATCCGCTCCCTGGGACCTTCTAACTTGCAGTGATAGTTATACAGCGCTTTCGCCTCCTTCAGACCCCCCCCCCCCTCATGACATGCACGACTTTCTCACTTGTCTCCGTGCGTTAATTTTACTCTCCTCTCCCCCCGTAATTATTAACTATCGCTCACTCCACTCGTGACACACGGCATCATCACAATGATACCAAAGAGAAACGGAGATGTCAACAACATTGAAGACTGGAGACCCATCTCCCTTCTGCCTTCTTCTTATAAACTGTTTATGAAACTCATACAGTCGCGGATGATGCCGTGGATCGCCTCTACTCAGCGCCTGTCACCGAGACAAAAGGGATCGCTGCCACGTAATGGTCTCCAGGAACACGTTTTCTGTTTAAAGACAGCCATAAGTGACTTCTTACATTGTACCTAAAAAATATGCCTATGTTTTGTTGACATCAAAGACGCTTTTGGAAGTATCGACCACCAGACTATGTTCAATGAACTTAAACGATATGGCTACCCTGACTTATATATTAATATAACTAAAGACATCTATAGTGAGTCTAGTTTTCAGGTTAAAACTGGCAAAGGGGTAACAGACAAAATTGTTCGGGAAAAGGGGATAATCCAAGGTTGCCCATGGTCTGTAATACTTTTTGAACAGGGGATTGACTGTTGGTTAAGATGGGTTGAACAAAGTTTCCCACCATACCAAGTACCTAACCCTATTCAAGGCTATGTTGATGATGTAAGTCTTTTAAGTGCAAACATCAACGATATGAATATAATGACAAATAAGACCAGTACTTTTTTGAACACCACTGGTATGGATGTAAAGCCACGAAAGTGTGCCGTTACATTTGGACAGCGCACGGGAAATAACTGGGCAAACAGCAAAACAAATGCTGATGTTAAAGTGCAAGATCAGAGCATTCCTGTTTCGACAAAAGAAAATAGCTATAAATATTTGGGTCATGACATTAATATCCAAAACACCAGTGGGATTTCCCAGGTATGCTCTGTGATAGCCGAATTCAAAACAAACATAACAAGAATCAGTCTTGCCCCATTGCCATCATCTGCTAAACTCCAGCTATTGAGCCCCATGTGTATTAGCCCTGTGCTATTCTACTTTTCTAATTTAATCTTTACTGAAAAACACCTAAAGGAGATCGAAGATGAAATTGTAAATAATGTTAGAACATGGCTGGGTCTAAATGAATCTACATCTAGAAATTTCTTTTTCAGTCCACGAGCCCAAGGGGGTCTCGGAGTTCCTAATCCTGCCATTTTATACCACGCTAAACACCTTGCTTTTCACCTAGAAATGTTGAATAATGATGATGTTTTAGTCAAAAATGCTGCAACCCAGTCACTTGATTTGCATATGACTAAAAGAAAAGTGTCAAAAGTAGAGAGTGATGGAGAAAATATAAATTTCGCAGGATATGAACTAAAAGAAAATGGTCAACTTAATAAGAAAAGCAAGGTCAACTGGTCAAAATCAAATTGGGTCAACCTCCAGGAGGTGTGTGCCAGAGAAAAAATTGAACTACAGGAATCTAACAATATCTTTAAATACAATGTCGAGGTTGATGATGATGTTCATTTTTCTCTTCATGATCATGTGAAATTTCAAAAATGTTATAAAAATGTGAAACTAAATAATGTTGTTGAAGAACTGAAAAGTTTGAAATCACAAGGAAGAATAATTAGAGAAAATGGGAACAACATTGATTACACTGTATCTTGTAACTTTTTAACCAACCACAAAATAAGTGATAAAGTACGAACGTTTTGTGTGAAAGGGAGGATGCAAGTGCTTGAATGTGAGAGTCTTTTGCACACATACTATCCAAACAGTTATTCAAAAACATGTAAACTTTGTAATTTCTATGCTGAGACAGTATCCCATGTTTTGAATGGATGTAAAAAACTGAAGCCGCTTTACCAGCAAAGACACAACAAAGTTGTCAATAAGATCTTTGAGAAAGTAAGTGATGTGTACAAAAGGAACACGCATGTCTCATTGAAAAAAGACACACCTTTAAGGCCAGCTCATTTTGATAACACCCAGGAAAATTTTGACACCACTGCCAACAGGCCTGATATTACAATTATTGATCGTGAACACAAAAGAGTATGGCTTGTAGAGGTTGCAGTCTGTTTTGATGCCCATATTGAAAACTGCTACCAAAATAAATTTAATAAATATTTCCCCCTCAGTATGGAGATAAAGAAAATGGGATTTAACACCCGTGTAATTGTTTTGATTGTTGGCAGTCTGGGCCACATTCATAAAAATTTTTCTAAAGGATTGTTCCAACTAAATATCAGAAAATATGAAATCCGGGGTCTCTGCAAATACTTAAGCAATAGTGCAATATTCTCATCCCATCACATATGGAAACGCCGTTGTAAATCCCATCCTCTATAATCTATGTACTGTGTCATTACCCTTTTATATCATTATTTCAATATTCTTCATGAGTCTTGTTTCCTGTTTACCTGCATCCAGCATGCTACCATCCATTTTGATGTATTTCTCATCATCATTTTTCTATGATGTTACATTACTTGTATTGTATTATAGAGAAATAAAGATATTGATATGTATGTATGTATGTATGTATGTCTGTATGTATGTATGTCTGTATGTATGTATGTATCTATCTATCTGTCTGTCTGTCTGTCTGTCTGTCTGTCTGTCTGTCTGTCTGTCTGTCTGTCTGTCTGTCTGTCTGTCTATCTATCTATCTATCTATGTCTATTTCTATATATAATTATGTATATCTTTTTTTTAGGTACAATGAGTTACTTTTTCACAGGAATACAGAACGACAATAAGAGCCTTTAGCCCAACTGTTTGCGCACGGAATTGTTTTGATACGTTTTAGTGTAAGTGAGGGTTGTATTTAGTATTAGGATTAGACTTAGCAAATCCGTGACAACAATCTTACTGAAACTGGCCTCAAGTTGGTGATAAAATTTCTGAATTGTGAGTATTAATTTTTGTCTATCTAGATAACTCCTGATCAGTGGCTCTCAACCGTTTTCAGGCAATCGCCCCCATAGGCTAGAAAAATTTCTTTCATCGCCCCCTTCACCCATTCTCTCGCCCCCCCCCCCTCCAAAAAAAACCCCAATGAATACATTTCACAAGAAGACAGGATACACACAAATTATGACATTAAGGTTTTGAAAGCCCTGTTAATGACAATAAGCGTGTTGATTAGCCACTATACAACAGAAAGCATTCTTTATCAAATGCACTAAAAGAAATAGTTTTTTTTGTGTTCATAAAACCCATCTACCCGTGCTGTTGAACAAGTCAGTGGCTTCAAATTGTCCTACATTCATGTTTTCGCCCCCTTACATCGTTTCCGCCCCCCCCCCCCCGTCGTCGCCTTTTCTGAGTTTTCACCCCCCCCCCCCAACCCCTCCCCGGATATCAGAATCGCCCCTTGAGAAGCGATATCGCCCGCGTTGAGAACCACTGCTCTAGATGATCCAACTAGACTCTCATAAAAAAGAACAATGAACTCCAGGTGAACTCCTCATTTAGATCCACGCACTGAAAGAGAAATGATTAATCACATACTGAAAACTGACAGAATAAGCACCTCTACCTAAGGATAGATCTAATACAGTTCAGCGAAATACAAAACTGTGAAACGGAGTAATTAATTTCTTCAGACATGTGATTACAAATTTTCTTTACATTAATTTTTGAACATGACTTTCACACTGAATTCCCCATGAGGTAGATTACTCTTCAACACCCTCGTGATATTACCGATTTTTTATGGAACACCAACGTGCGAAACTTTGAATCCCCAACATCTGTAGTTGTGTATTATCACAAATTTCCAAATCTTATGACGTCTGTAATTTAATTACTCTCAAGCTCTGGGCATTGGTTGACACTATTGTGTTTGCCTGAATGGATTGGTTCTTTACACCATTAAACCAATATTACTCAACCTTTGATTGTTCCACGCCCCACTTCAATTTACCAACTACAACAACAACAACAAACAACAAACAACAACAACAACAACAACAAAAACAACCCCTGGCCCACCATGATCGGACAAAGTTAGTTAATTAAAACGATTAAAAAATATATTTATGACTTTGTGTTTTATAATTATTTGTGTGTTAAAAAGAAATTTTAATCAAAACTAGCCTATATTTCAAGTTTGATTCACTTTTTTAATGCATCTTTCCCTTTTTTTTTTTTTTGGTAGTGGAAACAGGATCAGATCAACCGACCTCAGACCATCCTGAACAGTTCCAGTATGTCACACCGTCGGCATGTGTATGTTTTCTGACTTCTTAAGCTCTTCAAGCTACAGAGATGTGGGAAATAACTGGGTTGGACGGCTCTCTACGTGTCGAATTTCTCTGAAAATAAATCATCTTACTATGGGACGAACACGAATCCCAACAACTTGACAACTACTAGTTTGATCCCAAGACAAGCCCAGGCTGAAAGAATATGGGAAGTACTGTTTACACAACTACGAAGTCGACGCTCTCTTTGCCCGGACGATTTCACACATCTCAGAATGTCTCCTGGCCAAGAATACACCTGCATTAAGAATACCGATGATTCTAATGGATTCTTTTGTTTTACCTTTCAGTTTCAAAGTAAAAAATCTTTGGAGAACACATCCCCCTGGCTCTGTCTTTGGACACAATGCCAACCTTCATTTCGGTATGTCTAGTCTCGGTCCGTCTTGGACTGTTTCCTACAGTAGAAATTTCGCTATAGTCTAGAGGAATCGCGACCTGGGTTCTTGTTTGTTCCATCTGCATTTCTGAAAAAGTGAAGCTCTTTTAGTATGTAGAAGAGGTATAACAAATGCACGCTTTGACACTTGTTTGAAATGTGTTGTGGCACTATCAAGTTGTTTCGCAGTTCCGATTTATTCTGACTCCTTACCATAATACTAAAGCCACAAAATAAATTTAACGTCGAATTCCTCAGTTGTGCAAAAAGTGGAGATGGAACAAACAAGAACTATGGCCGCGCATTGTCTAGTCTTTGAACGTGTTGTCATTTGAATGTAATTATTGTGTAGATTATGTGCAGATTGGCTGTCCCTTGGTTATTTGGTTTATCAGAAAAACAATGCTTTATCGTCGTGTTTCGTGACAACGTAAGACTTTAACCCGGAACCAAATGGCAGTATCAGTGACGAGTAGTTATTCTTGGTGAGAGAGTCTCGTCAGTGTCTTGATTCCTCGACTAGTCGACTAGTTATGCCAACGTGAAATTCTTTGTTGTTTTCCTGCTAGCACCCGAACCATGGAAAATTTCTACCTTTCGTAATAAGGATGAGCCGATCTATTTTCGTGTGAATGTAAGAAATAGAAGTACTTTTTTAATATCAAGTTCAGCGTTGTCAATAGGCTAACTGCCATTTTATCCTTCAAGTTGTCAAGTGATATTTCTCCATTCTTCAATCATTTACTTTCTTGCACGAACGTAAGCTTAATTAACATTTGGTGCACAACCTCACTGCTCTGCGCTAAGGGCGTAAGTCATTTGTGACCACTCTTGAGATTTTAAGAAAAAAAAAACTATTTCTTTTCCTGCCTTTTGGTGACTTATGTCATTATGATTCTATTAGCGCATTAATTTTGCATGATTATCATAGCCTCTATGTTCAGAAATAAAAAGAACAGTCGGTTTGCCTTTTGAGATATGTCTGACATACATGCTATTATCGTTGTCCAGGGACTTGTGTCGGACTTGATCCATGGTTGGTGGTCTCTACGGTGGTCATCTACGTTGGCTTTTGGGGCGTGGCCATCTTGTGCACTGTTAGCCGAAGATTGGACTCCACACTTGTCGCTGAACATCTGGCTGACATCTGGTCTGTAGACCTCACACTGAGGACTGGAGACTCGGGCGACGTCTGGGAGTACACACTCGTGGTTATACATCTCTGACGTCTGCGGACTTCACACTAGACAAGACGACTGGGCCTGTGCACTGTTGGCTGGACATCTGGATACCTCACACTGACTGGACACTTGGCCGACGACTGGAGGCACACAGAAGATCAGGAACATCAGAACTACACTGGCTGTAGGAAAAGACGCCAGTGAAAGACATGGGGGTTATCTCTGAATTGGCTGTTTGACACTGTCCTGTCGTAGACAATACGATCTTCTTATAAACCACTCAGTGTCAGATCGACCTATCTTGTTGGTATTTGCACTTTCATGATGAAATAGGTATTTAACCATCGCTTCATATATTTACCCTTGAAGGTCCATTCGGCCATTCAAGCATTTAAATATTTAACATATTAATTTCTCATTTCACAGTTTTTCTTGCCTGATGCATAATCACTAAAATGAGATTTATTTTTTACAAAAAAATATATTCATCTCCCTTGACTAGATCTAGTACCCAGCTCGTTGTATCTCTCTTGATTATTGCAACAAAATAGCTCTTGGTCATTTTTTTCACCAAGTGTATTGATTAAACTTTTCCCTGCCGACTTTTGGGAAACCTGGATTTCTGAATTTTCTAGTTACATTAATTTTTATATCCGGTTATTTCAATTACTTATAAAGGTTTTCTTTTTCTTGTACACATTTCCTCACTCAGCACAAGGAAGGCGTTTCGTTTCACAAGTGAAAATTTGGCAAAAAGAAAAAGTTTTGTATATATCAAAGCCTCGCGTAAGAAATAATACCCAAAGGATACAATGAAACACAAACTAAAAGAGAAGACAGAAAATGGCCAATATTCAGGCAACAGCCTTCTGCGGTTTTTATACTATTTCGTCAGTTTCACAGGTGAGCAGTTTTCTAGTTGCCTGTGTATGTGTGTGTGTGCGAGAGAGCGAGGCGTGCCTACGAATGTCTTTATTGCATATACATCAAACTTCTGTTTACCTATTTCATCTGCCTCCTAATTCAACACACATATTTTGCAACTTGTGCACAAAGAAAATCATAATGTATGCACAAAAGGTTAGACACTAAATATAAAATAGTAAGTAATAATTCTATTATATTTATTGAAAGTAATCTTCTAGCTAACATTTCCTGTTAATATTTACGCAACGCATACTAATTGTCTCGGGAACAGAAATTGGACATGGGATTTTTGTGCACATTGTCTACTGGAAATTAGGGAGAACAATCAACTGAATTTCCTTCTAAAATTTTTAATCACATCGCTATATGAAGCCAGACATGTCTGTGATCGCGATGAGTTCTTTTGTTTCTCGGGGGCCTCAGCATAGTGCTCTGTGATCGCTTTTCCACAGGTTTGATTTATATGTCTGGACAACCACAGGTTTATATGGCCCACTGCCCTCCGGGGCGAGTAGCACAGGCTCCGTTCAGAGGCGGAGATGATAATCGGAGCTATGAGTGTAGTGGGGGCGCAAAGCTAAGTAACGAAAGGGGGAGGAGAAAGACGGACGAAGAGTGAGTGATGGGGAAGGGGAGCTATAGAGAGTGAGAGAAGGAGGGAGAGAGAGAGAGAGAGAGAGAGAGAGAGAGAGAGCGAGGGAGAGAGAGAGAGTGAAAGAGAGGGCTCGCGGACAGATAACAAGACGAGCGCAGAAAGGGGGGCAATAGAGGGAGAAAGAGAGGAGGAGAGAAAGGGAGAGAGAGAGAGAGATGGAGAGGGGAGAAAGAGCATGAGAAAGAGGTGGTATGTAAATCTCGTAGATGAATTTCATCTCTGTGGCTTCTTATCTAGAAAGACAGACCACACCCTACTTCCCGGTCTCTAACTCCCCCCCCCCCCTCCCCTCATCACCACCACTACTACCACCTCCGCAATGGGCATGCCCTGGGGTGTACTATTAGACTGCATGATCATGGCAGTTTCTCTCTCTACTGTCAGAACGAGGAAATTATGAGATCTATCAGCACTGATTTTCATTATTTATGCAGCGGTTTCCATTGTATTTAGAGCTTTTCTATGCACTGCTATCGTGATTTCCAGTATGCGCAATAAAACTAGTATAAACAAAGATATTCTTGCTTGTCCAGAATTCTGAGTTATGGTAGGCCGGTGTGTACAACTTCCTCAAGCCAGGTCACAGACTAATAAAATACCCAGACTGGACGAGCCCATTGTATGACGCCACAAAACAGCGAAAGGTCATGAACCATCCGCCACATTAGGTTTACGGTTGCGACCGACGCTTCAGCATAGCTATAATGCAGCGGTCGCTAAAAGTCAATACGGTCATCATTTATAACAATAAAAAAAAGGCAGCTGTAGACAATAAAATGAAAGGACAGGCAAGTTAATGCATTATTAATACATGTACAACCAATCTTGTCAAATAAAAAGAAATTTCTACTGCAGATAGAACTAGAATCGGAATTTCCCGAGCGGCGGCCACGTTGGTTATACGGCCGCATCTCATTAACTTCCCTAAAAAACGACACAGCCCGAAGCTTGTGTTTCCAGTCCGGTTGATTTATTAGTCTGTGAGCCAGGTTATCAAAACTTCTGAGTTATGCCAGGCCGGTGTGCTCAAATTCCTCAACCCAGGTTATCAAAATAATGAAGAACTACGCCCAAACAGCAGCCTTGTGGCAATCCGACCCGTAGGCACTAGGATTGGCGTGAAGTTTGCACATAGGAATGACATCGTTCCCACGTGGATCCGCTGGTTACGACATCCCGCCGAGGTCGGTTTGATGTGGGGGAGCCCCGCCCCTACGGTAATCATTCCTAAGTGCAAAACTTCACCTCAGGTCTATAAATAAATATAATTTAGGTGGGTATTATACTAAGCCAAAAACGTCACAGTCAGCTGCTGCCAAACAAGAAGTGTACACCATAATTTCCTATATTTTCTTAGTACATCGGAGAAGACCTTATACTATACCTGGTCAGACACAGTCACCTTCTGCAACTATTTCTTGGGTGTATATTTTGCTGGTAGCAACTGGTGGCGTTCCGGATTTAGTGCCATACCCTCTTTACTCCGAAATACATTATTTAATGACGGCGAGGTTTATGAGTTCTCTTGGTAAGCAAAGGGTTAAGAACCAAATGACCAAGCAATACATTCGGATAAGCCTGGCTAGGCATTAACTTAAGTTCGCATTTAGAGGCTTAAGAGTTGTTTTGGTACGCAAAGGGTTAATTAAGAACCATATGACCAAACATTACATTTAGACAAGCCTGGCTAGACATTCAGTTCTCGTTTAAAGACTTATGAGTTCTCTTGGTCAACAGTGGATTAAGAACCATATTATGACCAAGCATTAACTCAGACAAACTGAATATAAAATTATTTGGTGCTTGTGGCGTTCTTTATATGGATTGTTCTTCCTCCCCGTAACTTTAGGACTTGGCTCTGCCCCTGATCATTTTCCGTCGGCTAGGCATTAAGTTCCCATTTCCGGCACCGCCTGAACTTCGTTATTCTGTACAAACCCGCCCCTAACGTATATATAAAAGGAATCTAACTTTCATTCAAAGAATCCCTTTTCGCCATCGAAAGAATTAACTTAGGTGAGCTCACTTTCAACGTTTTTCTGATTGTTGCCAACCTAAATATCTAACTCATTAAACTTGGTAACAGTACGTTTTGTCGTTTTTTTTAACTGTGGATAGTCCCATTTGAAATCCCACACTTAAACACTTGCAGCTTCCCATTCTTCCGACAGGCAAACAAGTAAGAGGCCTAACTGATGTTACCGCACTCAGAGCCGCATGTTTTTTTTTCTTCTGTTTTTGTTGTTGTTGTTTGTTTTTAAAGTTGCATTTTGTTTTAATATCTGGCATTCTTCACTTTGGCGTCTTCAAAGATTTCTTTCTAGATGCTTCTCAAATTCTTTGAATGTTCCATAAATTTCTCAGATTTTGAATTTGAACATAAACTTGAGGATACCTCGATTTGCTCTGAGCTCTTGGACTAGGTTGCAGTCTGAGTATGGATTTTATGGCTCTTCGGATCGGTAACCGTTAGGCCTACATCATTTACTTAGGTGGAGATACACAGTTTACAAGACAATGTCATTTTTTTTTACTTATAAGTTATTAAAAATGATTATTGAATCACAAAATATAAAACGAAGTGATTCATTAGTAATATCTTAATCATTTTAACTGGCAAGCTGATTGAAAAAATTCAAATACATAATTTAGTATATGAAAAATTCTTTTGCAGTTTGCATTTCAATGTTCGGTTTAGTCATTGTTTCCACGTGGGGGGGGGGGGGCATGGCAATATTTGGATGGGGCCTGGGACTCCAGAATGGGGCGCAAAGGGATTTTTTCGTACAAATCTGACTTTAAAAGTGAAGTTTAACCTAATTGTAAAGATAAACTGTTGTTTGTTTATGTAGTCTTGGTGGTTTCCTTGTTAAGATCGGATTAAAACACTGAACTTAACAGATGCACAACCATAAATATTTTTATATATACTGATTTTGTCCGATCATGGTGAGGCGTACGTGTGTGTATTTGTGTGTGTGTGTGTAAGATAAATATATATTTGAGTATATTGTCGGACTTGTCGGGTGGACTTGTTGGACTTGTCTTGCAAGTGTGTGCTTGTGTCGTTTGGAGTTCGGTCGTTTGCCTGAGTTTTTTTCTTCTGGAGCGTCAACAGGTTAGTTTATGTCCGTTTTTTTTTTGCTGTGATAATTGTCTTGCTAACGTGGTAGTTTTTGTGTATATGTGAGAATATTGTCGCGTTTCGAGGGTCGAGCTTCAAGATAAAAACGGTACCGTAGCAGAGTGACACGGTCGAACTGAGTTCTTGCAACAAGTGGCACATCCAACCATTTTGTAAATGTTGTCTCTGAAGCTTTTAATGATTTACGCATCCAAAGTATTTTCGAAAAATATCTTCTAATCCCTACTGTGTTACAATTTTGCAACTATCGGCTGAGATGATATTTTTTTACATTTGCTTCGGTGGGTGTACAAGTGGGAGCTACAAGAGAGTTTGACTAACTTTGTTCCGACATTTTGAATCTATCACTGTTTCAACTGCCAACTGCAAGGGAAGTTTTTCAAAACTTAAATTAATCAAAACGTATCAAAGATCTGCAATGAGCCAAGAAAGACTGAGTAACCCAACAATACTGTCAATTGAGAGAGATTTCAATAAGTTTGAACAAATTAAAACCAGGCGATTTTAAATCAGTTTGGGTATCCTAGGATTAAATGCATTTTTTTTTAAATTACTTTTTTTTCTTAAAATACAGTACATCTGTCGAAAAGGGACGTTTGGGGGGGGGGGGGGGAATAAGAGGTTTAATAATTATTGGACTGGTGGAAGGAACTCAGAGAGTGCTAACGGTCCACAAGTCAGAGGGAGCAATATCTACCTTGGGAAGAGAACATAGAGAAGGCTCCAAGAGCGAGAAAGCTAGCGCCTCGAGACAAGCGCTATGTAGTTTTGTGAAGTATTCTCCTCAAACCCTTTTGACGCACATAGAGAACGCTCATACCATAAAGCCTGCTGCGTAGAGCGCCGCTTGTAAAATCAAGCGTGTTTTGAAGTATTGAAAGTGAATTCTTTTTCAGGCGTTGAAGTGACCTGCTCTATAGTGTGTAGTTATTTAAGTACTTTTCGAACTCCTGGCAGGATAGGTATGCGCCAGTTACACTACCGTATGTCTGGTCATCCTGGGTTTCACTTTACTTAGTATATAACTGAATGTATAAAGACTCATCCTGATGTAGGAATGAAATCTCTGTCAAGATGATGTTTCAATCGACTAAAAAAGTGATGGTATTCACCACCATCTCTTCTTTCTTTATTCATGTCATCGACACCGACTCTTCTCCTTGTTTCAAACATTAAAGTTTTGGTAAAAACACTATCCAACAAGAAATATTCTTCGTCTGAAGAAGACACCATGTTAAAGCACGAGAGAGTGCTAACTGTGACTGGGTGAAGCGTTTGCTTGCTCGGTCTTTACCAATGTGCATCCTCGGCAGAAACAGGTGCACCCTTAAAAAGCACTTGTCGCTTCAAAGCCTGAAAAAGAATTCACTTTCAATATTTCAAAGCACGCTTGATTTTACGAAGCAAGTTTTACGACGCGTGCGTTTTCTATGTGTGTCAAAAGGGTTTGAGTGGAATACTTTACAAAGCTGTATTCAAGCTCTTGAAACGTTCTCGGTGCTTTCTTCCTAAAGACAGTTGTGATTCTACTCTTGTGTAAAATCAAAAACACAGGGCCGATCCTTTTCCACTACAATGAGTAATAACTCAAAATCTACACTTTCGGCCATCTTTTTTATACAACCAATCCTGCAGTCAACAATATGTGCTTTGACACGCTGTGTTTCGACAAGTCAATAAACAAAACCCTCCGTTTCACAATTGAAACATAAAAATTTTATTTGCTACAGCGGAGACAATATAAAAAAATACACTCTCTCGTGAACTTTGTAAAGCAGTTATTGTTGTTATGGTTGTTGTGCATTGAATTCTGTTTAGAGAAATAAAATAAGTCAACAATCAAAAACTACAACAACAACAAAAAAAGTGGCACGGGGACTCCAGCACACACTACCCTACCTAGCACAGATGTGCAGTCTGACTATGTGGTTGCGAGAGCACTTTTCCCATGACATGGACGACCCTAAGTCTAATACACTAAAGTACCAGTTGCCCCTTAAGATCTAAGGAAGTAGGTTCTAATCCGTATGTTTTGTCCGGCCTACCCCCGACCAAACTCCACCCCAACTCTCAGTCCCTCAGAAGCGCCTTAAGGGAGGAAACTCGCCAGACCCTAAGCTTTACAGACTAGTTGGGCATGACTAGCCGTGCGAGTACCTTGGTCGACCGCCGACCTCGACGCTACATGGAAGCAGGAGTCAGTGACCACCCGGGTTTCCAGAAGTGGCTGTTCTGTACTATAAATAAATTTGGGTTTTCTTATATGACACAGAATCCATACATTGTCTGCCGTTATGGGTTTGACCTCATTATGCATAAACTCACATATTAAATCCATTTCTTTACAAACCTTACTTAAAATACATGGTTTTCACTCAGACACGTTCGATTAACACCATAAGCCAAAGATATGAGCCTTCTATTAGAAATAAGACAATAAATATTCTTTTTGCAAAAAGTGTAAAGTCGACATATGCTTACCTCCCTTTGCCCTTGACATCTTCTTGACTTTTATCTACAAACAGAAAGCAGAAATGGGAATCGATACCATTATAATTGTATTCTAATTCAAGTGAATGTCACAGCACATTGAATACTTTCTCTTACATTCTCGAACATGTGAAACTTTTCATTTGCATTTACATTAGAGTTTTTCGTCCTCTGGTTTACAAGTTTGAATAATAATAAATAAGTCTAACAAAACATTAAAATGATTTCATAACAGTTTCATGTCTGACATTATATGAAAGTCCCTATATAGAATTCGATATTCGATACCAAATAGACATATCCATTGCCAGTGAGATGAACTCACCACCCTTACCATTAAAAATCCCATAACTTCTAAATTATGATATTCATTGTCGGTGTCATGGCCAAACCACCTATCTCATGGAAACAAAATTGTACAGTAGAAGGGATAAACTTGTCGGACTTGCCATATCTCACCATCTTTAACACTAAAAATCCTATAACCTCTAAATTATCATATGGTCAAACCACTTATCTCATGGAAACCAAGTTTTACGAAAGACTTGCAGATTTGTTGGACTTATACAACTGACTTGTTGACTTTGTCGGTGTTGTCAGACTTTCCCGGCGAACTTGTTGGACTTGTTGAACTTGTGTGACAGATTTTTTTGACTTGCCAGACTTGTCAGACTTGTTGGACTTTGTGTTACAGACTTGTCGAGTTTGTTGGACATCTGCCTCAGACTTGTTGGATTTGTGTGTCTGATTTGTTGGGTTTGTCGGATTTGTCCGACCTGTCGAATCTGAGCTGCAAACCTGTCAGATTTGTTGAACCTGAGCGGTGGACTAGTTGGATTTGTTAAACCTGTATGGCGGACTTATTGAACATGTCGGGATTGCTAAAAATATCGAAATTTTTTTACTTTTTTGTTGGACTTGTCAAACTTTTGCCTTGGGGTTCTTGGGCTTGTGCGGCAGACTTGTTCGGGTTGGCTGGAAAACTTGTCATACTTGTCGAACCTGTACAGCACACTTCTTGGACTTGTCGGACTTCTGTGGCAAAAATGTCTGACTTGTTCTGGGGACTTGTCACACTTGTGGAGTGAACTAGTCAGCCTCATCAGACATGGCTGGTCATACTTATGCTGCAGAATTGTTGGACTTCTGCTGCAGATTTGGTGGACTTTTCGGATGTCTGGGGTGGACTTATCAGATATGTCAGACTTGGCTGACTTGTTGGGCGAACTTTTTTGGGATTGTAAGGTGGTTTTGTCAGATTTGTCATAATTGTGCAGCCGACATGCCAAAGTTGTGGGTTTTGTGCAGTGGACTTGTCAGACTTGTGTGCATGTCTTGTTGGATTTGATGTACTTGTCAGACTTGACGAACTTATTCGGCAGACTTATCAGACTTGTCAGGCTTGTGCAGTGAACTTGTCAAACTTGTCAAATCTGGGTGGCAGATTAGTGAGGATGACTTGTCGGATTTGTTGAACCTGTGCGGCTTTGTCGAATTTGTGTGTCAAACTTGTTGGACTTGTCAGATTTGCGTCCTGGGCTTATCAGACTTTTTTGGTCAACTTGTTGGACTTGTGTGTCAGACTCGTTGTAATTTGTCGACCAACTTATTGGACTTGGATGTCGGACTGGTCGGGTTTTTCGGCCAACTTGTTTTATTTGTGCAACAGATTTGTCGTAATTTTTCAGCCAACCTGTCGGACTTGTGCATCAGACTTGTTTGAATTTTTCAGCCAACTCCTCAGACTTATGCGTCGGACTTGTCACAATTTTCCAGCCAACTTGTTGAGTTTGTGCTTCAGTTCTATCAGATTTTTTGGACAACTTGTCAAACTTGTGCATCAGTCTTGTCAGATTTTTTGGGCCGACTCGTCCTACCAGTGCGCCAGACTTGTCGTAACTTTTTTGCCAACTTGTTGGACTTTCACGTCTTACTTGTCAGAATTTTTCGAGTAACTTGTTTGATTTGTGCGTCAGACTTATCCACTTTTTGGGCCAACTTGTCCTACTTTTGTGTAAGACTTGTCATAATTTTTCTGCTAACTTGTTGGATTTGCAAGTTGGACTTATTGGATTTTTGGGCCAACTTGTTGGATTTCTGCTTCAGACTTTTCGGATTTTTTGTCAAATTTGTCGGACTTGTCGCAATTTTTCCAGCCGACTTATTGGATGCTGTGCATCAGACTTCTCAATAGTTTTTTACCAACCTGTTGGACATGTGCGTTGGACTTGTCAAAATTTTTTTACCAACTTGTTGGACTTGTAATTCATACATGTCCGATTTTTCAGCCAACCTGTTGGATTTGTGCATCAGACTTGTCGAACTTTTTGGGCAACTTGTCAGACTTGTTCACCAGATTTTTTTGGTCCACTCGTCGGACTTGTGCTTTGGACTTGCCAGAATTTTTCAGCCAACATGTTGGACTTCTGCGTGAGACTTATCGGATTTTTTGGTCAACTCGTCAGACTTGTGCGTCAGACTTGTCTTAATTATTCAGCCAACTTGTTGTACTTCCACATCGGACTTGTGCATCAGACGTCGAAATTATTTTTTTTTTTCCGTCTCGGACTTTTGCATTAGACTTTTTTAAAATTTTTGGCCAACTTGTTGGACTTGCACGTCAGAATTGTCAGATTTTTCTGTCAACTTGTTTTAGTTTTGCAACAGATTTGTTGCAAATTTTTCAGCCAACTTGTCTCGCTTCTGTTTCAGACTTATCGGATTTTTCGGCCAACTTGTCTCGCTTGTGCGTCAGTCTTGTCAGATTTTTTGGCCAACTCGTCGAACTTGTGCGTCAGACTTATCGTAATATTTTGTCCAACTTTTTTGACTTGCACGTCTTACTTGTCAGAACTTTTCGGCCAACTTTTTGGACTTGTACGTCTGACCTATCAGATTTTTGGGCAGCTTGTCGGACTTGTGCATCAAAATTGTCGGAATTTTTCCAGTTAACTTGTTGGGCTTGTGTGACTTCTCAAAATTTTTTTGACCAACTTGTGATTCTTGTAAGTCTGACTTGTCAGATTTTTCGGTCAACTTGTTGGACTTGTGGATCAGACTTATCAGAATTTTTGACCAACTTGTCAGACATAGTTTTCAGATTTTTGCTCAGTTCATCCGATTTGTGCGTCAGACTTGCCAGAACTTTTCGACCAACTTGCTGGACTTGTGCACGAGAATATTTGGCCGACTTCTCTGACCCATACGTCAGTCTTTTCGGATTTTTTGGCCAACTCGTCAGAAGTGTGCGTCAGTCTTGTCATAACTTTTCAGCCAGCTTGTTGGACTTGCACGTTGGACTTGTCAGATTTTTTTGGCAACTTGTTGGATTTGTGCATCAGATTTTTTGGAATTTTTCGGAAAACTTTAAGACTTGTGCGTCAGATTTGTCAAAATTTTTTGGCCAAGTTGTTGGACTTGCACGTCGAATTTGTTGAATTTTTTGGCCAGCGTTTTATTTGTGCAACAGATTTGCCGCAATTTTTTGGCAAAAATGTCGCATTTGTGCATCAGACTTGTCGGATTTTTTGGCCAACTTGTAGGGCTTGTGCACCAGTCTTGTCAGATTTTTTTACCAACTCACTGAAATTGTTCGCCAGATATGTCGTTACTTTTTGGCCAACTTGTTGGACTGGCACATCAGATTTGTTAGACTTTTTCGGCCAACTTGTTGACTCATACATCAGAATTGTCCGATTTTTTGGCCAACTTTTCGGACTTTTTTTGGTCAACTTGTTGGACTTGGTGCATCAGACTTGTCGGAACTTTTCGGCCAACATGTTGGACTTGTATGTCAACTTGTCAGACTTTTTTCTGCTAACTAGTTTGATTTGCGCATTAGTCTTGTCAAAATCTATTGGCCAACTTGTCGGACTTGTTCATCAGACCTATGAGAATGTTCGGCCAACTTTTTCGATTTGTGCATCAGACTTGTCAGAATTTTTTGGGCAACTTGTTGGACTTGTACCTCAGACTGGTCAAAATTTTTTGGGAAACTTGTTGGACTTGTCGGAATTTTTCAGCCAACTTGTCAGACTTGTGCGTCAGACATATCGGAATATTTGGATTTGTGGGTCAGATGTCAAAATTTTTTGGACGATTTGTCGGACCTTTTAAGCGAACTTATTGGAATTGTACATGAGGCTTGTGAAAATGTTTTGGCCAACTTGTTGGACTTGTGCGTCAGACATGTCAGAGTTTTTGGCCAACTTATTGACTGGTGCGTCGGACACGTCAGACTTTTTTTGGCCAACTTGTGCATCGGTGTGGTTTGAATTTTTAGGCCAACTTGTTAGACTTGTGTGTCAGACTTATCAAAATTGGTCAGACAACTTCTCGGACTTGTGTATTAGACTTGTCAAAGTTTTTCTGCCAACTTGTTAGACTTGTTTGTCAGACTTGTGTCACGATTAAGGTTGATGACCTTGTACGCCACGAGTATAAAGGGGGTAAACTTAGTAGGGGAGAAGGGGAGTTTTTTTAAGTTGTTGACTAGCATGAAAGATTACTATCACGAGGAAGGTCGGTGGCCTTGTGCGCCACGAGTCTAGGGGGGTGAGCTTAGCAGGGGAAAACACGGTTTTTAACATTGTTGACGAGCGTGGATAGATAGATACACACGACTCGCTTTAAACTAGTCGCGTGTGCAAAAACCTCGGGAGTATAAGTAGAGGAGAAGCTCGACACACGTGGTTCCCAAATTATTCGTTCCTAAAGGAAGACGCAGCGAGAAGTGGTCCGGGCGACAGGTGGAAGGTCGTGCCATGGGGACCAGGGGTGTTAAGTATGTGAGGGATCTATGAGGTTCCCAAGTTATTCATTCCTAAAAGGAAGACGCAGAATTTATCGGTTCGGGCGACAAGTGGAAGGTCGTGCCAGTGGGGACCAGAAGTGTTAGGTGTGTGAGGGATCCATGATGTTCACATGTATTTCCCAATAAGAAGAATTTAATCGGTCCGGGCGACAAGTGGAAGGTCGTGCCATGGGGACCAGAAGTTGAGGAGTTCTGATGATAGGATGGGAACCCATCAGAAGCTCGTGATTTGCGATGGCGGGTGTGAACCGTCGATGTGCTGTGTGTGTTTGCAGAAGAAGAGTCTTTGAGGACGGGCTGATAACCCCTCAAGGAGCTAGTAATCTACGATGGCGGGTGTGAACTGTGTGTTCTTATTTGTGTGAAGCCAGGGACGTCTGTTTCCCCTTTTATCGTCGAAGTTAGAGATCTAGAAAGGATCGTGTGAACTCTGGAGACGTGAAACTGCATCATGCATCAACGAGGAGGGCAGCTGTTGACAGAGACTATTAAGTATACGTAGTTAAGTTTATAGACAGAGGGATTAGATCTAGATGTGAAACGGGGAATAGAGAATAGCCATGATCCCCAAGAGTAAATTTGAAGTATCTCTGTTTTTGTGATTATGTATGTGATTATCATGAGTTGAATGTTTTGACATAAGTTTTGTCATGCGTTTATAATTAAATGTCGTTTAATTTAAATTTCACTCCATGTGTCCGTTGATCGCTGGTCTGCTTGCTTGGCTTGTTAGCTGGGCTTGACGCTGAAACCCTCTTTCTGTCTGTCTGATTGTCTGTCTCTCTCTTTCTCTCTCTGAATCTCTCTGTCTCTGTCAGTCTGTCTGTCTGTCTGTCTCTCTCCCTCTTTCTATCTCTCTCTCTCTCTTACTCTCTCCATTTTCTCTCTCTCTCCCTTTCTTTCTCTCTATGTCTCCGTCTGTCTGTCTGTCTCCTCTCTATTACACGATCTCCGAACAAACGAATATTAATTATTCTCTTTAATGCTGCACTACACAAATATAGATTATGTCCCGTGTCCACAAGCTCAAGTGTTGCTCAAATCACAAAAAGTGTCACTTGAATTTAATTATTTATAAAGGCTTTGATTTGCGCCCCACAAGTGATGAATTATTGAATATCAATCCTTCGGCAGAAATCGGCGCGGAATATTGTGTACATTATTTACTGATAAAAAACCAGACCAATTAATTCGCAATCCGAAAATCGACGTGAATATTTCGAAACATTTTTGGATGATGTTGTAGGCCTATTACCAAGTGCAAACAGATACTGATCATGCCTTGGGAAAGACAGAAAATGTATGCAGAAACGCCTCCATAGCCATGGAATTACCCTAGTATTACAGATGCCCCACCAGAAATGCTAGACCAGTGGTTCTCAACCTTTTTTTCAGGTATTCGCCCCCTTAGGCTAAAGTTTTTTTTTTGGACTTGAGATTTTTCGTTGCAAAAGGCTTCTGAACCACTCAATACTCAGACTTCAAATATTATTTTTATGGTGCATCAGAATGGATGTAAGGGTGCACAGTTTTTAATAGAAGTCTCAAATCGGTGTAGTTTTTTTAATTGGAAATTTATTGTTTCCCCAATTTTCACTAGGCTCATTGACATGCTGTAGGATTTTATGACATCATCACTTCCTGAAAATTTTCGGTGCGTACCACTGCACACTGTGTACTGTCCTATCGCTGAGTTTTGGGGATGACCCTACGCATCTCGGCTTTTGTTCTTATTCCTTTCGGTCTGAAGTGGTGTCCTTTGTTGTTGCATCTCTCTTATCAGCTATCTATGCAGCATTAATGCCTTTCTTAGTTCACAGGCGTCTTAAGTTTTACACCCCCCCCCCCCCCAAAAAAAACCTTCACAAACCTGTTCATCGAACAGGTACTCAACTAGTTCTTTATATGGCACAAAAAAATAAGCCTTTTCTGTTCGTAAAAACCATCTTTAGGCCTACATGCTGCTGTTGAACAAGCCGGTGGCTGCCCTGTATCATCCCCCCCCCCAAATCGTTTTCCATTCACGTTTTCTCCCCCCCCCCCAACCCTTTGCTCCTCTTCATCGTTTTCGCCCCCTTGTCACCCTTTTCTTTGCTTTTGCCCGCCTGGAAATCAAAATCGCCCCCTCCCCGGCGATATCGCCCACATTGAGAACCACGTATGTACCAGACCAAGTAGTGCACATAAGGCAATACAATGTAATAATTAAAAAAGCCTGAGTTTTGTATTATTGATACCACAAGTATTCTTGGTGTTCGTCCACTACATTGCAACGTGTTTGCTTTGTTTTGTTTTCTTTTTGTGACCTATCAAGCTGTCCCGAGACATATAATCCCTTACATGCGTTCACTTGATCCATTTGAGTTTGAGTTTGAGTTTGGATGTTCCAGTGCGCCGGCACGACAACGGCCTCTTTGCAACCTTCACGGTCTATTCTGGTACTTTATTTATTATGATTGATATTCAGGGCTTTGTCAATTTCAATTTCTCAATAGAATTACATAGTTATGTAAGTCTGTACAACAGTGGTAAAAATTCTTGACTGTTGTTTTGTATAGATCTGAACAGAATTTTATAAATGTCAAATTTTTAAAATCAAGTTATAGATATTAACCTCTTTCAGAAAGGATAAGACGCGATCATGCGCCCACTCAGAAGATTTTTTCTTAGATCCACAGCCATAGTGCTTTCTTCAAATATGCTCGAAATTCACATATTCAATTAAAATGTGCTTTATTGATAGTTGGCAAGTGCATGCCATATAGTCGCCAGAACACAGTATAGTGTGTCTTGGGTAGTCGGTTGGATGGGGAGAAGGACAGAGAAAGATAAAGGACGGGCGAAACACAATTTGTTCTTCCCGGTTGTCCTAATCAAAGGAAGGCAATCCACTCCCCGTTAATAGCTTAGGACACAGCATTATTTCCCCTCAGCTCTTTATAGGAAAAGAAGTTCGGCTTCCATTGCTTTCATATTTATTATCATTTTAAATATAATATTATTGACTTGTCGACCATACAGGTTTACAAGACATGGGTAGGTTTGCTGAGTGCATCCAAGACCCACTACGCGTAGTAGGTCTTGGTACTCTTGGAGTGCATTACCGGTATTTATTTTTCCTTTTGTCAAGCTACTCTATTAATAGAGCTCTGATCACATGACTCGTCCGGTCCCCGGAAGTGGTTTGCTGCATAGCGGGTGGTTTCGATTATGATTTACCAGGACACAACACAGTACGGCGGAACCACCATGGTATGAATACTCAATAGCATTCTGGACATTGAGAAAAATAAAAAAAAAGTTTGATTTCATATTATTCTTATCCCCATTTTTTGTTTTAGCAACAGATACATATAGATAGATATGAGAGAGAGAGAAAGAGAGAGAGAGAGAGAGAGAAAGAGAGAGAGAGAAAGAGGGAGAGAGAGAGGGAGAGAGAGAGAGAGAGAGAGAGAGAGAGAGAGAGAGAGAGAGAGAGAGAGAGAGAGAGAGAGAGTGCTAGAAAACTATATGTCATTGGACAAATTTTTCTGGGAGCTGTGTGAGCATACCATAAAAAATGAGTTGCTGACTTATAAATTAAATGAAGTCAATGCTTTGGATTTTCTTTAAGTAGATGTTCAGGAGAGATTTGTGATGTACTTTAGCCCAGCAGGCAGATGTACTTTAATCCAATACACAGCACAGACCTGAAATTTTCTCATATAGTAACAACATTGTTCCTGAAATTAAATGCCATTTAGAAAAGAATCGTCTGAAATTTTGCAGCTCTTCTGATTTGTTCGCGTTACCGGCACTTTTCGGTCACTCCACTGCTGATGTTCTGCTGCTCAATAAAATCTCTCACACTCTACCAACTCATGAATCATTGCCCCAGACGTGGGGTGATGTAGGCTACCGTATTCTTGCAATAAAATTATCTCGAGTAAATAAAATTTAGTTTCGAGAAAACTGGAAACACAAGGATAGTCCTGGCATGTTTATGTACTAAAAAAAACAACATCTAAATAATTACTAAAAAGAAAAATGAAACAAATTTTGTTTTTAAAGGAGGGGAGAATCGCATGCACCAATAATATTCAATGATGAACCTAAGGTTGAACTCGAGTACTGTTCGTCATTGTCGTAATCGGCTTGGTGAATATATTGTATAAAAAAAAAAACCACCGCCAGGTAAACAAGAGGGAAGTCCATCAGCTGACGCCAAGTAACTGATGCAAGTAACGCTATTACAGCAACTACGCGGGCAAATTCAGGGATTTTTAAAAGTTCAATCAATTTTAGTTAGTAAAATTCTGCCATTCCGGATTTAATGAATGTAAACACAGTAGCTGATGATATGGAAAACGCCGACGCAACGCCTTCTGAGACCACCGCACTGTTGTCCGTCTCTCGTCGTACAACGGGGGACGACATCAGACGCAGAGCTGGTACAGGGCCCTCCCTTCACGATGATGATGATGATTCCTCAAGCACTTCATCAGACTCTTATATGGCAAAACATCTACGAAGACTCACAAGAAGTTTGAGTACTGCATCTTTACGACGTGAAGATGGAGAGCCTATTGTACATTCGGCCAGAAGCTCAAGGCGAACCCTTGGAATGTTTTCAGGTGTCTTTTGCCCGGTGGCCCTGTCAATGTTTTCTACACTGCTGTATCTGAGGCCAGGTAAGTGCTAAATTTTGTATGGTAGGCTAAGTCGAAAATCAAACCATCTTGAGGATATAATTTCATATAATTTAAGACCCTTCCTTATCGGGAAGATTACCGAATGATGGCGACCGAAGGACGTGACTTTAGGGGCTTCTATGTGTGGGCTCAGCCCCATTTTGCAAATTAGTCCTCTAGATTAGATAATTTTATTATTCAGTTGAGTGCGCAAAACTCAAACACACATAACTTGATCTCATGGATCCCACGAAAAAAGACCTCAGTCCCAAATTTATTTTTCAATATTCTTTGTAGTTATTTCATGCAAAAATCAAACTTTGACACAGATTCATCAAACCAGTTTTCCTGCCGCAATCCTGATCAAGCAGCATAGAAGTAGGAAAAAAAATGCCTGTGACTTAGCCAGTCCCCTCCGTTAGGCATAGCCCAGTGATGGAACGACACTGTGTCCCATGCACCCATTCCCCCTCCAGATAAAAACAGTGGGTCAAGCTGGAAATGAGCATATACTCTAATATTTTAAACTCTTGCTGTGAGCTCATACGCTTATTGAACTTATTCGAAAAAAGAAAGGAAGCACGGCTGTAGGAATGTAGTAAAGCGGAATGGTGAAAAATAGCGAGTTGTTTTTTCACTATATATTCAACTTTTTTCTGCGTTCGGCTCGTCTTGGAAACTGTGGTACTGAAGCATCTCAAGTAAGTTTTGGGGCAAACTAAATCTAAGGCCCTATTTCTCTGTGCATACATTATTATCAGCCTCACAGAGTCACATCATCAGTGTCGTGACTATACTTTGTGTAGCATCACTTTTGTTTTTTCTCTTTAGTTTGAACTGACCATGGAAGGTGTGTGTCTGGGGTGAGGGTATGGAAGGTAATTCATGGTACATGTTGTCAGCTGAATTATTTTCCTTGAATATGCAACAATAATATTACATGATTAATGGTTCATGCATTCCTCGAAATTCGGCAAACTCGAAACAAATGAAGCCACCCCAAAGAATTTAAGCTGTCCATGCTCAACTGTAGCTAGCGCACTACTTGGTGATTAACAGTCAGATTACTTGGAGTAAACTTGGGCTTTGTTTTTTGGAGATAACCAGATTGATATGGTCATATGACGGTTTTTTCACAATATGCGCATACATGTATAATAAAAATATTTTGTCACATGAATGTCATATTTTTGTCATTTTCAATTTCTAATACTGTAATTAATTTCATTAAAACCCCAGGTCTTGTCGTTGGCCAAGCTGGATTATGGCAAGCATATATTCAACTAATCCTTGCATACTTCATTTTGTCACTGACTGTGCTGTCCATCTGTGCCATTTCAACAAACGGCGCATTGGAAGGAGGAGGTGCTTACTGTATCCTCTTTGATTCAGTAGTATATTTAGACAATATTATATATATTCAGTGAAGGTGATGGGTCAGTGAAGTGGTACAAACAGCATAAAACAAATGTATGACAAAATAGTCATGAAAAACACTTCAAGGATGAACGTTGGCAAATATATTTGTTTCGTTATGAAATGTCAGCTGTTTGCTTGAGTTATTTTGTTTGCCAGTACATTTACATGTCATTTGGGTAATTGCCTTGTTTCCTTTTCATTCTCAGAGGGAATTTATTTGCAGTACTTTTAGACTTAATGCACAAATTTATTTGAAAGAACCCTCAAGTTATTATTATTTTTTTTTTTTAGCCTGTTCATGCAAACATTTAACCATATAAATTTAAGTATAGAGGGTGCGAGTAATTTGCCAATGCAAATATTGATAGACCCTATGATAAAACACTGATGCTGAAGGTCAGTCTTTGTGGGTAGTTTTGTTTTGTGACCCATTTGTGGCCCCTGGTTGGTGCAGGCATGTCGGAATTTTGGGATTTTTCTCATATTTTCCTGTCCCTGATCCTATGGGAGGTAGGATCGAGCATCTAGTCTTCTCGGATAAGGACGAAAAACTCAGAGGGCCCATGTGTACGTTGCGCATGTTAAAGATACCTTGGCAGTTGGAAATCGAAAAGAGCAGGTCGAACAGGCCACTGCCTGGGCAGAATTAAATAAAATTTATCCCTACCACTCCCTCCGCCCCTCCCTCATCCCCCCTCCAAAAACCCCGCAGATCGGCACGACACTATGCCGATGACATGTCTGCTCCAGTTGTAACTTGGCTGCAGTGACACAAAGGCAAATTTCCCACATGGGATTAAAGCAGTATACAAATTATGCAAATACAAATAACAAAATCTTGTGTTTCTTTGTTGCATTTTTCCTTCACTGCAAAATCAGATATGATAAGTCGAGCTCTGGGCCCAGAGTTTGGTGGCAGTATTGGCTTTCTCTTCTTTGTGGCCCAAATTTTGTCTTGCGCCCTTTACATTTCTGGTTTTGTGGAAGGAATGAGTCAGAATTTTGGAGTAGGTGGTAAGTAGCCATGTTTTTTTTCCTAATAATAAAAAAAAAATCTGCACAATTATTTGCTGTGCACCTTGGAGTTTTGTACTGTAAAATGGCTTAAGTTGGGGGCTCCCGACCTTGTCTATCCCGTGACCCTGGCTAACTTTTCTCAAGTAAATTAACCCCACCCTGTTTTGTTCAGTAATTTCAGTTTACTCTTCTACCATAATAAAACAATCAACAACAAGACAATTAGAACATTATTATTTTTATATCAAATGACAACAAAAGTACTGCTCATAATAATGGAATTTTACTTATTTGTGAACAACTACTAAAGAATCAGCAGTGAGCAGATTTATTCCTGGTGGTAAATTTACCCCAGGTTGGGAGCTTTTGGTATAAGTAGTAAACTCGAACTGTGGATCCACAGTATCCCACATATCACCCTTCTTCAGACAGTGACAGTCAGATGGACAACCAAGAAGCCCAAACACCTAGTCCTGTTTGCTTCTCTCCTTGCATCCTTATCTGATTAATGCCCAAATAGTAAGTTGGACACTGGACATTACTCGTTTTTAAAATCATTGCAGGACAGGTGACTTGTAAAGTAAAACATATGACTCTACAAAAAGTGTTGACCGATGACTGATAACAGGAATCAGAATCCTAGCACACCGTGCATCCCCCCAACTGCTCCTCTCCCCGCTCCAAAATCCATTTGAGGGTTTTTTTTTCCCACTAATTTTCCCAATGGCCAGCTGGTTCCGTATTTGTTGGGTTCATTCGGCCTTGTCACACATTGCTAAGCGTAAGCAGGAATATATTGAACTATATGACCTACCGGGCATTGCCCAGAATAAACAATCATGTGCCCCCCCCCCCCCTCTCTCTCTCTCTCTCTCTCTCTCATAATAAAAGTAATAAACTACAGTCTTGCTTCAGAACTCCTGCGCACCAGAACACTACGGCACCAAACTGAACTCTTGATACGGTTACTTTTTATGACATGCACGATACTATAATATTACGAAACAAACATGCAAAAATACAGATGTTACATAGCAATAAACATTGTCATTTTTAAAAAATACATGCTTGAAGTAAACAACTTTTAATTATAGCCATCTTCTTCCTTATCTCAATTGTCACCTTCCTGCCAAATTTAAGGCCTGAAGAGTGTATAGTTTGGTCAGTTAGTCATGCCAACGGTTGCAAGTTACTGAAATATATAATAGATATATATACAGGGTTAGCAAAGTCAAAAATTGGTAAAAAGAAGAAGTTGTAAGCAGCAAAGCCTCATGTAAGAGATAATACCCAAATGATACCATGAAACGTTGTTTTTTTTGCCAATTAGTGGTTGTTCACAAATAAGTAAAATAAGATTATCATGTGCTGTTCTTTTGTTTTTGTTAATTGATATTAAAATAATAATGTTCAAACAGTATTTTAAAATGTCCTCATTGTCAATTGTTTTATTATGGTAGAAGTGTAAACTTTTTGCTACTTTTTGACATTACTTTAAGCCTTGCTGCGACCCCACAGTTTTTCTATGGTTTTTATAATACAGGATCAACAGTTGTACAGTTGGTCTCAGCAATGCTTTTTTTGTACGTGGCCCATGGATTTTAGCCTTATTCACAGTAACTGTGTTTAACAGAATGAGTCATGGAACCTGTTCCAATGGGCTTTTTTTCTTGATGGCAAGTGCTTCATGTATTTTTCTCCAGGAAGCTTTACGGGCAATGATGGTGCTGGATTGCCTATTGACTCTGATTGGTGGAGATATCTGTATGCCACAGTTTCACTTCTTCTTTGCCTTCTCATTTGCATTGTAGGAGGTGCCATGTTTGCCAGGACATCTGCCATCATTTTGCTGGTAAAAAAACATGCTGTAATTTAGATAATTTGCACAATGGGGATTAGGTATTGGATTAGGCCTAGTTGGAGGGGTTAATGCCATGTTTTCCAGGGCATCTGCTATCATTTTGCTGTTAAAGAAATATGCTGTATGTAGATAATGGAATAATATTAACAGTGGGCATTTGGAATTAAATTTGGAATTTAGAGCTTCCTCGTGGTGCTTTCACCGAAAACGGAAGACAAACTCATTTAATCTTCAGAATCGATTTGTATGTTGAACAACAAAAATGATTTCCAGTCAACATAAAATGGACTGCAGTGGGGGTTTGTTCTTAGAAATTCCCCTCTTATTACATATTTGATCTAGACATGGTCTCACTCTTCTCCCTCCCCCTGTTTTTTCTAAACAGATAGTGGTGGTGTGCACTCTGTCAGTATTCATCAGTGTCTTTGTGAACAGTGACACCATCCAAGTAGAAATCCCCAAAAGCAATGAAGTAGCCTGGGGAAACAGGACTGATGATCCAAATGTTACAGTGGTTGAAAATTACACAGGACTTTCAGCCCACACTTTCAGATCCAACATGAACAGTAAGTAAGATTGTAGCACTCCTGAACCACCTTCTCACCCATCAGTTAACCCTTTTGCTGCCAAGCCCAAACGCCCTTCCAGCCTGTAGCCTACCACTGTACCAGAACAGTGGATTATCGGGTAGAAAGACAGCAGGAAGTAGTATAAAATTAGGAGTGCAGAACAATGTCAGCCGATATCGGCCTTGCAGCAGTTTTAGCATGAAACAGCAGTCTTCTGCAACATATGATGGGCAGATATATTGGCCATGTGGCGGCAAGAGGGTTAGTAGATAACACATTAATTGCATTACAGACTGTTAGTAGAGCAGAGAGCTTGCTTGTTCAGACTGCAGGCAGAGCAGAGCACGCAAGCAGGCCTTCATCAGCGCACATTGAAGTGACTGAATTGTTGTCACTTGATGAGTAGGCTTATAGAACTTCTCAAGATCGAGCAGAACAAGCAGAAATAAAGTCAAGCTGATTTCATACTGCTGTGCTCTGCTCACAGTTTGAATACGAGATAACGAAAAAACCATGGAAGTCGCAATGTGGCAGCTAAACCTAAACTCCAACTCCAACTCGAATGCCCCTGTTATATCTAGAATAACATTTCATCTGTTCTGCTGTGCTCTGCTGGCTGTTTGTAAAAGTCCCTTTAGGCTTTCTTTCAGAGTGCTATTCTAGACACAGGGAATTTTTTGCAGAAGTCATGAGTTTTGAGATTGGATGGTTGTATATTTGGTGATAACATGCATAGATGTTTCCCAATGAAACTGGTGCAATATTTTGACAATATCCAACAGTTTTTTGAAAAAAATAGTATTTTAGACTGGAAGAGGTTCTTAACCCTCAAAAACTCACATGCAAACTTAAAACTTATGTTTTTGGGCAATGGAATTTGTGTCGGTGCAAGTTTGTTTGATGAAGTGTTTATGATATGTCGTTGGTGACATCAATAAAACAAGCACAATGATCACAGCAAATTGAAACTGTGTGCTCATACAGTAAAAGGGTCAGAAATTGTAACGACACCATTGTAATTTATGTACAAAAGCCACATCCTTTTATGAGGAAACTGGCAGTTTGAAGAACCTCTTGGACTTGCCCTGTTATTCTTGACTTGCTTGTACACGTTGAAAAGAAGTAGTTCATGGTATGTCTCACTAGTTACCTGTATTTAATACATTATCCTGGAAAAATAGTACAAAAGCGCAAGTTGCTGTCATTTTCCTAGGTGAGCAGGCACTGTCAAGCTGAAAATATCGTCACTGCTCTGCGATAATAGCATATGTCAGACTTATGATGATTCATTGCATTCCTGAGCATGAGGGCTGTCAGATAATGTTATAGAAAAGGGAATATGCCAATAGGAAAATGTAATAATCCAATAGAATCATAATGACATAAGTCAACAAATGACAGCAAAAGAAACTTTAAAAAAAAAAATATCTCAAATATGTCAAAAATGACTTGTGCCATTAGCATAGAGCAGTGCTGATGCAGCATCAAAATGGAAACAGTGACGTTAATAGCAAATTGTGAAGTTTTTATCTTAAACTCTTTCCTGGTTCGTTTATTATTAAATTTCCAATATGTTTCATTTCAGGTGGCTACACCATTGATTACAGTACAGGCCTAATGATGAGTTTTGCAACAGTATTTCCAATCTTGTTCAGTAGTGTCACTGGAATCCTCAATGGAGCTAACATGTCAGGTTGAACTTAGTCATTTTTATTATTCTGCCTTCACCTGTAATAATTTAATGTAATATTCATGTTTAAACATTTTTGGAATTAGCTGTGCTGTTTCATTAGTCATTTGAATTGTCCACATGCAATGTGTATCTCTGTAGTAATGTGCATTTTAAAAATTTAACAAAAAACCCCAAAAATGTGTACATTTACAAAACATTACAGGATGCTACTGTGAAAATTGTCTTCACTGAGCATAGTATGAAAATGTATGTATGGTCTTAGTCTATTGCAAACTATATTTTCTTAAAACGAATTTAGGCAAAAACTACACTTTTCTAGGTTTTATGGTCATCTTGAAGTTCTCAGGGCAAGTTTTTCAACTCACTTAATAAACAGATTATAAGAAAATTGTTTTTTACTGCTTTTTACTGCCCTCAAATGTTCAGACAGAATCTACAGACAGCCAGTGGCATTTCTTCCTGTTCTTGTCATAAATCCTATAGAGCATACCTGATTGATAACAAGTGCCTCGTCATGGTCATTCCGCAATGACTTAGGTCACTTTTGTTGTTCATTTTGAGATGAAATGCTTACCTTAATCAGCCAGTTACATTGCATTGTTCAACAATTTCATGGTTTGGTTTTGTTGACTTATGAGTTTTTAAATGAAAACCCGCATTCACCTAAATCACCATTTTAGGCTGTTGCTAGGGAAGCATAGTCTAATTACAAAGTCAAATAAAATACTGCATTGTGTTAACGGTTCAGCTATAGTTTTCTATGTAAAATACTGTGTTCCCTTAACACCCTTAACAACAGCTACCACCATGTTCAAAGTGAACAGGTTTCTTTGATTTTCAAAAAATGCCTAAACATGATCAGGCAATTGTGGAATGACTGTGACGATATGTGTTGTGTATCTCCAATTGCAGGTGAACTGAAAGACCCATCAAAGGCCATTCCAAGGGGTACTGCATCAGCTGTGTCCTTCAGCTTTATTACTTACATGATTTTGTTCACTCTTATTGCTGGATCATGTTCAAGGTATGTTCTAGGGCCTCAATTTTGTCACAGTCTTGAATTATGGTAAATATGTGTTTGTAATGCAACAGCATTTATAATTCAATCCTCTTACTTTGGTGCTGAAAATTAGGATAAAAATGCCACTCAAGCACATACTGTGACCCCTGACTTTGCAAGACCTTGGTAGGTATATGTACTTAGAATATATTTTGTAAACAAGCTGAAAATGTTTAAATCAACCTGTGAATTTCAGCCTCTCTCAGGAAGGACAAATATGATGTGGACTGTTTTATTTCTTTTTATGTTTCAGGGGCCTCCTCATCAATGACTATGTCTTCCTACAGCAGGTCAACGTTTGGAAACCATTTGTTGTCATTGGAATTTTTGCATCCACTCTTTCTGCTGCCCTGGGAAATCTTATAGGTGCCTCCAGGATTCTGCAAGCCCTTGGAAATGATCAACTCTTTTGTGAGTATGAGGAAAAAGGGCAAACTTAAGTTTCAAAGCCCATTTCCCCCTGTATTCATGTGTCATTGCCTTATTTCCCATAAAGCAAGTTTATTAATCTCTTTTCTTTCATCATCATAGCTCTTGTTTGAAAATAGATGTTGTTTATGTTGTTTTTGTTTCACTGTTTGGTAGGGAGGTGCCTATAATTCTTCATGTGTAATATTTGCTGTCAATAGGGTTTTTTCTGAAGCCAGCGACTATAACCACAAGACAAGGCAACCCTATCATGAGTGTTCTTATGTCATGGTTTCTGGTGCAGGTATGTATAGATTTTAGTGTAAGTTTGTTTTGGGTGTTTTCTTTAATTATAATATGCCAAGTACAAGACTGCATCTTAGCTTACATTTATTGGGTCACTGCATAAGTATGGAACAATACAGTACTGCTAACAACAAATTGGTCACTGCATAAAGATGGAACAATACAATACTGCTAACAATACATGGGTCACTGCTTAATAAAGATGGAACAATACAATACTGCTAACAATACATGGGTCACTGCTCAATAAAGATGGCTATTTAAATCTATTTATGAAATTTAGAAGCTCTGAATGCGAAACACAACACTGCTTACAAATAATGGGCCACCTCTTAATTAACTCTTTGTGTAACATGAATTTTTCCAAGTTTGCCGATACAGGAAGAAAATAATGGGGGAGATGAATGAAGTCTAATTGCAGCAACATTTATGAATAGAAAGTTGACTTTCTTTCTTCCCGAAACAAAATAGCCTAGCATTCTTGTGCACCGATACATCGGTGACTGGCACAAATTTGACCAGCAGTAGAACCGATATTTCGATACAGTACTGGAGGAACAAATGGTAAGAGATGTGCAGTAGCCCCCACTCCCAGGAGTGCTGGTCCTTTAAGATGTCAGCCAATGAGAAGGTGTTGCTGGTTTAAGCGTGACAGTGTCCAATGAAAATTGTCTAGGGGTTGTTTTAGTGAACTTGTGCTCCCAATCATGGCTTCACTCTTTGATGCAATTCCTCCAAGATGTCAGAACTGATGACATGGATAGAACATGAAAAGCTTTGTTACATACCTTATCTGGGTTGCCAGAATGTTTAGAGAAGATTTACTCTGAAATCAACATGAGCCCTGAAGCCAAATGTTCTTGCAGTGTTGCACAGGAGAGAGGGGCTATAATTTTGAGTCTGACTTTTATTGTGCTTTGGCATGATAATGACCACTTTGCACCTATCGCGGTCTATTTAAATATTTTATTTGTGTTTCGCATTCAGAGCTTCTAAATTTCATAAATAGATTTAAATAGTTCTGTATAAATTTTATCATATTTGTTAAATTCTCAAAAATTGTTTTGTATGGATCTGAAAAGATTTTATAAATGAGTATAAAACTTTATTAATCAAGTTGTAGATCTTGGCTTCTCTCAGAAAGGACAGCACACACTGTGGGTCCACGTCAAGAAATAAATAGGGGAAGGGACCTCATTATTTCTTTTTAAATTGCATTTAGTCAAAGTGATGTTGGTAGATAATGATGGCGGTAGTGCTGCTGCTGTAAATGAACTTCCTAAAGGTAAAAAATAATGAATTCATACAATACACTGAAATGTATTTTTATGTGACTTGTTTAATATTATGACATATGTATAATGTGTTTGTTTTTCTGCAGTTGGTGTTGCTGGTTGGCTCACTGAATGCCATCGCGCCTGTTAATTCAGTGTTCTTCCTGCTGTCATATGCGGCTGTTAATTTGGCATGTCTCGCATTAGAGTTGGCTTCGGCTCCCAATTTCAGGTATCGTTACTGTCAAATCAAACGGTCATCTTGACACTTACAAATCTACTCTTGTGAAGGGGGAGAGTCGACAGCTTTCAGAGAAGAAGAGCTGTACCTGAGATTTTTTGATAAATTTCAACTTTGAAGTGAGCTGCAATACTCATGCAACTTGCAAGTCTGTGTGCCAGTAGAGTTTTTATTCTGTTTTAAAGGTTTTTTCCCCCTGCCAGTTAAGAAAAGGAAAGAGCCACAGTTGAAAGCTAAAAATGGTGAAAGTGGTCTATCAACAGCTGGTTGCCGACCTCTGTTCGGCTTTTATTGCCATATGTGAGTGGATCTGATGAAATTGGACTATGGTTGAAGATCAAATTTCTGAGAAAACTCCTTCAAACTGGGAAGAATTTTCAATGGAAATTGAGATTTGCTCATAAGATGAAAGATTGGCCATTTTTATGAATTCAGTTCAAACATTTTGCTTGAAATCGTCTGAGAAATATTTTATTTTGATTTTTTAAAGGTACATAAAAAATTTCACCTTTAGCCTGATTTTGTCAGATCCATTCACATACAGTATCAGTCATTGTATGATGATTATTATTATCATCATCAGCAGCCTTCTTCTTGTTGTTGTTATTAAACAGTCATCATTATTGGTAATTTTAGCTGTGTGTAGAGGAAAGTCATGTTGTTATTCATATATACCTAAATCATTGTGAAATTCATAATAATCAAAAGTACATGAAATTTATTCTGTCAAAGAATGGAATTGATAGCAACTACCAATGAGGGAGAATTGTAATTATTCTTGTGCATTGTTGGTAGATCATTTACATTTGGAACAAAGTAATAGCACTTTACATGAGGATTTTTTACTTCTTTTATTACTTTATCATGCTAAATTCATTTCAACAGAATGCTTATTATTGTATCATTTATTTCATTTTCACAGACCCACATTTATTTATTTCTCCTGGCATACATGCGTCCTTGGTCTGATTGGATCAATGACGATGTGCTTCCTAATATCTCCAGTTTATGGAAGTATATCTCTGGCTTTGATGTTTTTGCTTGTCATACTACTGCATTTTCGCTCCCTTCCAACTACATGGGGTTCCATCAGTCAAGCACTGATCTTTCATCAGGTATTTTGTTGTTTTTATACATGTCATTGGTTTCACAACAAAGGGACGAATAGATAACAACGGCTGTACAACGAAAGGCAAACGCTTATTTATCTGTATGACGAAGGGGCGAATAGGCCAGATTTGAGATATATATTGTTTACTTTTTTGTGGTTATCAAAAATATATTGAGCAATTTTGTAAAACTTCATTTAGTTTTTATGTTATTTAGTATGGTGAAAAAAAAAGTGAGAACTTGATGATGAGAGAAGCACAAAATTTTCAAAACTGAATTTCTCGCAACATTTAATTTGGCGGTTTGCCCCTGCCTCCTACAGAGAAGTTAAGTGTTTGCCTTTTTGTTGTACAACTGTTGATATCTGTTCGCTCCTTTCTCATGAAATGATCATAACAATAGAATTAGAAGCACTAAATTTTTTAACTCTGAACCAAATTGAAGAGGAGCAGCACAGCTCATTCTTTGCACAAAGACAGTAAATTAAGTCAACCATAGGATGTCATATAAGTGACACTTCAGGTAAGTCGAGACCAATATTGGTCAAAGGGCTTAACATCTGACGGCTGTTGGATCGAAAAAGTGAAAGTGGAAGAGCAAGTATTGCTAAAGGTTATAAACGTCCCATATTCCACATTACAAGCATAATTCTTGATTGTGCACTGAAACTTCAAAATAATTTACCCTCCTTGGGTTTCAAATTGATCTTGTTTGATAGTTTTATTATCAGACAGCCTATTTTTGAAGGGATTTAGTATCTGAAAGTCAAGCACTTGACTTCTGGATCACACCCCTTTGAATATAAAGAAAAAATGCTGATATTATACATAATATAATTCTGTTTTACTACAGTTATACTTCATTTCTCTCTCTTTTTTTTTGTTTTCTTAACAGGTCCGTAAATATCTTCTAATGCTGGATCCAAGAAAAGCTCATGTGAAATATTGGAGACCACAAATCCTCCTAATGGTGGCCAATCCAAGACAATCCTGTGAACTTATGGATTTTTGTAATGACATCAAAAAATCTGGTCTATATGTCATTGGACATGTGAAAACTGGGTCGCTGGAAGACTGCGATTCAGACCCGATCTTAGAGGAAGTTCCAAAATGGCTTCAGCTTATACAGACTATGAAAATCAAGGCATTTGTAGAGTTGACGCTGGGTAATAGCGTGCTAGAAGGTTTCCAGCACTTGGTCAGGATATCAGGTCTTGGTGGGATGAAAGTGAATACTATATGCCTTGGATTTTTTGATGATACCCTTCCCAATGATTCTCTCCTCAAGCTAAAGGTGAGGAAAAGGAGATTTTTTGGATCTGTAGAATCAGGAAGTCTTTCTGATGTGGAATCGTTTTTTGATTCCCCAAGAACTCACACCAGTAAACCTCTCAGTGGAAACGAGTATGTAAAATTAATTCAACACTCACTCAAACTCCAGAAAAACGTGTGTATTTGTCGCAATTTCCAGCTGCTGAATAAAGATGAGGTTCTCAGGCCACCATTCAAATCCTACATTGATGTGTGGCCAGTAAACTTTTTCAGGCCTGAAACAGCCAGCTACTTTGATAATACCTGTCTCTTCATGCTGCAGTTGGCATGCATTTTGACAATGCAGAACAGATGGAAATCCCACACAGAGCTTCGTGTATTTCTTTGTGTCAAGAAAATAACAGAAAACACTGTCATCAAAGAACAGAAATTGTCCACCTTTCTACGACAGCTCAGGATTCAGGCAAAAATCATGGTATGTGAAATTATGTCTTTTTTTTCTTATCACCCCATACCTGTCAGGTGCAGATTGTTTCACAACCCATCCATACACCGGTCGCCGGGGTGGTGCAGCCACTCACACGCCCGTTTGCAGCATCTCGCACCACTTGGGATAATGTGGTTTCATAGCACATATTGTTTTTGTGTTTGTAAACATGCGATTTTTATTACTCTTCTCTGAACAAGCTTTCCAATGATACAAAATATAACCTAGCTTTATCAGAAGATTTATATGGATTTTCAAAAACACCTGTCCTGTTTTCTTCTTTGAATGTTCACGCATTACTTTCCATGAAGCTTACACACAGAATTTACACATGCAGATAACACATGTTTCGGTTAATGCTGAGTTTCAATTTCTGGTTGAGTTAGGAAAAGAAAATTATGTTGTTACAAAGCTCCAAAATGAGAAATGCACACAATCCAGCCCACCAAATGACCCCATGTTCCTGGATATAGACACTGGTTCCAGCAATGAATCATGCTTTTTTTATACTATGGCCAAAAGAAGTTGGCTAGCACAGTAAAAGATAACAGACCAGTGCCGTCTATAGTGTGAATAATGCAAATCATGATATCTGCAGCATAGTATTGAGAAGTTGCTGAAAATCTTGATCTCATGTGCTCGTTTCCAAACAATAACCATTTTCAGTATATATGAAAATACAATATATGAAAACTGGTTTTAGACTGCATATATTTCTTATAAATGAGAAAGGGAAAGTTGCAGAGGAAGTCACCCTGAAATACACCAGTATACAATTAAATGAGAAAGTAAATCACAATTTTAATAAAAGCTGGATGGAAGAGGTGATTTCATACTATGATATACATGTATAGACATGCTTCACTACACAGAAAGCATATTCAGTTATAATACGGGCATCTTTGGTCACCTTAGGTAGCATTAAAAAAATAGGATAGTTAATAAAACTAGATTTTGTAATTGTGAGCAGTGCATTCGTTCATTAGCTAGTGAAATTGCTGTAAAGTTGTTTGTGAAGGCTTGAAACTCTCTTATCTTTTGTGATTTATCCAAATGGAATTGTCTTTATTCTACTTTCCCAACTGTATGCTGAAAAAAACAAACCATCAAGAACTTTTAAGGTACATAAACTGACATGTTACATAGTTTTGATTGGACACACCATGTATGTCTACAATGCACAAACTCCATCAGTTTTAGGACGTGCTGTACGTCCACAACACACTTCTACTAATGAGTTTAGCTTGTATGGCATATATATCCATAGCACATTCGTGCTATCAAGTTTTATTTATTTTAGAATGAATGACGTATAGCATAATCAAAGGGTTAAAGTGATCATTTAGATTGTACTTCTTTCATAATAACGAAAGGACATTATTATTTTCAGAAACTGCACTCAGCTCGTTTCTTTTTTACTGGTGTTAATTTTCCCAGGTTGTGTCACTTGATCATTTGTACCAACATGTCCCCACAAACTTTGGCTCTGAAGACCGGGCGTCCCGACAGCCATATGACCATACTTATGATAAAGAAGACTTGGGACATGACATGACCGAATATGCAGAAGTCTCTGATTCCTATTCGCAGGCTGTCAATTCTTTGCTACAGGTAAAACTTGAAAGATTCAAAATGAAATGTATATCTCAGAGTTGGAACCGAGGCAGTCAAATAATGTTTGACACTTTTTTTTTTAGGTGATCGGGATATAGGCTGGGGGTCCAGGGACTCACCGACTGTGTTCCGGTAGGGTATCCCCCATCTGAACATGGATTTAATGCATTTTAAAGCTAAATAGAGCTATTTCGAGCACTCTTATTCTAAACTTGAAAGTTGAAATTAAGAATTAAACTTACATTTAAGAATAACCAATCAATCAGTACATTACATGAGAGGAACGTGGGTTTTATGCATTTTAAAGCTAAAGAGAGCTATTTCAAGTACTTTTATTCTAAACTTGAAAGTTAGAATTAAGGATTAAACTTACATTTAAGAATAACCAATCAGTCAGTACATTACTTGAGAGGAAGAATATTATAGAAGAAGATATGAAGTGGTTCTTAGAGTGCTTCTATCTTTAGTACGTTTTTGGAAATTGCGTGATTTCTTATTCAAGATTCAAAACCGAAAGTATCGACACAAAGCAAAAATATTGATATGCATTTGATGTGGACCAAAACTTGTTAAAATTCCAACATTGTCAGAACAGGTTTGGTCTCAGGCAGTTTATATATTGATGGGTTTGAGTTGATAACTTTAAACTGTAAACCTCTTTCAAATATTTTTTTGCTGTAAGAATTCACTAAAATTTCATGAAATAATGGTGAAGATGAAATCTGTTTCTGGGTGCCATCATGTCTTTGTCCCAGTATTAATAAATATACACACAAGTAAATGCCACATGTGAAGCTTCCTTACACATTCAGGAAGCGTGCGGGCCACAAAAGCACTTCACATTTTGCAGTGTTTTTCCTGTGTTGGGCCATGCAGTGTCTCATGTTTGTTTACTCAGTTGCTCCAGCTGATGGTTTCCATGCATATGGAGCTTTTTTATCTGTCCTGTTATTGATATAACTGAAATAATGTGTATGGAATGGCATAACATTCAGAGATCATTTTCATCCTTTCAATTTTCAAAGACTTGTAAGAAACAAGCATGAGGTCTGGATTCACCTCTTTTAGTACATTTCTTGGACAGTTTTTGCATTTCAGGTGCTGTATACAGAATTCTTTGTTTTTTCAGAGTAATTCAGGTCAAGCAGCTGTTATGTTCCTGTATCTGCCACGCCCTCCACAGAAGCCAGACCAATATGCACGTTATCTGCATCAGCTCAGTGCCATCTCAGACCAGACACATCCAACAATTTTTGTGCAAGGCCTGCATCCTGTTACATCTACAACGCTATAACCTGCTAGGAAGTTGTAAACATGGTGTATTGAGGACAGTATGGTAAACTGTCATAACTTGGTTTTTGCAAATTTTTTCAGGAGAAGTGAAAAATGGAATAACTTTCTTTTAATCAGACCTACTACATTGTAGTTACAATATTTTCAAAAAATGTTATTTAACCCTAGTTTTCAGAATTTAACTCGCAACTTATAACACAATCTGCGGGTTGTCAAGTGCCACAACCATAACAAATATCTCAAGTTAGAAATAGGTCGAATTACGATAGTTTATCATGCAGCCCTTGATATGAGAATATGGGTTCAACGCGTCACTTACTATACCTGTTCCTCAGGGTATATAGTAGCATTATTACTTATCACATCAGACTTGCAAAATCAAATAGATAAAATGTGGAATATTAAAGAGGATAGAATTCTGTGGTAGGTTGTTCTTTTACCACGTTATATGCATTTAGAGAAAGAAAGCCAGCATCAGATTTAACTTTATTAACCCCAGTCTCATGTGCAGCCACTTTTGTGGCATCTACATGCAACCTAGGAAGCCTGTGGGGCCACAAAAGTGCTCCATATTTTGCAGCTCTTGTCTTGGGAGGGGACACTTTTGTGCATAGCGATGCAGCGCCTTGCATTTACACTCGGTTGCTCCGTCCAACTGGTCATTTTTCTCATGCTCATTGAACTTTTTTAATCTATCCTGTGGACCTTGCTAAATCTAATACAATGATATCATCCAGTTCCACCCATTATCTTAAAATGTAATAATTATTCTTTATGCTCGTGTAATAGTTTTAGCTGGGAAAATCTAAGGAAAGCTATTGACTCTAATACTGGTGGTCATTGTCTTCTTGTGAAATGATGAGAAGGGCGGCATTTGGCATTTTGCTTATTTGAAAGGCTGCTCTGCATAATAATTAATTCAGATGCAGTACCAGGGGAAATGCTGCAAAAGGGTGTCAGTTGGTGGCTTTATCATTAGGGAAAACTGGGAGAAAATAACTATTTTGTTGTTGGTTGTTGTCTTTGTTTGATGAAGTAATTAGAGATATTCGGCTGCCTTGGTCAAAGAGCTTTAAATCCTTTAATTCTATGAGCCGGAAATCAAATCTCATGCCGAAGTCATTCAGTAAACAAGAAGGTTGTTTGTAGAAATAAAGTACCTCATTACAGTGGAGGAGGGAGAATTGAATGTCAAGATCACTGATACATGTGAAATGCCTGGCTTAAAATATACTTCATTCACTTTATGGCATAACTTAGGTGCAAAAGCATTTTATAACTCATGAGAAGGGAGTTAACCCTCTAGGCAACCTACTGTATCACCAGTGATGCACAGACATTTATCACTCGGCTGCAGTTCCCGCGAGACCTCAGCATGAGAAAAGTGAGTTATTTTTAGTGTTTTCTACAACAAACACAATGAATCAACCAAATGATCATGAAAAACTCCTTAATTATGTCCCATAGAACAACTTCCAGGAACTTAGAACTCACCCACGAGCAGAAATGGGGGTCGAGCCTAGAGGGTTAAGACATATATTAAATGGCATGTAAATGTAGAAGTTTCTTTATTATGAGCCACCATTTAATAAAAGAAGTTATATCATTGCATTTCGTCACAAGCATTTTATACAAATATGTTGGGGTCACTCAAGCTATAAGGTTTATGGTGCAATGTTCATGTTGTTGCAAATTTAAATAATCATGTTTTTGATACTCGTGTTCAGAATGGCCCAACTGACCTGACTACTGAGGTTAGTGGCACGGGGGAGAAATTGTGTGTCAGTGATAATGTTTCATCAGTAAGGAAAGCAGGGTCAAAATTTGGCAAAAAGAAAAAGTTGTATGTAGCAAAGCGTCGTGTAAGAAATAAGACCCAAACAATACAATGAAACACAAACTAAAAAAGAAGACAGAAAATGGCCTATATTTCGTCAAGTCTTTTTCAAGGGAAAAAAAAAAGAAAAAAACAACAATGGAAAAAAGAATTGGAAAATTGAACAGATAAAACAATCGAACAATAAAAGATTTGAATATGAAGTAATTAGAATCTAAATAGAATATGTCTACTTATTTGCGAGTTCTTGCTTGTATATTTCATCAAGGAAAGCAGGGGCACCATTTGGGGTACAAAGTTTGAAAAGAAATGTATATCCTGAGTGAGAGAAAGGAGTTGCATCGAGGGCAGTGATGTTAAATACAGGCATGAAACATGTCGATAAAAACAGGAGAAAATATATGTGATATTGCAGACAAACAAACAAAAGAAAAAATGAGAATTATATATCAGTAGAGACTTTTAAGGAGAACGTATCAGAGATGAGATGAAAGATATTCTTTCTAGTGCCATATTTTTTAACACTGAAATATACTTGAATTGACACCAAGAAAATTTGTCGGGATGTAAATTTGCTGGTTTTTGTTGATTCTTCCAGTTTTTTGGCTTTGATATCTTTCTTCCAATGTATATTGATCTGGTTCACTGCAGTGGTGCAAGTTATGCAATAGTTACGGGTACAGGCAGTGTCCTTTCAGGATTTCCTGCTTTTTACAGAGTGACTCATTACATTCCTGAGTTTAAAATATCCCACATCAGCAGAGTTTAGAAATAAAGAAAAACAACTCAAGAAATCCAGGTGTTGAATATTGTACACGATTATATTACATGTAATTTATGTGTGTGTAATTATAATCTTATGTGTAATAATTCTGTGATATTGCAGCTATAGCTTCTGTGGTAAAAATTGTAAATGTGTTTGTATAAGGGAGAAGAGATGGAGCTAATGCTAGGTCCTTGGCATTGCTCTTGCCATTCACAGCCAGCTCTTAGGCAAACCAGTTAAATCTTGATAACTTTTCTTTTGCCAGAATCACTCTTTTCTTTCCTACACAGGAAAGTTGCTTGGGTTTTTAGATATTGCAGAAAAGCACTGTCGCATTTTTAAGGCAAAATGCGTTAAAATCTGGAATTGCACCACACATCAGTGCTGTATTATCGCAAACCCTCTGCATTTTAGTACAATGCACACATGCTTTTTTTTACTGGGATTACACAAAATCTCCCCTCGTTTACATTGCTAAAGAAACCATGAAAATAACCAAGAAAGTTACATAGATCTCTGATAAGACATACTGTTTCATTTTAAGGGGTTTTAAAAATTCTTTGGTTTTTTGGTTTTGTTTCTAAAATGCTATACACTGACAGTAAAAAGACCTTTCTTTTCCCTGTGTTATGTGTATTTTGAAGCTTAAGTAGCATACCTCATCTCATGATTTAACCATGAATACCCGTCAAGGAAAGAAAACATGCCCACTGAAATAATTAAGGAATGCAAAACTTATTATATCTTTATTTTTAAGATTATCTGGAAAGTGCAAAACATAAAACATCATGACAACACAACGTTTACCGTAGTGATCTTATGAATTTAATAACAGATGGAACTTGTGCAATAATTGTCTTAAAACTAATAAAATGTTCCAAGAGAAAAAAAACATGTGCAAACCTTCTTTTTCATTTGTCACAGGTCAAAGTAAGCATCATTATATTATGTTTTTAGTGTGCTGTTATGAAATTATTTGTGCTTGTATATGGTAATGTTAGTATTAGCATGTTATTTTATTCTCTGTCACTTTCCTGATCTAATACCTCGTGCCGGGTATGTTGCATGTAACTTACTTGCTTGTGAATTTGTTTTAAGAAAATGAGCAGCGAACAAAGCTCTTGAAGTACAAATTTCCTGTCTTTTTTTTTTTTTTTCATTTTTACATTGCGCTTCCTAATAAGTACTATAATCAGTGATGGAGTAAAATAGACATGTACCTTAAAAAAACAGGAAAGAAAAAAAATAAAGAGAGAACAGGGTTTCTGCTGTAGTCAAATGGTTTTAATTTTTCATTCTGTAGAAATTTATATGATACTGTATGTATTTCTTTTACTTTTAGTAAAATTACATAGTTTATGGCCATGTAAAGGCTGGAAGAGCAAAACACCTGAGTTATTTTTGTTAATGAATGTGAAGAATCACGCTGACTGGTGATTTGCTGTGCCATTGTAAATAAGTAACTAGAACTTACTTACACTAATTTTAAGTAAGCTTTTTAAGTCATCACTGTTCCCAAAAACTGAAGTAATTGGTTTTGGCTACTTTTCAGGAGAAGAAAAATCTGTTTCATTTTGACCTAACTGGTCTAGTTATATGAATTTTCAAAAGTCTGCTATCTGATTATTGTTCAGCTAGGAATCTGTAACCAGGGTCATTGAATGTAGGTGAAGATAATTTATATATAAATAAAACTCGATGTTCTTAATTTTTGAGTTTCTACAGTCTTAGGGAACGGTGATGAAATGCAGTTGTTGGCTTAGCAATAGCTATTCTTGCACAGGGTAAATCTTAGCTGCACGTTGACTGCCATGCTTTTTTATCTTGTAAGTGTCATTAACCTCTTCACTGTCACATTTTGCCCTGCCGCATGCTAAAAAATTCTCTTTAAAGTGCATGAACTTACAGGTTGTGTGATTTTACAAGATGTATGGTTTACAATAACAGTACACTCACACTTGTCATTTAAGAATGCACAGCATATATCTGTGGTGCATTTGCACTGTCGATTTCACGTACCGTCTACATCCACATAGCAGTCAAGGGGTTAAAAGGTGTCTTTGAAAAACACTTTGTTCAACACTAATCTCAAAGCAGCAGAATAAACAATACTTTCATCTTCTAATCTAATGAGTAAATATTTCTGTATTCTTTGATAGTGGATAAATTGTTCCTTCATCATATTACACGTACTTTGAAAAAAGTACTGGTTTCCAAACAAAATGCTTGTGTTATGTAAATGCTAGTTCCCCAGACAAACTCGTAACAAATCTTGGAAAGAAATAAGGCTAACTTTAAAGACTACTTATACTTAAGTACAAGTATAATTATTTTGTCAAATACTTATTCCATGAAAACATTTTCAGCAATTCATATATATATATATTAAATAAACTGCCTTTGGATCTTGAAAGGCTGTGTGATAATCTCTGAAACATGTCATCGGCAATGCTCACTCAGTAGGCAGGTAATCAAAATGTGATACGGGGGACTCAAGACTTACAATATGTATTTTACTTTTTTTTTTGCCCTCGTTTTGTGGGACGATTTGTTTAAAGTACATGTGGACTGTACGAGATGGGAAATAAAATCTCTTACAAAGTCACTAAGGTTATGATGACAAAACAAAAACAATGGAAGTCAGGCCTTAAAATAGTGGCGGAGGGAGGAGGCATTGTTATGATAAATGTAGTTAGATCTAGATCTAGTACTTTAAGTCTGGCTTAAAAAATTTGTTCACCTGTACAATATATGGCCTAAATTAGGGACAAAAAAGCATGTACCTCTTGTTTTAAACGGAATGCAAATGCAGAACATTCTTTATTATGAGCCTTCTCTTTAACAATAAAAATTATTGTATCTCATCAAAAGTACTTTATCCAAATATTATAGGGGTCACTTATAATTTATCTACCATACTTTTATTATTGCATGCTAACGAAAATACAAAACAAATGTTCAAAATGACCCAACTGACCCTACCGCCAAGATTAGCAGTAACGCGAACAATTGGCTGACTAGCCACTGGCTATCCCCACACAAAGCGTTACGTGGACGAGTTCACTCAATGCGGGGCGAGGGTTAATCTTTACATTGTAGTACCTGTAACTTACTTTGTTGTATATGTACATGTATTAGAATCTGTAAATTTCTTTGCAAGGGCTACTTCGATAATATGAGTGGTGTACCGGCACTTAGATTTTCATATAAAATATAATTATGTGGGCGCAGGGTTGGTGTGTGTAACTTACTTAGGTATAATACTACAATCAGTGTGTTGTAATTGCTAATTTCATAACATTCAGCAGTTTATGCATACATTAGAACAGGATGTACATTCTGCATGCAGGCACTTTGATATAATACATTCTATGTGGACACAAGGTTGGTGAGTGTAACTTACTTAGGTATACATGTAGTACTAATATCATAAGTTCTATTATTGCTATTTTGATGACTTAATGGTTTATATATATATGTATTCGATATGTATAATATATAATATATGCATACTTTAGAGCAGGATGGGCATTCTGCACACAAGCCCTTAGATTTTTATACTGTTTGTACATGTATTTTATAATATATGGACACAGGATTGGTGTGTCAGCACATCAGTAATATACACAATTTCAGGATCATATAATACATACACTGTACATATTTGAAGTGGTTTATACGTCAATGAGTCATTTGCACAAAATTATAATAGGGTACATTTTTGAGCCAAAAAAAAAAAAGTTTAAAAATCATTCTGATGCAATAATTATTTTTGCAGAAAAGGATGATGCATGGTTTGGGAAGAATATTTAGTATGGCTTTATCTTTGTCAACATGGCAGTTTATGGTCTTTTTCATACATGTACTTTGCTTGTACTTGATCTCTAGCATGTGCTTGCATATTTTCTATCCATCATAATATTTGCTGCTTTCACTTCAGATTGGTCAATCTCCTGTATATTTGAAACATTCCATATAACCCCCATCAGTATTACATCATATTATTACATTCACTCGCTGTACATCAATATATATATATATATTATATACATTGTTATATATTAATTTTTTTCTTCTTCAAGTTTAATGTTAATATGATTGGATGTATCAGTGAAGAATACAGCATTGTCTTGAAAGGGAATGTTACCTGGAGAGCCTTCACAAAATGCCCACATGAGATTGATTTTATCAGTCTGTTGATTTTTCATTGTTTTAATGATTTTTAAAAAAATTGTGTGTATTGCAGCCTATCACTATCAGGCCTATGGCAAGTAATGGCTCAAAACTGTTAAGTTAAAAAATTTTCTGTTTTGTTTCTTGTGTGTTTATGTGCATGTGTGCATTGTACAAATTAACCTTTCCACACCACCTCAGGCAAAATCTAACCAACCCATTTTACAACCGATGGATAGATTACACGTTACAGTTAAGTCACTCTTTACTCAATCTTTCTTACCACGCCGCTCAAACTCTGATATTTGTACATGTACAAGACATTATACTCGCGTCTTTTACTTTTAACTCTTTTGCTGCCAAGTTCAACTGCCCTTCCTTTCTTTAGACCACCAGAATAATGGATTATTGGGCAGAAAGACAGTAGGAAGTAATATAACTTAGGAGTGCTAAACATGCCAGAATAATGTCGGCTGATATATCAGCCTCACGGTAATTTTAGCATGAAACAGTAGGGCCTACATCGGCCTTGCGGCTGTCTTCCACAACATGTGGCAGCAAGAGGGTTAATAACCTGTACACTGATACCATTGCCATATTGTGTCATTATTAAGTGATTTTTTTTATTTACTTACCTCAAAATTGTGTGTTTGTGGAATAAGAGCGTTCAAAGGGAAAATGAAATACGTGAGCCGTGTGCGATGTGAAAAGGTTAATCATGTAAAGAAATTCAAAGGGGTGTTTGTCCTTATGATAACCCTTTCATTAACTTGTGTTCCGAGCAAATTTTTTGAGGGTTGGTTTTCTGTAAGTTTTTATGTACCGGTACATGTTGTGAGATGTTTCAAATATTAAATGACATTACCTATGCTCATGACAATAAACACTTGCTTTATCCCAATTTTAAAAGGGTGTTTTTGTTTTATTTATAGTCATTCTGTTAGAGACACCTGTGCAGAACTTTAATTTAAATACATGCAGCACAATTAATTTATTTTGCTTTCATTGAACACTACATTAAAAAAAACAACAGAAAAACTGCAATGAGGAAAATCAAAAAACAAAATGTAGTCAAAATTCATAAACTCTTTTCCTTCTCTAACCACCTGTTTCCACATCAGAACACTTCGTGAGATTATTATTATTATTAAAACTCTGTTTAATACCTGTAGTTCACTTCCTGGTATTTATTTGATTCTTTTAATATTAATAAAATAATATAATGTACATGTACACAGTCTTTTGTAGTTTGTGTATTTTTAAAAATGTTTTTGTTCTCCCCCCCCCCCCCCCCCCCGCTCCTTTTTTTTATACTGAAAGAGCAGCCTATACACTAGCAAAAAAAAAAACCCACATCCTTACATCCTTCTTAGATCTACAGTGGCTTTCAGGTGAGGTGCATTGTACATTTTTGTTGTTATTGTTTGTTATTCGTCCACCACAATTGGCGGTAACCAACCCCTACATCCATTTTACCCCATGGAAAACATGTGCCACTCCCTCCCTAGACTCAACATCAATCGCTACTCATTTAATGTTCATAATTAGGAGCCAGAATATAACAGACATTAAAACAACATTTCCAGGCTCCGCTTAATTAAAAAATGGGAGGAATTAGTACATGTATCAAGAGAAGAGACGTATTCAAGTGACAAAGGGAAATAAGTAAATCCTGACAACAACAGCATCATCCATTTTATTTTAATTTTAGATTCAGACGTTGCTTTGGGGGGCGGGGCGGTATAAGTATACACTGTTACAAAGTCGTAGTGGATGAAATAATCGAGCTTGCGGCACAGTCATTAAATTAAATAAAGCCCTGCTAATGTTTTCTTGGATGTGCATTGTCGAAAGAAACTATAATTATTATTACTATAAATAACTGCTATAGTTACTCCATTTTCTCGCGATCTGATTGGCTGTGCGAGGAACAGATCATTCTAAGTACATTGCTTATGTAGGCCTACTCCGTTCACTTCATTGGTGTTTTATCTAAAGAAGTATCCTATTGAAGAATTTATTACCCCAGTCTAAATAAACCATACCTGTAACTACGAGTGTTACCAAATTTATTATTCCGCCCCTACTTCAAAACCGATAACTTTTTTATTTCCGACCTTCTCGACTCTCGGAACTTCAATGACGTAATTTCCAGGAAAAAAACATTTTCGGCCAATGTTCAGTACAGCAATTTTGTGTAATATTATAATACAGTATTTTGTTATTGTCTCCACATTTCGCGCATCTATGTTAATTATTGTTGGTGTCGATTCTCCTGTTCAAAAGAATATTGAATAAATCTTGCGGTAGATTCAGCACAATGAGTCAAGGAAAACTGTAGAATACGCATTACGAGCTTAATACGAGGGCCAGAAAGTGTTATGAAATTTGAGAGCATACTTAAGATCGAGATTTTTAAAAATAATGTATTGGCTATATTATATTGCTGTTCATTTCGCCACCTCTTCAAGGAACATACACACACACCCACATACACATACAACAAATATGCCCATGGCTGAAAATGAGTGAATAATGTTTGTGATTGGGAGAGTCCACCTGCGCATGAAGGAAGATAAATTATAAATCCACCTCATAATAAAACAAAAGTGTTGTAACGGCTGTCGTAACACCGATGGGAGCAGCAGTAAAACACCGTACATGTAGTATTTTCAGCTATAATGGCAGTCTACACGAAACTGAAACTGAAATCAGCTGACTTTGTGTGACACGGAAGTAGCAGAATAACAGACGACAGATCGATCAGAAGTTATTTTTTTACGTTGTGAAAGAGTATCAGAGAAAATGGTTGATTCAACTTTTCTTGGGAGGGGGCGTCATCCCAATCAGGCGGTGGAACTTATTGTGAAAATGGTTAATGAAACACAGGCGGGCATGCTAACTTTGAAACAAATCAGAAATCTGCTTTATCCACAAGTGGACCCTGAAGGCAAAGTGAAACTAGCTGAACTGTTAACAGTTGTACAAACCAACTCCAAAAACTTCATAATTAATCCTGACACTGATTCAGAAGCTGCCACTGGAGATGAAACAGTATGGGTCAGAACACAGCTCGGTTTGTGTAAAATGCACTGCAGACGAGGAGCCAAGGGAACAAATGGGAAATGCTCTGGAAACTGTGGAGCATTACATTTATGTCGAACATTTCTTCTGAAGGGAGAAGCGTGCCCATTCAATACAAAGAAAAAACGATGCATGTTTGGACACAAATTCGATACAGAACATAATATGATGCTACTGTATGAGCATAATTTGAATATTTTGAATGAAATGGAACTGCGGAAGCTCTTTAGGAGACGGCCATCAAGAACTGAAATGACATTGCAACAAGTTTGCATCTATTACAATGGTGTTGGAGGCAAACAGTGTGCAAATGGAAAATGCACATCTTTGCATATCTGTTCAAATTTTGTCCAGAAAAATTGTCTTGGAGACTGCAGGCTGAATCACAAATTGTCATCAGAGCAGGTGGAACATGTCCTTGGACTGTTCGCTGTGGATAACGCATGGCCTGATGAGGCGGTGCTGGAGGATATTCGCCACTTCATGACACCACGTAAGTTGTTTACATTTTGGTCAAGACAAAAATCTTCTGTTTTCTTCCTAAAGATAAAAATAACAACAAATGAATAATCATGGAATTTGTCAAAGCTTTTGAGCTCATGCCAAGTAAGGGTAAGACACTAGAATGGAAAGAAGTTTCGGGAGGAGTACCTTACTTGAGCGCCACTTTTTGATAAAAAACCCTATATATTTTTTCGGTACTTATTAATTTTGTTAGTTTATCCAATTGTCATTGGAAAAAAAAGCAATGATTGATATGTAACGACGTGAGGGTCTAGTCAGTTTGTATCATAGAGGCCGTAGGCCGATGTTCGTCCGGGCAGTAGTCAGATTGACTTATCAGGGAAAGCCGCCGGGGTAGCTATATACTGGCGCTCGAGTACGGAACTCCTTCCGAAGTTTCTTTGACAGAGCAGGAAGAGCTCCCCTCATTTTTGTATTTTTAAAAAAATTTTTTGTATTTCATACTTTTTTGATCCCATTTGGGAAATTTGCCTTAGTGTCATTGTAGCCCAGTTACAACTGGAGCAGATTTACATGTCGTTGCCACAGTGCAGCTCCAGTCGGCGAGATTTTTTCGGGGGGAGTGATTGATGGGGATACATTTTATTTCATTTTGCCCGGGCAGCAGCTTTTTTGACCTACTCTTTTCGATTTCCAAGCGCCAATTAGATATCTTTAATGTGCACACGGGCCCTCTGAGTTTTTTGTCCTTTTCAGAGAAGCCTAGGTGCTTGATCCTCTCAGTTCTCTATGGCATCAATGTGCAAGGAAGCCAACTAGTAACAGCGTTTTTATGGATTTTTTGTTTAGCAGGGATATCTATTTATCCCTATTTTTAATAAGTTATAATGCAACATGAGTGTGTTATCAGCAACTCCAGCAAATTTTTAAAACCTAAGCTCTAATGGCTAATGTGGCAGCCAACAAGGTCATAGACAAGCACAAAAGCAAGAAACAAGATACAGGGGACAGCCAGCAAACATAATTTATATCCAGCAGAACTCGGATGGTTCTGAAATGCATCCCTTTTGTTCCTATAAAGATTGTCTGTTCTAGAACAGAATATTCATGTAAGCCATGTACTCTCAAGTCATTCTTAATCATGTAAACTTCCTGCCCACAAAATAAATAAAACCGTTGGTCAGGCCATAGGAGCCTGGTAAAAACTGAAATAGTATTTTCCGTATCTGGATTTGTATTATAGTATTATACTGTGGTCCCCAAACAACAGCAGCTGCTGAGTTGAGTTTTACTGAAGTTCTAACAGCCGACGAATGAATATGTCGATTTGAGGTGCTCCATTAGTGAATGAGTTCAACAACATTCAAAATCATTAAGATTAGATGATTATGAAGTGAAGCTAATTTACATTGTTCCATCCAATTAGCTTTATCTTGTTTCTTAGTTAAACGGCAATGTTAAAATTAAAAGAGAGTAGAAATAAAATGTCACACTGTGCAAATATATAGTGTTGATCTGCTTGCCATACAGAACTGAGAAGATGAGCTCTTCCCGCTCTATCAAAGAAATGTCTTTTGTTAGTTAGGGTGTCATATCAACTAAAACATTCTTTTAAACTGCACTGGTCCACTCTGAGGTATCACTACTTAAAGAGGACTAAAAAAATGAGATTCTTTTTGAAAATTGAATACAGAAAATGCTTAAGAATGAAAAGGGAGAGGAGGAAGTAATGAATAGGGTGGTGAACTCAAAAGAACTCAGAGCTTGTGCTTGTTAATGCAGTTGGCGGTGAGGTGGGGGTGGGGGGAGAATAAATTGATCATAGCTAATGGAGATTGTTTCATGTGTTGAGCCTCTCCCCACCTATTTGTTGTATGTCTTACTCTAACTCTTAGATTGATATGATCATTTTTACATAACAGAAGCCAGACAAGATGTAAATTTTGTTTGGCATCATAGACAAGGAAGCAAACAAAAGTTGACAAGTAGAAAATTTAAAACAGCTCCAGAAAATTCTTGTGGAGTAGGTATAAATAAAAACTGTCACCTAAATAATGAAGGCTTGGGATATCACTGATTTCAAGACCCCTTCCTCCATCTCTTCCCAGCACTCAAATACTTGTAAACCTGGAAAGTCAAAATTTTGCAGAAAGAAAAAGTATGTAGCAAAGCCCCACGCAAGAAATAATTGTTTGAGTATTATGCAAGGCTTTGCTATACAACTTTTTCTTTTTGCCAATTTTTAACTTTGCTTTAAGCCTTGCTGCCACCCCACAGTTTTTCTTATCTGGAAACAGGTGATTGCTGATTGTAATAGTAATGGGGAAATGTATTTGACCAACAGTTGTCGTCTCCTAACATCCGGAGATTGTGGATCAAGTATGGCATTTGCCTGTATAGAGTTATATATTGAAATATGTACATTGTATTATGTGTATTGTTTGCAAAAGTCCTTTCCTTTCTCTATGTATTGCATTTTTGTCTCAGTTGTGTATTTGTTATGCTTTGTCTTGTGTGTCTTAACGCATTGGCACACTTGGCAGATGCCCAGGAGCCTCAAGGTTTAGGAGGGCCCATGCATGCAAATTTACGAGTAGTTGTGTAAAGTGCGGGCCGCAGCCCATTGCTTTGCCCAGGGACCCATAATGATATTAAGACAGCCCTGTGTGTGTGTAGCTTTGTGAGAGGAATCCTGTGCGTGGCGCAGTAGAACATTACTTATCTCTGTTGTCAACTGTAGTCAAAGTCTCCTTCTCTTTTGTGGGATTAGTGGAGTAATAAATAACATTGTCGTAATTCTAAAATAATGCAAATATTCAGTGCTTGAATATGGACAGAAACACATTTCATTTACAATCTCGGTGTGTAACATTGCATGTATTAAATGGCTTCAATTTTTCCCCAGGCCATCGTGGAGACAGGAAAAGTTGCTCTTCGGACGATGATGACAGTATTTCAGTAATGTCTACAGAAGACAGCTTTGAGCATGAGGAGCGAGGAGCCATTGCCTCTGAATTCTATGACGCCAGCAAGGATCATGGTGAATCAGATTCAGGTGTGCATAAAAATGATTTCTTTTTAAATTACAAGAGTTCAAGTTTAATGGGAATCTCACAGTATTCATGTGAATGTAATCCAAAATCAAGTTTTGGAGTTGATCAGTAACAGTAAGTGTAAAGTGTCATTTTCTGATGGTGGTTGTGTTGGTAATTTTGGTTTTTGGCTGAACATAACATGCCCCTTGAGTTGAGTTTTCATCAGGTTTCATCAAGGCCATTCTGTCATATTTCTGAAAAGTTCTGTATTGGACCACTTATTTCACTAGAGACTACAGTACTTGCACTTCTCTGAAATTTTAATTCAATTGCGTTGCTCGCTGGAGTTCCCACACCTTTTGAGCACTCTTGATATGGCAGTGATCGGTATTGACACTGGGGCCCGGGGGATGGCATGCAAAGCATCATGACGAACATCACAGTTGTGGGTGGCGTAAGTTAAGCGATTGACCAGACTGAAATTTATTGGAATGTCAACTCCGATAATTGTTTTAAAAAAAATTGCACTAACTTACATTTTGTCACAGTCATGTCACTAAAACATTTTTGGAGACATTTTGTTGTTTTTTTTTTTTTGCTTTGGCCGAGTTCAGGCTGAAGCAAATTCTTGGCAATCCTGAAGGCCTATGAAGTCAAGCATTCTCTCGCTGATGAGCTCCATATTTGACAGGCACAGGTGCCACGAACAGGGGAAAGAGAACTTGTATCCTCACATAATTATGGTCATTGAATTTAAGATATGAATAATTCAGATACCTGCAGTTACAGGAAAATGATGCCAGAAAATTATAAATGGGGCAATTAGTTTCATGTTTTGTAGGCTTTCCAGAACCCATATGTTTTTCTTTTCTGATTTTAAGCGAAATATGAAGTCAGGTGCACCTGTTTTTTAAATGGCATCTTCTTGACAGAACAAATGATAAATATTTTTTGTTCAGGTCGCGTCTCTGATGTGGGTCAGACATGCTGCAAATGTGACGAACTTAAGAAGGAGATCAACAGAATGCAATTAAACATTTCATGGTTGACATCGCAAGTGCAGGACTTGAGAGTGAGTTTGTCTATGTCTTTCTTACATGGTATAAGATAGTTGACTTATGTTTGAATATTATGATTATAAATGTATGAGTTTTGGTTTTAGGGCATGACATAGCTGGAATGCATTGGGCACAATTTACTGGCAAGGTGTAGACTCGCTGTTAGGGTAGATGAGTGCAGAATTTACAATTAATTAGATATTAAAGAGTGCTGTTTCAACAGAGGAGGTTTTGTACACTTTAAACTGCCTTAAAACAGGCAAGAAAATACAGCTCTTAGCTTTCAAGTGTTTCTTCAGTCTCCAGTTTTCTACAAGAAAGACAAGGAGCTACATGTATTCACAGACTGGCATCAATACTGAAACTTGCAATTTTTTATCACCAACTTCTGCTATCTCAGCATTTTGCCCAGTTGTAATGGTGGGGCTGTTTAAATTTTGCATTCAGGGAGGTCATTTCCGCAAACAATAGCTTATAGCCTTGAGCCATTATATTAATTAGGAAACTGCTTTTCACATTTGCTGAGTTTGGTGAAATAGTAATCTGTGCTGATGCTTGTATTTGAACCGAGTTCAATTTTTGATGGGGTGGGGGGTGGGATGTATTTGTATGGCACTGATGACACGCCTTTCATTGCCCTGATCACATGAGTCTTCTTTGGTCTCAACACAGAATGTAATTATGGTATCCTGAAGGATTTAAATGAACTAAGTTCAGATAAAATTTTAGTGAAAAATTTATTATGGGGAACTTTTATTCTTGAGTCAATTTCTCGGATTCTGAACTGTTCAATGAATTGCAAGTTCCCCCTTTTTGGTAGGGTCCATTGCTTCATAGTTCATGTAACCCTTTTTAGACAAAATACAATTTGGTATCAAATTATGCGGCAACAGTAGGGCATAATACTAGCAGATATGCTCTGATTTAATTGAGTGTCCATTGTTATCTATACAGAAAATTACTGAGGAAGTGAAATTGAGACTCCTTCTTTGTCAGTCAGAGAATGAAAGGAAACAGCACAACAAGTGATGTTACTGGTGTATGGAGTCTATCCGGTGCCATCAGCACTTCTTAGGAGAGAGGGGTAGTTTTTTGAAAGCCTAAGTACCAACAGGAAGTACCACAGCTGTGATGTTTTTGGTTACCTAACAATGTATGCCTAGAATGTATCACAAGTAAAGCTGGGTTTTCATGTGTGCAGAAACGGATATGTCAAAAACCCTTCACATAGTGAGATAGAATGAATGTTTTTATGTGTATGGGAATGTTGTTTCCGTACACAGGGAAACACTCTTACACTTCATGGATTTTTGACATTTCTGTTGCCATTGCCGCACACATGTAAACACAGCTTTACAGTTACCGTAAAGTTTGGTCTATAAGCCGTGACTTTTTCCCCCAGCTTTAAACCCTGCGTCTTGAACAACAATGCAGCTTATTTGAGGAAGTTTCCGATTCTAAGAGCATCACTCTCTTGTCTATTCTTAGCTCCTTGTTAAGTGTTAAATGTTTACGTTTCACGCGCCATGTTAAAGTGTTATCTGTTCACGTTGTTACAGTGTTAACTACTCACATTTCTACCGGTAAATTAAAGCCGCACACACTGAAACATTCAGATCATTTGCTCAAGTGCAAGTACACACATACCCTCATCATGCCGAAAATGCGACAAAATGCCTACGATGCAGCTTTCAAGTTGAAGGCGATTGACCTGGCCTTCACCTTGCCTCAAGAGGAAAGCGACAATGAAAATGAGGCTGAAGTCGGTGACAGTGACAAAATGGGGGAGGAAGCGTTGTTTAACTACGACACCGAAGAATATTTCAGCTGATTCAGTGCACAGGATGATGATGACACTGAATAAATGTGATACCGGTACATACTTGTATTGCATAAATCTGCTGTGGTTTATAAACCGGTGCGGCTTATTTGTGAAAAAAGTTCAGATTCTTAAAAAATTTAGTGGATGTGGCTTTTATACAGGTGCGCTCAATAGACCGAACTTTATGGTATTTTTGTTATTGTTTATGGCCTTATTTCTTAATGCACCAAGTGTTTTCAGTACTAACAGTGAGTATTGCCTGTATAAATTGCCTATACTTTTAAGTGCTTGTAGATTTTAACTCAATTTTTTTATTTGCTATATATATATTATACTGTTGGATGGGCTACGAGTGGCTAATGTGGTTATTGCGTGGGTTCAATAGTAACTCCCTTAAGGATACACAGGATTAACAAACACAAGGTTCTGCTGGCAATCTTATTTATTCAAAAAGCCTAACAAAGGTATCACTACCAAAAAGGCATAGGAAAAACCCTACCAAGAAAAAGAAAGCCCAACCAGCCATAAGCCAAAGTCTTTCTGCTACTGGCGCAACTGGACTAGGCCATGTTTTGGGCGAGGCGCGCCACGGCAGGCCGCCGCCGGTCTATTGTACTGCAAGGTCCACTTGTGCTTCCTATTGTTGCGGCGTCTTTGATGGAGTCTGCTTGACCACTCTAACTGGCCTCATCTTTATGAGCCAGCGCGGACGTCCGAGAGGGCTAGTACGTAGTCCAGTGTTGGACAAGTGAAAGGCTCGGACATTGAGTCCAGCCGAACAACATAACCGGTTAGGGTCCTAACACAATCGAATTTACAGTACGGTTAAATGGGTGTACACAAAAGTCGATTAGATATCCCAGTAAACTGTAGAAATTACTCCAGCAATAATTGAATAAATTTGACCCAGGTTGGATTTATCGGGGATAACATGCGTCTAACTCGTGGTTTACTTTAAATCTGAGATCCTCTTATTAATTACTTCAATAGGACATGTGCATCAAAGTACAACGAAATTAGTACCATTATAAAGTAGAAACTTGCTGCTAAAATTCTAACTGACTACTTATACCAGAAACCCGGTAATAGTTTTAATATAAATTTTCAAAGTGTCAGGACCAACAACATTGGACAAATTTGTGCGGGATACTTTCGTCCATTAATACCACGTATCTCCATTGATACCAAACGTTATCATGAGTACCTATTTTGTACCGATAGGGTATTGCCTACTCTCAACAATGAATTCGGGTTCCCGTCTTTCTGTCGGTGGATAACAACGAAGGAGCGAGTTGTAAGAAACTTAAAGCCATGATATAAGAGTTGGAAGCCCGGTGGTCAACATTTCCAACTGACCAATCAAAATGCGCGCTTTTCACCGTGATGTGAATAACGGGTCCCGCGCTAGTATCACAAGGGAAATAATCCAATTAATGGTACTCGGCCAAGTGTCCATAAACTACTATGAGTGGCCATCCCTCACTCACGCACTAGAGTTACCATGAAAGCACATTAAAAATAGAAAGTCGTTCATCCTCTCACAATACTGCTTATAAGATTTTAAAGGAAATCATAACCAAATGCAAAGTAATAATAAGGGGTAAAAAAAATTTCAGAATACAGCCCTAGCAATCACTTCAAGATGTGTTAATCCAATAACTTATTTCCACATGTTGTAGTTTAAAGCTCCTGATGGTTTGTTTGCTCTCTATAAATAATACAACTGAATTATACATTTTTTTGTTCATTGTGTATTGTATATTGGCAAGACTACCAAAATGGAAAAATACACGTAAAGAAAAATTTTTCTCACAATATTTGAAGACACATCCATCGGTCATAAAAGCCTTTAAAAAACGTAGCATGTATAACTGCTTAAGTGGTGAACTCTCTTCACTGCCTCCACCAGCAGTATATAAGTCATTCTTTCATGACTGATTATGCAGGATTTTGTGCCTTTATGTTGCTATTTCTTCATTGTTATTCTCCATACATTTGAAATAAAAGCAAACAGAGAAAGATGAAGAGTATCGTTTTTGCCCTCCGCAATTTGCCTCAACAAGTCGTTTTAGCTAGATGTGCCATATTTCACTCACGTTCCTTACGATGTTACTTCATGTATTGTACCTGATATTGAGTTTATTGAGTTACGATATGTGTATGTGATGATGTGTAAGATGTGTATACCATGTATGTTCTTTTAATCCTTGTCCTGCGGGAGGCCACTATATTGGCCTCCTTGTGTAACAGGCAATGCCAATATTGTGGCCTACATTTTGCAAACCGGGTCCTGCGGGAGGCCAATATAATTATAAAGCAACGCTGCTCCTCGTGTTTTGTTTATTCTGTTTCGGAACTGTCATTTTTTTCATGTTTTTTTCCCACCCTATTTTCACTTCTTTATCTATCCTGTCACCCCAACTAAGTCCAATGACGTTTATTATGATGCAACTATTCCTCATACTCATTTAATAGTACTGACTGTCAGAAGTTCGAACTGGGGAAAATCCAGGGGAAACTTTTGACTTTGATGCTGCTTGTTGTCTACATGTGAAATGAGAAGAAAGGGGCCATCTACATATTTGAGAAACCATTCTATGTCTCTAATGATGAATTCCAATGTAATACTACGGCGTGCTGCATAAGGGCATTTGTTGTAGGTTTTTCATCGGGGAAAACTGGGAGAAAATGACCAACTTTGTTGTTGGTCGTTGTCTTTATTTGATGTGGTCATTACAGAGATATTGTGTTGCTTTGATTAAACCGCTTTTCAGTGCATATATGTACTCTATGAGCAAGAAATCAAGTCTCTTGCTAAAGGTGTGCTAAGAAAACTAACATCATCTTTATACATGTATAGTTAAGAAGGGAGAAGGCAATGTCGCGGTACATATGGTTAGTAGATAAAGTGCCTGGCTTAAAAAATAATTTGTTCACCTGAATGTCCTGATTTAGGGACCAAAAAAAGCGCACAGCTCTCTGAAAAAAGGACAAAACATAATTATGTTAAACGGCATGGAAATGCAGAAAATTCTTGATTATGGGTCCTCTCACGGCTGCTAACAAGCGATACTTTAGTTGCCGCCTTGCCCTTGTCACCAGGTCGAGGTCAATGACTTCGTGCGGAATTTAGCGGCGGCGCTAAAAATGAAGCTATATGACATGGTCTATGAAAATATTTATAGTGGTTTTAAGTATTAAAATTCCACGCTTTTCACTCTGTTACAAGAGAGAGGAGAGGACAAGTTACATAAATGTGAAAATCTAGTTTTTTAGTAGGATTAATTACATAGCTATGTCTGTTAGAAAATGCTTCATTTTCACCACAATTTGACTCCATTACCGGCGTTTTTAATAAAATTGAATAAAATACTTCCTCAAATAAAACAACTCTGAATGGACTGTTGTACACAGAGGAGATAATGAGCTTCTCAATGGGCGAAAAATCAGGTGAAGGGCAAGTCGGGGGGGGGGGGGGGAAGTCTCTATAGCTGTTTAATTAACACAGAGGTTTCAGATAACACTGCTCTGGTCAGTTTTACATCCCCTTCCCCGTGATTCTGACATTAAAGGCTTCCATCGAAGCTATATGACATGGTCTATCTCTATGGAAATATTTATAGTGGTTTGAAGTATTAAAATTCCATGCTTTTCACTCAGTATTATCTCTATAATGGCTTTGTACTTGGTCTACGACCTCCCAACAACAATTACTCCAATATTACTAGGTGAATTAGCTGATTTAATAAGTTTATGCCACTTGTAGGGTTAATGTCTGACGTTACTTGAGTCATAAATCTATTTAAATGGGGATTGAATTGGACAATTTGTGTGAGGTCAGCCAGAATCACGGGACAGGGGAGGAATTCAGTTGCCCCAGCATCACTGGGTGTGAGTGTCGAGACAGCATGTCGCCCACATGATAATGGTCTCATTGTGCTAGGAAGAAGCGAGATGGAATAATTATAACAGAATGATAGGGCAGAAGGAGAACATACTAGAAGTGCCCACCAACCACACATGGGTGTACACGGGAATAAGTAATGTTAATGTAAGGCCTGAATGCTGCGAATGAGAATGGAATAAATCGCTTGCAAACTACACGCAGTCAAGAGACTATATTGATAACGAAGCTGCTGAGCCACATAAAAATAAATTTTGGAAGTTTGTATGAAAGATGTCAATGCTATTACTGACAAGTCCATTTAAACCCTTGGTTATCACTTGGCCTTTTCATTGTGTGCTAAAAGTTCGGTTTCGGAGGAAAATAAGCAGCCGTATTCTGTTTAACAATAGAACTTATTGCATCTCATCACAAGCACTTTATCCAAATATCATAGGGGTCCCTTATGATTTAGCCACCAGTATTGTTCTTGTTGCGTCCTGAATTAAACGCAATACACATGTTCACAAGGACCCAATTGACCTGACCGCCGAGGTTATCGGCAACATGCAAACGATCAGATTACTGGCCTCTAGCTATGCCCACAGAGGGTGTTAATGTTCGTGGATGAGTTCACTCAACGCGGGACGAGGGTTAAACACTCTGTGAAAGAGTTTCCCTCATGGCAAACTTATCTTATTGTGCCCATTGTCATATTTTTTTTTATAACACTAGATGAAGTTCCCGGCATTATCCGGGATAAACCTGTGAACCCACCGTTCTCTCTTTCTCTCTCTTTTTGATCTAGAAAGCTTCCTATATTCTACAGTTTTACTTCAGATTTCGTGCGCACCAGGGCATTACGCACTCATTTCTGGTAGGGGGACTGCGCGCACCGAATTGAACGCGTATTAATACATCGTTTCCTGTGCGGTGGACTTACTAAAGGGAGCCAAAACAAAGCTCATTGTAGTTACATTTTTTACAACTTTTTATTTTAAAATATCTGAAACTTGAATGAACACAATCGGTCGATACAAAAGCAATTGGGCTGGATTAGTTGACATTTGAGTAAATTAACTTTATAATCTTTGAAACTGTCATTTAGGCTGTAGCGCCGAGCAAAAAAAGGGGCGAAATTGCACTACAATGAATTACTCCCGCCACTATTTTTTTTTATAATAAGATACATGTTTTTATATATTGCATTTTATTCTTTTGTACATACATGCAATTCTTTCTGTTTGCGCTATGGTAAATTCATTTCAGTCAGTAACCAGAATATGACAAAAAGTTGCTTTTGTGTTTGTCTGACAAGTGCTCAAAATGAAGATGTTTGAAGTTTGGAGAGATTACTGTGAGCCTGTTAGTGTTACATGTAGTAGTTTACCTTGTGTCACAACGAAATGATTATGTTTTTAAAATATTGCACATAATTTTTATATATCTCCCGAAACTTTATCTCAGTATCAGAATTGAAAGTAGATCCCCTGACATTCACTTAAAATGTCTTTGTTCATTTAGGGGGAATCTGCTTATAGCTGAAATAAAAAAAAAAACAAAAACAAAATGACATTCCACTGACTGTTTTGAATGTTATTAACCCTTTTTCTGCCAAGCCCAAACGTCCTTCCTTCCTTTAGACTGCCAGAATAATGGATTACCAGGTTGAAAGACAGGAGGAAGTACTATAAAATTAAGAATGCAACAAAACATTCCGGAACACTGTTGGCCAGTATACCGGCCTCGCGGGAGTTTTAGCATGAAATGGTAGGACTGATAGACTGCCATTGTGGCACCTTCTGCAACATATGTTGGCCCTGTGGCAGCAAGAGGGTTAAGCATGGCTTTAATCACATGTACTTTTTTTTTATCAAAGCTGTAATTTTGAATGTTGACATTCTATATCATTTGTAGTTTTAGTGGTCTGACAGTGACAGATAGATCTACATTAGTTATTTAGCTTTCTTTTAATTTGTTACAGTAATCACATTACATGTATACATGTATTTTTTAACTTTTGATGTACATTTTCATATTTTCTTACGTCCTTTAACTGTATTTTATAAAACCAGACAGAAGCCACAATCTTTTAAAATATCCCAATATTTGAAAAAAAAAAAAAGGATGAGTTAGCCACAGCGTGACCTTAGGTAGCGTTTATAGAGACGGCGGGTTTCGGGAAATCGCACGCTTGATTCGACCCGAGAGAACTCGCGCGAGGAATGTTACTCAATATGCTTTGTAAGTGTACATAGACAACTCGTGTCTCTCGAGGCGGCAATTTTGCCGACCAGCGCGGGAAATTACCAGAACCAATTGTGTGTTCTTGTTCCGCGTGTGTCGCGCGGGAGTTGTGTTGGCTGTGTACTTTTCTTGGCTTCACGATGGATGTTGACCTCGTCTTTCCTTTTCCCGCCTTGCTATGAACACCAACCGCGCGAGTGATTAGGCGCGAGTTTTCTTGCGCGAGTAACCATCTCGCGGCAACCCGCCTACCCGCTTTCTCTATAAACACGGCCTTAGTTCTTGTTTGTTCTATCTCCATTTTCTGAAAAACTGGAGATCTTTTAGGGTCTAGAAGAGGTGTAACAAATGCAACTTTGACACTTGTTTAATATGCGTTGTGGCACTTATCAAACTGTTTCATAGTTCTGATTTATTTTCTAACTCCTTACCATAAAACTGAAGGGAATGTAGTCTAATTTCAAAGCTGAATAGAGAAAATACTGAGTTGTGTTCACTGCTCATCTGAAGCTCACTGTGTAAATTACTACAATCCCCTAACAACATCAACCTGCTGCAAACGTTTTGAGTCAAATTTCTCAATTGTGCAAAGACTGGAGTTCAAACAAACAAGAACTAAGGTCATGTATGTATACATGTAGTATTATATTTATTAGATAGGCCTGTACTATTCATGTTTTTGCATTCCATCTATATAATAAAAGCATAGTTTTGTAACAATAAATTATATGTATATATTTCTTCTATTTTCAATTTGATGTGTAAAAGCCAATGGCTGCAATTGTCTTTAAATGAGGATTTTGACCCCTTTTTTGTTTTCAAAGTTGTAATCTGAGCAGATAGCCGCTGCACGGCAGGGCCCATTTAAAAAAAATTCCTATGTGTTTAACAAAATGTATGATATAAATAAGTAGCTAAAAGAAAGAATATTTTATGAGAATGAGCATAAGGGGTGAAACAGACCAAGGTTGCTGTTGGCACTAGACTGGTGGCTTGCTGCCCAAAAATTTTGCTTTGCACTAACACAATAGACACTGTCCACATCGAGATCCAGCAGGATGCAGCGGGCAGTGCCTATTATGCCAATGTGTGAAGCAAAATTTCTGGGTGGGGCATGGTGCCTAGTCAGCCTTGGTCTGTTTCACTCCTACTAAGAATGTAAGTTTTAGCTTCTCAGGCAGAGTTGTCAATGCAGTGGGAGTGGACAGGCAAAAGAAGGATTTTACAAACATAAAAATAAGAACATCGGTAACAACTATAATTGTGAAACACACATCATGAAATTCTCACATCACTGTACAGTGGAACTTGGTTATAATGGGAGGTCATGTTCCACCAAAAATATCTCGTTATACCCGGTGTCTTGATATTCCAGGTAGGAGTACAAAAAGCAAGGCAAGGGATTAAAATACCTCACTATTTTTTATGGTTACCTCCCTTGTTAGCATGACTTATACCTCAGCCTACATATTATCAAAGTGACGGCAGATCTCGACCTTCATATGGATACTTTTTTTTTTCCTTCTTTTGCTGACAGTAGCCATGTTTTGATCAAATTACGAGAGAGTCGGATGCAAAAGTTAGAGACAGACGAGTACGTTTGTTTCCGAGGGTTTCTTGTGCTGTATCATTCAGAGAATGGGAACAGACTGGCCACGTGTTTGTGACACAGGGAGTGTAGGCATGTGATCATGAAGCCCAGTGTAGACAAAGAACATCTACCGCATGGCGATTAGTGATGATCAATGACTGTGCTACATGTAATAATTATCTCACATCACAGGTAGTGACCAGACAGTGCACATACCTGACGAAGCTACATGGTTGTAGCCTACATGGCCTGCCCCACAGTTTGCCTCAGTGAGTGATGAGTCATCCCTTTGAACTGACTGCACATGTAGTGTGCTGTCACAGCATGTGGTCAGTAGGGAGAGAAAGCATACTCGGTCTAAGCCAGATGGGGCCACAACCTGCAAGGCGGACATGGTGGGCGGGTAGTAACAAACGAGTACATGTTGTTATTGTCTGACTCCCAACACGTTGTTCTGGCGGCCAACCACACCATTTGCCATACGCACTCAAAATAAATCCTATCGCTATAGCAGGTGCTTTGATTATCGATTGCCGTTATTCAAGTATTTTATTACTTAGCTCATATAGCAGAAAAAATAGGGATTTAAAATGTTCTTGCTGTTGGCAAAGGTCTTGTTATTAGCAGTGTCGTTAAACATGATGGTCCACTGGATTTCAACCGCATGAGATTCATAAAATTGATTTTGCATTTGCTTTTGTTAAAAAAATATTTTTTAAAATGCTTTTAATAAAAGTGGTGATACTTCTTTGTGTTTTTTTGTTTACTTGTTATTTTATTTAATTTATTTACTTTTTAAATTGAAACTTGTATTGTGGGTCACCAAATTTAATTTGAAAATTTCCCAAAGTGAGAAATCCGCACCATTGGGGGTAGGCCAATTATCTCTCTGTCGGAAAGATGCAATCGTCGGATAACAAGAAACATGCTGGCCATCAAGAAACTGGCCCAAATTATACACATTTGCATAAAACCCAGGAGATAGACAACACACGAAGAAACTGGAGAAAGGAATTCACAAGTTCATTTAATTATCCAGAACTTCTGAAACTAATGCCTGTGAACAGCCCGATTTATCCTGGGCAGCAATGCCAACCACCCAAGCCAGTGTGTAATAAAGCTAAAACTCAATGCCCCATTTTGTGTCTAGCATCCTCTGACAATGTCACCAAGTGCAAACATCAGTGTTATTGAAGTAATTCAACTATGTCATTTTCAAAATGATATCCAGTGGTGAAAACAGGCCAAGAAAAAAAAAAATGGGTGGGGTGGGTGCTCAAGGAAAAGTAACAATGCACTCCTAGTCGTAAGGATTGAAAGCAAACAAAGTGTGAAAGAAGACGAGATAAAAAAACAAAACCAAAACTCGGGAAAATTCATTGAATTTGTTAAGTAACATAGCCATTTAAATTTTTATGCATAGTAATATAGATCTATAATGTGATATGAAAACAAATTCATGACCATTTTGATAACAGACAGTACATCAAATTCAACACAGCCATCCTTTGCTGACACTGTATTACTACAATGGAACTGTGGAGAAAACAGGAAATAATCTCCTGCTTATGTACAAAAAATGACAATAAGAAAAACTGTTACATGTATTATAATAAATGACAAAACTTAACTATGATATTCGATAGTAATATTACAATGTACATCAGTATGAACCAGCAAAATATGACCTGATCGTTACATACTCTTTTGCACAATATCAGTCTCGCATTTCCCTCGGACCATGCATAAAACATGACTTCAACTATACGTAGATATTTAACAAACTTGAAAAGAAATTTCAGGAAACCTTAGCAATTAAGTAATTTATTTTTGCACACTCAATATAAAAACGTACAAAATCAAAAGTGCCTGTAATCACTGGTTTGAGATAAAATTAAAAAAAAAAAAAATGGTAGTGCCGATGTACAAGCTGAGTCAAAATTTACTCCACCATAATATTATTTTATCAATTTTATTTAATTTACTTGATGCATGTTTCATGCAGTTGAAATATAATCGGTGTAAACCTTATTCAGCTCAAATATGACTGTGTTGATAAAAAAAGAATTATGATAGAGTAACCTTTGGCCCACCCTGAACATGATTTAAAAAGGATATATTTGAGAGAATATCAGAAACAAAACACAAATAGACTAATTATCTGGCAGGCACAGAAAACAGTAATTAATAAAAAAAGCTTGAAGGCTTTATAGAATCTATTGCATACATTATTTTTCTCTAATTTACCTGCTATTTTTAGTTTGAAAGAAAAATAAATCAAGGAATAATCCTGAGTAACAAAACTCTAGCCTAGCAGTCGTCAACTCCAGAAATTTGTGCACTATCTGGTCCTCCGCACACCAGGACCAAATCAATCCAGATCACTAAACTGTGCGATCAAACCAGTCAAGAATAAGATTGAATAAAATTACATTTAAAAAAAAGATAATAATACATTTAACAAACAGATAAGGGAACCAACCTTTCAATGTTAAAAAAATGTTTGCACTGCGTAACACCCATAAAACAACACTTGAAATTGCCAGCAGAAAATCTCTAATGACCCTGAAAGGTCTATTTTCTTCCAGCATGTTGAGTCTGTGATTCTGATACACAATGTTTTATGGTAAAAAAAGATTATGAATTAATTGCATTTCACAACACCATTGATTTCAGGTCATATAATGCATTTGGTTGTTTACTAAAAAAAACTGCCATCGGTTGAGAGACCGAACTGAATTTGTTGTGGCAGCATCTCAGTAGTAGCAGTAAAACTGCGTTTTCATGTGTACGGAAACGAAAACTTCAAAATCAATCAAGTACTGAAAAGATTGAGTGTTTTCCGCGTGTACGGAAGCGGCCTCTCTGTACATGACATGCGTATATGAAAACACTCCTTCTGTTTCACTACTTGAACAGTTTCTGACGCTTCCATGCACAAGAAAACCTGGCCTAACAGTTGTCACTGTCTTGGATCCTGGCATCAAGGCACACAATAACATGAAAGTAAAATGTGTCTACCTATGTTCAGACCTTTATCACAAAAATTTGTTCACCTTTCAGCCTTTATCTTTGATTAAAATCCTTTTCGAAAACACAGAATTCCAACCATGTAGATGATTTCCATCAAAGCTGGAAATGCTGAGCAGAATCCAAAAATATACCAGTACCAGTCACAAGGCCACTGATCAAAGAGATAGTATGCCAGGGAAATGGCTGCCGCACTATGAGCAACCGTTGCTGGAAAATTGTTAAGGATATGTCAGAATGTTCCACGCTAAGCCTACAAAACTGCCATCAAAATGTGATTTCTTGTTTGCATATTTTGTATTACAAAACACGCTGTCATTTTTCAAGTGTGGGACCCACTGAGAAATTGAAAAAGGATGGTGACTGCTAAGGAGACAAATGTTACAATACCACTGAGGTGGAGAGCAAGAGTGCCTTCAAAGCCGTCAGTTATTTTCTAGGGCCCCTGAACTTTTAATGAAAACTCATGAATGATCCTGAATAACAAGGGGCAAAATGTTGCACTTAGAGTTGGTCTGTCTTCACTAGTATTTCTTGACCTAGAATTTTTACAGATTGCAAATTATTGGAGACTTCACTTGAAACTGCCAAGTCACTGGCTCACACACACACATCCATATTATATACATTAATAGAAAAAGTCAAAGGGGGACAACACTGGGAGAATACCATTATCACTTAAATTTGTCAGTGATAAAGAGAGCCAGAAACATGGAAAATACCACAGGTATGACTCCAACTATTTTTGAGACTGACCTCATAAACTCCAAATGAAGACTATAAATAAAAAAAACTATAAATTTTATTGAGTGGCTGTCAGGAAAAGAATGCATCAAGTGATGTCCAGGTACATTACTATGATTAAATGATGTGCTAATTTCCTACTTGGAGGGGCAAACATTTATTATCACTCCAAGATTAAACATTTTTTTTCTGCCCTCACAGTAGAGATCATGACCATTTGTTTGCTAAAGCTATACTACAAACTATACATTATAAATAAAAAACGTGTGACATTTTTAACAAGACCTATTGTCACCCATCCAAGGCAGATAGTGTGAAATTTTGAAGATGCCTTCCCTTTCAACCTGCTGAGGGTTCGAAATGATGGAGAAGTATTTTTTGAATTTGTTTTGTGTCACTAATCTTGCCTCCAACCTTTTTTTTTTCTAAACACACGCAAGAGCCCACCGACATCATCACTTTCGGCAAAATTCTTGGTGCACACAAATGCACATGTGTACAAAACTTTGCATCTTGGCATCAACGATAATCTGCAGATTTGTTTCGATCTGAGATGGTGCTTTCAGCACCCCATTTTACTGAGGGTTTTTTTTACCCTTTTTTTTTTAAACGTTCAAATAACAGGACAGTTACAAGAACATTACAAATGTTCAGTGACAACACGGACCCGCTACAACTGATAGCAAGGATACAAAGCAAGCCTTGAAATGGCATAAACATGGTGATTCCTCCCATAAATCCAATCAGTTCGATAACGAAGAGGCCAAGAGTAATGGACAAGGCAACAATCATTCTGTAAAAAAACAACAACAAAACCAATAAAATAAAGGTTTACAAAAAAACTTTTGGAAAGAATACCTCAACAATATTTGCCTTCATGGACAATGTTCTACACAGCACCCTGCCTGCGTCCAAACTGTCTGCAACTTGCATTTGCAGTTCAAAGGTGTAATCATGGTACCAATATATGTTTCTGTATAACAATTTAAGTGTATAAACATTATGTAACTCATGATTTTCAGAAATGCAGCTAATAATATGCTGAATCTTTAATCCGTTCTTGTCAAATTTTACAAGGAAACTAGTAGATGTTTTACATTTGAAGAACAAAAATTGATTTTGATACGTACTCAATGTCTTTATCGTCGAACTCTGACTCAGTATAGTCATCTGGAAGACACATCTTTATGTTTTCATCCTGAAAATAGTGGGGAAAATGGCGAAGTAGAGACAATTAGTTTTTCAGTGATTATCAAAAGTGCCACTTGTGATATTCCTTCCAGGATTTGATCCAAAATAATTATTTGGTGACTCTGGCAGCATTTGATGAGGCATAGATTAGAAAACAAACAAAAGAACTATCGAAAGTGTCAATATGGAACAAGAGCTGTCATGTCAGAGAAAAACAAAAATCCTATTTTTGCATTCATCATATACATTAGAACATAGACATTACCAAGGTGTCTTCTGTCACTTTCCTTTGGGAGACTAAAAATAGTGATTCTAAAACAATTACTTTTTATCCAAATTACTATTAATATGAAACACTAACTGTTGGTCCCCTAAATTTTGGCCGTAGTATGTTCCACTGTACAACTGCTCCAATCTAAATGACATTGATAGTGAACATTCCTAAAAAATAAACATTTCAATGAATGCAATTTTCCTTTCCAAGGTGCCAGTGCTCAGCAGATTAATAATGGTCGAGAAATTACCCGTGTCCAAAATATGATGATCACCAGAACCAAGTGGGCAATAATTGTCAAAAATCTTGCTGGTATCATGCCAGATGCCTGCATTTTGAAATCTTAAGTGAATCCAGTTGTGATGAGTGTAAATAAAATCTGCAACAAGAATACATTTATTTACGTTATTTCAAGCATGTGTAGTTCAAGTTACAAGAACTATGAATTTGTGTTAACGAAAACAAAGAATAAACAAAATTATCTGGCACTTTAAGAGCAATAATTCTTTTAACAGGTCTTTGCAAAAAAAAAAAAAAAATGTAATGCAACATTCATCATAAAGTGGAATTAATTTCCAAGAACATGTATTTTTATTACAAAACTTCTTTTCAATCAGCCAATTGCTTTATGTCTCATTTCAGTTACTGCCATGACAAGAATTCTGCCATTCAAATTCAAGGACAAATTTGGCAAAACCAATGACTGTTATTAAAACCTACAATTACATTCATCTGTGGCTATTCCTTCTTTGATAGGCCTTTTATGAAACCTTTTTTTCAAGGCTGTTGTTAGGGGACAGCGGTATGCTATGTAATAGGCTGTGGCTGAATAGTGAACATAAGTCAGAGATTTCTCAATTCCGATTTTATCATTTACTTTAGCCTATTATTAATAAACAACTACATGCAATGTACAATTAAATAATTTGCTCACATCCCTTCCTTTATAAATTTAACCCTTTCGCAACGACGCATTTTGCATTCCTGTGTACGACAGGTTTTTTAGCTATTTTGGTTAGCCCTTACGACAGCACGCGAGTGGTTTTTAAGGTTATGTTTTAAAGTTGACTGCGATCAGTTTATTTGTAGTTATTCCCATAAAAGTATACATTTTCTGAAAGGAAATTAAATGTAGTTTCTAAATAATGCCATGTTTTTTCATCTCAAGCAATATACAAGGTCACAATACATGAAACTATGTAAAAATTTAAAAAAAAAAGAAAAACAATTTTTGTGTTTGTCTTCATTGAACACACATCTTCTAAACAAAAAAAATGTAAGAAAACCCTTTTGTTCCCTATGGACTAAAAAACTACTGGACGTATTGAACTGAAATTTGGCACACACAATTGTACGATACTGACCAGTGTTCCTATGTACATAGGCATAAAAAAGCTTATGGGATTCGTGAGTTATTCCAATAATGCGATAAGAATGGAACAGTAAATTTGCGAGAGCGTTTGATCCGAATTGTACGTTCGTTAACCTATGACCTCTTTCTTTGTTAATCGCTTTCCACTTCCGGCCCCGGAATTCGATTCATAATCACAGTAGTGTCTGTGAGAGCTAGATCTAGCATGCACTGATGCAGCATGCCCCCCAAAAAACGTACTATCGGTAGGCATACAAGTCTCAAATCGCTGTAGTTTTTTTTATTGGAAATGTATTGTTTCGCCATCATTCAGATCTATTTCGAGTCATGGTTCGCCATTTTAAGGTTTCGTTATCATTACCTGCGATGTGTTCACTATCAAACACACTAACCCGTGCGCAAATCATGCAGTTGTACGGGATGCGCAGGGTGTCAACTCACAAAGGCAGAGCAGTAAGACTTATTTAAAAACAAACAAACAAAAATAAAATAAACAAATAGGAACAGGCCAGATGAAGCAGGTCCATAATAACCACCCAGAACTGAAACCAATATTCAAACCGATTTATCCCCGGCAGGGCCGGGGACCTCAGCTAGTGTAATATGAAATTATGACCTCCCAGGCACTTTGAAACATGTCCATAAACACAATCAGCAATGTCTCATCAAATGTCTATGAGAAAAAGATCAGACTAGAAGGTTTTCATGGTGTGATAAACCTCGAAGCATCGACCAAGGCACAGGCCAGGTTGAGAGGGACACCCCTAGATCTAGATTTCTTGCCTTCTTAGTTTTATCAGTGGTCACTGTTCTTTTCACACCTTTACCCTTGCCTTTACTAGTACTAGTGCTAGAACTAACACTGGCACCACTAGTACTAGATCTAGTACTAAATCTAGCACCCTTCGATGTCGTAGGCCTGGAGTCACTGTCAGAAGAATCTGACCACTTGACAAAACATACTCAGACCCAGAATCCAGGAAAAACTCGTCTTCGCTATCACTCTGTCTCACTATATCTAGATCTAGCTCAAACAGTGATATTCTTTCTGTTTTTCCGAGCTTGTTTACAAGGTTATGATCAAGTCGACAGTGACGACAGGAACACAATTGATCGAAGATTATTTGCCCTGGTGAAGTGCTAGCAGTAAAGAAATTTCCAAAAACTGGAATCGAATACGCGTAAAATTCAATGCTGATTCAGAATTTCACCCGTACTCGCCCATAGCTTTGAATACAAAGCATTTGTAGAGCAGTTTTAGTATGCCGTACCTGGTACGTCTACATGGTGTTGGGGAACCCAGAGTATCGCAACTTCCGTGACGTACTTGGTACGGCAGAGCGGCAAAAATTGCACAATTTTATGACGTACCAGGTACGTCACTATGGGATCGAAGGGGTTAAGGACAAAAAGTTCAATGCAATATAATATATCTCATTTTGATACCACTGAAGATCAGCCAATTAGGTGAGGCAAATTACAAAAGAATTTTAATTAACTTTCATTCACAGTTTGCTTATTAAATTCTGAACATTTGAAATTTATCTGGCCTGTAGAGGAACATTTCAATTACCACAGTCATTAGACTGTAAAATTTAACAACAACAATGGTGAATTGATACACATCTTTTAGCATCATTCATTATTTCAGTTTACTTCTATACTCCAAGCAACTTACTGGTAGGCAGGTCCGTGTCACACCAATCATGTAAATGACTGGAATAAGTTCGGGTTAAAATATAAGGTTTGGATTTATGGGTGTGATTCATCTTAGGATTACTTAACAAATAATAAAACTTACAAATTGTCGATTCGGTACTGGTCATGCCAAGAAAAGCTACCCAATCATAGTGCTGACTGACGAAATTTCCTGACAATTTGAAAACATAAACAATAAAAATGGCAAACACAGTAACTAAACGATGGAGATGATTAATTAGTCCTATATTTGTAGAGCAAAACTCAGTTACCACGAGAAAGCTGGGGCCACAGCTGAAATGAATTTCTTACTAAGACCTTGACGACAGTGACTTAGTCGTGGCAGCTATTTTTACTGCTTATCTTCCCTGATAACCCCTATTTCAGCATGACCAAATACATTGCCAGCAATAAATTGAAAAGTAAAGGCAAGTGAATTACACTATCAATATGAACTTTCAGAACAAAAATATCTGCATTGTTTTTTCAGTTGCACGACAGGAAATACCGCCCTGATTAATTTTAGTTCAAATATTTTCACGAGTTCATACCCAATCATATCATGCCAATCTCCACTAAGTAAAATTTATGGATTGCAAATTCTCACAAAAACATCTCCTTAACTCTTTGACTACCGGGTTGTTTTCCACCTTTTGACCAAGCCATTTTGGGGGGTGAATTTTTCAGCGATAGGGGTATTTTTGAATTGCCATTTTCCAGATTTGTTTTACATAAAATATGGTCATATGATATATCATTGGAATGGGAAATGAATGCAGAAAAAGAATTCATAGACAAAAATAGGTAAAAAACAGAAAAAAATAGTTTTATAAGGTTGGGAAGAAGAGGGAAAAAAAATATGATGAAAAAAATGAGAAGGTAAATTCAACTTACCAATGATGTAACTTCTGGCTGCTAAATCCAATGAACATGAAATTTGCACAAGATAAAGAATATCCAATCATTGTTACTTGGGGTAAGTTTTATGAAGATCAACAGAATAGTTTGCAAGTTATGATTACATAATGAACGTGTCCGGAAATTGAAAAATTATACAGAAAAAAAAAGGATCTCATCAACTTGTACAGTATTCGTCAAGAACATTGTTCACAAATGAAGTCTGGTGTGCCAGATCCTGAAACAATCCTTAGAACAGAGATGTGGCTTTTCAGTGCATTGTGGGCATATGAATGTTGTTCTTTTCCGAGCTCCTGGCTTACTGCACACTCGGCAGTTTCTGTCCTTATCCACTTTTGAAATCAGGTGTGCACCCACCTGCAGTCTTTCTACTGGGTTGGTATGTGGGGGTGTGCGAAGCACTGGTGGTGGCAAAGGTTGTGGGGTTGTGGCTGCAGCTGCCTCTGTCAGCTGTCTGATAAGTTCATTTTTGAACTGCAGCAGCTTTGGTTTTCTGGTGCCATCGCGTCGTGTCTCCGTGTAAATGATGTACGCGTTGACCTGGGACACTTCCAGCATCCAATGGAAGACTTTTTTCCACCACTTACACGTTTTTCTGCTGAATGCTCCATAGTATGATACATTTTGATCAAGGCGGTCGCAGCCATTCATATTTTGGTTGTATGCATCAATGGCTGTCGGCTTCTCGACATCTCCTGTCCTGCTCCTGAAGAGAGTGGTTTCAACAGAGGCACAGCTGGAAATTACAGCACAAAACTTTTTAGCCTTCTTGTCTCTAAAGGCAACACAGAGATACTTATTATCTGTTGATGAAAACCATCTCATCTCTCTGTGCTGGAGTTGCAAGGTGCTGAGTTGGGGAGGAGTGTGTTTCCGCCGTTTGTCAATAGTTCCAGTATAGTAGTGGCTCCTGGCCGAGAGAAATTCCAGGAGGGGGATAGATGAATAAAACCGGTCGGCGAAGATGTGATGACCTCGGTCCAAAGGAGATATCAATTTTTCAAAGACTTTCTCCGCATGTGTAGAATCTGGATCCATATCTGGATTGTATGAGGTGTTGGCGCCGTAATATGTAAAGACATTCACCACATATCCTGTTCTGCTATCACACAATCCGAATGTTTTTATATGGTATTTGCTTGGTTTAGAAGCGTTGAACTGTTTGTGACGCCATCTCCCCTTGAATCCAATCACCATCTCATCTATCGAGACTTGTTGCCCAGGATAGAATGCTGCTTGGAATTTTTTCATAAGGAGGTCCATGAAAGGTTCGATTTTCTCTTTATCTTCTGCATCTGCTCCCCCTGCATGCAGCATAGTATGGTAAATTGCCTCAAAGTGATTTCGCTGAAACATCTGACTGTACCAGGGTGTATAAAGATGTGGTAGCTGTGACCAGTAATCTTTGATGCTAGCCCTCTTGTCTGTGCCCATTGATATGAGGACAGCAAAAAATTTCAGCAGCTCACTCCTGCCCACAGGTTGGAACGACGCAAATACTGAGTGCCTTCGTGGAGGGTTGTTCTGCTGTTTCAATTTTTCTGCATAGCTGTTGATGTTTCGTAACAACAAGTCAATGACATCTGCAGAGAGAAGTGCATTCAAACAATCAAGAGCAGCAGAGCTGTCATTGGCAGTACCAGTGCTCACCCCTGGTGCTCTCTGCGGTGTGAAGCGAAAAGCGTTTTCTGTCTTGCCTTCCTGCACCTGTCTCCATGCAATCGTCTGATTGCCTCTGCCCACAGGAGAACGAGACCTTGGACTTGGTCTTGATTCTTCATTGCCATTACTACTATCAGTAGGGACCTGTCTACTTGTGGGTCTAGGCCTCTGAGTCAGAGCCTTGCCTTTTCCAGCATTCCTACTACTCCCCTTCCCCACTGCTGGGGGACACGCCCCCCTGACACTCCCACCTCCAACAAAGGAATCACTGTCACTGCTGTCACTGTCACAGGACACTGAACCACTGCTGTCACCGTCACTTTCCGAAAGAATCGAAAATTCATCATCATCGTCTTCAGTCCATGTAACTATCATTTCACGTGCTGCAGTAGCACTTTTTCGCTTTGGAGGGCGAGTTCCTGAAGGCCCTGCCGCCATAGCTCCTCACAAAAATGTAAACAAAAAAAACAGTCGCCTGGAATTGCTTCAAAAACGTCGTTTATTCGCCTAGCAGACAACCGAAACAGGTATTAAAATGGCGCTCGTAATTCGCTCCAAACGCTCGAAAACGTGGATTGGATTAAGACCGGGCAGTATGGAAACATGAACTGGAAATAATGGGGAAACAAACCGAGCCGACGTGTCGGCTCCCGGTAGATCCCTGTGTGGAAACTGAGCCGATGTGTCGGCGCGCGGTAGTCAAAGAGTTAAATTTGCACCTGTCAATAAATTAAAAAAATTAATTAGACCGCATGCAGATATCTAGACCTGGACTCAAATCTAGATAATTTTGCTTTGCAACAGATCTAATCTTACTGTATCTTGTCTTATCGTCTAAATACTCCTTTATTATTAGATCTAGATCTAGAATCTAGATCTAGAGTCTAGCTAGACTCTAGATCTAGACTCTAGAGTCTTGACTATTTTGCTAGCAATCATGTTTTCGCCCTTACACCTTGTCATAAATAACGCAGGTCTTGCCTCTCCTTCTGTCTGGCGTGCTTTTCTGTGGGTCTGAGTTACACCATTTACGAAGAAACTACAAGACCGCCAGCATACACGATTATTGTTATTCGCGGCCAAGGAATGAGTTGTCCCAGCTTGTTTGGATAAATTGGATCTCCAAGAAGACACTCTCCGGAAGTGTTGCAAGCGAGTTTATAATGGTTCTTGTATCGGTACGAAACACGTGAATGAACAACATCTGGATCTCTTCTCATAAGCCGATAAGATTGGCCTGGTATGTTCGCACTCTTACCCCTATTTTGAGCGGTGTAGTAGATTTTGTATCGTGATACAAAGCTGGAACTCTTTAATTGGACAAAGACTCAAATACAGAGAGTACTTTAAAAAATCTTCAGAATTTTGCAGGCACATGGGACTTATAATGCGTTTCCGAAACTTTTCCTCTTTTGTCTTTCCATTGATCACTAATGACCACTGGAGGCCTTTCATGCAGTTTTAACTGGAGTTTCTGAGAAGATGGATGTTCGTCACCACTAATGATTCAGTATCGGTGCAGAGCTCAGTATCTCCTTTTATACCACAGTTATGGGAAGTATATCCATTTGATCCCCATACCCCAAGAAGAACAAAAACAATACATAGCTACCCCGGCGGCTTTCCCTGATATGTCAATCTGACTACTGCCCAGACGAACATCGACCTACGGCCTCGATGATACAAACTGACTAGACCCTCACGTCGTTACACATCAATCTGACAATTGATGCCTATGCACTTGTCGAGCTAGGGAACGCATTCGGAAGTCCTCCCTATACAGCCTCTACAAACAAGATGGCGGACTAGGGATGGATTAAGTTGTCGCATCCAATTTTTGAACTTGTCTTGTTTCTTTTTCAGTAGCCGTACACTATTAATCAGAGTTACGAAGTTGTCAAAATTGACTAAAGAATCTATCTATACTAATCGATTATACATTCGATGTTGTGAAGTAATTTTAGGTATGGGGATCAAGCGGATAGTTATGGTCGGCTCTAGAGCATCATAAATCGCATTAATTTTTGTCTCGTTAACCATATCAATAGCCAGATAGATGTGTAATGATAACTGTGATCAGTGTAATGACTGTGATATCTAGGCACATCTCATATTCGGTGGGTGTACTGGTAGGCCTACAGATGTGAAAAGGCAAATAGGAGCTTGGGGGAGTCAGAGCACTTGGAATATTAATTCTAGGGAAAGGTGAGGCATTTAAATATATGCAAGAACAACTTTGATAACAATAACATTAAAAACTACAATAGCACGAAAGTAACATCAATAGGCTATTGTCAGTCAGTACAACATTTTTACAACTTTAAGAGTAAGAGTGCTGCGTGCCATATCAAAATTTTGATTAGATGAGCTGTTCTGGCTTAAACTGTGTACAAATTTAGATATGATTACAATGCTGTGTATATATTCTCGTTTGATCTGAGGTAGTTCACAAGCCTGCAACCAGCACCATTATTTTATCTGGATCGATAAATCCGATGCCTGCATTGTTCAGATCTGGTGACATCATCCTCCATTACCTTGAACTGTCCCAACAAAGTCAGGCCGAACACCTTTTTTTTTTACGGGAGTTCCTCTGAAGATTTCATGTAATCCTGCTTCCACAAGAGGTTCAATTGATTTTATATTGGGGGTTGGGGGGGGGGGGGGCACAAATTCTTGCCTTTGTAACGTTTGTTCTCTTCCCTTTTTTTTGTTTTAGTTTTCCAGTAATAACTGTGACATCTTGAAAAAGTGAGAAAAAAATATTTTTATGATGACACCATTTAATGACCAACTGACAGCAGACTTTTGGAAAAGGCTATACTGCAGTGGAGTCAGACAAATGCATTATTGTGGTAATAATAAAAATTTTCTTTTCTCCTACAGACACTTCTTCACAGAGATGGATACAGTTGAGGATAACATGGATGAGATAATCTTGAAAATATTTGATACTATGGAAACTTTGTACAGACAACAAGAGATATTAGAGGAGGTGCATGATTTTAATAATATTTAAACGCTTCTCTCCAGCTTCTCACCTCACTATCTTTCCGCTAGGCATTGACAAGTCACCCAGGAGGGTGAAGCAGTAGCAGCTCAATTGGTGCTGGTTTGGATTGAGAATGGCTGGTTAAATTTGGCTAGAAAAGTGAAGAAGAAAATAATTAGTGTCCTGTCAACTGTCTTTGAGGAACAATGTTTTTTCAGTTTATTATTCTGATGGAGCAAAAAAAGATGATTCTGTGATGTAATCGGAATAGCACGACTTGTGATGAAATAACTTCACCACTACTGCTGATGCAATACCATATTACGCTGATGCTGAACATGAACTTGTCTTTTCCTGTGCTACAATAATGTGCCACTACCAATAGTGAGTTTAAATGAAACCACTGTTTGTCAGGGTAGATAAGAGGTGTGAAAGAAGTCACTCCTCTTGACCCAAATACTGTCATCAAGGAGTTGAAGAATTGACATTGTAGAGGGGTACAGTGATATTTTACAATGAATGAGGCTGTTTTGCCGACTTGAATTCTGAATGAGACTGAAAAATTAATTTGCCACAGTTATAAGAGTGAGTTCATCAGCTTCTCAATGACTGTACTATAGTTTATAGAGAAAAGGGCATTGGCAAACTTTTTGATAGTTGTGGTGTGTACAATTAGAAAACTCTTTAAATTTGCATTCAGCCAAAATTTTATTCCATGATAGCTTTTGCAATCAACAAGTGCAGACAACTGCTGTAGAATAAATTTTGATTTATTGCTGCATTATTTTGGCTTGTAAAAAATTCTAGCCATTCTTTAACTTAGAAAATAAAAAGAAGGCAAAGGAATCTTTTAAAATTTAATACATGTAATAATAATCCGCATTTTCCTTATGCCACCATCCGATGAGCTTAATCATAATCTGCTATAAACGGTCTTCTTAGAGCATTTTTCTATCAGCTATCACCCAAGCATACTTCCCATCCAAAACACTGAAACCTTGCCTAGGTTGAGTGGGCACGGTTTCCATGACAAACCTTCCACAGCTAACAAGACAATTTCACATTATTATATTATACATGTATGTATTGTGCCCGTTCCCTAAAACTGTAGTAACTCAAAAATTCAAAAATTCAATTTATATGTTCAACTACATTCAAAGCCGCACCGAATGATCTTGATTCTAGACTCGCAAGCCGAAAAATAATTAAGTAACAAACTTTCAAAAAGCCATCGTCACCAGGCCATATAGTGATAAAGTACAGCAGTTTTTTGCTTCTCCTGAAAAGTTGTCAAAACCAGTTACTACAGTTTTAGGAAATGGTGATGATATAAAGGAATACAAGGAAAGTCAAAAATCCAGTTGTGTGACAATTCTGTCAGTATAATTTATGATGTAACGTGTCATTAACTGATGTGTTGTGCATTTTGATGACAGTGATATGTGCTTGTTTATTTCAGACAATGAAACAAGGGTATCTGGGTATCTCAAGATCAAGATACTTGCTTGGTGTGAAAAGGATTTCGTTGGACCAAGTGGCTGGTGCAGAAATGACAGCAAATTACACCACTGAAATTGATGAAAGCCTGTTTTCCCCTTCATCTGAAACTAAATGGATGACCACAGGATTAGAGGATGATATGAAACTCATACAGTTGTCAGACAGCTGTGTTGATAAAATGACAGATAGACAGCAGGATACAGTAGAGCGACTGCCAACTCAAGGTCACGAAGACTTTTCAGGTGTGAGAAAACGAACAGTTGCTTCAGGTGGTGAAAACACCAATGGGGAGAGAGTTAAAGATGTTAAACCTGAAAAGAAGAAAGAAGAGGTGAAAGGCTTTTGTCCTGAAGAAGAGGCTATTAGTAGTGCAGGAAAAAAGACCAACCCTTTGTCTCATTTTGGGGTTCTTGTTCCAGGTCCATTACGCAACAGTCATAAGCACTTTGTTGATGCCTTGAAAATTTCTGTGAACATAGCCGATTTACAGTGTAAGTTAAAACTTTTGCAAACAGAGCTAAAAAATTTACGTATGAAGAAAATGAACATGGGAAGTGAATCATGATCCAAATGTTCTGGTTAAAATATAACACCACAGTGGCACTCAGGACTAGCTCTATGAGTATGAAATACAGTCCAATCCACTTATCTCGACACGGCTTTTCTCGACATTCTGGGTAACTCGACACATTTTTTAAGTCCCATCAGTTCCTTCCTTAATGCTACTAAATATTTCCCCATAACTCGACGTGTTATTCCATTCTTTCCTCTTATATCGACACATTTTTTCCCGACCGCGGCAAAACAAGTGCACTAGATTTACTATTGTGCTACCAAAAATGCCCACGCAACTCCCCGTATATACAAGGCCGCTTTATTTCTTTTTGTGGTGCTGGCGGGGAGGGGTAAGAGAGGGTGTGTGCGGACACAGAGGATGACCTTTGGCTTCAGTAACGGGAGTGTGGGGTGCCTTGCATAAGCGTACGGCAGTAAAAGTACAGAGTACTACAGAATGAGTAGTTTTTTTCCCCCACAAAAACATTCGTGCGCCGTTGATAGACGTGCGCTGCCTTGATCTAGATCTCTCGGTTAACTGCCGTACTGTGTGTATATCGGTATCATCACTTCTTCTGATGAAACAGTCAGGTCGAGGTTAAAAAAAAGAAGAAAACGCTACAGCATTTCTCCGATATCGGCAAATCTTTGCCACGTAACTGCTCCGCACAACAGTGATATTGGAGGAACTGGTGACAATATGCTGATAATTAAAAGAAAGTGGTACATAACTGCGTTATTTATTGGACACTCCCCATTACGGTGATGTTTGAATCTTCCCCCCCCCCCATCCCGCCTTTTTTTTCTTCTCTTCCGCCACTAATCTGGTATTTCGACTTTCTCTTTACTCGACATAAGTCCGACGGTCCCATTGATGTCGAGATATTAGGATTGCACTGTACACAGTTATTTCTCTTTGACTCTATGGAAGTTAGTACTCCCCAGCTGTTGGGGCTAATTGTTTATGAATTTTTTATGCTACACTGGAACCTGCTGAAGACAAGATTCAGGGGACCAACAATTGTATTTCGTACTAATGGTATTTTGGATAGATATGAGTATTGCATTAAAATCATTGTTTATTAGGTTCTTAAGGAAGCATTGTAAGACACCTTGATAAATTTACTTTATCATCTACTGTATCCAACAAGCGAATTCTATGCGTGCACTCATGTGTATGTAAATGGGATATGTGAATATAATATGTACAGTAGCAGACAAACTTTGGGTGGTGGTCAACCAGTTGGGTTTAGTATTTAATGTATTTGAACTGATGGACTAGTACAGTTAGTGAATGCATTGTAGTCTGTGTGATACCCATGACACATTTGTAATGGCCCAAGGAATGGTGAGAAAACAAGAGGGTGATCAGTTAAAAAAAAAGAAGTATTTTGTTGTTATCTCCCTTACCCCTGGTCCCTTAAGTGCAGGATGTAGAAGAAATAGTGCATTTCAGGAAGGGTGATCTGGTAAGGTCTGTCGATCCAGTGTGATAATAATATGGAATTTTTTTTTTCTATTATGTGGATTCTTTGAAGTGGCTGATGACATTGTTCTTAGAGACGATTTGGATGGGCATATCTTTTGATCTCTGATTCCATGTAAGCATTGATACATGTAATATGTGAATTTGTATGGAAATTCATTTGAGTTTATTTATGACATGTTTCTGAGTTGAAACATTTTTGTCTGTAGCATTTCAGCTTCCCTTTGATTCCATGAAATTATTGTTTTCTTCATGTGAAGAATAATGAGCTCGACAAACAAACTTCTCACGATCAATTTTGCTTTTGTTTTGTTCTTCTGAAAATCTGAGAAAAAAATACCAAACGATTAAAAAAAAAATGGGAAGTATCATTTATATATATAGATTTGTCATTTCTTAGATGTAGCACTTTACCAGAAAACGCTCATGCAGATGGGGATGTAAGCAGTCAAAAATAGTCTGGCATTTTTTAAGTGTTTTATGGTTAGGGTAAGTGTTCATTACACCATTCGGTCAGAGATCAAATCTTCCAAATCCGGAAAAAAACGTATTATACCAAGCCCAGCCAGACATATACATTTTGCTGGCAGCATCTGATTCTGTATCTGACTGGGCTTAGTGTGATACCCCCCTTAGTTGTCTTTCACAAAGGTTTCACTGAGAAGTTTGAACCAGTCCTCAAAGATTATTTTGTTGGCCGCAGATTTTGTCCTGCCTTCTTTAGCTGCCGTGGGACCACATATGTTGGGTCTGGATGGCATTTTAAAAAGCCATTGAGGTCCTGAGATGGTCATTCCCAAATCCATCTGTACAGCAACTTGGGGCAGGTTAATAAATACATGTAGCTCCTTTTCAATAGCTGCTGTCCAAGCTGCGATCCTCCCAGCACCTGTAATAAGTATACGTGCATACTACTAATAGCCTAAAGTTAGCTGGATGTTACCCAAAAAAATTTAGAAAACTATTTCTTGACCAAAAGAGTAGCTTCCAATTTTGTTTACAATTATAAGACATAACCAAGAAAATATGTAACACTATATTATATACCAGATGACATGCATATTTCCCATTTTGTTCAATTATGGGCTATAATCAAGCAAATACGAAGATGACAATATTTATCTCTGATTTTTTTGTAGGGCATGACCAAGGAAATATGTGGATTGTGTGACACAGTCATTAAGACCACATGTTTTCCTAATTTGTTTAAATTTATATAACCAAGAAATTGAGACATGGCATGTATTACTAAGATGACAAGACCTATCTCTCGTTTTTTTATCCTTGTTTTCTTGCTTTCTTTGCACTTTCCAAAGCCACAGACTCCATGTAGGGCTTTGTTCATCAGGTTTATATAATGTACATCTGGGATAGTGACCTTGGACACACATACAACACTTTCATGGACTTATGTCTTTTCATAGCTTGGAAATTATATTTGTTTTATCTCAAGTTCGGCTTCCTCAGTATTGTAAAACGAATAATTGGGCGTGTAAACCACTGCCTTTGAGAAATATTCTCCCACTAATCGTTCTAAATTTATGGATAATTTACCAGGTCGATGCTTTGATTTCGCCTGTCTGTCTCCTTTTTACAGCCTAGATCAGGAAGTAAAAGCCTGGCAGAATGATGATGTACAAATTTGATTTGTAGCATCCCGCTGATCGATAAAGTTTGATTTAAAAAAAAAAAAAAAATGATGTTACGATATTAATTTCTAAAACCTAGCCTGATTATTTTAGCGTCTAAGCTGTACAAAGATTTAAAAAAAAAGAACAAATTTTGCCAATATGTTGGTACATGTAAAAAGTTTTACAAAAAGGTTGACATCCAATGATGTTGTCTGGGATGGTCGGTTTTCAAAATAGATTCAGAAACAGCTGCTGGGACCCCAGAAAATGTACAACAGCAGCTTTTTTTTGGTTTTTCTTTATTGTGCAAAAATGTGTCCTGGACATTGACTTCACAAAAAGTGAGAGATAATATTTATGTGAGGCAAATAATTAACTTTTCTGCCTGTTGAAATAGTTTTGTCTTCACAATTTAGACCTATATCACTTCTGTGAAACTATATTATGTGGAAAAACTGAAGGTTAAGTGGAAGGCAGACCTGTTGGTAGCGGTTTGATTTGATTTGAGTTTGTTTAAACTACATACTGCATGGCATGATAACGGCTGCTTTGCACCTTTATTAATTATTGGTAGTGGATTACAATTGTACTATTTGTACATTGCTGATCTATTTATAGACACTCAATAAACACAACATGTAATAATGATTTGCTCATACATGGTACGTATTAAATAATAATATTTATGTGCAATATATTGGCCATATTAAAGTTTGGAATAAATGGTTCAGTCTATTGAATTGTTTGTTGTTGTGGTTTTTTTTTTCTTGTTGTTTCTTAAACTGTAGTATATGATGTAATTGTGGGAAAGTTTGTTCCCTTGAAAGATAAAGTGTGTACTAGGTTATCTTCTCACAACAGAACAATGCAAGTTCTTTAGGTCAGTGTCAATAAATATTGTAAACAATAAGTATTCAGACTCGGATGATTTATCATATGTTTATCCACATTACATGGTTATTATATGATGCCCCACCCATTCACGAAACCACATTCAGAGCTTAGTGATACTATCACTGAAAGTTAGGAAAGTGAAGTACATGTTGCCTACATGTAAGCAAGTTTCTGCAAAGTCCGACTATCCTATCATATGATAGATGGACAAAGAAGCAGTACCGCTGCAGAAGAAAGGTAAGAAACAAGAAAGAAAAAAACAACAACAGAAGAAACAAAAGGAAAGCCAGGTGCAAAAGCGTATGGCTGTGATCCTCCTAAAAAAGTCCTTAAACCACATTGCATCATCTACAAAACTTCTGACCCCAACTGCAGCTCAGCAGTGCAGTACATGGACTCTTGTGCTTTTGGTAGACCAACTGCCTGAGATGATCTTCGTACAAATAATTATACATGTAGTTATATCATGAATCATTCCATACAGCACAGCAGTACAATGTATGGACTTTTTGTGGGTTTCCGTTGTCCAACTGAGTGGGATCATCTTCGCAAAAGTACTCTAGTTAAGTCATGAATCTTTCTGTAGAGCAGCTATACAGCATGGCCCAGAGTTCGACCACCGAACAGAGCCCGGTCATACAGACTGAGGGTGTTGCGCACTCTGCTGTGTCGCTGACCATTCGGATCAATATACATTAAGAATAGATTTCAGTGACTAATTTCAGTGGTCAAAGACAAGCCCTTTTGCACAACTTTTCTCAAACCTAGGCCACCGACTGGTATTCAGCAATGCAAAATCTGGATTATTCAGTATACATATATTGTGCAAGAACTGCTTCCATGACTGTAATTCTAGCTACCGACAGTTATTAGCAGTTTTAAAGGTTTCTATGATTTTCTTGGTAATTCAGAATGAAAGTACAACAAAATTCTATTCTTCAGGTCATTATTTAGAGAGAGAGAGAAAAAAAAAGTGAGAGAAAGAGTGTGTGTGTGCATGCGTGCGTGTGTGGATGTGTTTGTGAATATATCTTTTAAAAAAAACACGGTGTCTAAAAGTCTACACCAAGCATCTTCTTTGTTGGCACCGTCTTTTTAAGAGAGCTCCGCCGAATGTCAGACAGGATATTTTTTAGTGCCAACAAATGAATCTTTCTTATAAATACCCCCCCCCCCCACCCTCTCTCTCTCTCACTCTCTCTCTCTCTCTCTCTCTTTCATAAATTGCATGTCCTGCAGAAGACAATGAGCTGCTGCATAAATGTTCATCTGTAACAGTATTTAACCTTGCGAATGTCCATAAATCCTGAACAGTACAGCTGATATCTGACGGTTGCCAGCAATACGAAAAAGAGGTTTTCTTTCCTACCTGGAGAAGAATGAGCGAGAGTGTTGAAGATGGTCAAGAACAATCGCAAGTCGCGTACCTGGCCGTGAAACCTGTGGCCAGTGAGCTATTTAAAATAGTAATTTATTACGTTCATGCCTGTATAATATCGCGTTTGTCATCGGGACTATTATGAAAATGTTCACATCAAGATTTACATCTCTCTTGATCCAACTCCAGACCAGTGTATTATACTTTGCTATTCCAAAGCCTTCTTAATCACCTTTATCAATGAGACTTAAGACCTACCAGTTAGAAATCTTCACTTCCTCTATAAAAAATAGAGTACAGACATGATAAATTATTCGGAAGTTTTCCATTTCAAATAACCAAAAACTTCCATGGAATTTATGCTTCTTAAAAAAAACAAAAAACAACTGTGTTTGGACGAGGGTTTAATATGCAGAGCCAGTTCCATGGTATATTTCATCTGGTGTAAGAATAGAAGCCACGAGAATCCACAGAAGTCAGATTTTGGTAGATGTGTCCTCTCTGCCCCAGGACGGAAAACAGAGAAGAATGGACATCTTTGGCGGAGGGCTACATCCTGCAGTGGACGGACGGGTTCCAACAACATCAACAACAGCATACCCATGCTTGTAACTATAGCTTGGAAACCAAATTTCTCACATACTGAAGACAACGCCCACTTCTGACGTACGCAATGAAAACTGAAATTTCGAAAAGCGTGGGACAGCCCACTTGTCTTTAAAACCGACCATTCGTTTATTAAGTTGATTTGAGTCTGAGTCTGACTTAGAGAAAGCACGCCGACACGATAACAGTCACATTGGGCTAGGAAGAAGCAAGACGATTGAGAGAATATAGTAGAATGATAAGACAGAAGGAGACCTTACCGACTACAAGCTATGAAGTTGGTTAGCTAGCAGGAAAACCTACAGCTTTCACAAATTAAAAAAGTAAAAAATTGGCAAAAAAGAAAAAGTTGTATTTAGCACGCGCTAGCAAAGCCTCGCGAAAGAAATAATAACCAAAACGATACAGTGAAACACAAAGAAAAAGGGAGGACAGAAAATACCAATATTTCAGTGAAGAACCTTTGTCAAGAAAAAAAACAACAACAGAAAAACATACAACTTGTTCTTGTTGCCAATTTTTGACATTGCTTTAAGCCTTGCTGCGACCCCACAGTTTTTCTGTAGTTTTTATAATATTTAAAAATTAATAGTATACTTTATTTCAAAAAGAAAAAAAACCTTGATACATCATACAGCATGATATGATGGTGTTAACTGATTTATCATACGACAGACACGATTTTTTTTTTTTTTATCCACGTCACACGTAATGCACTTCACACCTGATTGCAAAGAAATATTTTCGTATAAACAACAAATCTAACTTGTTACGAAACATCGTAAACACAGACTTTTAATCTTACATGCTTCAATGATTGGGAGAATCCATCTGTTAACATGCACTGCAGACAAACAGTGGCAAGTGGCCTCATAACACGACGCAAAACGAACCTTAATTTCTTTGTTGTGATATTTCGAAGGGCTGATTCAGAGAACACAAACTAGCTGAACAGTTTAAGAAAAACGCTATCATAACGAAGCTCCTACGACAGCTATTAATTTCTTCGAAGCTTTGAAAATTGTGTATCACGTGTAACATCACTGGTTGTGGAAGCTTCTCAGATTCTGCTGCAATCCTTCAATTCTTGAGGTCATCATAAAATGGTAGGATAGTTAGGCAAAGTCCATCATCTGCAAGACTCAGGGTCTGACAAGCCCAGAGAGGGATATGTTTGCGGGTGAGTGTGTGTGTGGGGGGGGGGGGGCACTCAAATCATGAATTGTGGCGATGAGCTCGAAACTACTGGTGTTTTATTTTAACCCTTTTGCTGTCAGGAACAAAATTTGTGCCTTGCCAAGGGTTCTGACATGTACGTGACAATCACATGGACTTAGTATGTGGAGCTTGCACAGATCTACAAACCCCAGCAAAGTATTAAATAAACATTTCTGAGAAAGTCTCTTTTCCTTGGTTTTGGTAGCATAGCAGTGATCCATCTAACGGGCCAATGACAGCAATAGGGTTAAGTTATACTGAAGAGCTAGAATAGTACTTGACATGATGCTATTTTTTGGGGTGGGATGGGGGAGGGGGGGGTGAAGGGGTGAAGTTCAATTTGAGTCACATAATAGAGGCACTACAAGGGCGCGACTTTACGAGCGTCCGTGAGCGGGGGAGTCGCAGTGCCACTCCCCTCCCCCCCCCCCCCCACCAATCCCAGCGAAATAGTCCTCTACATAGATGTTTTTACAGTAAATGAGCGACTCCATGGTGAACTCTTAGAACATCAAATATTTTGTATTTTGTATACTTCTTTAATCCCATTTGGGAAGTTTGCCTTCGGGTCATTGCAGCCCGCCTTCAACAGGAGCAGACAGGTAGTCGCCTCAGTGCAGGGCCAGTCGGTCGGGCCTTTTTGGGGGGGGGGGGGGAGTAGTAGATAAGTGGTAATTTTTTACTTATGTACATGACGCAAGTTGTGTAAACTCATATGGCACTCCTTCCATTGTGGTTTTTTTTTTTTAATTTCACACACTATATGTAACTCTAAAACGCTCCATACATTCTTGTGTTGTGCCTTAATATATTGGAGAGTTCCAAATCGCCGATTCATTGCAAGAATAGAGTATCTAGTATCTCCATATTTCTGACAATGGAGATAGTGTAATAACTTCTTGCTGACGAAATGATCCATATCTGAACTCGTCTGCATTTTTTTTTTTTTACGAGATTGTATTTACGACGATTCTTAGCATACATTTTTTACCGAAGTTTTGCGTTCATTAGTCCTTCCATTTTACAACAACACAGGTTTTTGTTGTTGTTTTTTTTGCATGTACGTGTGCCTGCTTTTAATTATTTTCATCTTCATTTCGTGTTTTTATTTATTTGTTTGTTTTAATTTCTATTAAGAACGGTGTTACAAGTACGCACGTCCCTGAAGTTTTTTGGGCTGGGGTTAGTATTTTAAAGCCTTTTGTGACTTCAGATCTAGAGAACTCACCCCTCAACGCGCTTTAAATTAGCAACAGCCGTAAGTAATTATGATTAATTATTTGTTCAGATTTTCTTTTGGTTTTCCTCCTGTTTTTTTTTTTTTTTTTGTTGAAAGGATAGGGGGTAGGGTTCGGGATTCGATAAGATTTAGGGTCGAGGATAAGGACGGGGTTACACGAACGTGCCCCTAGCGCAAAACGCTTGAGGTGCGTACGTACTTATAACAACACCCAATTGCTGCTCCTTGCTCCGGCTATGAAAATCTATAATTCACAAATTTATTGTGTATCAAAATGTGCATTTTATTTGTGCCACTATGTGCATGTGCGAATGGCGCTCTCTAGCGTAACAGTACAGACGTAAATTTCGTCCCTTTAGACTGACAAGGTTCTAACTCCCTTTCGCGAATTTTTGAGAAATCGGGGATTGAAGTTCCTTGTGATATAGCTTTTAGAGCAAAGATTTTTTTTCTTTTTAGTAATACTTACAAATTACACACCGAATCTGCTTGATACTTTGACACACAATGGAGAAGGCCCGTAGAAGTAGTGTGTAGTGTGTAACTCTGTTCAGCCAAAAAGTGAAGCTAGAACGTTGTCATTTTAAGGGAATGGTTTGTAAACGTTTGAGTACTTTTGTAAAGAAGACGAGAGGGGTTGACAAGGCGGAAAATTATCCGACGACATCGGCGCATGATAAACTCGGTATGCTTGTGGTCATTTGCACCTTATTAGTAACGTGACCACTAACCCATGGTATAGCCTGGACTGGATAGATTAGCGAGTGTTTAGGTTTTTATTTTAGTAGGTTCTCTGCCCTTGGCATTTACACCTCACTTTTCTTGTTTGAAGTTTCTTGTTCTTGTTTCTGTGTGTTTTTGTGGTAGGGATTAATTTTTTTTTTTTTTTTTTAGAATTTTGCCCGGGCAGCGGCCTTGTCCGGCCTGCTTTTCTCGATTTCCAATTGCCAAGGTATCTTTAACGTATTCAACGTGCACAGGGGCCCTCCGATTTTTTCGTCCTTATCCGAGAAGACTAGCTGCTTGATGCTATCTACCATAGGTTCAGGGACAGGAATTTCCACACCTCCCTCCAAAAAAAAAAATTTTAAAATTCCAACATGTCTGCACCGACCGGGGGTCGATCTCGGCATGAGAAGCGAGCACCTTGCCTCTAGACCAACGTATCCATGACGCCCCCGGACTGGATAGACTGGCGAGTTCTACTGTTCCTGGCTTTTAATATAATATATAATATGATTTTTTGGGGTGAGTGGTCATTCTGGCTGAACTAAACGTAATTATACGTATATCAATATCCAGATCGATATTTTAAAGCTGCAAAACCCAAGTCTAACCCAGCATTAAGAAAATGGTAGAGGTAGGCCTAGATGATGTTATGTTATAGCCCCTTTTCTTTTTGGGGACATATTATTGCATATTGTGAAATTTGTAGAGGTAGAATCCTCGTGTACATTTTGCCCTTGATGATGTGTGTTTTTCTCGTCAGCCAGGTTGGCACAATCAAAATTGGGCAAAAAGAAAAGGTTGTATGTTGCAAAGCCCCGCGTGAGAAATAAAACCCAAACAATACAAGGCAAACTAAAGAGAAGACAGAAAATACACAAATTTTCGGCTTTCGCCTTTGTCAAGTGAAAAAAAAACGAACAATAAAAGACTTCACTTTAGTTTGCTTTGTATTGTTTGGGTTTTATTTCTCACGCGGGGCTTTGCAACATACAACCTTTTCTTTTTGCCCAATTTTGACTTTGCTTATAGCCCTGCTGCGACCCCACAGTTTTTCTGTGGTTTTTATGATATTTCAGGTTGGCACAAATTACATTTTTGTCACATCAAAGATGTCTGTCTGTCTTCGATGAAAATACTCTCTTTCTCTCTCTCTCGACCCCTCTCTCTTTCTCCTCCTTGTTTTTCTCTCCCTTCTGCTCGTCTCTCACTCTCTCTCTCTGACTTTCTGCTTGTTCCTCTTTCTTTCTTTCCTTCTCCCTCTTTCAGCTCGGTTCTCTCTCTCCCTTTTTTTCTCTCTCTCTTCATCAATCACCAGATTTTGAAATGCGTGTACAACACCACCATAAACACCACCACTGCCAGCCAGCGCTATTAACATCGCCAATACCACCATTGCCATCACCAATACTGCCCCTCCTACCATATATACACTACCAATATTCTTTTTCACTTCCACGTGTTTCGTCTATGCAGAATTTATCATCACCTTGGCGTAGAACGGTGTCAGAATATCTCAACCTGGTGGCACACTGAGCCAAGTCTGTTTTGCGTCTGTTTTGACTCAGATCTCTCTTTCACTCCGCTGATTAAAGACAGTTTTGACGCGTCGGAATTTTAAACAAGTATCAAAGTATATATTTGTTATGTCTCTTCTAAACAATAAAAGATATCCACTTTTTCAGGAAACGGAGATAGAACAAACAAGAACTAAGGGTATGAATTGGGAAATACAATGTAATTATAAATTACACAGAAGTGTTGCCGTTATAATTATTTTATTTTGAGCACTGTGAATTTATCACGGTGGAGGTTATTGGCCCATGCAGCCAAAATACTCACTGTAATGTTTTTGTCACCCAGTTGTGGCCAGTTTCCCGAAAACAAGTTATTGTGGCCATGTTGCTGAGAAAAAGGTTATTGCGGTTAATTCGCTCGACTTATTTTAGTAACCCTGAACCGAATCCACATCTACAAAACTTTGAAAAAAAAATCGTTGTACCAGTTTTGGCAAAATCTAATTTAGGCATAATATGTTCCGAAATTAATAACTAGGTTGAGGATCTTTCTTTATAGAGGGGCAGAACATGAGAATTTGTACGTCTTTTTTTCTTGTTTTTACTGATGTTTCCTTTCTTCTGGTTTCTTGTTGTAATCCTCTTTTTGCTCCAACTCCACATTTTTGCACAGCTGAGAAATTCGACGTTAAACGAAAGGAGCTATAATAAATAGGAACCGTGAAACAGCTCGATAAGTGCCACAACCCATTTTAGACAAATATCAAAGAGTGCATTTGTTATCTCTTGTACATGCTAAAATATCTCCAGTTCTTCAAAAAAATGGAGACAGTACAAAGAAGAACTGAGGTCGCGTTGTCTTGGCTTGCTTCTTCTTGTTGATCATGCTGCTGGCTACATCTGTAGCCCTTAGAAGAGCTGTTTGTTAGCCATACCCTTTATGTGCATGTTTAAACTTTCATTTTGTGTGGACTGACAGTTTCACATTCATTTTGGTACGAATCCAGACTTTGTGGATGAGCATTGAAAGCGTTTGCTTCTTCTGGAGCAGCAGGTGGTTGGAGGGCGCATCTGGTAATGTCTCCTGCCCTATCCTGCTGTTCCATTCAGTCTGTTGCTTTGCTTTTTCCTAGCACAATGTGGCCGTTATCGTGCCAACGTGTTTTCTCTGAACTCAGCCTCAGGCTCCTCTAGAGCCATGTTTCTCAAACTCCCCCCCCCCCCCCCCCGCCATCCACCCGACGGATCAGGCACATTATCAGCTGTGAACCATTCCTTTCGTCAACGCTTTGGCAACAATGTTATTTGGTTCGGAAAAAGTACCACCTGAATATTTGGAGCAACTGGCAAATATTAATTACACAGAGATGTTGCTCTACATTTTCGCTCCCTTAGAATGACAAGGTTCCATCTCCACTTTTTGGCTGAACTGAGTTATACCCAACACACTAAATCTACGTGTCTTCTTCGTCGTGTGTCAAAGTATCAAGCAAATTCGGTGCATATTTTGTTAGTATTATTAAATAGGAAAAAAAAAAGTCGTATCACTAAAAGCTATGAGCACATAAAAGTTCAATCATCAGTTTCTCAGAAGTTCATGGAAGGGAGTTAGAACTTTGTCATTCTAAGGGAACGATTTGTTCATACTTTAAGTATTACATTTCATCAATCCCTGACAACACCAAAAAGACAAACGAATAGCTTGATTTAAACCAGAATGCTGGAGTATCGGGTATCCCTGTTTTATTGCAAGATACAACACGATCATGAAAACGTTCAACTTAAATATTTTCAATAACATTGTTCCACCTTAATTTTGTTTTGCATCATGAAAGCGTGGAATTTTTCATTCTTTTTAAAAACCCATTGAACCCCCCAAAATAGCATAATTCATACATTCAACAGGATAGTGAAATAAGAAACAAACAAACAAAAACAAAAATGCAGTTAAGTGAGCATAAATCGTGGGTGTAATTGTTTATATTAATGCATTTCATATAGCTGAAATTTGACTGATTCGCTTTACACAAACTTGAAATAAACGAAAACAAGAGAAATCTAATAGAGATCAAGGATCTTCTATTCGACAGTGCATTGGGGACAAATTTATCTCGAATTCCGAGGAATTTGCTGATTTGGAAACTTTGTCGTTGATCATGGCCCGGGGGCGGAGACCACGCCCGAAATCTCTGACATTTCACAAGGATTGCTTGTATGTGTATGCGCCGCAATACGGGGCTGTTTTACTTGTCGAACTTTGAAAATATTGAAGCAGAGATTATAGCTTACTGGCAATATAGGCCTGCACCATTCTTGAATCTACCTGCAAAGTCTTGCCAGATGAATTCAGGGCATTTAGGCAAAGTTCGTATTTCGAGCCTTAAATGGGAAACTGCAAATAAGAGAATCTCAGTCTGAATATTGAGAGTATAATGAATACAATTTTGTGGGATAAGAAAATTGGATAAGTTACTATTGCCCTTGCTCTGCAAATCCTGCAGTAAACAAAAACATGATTGGGATGCTATTGCTTCGATAAATTACACTCCATATGCTTGCTCTTCACCTACATCTGCTTCATCAACGTCCCTTTTAGCGAATCCTGAAAGACCGTGACTGCCAGAGATGGAGTCAAATGGTCTTTTTGCAAACCCTGAAAGTCCATGGCTTCCAGAGATTGAATCAAATGGACGTTTTGCGAATCCGGACAATCCGTGGCTGCCAGAAATGGAATCAAATGGTCTCTTGGCGAATCCTGAAAGTCCATGGCTTCCAGAGATTGAATCAAACGGACGCTTTGCAAACCCAGACAACCCGTGGCTGCCAGAGATGGAATCAAATGGTCTCTTGGCGAATCCTGAAAGTCCATGGCTTCCAGAGATTGAGTCAAACGGACGCTTTGCAAACCCAGACAACCCATGGCTTCCAGAGATGGAATCAAATGGTCTCTTGGCGAATCCTGAAAGTCCATGGCTTCCAGAGATTGAGTCAAACGGACGCTTTGCAAACCCAGACAACCCATGGCTGCCAGAGATGGAATCAAATGGTCTCTTGGCGAATCCTGAAAGTCCATGGCTTCCAGAGATTGAGTCAAACGGACGCTTTGCAAACCCAGACAACCCGTGGCTGCCAGAGATGGAATCAAATGGCCTCTTGGCGAATCCTGAAAGCCCATGGCTTCCAGAGATTGAATCAAACGGACGCTTTGCAAACCCAGACAACCCATGACTTCCAGAGATGGAATCAAATGGCCTCTTTGCGAATCCTGAGAGACCGTGGCTTCCAGAGATTGAGTCAAACGGACGTTTCGCAAACCCAGACAACCCATGGCTTCCAGAGATGGAATCAAATGGCCTCTTTGCGAATCCCGAGAGACCGTGGCTTCCAGAGATTGAGTCAAACGGACGCTTTGCAAACCCAGACAACCCATGGCTACCAGAGATGGAATCAAATGGCCTCTTTGCGAATCCTGAGAGACCGTGGCTTCCAGAGATTGAGTCAAACGGACGCTTTGCAAACCCAGACAACCCAAGGCTTCCAGAGATGGAATCAAATGACCTCTTTGCGAATCCCGAGAGGCCGTGGCTTCCAGAGATTGAATCGAATGGACGCTTTGCAAAACCAGACAATCCATGGCTTCCAGAAATGGAATCAAATGACCTCTTCGCGTATCCTGCGAGGCCGTAGCCTGAGGAGATTGAATCAAATGGAGTTTTTTTGAAGGGTTTAGCTGGCTTTTTCTCTTTGTCTGCATCACTGGTATCTGCAGATCGTTTGTCGGCGCTGCCTTTGGCATCAGAGACCACGTTATTTACCTGAGAAAAGATTGAAAAAATATATTTCGTTATTATGTGAAAATGGCATTTAATTACACCTTAACATACATGTATTTCGATTACATATAGAAAGCGATGCTGCTGCTAAATGAGACATAATTATGTGAATTAGGCGTTGGTGGTGGAAGTGTAACGATAAATGCATTCTTCGTTTGATTTTTATTGTATTTGGCCTTTACCAGGACCGTCATGGTGCACTCCTGTGGACAGGGTTTCCAGTCACTTTATGCCCAATACACTGACATCATACTCTGTGGTGTGAACTGAAATATGGCCACACAAACGACCAGACGGAAAATGACCACCAGGTTTTAATTTTCAATGCACTAAAATATGAAACGAGTATAAACTAAGTAGGTCATCCAATGCTAAATTAAGGATTGAAATGTGGAGGATTTGCTACTCAAAATATAATCCGAATAAGGGAAGTGTTTTTGTGACTTTTCAGAAAGTACAATCAATGTACGCAAATCTCCTGCCACAGTTCATCCACCCTGTTTTCACTGTTGTTACGAACAAAACATTGTAAAATTTCAATCAAAGGGGAAAAAATACTCTTGCACAGCAAAGTGATTTGGGATGCCAGGCTATTTATTTGCGTCAGCCTCATTATGATATTATTATTGTCTTCTATTTAGCCTACGTCCGACACCGACTGCATTAATAGTGTTCAACGAAGCACGTACGTGTTCACATGTTCACTGTAGAAAATCCTTTTGCGCACACTGCTGCAACGTTTATCTGCTGTGCATTTGCCCCCCCCCCTCCCACCTCAATTTTTCATTGTTGTTGAAATCCCTGAATCTTGCCATGTAGCTGACTGTTAATGTTGGAATTATTGTCTCTGCATTCTGCTCTGTTTTGTTAGCTCCTATTTCTCACACTACCAAAACATGTAACCCCCCTTTCGCATGAAAATGGGTTTCTTCCTAGTTTAACATAAAACGTGACCGCTTGTCCTGGATTTTCACCACAGAACACATGGATCTAGAGGCAAGGTGCTCGCCTCTCATGCCGAAGGTACCGGGTTCTATCCCCTGTCGGTGCAAACCATGTTGGAATTTTTTCGGGGGGAAAAAAATTCTGTCCCTCAGGTAGGGTCGAATAAGGATCGGATAAGTGTAACAGTTGATGCAAATTTCAGCACGTTATGATGGGGAGAGTCAGATGAACTGATCCTCTACCCCTTAAAAACGAAACTGTCTCGAACTGTTGTAGAAATAAATAACAGGATCCGAAGAACAATTAACACTAACTTTAATAACTGTAAACACGAGCTGATGTCCACAAGTTACTTACACCTATCAGGGAAGGCACTACACTTCTACTACAACTGGATGTACACACCTACGATTTGCACCTTACGATTTTCACCCACGATTTGCACACCTACTGCTCGCCTGGCCCTCCTTATATATATTCTGTCCAGGAACGTTCAGGAAGCGGCTTTACCGCCCCATAAGCACGAGACAGACCTAGATCGTTCGGGACACATACAGGCCACCCAATCGTACACAGACACGTCACAGCATTACATCACTCAAGGTCGACCTAGCGTAATCTCGGACACCGCAGAATCTTCCAGACGCTCTAGATTTTCTACAGTGAGACAAACAAGCCACACAGCGACATCAAAGGGAAATACCGGCCTTGCTGGCGAGAGGGGGGGCGGGGGGGGGGGAGGAAGGTCGCCGAGTGAGACGCGTCATGCAGGGGGAAGAAAAATATCGATCGTTCAACTAGTGGGACGCTACACAACTCCCCAATTTAAGTTGAACATTCTTCAACTATCTACATCATAAAGCGTCTACACTATCATAAAATACGTACCGTCTCCAATCTCACAATAGACATTGCTAATGCTGTACTAGGTGCCTTCCCAATATCCTAAGTACAATACAATAACCATAGTATCCTTATAACACTAATACAATCTCATTACAATATCATTGCAGTACCATTACAAAACCTGGTCAACAGTAGACCTACTATTATAAACAATACAATACCACCACTGTGGTGAAACGATGGTCAATGATACTATTAAAAATCATACCATGGTGAAACGATGGTTGTCTTACATACCAAATGCATAAAGTCATAGATACAATGGCAAAAATACCAACACATATCGACCACTGATCAGGGTCAAACTTCATCATATCAGGTCAAACAAAGCAATACCAATACCGCCTAAGCTTAGGCCACCCGTAAATTACATCAATGCAACATACAAAATCACTGCTTGCTCGCAGTTCCCATTTGGGTTACATTCTTCAAGATTACATTAAGTCCCATTGGTAACAAATAATGTAAACATCAAAATATGACTAATACTGTAATACACAGTGGCTCTCTGCCGGCCAATAATTCAATACTCATTCAGATATACATTACAGTACAATACAGTCAACCCAAAAACTTATCTAACAGGCAAAACTCTGGGTTACAATACATCTCACTGAGCTTGTACCATTCAAAACACTCTACTCAGGAAGTCGGCGCCGACATTTTCCTTGCCCTTGACATACCTAATCCTGAATCGATATGACTGTAAAAATAGACTCCATCGTAATAGCTTTGGGCTGTCAAATCTGGCAGAATTCAAATACTCTAATGACCTATGGTCAGTCTGGAGCACAAACTCCTTACCATACAAATACAAAGTAAACTTCTTTACCGCCCAAACGATGGCTAGGCATTCTCGCTCTGAGACTGAATATTTCGTCTCACGAGGCAATAGCTTACGGCTGGCATATGCCACAGGATACAACTTTCCCTCATATTCTTGCATAAGAGCAGCACCCAACCCGCAATCTGATGCATCAGTTGCTAAGACAAATTCTTTTGAAAAATCTGGCAAACATAACACGGGTTTGGAAACAATAGCATTCTTCAAAGAAGTGTACGCTTTCTCCTGCACTTCTTCCCACTGAACTACATTGGGCCGACCCTTTCTAAGCAGATCAGACAGTGGTGCTGCAATCGCTGCAAAGTTAGGTACAAATTCTTGGTAATATCCCACCAGTCCTAAAAATGCTTTCACCTCCTTTTTAGTGGTGGGTCTGGGTGCATCCCGCACCTTACACACATTTTCTTCTAACAAGCCAATCATACCCTTTCCCACTGAGTGTCCAACAAAGTCCACTTCAGACGTGCCAATCAGGCACTTGGATGGTCTTGCAGTTAATCCAGCTTGGTCCATCCTCTGCAGCAATTCCTTGAGAGCCTTCACATGCTCGTCGAATGTCTCTGTATGGATCAGCAGGTCGTCCACATACGCTGTCACATTGTTCAGTCCCTGGATCAATGGCTTCACGATCCTGTTCAGTGTAGCTCCTGAGTTCATCATCCCGAAGGGCATCCGGGTGAATTCGTAATGTTCGCCCATGGTGACGAACGCTGTCTTGGGAATGTCTTGTTCCAGGACTCGCACTTGCCAGTATCCCTTGCTCAAGTCGATCCGAGAGAATATTCTTCCTCTCGACAGACTCTGGAACACCTCCGATGGGGCTGCTGTCGGATGAGGGTCGAACACAGTGATCTTGTTCAGCCTCCTGTAGTCGATGCAGACTCGATTGGATCCATCCTTCTTCTTGACGACAACAACCGGTGAAGCATAAGCTGATGAGCTCCTGCGTATGATGCCCAACCTTTCCATGGTACTGAGCTCCTCCTTCAAGGAGTCGCGCATAGCATAGGGCACCGGATATGGTCGTTGCCGAACAGGTACCTCTGATGTCAGGTCGATGCGATGTTCGCCTAACTGGCAACATCCGGGGAGATTGGTGAAGATGCGTTGATACTCCTTCACCACGTCGCCGAGTTGTTGACGTTGTTCCGGCGTCAGCTGCGTTCCATATTGGACATCTGCGTAGCCTTCCTTCTGGTCCCAGCTCCCTAGGTCGGCAAGGTCCTCCGACGTTCCACCGTTGTCGCCTTCCAGGTCGCAGTCCTCGATGACTGTCATGCCAGCCGACTCCACATGTTGACTCTCGTCCATCACGTCGTCCTCTGCCAGCACAGTCCCAGCACCATCACCGTCGTCGTCCATCATAGCGTCGACATCTCCAGGTGTGGTGTCGCTCCTGCCGTCGTTCATCTCACACATCTCGGTCACGACAGATGCCGGTCCCATTGCCGCTGCTGCTGCTTGCGTCGTCGCTGGTGTAGTCCTGGGGATATACCTCTTGAGAAGGTTAGCGTGCAATGTCTTCTCTTTCACACCCATCTTGACTTTGTAGTCGTTGACACCGACAACCGAGACTATCTTGTGTGGTCCCTTCCACTGGACTAAGAGCTTGTTGGCGTTTGTCGGCAACAGTACTAAAACTTCGTCGCCAGGGCGGAACTTCCTCTCTCGAGCCTTCCGGTCGTAGTAGGTTTTCTGTCTACCTTGTGCCTTTGAGAGCTCTTCCGTCGCTAACTTCCACGTGTCCTCCAGCCGCTCGCGTAGTTCCATGACGTACTGGTAACTGGTCTTTGTCTCCGGCTCCTCTACGTCCTTGGTCCATAACTTTCGCAAGATGTGCATCGGTCCTCTCACCGTTCTTCCATACAGTAACTCGAATGGGGCGAACTTTGTCGATTCTTGGGGAACTTCACGATACGCGAAGAGCAGCGGGTTAATGTATCGGTGCCACTGCTTAGGTTGCTCCGCGCACAGTCGCCTCAAGGTCTTCTTCAGTGTGCCATTAAATCGCTCCACCAGCCCGTTGCACATAGGGTGGTAGACTGTGGTGGTCGACTGTCGAATTCCCAGTAGTCTGTTCGTTTCCTTCATGACGTCCGACATGAATTGAGTCCCTTGATCAGATAATATCTCCTCGGGCACACCCAAACGGCTGTAGATATTTACTAAGGCTTCTGCTACTGTCTCTGCGTCAATCTTCTTCAAGGGGGTCGCTTCAGGGTAACGAGTAGCGTAGTCTACGTATACCAGGATATACCGATGTCCGCCTTCACTTGGGGGATCAATAGGTCCTACCAGGTCCACGGCCACTCTCCTAAATGGGATGTCTACCACTGGCATACTCTGCAAATGCACCTCAGGAGTCGTTCCCTTGTTCACTGTCCTCTGGCAGATGTCACATGAGCGGCAGTATCTCGCGACGTCACCTTCGATACCAGGCCAGTAAAAGTTGCTCATCACCCTGTCCTTCGTCTTCTTCACGCCGAGATGTCCTCCGACGATAGAATCATGGGCAACGCTCAGTACATACTCCCTCAGTTTCTCGGGTAGTACCACTTGTCTTGTAATCGTAGCCTGTCTTATGTCCCTATAAATCCGGTACAGTACACCTCCGTGTCTCTCGAAGTGTACGGACTTGTTGCCTCTGTTGGTCGGAATTTTCTTCTGCCCCAACTTCTTGAGGTCTTCGTCTTCTTCCTGGAGTCGGATGAGTTCCTTCCTATCCACTCCCGCGTGTCGTTCTGCCCTCGGCACCTTCAGCGACGTATACTGGTCCTTCCTCTTCTCCTGGGCCCTCGTGGTCACCGCTCCTACCATCACCTCAGTATCAGGGTCGTACGGGTCCTTCGCTCCGTCCACGTTCCCGACTACTAGGTCGCAGATGGTCTCCGGGAGACACAGTGCCGTCACTCTGCCCGTCAGGTAAGGCGTTCTCACGTCGATGATGGCTTCCTCCGCCGCTAGCAAGGAGTTATCGATCCTCGCGATGAGTTTCTTCCCACCGGTGAGCTGTCCGTCGTCCACCAGTGATCGCCGCACCATTACACCTTCACAGCCGGTATCTCTTAGGACGTCTACTGCTCGATTTCCAATCAAGCCCTTCATCACTGGTAACTTCAGCTTCTCCACGGTCCTTCCGTCACTGCATCCTCCGCACGTAACAGGCACCGCTAACTGGAGCTTCCCGTCCTTCATTACCGCTTGAACGTTGATGCTGGTGTCAGCCGTCGTCGGATCCTGTCTCGACGACTCGTCCGCCGCTATCACTACGGCCGCCGCCGCCTTGTTCGGCTTGCCTCGCCCCGTATCCTTCTGGGCTGGACACATTCTCCGAACGTGGCCTGGCTTTCCACAAAGGTAACATTTCAACTCACCTTTGTCGTTTATCTTGGTACGACACTCCGTCGCCTTATGTCCCGGCCTCTGGCACCTATGGCAGACCTGTGGGCTTCTGTCTCCGTTGGGACTCCGTCGCACTGGCCGGCTTTGCAGTCTGGCGCTCCCTCTGAGTGTCCGGTTCCTCGCTACCAGGAACGCCTCCGCTGAGTCTGCGACGTCCTGTAGCGTCTTTGGCTTCCTCTCCCTCACATGGGTCGCAAGGTCTGGTGGGCAAACATCCATGAACTGCTCTCTAACGAACAGGTCCCTCACTCCTTCGTAGGTCTTCTCCGTCTTTGATAGCTTTATCCACCTCTCTAGGTAAGTCTTGATCCTAGTAAGAAACATCCCGACATCTTCTCCATCTTCAGGCTTACCTTGTCTGAACATGAGTCTGTAACCGTCCTCTGACAGGTTATACCTCTTCTGTAAAGCTTCTTTGACTTTGTCGTAGTCCTTGGCCTCATCAATCGGCAATCGGCAGAAGCACTCCAGAGCTCTCCCAGTCAGCAGGGCAGACAGTGATGTCGTCCAGGTGGATCTGGGCCAGTCCGCTGTCTCGGCAAACCTCTCAAAACGAAGTAGCCAGCTATCAAGGTCGTCCTTCCCATCCTGAAATGCAGGTAGCTTGGGTCTCTTGGAACTGGCGTGGTCGCTGGTCCCCTGCGTCGACTCGCCTCCACGCTGATGGCGGATCCTCTCCATCTCCAGCTCGTGGTTCATCTTTTCTCTTTCCAGCTGAGCCTGTCGTTCCGCCTCCTTCTCCTGAGCCTGTCGTTGAGCCTCCTTCTCTTGAGCCTCTCGTTGAGCCTCTATCTTCAGTTGCTCCATGCGCTCTTGCCTCTCTCTTTCCTCCCTTAGGCCTTCACGGATGTAGTCCTGTCTCTCCTTCCCAGTGAGCTCCAAGGCGTCTGCTTCCTGGCCAAGCCTTCCAATAGCCTCTGACATGTTGTGGATATCCTCGATGATCTTTACACACTTTACTGTACTTTAGAAACACTTCGATGGTCTGAATTGAATCTGTTCTGATCTAATCGGATCCCGGACGAGCCCCCAATATGTAACAGTTGATGCAAATTTCAGCACGTTATGATGGGGAGAGTCAGATGAACTGATCGTCTACCCCTTAAAAACGAAACTGTCTCGAACTGTTGTAGAAATAAATAACAGGATCCGATGAACAATTAACACTAACTTTAATAACTGTAAACACGAGCTGATGTCCACAAGTTACTTACACCTATCAGGGAAGGCACTACACTTCTACTACAACTGGATGCACACACCTACGATTTGCACCTTACGATTTTCACCCACGATTTGCACACCTACTGCTCGCCTGGCCCTCCTTATATATATTCTGTCCAGGAACGTTCAGGAAGCGGCTTTACCGCCCCATAAGCACGAGACAGACCTAGTTCGTTCGGGACACATACAGGCCACCCAATCGTACACAGACACGTCACAGCATTACATCACTCAAGGTCGACCTAGCGTAATCTCGGACACCGCAGAATCTTCCAGACGCTCTAGATTTTCTACAGTGAGACAAACAAGCCACACAGCGACATCAAAGGGAAATACCGGCCTTGCTGGCGAGAGGGGGGGGGGGGAGGAAGGTCGCCGAGTGAGACGCGTCATGCAGGGGGAAGAAAAATATCGATCGTTCAACTAGTGGGACGCTACAATAAGGACGAAAAACTTGGAGGACCCGTGTGCAAGTTGCGCACGTTAAAGATATCACGGCAGTTGGAAATCGAAAAGATCAGGCCGAACAAGGTCGCTGCCCGGGCAAAATTCTAAAAAACTAATCCCTAACACAAAAACACACAGAAACAAAAACATGAGAAATAGAAACAAGAAAAGTGAGGTGTTAAGAGCAGCGAATCTCCTTAAATAAAGACCTAAAAGTGGATTTTCATGAGTTTCTCATTTCAGACCTACAGTGGCTGAAAACAAAGTTAGACCCAGATCGGACTGCTCGATGTTTGCTCTCCTGATGAACAAGTCATGCAGTCTGTATAGTGCACATGACCGCTTTGACAGGTATTGTTGTTTAAATCTCGGAAACTGATTAATTACAGATAAGAACTGGATCTGTTTTGTGTGTGGGCTGACAGTTTCACGCTTATTTTGGTACTCATCTAGAAGTTGTGGATGAGAGCGTTTCTTTCCTCTAGAGTAGCCAGTGTTTGATGGGAACTTCTGGTACGGTCTCCTTCTGTCCTATCATTCTGTTACATTGTCTTTCGTCTTACTTCTTTCTTGTACAATGTTCCCGTTTTCGTGTCGACGCGCCTTCTCCAAACTCAAACTCAAACCCGCCTCAAGGCATGTGGTTCTCAAACGGGGGTGGGAGTTCGCTAAGGGAGACATTGGGGAGGAATTTCACTCAAAGAAGATCAATAAAATGTAAAGAAGAAATAGAAGTTTTATAACCACTGAAATAAATGACATTCTTTTCTCATTTGCTTGCAGTTAACTAATAAAGAAATTTAGTTTCACAAATTAATTTTTTTCATTAATGAGCCCGGTGAAAGTATCATGGTGAAAAGAAAAAAAAATAGACGACAGTATAAAAGGGGAAAGGAATTGATGAAATCACAATGGCGAGGAATGTGGCTTGAGACTCTGAGAACCACTGATTCTATTGTACGCTGTTCATACTGTTGGCCTCAAACCCCCCCCCCCCCCCCCCCGCTTCCGTTTTACGCACTTACGGCTAGTAGAATGGTGGATGACAACATTTAGGCCTTGCTGTTTGAAAACTTAAGCCAGGTTCTCATATGCACGGAACCGGCAACGGCAAACGGAAACGTTAAAAACCTTTCAAGTAGTAAAATAGAAAAAATGTTTTCATATGTATGGAAACATCGTTTCCGCACACATTGAAACATTCTTTCTTTTTTACCATTTGATAAATTTTTGCCGTTTCCGTTTCCGTACACATGAAAACCCAGCTTCGGATAGCATTTTGCATGATCTACTTGAATGTTCGTTAGAGTCATGATTTTTTATATAATCTTACAACTTAATTTGTTGGGGGAAAAAAAAAATCCCCACTCAAACTTTCTACTTCATTATCGTAACTGAAAAGTGTACGTACACTCTCCTCCAAACCTCCCCTGTACACTTTAGTTAGGCTGAGGGCACCCCCCCCCCCGCCATTCCAAGCTTACGTACTTGTGGATTTCTTAATCCGAATAACCGCCCGGAAAGGAGGAAAAAAAATAAGAAGGAGAAAGTAGAAACGAATGGAGAGACGGGAGGTACTTTGTATTCGGAAACATGGCAAGCAATTTGCACATCATTAACGTAACCTATGTTTTTCTGTTAGGTCGATCGTTGACGTCCGTGTCACCCGCAAATCTCCCTGGTCTAACCCAAACACAGTGCTCATTCCCTGGTCTCTCTCCTTCCCGAGTTACTAAGTTTTTGTTCAGTTGAATTTCGCATAAAACTACAGTTTTATTATAGTCCTTATTAGTAGCAACATCATCACTTACAGTAACATTCAGTACTCATTAGGGCGATTACAACACACTGGCACCCACACGCACCTGTACATAAACAAACAGATGCGCGCGCGCACACACGCAGACACACGCGCAGGCATGCACGTACAGACAAGTACTCTTCCATTCCTCTAAAACTGACTTCCGTTTTCCATCTCTTTTTTGTCGTTTGTCTGACTGATCGTCTGAGTGACTGACTGATTGATTGACTGACTGACTCACTCACTCACTGATCAACCGATCGACTGATTGAACGACTGACTGGCTGACTGACCAACCAATTGACTGACTGACAGACAGACCGACTAACCGACCGACCGGTCAACTGACTGACCCTTTGACTGACTGACTGACTGACTGACTGATTGATTGACTAACTAACTGACTGACTGACTGACTGACTGACTCACTCACTGATTAACCGATTGGCTGATTGAACGACTGGCTGACTGACTGACGGACCAACCAATTGACTGACTGACAGACCGACTAACCGGCCGACCGGTCAACTGACTGACTGACTGACTCACTCACTCACTCAACCCACTCACTCACCCACCGACTCACTCACTCCTTCACTCACTCACTCACTCACTCATACACTCACCCACCGACTCACTCACTCCTTCACTCACTCACTCACTCCCACTCACCCACCCACTCACTCACTCACTCACTCAAGTTCTCCTTGTCTATCTCATATTGTGTAAGATTACTCATTACGAAACACTTAAATCGGCAAATTGCACTCTCCACTATCCCCCCCCCCCATTCCCCCTCAGCCACGTTTCCCACCACCACTCTCACTCCCATGATGGCGTCGTCTTATCAAGCCCTGGCTACCCCTCTTGTCCCATAAGGAATGAAACAGACGAAGGCTGGTGTAGGCGCCAGACCTGTGGGCCGCCGTCAATAAATTGTGCTTCACACTATAAGCAAAATAAGCACTGACCCACATCTCAACATCAGCGGGATGCAGCGGGCAATGCCAATTGTGCTAGTGTAACGCAAAATTTAGGGGGTGACAAACCACCGGTCCGGCGCCTTTGTGTGTTTCACCCCTAACTCTGGCGTCGGCGCACTGGTCATCTTATTCCCTGATTTGTCCCAAGCTTTCCAAGTCTAACTCGACCAGAGAACGACTCATTTCATCATTTATTTTTATTATTATGTTCAGGTTTCGTCGATCTTCTTAGTGGTTCATTATAATGTTATTTGGTTATCACTAGGAGTTAGATTCAAGTGGAAGTGACGAAACGAGAGAGGCAGACAGAGAGACACAAAGAGAGAGAAGGGGAGGAAGGGTGTGTATGTGACAGAGAGAGAGAGAGGGGCAAAGAGAGAAAGAGAGAGAGGGGCAAAGAGAGAGAGAGAGAGAGGGGCAAAGAGAGAGAGAGAGAGGGACAAAGAGAGAGAGAGAGAGTTAGAGAGGGACAACAAGAGATAGATAGATGGAGAGAGAAACAGACAGAGATAGATAGATAGAGAGAGAGAGAAAGAGAAATAGAGAGAGACAGTGAGAGAGACAAAAAGAGATAAAGATAGAGAAAGAGAGAGAGCGAGAGAGAGAGAGAGAGAGAGTAAGAAAGAAAGCCAGAGAGAGTGAGAGAAAGAGAAAGAGAGTGAGAGAAAGAAAGAGAGAGAGAGCCAGAGAGGGAGAGAGAGAGAGAGAGTCAGACAAACAGACAGACGGAGAGAAAAGTAAAACATGAGGGCTGATACATTTACAAAGGCAACAGATAAACAGCTGAAACCGGACATTTGTCACACAATCAAACAAGGCCAGACCGACCTGAAATGACGTCGACCATTTTTTGGTGAAGAGTCAATTTTATCTCTAATCACCTTTAATGGATTTCAGCCCCAGTGCGACCTGGCGACGGGCCAAGCCTCATTAATTGCTCATCCCAGTAAACCTTTAATTTGCGGTGAAGTAGCGAAATAATAAACATGAAAACTTGTAATCTGATACTACGCACTCGGTTTACCCGATGTAAACTTCCAAAAGTCAGTCGACCTTAAAAGTAGCTTGTCATCAACTCTGCGTGCCATTGAGCAGTAGACTAGATCTAGCAGTCTTGCACTGACGAATACAATTATCGTTTTCGAGGTTTAATAGGAAAAAAATTTAGAAAATCTGTTTGGGCTGATTACTAAATAGATATTTGAGAAAATAAGCAGGTTTCGTACGTTATCTTAATTAGACGGTCGATTCTCGAAATTATAGGTCCTGATAATTTACCCTCAAAACTTTTCATTTTCAATAATTATTCAGCGCTGCTTGAGGGTTTGTTGAAAACTGGCCAATGACATCTTATTTTTGCTCGTTTCGTTGTCGACATCGTTTTCACCATCTCTGTGCTGGCCTTTCTGTACATCAGTGTTTCTCGGCCTTTCTTGTCCCAGGCCTCACTTCAATTTTCCAAAACAGTGTGCCCCACCCCCCCCCCCCCAAAAAAAAGACAAAACAAAAAATCGCACAACGTTAGCCCACAAAAAGATTTTAAAATGATTTGTTCAGTGCGTATACACTAAAAAGAAGTTTTAATTATACATTTATTTTGCGTGTTATTCACTTGTTCCATGCAATGGCAGCCTTGCCTTTGACTGTGGCTGCAGATTTGTTTGATTTAAGGGGCCATTCACATGACCATTAAAGTCGTGGATCTATGAAGTTCGATGTTTTAATCCGAGCTAAACGAGGAAACCATCAACCCGACGTAAGCAAACAACAGGTTATTCATACATTTCAGATAAAATATACTATAAAATTAAGATTTCTTTGAAAATCCCTACGCCCAAATCTGAAGTTTCACGCCCCACTGTTAGATATACGCCCCATCTTGAGAAATATATAGGGGTAGGGAGTGGATAAATTTTTTTGGATTTTTGTCCGGGCAGCGGCCTGTTCGGCCTGCTCTTTTCGATTTCCAACTGCCAAGGTATCTTTAACGTGCGCAACATGAACACGGGCCCTCCGAATTTTTTCCTCCTTATCCGAGAAGACTAGGTACTCGATCTTACCCCCACCCCCCTCCCCAAATAGGATCAGGGACACAAAAATATTAGAAAAATCCCAAACTTCCAACGTGCCCGCACCGGGCGGGTTTTGAACCCGGTACCCTTGGCATGAGAGGCGAGCACTTTGTCCTCCGTTTAGGTGATGATGCTTCAGATACGTGTCCCGTGTGTGTGCTCTTAAACGCTCTGTGGAAGTGAATTTCCATCCTGGGATTATAAAGTGGTTCTTATCCTTATCTTACCTTATCTAAAAGCCCCAGCACCTTCTAAAGAGTGCGATCACCTGTATAATTTGGCTTCTAGAAGAGCTAATCATAAACTTGCGCTCATAGTGGTGATAAAGCTATGGGTCGGAAGAGAGGATGGTTGTTGGCTTTGAGATGGGAAGGGAGGAGTGGCCAGGGGAAGGGGGGGGGGGAGTGAAGGCCTCTTGGTGCAGGGAGAAATCTTGTCGTGATCATCAACACTGCAATTTTTGTCATTATAACATTGAACAAGTGCATGCAATTATATTTGCTGATATTATTATTAAACCAATATTATTGCCACAGTTCTCATTATCATCATCATTAAACTAATTGCAGTTATCCGTCATCATGTGATATCGGTTCATCGTTAGTGGTGCAGTCTGAAAATCGGAATAGACACGATTGTGTAATGCCTGCTCCTGGATAGGTTTCTAGGTACATTTTGAGATTGTGCAGCGACCCTCCAAGAACAAAGCTCTCCACCTAACACGACTTTGCGTGTAGTATGTCTCCTTGTGAAATGTATCTTTTTGCGTTTGAGTAGGGATTTAATTGTGTGTGTGTGTGGGGGGGGGGGGATGAAGAAAAAGGGGGCATAAAGAAAATTTGGACAAGGGGGTGGGGGGGGGGCGATTGCCTGAAAAAGGTTGAGAAACACCGAGCCAAACAAAATGCCATAAAGCTAGCAACGCTCTGAGTCAAGATTTCTTTGTCTCGGTTTTAATGTGAAATGTAAAATATGGACTTTAACCCTCTAGCGCCCAGTATACCATATTTGAAGTAGGTCAACCGGAGCCAAAATGCTCTATCTTTTATACACTTCCTCTTCCTATTTTATCATCAAATAATTTTTCCCACTCACGATTTGTATTCTTGCAATAATCCGACTATTTAAAAATAGTTCAGCGGATTGTTTCAGAAGTTTGGGGATTGGCAATTTTCGTCTGGGCACTTGAGGGTTAAATGGATTGGTGAGACAGAAACAAGTCTTTTTCACTAGGGTAGTTTCCGAGTTTATTCATACCAAAAGGGGTTTTCTCGAATTTGTTAACATAATAGATAAGATAGATACAAAAGAGGAAACATAGTATTAGATAACACACGAGTTATATTCCCAGAGACGCCGATTATGCTCCAAGATTTACAACACTTAGCTGTGGTACATTGCTGTAATGGACAATTGAATTGGAGTTACCTACTGTCCTAATTACATTATTTTCCTTTAAATGTACTAACCGACCCGAACAAGACAGATCTTGCATATTCCTTGTATTGAACTCGGCCATACATCTAGATCTCGGATGGCACTTGACTTGGGTTCGATGCACAGACTAATAGATATTTTTGTTACGCCACAATTTCATGCTGAATACACAGATGCGATGAGATTTATTCTCTACCACCAATGTGTAAAGAGGGACAAAGAACCAAATGCCGACCGCACTTGTCGATTCTACTTGACAAAAATGCGACTAATTTTTGGAGCTAAAAAATCGCAAATAAATCATATTAATGACTGAGTTTTGTCCAAAATTGACGTGTCCACGTAATTTATGGTCTAAAATTGAGGAAGTTCACAAAATTTGATAATTTATGGTCACATAGCCACGTGCTTACATCTTCACCCTCTAGTTCCATTATAGTATGACGTACCCCTTCGCTGTCAGGTCATGTATAATGACGGAATCAGGAAGGACGGAATCAGGAGCATACCCAAGTTAATAACAGTTTTGTTTGTTTGTTTTTTGTGTTTTTTTTTTGCATGAAAAAAAAAAAAAAAAAGCGAAATTACACTAGATTAGAAACCTATCCGGCAATTGCATGCCATAGAGTCTTGACATTTTAATTTGTTCTTTGAGATTATCGATATTATGCACGGTACTCGGCAATGAATATTGAGCAGGACTGGCGTGGAAATTAGCTGTGATGAGAATGCCCAGAATAGGCAGCGTCAAAGGATGACGTCTGATTACTAAATTATAGATAGCATCAAGTTTGGAGATACTCGATCAAGCAGGCTGACTCAGATGTCTGTGTTTTCTTCATGTTGGTTGTTTATGAATTTGTCTGTCTTTATCTTTTTTTTTTTTTCACCTTCAGATAGTTAGAATTTGAGTTTGAGTTTGAATATAACAGAATGATAGGACAGAAGCAGACCCGACCAGAAGCACTCGCCAGTCACTCGCCTCTGAGAAAGATTTCCGTGTCCAGAATCATATTATTATAAAGGAAGTAATGCCTCCGATGTAATCATTACAGGCTTTTTACCCGCTGAGCCTCAACTTCAACAAAATATTATCTTATTACGCACAGAAAGACATAAAGGTGCACGTGGGCATATTTTAAAAGGTCTTGAAGTTTGCTATATTTTTAATACTTTGGTTGATTTTGAGCCACAACTGAGTTGAACAGAAGAAAGTGGTCCGATATTTTGAACCGGGAAAAAAAAAAGACGCATTTTCTTCGAGTAGAATTAAAAAGTAAGAGGGGAAATTTCCTTCTGCAACTCAGTTTACACATCGGTGATCGAAACGCAACTTTAAAAATCACATCTGTGTATTCCCCGAGTCAGTGGGCCAGCATTATGCTCAAATAATATAACTTGTGTTTTTAACTGAGCTAGGCTGGTGACTAGTTGGATGGCAACATAAGCGACAGCGACTTCAATGAGACCTCGCGCGCAACAGCCAATTAACTGGATCTCGTTCAAACCTAGTGTCGTGACGTAGCCACCCAATTAATCGGCCGATCAAATATGCTAATGCGGACCTTAGCCTAAGCTGACTGTGACACAATAGATTTAAATTGTTCGAGGGACAAAAAAGGGTTTCTATTCGAGGGTAATTTGTGTGTGTGTGTGTGTGTGTTTTGATAAATACACAAAGTGTACGAGACCTAGCACACTGGATACACGATGAGTGGAAAACATGGGCATCAGAGGAGTACCGAGTACGGAATCCCCCCCCCCCCCCCCCACACACAGACACACACACTCCACTCCCCAAGAATGCGCTGAATTTTCTTCAAGTCAAAATGTGGCAAAAACAACAACAACAGGTCATGTAACAAAGATTCGAGAAAGAAATAATACAGAAACGATGAAATAAAATGCAAAAGTCTTGTCCTTTCCCTTGACGTTATATTTGAATCGTTTCTGCATTATGTTTAAGCGGGACTTTGCTACGTACAAATTGTTCTTTTTGACACATTTTGCCGGGCTGAGACCCCAGATTTTCATTTTAAAAAAAATCTTTTGTTAAATTAACTTGTAACAGAATACACTTTCTCTCTCTCTTTCTAGCTCTCTCTCTCTCTCTCTCTCTGCGACCAAACATGTCAATTACCGGTATTAATAGATGACAAGACAACACGGCCTCCCTCCAGTCCTCCCCCCCCCCCCACCCCCGCAAGAGGAGAAATCAGTTCAGGGCTGCAATGACCCCCTCCCCCTCCCCCCAACCAACCCCTCACAGAGACATGTTGTTAATTATTAATAGATAACAAGACAGTGTGACCCCCCACCCCCACCCCACACTCTCCAAGCACGAGGAGAAATCGGTTCAGAGTTGCCACGACCACCCTATTCCATCCACCCTTCTCACCCTCAACCGGAAGGGGACAGGGAAATCAAATCGGAATTATTTTGAGTTCGAGCTTGAGTTTGGAGAAATCACCTCGGCACGATAACGGTCACATTGTGCTAGGAAAAAAACCCACAAGACCACAGACAGCAGATAACAGAACAATGCAAGACAGAAGATAACAGAACAATGCAAGACAGAAGATAACAGAACAATGCAAGACAGAAGATAACAGAACAATTCAAGACAGAAGATAACAGAACAATTCAAGACAGAAGATAACAGAACAATTCAAGACAGAAGATAACAGAACAATTCAAGACAGAAGGAAACCCCACCAAAGGCGCCCCCCCCCCCCCAAACCACCTGCAAAAATCAGAATTCCAACCAGTTCACCAATATTCTGCATAATCTGTCATAATAACCGATTTTACAGTAACAACACTGCAGTGCGTGATACAGGGTCAATAACTTACAACAACAACAACAACGACATCAAAGCCAATCTTATAATCTATTATAAACACTGAAATTACATAGACAAGGACGAACGGCAAGTATGGCAATAATTGAAAAACAGAGATCAGAGATACAGTATCATGGCATAGCAACAAGAAATTAATGAAAAAATGAGATAGAATAATTTGAATGTTATCAACAATAACAAAAGAGGACACGATTTACAAGCAGGAAGTGAGCAAGAGGGGGAAGGGGGAATGGAGTATGAAGTTTGAGTTTGGCTTTTACAGCACGTCGGCACGATAACAGCCACTTTGCGCCTTCCACGGTCTATTTGGGTAACTATTTATGTTCGATATTCAGAGCTTCATCACTTTAGATTTCACAAATAGAATTAAATAGCTCCTTATAATTTTATCACATTGGTAAAATTCTCAAACGTTGTTTTGTATGGATCTGAAAAGAGTTTTGTAAATGTGTATACAGGTTTTTAAATCAAACTGTAGACCTTAGCTTCTTTCAGAAAGGACAAGATATGCTGTGGGGTCCACGTCAGAAAATAATTCTGATGTTGAGAAAATTTGACTTGGCACACGCACAAGTCAGTGATATATAAGCAAAGTGTGCAGAAAAGATGAATCGATGTCAGGCACAGAATAACACGCTGCTCAGTCAGATAAATACATTGATTTTACACAGTTTGAGCTGAGGGCAAGCAAAATCAGGCACTGAGCACTCATATTACTGCGACTCACACGTAAAATTATAGTTTGCAGTTGACCTGTTGGGTTGACCTGACCTCTGCTCACGCCTCGCTGGAGACATAACCGACTGTGGATGTTTCCGGCTGTGTCTTGAAGGTACCAATTTAACAAACGGGAATGCCCCACAAAATCGCACTTTTCACCTTGAATTGAGGAATCGGTATTGTTCCTTTTGTGAAGTGTGCTACATCGTAATCTAAATATAAAAAGCTGATACTTGGCACCCGGGCGAACAGAATTTGTGTGTCTTCGATACTATGCCACAAGGTAAATGAGTACAATAAAAAGTTTACCTGTACTTCACTTTCCACGACTCACTTTGATTGCAATCATATCGAAACTTCATTTGTTTATAAGAAAATATATAAAAGTAACGATGCCGTGTATCTTTGGAAATGCACTGATCTATTTCATAAATTTGCCGATGAAAATTAGTGCTACAAAATGTTCACCAATTATTATAATGGATACTCAGACGAGTCATTCATCCAGTATCGAAGGCTTTAATAATGAAATTTTCCGCCCGCTGTTATGACTCAAGAACTAAAACGAACGTCACAAGTTCAATAGGCCACGCCAGTGTTACGCCTGAACAACCTGAATTAGTTCAGTTACAGGCAGTTGCATTCTAGTTTATGAGATAGGTTCGAGCACAATGAATGGCACTACAAGGCTATCACAACGATAATCTTCTAGAATGGATTGATGATGGTTTTCTTTTTAGCTGGGATTTAGCGTCCCCTGACACATAAGCACACTGAGGAAGAAGAGGAAAAGAGGGAAAAAGAAACAGAAGACATCGCCGAAGAAAGACAAGAAACAAGAAAAAACAGAAGAAAAAACAAAAATAATAAGAAAAGCGAGTTGTAAAAGCCTATGGCTGTGATCCTCCTGAAACAAAGACCTCAAACTTAGCACACTGTCAAGTCTGTTTTGTCTTTTGAGATATCTGGCGTACTGCGTCAAAACAGAGTCAAGACATACTTGACTCAGAGCGCCTATGGACCCTCGTTTTCATTCTGCACAACGAAGCCATTTGTTTGTTCCACTTACCTAGTTTTAATGTGAAATGTGGAGTGTAGAGTTAAAAATGACCCAGCGCACTGCCCAGACCGAAACCAGTCTGCTTTCTTAGTTTGGGGGGATCAAAAGCTGTCCTGGGTCAGCAGGTGGAAAGAGATATCTAACACACTGAGTCAATGAGACTGTTTTGTCTTAGTTTAAGTGTGAGATCTGGATTATAGTGTTAAAATAACCTCGCACACTGGCAAGACCGAAACCAGTCTGCTTTCTTAGTTTGTGTGCCTCAAAAACTGTTCTGGGTAAGCTGTTGGAAAGAGATATCCAGCGCACTGAGTCAATGAGACTGTTTTGTCTTAGTTTAAGTGTAAGATGTGAACTATGGTGTTAAAAAAGAACCTCTCGCACTGGTAAAGACCGAAACAATTTTGCTGTCCTAGTTTGAGCGCCTCAAAAACTGTCCTTTGTCAGCAGGTGGAGAGAGATATCTAGCACACTGAGTCAATGAGACTGTTTTGTCTTAGTTTATGTGTAAGATGTGGACTATAGTGTTAAAATGACCTCGCACACTGGCAAGTCCGAGACAATTTTGCTGTCCTAGTTTGGGCGCCTGAAACACTGTCCTGGTTCAGCAGGCGGAAAGAGGTATCCAGGCACTGAGTCGGCTAAACTGTTTTGTCTTAGTTTTAGTGCGAAATGTGGACCGTAGAGTTAAAAATGACCTCACGCACTGGCAAGACCGAAACCAGTCTGCTTTCCTAGTTTGTGTGCCTCAAAAACTGTCCTGGGTAAGCTGGTGGAAAGAGATATTTAACGCACTAAGTCAATGAGACTGTTTTATCTTAGTTTAAGTGTGAGATATGGACTATAGTGTTAAGATAACCTCTCGCACTGGCAAAGACCGAAACAATTTTGCTGTCCTAGTTTGGGCGCCTCAAAAACTGTCCTTTGTCAGCAGGTGGAGAGAGATAGCTAGCACACTGAGTCAATGAGACTATTTTGTCTTAGTTTATGTGTGAGATGTGGACTATAGTGTTAAAATAACCTCTCGGACTGGGAAGTCCGAAACAATTTTGCTGTCCTAGTTTGGGCGCCTCAAAAACTGTCCTGGATCAACAGGTGGAAAGAGATGTCCAGCGTACTGCGTCAATGCAGGGTAAAGACATACTTGACTCAGAGCGCCTAGGGACCTTCGTTTTCATTCTGCACAATGAGGCCATTTGTTTGTTCCACTTACGTCACAAAAAATTGTGATGTGGACCGTGTTGCTTTATAACTGGCGCCTTACATCTTATTGTAGGTGCTCAAAATGCATTGGAATCTCTAACGAAAGCCAAAATTTAAAAAATGAAAATTTTGGAGAAACCCTGGCTCAATTAGAATACTGTCACAAACAATCAATGCTATAATTTGAAACCTCACACATTTTAGTGCAAATATTTATAAGAAGATGATGATAAATGGTGCGAGGAACTGAATATTTGATAAGTTTATGCAAAATTCAACTTGATCCAAAAAGAGGAATTAAAACCATTCGGAAAAACGAAGCGTGATATTCCTGTATAAAAGATGTGAAAAACAGTGTTTTACAAGGAATTTGCACATTTATGAATGACAACCTTTCATTAGCATAATCTAATCCATATTTAAACTATCCATATGGGGAGCATAACGAAACTTAATTTAAAGACGAGCTGGGATTTTTATGTGTCTAACTTAACCCTGTGCCGATGATGCCTTGAATAAACGTCCGATGAAAGACGAAATATACTTCAAACATTTTTTTCCGAAGAGCGTAAGTTTCGTGACGTCACGTGAAACGAAGTAATATCATGGCGAGTTTTGGCCCCAGTCAGACGACCAACGAGCGAGTGTCTTAAAAACTCACGGACAATCTGGCAGTGATCCTCTCAAAATAAAGACCGGTCAGGTCTGATCCGCCCCAAGCAGAATTCAAATCTTAGACTTCTTCCATTGGAGTCAGACGCTTTAACCATCGGGGCCAAATTGTCGACTATGGATGGAACAATATTTCGAAAAGAACCGCATTACGCAGGTATTTTTCGTGATTTGACATTTTGACCCTGTCGCCACCGCTTACCGAAATCACAACGTTTAATCCCAGTCGTTTCTGGAATAAATGATAATTCCACTCAGAAATTGTACATTACGAAAATGCTATACTTTTTTCAACAACACAAATTATTATAGATTGAATGGTCCAGATGAATGGTCGGTGAATGAATAGAAAAGTACTTGATCACCCGTGGAGCTTAAAACAATTATCTAATTTTGGTTCCACGTCGGCCAGTCCATCCAGTTGTATAATTTAGAAAAGATTATAAAATAGAACAGATCAAAACATTCAATTCAAAGTACAGTGCTGAATGAAGCACAAAATTATCGTGACGAAAGCAATTCTGGAAACACCGCCATTCATTGACCAGAAAAACAAATGCGTCATGTTCCCTGTTATTACCTGGGCGTAGAATGGTTATTATGTCTAGGGAAGGTGGGTGCTCTGAGCTATCAGATTTTGAGGAAAGTTTGAAATAAAACCCACAGTGTTTACTCCTACGGGTGTGGACAGTCACAAGAAAAATATACGAAGAACAGGAATGCGAAAAAAAGCAAACAACAAAAGTGTCAAATGAAATCCAACAACAAAAGTGTCAAATGAAATCCAGCCTCAGAGAGTAAGAGACCCCTGTTTGTTGTTTGTCGGAATTGTAAACAAAAGTTTGTTGAGTAGCTGCAGCATGTATTCACTTCAGTCCTATTTACACCTAAATCTAATTCTACTGCAACTCACTGCTTATCGGTTTCCATTTATGCTAAAATAATAAATGACCCCCAACATCCTCTGAATAAAGAATACATAAGATCTGTAAGAAGTTTAAGGCTGTTGTCAAAGAAAACTAAAACTGAGCGCTTACTTTAAATCGTTTATTCCATCATCAACTAGGATGTTGCAATAATGTCGTCACATTGATCGTAATTTGTGTACAGTTGAATTGTGTCCTGCGTGCCAGGTCAATGTGTTTTAGTAAGGGAAGCATATTGTGCACACTGTTAATTTTGTTTATTTATTAGTGTGTGTGTATATATACATATGTATGTGTGTGTGTGCGTGTGCGCGCGCTATATATATCATGATCTCTGTAACTGTATTGTTATGTATTCAATGATCAAACCAAATTTCCTTGTACAAGGACGAATAAACTTTATCTTATCTTATCTTATCTTATCTTATCTTAGATGTTGCGGGGAGTTCCATGTAGTACTCTCTGCACAAAAGATTACCAATTGATCACCCAATACGTCCAAATAAAAACTGCTACTACTTCCTCGATATGGAATCTGCAAGTCTCGAACAAGATTTTTATGACAAGGACAGCTACTCACACGATATTCACGCCACAATGTTGCTGTGCCAGTAATGAACTAATGGCGGCCGTTGTGTTTGAAACCCATTGCACAGTGTTGACATAAAAACATCCTGTCTTTTGTCTTGTAACAGTATAAATTATGATGCATGATTTAGCCTGCTACAAAATTTGACTGCGTGATCCAGCGAGGTCTTCTAAACACTAAACACAAAATCGTGTGTTTGGCATGCCTATAAAATACAAATCAAATACGCCGAGTGGCCATTAAATACACTGTTACAGGCCCTGCATATCCGCTGAACAAAATATTAATGTGCGGCAAGTCTGCGGAACCATGGAATGCGCAGCCTGTGTGTAAAATGTATGGTCAATAGCATGTCAGCTGAATCCAGAGGCGGAAATGACACCAAGCTGTGCCCGCCACAAAAGAGTTTCATGATTATGAATGTGGTCTATGACAGGGTGGCCGCAAAAATATGATAGAGAAAAACCACTCGAATAATAATATCCAAGGTTCTTAAGAAAAACAAAAGGTGGAAAGGGCGGGGGGGGGGGGGAGGGGGGGGAGTGTTAGTCATTCTTCTATTCTGATTTCTTTTCCTTCATTCGTTAATTGGTAGTATTGTTTCTTCTATCTCCATTTTCTGAAATACTGGAGATCTTTTAGCATGAAGACGAGGTACCGGTATAACAAATGCACATAACAATTGTGAGTGTGCCTGAGAAAACCCGGTATAAGTCGGCAGAGCTGATTTTGAGAAAAACGGCTTTGAAGTGAAAATATGGGTCCGACACAAACCTCCAACTTGGCTGTTGTTTAGGGGACCGTGGCATGTTACAGGGTAAACTGTAGACGAGCAGTGAACACTACTCACTATGATCTCTATAACGGCTTTGTAATTAGACTACGGTCTCCTAACAAGATCCAAAAACTTCCGACTTGGCTGTTGCTAGGGGACCGTGGCATGTTACAGGGTAATCTGTAGATGAGCAGTGAACACTACTCACTATGATCTCTATAACTGCTTAGTTATTAGACTACGGTCTCCTAACAGCAATCACTCCAATATTACTTGGTCAATTAGCTATTGCCACTTATAGGATTAAATGCCATTTTCTCAAAATCTTGTTTTAGGGGGGTCATTGCCTTCAATTTATCAGGAATGTCTTGTCTTTTATTATAGGTTGAGAACTCAAACTGTCATGTTGCCGACTTATGCCGGGTTTTCTCATGCACACTCACAATTGTTCAAAATGCATTGTGGCACTTATCAAGTTTTTTTCACAGTTCAGATTTACTCTTAACTTCTTATCATAAAACTGAAGCCGCAAAAGTTCAAGGTCGAATTTCTCAGTTGTAAAAACAGTTGAGTTGAAACAACCAAGATCTAAGGTCACGACATGTTAAAGAAGGAAACACTCAAATGATAATATCCAAAATCTAAAACAAAATTGAAAACCAAAATATATATAAAATATGCACAAATTTTACCAAAACCTTCCAGGCCAAAGCATATTTTTAAGATTTAGAGGGCGCTTACATCAATGTAACCCAAATTGCAAATATGCAAGCATAACTAAACAGCACAACCCAGTAAACCTCTAGAGCTCAAAGTGCTAAATGCGAAACAGTTTTCATTAACAGATATAAAACGACTTTTCAATTAAAACGTGGCAAAAAGACCAAGTTCCATGTAGCAAAGCCTCGCTGAAGAAACAATACAAAAACGATTATATCAAACGCAAGAGAAAAGTAAGACAACTAAAGCTTTCGGAATATTAACCTTCTTCAGGGGAGAAAAAATGAAACAAGACAGAAAATGAAACGAAGAAGAACAAAAATCAAACCCCAACACATAAAAAAAAAAATCGCAGAATGTCTAGCAAATGCGGATACGTCGTGTGCGACTCCCAAACTTGGATTCTCGGTGTGCGCCTTGGTCTAGAGGCAAGGTGCTCGCCTCCCATGCGGATGGCACCGGGTTCGATCCCTAGTCAGTGCAGGCATGTTGGAATTTTTTGGGGAAAAAGTCATGTCCCTAATCCTGTGATCCGTAGGATCGAACACCTAGTCTTCTCGAGTAGAGACGAAAAACTTGGAGGGCCCGTGTGCACGTTGCACACGTAACAGATACCTTAGCAGCTGGAGATCGAGAAGAGCAGGCCTAACATGGCCGCTGCCTGGGCAAACATTCTAAAAAAAGAAGAAAAAACCCACTAGTCCCTACCACAAAAACATACAGAAACAAGAACAAGGAAAAATGAAAACGAGAAAAGTGATGTCTAAGTGCCAAGAGCAGCCAGCCTCCTAAAGAAAGACCTAAAATCAACTTGGACCCCCGGAGCGCAGCATGTCCGTCAATGTATGGTGGCCCTACGCATTTTCTATGAGTTTTGAAATAACATTTTGTCGACTTTTCTCACCGAGTTCCAATTTCCACCAGGCAATTTACATACTTATCTTGATGGCCACTTTTTATGTGGGTAAAATTTTATACTGCTCTGAAATCCCATTTATAAAAAAGTGCATACATCAAACAATAATATGTCTTCTATTCCAATCTCGGGACCTAAAGGGTTAAAATAAAAATCCAGTAACCATTCTCAAAACGCTGTGTTTATCATAGAAATATCATAGCACAGGATACATCGGGGGGGGGGGGGGGGAGCAATAAAATAGCTGTCAAACTTCTCTCGATGTCGGCCAGATGTGTCGAAACCTTTGTGCGAATGAAGAAAAGCTAATTTTGTCCCTGCCTGGAGGTTAGAAAATGTATCCGTAGCTAGGTCTTGTTTTGTGGTATAGTTAGTTTGGTTTTACCCTTGTAGCGCCCAGTGTTCCATAATTATTTGAAACAGGTCACTTTGAGCTATATTGCTTTATCTTTGATACCTTACTCTTATTACTTTATTACCAATTAATTTTCCAAATAAATGTTTGTATGTTTGCAATAATCTGACTATTTATCACCAGTTCAGCACATCATTTGAGAAGTTTTGGGATTGACAATTTTCGTCTAGGTGCTAGAGGATTAAAAGTCATTGGTATGTTTCTCATACTAGTATTAAACCCACGAAATTCGCGGGGGGGGGGGGGGATAGCTATCATGTAAAGACATGATGAAACGTGGACTTCAAGATCTAGATTTTAGATCTAGTCTAGATCTAGATCTAGAGCTAGAATCTAGATCTAGAATCTAGATCTAGCCTAGATATCTGTTAGTAGATATAATCTAGATCTAGATTTAGATCTAGAATCTAGATCTATTATAAAAATTGAAAATCTTCATCAACGTACCTGAACAAATGGATCATCACGAATGTTATGGATGGACTCGGCATGTTTTTGCCACACTGTCACTGCAGCAAGAACCACGAATGTTATGGATGCTCGGAAGCACGGTTTCAAATTTGGGGAACCGGACGTTGAGATCGCACGGTGGACCTCAAATTCAGTGACGTCATGCCACATAAAAACTCACGCCCGGATGGTATTTATTTGGAACAAATGCAAATTTGCGTAGTTCAAAAAAATACTTACGGAGAGTGTTCAGCAATGAGTGTAGCAAGGAATCAACTTCAGACCAAAAGAAATTTGTATGCAAAATTTGAGCTCGATTGGTGCACAGATAGCCGAGCTACGGCTTTTACAAAAAAAGCGAGTTTTTTAAAAAATAATAGATAAGATAGATATATAGATCTCTCTCTCTCTCTCTCTCTCTCTCTCTCTCTCTCTCTCTCTCTCTCCCTCTTTATCTCACCCTCTCTCTCTCTCATTCTGTTTCCTTTTCTTCAGACTCACTTTTTCTTTCTTTCTCTCTCTCCTCACACTCGTCTTCTTAGTTCTCCCATTCCTTTTTAGTTTTCCTCACAATTCTTCTCTTCTCTTCCCCTTTCTCTCACTCTGCTCTTGTCCTTCTCACGTTTCCCTTTAGCAGTCTCCATTTTCTCGTCCGCTTACCACCTCATCTATCTTCATCCCTATCCTGATATCTTGAATGCTAACCCCACGCAATCAAGGCCTACAGTATGATTGTAATGCCACTGCCAATGATAATCACGTATCATCCCTCTTTCTCTCTCTCTCCTCTCTGTGTTTGCCTTGTTTTCTCTTCAGTACTGAAGTCAAGAAATCTGGCATTGACCAGTGGCCTGGCTAATTCCCGCCGACCGGTCGACCTTGCCTGTTTGCCCTGAACAGTCTGGTTTTCTATCCCCTTATTCGGCCTTGTAGTTTGTTGCTTATTTCGTTTTCGTTTTGGCGTGTGTTTTTTTTTGTTTTGTTCTAACGTTATCTTGGCGGGTGAAATCTGGCCAATGTCAGAAAGTGTGGATAGCTAATTGACACAAATCGAAGGTTTGGCCCAGACACACTGATTCTAGGAGGTTTTTGTCCAGAAGTGAATAGTTCTGCTTTCTCCGAAGGAAGGACGTGTCTATCTATCTATCTATCTATCTATCTATCTATCTATCTATCTATCTATCTATCTATCTATCTATCTATCTATCTATCTATCTATCTATCTATCTATCTATCTATCTATCTATCTATCTATCTATCTATCTATCTATCTATCTATCTATCTATCTATCTATCTATCTATCTGTCTGTCTGTATGTCTATTCACTAATCCATACATCCACCCATCCATCTATCCATCCATCCATTCACCCATTCATCCGTCCATTCGTCCATCCATCCGTCCATCCTATTCACATTGATGGATGGATTGCTATTTAGAAATACGGAAACCTAGAAATACGGATACACACACACCCATGCTCACACACATTAAGCAGCTGTGGATGGACTGCTATTTAGAAATACTAGAAATACTAGCCTAGAGATACACACACACGCACACATATGCTCGCACGCACCACACATAACCACACACACACACACACACACATACACTCCATTGATTAAGGTTGTCGCCCTCAGACAGGTCAAATAAGAACTGACAAAATAAAACAACTAAAGAAGTGATAGAAATTGACAATGAAGACATTCAATCAACTTATCATTCCTCCCACTTAATTCAATTAAAGCAGAAACGTCGCGTCCTCGGGAACAGCGAGATGGGAAATGGATATTTGACCACAAACTCGTGAATTACGAGCTGGTCTCAGCGTATTTAAATTAAGACATTCTCACCCACTGTGTCCTGGGGACATAGCAATTATTTCTGTACTATCTGTTGCCTCAAAACACGATCGGAATTTGCTTTTCATCTGCTTTAAGTTCTTGTTGATAGACTCGGTTTTTGTCTGTGGGTTACCAGGTATTTATTGATGGCGGACAGACACAGATGGTGCTGGTTACAACGAGGGTGTTTTAGCTTTTGTCTTGAAGTGTTGATGAAGACGAAGATGATTCTTTTTAGGAGTAGCATTTATTTGTACGTGCTGCTATCCATTTCTCTCTCTCTCTCTCTCTCTTTGCCCCTACCGCCTCTCTCTATCTTTCTACCTCTCATATTTTCCCAGATTTGGTATTTCATTCTTAAACTGCAGCTACTGTGATAACCATTCTAATTTGAGAAGGTAATATTGAGGGGAAGAAACGGGGAGGTTGGAAACGTGGCTAAGGGAGGAGTCAGAAAGGTGAATTGCTGGAGAAGAATTTGCCACCATTTAAAACTAGCATTTTATCCCAAGACATTCATTGTTGGTAACTCTTGGTTATATCCCTTTTTTTTCATAGTGCTCAGTATTTTGGCGACCTTAGTTTTTGGTTGTTCCATCTCCATTTTCTATAGGTTTTACTACAAGTCGTCGCTATGCTGCAAGACTCCTGTAGCTGACATTTCGAAAATTTTACAGGAGAGCCATAAGACTGATTTTCTTTGGCTTGTGTAATATTGTAAAGACAATGAACTTGATTATTGGAATATCGTTATTTATAAGAATTGAGCTACGAGCTTTTGACACATGGTGCGCTAATTGATTTTCAGACCCAAAGAATGCAAAAAATTGATTTTGGCCAAAAATGTTAGTTACAGGAGTCTAGCACCATAGCGACGAAGTACTTACGTGCTCCAGCAGCGTTGCACGGGGAGCGCATATGTATACCTACCGATCCCTGACCCCGTCCTTATCTTCAACACTGAATGTTATCGAATCCCTTACCCTGCCCCGTACCCTTTCAACAACAACAACAACACCATAAAAAAAAAGGATGGAAAAAAATCTGAAAGAATAATTAATTAAGGCTGTTGTCAAGGGGCATTTCGGGAGGAGTTCTCTAGCTCTGGAGTCACAAAAGGCTATAAAATACGTACCCTTGGCGCAAAAAAAAAAAAAAGTTGAGGAACATACGTACAACTAACAACATTCTTTTCTAAAGACAAAAAAAAACTGGAGCTCTTTTAGTATGTAGAAGATGTATGAGGACACTTTGACACCTGTTTAAAATGCGTTGTGGCACTTGTCGATCTGTTTCGCTGTTCTGACTCCTTATCATAACACTAAAGCCTATAACGGCTACGGTTCTATTTGTCGGGTCTTCGAAAAATGGAGTTGGAACAAACAAGAACTGTGGTCGCCAAATATACTGACATCTCAGTGCATATTTTAAGACAAGTTTGGATAAGTTACGTGGGGCAGTTGGTCTAGATAAAAGATGCTAGCCTCTCATGCCGAAGGTAACTGTGTTCGATTCCCGGTTGGTGCAGGCATGTTGATTTTTTTGGGGGGGGGGGGGGGGTTGAATCCATGTCCTTGATCCTATGGTAGGTAGGATTGAGCACCTGGTCTTCTCGCAGATGGACGAAGAACTAGGGGGGCGTGTGCACTTTGCGCACATTAAAGATACCTTGGCTATTGGAAGTAGAGAAGAACAGGCTGAACAAGACCGCTGCCCTGGCAAAATTCTAAAAAACGAACCCCTACCACAACAAGAGAAATAAAAACAAGAAAAATGAGGTGTTAATGCCAATGGCAGAGAACCTAATATATAGACAAACTCCAGACATGTTCTGATATCGTCATACTTGAAAAGGCAAAGTATTTGGAGAAGGAAGCACAAGCTGACCAAACGCGGAAATGTCGTAATCCTGCAAATAATCTGGGAAAGACCCAGAACGGGCAGAATGTAAAACTGAACAGGAAACTGAAAGAAAACAAATATTAAAGAGCGACAGAGAAGAAACCGCGGGTGTAATGTTTTGGCTCTCCGGTAAAAAAACGACAACAAACAAACAAAATTATAAAGAATGAACGAGAAGTAGGAGAAAGAGAAAGAGAGGGAGAGAGAAACTCTTCCCGTAGAAAAAGAAAAGAAAACAAAATTAAAAAGAATGAAGAAGAAGGGGCGAGAGAAATAGAAAAAAAGGAGGAAATACAAAAAAGCAATAAAGAACGCTTTATTTTGCCTCTCGTAATCTCATTTCCGGGATAATTTTGAGCCATCCCGCGCGTGTGCAGTTTTCTATGCGCCCAGCTTAACTCTGAAATATGTGAGGTCTGACAGTAAATCATAGCCAACCCTATGTGGAACGCTCGCTCAGCTAAATAATTTTTAAAAAAGCGCTTATGTAACCCATCAAAAGAGCCCTAAATCAAACGCCTAAAAGATGAGCCTTCTTTTTTTTTACTTAAGATCACGGGCTTAGTTCGGATCTCCTGAAATAAAGATTCCGAAGAAGATAATTTCTTGCGCGTTTTTCTACATGAAGGAAATGATGAAAATTGTATTACCCTGGCTCTCTGTTCATCTCTGTTCGTCTCCCACAGCCTGTTTTGATTTGGTGAAGCAACAGAACGAAAATAATCACTCAGCAAATAGGAAATTATTGAGGAAGAAAACCCTGAGCGACAACCGCCAGCGCGAAGGCAAAGGGGCCGCCCATGAAGATAAGATAAGATAAGATAAGATAAGATAAATTTTATTCGTCCTTGAAGTACGCAAGCTTGAATTTGGCGATTTTTTACTCACATACCCCACCCCCCCCCCCTTCCCCATGTACTCCTTCTATACGCTTTGCCTCAACCACATCTCCCCTCTTATTTGGGCCCCTTGTACGAGTTCGTTTTTGGAGAAAGCAGGTCGATCTGATACTGGTCACATTGTGCCAGGACAGAATAATTACAACGATAGAACAGAAGGTGAACCTGCCAGAAGGGCCTGCCTACCATCCGCCCTTGTTTTAGTGGACAAGCTATCAGAATGATGAATTTCGGAGATCTTTCTTGGTTTTGTGAAAATTTACGGGCCATTTTGTTTGGACTGTTTGACTTTTTCATCATGAAGACGATTTTTATACATGTATGGCCCGAGAATTTCATTTTGCTGCAGAAAATGGAAATAAAATCAATTTTTTTTCCTACTTTATTACCACCATAATTGGAAAGCGTACGTACTGTCCCCAGAACCTAGCTTCCCCGTGTAAGCAGGTGGTTGATGGGCGCTTCTGGAAGGATCTCCTTCGGTCCTATCACTGTGTAATAATATTCTGTATATCGTCTTGCTCTTGTCCTAGCCACTGACTGATAAAATACCCAGACTGGATGATCCCATTGTGTGACGTCACAAAACAGCGAAAGTTCCGCCATTTTAGATTTACGGTTCCGACCGACGCTTCAGCATAGCTACAATGCAGCGGTCGCTAAAAATCCATACAGTCGTCATTTATGACAGTTTAAAAAAGGCAGATGTAGACAATAAAATGAAAGGATAGGGAAGTTAATGCATTATTAATACATGTACAACCAATCTTGACAAATAAAAAGAAATTTCTACTGCAGATAGAACTAGAATCGGAATTTCCCGGGCGGCGGCCATGTGGGTTACACGGTCGCCGCTCAGGAAATTCCGTAGAAAACGACACAGCCCGAAGCTCGTGTTTCCAGTCTGGTAAATGTATTAGTCTGTGGTCCTAGCACAGTGTGACCGTTATCGTATAGACGTGCTTTCTCCAAATTCAAAACCCATGCACGCTTTTCATACGCTGGGAACACCCCCTTTTCTCCCTTCGAGCGTGCGTAGGCCTATGTGCTTTATGGATGGTCCCAAAGCCAGGTTCCGCGGTTTCTGTCACCCTCGCCTCCTACCCATATCCCCCCCCCCCTAATCACCCATCTCCCATTTCCCACCAGTTTATCTTGGTTTGGAATCGGGGAAAGGGGCGGGGGTGGGGGAGGGGGGGCACGATACCGCCATTATGGGTAACTCCGAGCAGACAGTTAAAGGGCTAGATTTTGCACGCCCTTGTAATTACCATGGTGCGTTTTGATCCAGATCTGTTTAAAAGGAAAACGAAAGAAAACAATGGCTGTTTTATTATAAAAGTGTTGTTGTTTGTTTTTCGTGTTTTTTTTGAAGATTTTTTTTTCAAAGCCGGCAACTACCGCACTCACTTTACCATTACCCGCGATAACACGCACAGGGGGAGATAACATTCAATTATCGTAAAAATAAAATCACGACAATTTTGTTGCCCTTGGTTTCAGCAGGCACGTCCTTGTGACCAGGAAAACTGTAATTAATTCTTAGAAAAATATACAAAAAAAAAACAAAACGCATGTCGTTAGGGACGCGTGGTCTAATCACAAAAGCCAAAATAGAGAAAATACCGAGCTGTGTTCATTGCTCAGAAATGGCCTATAATGTAAGATCCGAGACACATTATATCGAGACGGACCAATTCATCATTTTCCGTCCGCCGGCTTTTGCGCGTAGCCTACCATCCATGACAACAGTGCAACAATTCGCACCACACCCCTTTCATAACTGAACGAAAAAGACTGGTACCACAGAGCTCTGTGAGTAGTACTCACCAGGTTTATACGCGCACAAGCTGTGGACATAATAGTGAAAGAAGGAATAGTCCGTCGCGGTATTCTAGGGTAAGATATTACGCGCCACTAACAAGAGCCAAATAAATTATAACAAGGCTGTTGTTACAAGTACGTAACTATGCACCCCAAGTGTTTTGCGCCAGGGGCACTCCTTATACGTACCCATCCATAACCCCGTCCTTATCCTCAGTCCTAAATCTTATCGAATCCCTAACCCGGCCCCTATACCCTTTCAAGCAAAAAAAAAAAAAAACAAGAGGAAAAGAAAAAAAATTCAAAAAGAATAATTAATTAAGGCTCTTGTTAGGATTTCGGATTGTATTTAGGAAGGAGCTCTCTGGCTCTCGAGTCACACAAAGTTTTGAAATACGTTCCCCTAGTGCAAAAAAACGTGGGGGACGCACATACTTGTAACAGCATTCTAATGTAATATACTACGCTCCCCTAACAAACAGCCAAACACAACAAACATTGTGGCAAATTCAGGGCACAGCCTCCCCTGCTTGTTAAATGCTGCACACCGCAAGGGCTGCATCACGAGAAAGGCTGTCACTGTGTGGGATTAAGTCAAACCGGGCAAGCCTGCTTAGTGTCAACAATGGGATTACAAGGCCGGGCTAGATTTACGGGGTTCTTTTCCATCTGTTTGTCGTAGGATTTGATGGGGGTAGTCTAGCGTAAAAGTACGGAATGAAGGAGAGAGTGAGAGTTAGAGAGAGAGAAGGATAAATTAAAAAAAATATGAATGAATGAGCAGTCTGGTCGATCTCTATGCTAAATGTTAAAATGACTACACAGACACAGATAGATAGACAGATAGAAGATAGATAGATGGATAGATGGATAGATGGATAGATGGGTCGATGGATGGATGGATGGATGGATGGATGGATGGATGGATGGATGGATAGACAGACAGAAAGACAGACGGACTGACAGATGGACGGATGGGCCGACAGGTAGATAGATAGATGGATAGATGGATAGATGGATGGATGGATGGACAGACAGACAGACAGACGGACTGACAGATGGATGGATGGATCAATAGATAGATAGATAGGTAGATAGATAGATAGATAGATAGATAGATAGATAGATGGACAGACAGAGAGACAGATAGATAGATAAATGGATGGATGGATAGATAGACAGACAGACAGACAGACAAACGGACGGATAGACATGATGAATGGACTAATAGATAGATAGATAGATAGATAGATAGATAGATAGATAGATAGATAGATAGACATATAGACAAACAGACAGACAGAGAGACAGACAGATAGATAGATAGATAGATAGATAGATAGATAGATAGATAGATAGATAGATAGATAGATAGATAGATAGATAGATAGATAGATAGATAGATAGATAGATAGATAAATAGATAGATAGAGAGATAGATACACCGCATTTTCTCATTTAAACCTCTCCGGACGTGCGTAAATTGTGGCCAGTCAACAACAACAACAACAACAACAACAACAACAACAACACAAATAGTCTCGGCAAAAATAGAACACAGTGCAACGTAATTTCGCTCTAGAATCTTCTCCACACCCTTCCTCTACTACCCCCAGGTCGTGTCCCATATGTCTCGCTGTGCTTTAGGGTCCCTCAAACATTCGATTTTCGATTGGGTAACTCACCCCTTCCTCCACCTCGAATGAAATGAAATAGTTAAAGTGAGTACATACTGACGTACTCTCTCTGGATTCTAAGGCTCACTGGCTGTGGAATTGAAATGGAGTTACCAACAGAAAAAAAACAAAAAAAACAGCGAAGAAATAAAACAACTCTTGGAAAACAACTCATGTGTAGAGTTGACGTTGACACTAGGGTTGGGAAAACGAAATTCCCGGGGACAATATCAGAGACGCGTTGTGTCCAAAGTATCAAAGTATCCAATACTCGATGTTTATCTTGGATTAAGTTCTTGAGCGGTCGTTGTGTACTGTCAGTGGTTTGTCTGTACTTTCCTTCACTTAAAAAAAAACAAAAAACAGGATGTTGTTATACGCACGTACGTACCCCAAATTTTCTGCGCTGGGGGAACGTATTTTAAAGGCTTTTGTGACTACAGAGCTAGAGAGCTCCTCCCGAAATACTCCTATCAAAAGCTTTAATTAATTGTTCTTTCAGATTTTCTTTTTGTTTTCCTCCTGTTTTTGTTTTTGTTTTTAGTCGAAAGGGTAGGGGTCAGGGTTAGGGATTCCATAAGATTTGGGATATGGACGGGGTAGGGATAGGTAAGTATTCGTACACGCCCCCGGCGCAAACGTTTGAGATGCTTACATAATGCTAAGGACAACAGCCTTTTAAACCAGTGTCAACGTGTAACAATATCCAGTTTAAAATGCTCACTCAGACTCAACTCAGAGTTCTACTCATGCAGCTGTTTTGAAAAATGCTTAAATTCTTCAGATAGCATTTGAACTGCAATATTCCCCAGACTCTAGGAAATACCAGGAGGTAGTTCTCAATTAATCACAAGCAGTAGAATAAGATATCTGTGGGCGACTAACTGGCTGAATCAATAATATTGTTAGTGAATGAATAAACAGATGGAGAGATAGACTGACAGGCACAGAACTGGATGGTTGGATAGATAGACAGAAAGATAGCATTCAGATAGATAGCTAGATAAATCGATAGACAGACAGACAGACAGACAGCTCGATAGACAGACAGACAGACAGACAGACAGACAGACAGACAGATAGACAGACAGACAGACAGACAGACAGACAGATAGATAGATAGATAGATAGATAGATAGATAGATAGATAGATAGATAGATAGATAGATAGATAGATAGATAGATAGATAGATAGATAGATAGATCTAACAATAACCAACTGTGCTCAAAACCCAATCCCTCCTTGCGTCAACCACCTTCGGTAAAACTTACTGAAAAAAATAATAAACATTAAATTTAATTACACAGTATCTGCCTGCCCCCAAAAATTCACCTATCCATCACCAGCTCAAATCAGCGTGGTTTAATTTTAAAGAAATGTACTCGACAATGTAACAAGTTTCTAACCCCCGACGATTGGCCGTCACTTTGTACACAGCTGTCGGTCAAACCTGTCTCATTCGCTCACTAGGCCCACACACTGTGAGACTCTGTAGCGGAGAAATACGAACCAGACCGAATGAAAAAGTGACGGCTTGGCTCAAATGATGTTGCCGTGAGTGATGGAGTTAACACACTCCTGCACGGAACAAGGTCTGACTCAAGACGGGATATTGCGCATGACACTCAAATCTGTCAGTTTCTGGTGCCCTCGACTAACATCTCGCCCTGTATCACTCAGTGGGTATAAAATGAAACCAGTAATACATTTCCTACTCGTCTGGTAAAATTTTCCATCACACTGAACTGCCTGCAGTAGCTTTTTGCTGTTTCTATCATGAAGCCACATCGCGACCTTAGTTCTTGTTTATTCCAACTCCTTTATGCACAACTGAGAAATTCGACATTAAACGTTTGCGGCTTTAGTAATATAATAAGGAGTTGGAATAAATCAGAACTGTGAAACAACTTGAGAAAACTGAGTTTAAAAACTGAAACAACTTTGGCTTGAACAGTAAGGTAACAAAAAAAAAAAAAAAAGTCACTTAATATTTAGTTCATGTCGACTCTGTCGACTTTATTCCACTGAATGACCGGACGGTCCTGTACGCGCTCAAAAAGTTCTCTCAGTTGTCAACAAAATGTAATTGAACCACTTGTTTATTCATAGGCATATTTGATACCGGAAGCCCTGCAGATATGGACTTATTCATAAAGTTGTGCTAAGTGAGGTATCATTGTAAGACCGGAAAGACACATTCAGTTATTGGCAGACAAGAAGTGCACACCAGCGTTTCGTTTAAGTTCTTAGTAAACCCGGGAAGAACCTCTCATATTAAGCCTAGTCAGACACAGACAGTTGCTGGTAGACAAAAAGTGCACACCATAATTTCCTATATTTGCTTGGTAACTACAGGATGACCCTATCATACTAAACCCGGTCAGACACACACCCAGCTACTGCCATTTATTTCTTGGGTGAACATTTTGCTGATGGCAACTGGCTGTGACGTTCGGAGCTTGGTATGATATGCCCCTAACAGTTTCCTGCAAGCCGGGACGTCCCATACATCGTATTCCCACTGTTGCTGTTATCATTGGTTGTGATTGTTATCGCTGTCTTTCCGCCTCCATTGCCCTCCCACGCCAACTTCAGAACATGCTGACGTCACATGCACCATAACACAATACAATGTCTCCGGTAAAAAAACAAACAAAAACAAACACCAATGCCAATCTCTAACACCCATTTCCCAGAAGTCTAATCAGTCCTAAAAAGCCTTTAATATCCAGCGTTACTGTACAAACACATTTTGTGGTCCCCGAGATGTTAATCAAAGAGGAATACGCAGACCGTGGGAATTAGGCTAATATGTTCAAGATAGCAGATAATGTGCGTGATTTTATGTCTTGTGTAGGAACAAAAAAAAAATGTCCGCAATTATTTTGTTGACATTGTTGTTTTCCGTGCTGATGCTGTAGATGTTGCCTTGCTTTTAGATGAGACTGGCACTGATTGGGCGGAAGTTGTTGGCTGGTGTCAGAAATGCAGGAGATGATAGACAGATTGGTGGAACTGTAAAGAAAAGGACTGAACGAAAGAGAAACATCGGCTTTTTTCGCTTTTCCTAAAAAACTGTCCAAAAACGCAGGTGAGCTTAACAGGTCTGGTCAAGTTTCAAGCACCCCATACATTTTGGTAGTAATCAAAGCCTATGGTATAGAAATGACTGTCCATTTCGTGTTTTAACCCTTCAAGTGGCAACTGTTTCATGGTTTTGGAATGTATCATCTGGTGTTCAGTACTCTTAAGTTATTTTTGGAACATTTTCTAATTGGTGGACAGATTTTTTTTTCTGTAAGAAATATTCATACAGGGTTACAGCAAAAGAAATGGTTTTTAAAAATGTATCAAACCAAAACTAAATAAGGTACTAGCACTCATTGTGCACGGTGCAGCAGAGAAACTAATGAAGTTCTTTGCAGGAATTCACATATGTTTGATATGTGCGCAGCAGTTGCAGATATCTTGCCTCGATCAGTCACTTAAGGAGAGTTTTCATGTGTGCGGAAACGGCAACGGGAACGTCAAAAAACCCTTCAGATAGTGAAATAGAAAGAATGTTTTCCTGTGTACGGAAAAGCCAATTCCGTGCGCAAGGGTACACTCTTTGTTTTTATGACCCGATGGATTTTTTTTACCTTTCCGACGCCGTTTCCGTTTCCGTACACAGGATCTAGGAAAACTGCCCACTGACAGTTGAACGAAGTTGAAACCCAACCGCCTTGCTGGCACGCTGACAAACGTATCAGGTTGTTTATGTGATCATGACTAATTTCATTAGCTTCTCAACTTTAAACTGCCCTACACTGTAGATGTCAATGTGTTATACAGTTCTGAAACTGTTTATTTCCTTTATCGTAACCCTGTGTTTTTGCATTTAACTGAGCATTTTAAATCAGGTTTTCATGCTTCAGAAAGTTTGGATAAAAGACAATTGTTGTTAGAGCAATTGAGGGTTAAACATCAAGCTGACAACAAGTCATTTAACTCTTTCGTTACGATATTCCGAATCAGTTCCACAACATTAAAATCTTCTGTGAAAAAACAGGCGAGGCTGGGAATTACATTAATTTGCACTTTTGATACACCGCGCCTAATCGGGCCAAACGCTTAAGGGGGCCCCATGCTGGGTAATCTAGCCTTGTCAGATACACACAACAACACATTGCGACTATACACCTAACACGAGACCTAACACCACATTGCTGGTTTTACAGATCAGAACATGGATTTTAATTGCTTTCTGAAATTCTTGAAATGTCAGTATTTTTTAAAAAGTGCCATTAAAATCTGTTTCGTCCATTACCCCACACGCAATTCCTAAGCACACATTTTGACTGCTTTCCATTCTGCCATGGAGATATAAAGTTTATGTTAAACTATCTATATTATTTGTCTATGAAATTCGACAGGCCTTGAACAGGTGATTGGTGGGGGCTTCTGGAAGAGTCTCCCTCTGTCCTATCAATCTGTTATATTCTGTCTATCTTCTTCATTTTGGCTCGCACAGAGTGGCCGATATCGTGTCGAAGAGGTTCCCCTACACTTGAACTCAAACTCAAACTGAACAGGCATTGGTAGTCAAACTGAGTCCCCGAAAAAAAAAAAATGTTTCCAATAGATACACAGCCCAGCTCAGTTCGTTTGTGAAGAGAATGTCTTTGCTGTTGAATAGTCAACTTGACAGCAATGTCCTGATGCCCTGAACTTGACAGTGATGTTCTAATGTCCTGATGCCCTAAACTTGACAGTAATGTCCTAATGTCCTGATGCCCTAAACGTGACAGTACTGTCCTAATGTCCTAATGCCCTAATGCCCTAAACCTCTACTACAGCGGTGAATATTTCGGCGGAAAAAAATCCATTTAATTTCACGAACCTTTCGATTGTAAAGCAACATCTGTTTTGTTTTGATTAGTGAAACCAAAGTACTGAAACATCAACACATCCTCACTATTTTACGCCAAAACATCTCCCAGTTTACACGGTAACTTCTCGTCCTTGCTCTACGTTGACCGAATTCTGGACAAGAAGATAAATGCAAATGTGAGAATATTTTGTGTTTCTATTAACCATCATCTTGTTTTGGTCCACTTGGATTTCCATTTTTACTCCATTTCGGAATGGGGCGTGCGGAAACGCAATTTAGTTTCTCCGCCATCTTTTTATTTTTTTTACTCGTTTTTTTTTTCCTCCTAAATTTCATTTTTGGTCTCGACCTCGCTACTATTTTCCAAAACGTGACTGGTTGAGAAATTCTGAATAAAAAGAAAATTTAAACCGAGAAAGGCAAGAAAAATTTGAAATGAGGCCAAGAGGTTTTCTACACTGTGTCTAGCAAGGATATTTTGTCATTTGAAAATGTAGATGTTTTCGTGTTAAACATTTCGTAGTATCCTTAGGCTAGTAGTTCACTGGGTCAAGTGTGTTTTACGTCGGTTTTCACGTAGAATTTGACTTCCCAAGAATAAGTTAGCGAGACAGACTTGGTTCAGTCTCACTTCGTCATTGCTCTACGACAAACGCATAATTATGTCAAACTTTACGCCAAAATTCAACTGATGGTTCATTGCATTCCTGAGGGCTATTAGAAAATATTATAGAAAAAGAAATGTTTCAACAGGAAAACTTAATAACCGAATAGAATCATAATGGTATAAGTCACCAAATGATTGAAAGAAACCGGGTCAAAAATGTCAAAAATGATTTATGCCGCTAGCGTAGAGCTGTCCTGTCTTGTGCGGGAGGGGTCGTTTCACTACATAGACCGCAAAAGAGACTTACACTCATTGTGGTATGTGCCTTAGTTTCGAACCATGTAAGTATGACTCTCGA